>JARUHQ010000004.1:13291732-14611732 GCA_029955515.1 Chrysomela aeneicollis
TTATTTTCAATTTCTGAAAATTGAGATTCTGAAAATATTTTCCTGACTTCTTTAGGTTGGATTTCAAAAATGACATTGTTTAGATTTCGGGAATTCAATAATATTCCATTTCTGGTATTACCGAAGTTTACACGAAACGGAAATTATTATGGTTGAAACGAGCAATTTGGAAAATCCATGTTAACGAGTTTTCAAAAAATACACGTTCAATGTATTACTGACACCCCTTCAATTGTTTATATTTTCAAACCATTTGTCGTCATTTAAATGCTACAAAGGATATTCAACAATTTATTTTTAATAAGCATTTTGCATGTTTGAAAAAAACCTGTGACTCCACACAGTCCCAAACAATGAGTGAGAGTAGATGCGATACATTCGCCTGCATGTGTGCGGAACGAGGATCGAACACTTTATCTGATAATCGACGGTATATTCACCAGTAGGTAGGTACCTATGATAAATATTTGTATTCTATAAACATTATGAAAAACCAGGGTTGCGACGTTTTGAATCGAATAATGAAAATATAAGTAATTGATTTGTGCATTATTTCCATATTTGAAAAATTATGAAAAATCAATATGAATAGTAAAAATCAATCTTTAAATCGAAAAAATCTTATTTTGTTGATTTGAAAAAAATCATGATGCTTCGCAACTCTTACAAAATTTGGATAATTCTGTATCTATTTATATGAACAGCTTTTCAAGAGTCATATAAATTACGAGGTATAACATTAAAATAGCCATACGGAGTGATTGGGAGATTGAGAGCTACTTTCAATAACGTTGATAAGTTATATTCTCGGTTATTATCAAAGACATTCAAATACAGGTTATTATGAATATTATTTATTTACGAATAATAATGAATAATGACTATATTTTCCTAAGGCCTTCATTCTTCTACTTTTTATTTCTTTGATTTTTGAGGACTGCTTTCACTACATATTTTGTATTTTGGATATTCATCTCCCGTTGGTCCAAATATATGTACCATTTTCAGAATCATATACATTCCACATGAGAATACAATATCATTTTCTTCTCCATTTGGGTTTTTAGATCTCATTACACCTTTGAATTTCAAAATTTCAAGCTTTTCCTATGCAAATCCGCAAATTCATCATTAGTTGCACCAATAATTTCATAATACTTATTATGGTTCCAATCTATGATATTGTGTTGACTGACTCGTTTTTTCATCTTCATATTTTGGAGTATCACCAGAGGGCGCAAATATCATCGGACAATTCGCGCTCTGGACTTCTTGTGAAAACACCAGTCCATATTTCGATGTGATTTTTTTTCTGTAGGAAGATAGGGATTCAAACTAGGTCCGATACTATTTGAAAAGTGTTTTTTTTATTATTCGCCAAATTCGATATGTTCAGGAATATTTGTATACCTTTTGTATTTCATATTTTTGAAAATAAAATAGTATTTCCATTAGCTGGATCACCTATCTACTTGATGAAGTCAATAAGTCATGAAAATATTGATTACTTTACTTTATGACATGTCTATAGAGAAAGAGTGCTATTCGTTATTGCTCACTTCTTCAGCACCCTCTACTTCAAAATTTAGACCTTTAGGATATTACATACAGTATGGTGGAAATGTATGGAATAAATTCATTATCTCTAACGTTTATGAATTTTAAGGAAAATCCCGAGACAGGTCGATTTTTATTTTCAAATTGACATCTCTTGATATACATACGGAGTATGTGACGTCATCCGCGTAGTTGTGGTGACGTCATCGATTATTTTTTTAAATTAGAACATACCCCGTCCATTTTTTTTTCGGAAGGTATATTCATTATCTATCTGACGGTATACTAATATTAGGAAAATAAAGTAATACAGGGTGAGAAAAAATTATTTTATTTAATATTTACAACGGAAATCGTTACAATAAATAATCAAATTCGTGACGTTCTGCAAGAATACAATGTGATAGACAGAGAACAAATCATTCTCGAACTTTGCTATCGTTTCTGAATATATTTGTGAAATATTCACTCGTATTCGTTCTTTCAAATTATCTGATCTTTCCGGCTTCTTACATAAACTTTTCTCTTCAAATAACCTCTGAGGAAAAAATCGAGAGGAGTTGAATCAGGAGATCTAGTTAGCCATTCGATTTACCCTCTCCGACCTATTTAGGTAACTGTGTACATTGATAGCATAATTATTAGCTTGTAAATATAAAATAATTTTTTCTTACCCTGTATCACTTTATTTTCCTAATATTCGTATATGGTCAGATAGACAATGGAAACACCTTCCAGAAAAAAAATTGAACAGGGTGTCTTCCTATTTAAAAAATAATCGATGACGTCACCACAACTACGCGGATGACGTCACAAACTCCGTATGTATATCAAGAGATGTCAATTTGAAAATGAAAATCGACCTGTCTCAGGATTTCCCTTAAAATTCATATGCGTTAGAGATAATGAATTTATTCCATACATTTCCACCATACTGTATATATTTTTTTGAATAGATTTAACCCTTTCATTACGGGCATTGTTTTCGCTTAGTGGTCTCTCAGAACGGGGGTCCCGAAGCCTCGCGCACGCGTGTGTCTCCCGTCAAGGGCACTTGCGCATTCTTGCGTTTCCCGACTTTGAGGCTACACGAAAGAATGCGTTTTCCGTGCTTAAAGCTTTTACTGGATGTCACTTTGAAAACTTTGGACTGTCAAATTGAGGTATCACTTGATGGGGAGTTGTTATTCATAATTTTTCATCTATATAAAGGAAATATATAAGGAATGGAGAATTCCATTTTGATCAAAAAATGTCATTATTGACACGAAATGAGGTCCAACAAATCTGAAATAAATGAAAGAAAATAATGAATGAAATAATAACCTCTTATTAGGTAAAAAATATTCAGAATCTCTTCGGATGCTGACAGTTCTAACGCCAGTATTCATTCTTTTTATGATAATTCTGGAAGCACGGAATGATAATCAAAATCGACGATGTTGATAATCGTCATCTTCATTCAACAGTTTTTCTAGTTATTCGCCACAGTCAGATATTTACGACTCATTTCATTACTAACAAACAAACAAATTATATGTGAACTCCTCCAAAACTTACAATGAAATTACGTGAATATAACCTAAACAGCCATTTGCGCTATACCAGATTGTCGCAAAAACGCGCGCTATTGTATGGCCAAATCAACTGTAGAGGAAGTCAAAGGAATGGGAAACACGTGTGTATGGTCGCACGCGGGCAAATCCCGTATTGAAAGCTATCCCAAGCTCATTGTAAATATGCGTCTTCCGTCTATACGTCAGTCAACAATTAGCGCGTTTTTGCGGCTCCCGTAATGAAAGGGTTAAGAATTCCTATATTAAAATGCCATTAGGTAGCATCCTGTATATATAGTGTCAATACCCGATTGCAAATTATCATTCAGTTATACAATGTTAAATACAACACGGTTTCATATTTATACTGTTCCCTCTCTACTTTTACGTATTGAGATCTGTTCAACATTCAAATCATCGCAATGATAAATCCTAAATCGATCCCCGGTAAATAGAAGCGACCTTTGTCGATAGGTTTCTATTCATTCATATTGTATACCTTCTGGGTGTATATATAAATATTCTTATTTGAATATCATACATACCTATTCCTCATTATGTATGAGAATTTTTTCATTGTGAACAATTCAGAATATTTTTATTTTCCACGCAATGTATAATTATTTTATACATATAATATACCATATTTACTAGCAAACCTAGCAAACTGATTCATATAAATTTCTATTTCCTATTCTAATTTCATAATATCACCCGTACTATCGATTGTATCGTGTTTATAATCTACTTCGTTGAGTTTCACCAGGGGGCGCAAATATCATCGGATAAATCGTGCGTATTTCTGACGTTGTAGAGCCTCGGCTCTTGACTTCCTGTGACGATACTAATCCATATTTTGATCTGATTTTTTTTGTGTAGAAAGATGAAGGTTCGACCGAGGGAGGATGCTATCTCAAAATTGATTATTTGATGTAGAAATATTTTTTTTTGATTCGCCAAATTGGCTAAAAATTTGCTATGTTCAGATATATTTTTATATCTTTTCTTTTCGAAATTTCGAAAAAAGAGATAGTATCCTCCCTAGCTTGATCCTTTATCTACATGATGGGATCAAAAAATCATGAAAATATTGATTGGTGTTCAAATGAGAAGTCAAGAGCGGGAGTGCTGCATTCGGTATTCTGCGCGTCCCATTGCCCACTCTTAACCAAATTCACTCGCATGACACAATAAGAAACAAGAATAACATTTATCTGGAAATATCTAGTACGGAACTAGGACTCAATAATCCGTTATACAAATGTATTCAATTCTTTACCCTCAAGATTAAGGAATATAGATACTTTCAATATATTTCACAAAGACTTGAAAATATACTTGAAAATGTATAGACATAACGATCACACCCAATTATATTATTTTGCCTTGTTATTATTATTACATAATTAAATTTTATTATCTCTTGCATGGGTTATATTGATATAGGTTTCTCTGTTCAAACATTTATAGTTTATATAATTATTATCATTAGTTTTTATTAATATTATTTATTTTCTGTGCATAATGATATAGCTCTACGAGTTTTGGATTATGTATTCCGATACCAGCGTTTGCTGTTTAGGAATTTTAATATAATATTGTACTGAATATATTGTTGATTGATCTGTATTTATAGTGAAATAAATATGGTATATTTTGGAGAGAAAAAAATCTGATCGTAGTCGCAAATGTTTCTTTCTTCCTAAGACGTGACAATTTCAAACTATGTTTGATATTTTTAGTTGATGGATATACTAGTTTTTCTTTCAAATCCAGAACACGAGAGATAGATCTAGCGTGAGGAACCACGAGTATCGAATTATCCATTCCAAACGAGCAACATACTGTACTTTCTCCACAACCAGAAAGTGTTTTTCTCACTCAAGAGTGATAATATTGACATTCTATCATGGAAACTTATTTCGGGTTTGGATTATTACATTCAGTAATGATCTTGGAGTAAAAGTACATCAGTCAAAATCCACAAGAGTCTCTGGATCACATGTCGCTTGACGGACGGTCGTGTTCCTCATCATTATCGCATGTGAATACCACAATCATGTTATACTTTATGGTCGAAATCCTCATAGATGCTTAAATAGTCATCATCGCTATATTAATATCCAACTTGAAATAATCAACAAGAAAATTATAGTCCCACACCCATCTCATATGATAATAACAAATACTTTTCATTGTACTGAGTATATATTTTGTTCGTTGTATTTTTTATACATCTGCTCAAAACATCCTTGTTAGATGCGAGTTAGTAGCTACGACAAAGATAATCATTATTTCGATTTTGTGACTAGGAGTACGAGTAGGAGTATCATCGAGACCGAAGTATTCTGTCTAAAAGCTAAATAACTTGAATCTCTTGTGAAAGAGCGCTTGGCATATAATAAAGGTATTGTGTGAAGCCAGTATTCAGTTACTTGATCTATTACTGTGAATGTATGTACCTTACGCTGTTGGATCTCTCATTTCCTTCCAGCAGCTCTTCAAAAGTAATGCTGCTATCAGTTCCTATATAGTTTTTCATCTTGAACGTCCGCAATGGATTAGTTGAAAAACCTACCAGCCATTTCACGCCGTCGTCTCTGCAATTCAGTCATGTATGGATGGCGTTTCAACAATCGTTCAACTTCTGAAACTATGAAATATATGGCAAGTAAATACGTGTTGCCATAGAAACTGAAATGAATTAACTTGCTGAAATATACCAGATGTATTTATTTACACATTAGAATCTCTGTGAGAATATTTGAAGATTTTTGATATCATGGTGGAAGTATGTAGACTTCCAAGGTTCCACAATAGATTTCTTCCTTAGCAAAAAACATTGAGTTCATTCATTTCATTGACGTTCGATAATAAATATAGGTACAATTAATAAATAATGATAATAACACGATGTGCAGCTATTGGTCCTTATAGTCGATTAACCAAGACCATGTTTCGGCTCCAACCACTGAACTCAAACAAGAAATGGAACGACAATATAGCAGGATGCGCGAGGATTATTTACGGCCAACAGGCGAATCATAAACCTTGAATCGAGCACATGCGCAATATGTGCCAGGGTTAGCTGGGCACGTCTGAGATTACGTTTTTGATGTGTTATGTGAACGTATGTCTGAAATTACATATTTCAGCCACAGAACCAAGAGTTGGCGTCAGCCCACTCGTCAGCCTATAAGGTTTGTTTACATTGTATTTGATTGCTCTTTGTTCTCGAATCTTGTCCATTTCGATTTACAGCAAGCTGTTTTCGGCTTCATATTGTGTTTTTGTGTTTTTGTTGAATTATCTGTTGTTTAAAAAGCTGTGTTATTGAGTTTGTCATCTTTGGTAGTGCCGGTCCTGTGCAAAAGGTTTCTGCGCATGTTCCACATTCAATTTTGCTATATGATCACGTGGTATGCGCGAATTCAATTTAGCGTAAAACTACTGAATTGCATTATCGTTCCATTTCTTGTTTGAGTTCAGTGGCTCCAACAGACTCAACAAACACATGAACAACATCGGACTGACAGGTACAATCTTTTTGCCCTGAATTCCTCAAATATCTCTATTATCTGTCGATTATATATAGCTCTCGATTTCCAGAAGTTCTTAGACTTGACACTAGAGTAGTTTATATTGTTAAATCCTCCGAACAACAAACCCACTAGTAGGTAACACCCCAAATTGTCTAAAGCCAACATGAAATTCATATTTATGTGTTTTCCCCCCACAGAGGTTGCCACATCGTAACATTTGAAAGTATGATAATCATCCCATGACCACATTTTTTCAAGGTTCTCAAATATATACATTCTTCAGTAGGTATTATTCTTTATATGAGTCAGATGAGTGTATCAAAAGCAGAAGCAATTGGTCACCATTGGTGGGCGGTCGAATGAAATATCATTATACATTATAGAAAAAATATCAGTTGACAGCAACACAAACTATTTATGTCATCCCGCTCCGTGATATAACAACCTCGACCATAATGTTATATGTCCGAAGTTGAGCGCTTGCATGACGTCCACACGCAATATCTTGAGAAGCACAATTGATTCTGTTTTGACAAATTGCCTCGTGTACTGTAATTTCTACATGATAAATGATCCTTTTCAACACTTGCTCTTTCGGTGGTATGTAGAGATTCTGATGGATTTGCTCGCCGATTTATGGGATATGCTTTCACGCCCTAGCCATAGTCTAGAGTAGTTTATCAACGACGCATAGACAAAAATACAAATAAAGTAAGTTTGTTTTCATATTGACAATGTGGTTAAAATGCGGGGCAGCTACTGAATGAAAGATTGTTGAAAACGTTGTCAGCTTTTTATGAATACATATAAACATGTTCCTCATGGGAAAGTATGGAGCTGTACTTCACATCAACACTATATATTGGTTGTTTGAAAATGATGAAAGAAACAATAAATTCTCCAGATGATAAAATATATCATTTCAGTCTCCCAAGAATTCAGTGAAATATATTCAATATTATTATAAGTAAGTTACAGTAGACACCTCATATTCTTCCTCATTTCGAACAAAAATTTCAGCGTATAATTCATCTTGAAGTATAGGCTCCTGAATAATAGAACAGAAATTCGAATTTCGATCAACTGAAATATAATTCTATCGAATGTTATTATTTGTAACTGGAATTAGAGTTCTTCGAGACATTGTTCAGCTTTGTAGGATAGTATCGATTTCTTATTATACAGAATGAATCATGAAAGAGGCGCCATTCTCCTCATCTCCTGTCTGTCTGTACATGCATCGATTTGGGTATAGCCAGAGATGCAGGATGGTTTACAAATAGTAGCAGGTTACATCGAACAGTTGTTCGAGTACTTACGTGTGTTTACGTCTAGAACAGAATATTCTTGAATAATTTAATTTCAAAGCGTGTTTGGATACTTCGAAGAATATGTATGTTAGTAGAAAACCTATTAAACGAAATATGATACTAAGAAATATAACCAATGCAGTGGGATTTGAGAGGTAGAAAATATCAATATAGTAATCATCAAATGATTTCAACTTTTATTTTGGTTAGGACACCTCACTCATTAATTCATCAACGATCAAAGATCAACCAAGTTTTGGAATCCATAATACTTATTGTAATTTATTCTGAATCTTCTAATAACGATGAAAGACTCACAATACAATATTGCACACTGTAAAAAATGTCTTTGAAGGACTGCATATTTGATAGTTCGTTAAATTTGTAAGTAACATTTTTGATTGAATAGTTTATCAAAATTAAGTGATATATTCTCAGCAAAAGGCAACAACAGCCATACTCGATTGCATTAGGCGATAATATGGCACCTTATAAAAAAATGACATCGAAGCGTTGTTGTCGGAAAGAAGTGATTTCCTACTCAGCCTACGCCTATGTTTCACCCTTCCCCTTAGATAGCATCTCATTTCCTACCATATCATACAACTATTTCTAGCTCATAGATCCACGAGTCATGATCCTAAGAAATCAATTTGAATAAAATGTGAAGGTTTTTTCAGCGTTTCTCCAAACGAACTGTGATTTCCTTTTTCCTACTGAACATTGACTGTATTTTCGTATGCTCAAATAGGCAGCCGGGTGTTGCAACTAAGAATGTAGGATTGTTATAGGTACAACTTCAATAAAATCTTTTTAAGTCAATGCAAGGCACAAACAGTTGATAAGGTATATGCTTTCTGTAATTGCCTTTTCGTATGAAGCGGTACTTCATATAGTGAATATCTATTCAAAGAACGCTTTCGAAATATTATAGGAACAATGAACGTTTCCCCAATTCACAATGGCAAAGTATTTATTGCTGTTTGTTTCCTCTCCTTTCTGACATTTATTTTCTCTCCCAAAACAATCATGTTCATATACATACTGAACCTATCGTGCTTTGTGAGGAATCCATCATTATTCTGGTTGTTCTTCTATTCTGACCTACTGGGTTGATCCTAAATGGTTTTTTAATGAAATTTCTATAGCCATCAGTCTCAATCCTAGGCGAGTTTTAATCCACCATTTCGAGGATTTACTTTGCATCCACATTTTAATGCTTGTTTTTTCGTATCCCTAATTTAACTACATAAAAAATAAAAAACGGTTCTGGACTCTTCAAAGTTTTGATTTCCTAGTTTATCAGCCCGTGTATCCTGATGTTCACTCATAATTTCATAGTAGCTGAAGCAGTGCTCAAAACATTTATTCAAATATGAATGTAGAAATAACTTTAGAGTAACATGGTCATGAATTTGAATGAACAAAAAACAATATCTGAAGAACAGATCAACTCCAGTACCTCCGCATTTGGTATTTATAATTATTGTCGAAAACATAAGCGTCTGTGTCCCCCTGTATGTTTTTCTTCGAGCTTCTCATTGATGGTTAGCACTTGTTAGTAAATCATCTTCACTTATAGCAGTCTAGTTTCACTTAGTGAATCAGTGAATCGATTGCGAGTAGGTCTTAGTCAACGTGGCATCAGTGATTACTTCATGCTCGTTATCTACCTTGTATTAACATCTTAGAAGTTTATTGGTGAATTGTTACAACCTTGAGTTTTCTTATTATTTTTCTCTATTTGATATACCTATCATTTTACATGACAAAAAATTGTTCTCAGAATTATCTTTGAATCGAACACCTCCCTACGGTATACTTTTCACGGCATCGCTCCAAATAAAATGAGTGCTCTCGGATATAATTTTCAGCATCTACAACAAACATTTTCAGTGCCTTTCGAGCACGGTCTCGCGTTCACAATCAATAAACTCCCCCAAGAAAATTTTATGACACCTCGCAGAGGAAGGTATTATTTTGTTTTCTTCTCATTTTGCTTCTAGTTAACGAGCTTTTTAGTTCGTTAGTCAGTTATTTAATCATCAAATCGATGATGGAATGCAGAAAATTCTACACCTGATATTATCCTGACTCAGTTCTCGTTTGAATTCAGGGAGATTGATTTTTGGTGGGTGGTAGGAATCATTTTTGGATTCATTGAATCAAATGATTACTGAAGACTAAGTACACTGGAATAGAAAAATATCGCACGATCGCAGGTTATGAATAAAAATAAAAGGTATATTAGTTGGTACTTAATACTGTCACCATAAGAGCTTTTGTTACACCACATTCATATTCATTTCGGATTTTCTGCCTTTCATTATCAGATTATGAGGATAATTCGTAACCAATTTCAATATATCAATGATAAATCCATCAGTTCATATCAATGAAATCTTGTTGCATCACCCCCGAAAAATATCCTTGCATCTCACAATCTCCTAAATATTTCCTTGAATAAAATCATGTACCTATGCATGCGAGAATATACCAAAATACTAATTACGTAGTTGGTATACTTGAGTGTAGTACTTGATAGATAGATGGAAACGTGATTTATTTATATCGTATTTCTCGTTACTCGATTCCGTTGCGGATAGGTTGGAACTTCACCAAGGAATATTAAGCCCAATTGATCCGTATTTTGAAAGGTTTTTAACTTCGTGAAATGATGTACGAAAACACTGAAGGTATATAGCCTATACTGAATGAATCGAGAGCTCTTAAGCTCTTAGCAAATTAAACTGTCGAAAATATCGAGAAAAGTTCAGCACTGAGAACATATTTTGTGTTGGTTGATGAAGAATTGCTTCGTAGGCTCAGTAAGGTGGAAATCCCGGAAATTCTTCTCTGTAAATAATATCAGTCAATCAATACAATTATGTCCTCCAATTGTTCGAAATTTGCAGATAGTGCATTGAAAGAACGGCACCTCCGGCCTTTTTCACTGATTCAAACTCTATCTTGTTCCAGTCATCATTATTCTGATGTGTCTCATGTTGATGTACATTTTTTTAATCGGAAAATACATACATAGGGCTGAAAACACATGGAGTACTCAAAATATTCAGTCTTCACGATAGGATAAACCTGCAACAAATTTAAATACACGTCGCTAGATTTTGAAAACCCCACCACACGTAATGTGGCCATGACTGGAAGAAAATAGCACTGGATATACAGTGAGAAAAATTCCTAAAAACAAGATCGCTTGTGTTTATTATACTTTCATATATGCGCGGCCCAAAGTTTGAATGAAAATCTAAAAGCACTTTCAAGAACCCTACAGTAATTGGATTGACACAGTTGGATAGTTCCCGAAGCGTGAATATGATATTAAGTGTTTTGTTGTCGTTGGAGAACAGGATGTTTGCAGAAAACCAAGTTTCAGCATTTGACTGTGCCTCTCTTAGAACTTCTATATTAGTTCTACTACCTACTTCATCAGATGATTTTGAAGTGTAGCTGATAGTGGTGTCATCTGAAGAGAAGTATTGGATAACTGATGCAATAGCTCCAAAACATTTAACATCATCTCGAAGTTCTGCATTCAAATTTGATGAGATTTGACTCCATTGCTCATATTATAATTCTGAAGCTCTTTTCTGTCGTGTTTGAGTTGTAGATCGACCAATCACTTATCGTTAGGGCATCATAATTAATTTTCAGCAGAAGTAATGATTTATGATTTATGAGGACGATGCAAACTAATTTGGACCACACGAACTGGAATGAGAATTATTTCTACCAGTCCCAAGTGAGTTACAACCAGTCAAATAGACAAAAAAAATTCGCCAAGTAGTGCAGGAAATACAAAGCTGTCTAGATTCATGCAGATGAATATGACAATCGTAAATACTTACAAAGGAAAGTAATAAGGTCCATGAAGATAAGAAGAATAAAACCGAGAACACAAAAACACACAAAAATTGTCTGTGTTTGGAAAGTGTTAGTTGAAGTTATATTTTAGATTATCGAATAAACATCAAATGGATTAAAAAATATCAAGAATAAAAACGGCCACCCTAAGGTTTGAATGAAATTTTTGAGGAAATGTTCGATAATGTTTTTTTTTGCGAGGGATTTTGCATTGGGAAACCTGTTTGCCACAGAAATTAGGTCGATAATGAATTGATAATATTATTGAACCAATATATTCAGTTGATCTACATTTAAACTTCCAGCCAATTTTTCGTCCTCGAAATAATAAATTTGTGGAAAAATGCAAATTGGCCGTTTTATATAGGGGAAAAGTGGCGAATCAGAAGTGTTTAAAGCGGCCATCAAAGCCACTAAGATAAACTTCGACCACAAATATAGAAAGAAGCAAGGCAGCTGCTATACCTTACTAATTCACTCCACATCATCAATCCTAGACAGTTCGTATTGTTTGAAGAATAATAGATATTTGATTCGTGAAATAATGCCTGATGATACAGCTATACTGAAAAATCAAACTGCGATATGAATAATAATAATAATAATAATAATAATATTATTTGAATTGATATCCCAATTCAGTTTTTTTTGTTTGAAGGTGGCTGACAATGTCTCGAGTTGTGAAGAAAAGTTTCGGACTTCCATTGTCTAAAGGTATGAAGATTTGAATCCTGAGAAAAGAAAAGATGAGTTATGCTGAAAAAAACGAAATAAGTGATGAATAAAAATTAACTATTTTATCGAATCAAGAAGATTCGAGTATCAATAAATCAGGTTAGTATTAGTGTTAGTATATATGAAGTCGAAAAAATGTAGATTTAAATGGGAGTTTAACTAGTCGATGAGCCTGAAAATAAGAAAAAATTGAATTAGAAATCAATAGCCTGAAAAAGAAAAGTTGAATTAAAAATTAAAATAAAATGAATGAATAAAGAATTGAAATTATGAGAAAGATTCAAATCGAGTTTGTCACGACGTTTCGATTGTGTGTATCTACAATCGTCTTCAGGTGAGAACTAACAAAGTCCTGGGATACGGGGGTATTTATAGGTCAGCTATGGCGGGATTTTCCGGTTCAGTGAGCCGTAACCGATTGATTCGGTTAATCAGCGGTTTCCATGTGTTGCGGATCTCGACGCTTGGTTGACTGAAAGCGTTATTATTCATTATGTATGCTGCTTCCTTGAATTTCCTCTTGAACCAGTGTTCTTCTCTATGGATGATTTCTGCCTCAGACCATTTGATGTTATGTTGGTGGGTCCACACATGTTCTGCGATTCCTGACTTGGTGGTTTCTCCTCGTTGGGTGTTTTTCTTGTGTTCGCCGATTCTGGTTTCCAGTGGTCTCTTGGTTTCTCCGATGTATGATTTGCCACATTCGCATGGTACTCGATAAACACAATTCTTGGAGTCACTGTTTTTGTTCGTTGGTCTGGTTTTGGTGAGTTGGCTGCGGATGGTGTTTCCAGATTTGAAGCAGGTCTTGATCTTGTATTTGGATCCAATCTTCTTGATTCTCTCTGACAATCCTTTGATGTAGGGAAGGCACAATGTTGGTTGTTGCGGTTCTTCTTCTTTTTGGATTATCCTCTGTTTCCTGCTCTTCAACGTCTGTTCCACCAATTTCCTTGAATAGCCGTTCTGGTAGAGGTCTCTCTTGATGTGGTCCAGTTCGGAAGTTAGGCTTTCCTCGTTGTTGCAGAGGCTGAAGGCACGATCAATCAGAGTTTTCACTATGCCCCTTTTCGTAGCTCCGTGATGGTTGGATCCATTGGATTCATCACTTATTTCGTTTTTTTCAGCATAACTCATCTTTTCTTTTCTCAGGATTCAAATCTTCATACCTTTAGACAATGGAAGTCCGAAACTTTTCTTCACATCCCAATTCAGATTGGAGGCTTGCTCTCCTTAAGATCAAACAAGATGAATATCAGAAAAAATTGCGATTTTGCTGAGAACCGTTCAACTGATAAAAAAAGGTAAATAATTTTAAGGAGATCTGTAAAATGACCATAATCTCGAGTAGATGGCGTTAGAAGTAAATTGAAAAAATCCAATTTTGTATTAAGTGCTAATTTTTATTTAAAAAAATTGTAGCAGAGCGCTTTCGACTGTCAAGTCATCATCAGTGCGTACCTGCAAGTAAGTATGATCTTATGAAAAAAATCATAAGATCATACTTACTTGCAGGTACGCACTGATGATGACTTGACAAAAATTTGCACTTAATACAAAATTGGATTTTTCGAATTATTGATACGTGCACACAGCCCATCAAATCTTTCACTTAGAAGTAAATAACTGAGCTATTGTACCACTTTTCCATTTTGAATTAGAAATTAACCATTGTTAGATTAGAATGTTCCACACTGGTCTCGAAAAAACCGGACGTACAATAGGGCATACAAAAAACTTCGACCAATCATGTAGACGGTTCTCACGATATACAATATCAATCAATAGTAGGTAAATCGTTTAAAGATCACGGAATGGTACTCATTTTCCCATAATATTCGTACCTTTTTTGATACTATGAGAGAATAAATAAAAATTCCTGAATCCATCCTAATTTTGGGAATGGTTGAATTATAATTCTTTGGAAGGAGAATGTATAATAACCTAAAAATTGTGACTGCTTAGAATTATTTGATTTTTGAGAATGACAGTTAATGAAAACCAGAGAAAATGGAGATTTTGCTGAGAACCGCTCAACTGATAAACAAGGTAAATAATAAATCTATAAAATGACCCTAATCTCAAGTAGATGGCGTTAGAAGTAAATAGCTGAGGTATTGCACCACTTTACCCCGGGTGTCTATTTCACCCCCATTTCCCCTACTATGTATTCGTTAAAATGAATTTTATAAAACCAGAGACCAGAAATTTGATAATGTCGAACGACCAAACTGAGATAATTAGATTCGCTATATTACTGGCCTGTCACGACGAATCGATGGTAACTCCGAATGAACTCCAACGGAAATTTTTTGCAAATTAGCTGTCTCGCTAATTGAACTGACAAAATGAGTGGGCCAGGTGACCAGTAGATTGACTCAATTTCGCTGGATACCAGTTTGAATGTCCTCTGGTCAGAGGCGGGTATCATAGGGGTAGGAATATAATGATAAATATTTTATCGAAATGGGTTTCATAAAAACTGAGAAACAACTGAACTGTAAAAAAAAACGTTTTTATTGTCAGACCCAAGATCTGCCGAACTTATTTTTATAGAAATTAGTCTTTTCATCGAGCGGCGGAATTTTTGAACTGACTTCCCAGTGTAGTTTCTTCTGATAACAACATCCTCAAAACTTTATTCCAATAAGTAATATAGTAATATAGTATACATATATGATTTAAAATCTCGAGATATTAACATACCAGATTAATGCACTAGATTATAAATTTACATTCACATTCAGCTCTAGCCAGGAAGTCAGGGAATAACTCGGGGACAGCGATTATTGATGCTTTTTGTCCGTAAGCTACTGATTTTCAACTCTTCTCTACATAGTTCTATAGGGAACCTGATTATAAGTTCACATGGTGCGGTGAAAAACAAAAAAATTACTGAAAACTCATCTCACTAAGTAGTTTCGGCAGTGATATGGTTCATTCATTAGAAATGGAGTTTGAATATTCGTTTCGAACTTCCATTTTTAATGAGAAATTAACCATTATTAGATTAGAAAATGGTAGTATAGAAACAATATGGAATTATTTCAAAAATACTATATTGAAAACAGCCAAAGACATGTGGAAGTAACAAGAAAAGTAACAACAAAAAACAAACAGCATGGTGGACAAACGAAATAAGAAACCATCTACAATTGAAGAAAAACAGATTGAGTAATCACTAAATTACATTTTTCGCGAGAAATGGTTCCGAAATCATATTGTGTGATACATTGCTGTATTCACAATGAAAAATGGAGTCGTACTTCAGTTTCGGCTCATATAAAATACAAAGTTGATGATGTTTTCTAAAAGACGAAACGTCGCAGAAAAATTCTGCTTATGTTATCGTGTAGTCCTTAAAAAGTGGCCATGGCGAAGTGCTATTTGTTTCACATTTCCTTTGAAAATAAAGCTAGGAGACAATAAAAACTACTTGGAATATTAAAACTTTCTGAATGTCATATTATTAGGCACATAAATGCGCTACTTTTCTCTAATTTAATCGACCCTGTATCACTTACCGTTTTCGATATCCCCATGCTGTTCATTCTTATCTTGGACACAGTGTATATAACGAGAGTTAATACTGTTCTTGAATGAAAAACAATGCTTGATAATCTTCAGTCTCAACAAATAAGAAGATCAAAGGGAATAGCCAAAAACTCTAAGTGGAGTGGTGGTGTAAAAAAGGAAAACAAATAGCTGAAAGTCATCTCCACAACATTATTAGAATAATCTAACATAACAAGGTAGAAAACGAGCAGAAAACAACTACATTCCTGGCAGATACCACGCAAAATATTGAATTATATCCACTCGTAGTCTATGCACCAATTCATATAAATGAATAAATATGCAAATATTTCTTTCTTCGAACATGCGTTTATGCTCCCAACGAGACAAACACGCCTGACAACCTGTAGACCGGTTTCGGGCTTATTGGCCCTCATCAGTACAGGGTAGTCAACCGAGTAGAGATCCTGAGATCTCCACACGAGGCGAGGTCTGAATCGATGGAAGCATCCACGCATATTTTTTGAATTGAATTGAATTGAATTGGTGCATAGACTACGAGTGGATATAATTCAATATTTTGCGTGGTATCTGCCAGGAATGTAGTTGTTTTCTGCTCGTTTTCTACCTTGTTATGTTAGATTATTCTAATAATGTTGTGGGGATGACTTTGAGCTATTTGTTTTCCTTTTTTTAAATAAGAAGATGATAATGTTGGGACATTTTGACATAAATTTTGATTGGTCAAAGAAAATGTGATCAATAGACTGTGACTTAGTATGTTGCATGAAGGGGTCGAGAACTTGAATGTCGAGCAGTAGTCCCATTATTGCCGTCAAAATTCACTCAATTTGAACTTGGTAAGCGGATTACTTACTCAAGCATAACTTGTTACAAGTCTCCGCCAAGGGAAATTAATATTGTGAGATTCAATTTTCTGAAATGAGTCGGTAACAAAGCAAACAGAGACTTAATAAACTTTCCATAACAAATAAAATGAAAGTGCATGGCAGTAAAAAGCTGCTCTGTGGATAATAAAAAAACAATTCTTCGAATGAAATTAAATTAATTTCAGCGAAACGTACCTAACAGAAAATATCCATCCCAAGATTTTACTGGATCGTGACTAGGCATAAACGACTAAATGCAACTTCACGAAAGTTCATCAGGAGTTGAGAGAAATGTTATAATAGCATTCCACTTGCTACTGACTCATGTCTAATGAGCTTTCTCCTCGCCTGAAGAAATAGAAAAATACATCTCCACGCTCATACTAACTGGAGAGAGCATTGACTATGATAATAATATATTTGGTTGATGGAATATTCATCAAATAATATTCTGACGGAATCTGTTGTAGAAACGATTATTTCATGAATAATATAAACACGATCAACTAGCTATACTCGACATTTTTTTGAACATTTCAAAACAAGCATAGCCTGCTCACATATTTTCGTGATTGCACATTTCAGTTTTGAGTTGAATTACCGGTGATAATATCATTCTGATGACTAGGGATGTTGCTGGTCATCCCAAAACAAGTCCATAAATCAGAGAACATTATATTGATGATCTGAGTTCTATAAGTATACTCATTAAAATTTTCAAAAACAGATAAACGTCCCTCTTGAATGTTAATTTATTATCATTTCGTCCTCATTATTATTTGAATACAGGGTTATTCAAATTTGTCGCTCGACCGCAACAGATACAAAGGACTTCAAATCGAAATATTCGAAAAAAATTAATGTTTAATTGTTTTCGTTCCTTTATTACTGGAGATAAAACAAAACTGAAAGATATGCCACATTTTGCGATCTAGCATTCTTAGATTTTGCATTTGACCGTTTTTCTGCGGCTCAACTTTTTCTTCAAAAACGAACAGGCTTCGAATGATTTTTAATTTTCATAAATGTAATACACATTACCAAATAAATTACTTGATTATAATAATGATATAATATTTAGACTACTTTGGGTAGGTTATTTTGATTTAAAGTATTCGAATCCATTCATTCAAAAAACCAATTTGATATTTTCTGGTACTAAATTCAAGTGTTTTTCAAGTGTATACAGGGTTATATAAATTCGACGCTTCATTGGGATCTCGAGAACCGTAAGAGATACAAAGAACTTTAAATTGGGGCAAAGTTGCGGGATTTTATGGTCATTATTATGGTAAAAAAATCCGCGATAGCTCTTTTAATTTTCGAACTGTTCGAGAAAAACTGAATTATTGAATTTTATATTCCATTTTATTTTTTTCCTGGAGATACAAAAAAACTGAAAAAACTTCTTCATTGCCATTTTTTGCGATCTTCAGAATAGCATTATTAGATCGTGAGTTCGATGTTTCGTCTTCTCGCGGCCATCATAAGAAGATGAATAGTCGAACTCGAAATCTAAGAATGCCATTTTGAAGATCGCAGAATGTGGCAATGAAGAAGTACTCAAAGTTTTTTTTTTATCTCCAGTTATAAAGCAATAATAAAATAAAATAGATAATTCAAAAATTCAGATATTTTCGAATATTTCGAAAACTAAAAGAGCAGGCGCGGATTTTTTCTTACTATTATGATAATGATCATGAAATTCCGCAACTTTGCCCCATTTTAAAGTTCTTTGTATCTCTTACGGTTCTCGAGATCCCAATGATGCGCGTCGAATATGAATAACCCTGTATAGAGTCAGATGTTAGTGAGATCGAAAATGGATTTTTCTCAGTGTATTTATAAGTGGTACACACCAAAAGGCGACATGAAAGCTTCCACTTCTATTGGACTATTGGACATTCTGAGAACAGTTTTAGATGTAGATATAAAACTTTTTTATTTCTGACAGTGACATTATAAGATAATATCGTCATAGTTACGATATCTATAATGAGGGTCATAACTCCCTTGGGATATTAAGGTTCAAAAACTCCCTCTTACCTTTTACAGGTGAAAATGATACAAGAAATGCTTATAAACGTTTATATGTAATGAAAACCAAGACATATTTTCCTTATTCACGTCTTTTCTTTTCTCATATATGGTCACCATCGATTTGAGCATTGACCATTTAGTCCATAACGAATTTGGGCTAAACGTTTCTGACTGCAACGAATAAATACAATTATTACCAAATCTACCAGAAAATACTGAAAATACTTTACCCAGTTCTTGGAAATATGCCAGAAAGACAGTTTCGTTGGCATCTTTTGACATAACATTTCTCTGTGTCAGCCACTTCAGATATAAGTTGTATTCTTTTTGATATAGGGCTTCACTTTTCGATGGAAGTAATGATTGTCTTGCTTTTTCCGCTTTTTTTATAATATCCTCCATTATATCAGAAAAAGATCGTCGATTTGTGGTAAAAAATAAACACGTTTTTAACGGAAAAACATTGATTGATAAAGAAAGTTAGCGACAACCTAGCAACAACCAACAATGCTACAATCAACGCTACCTAATTCAAATATACCAGAAAGGTTATGAATTTAAACATTTATTGCGTTCTAAATATGGACATATTGTTATGAAAATCGGTCAAAAATAAAATTATCTATGTACCACGGGAATTATAGAGCCTTAATAACCTATGGCAATTGCTGTCCCTCGGGCCAGAGGCCCTCGGGACGCAAAAGTTGGCATCGGTAATTAAGGCCCTCATAATTCCCTTAATACATAAATAACTATTACTGCTTCATGATAAACTTTCCAATCTTGGGCACAGGGTTATCTTTCATTATCGAGTACCTATATTTTCACAACTTATTGAATTAATGCAAACAGATAATGAATTATAACAGGTTTATCATGTCATAAATCACAGCGAACTGAATTCACGTCCGCTCGCACCGAACTCACAAATCAAGTAGCTCATTTACTTGTCAAAGCATCCACTTGATAGCATCAGCACTATTCTTTCGCTGACTCCGTAACACCTTTTGTGTCTGCCTTCGCGATCAAGCTCTCCACTTTTTCATTATCTGCGCCATCTTTCATCCACAACAATGGCATAATGAAACAAAAACTTCCCCTGTTACTTGAAGTTGATGCTGTATTTTCAACCATCGCGCGGTTTAAAGACGTGCAATAATAAAATTCCGTGCCTCAATGGGGCTGAACATAAAGGATCATTTAAAAGCACCTCTAAAAGCGTATCAGTTTGTTATCACTACGCCACTTTGCATGCCATTTTCGCTCCGAGATTGCTCACTCGAGTCGCCAGGGGGTTATTCGGACTGGCAATAAAGAGAGAAGTATTCGGAAAAGCTGAGGAATGCAGGATATATTCCAGTTGAAAAATTCCACTGAATACCTACAAATAGGGATCAGTTCATTCGAGACTCTCTTTCAATGAAAACTCGTTTATTATTTCGAGTGACTTGCGTTTGTGAAGAGTATAACGAAAAATTTCCTTTTTCATTCCTGTCCAAATTTTTATAAGCATGGTAGGTCATAAATTTTGCCGCCTCAACTGTCATTAGAGATCCATAGTCCATTTTAGTTAAGAATACAGCGTTGAAGAGATAGGGAAGGGTTATCCCCGCTTCTCATTGGTCTAAAAGCCAGACAAGTTTACATAATGTAAAATATTGCGACATCGCAACAATGGAAGTGGTTAGTTGACCGACGGCCGTGTAAAAACAGTGGAATAAAATCCAAAGTTGACGAGATTGAATGTTAAAGTCCTATTTCTATTATATTTACCGTGAGTTTAATTAATCGAGGAGTATGATTTCAATAATCGCCGGACATAAATTTGATTCTCACTAACACCTGGCAGTTTTCATAGTCTGCCGCTACGGTTCACCAGCCACCAAATCTATTATGACCATTTTGAAAAGCTATGTGGTAATAACCTATGATCAACAATTTAGTTCACCATTATTTAACATGTGGATACATCGAAATTTGAATAATTATGGCAAATAACTCAGAACCAGGTCCTGATGCAATCTGCATGAGTACATATTATAGTGCAAGCGCCAGAAAGAGTACAAACGTGTGTTTCTCAGACATATAGAACAGGAAAACTCATTGTTACGTTTGCAGCAGCTGAGATAGCTTTTCGGAAACAATCATGTGGAAAGTTATCGCTGAGATGCAGGCTGAAGGCACTGTAGCATCCCAAGGAAGCAGCGAATCCAAAGGGATACTTCTGCAAGCATTGGATGAAGCAGAGTAACAAGCTACTCTTGCAACAGTTCACGCTTTTGTGCATAGAAATGAAATACCAACATTGTGATTATTGTTATTATATATAATATAAGAAATACATAAATTCAACTGAATATTTTATATTCGTGGATAATGCTCAATACCATTTATTAGAAGAAACCAACCAAGCATATCAAACTCAACCTGGAAGAAATAAGATCATGGAATGGGATATCAAATTATAATTTTCCACCTTTCCACCTCTACCATTTTCATGTTTTGTCCTTTGAAGCATAATCAGTTAAGTGAAATGAATAATGACTTGAGTGTTTATTTAAAATTCCATACTCAACATTACATCAGATTGAATATACTTGGAATACGTCATCGAATTATTGTTCACTTATGTGCTTCTTGAAATTCCATAATAAAATTATGTTTGCAGATTTGTTTATTCACTTCGAATTTTTTGAATTCGGCGGGTTTGTTAGTGTAAATCAGGCTACGTCCACTAGTCCCACTACTGTATTCTTAACTGAAATGGAATATAGCTAGAATTCTAGGAGGGAAGGATGTATGACAATCTAGTTAATTCAACCAATACTAAAAATTGTACTTGCTCTAGAAAAGCAGACCTCATATTATGATGTTGGACTTCATCATCACAACTGGAGATCTCAACATCCAAAACATCCAGAAAAGTAGGTGATCATTCCCTTTACTATTTAGATCGTGAAAGCTATGCATCAGCCTCACAAGCACCTCGACCTATAAGATGTTTTGTTTAGGACACTCAATCAATAAAGAAATCAAGAATGATTATCTTCAAATAAACCTGTTTTGAACATGGGGAAGACAGAGTTTATGAGATTTAGTCAGCCGAATAATAAATCCGATCACAACTTGTTGCTAAGATCTAACGGCAGATCTATCACTCGAACACCTATAAAGTATAAATAGACAGTGCAAAAGAGTAGCCCGCAATTGTTATCTCCTGTACTAACTCAGAAAGACCGTCGAAAAATCTGTATTGATGATAATATATTTTGCACACTTTCAGTCAGTCATGGCTTATGGGATCATAGTACGGGGAGTATATATAGGTATCCCATGAGGCCAATATAGGGTTCTAAAACCCCAGAAAAGAGCCGTTAGAAATATCATTAGGTGGTCAGAAGATGAGTAAGTTGTAAGAATATATTTGTTCAGCTGAAAATCCTGACTCTCCGTCCTTTGTATGACATATGCCAAAAGAGAGCTGGCCTCATTCAGAGCGCTGGGAAACAGAACGTTGTCCATAATACTTGGCAATAATTCCCTGTTTAATCATCTTCCCAACGGCTACAAGGATCTTCCTTTGAATAAATTCGGAATCAAAAGAATCAGTAAACTATTATTATTAATCTATTTGGGGCCCTGGATTCTGAGGCTTCGTGTAGAGCTCATTAGTTTCCTGGAAGCTAAGTTCAGGATCATTATTCTATGTTTCTTCTTCTTGACGAATGGTGGAGTCTCAGCCTCGAATAGTATGTTGTGTGGTGAAATATTTCTTGTCCTGAATGAGGAATCATGGAGTTTGTGTTGCTTCTTTCAGTATGTTGGTGACATGGACGTGGAATTGAAATAGATTCATTGTTTTTCGTAGATAAAGAGTGGCAAAAAGAATGTCAGTGCAATAATTTGAATAAAGAAGTCGACATATTCGTTGAAGTGATTGGTTTGGATGAAATGCAATGTCATTGAATCGAAACTTAATAGGTAAATGATGGATGCGATTTTCTTTTTTAATGTTCAGTTCTGAAGAATATTCCAGAATATGAGCTCATTTCCACCATGAAAGAGGTCAAAATATGATTATGATTCGTCATAATTTTTATATGCGTTGCTATGTAATGGAATGCTACATTAAGTTCAGGGTGAACTAAATTTACGAGCCATAATGTAGGTACTGAATAGTGTTCTCTTGGTGTTCATTGTTGCGTCTGATATAAATAATAATATATGTTTATTCTTTCGAAAGTGATAACACAATAAAAAATTTTTACAAAAATAGCTATGAAATAGAAAATAATAATTTCATCATCTTTGATAGTTCGACAGAAATAAACACGGTAGCAGCCATAAGGAAGTGAAACCGCACATGGCTATAGCTTGGTTTTGTGTTCTGCGTAAGGATCAATCGATGAGAAGTACAATTATGATAATTTTCATTTGTTGAAATTGCTATTTGAAAGACTGTAAAACAATAAAAGTAATTATGAATGTAAATATGAACTCTCACTAAACGAATAAATTTGATAATATAAATGAATTAAGTAGATAGATACACATTAAAAAAAATTGAATAATACAAATATATAAGTTTGTTCAAATAAAAACAGAATAATAAAACATAAATATATACATACAGATCTCATGCATTCATAAAATTAGCACGTTTCTATCTTTAATTGTTTTTGAGATCTATGATTTCGTGTATATACTTGCGATTATGACTAGTTATCCATTTTTTAATCATAGATTTGTAATGGGGAAAAGATTCAAGGGTCTTTATTTCAGGTGGTAGCAGGTTGAAAATTCTAGGTCCAAGATAAACATGACTTCTTTGTCCTATTGTTTTTTTCATCATTGGAATAGCCACAGAGTTCAGTCTGTGTCTAGTATAGTGAATCATTTCAATATTATGACTTGTTGTTTTATTTTGTTTCAGTAATAGTGTTTGACAGTACAACTGTCTGATGTCAAAGAAACCGCTTTCGTGAAATAGTAACTCGGAAGAATATCTGAACTCTTTCTTGAGTATTATTTTGATAATATATTTTTGGGCTACTTCCAATTTATCCAGGTAATTATTTGTTAAGCCACCCCACGCAATGATGCCATACGTCAAATGAGACTGAACTAAGGCAAAATAAAGTATTCTGAGCATATTCTGAACAAATTTTGAATTTCCCTGATAATCCACGTACTTTAGCGAGTAGTTTTTTAACATGCACGTCCCATCGGAGATGACAATCGATATGAATTCCTAAATATTTTATATTTGTTCTTGCCATTATTTCGATTTCTTCATCAGGTAGCTTTATATTTATTTTACCATAGTCAGGTAGATTTGTAGCATAGCTAGTGAATGGAATGAAGAATGTTTTTTTAGTATTGATGGTGAGTAGTTTACTTCTGAAGAAATTTATAATCAGTTTGAAATTATTTTCTGCTTTATGTCTCAGTGAGTTCCAGGTGTTGTCTTCGTAGAACACTGCTGTATCGTCAGCGAAACTGATGACATCTCCTTCGATAGCTAAGTCGAATAAATCATTTATATAAATGGTGAATAGCATTGGTCCGAGAATTGTGCCTTGTGGTACTCCATACTTGATATATTTGACTGAACTGATTGCGTTTCCAATCTTGACACATTGTTTCCTGTCAGTCAGGTAACTACTCATCAAAGAAAGACAGCTTCCTCGAAATCCGATTTTCTCCATTGCTCTGATCAAATCAGGATGGCTGACGGTGTCAAAAGCTTTAGCTAAATCAACAAAGATACATAGGGCTGGCCTGTTTTGATCTAATGCCTTGTATATTCTTTCTGTTAAGTGAGCTATTGCATCTTGAGTTGATCTAGCTTCTCTGAATCCGTATTGTAGATTTGAGATTATTTTATATTTATCTAGAAAACAAGTTAATTTGTTTCATCATTTTGAAATGTTTCTTGCTCTTCAATCATCTTCTACAATGTTTACAAGAATCTTTATCGTAGTGGCGACTATTTATTTATTTATTTATTTATTTATTTATTTCAGTGGAATACAAAACGGGACGAGCCCAAAAAAAAGTATTCACAAATGATGAGGTAAAAATAATGTACATACTATACGAAATCGTATTGTGATCAGTTATTAATCGTGAGTCCTGTGGAATACAATACAATATAGCTAGATCAGATGATTATATGAAAGTTTTAGAGAAGTGGTGAAGGTTGCGAGGGAATTAGAAAAGATGTCAATTTCTATTGATTTGGATATAGAGTTGTATGATTTACAACATCTATTTAGTGGAGAATTCAAATAGTAATTAGTTTTACTTTGGTTTGTTTGGAATGAGTATGTTCCTCTGGTGTTATGCATAGGTACATTAATTGTGATTTGGTTCAAGATTGAGCTGCAATCAATAGAATTATTTATTATTTTATGAAGAAACTTGATATCAGCTATTTGTCGTCTATCTTCTAATGTTATTAGATTGAGTTGAATTTTAATTTGTAGAGGATCTTTGAGATCGCGAAAAAATTTTTTATTGATGTAGGTGACGAATTTGCTTTGTATAGATTCCAGTCTTTCTATATACGAAATGTATCGTGGGTTCCATATTAATGAGGCAAAACTCAGCTGACTGTTTACATAAGCCATGTAGAGTGTACGAACAGAGTTAGTATTTCTGAAGTCGTGACAAGTTCTGATCAGAAATCCAAGTGCTTTGTTAGCTTTCTTTGCGATATAGTTAATATGCGAATCGAATAGTAGTTTCGAGTCATACAAGACTCCCAAGTCCTTGACTTCTGATGTTTTTTCCAGCTGCTGGCTGTTTATATGGTACTGATGGTGATATATATTCTTGTTTCTTGTAAACGTGATAGAGTGACATTTCTTGAAATTAAGGAACAGAGAATTTTTTTGTATGAGAACTGAATCATTGGTACCTGTCACGGTGTGGAATATTTTCAAATCGTCTGCATACATTAAGAAATCACAAAAGGAAAAACAACTAGATATATCGTTTATATAAATGTTGAAGAGTAGAGGGCCCAGGTGGGAGCCTTGGGGAACTCCGGATGTGATATTGATGAATTTAGAAATGTACTTTCCCAGGGAAACTGCCTGTGACCTATTCGTAATGTATGACTGGAACCATCTTAGCAAATCACCGTGTATACCGATTTCAGCCAGCTTTTTAAGTAGAGTTGCATGATCTATTTTGTCAAATGCCTTGCTGAAATCGGTATATATGGCATCAATCTGGTAGCCCTTGTCCATATTCTTCAAGAGATATTCAGTATAGACAAATAGATTAGTTTCAATGGAGCGATGCTTCATGAATCCATGTTGGTCATTATTGATTGAGGACCCAACATCAAAATATAGTTAATCACAAATGATTGACTCAAAAAGTTTGGAAATTATGCAGAGTTTCGATATGGTCGATAGTTTTCAAAAAGATATTTATTACCACTTTTGAAGATGGGAACTACAAGTGCAGTTTTCCATGTCTTTGGAAAACAGCCTTCTCTGATAGATTTATTGAATAATATGAATAAAATATAAGACATTTCTTGAGCGCATTGTTTTAAAAAAACAGGTGGGAATGTGATCCGCGCCAGGTGCTTTTTGAGGAAGATCCAGTATCTTGCTTAGAATAATTTTTTGAGGGATGTGATAAGAACTGAATGAGGTACTATCGGCTATTCTATTAGTGTCTGATTGATTCATTCCAGTTGCCGGGTTAAATGAAGAAGCAAAGTACTGTGAAAAAACATCACATATCTTTTGCCCGTCTGTTAAGAGTTCTTTGTCTGGATTCTTAATGGCATTGCTTGTGGAGTGACTACCCTTTTTTGACTTTACAAACTGCCAGATTTGTTTAGGATGAAGGTGAAATCAATCATCAATATTATCTAGATTATTTCTCGGATTAATTCAATCATCAAGCTGTCTTGTGTTATTGGAATGTTATACCCAAGGTGGATATAGGATGGTGAAACAGCTTCCTATTAACAAGCACTAGAATAAACTGTACACCTTTGCCTACTTGATTTCATACCGTAGTAATATTTCCTGAAGTTAATAGAGATGGCGACATACCTTGTGTCGGTAAAACAGAAACTGTGCATCTGTCATACTTTTATCAGTTTCATCTGTTCTAGATGAAAAATGATTGAGAAGAGTCGAAATATCAATATTCATTCCAAATTTATCGAAAATATATCGTTTTAATGTCGTTTCAAGTCACGTCTGTCAGATGTGAACCACAGAAATACGTAAGCAACAGAAATCTTCTTCGATAATCGATCTTACCGCCATCTTCATTCAAGTCGTGGAAATATTAGTACCTTCTCAAACGGTCTACAAGTTTTTCGCAGAAACAATTGAAGAGCTGTTTCACCATCCTATATCCACATTGGTTATACCACAATTTCACATAATTCTTTTATTTTTGTATGATCTGCAAAATCATATGATATGCCATAATTCTTGGTGGTCGCTTGGTAAGGTGAATCAAACTATTTTATGATATCACGACTAGACATTCAATTGGGAAATTGAATCATATCAACCGTAATTTTTACAACCCGCTTCGTTCTTTTATGATCCACAATCCCTTGAAGAATATCATTCTGGTCGACTGATGTTCGAAGTTTCGTCCCTCTTTTTTGAATACCGAACCGAAAAGAAATTCCAGAAGTTTCACAAGTTCGGACATCGACCGCAAGACGGATCGCTGATGGGGGGCAGGGGCGTAGACCAGGGGGGCAGAGGGGGCCGTCGCCCCCCATGGGATTACGCGATCAGCGGATCAGCGCGAACCGATTCATTCAATCTGATCAGTGACATCTATTGATGGCATTTTCTATGGAAGTCAAAAGATATGGTACCTATTGAGAAGGGCCTGGAATTTAAAGATCTGCTGAATGAATGCATCAATTTTTTTACGGATATCAAAATAATTCGAATATTTCTAACGTTTCCATCAACAACTTGCACAGTGGAGAGAAGTTTCAGTACGTTGAGAAGGGTGAAAACATTGCTCAGAGCTACTATGAGTGATAATCGTTTGTCAGTTTTGTTTATGCTGAGTGCTCGGCTGAGTGTTCACATAAATAGTTTGATTTTAAAGAACAAGAAGACATTGACATATATCCACTGAGAAAAGTCACCTGCCGTAATCAAAAAAGTAACAAACCTAGTAATGTTGCTTTGCTCTTACAAAAAGATCTCTTTACTCAAACTACTTTATTGGAACTGCTGAGAAACTTTCTATCACAGAAAAAATTGGCTATAGTAGTAAGTAGAACTGCAATTCTATAAAATTATTTCTGCTATACCATGCGAATGTAATTTTCCACGATACTTAGATAATATGCTACTGTTTTAGCAGAGAAGATTTAATTTTATAATAACCGTAATGTTCTCTGCCATCCTAGCAGAAAATATTCGCATCTCGAAATATTTCTTTATAATAACTGTAATGTTTTTTGCTAGCCCAGCAAAAATAAATTGCTGAGAGCGATTCGGACATGCCAAAATCGCAGTTCGGTTAATCGCCAGACTTGCAACCGAGCAACAGTTCATCTCGTCTGTCGTACGTCGTTCGTCCCGTCCAGCACTATTCCGGTGATTTTCTGTTCTCACGGAGTAACAGTAGGTACCTATTTCACCCGATTACCGAAATATTCGTGTTCTTCTTCAATACCTACTCACTTTTTAGGTATTTTGTTATCTGTTCATTCAAATACTTCCGTGGTTTGAGTAAACGAATGTTCGGTGTACATTTTTGTGATACCTACGAACTTTAATTGAATCTCTAAATTTTCAGAAAGTGCTGGCAATAATTTGAATATCCATTGATGAACATTAAGAGGTTTGGTTAAACTATGTTTATCCTAGTTTTCCAGCAAACATCTTTGCTATTGTGAGAGAATTACCTTCCACTGACTGAAAAAAAACAGTGCTGCTCTTGGCAAGGACTTTAAGTTCTAGTAAATACTATTTTCTGTATCAGTAAGCATTCATACTAACAACAACAAATATCTATACTGTATTAGTAATCTACTTTTCAACAACAAAATAATGGAATTAAACCTGTTTTCTACCATAGCATATAGTTACTTTTCCATAACAGGAGAGTATCTTTATTACGACAGCAGAGTTACTTTCTAAAGTAGCTGTGCACCACAGGATAGACGTTGACAGTTAAGTGTTTTCTTCTGCAGTAGTAAAGATATTTCTTGTCCCCCTTGTATGCAAAATTTTTGGCTATAGCAGCGGAAAAATCTGCTGGCGCATTGAAATAATTATCTCGGTGTTGTTGGTAAAAAATTATGTGAGAACAAGAGGAAGATTCAGTTTTTATTCACAAAATGGAAAAAAACCAATAACATCCGATTAATATATGTTTTTTGTTTCGACTTTTGTCCATAGTTTGTATGTTGGTTTTTCTGGTTGTTTCTCTACAATAATATTATTCAATTTATTAACTACGTACTTCAAATAATGTTCGTTAAAATATATTGTTTCATTCAATTCGCCCTCCCCTGGGCCACGCCCATGATGGTGGTCTTCTTGTGAGGCGCCCGTATTTTATCCGTGGCACAGGGATAATCCGGCGGAACCAGGGTAACCGGTCATCGTAAATGAAAGGAAATACTGCTTGATTGCAGCCACATAATCAGTCAATAACGTTGAAACTTTTCGAAAGTTCTCAGAGCTGGACGAATCAGATGAAACTGAAGAAGAACAGTTGACCTCACAGTTATAGGGACGTGTGAAAATGAAAGTAATTGACAGATGAAGCGCAGATAACAGCTGTGATATTAACGATAATGCATCCTAATTAGTCCATTGAAAATTAAGATATATTCTTATCACAGATTCTTCCATGAAAAACCTTGAATACAAGTGATTTAGACAATTTAGTCGCACAACAATTTTATGAGTGGTGTACTTGTTCGGTGTCGTGAGCTTACTGTGCTTGAATGATTTTTTCTTGCTATAGATTTAAAAAAAAACAATGTTGTTATTGATTATTTTTGTTTCGTTGTCTGAGTGGCTTCTTGAACAGCAATTCAATACGGAGTAACTATAAAGTAGAAATTTGGAGACTGTGGCTTGAAAGTATACACCAAATGGAAATATAACCCAAAAACCACAAAATATTTGAAAAAATCCAAATACGTATTACAACTTAGTTGTCCAAATACGTATTTGGTTTTTCTCAAATATTTTGTGATTTTTGGGTTATATTTCCATTTGGTGTATACTAAATTCACAACAAGTTATGGATAACAGTACATGAATAGAACAGTACTAATGGTCTATGTGTCAATATAGAAAAACCAAAATTCATATCTTTCATTCCGAGAAATATTACTCAAAACTTTCACTCTTAAATCACTGACAAAAGTATAGAACAGGTCACAACAACTAAATTCTTAGGTATCACTCTTGAAACTTCAGAATATGATAACTATATATAATATTGTTAAAGCATATCGTTACTGATACTATTAGCACAAATAATTATAAGTGTGCCCATGCTCAACCTTAGGGTTTTATGGGTGTTTCAATATTTATTTGTCATTGGTAGTGTATGAATTGTGCTAAATTGTAATTATACTTATTTATTGTTACTATCTGGACAAATAAATATTATTATTATTATTATCACAAAATGAGCTGGGAAATTCATACCAAAATATTGAATACTAAATTGTGTTAAAATTGCTTTTCACTAAGGCAACTGAGTGGCACTTTATCTAGGGACATATTAATGATGGTCTACTATAGTCTGGTACAGTCGAATCTGTCATATGGCTTGGTATTCTGGGAAAGCTCAAGTCATATTGACAAAATATTTATGACTCAAAAAATAATTGTTAGATGCATTAAAGGGGTCAACCAAAGAATATCATGCAGGCAAATATTTGTTGAATTATCTATCCTGACAGTGCCACCATTGTACATATTTTTAACTATTTTAAAAAAACAATTACAGGAATTACATAGAAACAGCTCTCATCATAATCACAATACGTGAGGAGCAGAAAAACTACATCAACCATTTTAAAGGCTAATCATGGGTCAAAATTCCCATATGCATAAAGGTATCTTATTTTATAACCAATTCAAAAACAAAGTGGGCGATGAAATAAATTTTGAAGACACAAAATGCTTCAAATTTCTTTTATATACGTACATTTCTGATAAAAATACCATTTTATTCTGTGGTTTCTGCAGATATGAAAATATTCACATTCTCATCTTCACATAAATTTTAATTTATAAATATTTTGAATTTGTAGTTGAATGTAAATGTATGTTTTTAATACCTATTATTCATTAGTATATGTGTGACTAGTCTAATAAAGTAGGTACATCTGTGTATTACCATGTATTGTAACATATCTTGTACTGCTTTAACAGATGAATACATTAATTTCTATTATTTTTCTACCGGCGAGAGTGAATAGTCGACACAGAGATTTTCCATCAATTTCTGGAAATTATATCGAATATTCGGTAAACAAAATTGCTTCAGGATAAATGAATTTTTTCGATAGCTGTGGTGCACACTGTTTCATATTACTTGTTTAATCATGATGCCGTACTAGATAATGGTCTCTACACGAGCATCGATTCCATTTTCTAGGCATCATTATCTTCTAATATTGAATTGGCGCATCTTGTGAAAAAAAACTGAAGGCCTATTCTGAATAATGATTAAACCATTAGGTAAGCATCTCCAGAAAAAAAGTAATATAGTAAAAGGACGTTCACGACAAACTTTCTGAATATATCATGTCTAAAAAATACACCTCCAGTAACTCTACAAATGAGGAAAGTTTTTTCATATCAGACGAGATCAGCACTAGTTGATTCAGTTACGTAATGTGATTTTTTTTTTGTTTTTTCACAGCTAGATCTTCTCGCAGGGTGAATGAAGTCACTGATGTGAGCAAGTTAATCTGAACAAAATCAATGTAAATGAGAAAACTACATGGATATTTATACTTTATTTGCATAGTGAGAATATATTCTGCAAATTTTTTAAGTATTGACTGCTCATTCATAACCTCTTCCTTCAAGAGCTTTGTTTAGGATCCAATATATTTGTTCTTCATTGTTCTGAAAATCCCTACATTTTAAATAGAAATTTCATCACAGGATGAACCGATCTAAGGGGATGGTTTTAAAACAACATTTTCGTCGTTAGTAAGCAGACAATCCAGAATTCGTTATGAAAGCGAAAGAGAAAATATTCACTCAAAAAATTCAATCGGGCTTTTGAATTTTCTTAAGATCAATTACATTACGGAATCGTTGCAAATAGAAATTCCAGCCTGATCTGATCGAGGTCCACAGAGTACGTAATATTTTTCTATGTGGTTACTGAAAATAAAACTTTATGAATCTCATGACTGAATATAAAAGTAAGTTTTCCATCAGTAAAACATTTCTTGGGAAAATCACGTGAGGTCCATTGCCAAAAGTGCATCCCCAAAACTTGGTTTTCTGTTTCGAGCCAAGAGCTATTTCACTCCCAGTCAGCTGCTTATGATCTATAAGGCACAGATCCGACCTGTCCTGGAATACTGTTCCCATATTTGGAGTGCGGCACCTGAACATATCCTGAATCTATTGAATTGTGTTCAAAAAAGGCAATTCGTCCAGTCAGTGATGCCTCGCTTACAAACTCGCTCACTTCTCTGGAACACCGTAGAAAAGTTGGCGATTTATCTCTATTTTATTGATATTTTCATGGGCGATGCTCTTCTGAAATATCAACAATCGTTTTTAGATCAGCAGTCTCTTCGATATTAACCCGTCAAGTATCAGGTGATCCATTCTTCAATGGAAACATCAAAAATGAAATATCTGCCCCGTTATGATACCTCGAGAATAAAACCATGAATCAAGGCATATTTCCAGATGCTCTCAAACAAGCAATTATAACACCAATCTTCAAAAGCGGAGAGAAGTTGAATGTGGGCAACTACAGAACAATCTCCCTCATTTCAAGTGTAGCCAAAATATTCGAGAAAGTCTTACAAAAAATATTGTTAAGTTTTTTTTGAAGAAATGTTCAATTCAATATGGTTTGAGGGAGAACCGTTCAACGTCGGATGCCATTGCCAAGTTGACTGCTATGATCAACAATTCTATAGACAAAAAACAACCATCCTTATGTATCTTTGTCGATTTGGCGAAGGCATTCGATATCATTGACCACGTCCAACTCGGCCACTCCATTCAGCTTTGGAAAACATAGGAGTGAGAGGTACACCATACAAATTATTTGAGAGGATTTTGAGCGATAGAAAACAGTTTTTTTGTATCAACGGAATAATGAGTGAACCAAGGAATGTAGAATTCGGCGTGCCTCAGGGAACTGTTTTGGGACCATTTCTTTTCAACATATACATCAATGATCTATTTGAACAGATCATACAAGGAGATATAGTTAGCTTCGCAGACGATAATGCCATTTTTCACAAAAGATCGAGTTGGGAGCAACTCGAAGATGTTGAGAAATACTTCAATCAGATTATAAGCGATTTCAACGATGAACTATTGAAAATCAATTTCAAGAATATGAACCATTTCTCAACAATAATTCTCACCTGATATCATTTTGTCATATACACATTGAATAATTAGGTATTGATTTTCAAAAATATGTATGATATTATGTGTGTTTGTTTATGCATGTTTAGTTTACGAATGAGCTTATATAATACGTATTATTCTTCCTATTTTAGTTTTGTGTATTCATGAAATGTTATTTATGCCCTTGCTCAACTTTACTTTTTGGGACTGAATTTCTTTCATTTGTCACATCAATGTTTTCATTAAGTACATTTTGTGTATGTAGTTCAGAACAATTTATTATTGTGTTGAATTACTGGAATTTTTGGCGAATAAATATTATTATTATAATGGAAGTGAGGTGAATACGGAAGAGTGAAACCCATATATATCAGTCAAACACCACCAACATTACATTCAATATTTGTCCGTTGACAACTTTTATCAAATATCATTTTGTTGGAGTTCAAATTTCAGTATCATCCTTCTCTATTCATTAGATTATTTCGATAAATCGACATACTCATTCACTGTTACTTCGGTAAATTCAATTATATGGTTTCGTAGGTACCCAATTTCAATATCCCAATTCAATACTAGGATGGAAAACTTCATGCAAGAACACCTAACTTGTCCTTTTTGTCCTGAGAATTGAAAGTGAATTGCCAAGAAAACTGGAAAGAAGTTCGGAGCTTATTTCAACTTGAATTGTGATCACAAAAACACCTCCGAACAAATCCGATGAACGCGTCCCCTGAACAAAGTAATCTACGTAATTTTACGTTCGCCTTCGAAGGAGGTAAAGGCAGAAAATCCTAGGCAATCCCGGAGCTAACGAAGAGGTTCAGCAAATGAATTCAAGGGTTTCACTGCTTGTTGTGGAGTGAAAAAAAAAAACTAATGAAAACTTTCACCGTCTGCAGGCTATACATAGGAAGGCGTGTTCCTTCTATGATAAATTTAGACCATATCACGTTTTTCTGAATTGGAAAACACTATTTCCGATCGTAAACATTGAACTGTCATATATTGACGACTGGTTGTGACTTTTCATCGCTAAAATCGATGCCGTTTTTTCAATTCCAGTAACTGCATTATATATTCAAAAAAATAGAGAAACTGTAAATATTTGTCATCGAAACATTTGAAAATCAGAATTTGTGATCGCTCATAGTTTTTGGGCTATCGAAAGGTAACAAAAAATTAAATAAAAAATCCAGGTCCGTATTTAAAAAAAATAAGTTGATGATGGTTTCTAGAAGACGAAACGTCGGATTTCAAATTTGATAACGCTTTCTTGTGGACGAGAAAAAGTGGCCATGATGAAGTGTCATCCATATCGATTGATTTCCTCAAGTAACGCCAGAAAAAAAAACGGTTTTGAGAAATTTAATTTTTTTCGGATATCTTCGAAAGTATTCGGCAGACCGGCATTTTGTTAGGCATCAAATTGCGCAACTTTGCCATAATTTAACTGACCCTGTATCTCTTACGGTTTACGAGATCCCATTGATGAGGCTCGAATTCCAGCCACCCTGTACATGTACAATATCTAAGTAATTTTCCATATTCAATATGAGAAATGTTACACTTGAGAAGCAATTTATTTGTGAGTGGATTTCAATGTATCATTTTACCACAGCCATTTTCTTGAAATTGATATGACCTCTTGAGCTGAACTTCCATTTTGTTAATTAAGAATATATAAACATCATCCTCTTCGCTGGGTATATTAATTCAATTTCATTTATGGAAATGAATCCTGATGGTTTCGATACAACAGGCTGACGAAAATTAATTATACTCAAATCTATCTTGGCTTCCAGACAAATGAAAGATATTATATTGATGGAAGATAATGGATCTGAAGGCTATTGAAGCTCTAGCTTTAAAAAAATACCAACTAGAAACTGATTTCAGGCATTTATTTTCTTTCCAACATAATTACACTTATCAAAGATGATTGAAGATCTACTTCAATACCATGACAAGAATTCCAATATCAATATCAGTTCGCAAAGGACCAGATTTTGGATAATCGAAGTATTGAATTCCATTACATTGAATTCCATTGTTTTTTCATTCCTTTTTTTATGTCTTTTTGATAGGAATTTGTATTTGTTTCTGTCTATGTACTACTTATTTTTACACCAACACACATGAGGAACAAACAATGAGATTACCTCGGAGATTACCAAATCGAATGAAATATAGTGTTGATTGAAACAATAGTACCTAATAGTTAGCTTTATAAGTGCTCAAAATTGAGGTATACGATTTATGCGAATAAGAAGAAGAAGTTTATTTAAAATAGGTTTTAGATTTATCAATTACAAGTACTAACATAAAAAAGAATAAATATATATATATAACTAAAAAATAATAATAATAGGCGATTACAATTAATATAGAATAATATAGAACATACCAGAGACGAATATTAAATATGATCAATAATAATATACCAAAACAATTAATATGTAATAATATAGAATAATATAAAATACCATAAAATAATATTAAATACCATAGAATAATATAAAATACCATTACAATTGCATCAGTAGATGTAATATAAACTGTCCTCAAACTAAGAAAATGAAAAACTGATCGAGACAAGATTTAATACCTTCATCTGATATAACTATTATTGGCATGATCACTTATTTTCTTTTTGAAAATTGCCATAGTTGGGCTATATTTGATTTCATTTGTAAATTTGTTGAATTCGTTAAAACCCTTGAAAAAAAGTGAGTCCATTGAGTTTTTCCTGTTTGTTCTCCTAATAAATATGTTTCTATTACTTCTTGTGTTGTGTTGATGTACCTCAGAATTGAATGTGATGTATAGGCTATACAAGTAAAAGTATCTAAAAATTCATTATGGCGAATTTGATGATAATGCGATAATCACCTTGCCAACACAATTTTTTCTGCGATAATTCAATTTATTTTATTTCAAATGAAACTCCTTCAATATCTTGACTTGAATCACTTGTGGAGGTTTAATAAAGTGCAACATGGAGATTTAAGTTCTGTATTTATTCTTATATTACATCAGTGATTGAACAAATATGAGACTTCTCTCAATAACTTGAAAACCGAGTTGAAAACTTTCCATTCATTTCAGAGATATGAAAAAGTTATAATTAGAGAAATCTTACACCGACTTGAACTCATTTCTCGTTCATCTACACCAATTTTGCATGAATAGTTTAGAAAGTTGTTCTGAGATGAGTTGACAGTTTTACGCCACGAGAGTCGTAGTAAAACATCCACGTTGCCAATGCGTTAATGCATAAGGTATAGTATTTCTGTTGGGAACACTTTTTGGTTGGTGATGTATTGTAAAACTCGCTGTTGATAGAGCTGTTGACTCTGCACCAACACTCTCAGAAATTGTCACCGTTACCAGGAGCTGCCTTTGACATCAATACCTGCAGACTAACTAGTGGATATTTCTTGTTTCTGTACTTTTTTTTCCGAAATAACTTCTTTAGGGTACGCAGGCAAATGTATTATTCGATGAATAATACATTTGAATCCATAACATATCAACCGCATATCCATTGCATTTGAAGTACCTAGGAGTATTATTGTTACAGATTCAAATTCGAATCTTTTGGGTCTTTGTAATAGGGTATATTTCTCTAATGAAGAAGGAGAGGTTGAAATGATATACATGAAAGTCTGTTTGATATTCAGTAGTAATAATACCACAAGAGATGAGTTTGTTGATTTATTCCATACGAAACTGAGTTGCTTGCTTGAAGCAACTCAGTTGAGCTTAGGGTTGCTACCCATCCTGCATTTCGCAGGGGGTCCTGAGTTTGAGGTACTTTGTCCTGCGTCCTGTCTAGATCACTTGCAGGACGCCAAATGTCCTGAATTTTATAATACGAGAATTATAAGATATACAGGTACAAGTTCAAGTACCCAAATGACTAAGTTATAGGTTGGGGTTATTCCTATTTTTTTGTTCTAGTCTGTTTATTTTGAATGAAAACTGGATCAGTTTTAAATGATTATTTAGATGAATAAAATTGTGGAAATCATCCATTTTTCAAAGTGGTCCAGGAGTTTTCCTCACTTGATGATTCAGTTGTTTTATACATCCTTCAGAGTTTAATATCCATATTATTATATGGTTGTCTGATATTTGAAAAAAAATCTATTTTGGTTGTATAATGAAGTCATTATGGAACTCAAATGCGTATCGAAATAGCCTTTGTTTCTATACGCATTTTTCATTATTCGGAGGTTGGTACAATCGAATACTGTCAAATGAAAGTCAGAAGAGTTATAGGCCCAGCTTATTTTTGAGCAATTTTGGATTTGGTGATACTAGAATTGAAAAGCTCATGTTTTTATTGGTAAATATTAATTCAAAGTGTGCGATTTGATTCGAATTGACCAATATAAACAATAACAACATTGCATTTTCCATTGATGGTATCTCAAAAATCAAAATCGATCGACAGTAAACTGGACTTTACGTTTGTGCGTCAGATTTTGAATTTTTCTATTTCATCATTGTAACCAATCGAAGATGTTTCTGTTATTAATCGATATCAAATCATTTTTTTAGATGAAAATACTTCAAATTAAAAAAATTATAAATGACATGTTTTATCGCTTTGCTCGTCGTACTCCAAACAACGCGTGCGACAAAATAGTGTCTTATAAAACTTGATAATACACTTTTATTGAAATTATATTTGTCCTGAATTTTCATTGATTGTCCTGCATTTTCAACTGCTTCGTCCTGAAAATCAGAAATTCAAAGGTGGCAACCCTAGTTGAGCTATGTAATGAAAAAAAAAACTTAAGAAGAGATAGATTCAATCACGAATGGAGTTTCATTAAATTATTCCACAAACAAAGTGAATGGTTTAAATTTATCAATTCTATATGGAATTTATCGCAAATCTTCTCATTTTCAAATGCGTGCACAACGTAATTATTTTTATTTGACGTTTAGATGTCACATTCACAAATCTGTAAACACCGAACTTGACAGGCAAGAGTCAAGTTTGTGTTATCGATAATCTGAAGTTGACTATAGAGCTCCTGATGATTGGTTCATTTGGTAGGTAAGTGCATAAAATAGTCAGTAGTCAAACCACAAATGAGTCCGTAGGACGGGTGGTGTTTCCTTCAAGCAACCAAGTTGAGTTTTGAAATAAAAAACAGATTTATGAGATAAATCAAATCACCAGTGTAATTTTATTACGCTATTTCACAAAAAAATGGACGGTAATAATCTAAAATTTGGTAGAATCAGCAAAATCATTTATATTTGACGTTTAAAACTGTCAGATACACAAAGTGAAAACACCGAACTTGACAGGCCAATCAGAGTCAAGAGTCAAGTTTGTGTTATTGATAATTCGAACTAGACTAGAGCTCCTAATTGGTTCATTTGGCAAGTGCGTGAAATAGTTTACTAAATTCACCCAATGAGTAGTTATGTGTGAATTTTGATATTTGACAAACAACGAACCACAAGAAGTGTCATCTAGGTAACAAGAATTTCACAGATATATAGAGTATGCATCAATTGAATGATTGAGTAATTTAATATCCGCAATTTTTGCCTTTCAATTTCCTAACAAAATCGATTTTCCTACTGGAGGTAATCACAGGACTTATCCTGTCCGGACGCAGTTTCCGAAGACCTGAAGAGAAAGCTCACGGGGACAATATTCCCTTCGGAATCGGGTGTCCGGGATAGTAGCATCATGCATAACGATTACCGGAGATAAGATAATTTAATGGCTTTCCCATGTCTGGATCATCAGAGTATTGGGATCGACGCTTTTTTCCCCAGAAGTTCCACCGACTTGGGGTTTATTTCAATTAGGGGAAAATTGTCTTAATCTGATAAACACTTCGCTCCCCTTAAGATGGAAGTTAAGAGGAATTACTTCGTTCCACTCTCCTAGGAAAAAAGGCGACTTTTCCAATTTTATTCTACTGGGTGTGTCTGTTTCAATTCAAACTTGAGGTATCAACAGAACATTTCAAATTGATGAAAATAATCTCGCATAATGCCTGGTTGGTGGTTATCGAGATGTAAAACTTTGAATTTTACATTTTTTTGAATATCTCAAAATCTATTTTTGAAACTTGGCAGGCTCGCATCCTCGATATCACGGTCAGGTGTAAAAAACTAGAAAATATGTTTCAATAAATGAAATACCCAATAATGGGAACTTATTTTCTGGAGTGCTTCTTTCTACCGCCGCGTAGAGTCGCTTATTCCAAGTCTCTATTGACAAGTTCAACCGGCGTTGAGAGAGAAAAAATTTGTCTGCCCTAGTGTTGTCGTTGTCATCAATTGTTGAATAATTCCAAACACATTATGATTGTGATATCGGTCCCAATCTCTCTATTGACAAGTTCAACCAGCGTTGAGAGAGAAAAAATATGTCTGCCCTAGTGTTGTCTTTGTCATCCATTGTTGAATAATTCCAAACACATTATAATTGTGATATCGGTCCCAATCATAACATTTTCATCATTTTAAGTTGCAATCTTGATGACAAAGACAACACTAGGGCAGACATATTTTTTCTCTCTCAACGCTGGCTGAACTTGTCAATTGGGTCGCGGCTTAGTATATTCATCATGCAGAAGCGAATTATGAAAACCATGTTGAATATGAACTATACAGAATCTTGTCGTGGTATTCTTAAAGGTCATCAAATGCTTACTGTATATGCCATTTATATATATGTTTGTGTAATTTTTGCATATGACAATAAATCTAAATTTGAAACTGACACATACCAACATGAATACTTCACAAGAAATAAATCGGATTTCTTTTTCCCAAAGCATAGACTGAAAAACACAGAGAAAGGACCACACTATGCTGCCATTAAATTTTACAACCATATACCCTCGATAATCAGAGAAGACTGTTCTAGGAATAGATTCAAAAAAGTTGTTTTTGATCTATTATGTGACATTGAACCATATTCTTTAGAGGAATTTTTAGTAAAATAACTGAGTGATTGTCATCAATGTTCTTTATCATTTTAATGTTTTGATTGTGATATTTTATCAGATTTAGCTTTTTCAGTTTATCTTAGATTTAAGACGTAATTTGTTATGACCTGAGTTTTTCAACTGTTACAAATTGAAAGCTTCAATAAATTATCCTATCCTATCCTATCCTTAGTGCTGTGAAATAGGCTTGACGGAGATTGCATTGGGACGGACACTGCCTCGAGTGGAGAACTCAGGTTCCCTACTCGGTGATTATCCTGCGCTGATGATGGCTAATAAGCCCGAAACAAGTTTTGCAGGCTGTTAGACGTGCCTGTCTCGATGTCAACTTTGTCTCGTGTTAGGAAGAAATAAACATGTGCATTTTGCCTTCACTGTATGAATCGTTGCGTGGACTACGAATAGATATAATATTAATCGATTTTATGCATATTAGCAGTTCTTCTTCAATGTGTAGATCTTCTAGAAAATCGAATCTGTTGAAATTCTTAGATGAGACTACCTTCAAAAGTTGAAAGTTCCTGTCTGGACTGAATCTATGATTATTAAAACGCAAATGATGGCCAAAAGCTGCATTCTTATTTGGATTCAATGATCACTCTTTGAACTCACAAGTGAACTTGAACAGATCATATATTCCTCTTCACAGAAGATTGAAATAATCATTTCAAAATGGTATTTCATACTTTACGAAATTTCTCAATGATGATCTACTGTTGCTACCTTGTATCTTTTGCCAATATTCACAGGACACCCATTATTCTGAGAACCAGTAAAACTGACACATATTCGACCCCTGACATATAAACCATATAGCCAACCCAAGGTGGATATAGGATGGTGAAACAGCTTCCTATTAACAAGCACTAGAATAAACTTTAGACCTTTGCCTACTTGATTTCATACCGTATAGTAATATTTCCTGAAGTTATCAGAGATGGCGACATACCTTGTGTCGGTAAAACAGAAACTCTGCAGCTGTGATCTTTTTATCAGTTAGAATAGAATAGAATATATGTTTATTTAGCTCAATAGCTATTACATTACATTTCATAACCTTAACAATTGATATTATATCCAGAAACATAAACAGTGTTATTGAATATTCAAGTACGTTTGCCTTAATCTAGATTTGAAAACTACAACATTTGGTGATGTTTTCACTATTAATGGTAAGTTATTATACCCTTTCAAACCTTCGATGAAGAGTGTTTTCTCCATAGCCCTAGTGTTGAACCTCTGTATATGGAAATGCTCTGTTGATCTCAAATTATAATTTACCAACTCTGATCTTTCAACAAGGTAATCTCTTGAATATTCAGGAGCTTGTTTATTAACAATCTTATATATTAAAACTAAGTATGACTCGGTAATAAGTTGACGGACATTCAATGAAAAATGATTGAGAAGAGTCAAAATATCAATATTCATTCAAGATTTATCGAAAATTTATTGTTTCAATGTCGTTTCAAGTCACGTCTGTCAGATGTGAACCACATAAATACGTAAGCAACAGAAATCTTCTTCGATAATCGATCTTACCGCCATCTTCTTTCAAGTCGTGGAAATATTAGTACCTTCTCAAACGGTCTACAAGTTTTTCGCAGAAACAATTGAAGAGCTGTTTCACCATCCTATATCCACCTTGAGCCAACCTAAGCATCTTTGCTGTTTCACCTTCATCCTCACTTATCTCCGAACAGTCAAATATTCAACATGTGAAATTCGTTGAAATTTGAATTTCAGCGGTTTATACTAATGTTGGGAAAACCTTATTTCAATTTTCATTATTTTTAATGTGAAATCGATGTTAATGTACAATGTCTTTTCATGGAAAATCTTGTAATACCTGACGAGTAAGTACCGATTTGCCTTACATACAAAAAATGTTTTCAAACTTTTTCTCTTCATCTACATTGATAATGTGTTTCAATTTTTTCATAACATCATACTTACTTGCAGGTACGCACTGATGATGACTAGACAGTCGAAAGCGCTCTGCTACAATTTTTGAAAATAAAAAATTTTTACTTAATACAAAATTGGATTTTTTGAATTATTGATACGTGCACACAGCCCATCAAATCTTTCACTTGTTACCAATCAGAAAACGGTAAGAAGGATAATATAAAAGGTCAGTACTCGGGTCAGTACCTCCGAATTATCGGTTTGTTAAATTCAGAGTTGGATAAAGGTACTGCAATATTCTTTTTGATAGGAACTTATACTAAATTATTTGCATTGATTCGTTTTCGAATTCCATCTACTCGATGAATAATGAAGATTTTGAAATATCTTGCTCCCATTCTGATCCAATAAAAAATAGTGCTCGAATCTATCCGAAAGAATAAATCTTTAATTACTCGTATTCTATATCAATATTTTCATTCATACGCGACTGACCATGAGCGAAGCTTGAAGCTCTAATTGTGAAATTGACATGGGACGTAAGGTGAATGTACTAAAGTTTCTGTCGTTCTTCTTGAATATTTTATCTTGTGATGTATTGATCGTCCTCTTTTATCTCCTACTAGTTTCTAAGTCTGAATGATAAGCGTTTGGAATGTGATTTGTCGATATTCTGGAGAAAACATTATTGATGTTGTCTTATTATCATTGATCCACTCGTTTCATTCAATTCGAATTCATGGGTCTCACAAAATGGATGAAGTTATAACATTAACCGCCGTTATCTGATCGGGAAATCACTTCACCAACTTGGAGTTCAGGAGAACTCGACGAATCTCAACAGAGAACTCATATTTCACAAATCCACAACCCAACATCCGAGTGATATGAACTCCATGAATAACTTTCTTCAACTGGTATAATAAGACAACTACCAAGAATGAAATATCTGTCTGGTTATCGAAGTCGCGAATGAAGGATCTACTACAGAATATTAAATCCTGATTCTGAAAGGAGTTAATTCAAAACCATTTTATTAATACATCTAGCTATGGGTAAAATTCCAATGAGTTTTGAAAATAGTACTGTTGTGCCTTGTACCAATTCAAATACTGTCAGTGTAGGAACATTAGCAAAGTCGAATGCTTTTGATTTATCACAGATTACTGCAGCACTGACGACGAGCGAAGCGAGGATTGCTCCAAGTGAACAAATGCGACAACGTATCTTATAAAATTGTGTCATATACAATTTTTTTCTATTTTGAATTGATTTGAAGAAAAAAATGGATTTAATATCGATAAATAACAAAAACATCTTCGATTGGTAACAATGATGACATTGAAATAATTGAAAAGTGACGCACAAGCGTAAAGCCCAGTTTACAGTTGAGCGATTTTGATTATTGCAATACCAGCGGTGAGAAATTCAATGTTGTTATTGTTTTTATTGGTCAATTTAAACCAAATTACACTCTGAATTGAAATTTACCTATTAAAACATTGAGTTTTTCACTGCTAATATCACCAAATCCAAATCGCTCAAGAGTAAACTGGGCCTAACTCTTCTGACTTTCATTTGACAATTCGATTGTACCAATCTTCGAATAATAAAAAATGCGTATCGAAATAGAGGCTATTTCGACACGCATTTGCGTTGCACAATGACTTCATCATTATTAATAGTATATTATGCAATGAGCACAAAATGATTGAAGCACTTGCCTTCGGCTCGTGCTGCAAATTTCATACTCGTGCAAAATGGCCATTTTGTTGCGGGTTGCATACTATACTTTTTCTATGACAACATATCGTTCACGTTTAATACATGCATACATTGCAAAAACTTTGAAAGAAATAAACTGATGATATTTCATTACTCCGAATTCGCTGCTAATGGGCTTTCTATCAGAATTAAAATATAAATTGAAGAAATATGTTAATATTTTCTTTATTGCTATTTCTAATAGGTACACAGAAATAAAAGTCTATATCTGATGTGTGTATCTAATTAAAGTTGAATGTGCAATTATTGAATGTCATATTTGGAGAGCTTGATATAAGTCGATATCACTATCAGTTTCCATTTTAATGAATAGTTTTTATAGAAAAGAACTATGAAATTACTCGTTACTTAACATTTCAAAAATTTGTCGCTGGATGTCATAATTTGACAAGTCGTAGTCGTCGTGATTTTAGAGTGAACCTGGACCTAACACGAAATATTTCATTTCGCATTTGTTGCTTAGCAACTTGCCTAGCAACCGATGCAAAAATGAAATTCTGTACAAAATGTGCTTGTTTATGATTGAAGTTACCGTTATAACATTTATCGAGAAAAAATAATTTATTCAACTACGGATACATACAATGTATGTTAGTAGCAGGTCTGAAAATATATTGAATTTCATCACCAGTTCCTAAATCTAAAACCAGTACACACATAGGTATTACAATAAAGTTATGATTTGATTTTTCCTCCTCAACTAATACTTAAGGTTACCTACAATATCACGACATATATTTCAGGTATTAAAAACTCTACATATCATTGACAGGTGTGTCTATATACCCTTGAATTGAATAATATAATAAGGTAGATCAGCAATTCAAGAACGAATAAGAGGCAAATTTTGGGATATTTTTATTGAAATATTGTCAATATTGCCAATCAATCAATCGATTAATCAGAAATATACCTACTCTATTGTCAGAAGAACGAAATTCAAATTGACAAAGCTTGAAAATATTAGTTTGTAGTCATAAAATAATTGGAAAAAAGTTTCTGTTGTATAAACAACGTTTGATAATAAGTCAAGTAAGTCCTAAAATCATCATTTCTACTGATTGAAAGAATCATTGTCATGTTACAATTACATGCAGAGACACATTGAACATCCAATTGAAACAATATAAGTCTTATTCCTATTATAGATATCAGAATCACAATAAAAAATAAATAAATATATAAATATAATGAATAGGTAAAGTATTAGAGACAAAGTACCTACACTTCACCTACACATGTGGTAATGTCACTAGGTGTTTCTCCAGGAAGTATGAAAGAACTCCTGTATTTTATAAAGAGACTGCGCAATCAGAAGGTACGCCACTGGAACCAGATCTCGACGAACGGCCAGTCACATAAAAATCCCGTAAACATTCAGTTGCTAGTTTGAAGTGTAGAATAACTATCTGTCGAACGCAAAAAATCGTGTGATTTTGGTGATGACAAGTTCAACACTGGCCTATTAAAAAAAAGGAATGGTACGGAGTGAGGTTGGGAGCTTCTGACGGATTTGAAGTCACAGAAAATAAGCGGTCATTACAAGAATTTAACATTTCTACACAGTAAAAAAAATATATTTGTTAATGTCTATTTAGTTGAAAATAGCAAGAAATTTGTTAATAACCACAAACATTATATCTATATTAGCATAAAATTCATCCGAGGAACTTGTTAATGATGAAATTTGTTCTTTTCACTACAACGATTAGTTAAAGAATGTCCGTAACTAAAATTGTAGTGAAAAATACGATATCATTTGTTGATTTTTATGAATTTGAGAGAAATAGACAAAACAAATATTTAATCTTCCAAAAAGTAGTTGTCATTTAATCAACGTTTGACGACGATGTGCAAGTCAGAATGAGGTAAGCTCAGTATGTACTTGGTAGTCTTTCGTGTCGTTGAGGTGTGCGGTGTGAGGTGAGCGTGCAAAGTTTTGTCTCATCAGAAAAGAAGCAACACCTCCATCAAGTTAGAATTCACTGAACTAATCTCTGGTCGATGATGAAGAATTGCTGCATATTGAATATATATTGAAGGTAAGGTTTAATTGTTTATTTTTGGTTACATATTCATTCAAGAATATATTTGTTCCCTTACCAAACCATTTGATTTAACTTTAACTTTAACTTAAACAGGCAAAGAATACATCTACGTTAATTATATCATTTCTGATAGTTATATATTACCAAATCCGCTAGTAATATTCGGTTAATTATATATGTACATTTATTACTCAATCTATAGAAATCTGTCAACAGGTAATACATTTATTCGAGTGTTTATTTTTCAAGTTATTTTGATTTTCTTCATAAAACTGTAAATATTTGTGAATGTCCTCATTTTTTAAATAAAATTGAATTGAAACATATTCATTGAGTTTTATTCATTTTCCTCATGGTACATCTTTTGCTTATAAATTTCCATACCATACCACTGAACTTGTGAAATCGACAATATCCTATCATTAAGTTTATATAATATTATATTGTTATATTCACAATATTATATTTGAAAGAGCAAAATTATATTTTTGAATTACCAATATCATATTGCTAAAGTAACAAAATAGAATACCAATCCACTACGTTATTTAGTACAAATTAACCAAAATGATGTCGAATCACCATCATTGGTTTTACTTTCATCGAAAGAATATTGTTGAAAATACGAAATATATCTGGTGATTTCGCAAAACGGTTTTGTAGTAACTCCAAAAAAACTAGTATGATTTCGCAACTAAGTTTTGTTATTTGTCAACTAAGATATTGCACAAATTGACAAGATTCATTCGACTACATGTACTTTTGTTAATTTAACTAAATAAGGTTAGTGGATCGAGCTGAGCAACAAGTTGTAGTTAATTTTAACTACCCAGTTTTTACTGTGTACATTGTTTTGCAGACGTATCCATTGCAGCTGCTATTTCCCTCCAAGCATCTTCTTTCAGAGGTTTCTTAAAATTATACTCATGTTGAGGATCCCGCAAGAGAACTTTGGTGCGATAGGCATAAGTTTTGATAACTTTTCTTCTGACCACTCCATAAATACAGCTGAAGAGTAAACAAGTGGACGAGAAACGACGAACCTCTTCGGTTCCCGTTAAAAACTGAACGGCGAACATTCAAAGTGTTCGCAGAAAAAACTGACAGGAAATGGATCGCAGCGCGCGCGAGCAGTTCGTGTAATCTAGCGAACTCCGTGCGCACAAGCGCGCAGATGTGTACGCACCTTTAGACGCGCGATGTTTCCTAGAATATTCGCGCAAGGTCGAGAAAATTCGTGTAATCTGTGGAAACAGAGGACATCACTGACGGCAGTGACGTGATGATTTAGTTAGATTTTGTAACGGAGAAGACTACAGCCAGAGTGATTCAGCGAGCAATGCGAATAAATTGGTGAATTGTAATTAATTGTTGATTGTATTACGAGTACATAAAGGGCAATAAATTGTTCATTATTGCACAGTGTTTCAGAATTGTTCCAAGAAAAAATAACGTAGCAATACCATTGCGATTTTGTGTTTCTTGTATCCATTAGTTCTTTGACATCCATATTGAGTAATAGAAATAACTATGTCAGGAATGTTCCATTCAAATAATTATGGAGTGTATCTTCTAAAATCATTCACAATTTGTCAGCTTTTTTTGGTATTATACTTCTAGATACCTATTCTGATGTGAAAATAGGTATTGTTATGATTTTTCCTTATTCTCATCGTTTTTCCTCACTATGTTAACTCACACTCTACCTATCACAACTATTTCAATGAAAAATCAATAGATCATCACCAATTTATGTTTCATTGTTTCTTACTAAGTAATACACTTTACTCTTCATATAGTAAGAAATACATTACATGATAAGCACTGTTATGATAATCAAACCGTCATGGGTTAAGCTGTACTCGTTAGGAATGAACGATTTTATGGAACATTAGAGCATTGAATCCAATATATGCTTTTCCGGGTTTTAGCAAGCTGGGGTTTATTTCAATTAGAGGAAAATGGCCCTAATCCGATAATCGCTTTCTCCCCTTCTGACGGAAACTCAGCCAAGTAACTCTCTATTTCACTTTTTATGTAGAGTTCGACGGTTTTTATGCACACATATAATCGTTATGATACCAGACTCGAGTACGAGTAGAAGCGGATTCTTGAAGGAATTCAGGGTCTTCGAGGAATAACTCTGTTATTGAGCTTTCTGAATAACATGAAAAAATGGCCCAGATAATCTTTCCGAATCCTGCAACTATTAAGTGGGTTCTTGATATACTCACTGGTTCAAATGAAGAACAACAGAATCACCTATTCAAGTTTCTGTTATGCATGATCTAGAATTAGTTCAATATTTTTTCGTTTTTCTGTTCAAACTCTGTGATCTCGATTTCTCACGAGTTCCTTGTGCCTGATAGTCAAATTATTCATGTATTTGTATTTGTATTCGTTGGTTACATGGAAGAGCGGTCTTGACCGAATGTCGCCAACACATTGCAAATTTTGTACTATTAATATTTTCACATAATAAAGATTATTATTATTATTGATATAACATTTCTTACGAACTGACTGACCTTGAGTTTTGTGACTGTGAGACCATAATATAAAATGCTACTAGGTCAAGCCATTTTTCCAAGAACAAGTGATAATCAGCTGTCTTCCCCATTTTGAGGAGTAGAAAGGAATATCAAGAAAATAAGTGATAGGTATTTATCGGCATCTTGTGAATTGCTGTCTGCATTTTATGTATTGTACGTCAGATTCTTCAGGCATCGCTTATTTAGGCAAAATCGTTGGAGGCGTGTTTGGTATAAAGGATGTGATAAATTTCAACCATTTCCAACACAATTCACCTATCAAAAAAGTCAGCAGAGACTCGGGCTCTCGAAAGATGAGGCATCCAATCCACTATTATTATAGATGAACCATACACTCTTACACTCATGTGTTATATATTCTGATGAAATAACTATTCTTGCATGAAATTGTCTACAAAAAATGTGATAAGATAAAATGAGACCAGCCAAAAAAAAACCGGAGTTAGCAGAATTCGCATTATACAACTATCGATAGATAGTATGGCGATATCAGAAGGATATTTTCCTTCAAGTTGCAAGGTGAAATTTGCCAACATTTCAGCAAAGATGTTGGCTTGTTTTTGGTAATATTTCAGCCATATTCCATGAATTCTCTTCCATTTACCAGCTTTCAACTGTATTTTTATGATCGATGTCATTAAAAACACATTTACATAATAATATATATTGGAAGTCAACTATAGTAATAATGAGGAAACAGAAATTCCACGTGATTGAATCTTTCAAGTATTCCTTCATAGATTATATACCTATTCATCCAATCCGAGAATTAGGGGTTATTTTTATCCTACCAGAGTAGAGGGTATTATTTTTTTCCTAGAAAATATTTGGATGCAATGAGACAATAATCCGTTCATAACCCTGAGAAACTCTAGTTCTAGAGTCATAATTCCCATCATGCTACTGGAAAATCAGCTTATAATGAATATGATTGCGAACAAAAATAAAATAATCATATCGAATTGAATGAATGCTTATGTTTAGGCTCAAACAACGAAACACACGCCCTTGAGGATCGAAAAGGGTTATTCATATGAGGAATTAGGCATATATTTTGTGGATGTTAGGTAGAATTCTATACTCCACCTTTGTGGTTTAAGGTAGAGGCAATTCCAAATACGTACACGAAAACTCCCAGGGGAGGGTTCTGGAGTGATTCCAATCGACCCTTATTTTATTCGTATCTCTCGTGTTTCACGGATATGTTTATTTTTGGAGTGACTATAATTTCACATTTGGAAAATTCAACAACAACGTGATTATTCAGAAATTTTGGTGAACGATTTCGATAATACAAATAGTTCATGGGTTGACATTGATAAACATTAGTTGGGGAAATAGTTTTTCCTTGAATGTTGTGAGGTTATAGATCAGGAAAAACCTATCTAGGAAAGTCGTTAAACATTATGAATTTCGGAAAGAGGCTGGAAAATAACGTCATTTCGATCATCTGTTTAATGAATCAATTTCATTTTATCTTCATTGATTAGAATTTTAATCGCCACTTCAAAATTTACAACAACTTTCCTCCAGCAGAAAGCAATTTGGAATAATCATAAACTATCCTTCGAACACCGAGGACTTTTTTGAAACTGCAATGTTGTTCTTGAGATCTTCTAAGCATGAACTATAGAACATTATATAATGCATAAAATTCACGAAAGCGTACCCATATTTTGTAGAAATATTTTCTAGTGATGATTGATGAAGAGTGGGATGTATTTTCTAATTTCGCATTTTTCCTGTTAGTGAATATTTCTGAAACCAAGTTAAATAAAATATAATCGTGAATAACCCTTCTACCACACTATCCAAGTAAACTATAATACGCGATAAGTGATACACTGAGAGCAATATGAATAACTCAACCTAACGATCATCCCATAGATTCTGGAATATTGGATATGTGTTAGAGAAGCATTAGATCATACCTATTACACCTGTCCTATGTAATATCTGGATATAGATACTGTCGGAATATGATGCATCGGATCAGTTCGGCTACTCATCAATCTCAATTATAGATATCGAATCATCTAGCAGGGATGTATATGTACTATAAACGCTCAGATCATGTTCCATCAGCTTTGGGTAAGTCTATAATCATTTAGAAAATTAGTTCTTTATATTCCTGGTGATTTTTCGACAGAAATATTTCAAGAGAGGAGAGCTGAAAACCGAACTAGACGATTTTGTTCAGGTGGAAATTACCAGAACAATTAATAAGGAGGAATACCTACTAAGTGGATCTTCTGTTCACAATATTTGTCACCGCACATATTATGGGTGGATCCTGGAAGATTGATTCAGATGGTGAAAAAAAAATGGGTAAAAAGTTTTCTCAGGAATATGTACGCATAACTTCTAGTCAGCGAGGTCGAAATGATGACCAATGGACATAACTTTTTGAAATATTTATATGTCAAAACTGATGATAAGGAATTTCGGTCAATAAATGAATGGCAGACTGCTCAGAAGATGGAGGATATATTTTGGCAGCGGTGGACAATATAATATAGAGGGTATTCTCGAGAAGTAACGTCCGAGAGAAATACGCCAAAATAGTAATTTGAAAATGTTGCATGCGCGCACTTGCGGCAAGTCAATCTCAATACATTCAGTAACAACCATGTAACAACATGGATTCAAATCTAGAAAACTGCGCAAAACGCAACACTGGGCGCATCAATAAGTCGAAAGCTGAAAAAGTCATGAATTGGACTAAAATAAAAAATAAAAAAGTCTATCACAGACTCTCTAAGCGCGGTACAAGCACTGACAGAAATATATCCCAGACACCCAGATACTGTTAGACATCAAAAGAAACCTCCAGGATATGAGATCACATAACAATGATGTTGAAATCGTCTGGATACCATCCCTCATAGGCATACCTGGAAATGAAAGAGCAGACGCTGCAGCAAAGATAGCTTGTAAGAACAGAGACAACCACAACCCTATTCCGAAAATACCCTGTTCTGACATGAAGAGCGAAATTAGAACATATGAGAAAAAACTATGGCTAGATCGTTGAAACTCTTTAGAAAACAATAAATTGTATGACATCAACCCGGACCTAACACCTTACCCATTGCGTGGAATCAACAGGCGAAACCAGGTAGTAGTGAGCAGATTATCAAGAATAGGACACACTAGATTAACACACGAACACCTGCTGAAAAGTGAACCCCCAAAAATGTACTACGCGTGTGATATCCCGATGACAGTGAAACACCTAACCATAAACTGTCCCTTGTTTGAAATAGACAGGGAACAACATGATATACCTAAAGACTTAACAATCGCTCTAAGCCCTGGAAACGTTGAAAAACTCGAACTATATCTCAAAAACATAGACATGTTCAAACACATCTGAAATACATATATTGTAATTTTTCTCTTTCATGCCACCGCTAATAACCTCATTGGTTGATGCGGATGTATTAAACAAAAGTCTATTTATTCAATATAATATCTAACGCAGACCAGTTTATGAATAAAAGATGAAAGTGCAACGAATTGCACAAGAAATCGAAATGCTGCTAAAAGGGCAATAACACAAAATTTAAACTGACTTGAGAAACGATGCTAGTAACCTTTTTCAATACTATATGATGGGTGAGAAGAGTTTTGATTATAAACTTCAAATACCAAAAATAACAAAAATATCATTATTGTTCGTTGTCGGATATTTTATTATATGAGCTGCCAAAAAATATTTCACAATCACACACAAAGAACATTCGGCAGCAACTAAATAGCGATTGAACTATCGTTTTGTCGTGGCCATTATTTTGTCGTATATGCGCGCATTCGTATCAAAAAACTATGTGTTTCATTTTGATGATGAATGATCGCGCGACAGAAAATCGCATGTGTGCGCCTAGCCTAAAGGTTGATTTATATGGCATCAAGAATGATAAAAACAGTCAGTTAGGTTTTGGTATTGTGGAGACCACAAATATACAGAGAACTAGGTGTATGAAATTGTATTGTGGTTGTCAATATATTCTATATGCTTTTATCGATAAGTTCAATAGGCTGTGTGATTTGTGCCGTCACCAATGTTGGGGCTGTGTTCCATTTTCGATGACTCGACAGTTTATAGGCCAATCGATGAGGCGTATTGTGTATCTATAATTTGCTGCATTGTTTATAAGGGAGAGTTCCAATTTATTGTTAAGTATGTGTACAGGGACAAGCTTCATTACTGAGGTTACTGTTGAATATTCATACCAAGCAGGGGCATGACCGAAGGTCGCCATAAAATTATCAATATATCTTTATACCATAGATTAACAAGACCATGGTTTACTTAAGTTCATACTATTTGTTATTGACTGAGTGTTGGTCAGTGGATTCGTTCTGTTCGAATTGGTGTTTGGAGAAATAAAATTATACCATGTGGGTGAAGGGGAGAACTGTGATATAGTTCACTCTGGGAAACACAACCTACATTTCCGTGTTGTTGATGTTGAAACGTCCAGAGTAACAATCAAGAATCTTAGGTTCTCAAGATGATCATAAACCTGATTTGTCAACAGCTGCAAATAATAAATATTTTGTTGTTTCTCTATATATGGCCTCATTCTGTTCCTGTGGCAATTGGCCAGCACATTTTTCTTTACTTTTTTTAGGGCCACTTCTTATGTAACTATATCCATTCAGTTGCTGAGTCTAAATTGTGGAACTTCCAGTACTTTCACTCTTATAACATTTTTTATCTTTTAAATGGAAATCAAATTCACAAATTCTATAAATACTTTAGGACCAGACGACATTGCGTAGGTTATAGTTCTTCTTCTTATTTTTGTATTTTTGTCCTTATTGGCCTCTTCCCTTCCTGTCAGAAAGTTGATCAAGATTATTAGATTTGCGTGAGCTGTAATGGTGGTTATTTCACTTACATTTTATCAAATAGTTATCAATTATTTTGGATAAAGAAGAAATAGCATGTTTCATTTCATCAAAAGTGTCACTTTGTTTGATTAGCGAATTTATTATTATTATTTAACGTTTGAACCTTTTATTTCAATTCATGAACACATATTTCTACCGTGATATCTCCGTAAAATTGGGATGACTCTCCTGTGGGTAGGAAAGCATTAAGCATAAGCATTTATCCGCGAAGCAGTTTTCACGAATGGGGCATTAGACATAATGCAGGAGAATGTGTTTTTCGTACTTGTGCATTGTTTTTCTATTCGAATTCCACCAGCGGAAAGCGTCGCCTGAGCCTTCTTTGTTTTGATTGATTATATCTCTTTTTCCATTTCGAACGAGAAAATAGAATGCTCAAGATGTTTGTCTTCTGCAGCTCTGGAAGGAGTTCAGTGGAGATAAAATAAAAAACTGAGGTGATGGCAAATATTTTCGTTTTGTATTGCTGAAAAGTCCCAATTGAAGTAAAGTATATTAGTTAGACTAACTGAGAACTATAACTAACAGAGCCTACTTATACTATTTGAAAAAATTAACAGGAGGAACTTAATTATCGAAATTACGTCGTGCCATATAGTGCTGAACATGAAACTATACATACAGTGTGACCAATATAAGGTTTCACACAGCATGGGGATATCGGAAACGGTAGGACAAATTGGAAAAAAGTTGTACATTTGGTCATTACAACGGCCTCCGGAAAATTAAAAATGTATCCATAGTTATATCGAAAAAGTGATTTTTTTAAACTTTTGTATGCTTTCTCTACATCATTATTCAATTCAATTTTTGATAATTACCCTTCATAAGATTGTACGTGGTGATATTGTTTCTATATGCGACGTTTCGGATCCATAAAACCATCATCAACTTCTTTACTCGCGGTGCTGTTTATGATGTGTTCACAGATTCTTAAAGCTTTTTTTATTCTGAATACCTTGTTTTAGCCACTATCAATGTTTTTTAGAAATTCCGAAGAAAAAATATAATTTAGTACACACAAATATCTTGAGGACCGCCACTTCCTTGAATGAAGATAAACTGCCTTTCTTAATTCATATATTCAGTTATAGTTAGCTAGAAGCAAATAATGTAACCTATGATAATTATTCATGTAGCTCCAGATTATTCAAGAATCTCTCACAATGCTAATTTTGAGCTGTCTGAGTGGCTTTTTCATCACTGTTAATTTGTGATTCCTTTTACGATGATGGCAAATTTTATATTTTCTTTTTATTTCTTAGATAAATTTTTTTACTGTACTAGATATTTGTAAATATTCGATGGATCCTCATTCAAACAGCTTTTTTGGTTTCCATATTCACTGTTTCCAGAACATTTTTCCGTAAAAGTATTCATATCTCTCAGACTGTTAATTCGTTAGGTATATGTATACCTACGTTCTTAAGCCTATTCTCTCCAAGATTGAATGGATTGGGAACACATTTGTGTAGTTTGAAAAAAATAATGATGGGTTCGATTCACCAGTGGTTTTCAAATATCGACTTTCTTTGTGATGTTTGCGATTTCGTTTGCAGAATATGAATAGAATAATTGAATATTCTGGAATGAATCAATAGATGGAAATATTATCGAATTATTATAATAATATATTGAATATTACCACCTTTTTATATTGCGATCAATTTTGATTCAACAATTCAGCCTTCTATTGTATATATAGTGCGCTTAGAACGAACCACCCTTATAAAACATATTCTTGAATTATCTGGCGTGAAGAAAATCTGTTCTTCTGAGCAATTTCCTGCGGTTATTAAGGCTCATATTAATTCCCGTGGTACATTGATAATTTTATTCTGACAGATTTCAAAGTAATAAATATTTCAATTCATCATCTTCCTAGTATATTCAGATCAGGAATTTCGTTGTTGCTATATTGTTGCTATCATACTCGATTGTAGTGGTAATTATAGCATCTCTAACATCCCAAGGGAGTTATGACCCTCTTTATTGATATCGTAACTATGTAAGCTCATAATATGTCAGTCAGAAATAAATAGTTATTATTTGGTATCTTACGTATTATCCATTCGAAACTAACGTGAATTATGGTAACTAATGTATTATGAGTAACTGAGGTTTTTGTACGTTTATGATGTTAATGATTATCAATAAAGATTTCGTATCCTTGATCTTCAATGACACGATAAAAAATAATAAAAGTTGAGCCTGAAATTTGGTAGTAACTTCATACAGCAACCCTCAACGCTGATTTTCTATCGAAAAACGAAATCAAACTCAAAAGCTTACCATCGTCAAAGGAGTTAGATAAATATCCAGAATGCTCCAGTGTCATGATCACAAAAGAGTAAAGATATCGCTCAGACGCAATTTCCTTGCAGTTCCGAACCAATTCAGGGAATACAGGATGATGGAAAATCATCACACCAAAATAGGATTAAAAATCACTTCTGGTGACGGCGAGGACAAGGAAAATGTATTTCCATCCAGAAAATTACACCTCATTATCTGCAGTTGCTACAAAGGAGACGCGATGAAAATGAAATTCTCCCTCCGGGGTTCAGATCGTTTTCTTCATGGTGGTCTATTTTTCATAACGACTATTCATTCGTAATCCTTTTCTTTCTGCAGATGTTGAATCGGTGAAATAACTACGAGCACGATTCATCAGAAATTCACATGAAAGACTAAATTCCTTTGAATTTTTCATCTAACACACCAGAATTTGTTGACATAATGAATAATTCATGTGTGGATGATTAATGATAACATATCCAAAATACAACAAAATATTATGGATAATTATACCAGCTGACCAGAGTACAACCCATATCTGAGAGACTGAAAAATCTAACTTTGAAGTTTTCCAAAAACGAATCAAATTTTCGGATTATTCAATCCCAGTGTCTACAGAGAGATCCAACAGTGAACCCAAGACGGAAGTTCCCGGATAAAACATTATTGGAATGCCTTATCAATTTAGCGCAAGTGCAAGAAGACTGAAATTCTCAGAACATTATTTCCTCTTGATTAGTTTTTTTTATTAGTAGAAATTGAATAATTCCATGTCTTTCTATCTACGAATATGATTGTAAACCATTATATAATCACTGTGTAACACAGGCTGAAGGACCTCGGTCGGTAGCCTTTTGGGTATCCAATAAAGCTCGTTAATTATTATTATTTTTCGGATAAGACGAGTATATGAGTACATTTTTGAACATGCAATAAGGTGAATAATAGTGAGAATAAAATTATTAACCAATTTATGATTCTTGATTCTGAGTATTTCATTTTGCTTCACTCTCGCTCAGTTTGATTCTGAACGGTATATCACATTTCACTCTATTTAATTTACTTGATTGTATCAATTCTATCAAAAAAAACATTGAGCTCAATGCAAATAACCCTCTATAAATCAGCTGAAACAATTTATTTCGCCTTCCATATTCTTTCTGTTCTACTAGGACCATAGAATGACACTGAGAAGTACTGGAAAAAAGTTACCTATTATTATGAACACCAACAAGAATAAAATGGCACTTCAGTCAATTTTCAATTCTTCTAACGAGTATTTTGAATTTTTATTTGTTGATAATGAAGACAAAAATTTTTCTTCAGAAACATGAAGTTTCATTTGCTACTCAAACGTAGATCTTTGAGATTTCTCTTCTTTTTTTATAGAATCCGTGTCGACATTTCTATCCCATTTTTCCTTGATTACCAAATCTCTATCCATCTCTGTCTCAAGGATATAGATACAGGAAAATTTTATATCCTTTCATCAAAATAGGGTCAGATGAGCTACGACCATATAAGAGTTCGAAAAAATTGGATGAGTTCTTGTAATACAGGAGGGACAATATAAATATGAACTGGATAGATATATTGCATAAAATATGAACAATTCGAATATATACGGAGGAAATCTTTCTCAAGCCATGTTTGTGATATACTTAGTTCCTATAATAAGAATCATGTAATTCTTCTTGGAATGAATAAAGCTTACCTTACCTTACATCTCAGAGGTCGTTATGAGAAATGTTCCCTGATACTAGGTGTAATTTTGTTTCTACCCATATGAACAATCGAAGTTGATGATTATTTCTCGAAGACGAAACGTTAGTGCAATTTCAATAAGAAATAAGCTATTTTTGCAAGAGCTGCGTTTAAGGTTCTTATATTGAGTAACTGTTTACTCATTCTTTCAAATCCGTATCTGCTTTGCTTCTAGCGTCATCATCATGTTGTTCATTCCCATCTTAGCCACCCAGTATTATACGAGAGAAAGAGAAAACGTCAACTGTATTTTCGAGACTATGAAGTTTTTTAGATAACATCCTTATTACCATGAATATATGTTTGTATAGGTTCACATGGAAGTTTACAACACAACTTTGGCATACCCAACTAAATCAATAAAATATCGTTCACATCGAAGTCGATGTCCAAGAAAATGGTGGCCATAACTTTTTTGGCACATAATTGGATAGGGATACGACCTTCTTTGGGGTCGGTCAACCCTCATGAATAAAATAAGGTCGACGACGGCGTTTATTCATGGACCTGAAATGCTGCAACGAAATCGTTGCCATCGCAATTTCCGTTAGTTTAGGTCAGTTTAGGATGATTACAAGAGGACAATTCTGTGCACACCTATTCTCGATTAGTTCTGGTTGGTGGTCGGTTAGTTTGTTGGTGAATCAATATTTGTTTGTCGATTTGAATGCATGTGACAGAAGCTTCTTTCACTTAGTCATAACATATTAGATTGTGAAGAAGTAGTGAAGGCTATATTTAGCCTCACGATAAACAACTCGAGCTATCAGATATTTTGTACATGACCCTCAATTTATTAGAGGCCTCTGAGTTTCCTCGGAGCGTTCTTTACATCGGAGGTTGTAAAAAAGTCCCCTTCCAGGAATTTGAGCCTCTTGCCTTTGCCAGTTTCAGAGGAGTTCTCGCAGTAACAGCAACTATCCGTTTTGTCCATCTTTTTGAGGTGATACCTGAGAGGGCAGTGTCCAATGAGGACTTTCCTCACCAGTTTCAAGTATGTCTTTTCCAACTCGAGAAACCAAGAAGCTGTTTACCCCTTTACGGTTGAATTTGTTCCAAGTTTTGAATAGATGAGGTCGATACTTGATGAAAATCTATAATCGAGCACCACAAGATTTTCACTAATTGAGGGTTACAAACCACAACACGTGTTTTGCTATACTAAAGCTTCTTCAGGTGAAGTATTAACTAAATACTATTGCAAACTAATCGAATATATAAAGGTTTCAGGTAAGAAAGGGTAAATGCCAATCTAGGAGAAATAGATTGGTTTCTATACCTTGGTTTTCTTGAAAGGATTGATTAGGAACGGCAGAAGATTACCTGGCCATTGTATTGTCATTATTGTGAAATAGTAAAGGGGAATAATTTCAACTCAATCTGGTCATGCCTGAAAGTGGCACTTTCCTCCCTAGTAATACAAATAGCTATTTCCTCCTACCCCTATAGAAAGTACACACTTTCCTCCCTCAAATCAGGGAGGAAACTCATATTTTTCCTCCCCCTCATTTCAAGTAAGTTGCAAACGATGAAACTTGTGAATTCATTATATTCATATTGTTTCAATAATTTCTAGAACACCCTGTATATCCTGTTTTTTTGTAAAAATCAAACATTAATGTTACTTCAACGCTTCGCGTCGTGCAGTAAACTACATCCTGCGGGAGGAAAAGTGGCACTTTCCTCCCTAGTAATACAAATAGCTATTTTTCACACATATGAGGACTACTCGAGGTACTACTTCATCATAGAATACGTATAAGGGAAGGCAAACAGGTAATTGACTGAGCTGAGATGCTTATTTTTAGATATATTTTAGTCTAGAGGTAAAAAAAGAAACAACTTCAATAATTATTCATATACTACTGTTCTTCTGGCTCATTCTGCTCAGGATGAACTACAGAAAATGGATGGAAGGGCTATTGATGCCAGTTATGGAAAATACTGTGATTTTTGGGTATACCCAAATGTTTTTCGAAAAATATAACTTCTGAGATTTTGCTGATTTCGAAAAATGCATTTTTTAATGATACCTAATCACTCAGTATGGGTTTCAGGACGAGCCTAAGTTAATGACCATTGTTATTTTTTGAAAAACAACACATAAAGATCAATTTCATTCGAATGCTGGTCAAAAAATTCATTCATTTCTTGGTTGATTCCAACAACCATATAACACTTCATAATGGTAGCTTGATAATATCCTTTCAAAACATCATTATCAATCAAAAAGTAATATTATGCTAGGGTTCTGGAATTCAGTCAATGCAAGCAAGTATTCCGTAATGATTCCTGCCTCTTCAACAATGTACGATTGCCACAGTTTCCTATAATCTGCCGGATCACATACACATATAGTTTATATAAAAAGCTATCAAGCTTTGTCTTCGTCCACTAAGATGCAAGTCATATTTTTATTGGACTCGCTTTTAAAAGATTATCGTTCCGATAGAAACCAGAAACGATACAAAACAACATCCATTCAATTCATCCCAAGGATTCGAGAAAATGTTGTGTCTAACTTATTGTCCCCTACGACTGAGACAGTCGACCTCATGGGATCCAAAGTTGTATTCGTGCTACAGAAGAAACTTTTCATCCCACAGATTGTGCCAGACCAGTGGAAATCGTTAGTAAGACAAATATTCTCCTTTTTTAGTTCTCGAGATTGATACTCTTGTCATAACAGACAAAGTATACTCATTTATTTTCCTTTCATATATTTCTGTGGTGTATTAACTACTAACGGTATAGACTCAACTGGAATCGCGTGGAATCAGTGTCAATACATTTTTGTATCCCTCATGATGTCGATTTCTTTTCACTAATTCATTAATATCTGGAAAGTGTACAACTCATTGTATGATTGAATTTGATTGATTGTCCCGATGATGATTTGAGGGAGATAGTTAATTTCACCGTACTTGGTAGATACGTTACTATTTGCGTAGGTGAACGATAATTAATTATATGAATGAAAATTTCATAAATTTATTTTCAACCAATTAGAAGGCTCCTTTTTGTATACGTTGCTTGTTTGCTTGTAGCAACGGGCGATTACCGTGATAATAGAGGTGAATAGATAGACTGGTGAAATCACTTCCTATCCTGTGACTGGTCCCAAATATCTTGATTTCGCCTACTTCGATAAAACGTGTCTAACGTGACATGGCGTAGGTGAATTTTGCTAAGTGAAGCCGCGATTTCAACCAAATTTACAGGTTACTGCAGGTGTCAATACGAAAATATGAATAATTGATTCTGAATGACTTCTAATCGTTTCTAACAATTCTTCAAATATTTTTCGACAGTATCGCCATCTATTGTTGTACATGAGAACCCCACGTTATGAGCTGAAATTCAATTGTTCCAAATCAAGAATTTTTCTGCTGAAACAATTGAAGAGTAGCGCCACCAGGTCTTATTTCCATCATTGTGATAATTTTGTTAGTTCCTATTGACGGAATTAATAAGTGATAATTTTTCTGTCAAAAATGAAGCGCTTTATATTTATTGACAAACGTCACTCAGAATAAAATCTGGGTAGACATGTGATATTAGATGTTATGATTGAAAATGGATTACTGTTTTGAATGTTCCTGAAATATTAGTAATAAACATCAGTTACTATCTACAGTATCTACACAGAATAGGTCGTATAGGGTTCATCTTCAACTCCAATTTATTAAATTTTCTTACCGAATCTCCCACGCAGCAGAATTAATTCCCTATAATCTTTTTATCGGTTGCACTTATGTTTTTATTTATAGAAAATTTCCCTCGTCTTCGACTCGGGATAATTTTCTATCAACAACAAAAACATTCGTGACCTTGAAAAAAATTATCGGTATTAATCATGCTGCTAGGGAGATTACAAGTGATAGTCAATTATTATCGATGCAATGTGAAATTATTTTATGAACTCGAACATATTAGATTCTCGAAAGAAGTGGATGAATATGAAATATTTCATTAATACAACGGCACATGATCATTAAACCATGATGATATAACTGTAATTGAACAAGTACTGAAGCACCTTAATTTTGACCGAGAGTGATTATTTGAAAAGTTTTCCGGAAGAAGTGCGACAATGAAAACAAATTATAATGCAGACTTCTTTGGAAGGATCACATCGTATTATATTCTTGTCAATGATCGAATAGCATATCATTAGTCGTGCTGGGTTCAAAAGTCATATATCGATTGTCAGAAAATATATTAGGTGCAGTCAAGGTGGATATTATATAGATATGGTGAAACGACTCTTCAACCTGTAGATCTGGTTGAGCAAATATCATATTACTGGTAATATTTCACTAATCGTTTGGAGATACACTATCGATAATTCAGTTATCCATACTATCCGTATTCCATGCTTCGTGTTCAAGTGACAGTGACAGATAATCAATAATTATGGTTTCGGATTGACATATAGATACCGTTGATTGAACAAATAACACAAATGACTGCTAAATTGTGAAAATTAATATTCATTGTGCGGAACCAGCAGACGAGGGGCCATCCATATGAAGTCGTGGAAGTATTACCAGTGTTCACCTAATCAAGTAGGCAAAAGTCTACGAATTTTTCTAGTGCCTTATAGATGGGACTCGTTTCACCATATCTATTTCTACCTTGGGAACATTCATCAACTTCAGAAATGGTGATGAAACAATGTTTATGAATACCTAGTCGAACAACTACCCATCAGAAATGAGACAGACGAAAGAGTTAGTACATTGACCAAAATTGTTTCAGAAAAAAGCAGACCTGCTAAGCCACAATTGTAAGGTTGTACCAATATTGGGTCATCGGACGAATTATTGAAGGCATATTGAACAGACATATAAACTTTTTGAATCTGACAGATAAAAGCATAGGTAAGTTCTGTCAGTAGGAAGCAGAAGAAACCCCACTTCATATACTATGCCACTGTGGAGTCAAGGTGAAAGCTTTGGAGTCTCATCAGGAAGATCAATCTAAACGGTGTTGTTCAGATTATATATAGGAGCTTTATTATAGATCTGAAGAGGTCGCAAAAGAAGAGGCTGATAGGGCCAACTCCTGATTTTAATCCATGACCTACTCTTATAAACTACAGGTGTTTCATTGCTTTTTCATTCACAGATGAGACGAATACATATTCCATATTTAATTATGGTGTCGTTTTCATCTGGAAAATTTGTTTTATCATTGATTTATTTTTGGTAAGTTTGTCGTTTCATATTTGAATTGTTTTCATATTTGTTCCTCTAATCGATTTGTCGATACTCCAAATATTCGATTTACGTTTTTGCAATATGAACATATAGACAAATCGCTCCCATCAATCCTTGTAGATACTGTAATTTCCATAAATGATTTCGAAATCCTGGAAAAGAAATGTACATTTCGATTCCGACATGACAGGCATATCCATCTTGGGTCCGCACCAAAAGTAAAATATTCACCCTTCCAGAACTTGCGGCACGCAAGAGTGAGGTTATCCTTTCCTCTTTCCGTGATATCGGTGGAAAGTTTGTTGTTTCTCTTGGCCGCATTCTACTTGAGGGAAAACTCACTCGACGTTGCAGGTGAAAGATTGAGGGCGAGCGACCGAGCGGAAAGTGGAAAATTGCCGTCACGTTTTCCCTGCTCAATTCGCATGCAGGTTGATGGTGTACCTTTCTCTACTGGTCCAATTATTTCGAATGAATTGATGATGAAATCAGATTAGGGATATCCAGAAAAGGTTGCATGTACTTTGTAAATTTTTCAATGAATGTTACTAACTGCCAAAGGTCTATAGTACTAAAATCATTACGATCTGATCTGGAACGTTTTCGGCAACAATTGCCATCATCAGGAGAGTTTCTTATAAAAAAAACTTTACAAAAAGTAGAGGCACCTACCATTTTTAGGAAGCCGTTTCGAATTTCAATATTTACCATGGTAATAGTCTCAATGTTTTCGATACAAATTGTTATAATCAGCCCCTATGCTGACATTGAGTTTTCCTGTTCTTTATGACTGATACACCCTAGCACCATTTGCATGGCCAGGGTCTGGTATCCAGATGGTAGATGATGATGATTAACTGATTTGTTGATTAACAATTTCCCATAACTTTTCAAAATAGCCGATACGGATTTGGTGACTAGTGGACCGCGACAGCGGCTAAATATGAAAACTGACAGGTGTTGATGGAAATCAAATTCGTGTCCTCTACGATTATTGAAATTGTACATCTTGATCAACGGAACTCACAATAAATTTAATAGAAATAAGACTTGTACAGTCAATTTCGTCAACTTTTCATTTCATTTTTCTGTTTATATACAGCCGTCCGGTGAACTAACCACTTTCATTCACATACCAATGAGAAGCGAGGTCGATCCTTTCCTACCTCTTCAGCGCTGTATTCCACAGAACTTCTGTATTCTTAACTGGAACAGACTTGAATAATATTTCGTCTTCGACTCGGGAGAATTTTCAAAATATTCTTGTTGTCTTGTAAGTGATAATTTTTTCAGTTCCTATTAACGGAAGTTATAATTTTTCTGTCAGAAATGAAGCTATTGACAAAAGTCACTAAGAATAAAATTTGTGAATGAAAATATGTGATATTAGATGTTATGATTGAAAACTGATTATAATAATAATAAATCGACTTTATTTAGCAAATGTACATGCATTTGCCCTGAAAAGGCGAATATTAGCTAAAACTACTCTTGAACTCTTAACCTTACTGTTATGAATGTTCCTGAAATTTTAGTAATAAACATTAGTGACTATCTACGCAGAATATGTCATAGGGTTCATCTCATAATATTAAGACCAACTCAAATTTATGAAATTTAATTACCGGATCTCACACGCAGCAGAATTAATTCCCGATAATTTTTTCTCGCTTTCCCTCATGTTTTTGTTCCTGAACTTGAAAATATAATTATCAGTAATAATTCTGTTGCTAGGGAGATTAAAAGTAGACATTTTCTCACGATATCCATGACGATGTGAACACAAAAGCCTTGTAACGAAAGCTTTGAAAACATTGATCCCTTTTCGCTATGTCCTACGTATTCGAAAACAACTTCTCGACTATGGTGGCTTGAAAACTGAATACAGAAATCTTATATGTTTGGTTATTACTTTTTCTTCTTTCCTTGTCCTCATCAATAGAATAATCTTTGAAGAAGACGATTGGACAAGATGAAGTTTTATTTTTGTTGTTGTTTATTCAACGAATGATACGACACTGAGTAACTCACCAGTGAAATGTTGTGTTCTGGTCACAATTTTTGAATCGTCTTTTACACATTTTACAGCGTTTCACCATCCTTTAAATTCGATTCAAACAGAATAAACAAGGTTTTAAAGTAAAATCCTATTCAAATATTTACAAAACTGGAAATATGCCGTTTAATGAACCATCAAACAAAATTTGATATGAAAAAGATACGTTTCGCGCTGTCACTGTCAGCGTTCAGTCGATTATGGGTTGAACGAAATTAGCGGTGTTGGCGCATTCACCAAAACTGCCGCAATCTCCAGAAAGGCGTGCTATCTATAAACCACTTATATATAAATGAGACAATGTATTATATGATGCACATTGAATACATAGCTTTCGACTCACATAAGTATCAACATAAGGATATATATATTTGGAAATCTTAAAAAAAATGTGGTCATGGGATGATTATCACTTTCAAATGTTAAGATGTGGCAACCTCTGTGGGAGAAAAAACATATGAATATGAATTTCATGTTGACCTCAGGCAATTTGGAGTGTTACTATTCTAGTGGGTTTGTTTTCCGGAGATATATACAGTTTTCCGTATCGAGTTCCTATTTTCTCTTGACTTATTTTGATAAATTCAACATGAAATCGAAAAAATAAAATCATATCTTGTAAGGTGTTGGGGGGAAACTTGAATACAAAATCGACCTATCAGCGCTAGTGAGTGATACGATTCGAGAAATGTTCAAAATTGTGATTCTAAAAATACAGTAGGTACCTCAGTGAACCTCTGTTGGATTTACTAGTGAAAAAATTGCACCTACTGGATTCAATTCGAGTTGGATGCTATCCAATCGTAATAGCAGTGCACCGCAGCCACAAAGCTACACGAACTTTTGCTTATGTGGTGTCATTATCTCCCCCGGAATAGCCAATCGATGGTTTTATTGGCCACATTACACTGGCATCGAAAGATTTACTCCGCTTCACAGTTAAACGATTGGGAGAGAACATTTTCCGCTATTCGAACGGATCCAACCGTTGTGCTATATCTGATCAACATGGTGATTTTATTCGGCAGTATTCGGTAAGGAGTGGGGAAAAAGGACCTACGCAGGTGACATTTGAAAAATGATGGGTATACCTATTGGAAGCGTTAATACAGGGTTTGCATGTAGTAAATGAGGCTTTCATTATATCTATACCTGAGAGTGTAACAAACGAGTCTTTCATTTATATATGTATTGAAAAATATCTTACACAAAACTTGAATTTTGGGCAGCCGCCATTCAAAAACAGAAAGGGTGCTAAACACTGAAATCTATATTTGTCATCTTGAGCAGTAGATTGTAGATTCGTAGATTGTAGGGGGGTCGTTAAGGCTGTGCAGCCTTTCCAGCACCTCAACCTATTAGATCTTTAATCCTTAATCTATTCGAGGCCCGGGATTCCGAGGCTTCTTGCGAAGTTTATCAGTTTCCTGGGAGCTAGGGTGCTGACATCGGAGGAGTCTAAGAAGGCCCCTTCCAGGAACTTGAGCCTCTTGCAGAAGAGTGCTGGGCATTTGCAAAGCAAATGTTCTGCAGTTTCAGCGAAGTTCTCGCAGTAGCGGCAACTATCACTCTCGGTTTTACCCAGACTTTTGAGGTGATACCTCAGAGGGCAGTGTCCAGTGAGGAGTCCCGTTAACAGTTTCAAGTCTTTTTTGTCCACCTCGAGAAGCTGTTTAGCTTTTCTTGGCGAGAGGCTCACTAGCCTTTTCGCTTGTATTTGTCCTGACACTTTACTCAGTGAGATTTAATTTCATCTGCTTCCCAGCGTCGTAACTCTTCTCTCAAGTGGGCCTTGGCGAGTCCACATTAGGGTTCTGGGCCAAGAAATTGTGTATTTTCCTATTCTTTGGCACCCACATCAAAAAGACCTGGTTGTTCGCTGCCAGTTGTCTCAGGGATTGTTTACTGTCCTAAGTCAGCTTAGACTCACAAGTATATGACTTCAGAGCTTTTTGTGCTGATATTCTAGTCAATATTGCAGTGTTTCAATATAGAAACCTCTTAGCTCATCTATATCAACACATGAATTCCACTTCGTTTAGTTGTGATAGAAAAGCTACACCCCCTTATATCCTACCAGTGAAATAACCGACAATCAAACTGGAAGTTAATTCAAACAAAATACAATGAACTGAGAAATATTGGAGATAATAATCAAACAAACCATACACAAAACTGAAAATATAAAATCATTCAAACTCACACATGACCCATCACACTGTAACATCCACATTTTGTAAATGTTACTTTTTCTATGGAATATTGTCAATACCAGGTATTTTGCGGAACAATTAGAATTTCCATTTCAACTTTAATTGTCACCAACTTTGTTTCATATAATACTGGTAGCATTTGTTGTGATTATGTGTTTCAGATTTCGTGAGGCTGCGAGTCGCTGGAAGTGGAAGACACCCTGTAGTGCTCATATTAACTTACCTTGCTTGATTTCAAGTTATTGGTTTTGAATCCATAATTATTCTGTTTGTTTACGTTGGGAATTATAAATGAACATTTGTAGGTTAATATTCATATCAAATGTCACTTTGAATGCAGAGGTATGATTTCAGTAATTCTTCTTTCTTTTCAAATTTCACTGCGATGGTTAGCGCCAAGTTCACTTTGTGTCCTTGACATTGTATTCGAGAGTATTTATATCAGTCAAACGGAAGTGATTTTTTCGGCAACCGTCCGGAAAGTACGTACTTTCCAGACGATTTTTTTTTGAGAAAGTGGAATTTTTCCGGCCTAGTCCCGGAAGTACGTACTTCCCGGACTAGGCCGGGAATAAGAATCACATCGTTGTTGTCATTGTGAATATGAAAATCTTGGTAGTATGGTTTTGATAATGATGGAAATAAGACCTGGTGGCGCTACTGTTCAATTGTTTCAGCAGACAAATCCTTGATTTGAAACAATTGAATTTCAGCTCACTACGTGGGGTTCTTATGTACAACAATAGATGGCGATACTGTCGAAAGATTTTTGAAGAATTTTCTTTCAATCATGTTCGATACATATTCGCATCAAACTCATTGGAAAATGGCTCCATGAAATTGTCAGAAACGATTAGAAGTCATTCAGAATCAAATATTTATACTTTCGTGTTGACACCTGCAGTAACCTGTAAATTTGGTTGAAATCGCGGCTTCACTTAGCGAGATTCACCCACGCCATGTCACGTTATACACGTTTTATCGAAGTAGGCGAAATCAAGAGATTTGGGACCATTCACAGGATAGGAAGTGAATTCACCAGTCTATCTATCCACCTCTGTTTTGATAAATGCAGTTTATCATTACCAGCAAAATAACGACTGACAGCTATCTGACATAAAATTAGCTAACATTCAAAAATTATCAGATGAAAACAATCAATGTGAAACGGAAACTTTACCTTCTTGTTCTGACTTCAACAAAAGGCACTTAAATATACCAAGCATTTCAAACAAATTGAATTCATTCAATATTAACAATTGTTCTAATTTTAATATAAATATTAATATAAATAATAATTGAAATGTTCGAAATTTTGTTCTAATAAAGAAATGTGTTTCTTTGATTTGTTATTCTACACGGTTGCCGAAAAAATTGTGTACGCAACACGCCCGAAAACAGTTTTTTTGGATTCGCAGACTTCCAGGACTCGCTACGCTCGTCCTAGAATTTTGTCCACTCATCCAAAAAAACAGTATTTTTCGGACTTGTTACGTAAATTACTATTATGAGTGTGAATATTAAAAATCTGATAATGTTTGATTTGTGCCTTGAAACAAGTGCTAATTTGACTGATTGACAAGTGAACTTTAGCATGACCTGAAGAACTGAAAGAAGGTGCTGAAATCGTTCCTTTCTGTTCCTGGCATTCAACAAGTGAACATGTGTGAGATTTCCAATAAACGCCATTTCTGAAAATCCACAATTTTCCAAAATGAAGATCAGATCAATGTTCTGCCAGGATTGCTGGCTACTTGCATGTTAATTGCTTGCTATTTTGATGGTTGTATTGACAATTTTAGCAGATTTAATGGATTTGACTGCTTTGAATAGCTATCACCAGCTATTACTGCTACTAGTAATATCTAGTTAATTTTTAATAATCATTGATACCATTAGCAACCATTAGCCTCCATCTTGGTACCTACCAAGAGGCTAATGTGAACCTCATGTGAGGTTTATCTGCAAATTTTTGTGAAACAGTCTTTATAGTAAGTCTGTACCGGCTGATAAGTTTTTTGTTCCTGTGAGAAGAGTTTCCATTATATTCAAAAGCACTGGCTGGACTAAGCATACCTAGGTTGCTGTATCCAAGGGCTCGTAGTCTCAGAAATCTGAAATGGGTGTCACTCCCATTTCCACTAATGGAGCTGGATATTGGAAAGTTAATATGAAGTAGGTGTCTTCCAACCTACTTCTTCAAGATGGGATGCTGCTCCACCAGGATTTCATAATTTGTTCTTCACCAAATTTTACTGACAAGGTATCTTACAAATTTAATCTGGGAAATTGATTTATTTTTGATATAATCTGATTTGATATATCTAATCAGAAATATTTCTATTGTGCAAATTGAATGCATTCAATTTAAAATCAGAAATATTCAAATATATGGGATATCATGCATAATTATTCCTAGTGATAAAACACTATTTTCATTATTTATATGCATGGAATGAATTTCATGATTTGAAAATCGTAAGTACCTATACCTCCAAGTGTCAGTAAATATCGAAGTTAAATTGTATTTTTATTTGTTATCCTATCCTTAGGCATTTGCAGATTATATCTACAGAGACTGGCTTAAGAAAAGAGGTTTGTTAAACTTTAATTTTGCTGTAGATGGCGTCCATTAAAGATCATCCCTGGTATAACCTTTTTTCTTTTGCCACTTGCAAATATTGTTGATTGGCCATATAAGATTAAGTATTGCTTAACAGCTATTGCTGTTCTATATACACTTGTATAGAATCAATAATCGAACAGGATACAACAACAGAAAAGTTTAAGTGATGGATATAATAACAAATTGATAGTTAAAGCAACAACAAAATACCTATCTCAATTGTAATCTCAAAAAAATCAGGAGATTTCTTGAAACCATGGAAACATTAAACTTGTAACCATTTACATTGGATGATTATTTCAAACAACTTTCGTCCTGAGATTCGTACCAATTTGCATAATGTTTCAGGAATCAACTTCTGCCTGGTTGAAAGCACAACATTTAATGTCATATAATTCACTTCGAATAACTGTTACACAAGAAATTCAGTTATATTTTATTTGAAGCTACTCGACCATTTTTACATAATTATTATTTCAGCGTCTTGAAACGCCCATTGTTGAAAAGAAGCTCGAGAATGAATATAATGAATTGGATCCTAATAGAAAAATTGTCTGAGATAGGGAACAGAATATAAAATAAACAGTTTAATGTTCATGCCTTTCATTCAGGACAAGGAGATATCATTGATACTCTATCCATTAAGGGATGTCAATAATTTTTCAGTTGATTCTGAAATTGATCCATCTGTGGTTTCAGCTTATACATTCCCTATTATGCCCAAAATAGTATTTTCATTACTCTGCTCGGTAAACCACATTCACAGATTCGTTACTCAATTATGAAGATAAACAGGTTAACTTCTTCAATCACATTGACCTACTGCAATACAAAAATATAAAGCTTCTGGATTGCAGGCAGATTAAGAGTATTTCAGTGAAAACAATAATGAAATTATTTCTCAAGTGAATACAGATAATCAATGTACCATTCTATTAAGAATATCAATATTATCTAATTCGGAATCACCTTCGTTAGTAAACTTTCTGATGAGAAATTGTCCTTTATAAAACACACACTTCATTGAATGTAGAATTATTAGGCATCTTCCCCAAGATCTCTTCAACCACATTCTCATTTGATCATACGAGATATCATCGTGCTCCTCATCCGCCATATTATATCTCCCCTTCATCGCGTCAAACCAAACTTCATAGGAATTTCGCATGTAGCAGTAGGATATGTCAGCTGGGAAAATATTTCCTCGAAGATATATAAATATCTGTCACAACAAGAATACAATTTCAATTTATTTACTTCCATCCATCTGAGCATCATTTCGCAGGTTGCAACTCTGAAACGATTTATAATAAATATACCGGTAATATAAATAACCGAAAGGGTATTTAATGAAAAACTTACAAAAGAACCAAATAAGATTTTAGTTTTTGTAACATCAGCGTCTTAAAAGTTGAACAGAATTAATATAAAGAGAATAAAGTATATATGAGAGCCAGAAAGGAGTTATAGATTTTTTGTAGGAACTCCCTACGATAATGGGACAATTTTCTTTTGTTCCATTAATCAAGTTCCACATCATTTGAAAGCTGGACAGATTCTTTCTTCTCCAAAGTCCTCGTTCAATTTTAATTTATCGGAAATCTTCAAATAGGTGTTTCTACTAAATATTCGATTCCTTTCAGTAGTGCAATGTGTCTATAAAGTAACAACGGAGGAACCTTTTTTTTTATTTGGTTGAACGCTATAATAGCTGTCTTCTACTCTGCATAAGTTTATATCGATTTCAGTCGTCTCATTCATATTCCAACACATTTCCAATAAATGAAACACAATCGGGAACATTCCGAATTTGAAACGATAACTGAGATCAAATGATTCAGTAGCACTTTAGTCCAGTAATGAGTTGACGTAGCTATAGGATGGAGGCTTTAAATATTTTGACTTCAACATTAATAATATATCGAAGCAGAGAGTGAATTATGAACTCACTGTAAATAATTTAAACGAACCATGAGAATTTGTAGAGAATAAAAAGAAATATCGAACGTTGAAAAATTGATGTTAATAAAGCTTTTTCAGAAGTATCAAGGGAATGAACCCAATAGTGATATATAGAAAATGATATATCTACAGACGTAGATTATGACCCAGGCGACATACTGCCGTCATCTTGACGGCATTATTCGTCACCTAACGAATAGCTGACGTTGCTAAAACGTCATATTGCCAACGTCTCTTTGTCGTCATCAGGAAGGTTAGGATAGATTATCATATTTTAAGAGCACAAGCTGACGTTACCATAACGTCATATCATGAACGTCTCTGTGCTGTCATTAGGGAGACGTAATTGTTATGTATTTTGGAGGTCTCAAATACGACATCTATACACAATGAAAATAGAGAACCTCTCGTTTGGGGTAAATTCATACAATTCGTTTGCATAAAATAAGCCTATTCGAAGACTTAAGAAAAACATCATTCTTGATGTTATTTGTCAGGAACAATAATTGTAAGCTAAGATAAGCACATACAAATAATCCAGAATGAAATGAGATGGAGTTTGGTGAAACGTTCTCAAGCTCATTGGCCATAGGGTACCATACATTTTACCCAACATAATATAGCCCAGACTGTTTTGTTTTTCAAGCCATGTCATGTCATGTCAGAAATAATAGTAATCAGTTTTATAAATTGAAAGGTTTTTCATGGTTCATGGTATTTTGAAATATTAAGGTTGATATAATGATTCGAGTGTTTCATTACACCACATAGTTTGGGCTGACATTTACCCGTCATTTCAACGTTAGAGTCACGTCATATTCAGAGTCACAAAACAACTAAAGAATGTCGTGAAAATCGACCTCACAATAACGAAAAAGGACGTCATAACGACGATACAAATGACGTAGCAAAGACGTTACACATGACGTCTTGGTTTGTGACATTTACCTGTCATTTTAACGTTACAGTCACGTCATCTTCAACGTCGCAGTACGTCACAGATGACCAAAAAGTGTCGTCCAAATGACGTCAGTGTGCCGCCTGGAGAATGCCCAATGAATCTCTATACTTGGATGATGCTTAATTGCATCGAGTCATAATAAATACTAGAATATATATATATATATATATATATATATATATATATATATATATATATATATATAGTGGAAGAGGAAGTCGTTGCTGGCTTGTTAGGATACATACTGAGAAATATAGTGGGGAATTGCAGCAAGTAAAAAGTGTACTCTTTGAAATTTATCCAAGCTTTCGGAATCTGATTTATTCCATCATCAGGGAAAATCTTCAGTGAAATTGTTTACATAAATGAAGTTAAAAATTGTGAAATTGACATGGACAATATTAAATTGAAACATTTAAAAAGGAATCATATTATAAGACGAATGTTACACAACCACCCATTTAATAATTTAAAAATGTCCATGTCAATTTCACAATTTTTGACTTCATTTATGTAAACAATCTCACTGAAGATTTTCCCTGATGATGGAATAAATCAGATTCCGAAAGCTTGGATAAATTTCAAAGAGTACACTTTTTACTTGCTGCAATTCCCCACTATATTTCTCAGTTCATATATATATATATATATATATATATATATATATAGAAAAGGGTAGTCTTGTTTGCTGACTAGTTAGGAAATGAGTTTTTTATATTTGGGATATGCAGCAGGCCAAATAAGAGTACTCTGATACACTTGTTCCAAGCTTTCAATAACTTTTTATTATCATCTTCAGGGAAGCTACAATGTGGAAAGACAAACATGAGATTTCGACAAAGAAAAAACAAGGAATAACTTACAGTGTTATGAGGTTATGTGGCGTATATGTTGACAATAATCATAATATCTGGACAGAACTGGGAGTAAAACATCATTTGTAACAAACAAAGAATTAACATAGATGTAAACACATTAAGGATTATACATTTAAAATGGATTTAAAAATTGTTGAAAATATGAAAGCACGTGTTGTCCTTGATGAGGCAAACAACCGCGTTGGAGATTATTATGCCTGAACTGACCAGACATTTGACATAGACAATTGACATCGTCAATTGACACAGACAACTGACACAGCCAACTGCCATATGAATGTCTGACACAGCCAACTGCCATATGAATGTCATAGACAACTGACATTCATATGCCATAGACAACTGACACAGCCAACTGCCATATGAATGTCATATGTCATATGAATGTCATATGGCAGTTGGCTGTGTCAGTTGTCTGTGTCAATTGACGATGTCAATTGTCTATGTCAAATGTCTGGTCAGTTCAGGCATAATAATCTCCAACGCGGTTGTTTGCCTCATCAAGGACAACACGTGCTTTCATATTTTCAACAATTTTTAAATCCATTTTAAATGTATAATCCTTAATGTGTTTACATCTATGTTAATTCTTTGTTTGTTACAAATGATGTTTTACTCCCAGTTCTGTCCAGATATTATGATTATTGTCAACATATACGCCACATAACCTCATAACACTGTAAGTTATTCCTTGTTTTTTCTTTGTCGAAATCTCATGTTTGTCTTTCCACATTGTAGCTTCCCTGAAGATGATAATAAAAAGTTATTGAAAGCTTGGAACAAGTGTATCAGAGTACTCTTATTTGGCCTGCTGCATATCCCAAATATATATATATATATATATATGTATAAGTTCTAGAGGAATAACAAGATACGTACATCAATATACGAGTAATTTTCACTCATACGTTGTGAATCATTTGTTGGATAATATGGGACTGATCAATTCCCCATCATCCGTTTCATTCCATTATCATTGGCATTATCAATAATTGAATGGGATTTGAATGAGTGAACCGGATAAGTAGAGTGGGACGCAATCACATCCACAACATAACCGAGCCTGTGTTTGGATTTGGAAGGGTTAGCAACAAACGCTAGTGTTGCCCTTCGTGTATGCGTGTGTATGTGCTCAGGTGAACTGAATATTCGATGAGTATACGTTTGATTTATTTCGCATTTGACATACTTAGAGCCCCAGGGTATTGCTTCATTCCAATTCCATATATTTTTCAATTTCAAATATGTTCCATGCAGGAGAAGGATTTTTGACGATCCGTTACAGAATTCATTGAGGATAACGGTAACATAGAGTATGTGTACCCTCTTCTTACACATGCAAGAGAAGTGATATTGAAGTTTTCATCATATTCTCAGTAGTAATACCATGAGTACTTCAAAATATTCGGGTAATAAATCGATAGCTTGTTGCATAATTTCAAAGAGTGCCAGTTTAACAGTTGAAATATTCTGTTAAACTGACACAATTTTTCCAACAGTTAATTCTACCAGTTGAATAGTACTATTGGCACTGAATCCTATCACATCTATTAGAAAAAATAATAAAATAAAAAACAATAAAAAAACATTCAGAACCGAATCTTCATAATGCTTATGATTCATTATATAAACAGTTACCTGTGATTGAAAACACACAGATGATATAGGTAACCTGTCAAAAATACTACGTAAAAAGGGATTTTCAGAGTCGCTGATCACAAATCTATAATTTAGAATTAGGTGCTTCTGTCGGGGTTAAGAATATCCTAAACGGAGTAAATTTTGCGAGGATCTTTAGAATTCCTGAAAAGTTTTTTCAAATCGCTAACCATGAACATGGAAATACAATTATAGTAGGTCCAATCCCGGATTCCTGATCAGCGACTTCAAATATCCCTTATTAAGTAGAATTTCCAAAGATTTTTTCAAAAAAAGTTCAATTATTTATGGTTTCAATTAATTACACTCAGATTATGTAGCTTATCAAATTCGATAAAGCAAGTGTTGTGCAGGACACCCTTAACTATAACATTACATTTTTAGGCAATACGACTATTAACATATACACACAGTAAAAAACACTTGGTTGTAATATCAATCAAATGGATTTCAGAGCAAACCCCACGAATACAACACCTGAATATCAAAGTTTTGTCTTTTTTATTATACATTTCACAATTGAGTGTTGAGTGGTGCTAATTCCGATCTTAGTAGTGAAAAATGACACGAATGTGGTGAAATAAGAGGATTCTGAAAGATGAAATCAAAAGAAACACCAAATGGTCGAAATTTAATATTCTCAACAGTGCTATCATTGACGTTAACGCATAAAAACACCTAGAATATAAAATTAACACCAAGTCACACCGTGTCGTCATATCACGATAGAATCGAGGCGGTGTGTATGAATCATCCTGTTGGTGGTAATAATCATTCGTTAAGTACTGCATCCTAAAAACACCAGATTTAATATCAATTCATAAAAATATTGTATGTAGGCATCTGAATGGTGTGTGAATGTTATGTGCTCATATGTTCAATCTCAAAACCTTAGAACGTTTGCCAATAGGTGGCACTGACGTCCTTCCTACCGTACCTGATTTCAATATTGGGCTAGATATATCAGATGATTTGATATAGATCAGTATCAATTGGCCTAGGCTCTAGTACCACACTGAAAAAACAATTTAATAATAATAGCTAATGAATCATTTATTCGAATATAGCGGAATAAACGTTTATTTTTCAAGAACAAATAATTCATTTGAACTATTCAAATATACCTCATTATTACCAGATTGGAATTCATTCCCAATAAATATATAGGTCCCGCTATAGATCTATAGATTTTTCAATTGTAAGTTAATCATTATTCATCATAAATAAAGAATATTTATTATTATTATTATACATTTCATTAGCAACTAATAAATATATTTTTTTATTAATATGTTCTGTTTGTTATAAAAAAATGATATTTATTATTAATAAACCAGAAGGGAATAAGCGAGACGCCCCTTCTGAAATCGAAAATGAATTTAATATAGAAGGAATCGGAATCAATTTACCCTTTATTACTTACCTTGGCATGTACTTATCAAATCAACAAAATTGACATCCCTCACAAACTTTTCTCAAATATATACAAAATTGATATGCCGCAAAAACTTTTCTAACATCTGAAATTTGTCCTCCTCCATTTTGGCTTGATCAACTGCGTTATATACTGATATATCTTTCACAATACAATCACTGATTTTATTTTTATAGACTATAGATTCAAATCACTTATATAATTATAATGAACCTACTGTTGTCGTGTTCTAGCATAAATAGTTTGATTTTGAATTGAATTGAAAATGCTGATCATGAATGCCACTTGGCCACTCGACAAACATAATATGAACTATACAAACGGCACCATACGACTAAACTATACTTTCAATGGATATTTATTATTTGAAGACAAATTATATACTTTCCAATGAAGTCAATGATTGATTTATAACAAATAACACTGAAAAAGCATAAAGTGAATATTTATTATCTGTTACTATGATTTATTCATTTCAAATAAACCTGTAATTAATAATGAATACGTTTCCGATAATATCACCCAATAAACTATTTTATTAGGAATAAATTCATATTGTTAATAATACACAAATCGACCAAAAACAAACTATCTATTATTTATTAGTTGATGATATTTTCGCCATTATTATTATTAAATAATATTAATTAATACTAAATGAAATTTTCTTTTCTTCATTTATTGTGAATAAATGGCACCCAAACAAATATTTATTAACTATTAGCCCTATCTTTTTTTTCAGTGCACTGATCAGGATAAATAAGCCGAAACAGTTCGTTATCATCCGAATTGTCTCTAGATTCTTCTTAGTCTGGTTTATCATCATATGAATTATATTTCAATAGGTAATCCAACTCAGTGAAAAACACCGGAGGTGGTGAAGAAAAGCACTGATTCGCATGAACATACTCATGATATGGTGTTTCTTCACACAAGAAAAGTATTCGCATGGACCTGCTCAGTGTTTAAACGCACCGAAGAGAATTTCATCACACCACTGCGGTGTCAAATCGCACTTTTGGAAATGCATAAAGAACATCACCAAAGTGTTCATTCTGCTGAACACTTTAATGTAACTGACAACTGGGTTTGATTAGGTCACATAATACCAACAGTGGTGAATAATATGCCGGTGTTTACTGACACTAAAACAGTCAGGACCTCAAGGGACACCAGACGGTGTTAGCTGGTGTAATTTTTTTTCACTGTGTACTCTGTGCGTGTGGTCTCCTGGTTGGAAACCAGACTGAATTTAACAATTAACCCACGCAATATCACTTTCCTCGAAGTAGGCGAACTTAAGATATTCGGAAACAGGTCAGGATATGGAGTTAATACACCAATCCATATTTTATCCATCATTATTCTGGTGTGGGTCATGAGCGGATATAGCATATCAAATCTACTTTGAATATTATACGTTCAATATCCTGAATTGATGCTAAACATAAACATGAATACATGTTGATTGCTTTCCTGATGGTCATGTGGTGTTTTGGTCTATTTCATATGCATTCAACTATAACTTTGGAATGTAGTTCATTAGAGAATTTGGAATGTTCAATTTCACGCTTTTGGAATACGAGGTGATGACGTTCGTATACATGTATCTATATTTATATAGCATCAAAAGTTTCCTTTATGAAAATGTCTGTTGAAGATCTAAGGTCCCTGTCTTCCTAACTCATACAAGTCTCAGACATCAGAGGGTTGCTTCGCAACTAAGTTGGCACTTTTCAACACTTTTCAAATATCAGAATTCAACTGATTTTTCCAATGAAGTTTTTGAACGTCAATATCCTGTCGAATCTATTGTACTTCATTTTTATACACAGTGTGTCTGACTTAGTTTGTACAAGTTCTTTGAAAAAGCTGAAAATCTGATACAAAAGTATAAGTAAACCCCAAGTAATAATAATCAGTAGGAATAATCTTTTATTTCTTTGTGGGTTGCAACACTATTTTTCATGGCCCTACAGGTAGCAATCGCATCGTTCAACTGGCAAGTCAGCTGGCTGTAGCAAATTTTCTTTATCCTGGAATCTGGAATATTTGAGACGATTTGGTCTCTGATAAGAACATTTATCCCATGCAACAGGAAGCAACAAGATACGAACAAGATTCTAGACCTCAGTAGAGCACATCTCAGAGTGATAGTTGGACTGTTTACTGGTCACTCCAAACTCAGCTACCACATGCATAAGATCTAGCAGATAATGCAGAATGCTGACTATGCATGGAAGAGGATGAGACGGCAGAACACATCCTGTGTACCTGTTCTGCAGTGTCCAGAATTAGGTTCTCCATTTTTGTTGACACAGTACTTAGTGCTACCAGCAAACCTGATAAAATACTCTTTCGATACACTACTTAGTTCGTGAGCAGACTTGGTCTATTGAAAGAAATATGAAATATAGGAGTGAGCCACAATAGGCCATATAGGCCGCGGTAAAGGGCCTATTTTGGACCCACTCACATTCAAACCTAAACCTATAAACCTAGAATATTTTTCCACAAATTCACAGGTCGATGTGAATTGTCTAAGTGCGGTAATAAACTGATCCACACTCTCCAACGGTTGTTGATCTCGTTTGAAGAACTTGAAGTGCTCATAAACTAAATTCTTTAGAGTAAGTACTACAAGAGCCTTTCCTTATGAACATATAAACGATGGCCTTTTTAACTTATCGATAAAAGCACAGTGCACGTACCAAAAACTAGAATCCGAACCCACACAGCTCTATCAATATCTTTACGAATCAACCGTTACCGTTGTGACTTGAATCGTCGATAGTACAGGTGGTACAACGAAAGAATAAAAAAGCCGTCTTACAATTTATTCCAATGTTTGCTACATTGTAGTTTTTTCAACAAATCGTTACTGATGTTACTACTGAAAGAACAGTAATCCTACAGGAGACGGTGATCTTACAATAATCAAACACCTCAGACATGATTTGAATGCTATCAGCCATAAAATATCACCTCGAGTGGGATTATGACAGGGGGTATTCCGCATATCCAATGTCTAACACAAGCGAGTTGTTCAACTGATAAATTTATGCGCTTCTATTTACATCCGATTAGCAGGATGATAGATGAACAAGTAGCGAACATGAAACAACTTCAGTATCCCACTAGAACATGGCAATCCCAGGTATTGCAGTGGTGGCTACTGGGATATGACAAGGATTCCTGGAAATTGCAATTTCTCAGATAAAAATCGATAAGCCGATAGATAATAATCATGACTCATTCCAGGGATCAAGCATATAACTTCTTGAGAGCAATGCTGTGTTTGTTTCGTTTTCACACCACATTCATGCAAACATTCATGGAAACTCACCCGTCATGATGACCGTGAGACTAATGATCAACAATTGCGGCAACATCTTCCTGATCCTTTTGTTCTTCTTTTTGCTAATAACCCCACGTAGCGTCTATCATTCCTCCAGTTGCATTTTTATCTTTATCTACACCTAATCCCATATGCACTTCAACAAGAAATATATCACGATGCGCACCGTTCAAATTATCATAAAACACTCGAAACAAGTTGTTGGTGAACCTTTCCAGAAGACTCACGAAGTTTTGCAGTCAACAGCAGTGGATAGCGCGATACATGTTGCTTCCATCGTGTTGGATTCCACTAAAACGGATTTCACGCTCATCAGAGTACGACGCGAGACTCGTAAAGCGGGGTGAGAGCATATCTCATGAAGTTGGCGTCGCAACGGACGACGTCGAAGTGGCGTGGAGACGCCTGGATACCCTGTTTCTGCCAGGCGCTTGCGTTGGCCACCTAATTTCGTGGAAATTATTGCTGATAACACGAATATACTGCTGATGGATTGCTGCACCTGATGCTGTGAGTCAAATGGTAAGTCGATTTGCTGATGATATTTACTAGTTTCGTCCACCAACATCAATTACTATAATTCATCGAAATTGATGATGGTTACAGGATGTTGTAGTAGTAGTGATTTATTCTGATGCTTCAAAGTACACCTATAGATTACAATGTTACCTCTTATAAACGAATACAGTATTCAGGTAATGATAATAGTAAAAATTAATATATTCATAAAATTGTATTACCAGATTGATAGGAAATTATTTGACTGATGAGTTGTCAGCTCAGCTTATTGAATCAAAAGGTGACATTATACAATTACTTCTAAATTGATATTGTTTGCCTTGATGGGTTTTTTCTTTCTCTCTTGAATATATGAATTTACTCTCAGTAAGTTTTATTTCGATTGTCATTGAGTTATACAATTTCGGGCCAATGAAAAAAATAAATTGGTTTGTGGTATATCTGTGAATAGGTTTTGTGATGGATCGGGTTTGGTATACTGTTTGTTATAATGCTAATTTTTGGTTTTATTTTTGAATTCATGTGTAGTAGAGAATGGTGAATAAATAGTTTCTTGTTTTACTTACCCGATGCCGACAATAGAAGGTGAGTCCATTTATTGATGATGATTCGTGGAATTTGATCGTGTTTAAGATGCAGTTGGGACTGCAGGAATTGCTGCTATAAGACAAGATATCGTACGTTTGCAATATTTTCTACCATATCAAACGATGAATACCTTCGGAAATTATAACATATGAGGTTGATGGAATATATTATCTGATTGCAAAAATTCAAAAGATGAATCGATTGCTTGTAATAATTTGTTTTATTGAGAGTTTGAAATTGTAGCGTGGAGAACTATAGGACAAGAACCATTGTTATATTTATCAACGAAAACTCGAAGGGTGAGTCGCTTGCTGATTATGATCCATTAGGGATTGGAATTCCAGCGTGAAAAGACGAGATATGGTTTGTTAATAATAATCATCAATTGTTTGGTCCACGAATATCTCACAAAAAATGTATTTCATAATCCGAAGGTAGTAAATCAATCTAGTTCACTGCTTCAAACTGTTTTTCTCTCAGAGCTTCGTAGATTTTTAAAAAGAAATATTGAAATTCATTATACTTCGAATCATCGGAAACACAATCCAACTTAACCCGTGATGAGCGATTACTAGCGAAATCATAAACCGATCTTTCATTCCTGTCAGATTAATGATTTCAGACTAAAGCGACAATAATATATCTGATGTCGTTCTTAGTCTGACATCTTCTGAAGTGACCCTTTCGAGGACCCTTTTCTTTGAGGCTATTTGGCCATTTTTTAAAAGTTTCGTACACGTCATCGATATTTCAAAAAATATAAATATGGTTAATGTAGGTTTGAAATTCTTAAGAAGATTGTAGCTAGAAAATGGTTACTGGAAGATGATAAAGAGATCGAAGACAGCTGTGACATCATCAACATCATCATCAATGTTACCCTCACTGCAGGGTTAAATGGGAACCTCATTGGTCATTCATTTTCCGATTCCCAAATTATTATCGAAATGAATCGAAATACAGTCGTTCTGAAAATGACCCAACAAAAGGATAGGGGTTATTCCGAAAAATTTGACATGCAGTAATAATTCAATTCACCTCGAATAATTCAGACGTGTTTTCTGCTGCTTTAGCTGGATATTGGCATGCTTCAGGGCTGGAATATTGAATAATGCAATTCTATTGATGACTATGTATGACTTTCTAGAAATGATACAGGGATCATGAGATGTGTATCGATACCCTTCCTGACCTATTCTTCTATACCGAACGAAAAATACGAGCTACACTTTATTTATGATAAAAAAGGATAGAGATGATGAACCTATTGAAATGTTCACTTGTATTCCGTATTCTGTTTCGATTTCCTCCTTTAATAATCCGCGTGAAAATCTTCTTCACGAGGAAATTTCCATGTTCATGGAGTCAAATGAGGATTATTGATCACCCAACTCCAATTAGATCAGTTTGAAGCGACTGAGCAACGGTGTGCTACTAAGATGGCGGCAGCCATAATTGTCTTTGATAAAGTACCGGAAACAAAATATCAGGATAGATATAGTAGTAGGGAAGCCCAACAGGGGATTTTGAGATTTACTCAAGCACGGTAGATTAACATAGGAGGGTTATACCTTGCACCATATACTGAGGCCTCTTTATAGAATCGCGCGTGTAGAGCAGCTGATCAGAATTGTGAAAAAACTCAATATTTGGAAAAATGCGAGTCAGATATAGCTATCGTCAAATTAGGGTAGATATGGTAATCACCATACTGAAAAGTGTGCTTTTCCATAATCCAAATAGGTCTTGAGTGAATGCCTATCATTTAGCATCGTGGGATCCCCTATTATTGGAAGTAGTAGTCAGAATCATGATGATAGAAGATGCTTTCAGTGTTATGGAATAGTGAAAATTGCATCAAAAGAAATTAGTGACTGTAATAGGTATGTTTAACATTCAAATGGTATATTATGATAGATTTTGTAAAAATAAAAACGATAAAGTCAGAAAAAAAGTAAAAATGAATGCTCATATATTTAGAATAAGAATTCACATTCAGAGAACCAATCAATTATAATGATTGTTACAGTTAATATACATGTATCAAATAATATGGAACGGCATATTTTGAAGTAGGATCTTTCTAAAATGTTCAAATACTCAGGAATCAGCATTCAACCCGATTCTTTTCAAAAACTTCTGAATGTTTGAATTTACTTTAATCAACGCTGAATTGAATCAATAAATTATTGACAATTCTAAACTTTCTTCGGTAGTGCTAGTGTTGTGAAGAAGTGGTGTTATTCCATGGACGTATTACGTCCATGTGTTATTCGAACTATCACCGAAGTAAATATGATTGAAATAAAAAAGTCATGCATTGGCGGAGTATCAAAATTGAAAGAAAAAGAGTCTTATCCAATTAAAAATATCAAACACAGTTTGAAGTAGTAGTAGTCATTGAAATTTTAACTATTTTTGATGTTCTTGAGTGAATAATATATAATATTATATTTACCAGTAGGGTGCGGAAAAGTATCATGACCACACAGCGTACAGAAAAGTGCATTATACGAATGCAAAATGCGTGTTGAAAATTGGATTTTCCGCACGCTGAGCATAAAATACATAAACGAAAATCAATGAATAAGAATACCTATAGAAGAACTTCATGACTTATCATCTTTTACCGTGGATATCAACATAAAACTCGAATACATTGGACGTGAGCAACAAGAGGCGCTGATCTGAATAAGCCAATATTTTGAATATCATATAGCATAAATAAATATATGCGCACCCAGAAGATCCGGAATAGCGAATTCTCTTGGCGTCTATCGATTTTCATCTTCTTGGATGGAATATGCGGATGCCTCGTATCATTTCATGAAAAACTGTTTTCTGTCTGCTTTTCCTGCAACTGTCTTCTCCACATCGAAAACTTCACTCTGATTGAAGCCACAATTCATGAATATTTGAATCGCTCACCTTGATATCATTGTAGTCATGCAGGGTTTTCGTTTAGATGAATTTATTCGCATCTCGAAAGTACTGAATTGATATTGTGTTCATATTATTCGTTCTGAAATTAGCTCACAATAGAATGATTAATATGTATGTATGTTCTTTTTTCTACGGATGTTATATACAAAACTACTTTTTCGGCAACCGTCCGGAAAGTACGTACTTTCCAGACGATTTTTTTTTGAGAAAGTGGCATTTTTCCGGCCTAGTCCGGGAAGTACGTACTTCCCGGACTAGGCCGGGAAGAATCACATTGTTGTTGTCATTGTAAATATGAAAATCTTGGTAGTATGGTTTTGATAAATGCAGTTGATCATTACCATAGCAGCAAAATAACGACTGACAGCTATCTGACATAAAATTAGCTAACATTCAAAAATTATCAGATGAAAACAATCAATGTGAAACGGAAACTTTACCTTCTTGTTCTGACTTCAACAAAAGGCACTTAAATATACCAAGCATTTCAAACAAATTGAATCCATTCAATATTAACAATTGTTCTAATTTTAATATAAATATTAATATAAATAAGAATTGAAATGTTCGAAATTTTGTTCTAATAAAGAAATGTGTTTCTTTGATTTGTTTCTACACGGTTGCCGAAAAAATTGTGTACGCAACACGCCCGAAAACAGTTTTTTTGGACTCGCAGACTTCCAGGACTCGCTACGCTCGTCCTAGAATTTTGTCCACTCATCCAAAAAAACAGTATTTTCCGGACTTGTTTCGTAAATTACTATTCTTCATCAACTATTTTTGGTAAGATGAAGAGTTACGTTGTATGCCTTCAATTTCATTTCCTTACCTGATGACGCGATCTTATTATTATTCATCATGTCTTTCATGCAATGCAATCGAAACTGATGAAAGCTTTCCCAATTCAGTACAACCAAAATACAGGTAGATTTGGGTAAAGAGGTTAGAAAAAGTTCTTGACATAAGAGTATCTATTAGTTTCACCAGAACTCATGAAATAGTTTCGCTATTTATGTGATAGTCGTTGAAAAAGTATTGTATTTAACTCGCCCATCATACTCGTGTGAAATAAGTACTTTTCAATCGATAAGTCCTATACTATTGTGATATGGATTTTCAAATTAAAATAATTATTGTTAATAGGGGTAACTGAGCTGATATTATCGGGGAAAAAACTCACCTAGTCAGCACAACAACATCTCATGGACGTTTTATGAACGTCCGTCCACTCTGAACATTCAGAACGTCTCAAGAACGTCCATTTCAGAAAGACCGACATATTATGGACGTTTCTGAACTGATATTGCTATGGCGGAACTCGAAAAACCTGACTAATTTAATGAAAATTTGGGCGTATTATCCCATTTTACCCTACTATCAAATATATATTTTTATTGTGAGATAGGATTTTTTGGGCTAGCGCACGGAAACAGCGCACGGAAAAACTTTGAGAATAACAATGGAAACAATAAATTACATGCCAAACACTGTATTGTCAGCAATGATTATTCTCTGCCAATCAAATGTATGCCAACAAAATAAACTCAGAAGAAAATCCCGAAATTCCCGATAATATCCTAGACTCTAGAGCAAGCGTAATATCCAGGTCGAGATATGAACACGAATATCAACTGTTTACAGAATGGCGAAATTTGAACGAAATCAAAATTGTACGTGACGATATTCTTCTAGTTTATTTTGTCGAAAAAGCTAAATCTAAGAAATTTTCCACGTTATGGAGTCGATACAAGTGTGAAAATAAAAATGTTCCAAGTTTATTTTGTGTCTTATGTTTTCATTTTCAACAAAGTATAATAAGAATATCGTTAATTACACGTCCAGAAATGATTTTTCCATGCTTGCATGAATTTGTCACACGCCCACGGAAAAATCCCTATTTCTAAAGTCGTAATGAAATACACCATTTTGAGTTCTTAATCGGAATTGATTATTCTCAATCCAGTTGTGAGCGCTTCCAATTCAATTTTGGACAATGTTGCACATTTTCGTGATGATCAATGATCTGAATGATAAAAGAACAGTAATCTTGGATTTTCAAGATACCCATCGCTAGAAGACTGATTTTTACGATTTAAATAGAACCGAAGTAGTGTAGTATAAGTCGATAATATTTACTCTATCTAGTTTTTGTGTTTTGGATGGTTAAAACTGATTCAATTTGATCCATATTTTGGTGACCAGCTGATACACGTGTCTCCTACAGAAGTATGAAAAAACTCAAGTATTTTGATCAGAAGAAAAGTGCACAAAATTGCAGTTAGACTCGTCTCCTTGGTCAACCCACTGATGAGGCAATAATTTTTTGTCAATATAAAAAGCAGCAAAAACCTGAACGAGCAATCGAGATAAATTCCTGTCGTGCCAGGACCGGCTCAGGAAATTCAGATTTGTTTTGGAGTTTTGTTGGAAAATTGACATCAAGGGGACAGATCCGGCTTCAAGAAATCAAGAATTCAGATTTGATTAAAATTCAAAATGGATCTAAGTTGTACTAAATGCGATGATCCGATTGGAGACAGAGACTATGTAATATGTGATGGATGTAGTGATATAACTCATGAAAAATGCACAAGTCTTGCTCCATCGGAAGTCAGGGCTGTAACAATAAAAAGGAGAACATTATTTTATTTTTGCCAGACTTGTAAAGATGCATTCAAGCAAATACCTAGTCTGGTGAAAAACTTGAATGAAATGATGGAAACCATCAAAAAGCTCACAAATGAGAATAATCAACTAAAACAAAAATTGAGCGATCAAAATAAACCACAGGAGATGGACCACTTTGCGATGATTCAAGAAATACAGGAATGACAGATAAGGGCATCCAATGTAATTGTAGAAAACATACAAGAATCACGAAGACAAAATAAACAAGAGAGAGCCAAAGAAGATACAGATAACGTTGAAAGTGTTTTAGAAAGTATTGACAGACAGGTGAGAATTAAAAAAGTTTTCCGGCTTGAAAAATTCTCGGAAGGGAGAAATAGACCACTGAAAGTGATTCTGAATAATGCTGAGGAGGCCATGAAAATTCTCAAAAATAAAAAGAAGTCGCAAGTTCCTGGAATACGCATATATAATGATCAAACTAAGATGCAGAGAGATTACTATTTCACAGTGAAGAAGAAACTTAATGGAATCATTGATCAAGGTGATAATAGTAAAACAATAAGGTTTATCAACAATATTCCTACAATTGTTGACATAACAAATCATCAAAACAAACAAAAAAACTGAAAGAGTATCCTGATATACCATATTGCAGTGATATAATATATTTAAATATTCAAAGCATAATGGCCAACTTGGATCAATTGATTACTGAAATAATTTGCTTCAATCCGGCTATTTTAAGTGAAGCAAGAACCACCACAAATATTGAGGACATGGAGATTCAAATTAACAACTATAAAACGGTGAGATGTGACAAGTATATTTACAGGAGGAGTTATTATTTATGTAAGAAAAGACATTAATTTTAAGATTTCAAAAAATTATGTTATTGATAGGGTGTACTGGTCAATATTTCTCAAAGTGAAAATGCACGGTGAGAATTGGATTATAGGTGGTTTATATCGTTCTCCAAGTTCGGATAGTGATGTATTCTTAGATGATTTTGAAAATTGGAGTGAGGACATTTTTGATCCACAAAATAAATGCTTATTAGTAGGTGATTTCAATATGCAATATTTTGAAATGAATGACAGGTATATTAATCAATTCAGAACATTCATAAATTCTATAGGGGTTGAACAATTAATTGAGAAACCGACAAGAGTAACGAACACAAGTAGCACAACAATTGACTATGTTCTCACAAATACATCTAATATAAGCTGTACAGTGCATGAAACACCAAAAATTACAGATCACTCAATTATAACAATAACTATCAGAAACCAAGATCAATTTCGAAATATAAATAGAATAACTTTCAGAAATTATTCTCAGACTAATTTAGATGAATTGAATAATAAACTAATACTTTGTGATTGGGCACTTAGTTCTAATGATATTGATTGTGTTTATAGAAATCTTATAGAAAACCTGGAACAAAAAGTTAATGAAATTTCACCACAAAAAACCATAGACTGCAAATATAATAATCTTCCATGGTTTGACAATGAGGTAATAAAGCTAACTGATGACAGAAATGAAGCTTATCGCTCTTTTATAAATAGTACCAATATGAACGAAAAATCAGTACATTGGGAGAGATATAAAAAATGTAGAAATGCAGTAGTGAATACCCTTAAAACGAAAAAAAAACTATACTATGAAAACAAAATAGACTCAAACACACATAACCCCAAAAAAATGTGGAAAACTTTGAAAACACTGATACATCCAAATAATACTGGAATTCCAAGTATTATAACATTTGAAATAGATGGTAATAATATCTCAATAAAAGATGATGCAAATAAGGCTGAGAATTTCAACATATATTTCCTTGATAGCATTACAGAAATAAATTCTTCTATTATTCCCACATCAACATGGTCAGCTATTGAACTACCTCAGATAGACAGTAGAATGTCACATTTTGAAATACTAACTCTCAACAAACTGAAAGGTTTAGTAAGTGAAATAGATAATAAAAGTAATTCTGATGTAATGAATGGTCGGGTTTTGAAAAGTATATTTCAAGTAATTGGCCATGTCATTTTGAACTTCATCAACACTTCTCTTGAAACTGGTAAATTTCCACAACAACTCAAAACTAGTACAGTTATACCAATTCCAAAAATTATTAACACTACAGAGGCTGCTAATTTCAGACCAGTCAATACGTTACCCTGTATGGAAAAACTGCTTGAAATGGCAGTTTACTCACAAATTAATAACTATATAAAGGATAATCATTTACTAATGGATTACCAGTCAGGATTTAGAGCAAACCACTCCTGTGAAAAAGCCTTACAAGCAACAATTTCAAAATGGAAATTATTAATGGACGAAGATAAGTATATCGTAATAGTTTTCTTGGATTTCAAGAGGGCCTTTGAAACTATAGATATTTCAATATTAATAAATAAACTGAAATATTATGGCTTTGATGGTGATGTTCTGAAATGGTTAACAGACTATCTTACTAATCGATTTCAATCAACAAAGGTAAATTATGTAATATCACAAAAAAAGCAGTCATCTCTGGAGTACCGCAGGGGAGCGTACTAGGACCACTATTATTTATTCTCTACTTGGATGATATTAGGTATGTGAAAGAATGTGAATTTATAAGTCTCTTCGCAGATGATACCATAGTAGTTGCAAGTGATAAGAGTCTAAATACTGCAATTGAAAAGGTTAATAACTCTTTGAACAACATTGCAGAATATTTAAATATTAATAAGCTAAAGCTAAATGTGCAAAAAACTAAGGCAATGATAATGACATCCAAATATAAATATAGTAAAATTGGTATAGACCAAATTAATATAGAAATATATGGTGAGAGAATTGAAATAGTATCAGAGATGAAATACTTAGGATTTATGATTGATAATACATTGTCATTAAATAATCATTTTACTTATATAACGAAAAAAATCAGTAAAAAGCTTTTTTTCTTGTCTAGAGTAACATCTCATTTGACAATACAAGCTTCTATAACAGTTTATAGAACAATCATACAACCACATTATGAATACTGTGCTAGTTTGCTCTACTTAATGAGTAATAATAATATTGCTACTCTTCAAAAACTTCAGAATAGAGGAATGCGTATTGTTCTGAGATGTAACAGGTTTACTCCTACTCAATTAATGCTGAATGTACTGAACTGGTTATCAGTAAAGGACAGGCTTTTCTATTTTTCAATGGTATTCATTTTCAAAATATTGCATAACCTATGTCCCACTTATTTTGAAGAATATATAACATTTTGTCATCAAATTCACAACTATGCTACTAGAAACAATAGAGATTTTTTTGTTATGAGAACTAATTATACTAAAACCATGAATTCTTTATTTCACCAAGGACTCTTGAAATATAACAAACTTCCAAACAACATAAAATAATGTAATACTTTAGATCCATTTAAATCAGAGCTACTAGCATATATCAGAAATAATATTGATTAGATAAAATGGGACATCAATTATTACTTTTTTAATATTATTCTCATTGAACATATATATATATATATATATGATTTTAGGTTAGGTGATTATATATATCCATAATATTTTATTTATCTTATTTGTATATTAGGATTTCCTATTTAATAAAGATTTTCATTTTTTTCAAATATTTATTTTTCAAAGAAAAAACACTCGAAAAAACCAAGCGAAGGTGTCTCGAAGATATGTTTTCTATATTAGGAATAGGGCGAATATCAAAAACAACGTTTTCTTGTTGTACTCCACAGATCAAAATTATACTTGGGTAGAAAGAACTACAACTACAATACTGAAGTGGTGCTCGATAGACTCTCGACAATTCAATGAACTTGGATGTCCAGAAATTTTTTGACACTTTCGCCTCGCTTTTATTTATTGAAATTGCTATTGGAAAACGTGATGTAACGAGTTTTCTGCAAGTAATTTTTGAAGTATTAGGAATGACGACTGTCTCACAAAAAGGTTGTCCCTTTGCCAGAATAGGTAGAACATTGCAAAATAAGTTGAGTTTCAAGGTTTTGTTACTCAATCAATCAATCTTTATTTCCTCTTTTGACATGGTTTACATGTTTTGGAATTGTCAATAAATAGATAAAATACAAAATACAAGATACAAGATGAAAGACAACATACAAGAAATACAACAATAAATGATAAATGATAACAGTGAATGTCAGATAATAAATAAATTATAACAGTTGAATGTTCGTAGTTAGTATAAAATAACCAATAAAATAGTAAATGCGAGAGTAAATGCAAATGTATTAAACACATTATTTGCGTTAATTCTTTATAAAATCATTCACGCTGTAAAAACATTTTTCGATTAGAAAACAGTTCAATTCATATTTAAAAGAAGATAGTACAGTTATATTCTTCAGCGTTTGTGGAAGATTATTGAACATTTTGAGACCAACATGATCTGGAGTTCTAGACATCATTTCTTTTTTTGCAAATTCAACATAAAAATTGTGCATTGTTCGAGTTCTATATCCGTGTACATCAGAGTTTTTTATGAATGATTATCTGTGTTTAAATACATGAACACACATTTCGAAGATGAAGATATTGGGAAGTGTCATAATATTGAAACGCGTGAAGATTATCCTACACGTTTCCCTATCAGACACCCCAAAAATACATCTCAAGACCCGTTTTTGCTCAATGAACACTTCTTTCGAACCAGTGGAATCGCCCCATAGGCAAATGCCATACCTGAGTCTCGATTCAACTTGACTGTAATACACAGTCAACATCTGATCCAGTTCTAACACCGTTCGTAAATTGACGAAGAGAAATTTGATAGAATTCAGTTTAGACGATAGTTGTTTACAATGGGATTTCCAACACAGGTGTTCGTCCAGTGATATTCCCAAAAATCTAACCTCACTGTGTATATTACGCAAAATGTCTTCACCAAATGAAATCTTGAGGTTTTCAATATTTTTCTGTCGGTACTGCTTCGGTATTCAAGATACAGGGAGGGTTCTGGAACATTTCTCACGATTATGTCTAAACTACTGGCAACTTTGTAATGGAATTTTGTATGAATATGTTTTGGAAACTGACACATCATATGCGATTAATTGTTTTTATATCTGACTCTCATATAGAGCGGTCTATTCACACGGTTCGTCCTTAGTTTTTTTAAATTTTCTAGACCGAATTTTATGCGAACTTGAACATCATTCAGTGTTACACCAAGCAGGCACTCCTGATAATAAATAAAAGATAAATCTCAACACTGTGTACAGTTTTCGGAATATTTTGATTCGAAAATAATGACGTATATATAATACTGATGCAGGTATAGAGGTCAAAGTTCAGAAACTCATTTTCAGAGTAGAAACATTTTCTCAATAGAAGTTGAGTTGTCTGATAGCAAGAAGTAGCTTATTGTAAAATTCTAGGTTCAGAGAGTTTTTCTGAGACATTGAAAGCTTTAATTTTTGTGTTCACAGAAAGCTCGCCGACCTTTTGGTTGATGTACCTAATCAGATGCTCGAAACAATAATTTCGTAGATGTAAAATACTTCGAATAAATCAAACACGGATAAACTCGAATGAATTAGCTAACTCATTAAGTGCAACCTTTGTGTTTATCCCTCCAAATGAGCGCCATTGGGGTGAGTGAAGACTGCTATTAATTAAACAGCCCCTACCTTGCCAGTAGATCCGGAATGCCTAGCAGTAACGATCGCATTTGAAATCTTAATTAGAAAACATTTGAACATCTTCAGAAAGGAAGTAGGCAGTAATTCAATACGAGTTGAAAACGGAATCTGAATGGGTTGTAAAATTGCCTCAAACAGATGAGGGTGAGAAATAATATTAAAAAATCTTTAAATGGATCTGTACGAACGTGCTATTCTAGGAATGTTAAGTTCTCCAGGTACATACACATATTTCGATTTCAAACATAATTACCTAAGTTGACACTATTAAAAAGAAACTGGAAATTTCTAGAACCTTTTTTGCCGATGATGATTTTTTAATTACTATTATTGTGACTTTTTTGCATGTGTGGAGAACTACAAGGTTTTCCCAGAGGTCAAATCTAAAAATAAAAATACAAATTGTAAACCACGAGGATGCAGAAATATAACCAACCGCTGGTCCATAGAGAGCCATCTTGAGGAGAAAAACAGCAAGAGAGAAATCAGGATGAAATGAATGAAAGAAGACCTATTACTAATTCATGATTCCATTTGGATGTCAAAGATAACTAGATTCACAACGAGATACTTCTGGCAATAGTGAATATGATTTCTATGTACTCATAGAGTTCGAAGATAAAGAGAGGATTCAACGAAGAATTATTGTAAATGATGTCCAACTGGAAAAACATAATATTTTATTAATTCATATGAATAACCTTTACACAGAGTTGTTCAATTATGTGGTAAATTTTAGTAATATTGAAGTCCACTAAACTGAAGAAAAAACTTTCTGGTTCTCTTTTTGCTCTTCGCCAATTGAAAGACATCACTAACGCAAATACTCCAAAAACCACATGTTTTGCACTGTTCCACTCCCATATTCATATTATACAACTTTGGGGATATTTAGGATGCAAAAGAAGGCATTGCGAGCATTGGCTAATACCTATTGGATATAGGGACTATTATTGAATTATGTTTCGATTAAAATAAATAAGAAGCAATCAACCCTGATGAAGCAATCTCATATTGATGAATATAATACACGAAATACAAAAAAAAATTGAGAACATATTTGCTGGAGCACTGCTTTTATTCTGTCGATGAATTCAGAACTCATTTCCGTCAAAATAAACATCTCACTATACTGCTCATAGACTTCAAAAAGTTGTTTATTTACACTTCTCAGTGATTATTGCTGTTTGCCTGTTAGTTTTTCTTTGAGAGTACATTTTCAATTTGGAAAAAATTTTTGAAATTTTTTTTTAATCGCCAACTTAGTTGCAAAGCAACCCTCGAAGTCTCATTGAGACTTGTATGAGTAAGGAAGACGGGAACCTTAGCTTTTTAAGTGTCATCCGAAGCACTACTCGGCTGGTTATCGCATGTAATACAACAAGTGTATTGATGATTATCGAAACAAAAGCGCGAGTGTGGTTTCGAAAAAGGGATGAAATTTTCGATAATCATCAATAACACAAGTTGTATTTGTTCAGATTATTTCATGAATAAATTCAAAGCCATTTTGATGATTTCCTATTTTAAACGTACAGTTTATGAAATTAGTTATTTTGTTTATATGCATTGTAGTTCGACACAAGAAGATTCGTTATTCAACCAACAATACATTTATGCTATTGTATGATGTAAGCAAGATTACCTTAGCACTGGGCAAGGATATTAAACTATAGGATGGTCCATTCCCTATGATGCCCACACTAGCCAGTTTTATGACGTCACCCGGCTACCTTCTGGTCTTGGATTTTTCCATGATCGAATAATGACGGCGCTTTGTTTATTTTTTCGATTTTTTCGATTTGAGGTTCTTTGGTGAACATATTGAATTATCTGAACCAGTATTAGACAAAATCTCAAAAATAAAGGCAACGTTAGTAGGTACATGCCATACGAAATGCTAGTTACATAAAATATTTTCATATGGAAGCAAGGGATGTAATGTAACCATTTGATTGCAGGTATAATGCTATACACGGATGCTGATTCTACAATTGGTATTAAAATGTTTGAGGCATACATGTTTCTTGCATTTCCGGAGCCAAAAGACTCAATAAATATTCAAAAAGGGAATGAATTGATTTAAAAGATACCTCTCTGCATGGCTGCTACTTAAATTTTGGATCCCAGAAAATATTTATTTGTTCACAACATTCCACAACTAAAGAAGACAGCGGAAAATGAATCAAGTAAGAAATATATACTCTTGTGAACTAATATCCTAATATTGGTATTATACTTCATAACCACGTCCTCGTAGACCAATATGTAGTTACGCCTCTGGTGGAACACGAATCACTATTTTAAAGCTGCAAAAAACTAGTCCCTACCTGAACCCAATACATCGCCTGATAATTACTCATTACGTTTTCTAGTGAGACACGGTTCACATGAAGTAAAATAAAATAGGTATTGATTATTGAAATTTGAATTCATATGCCTTTATTGATTTTTGTGTGTGTGTGGTGATTCTTCTCGAGATGCCTAAGCGTTCTATTGACATGAATAAATATCGGAAGATTCGTAAAAAGATGAGGAAACTAGATAGACTTTTGGAATCAGTTTCTACTTCGCAAAGTTCTTCAGGTGAGTCATGATTTGATATCATTTACAACTTTTTAGAATGATTGCGGGTTCTCAATTCGGAGATTTTGGTAAAAAGATTGCTCAAGCTGGATAGATGAAAGATTTATTGACAAAATGTTTTTTCTGTTTATGCAGACATTGCATTGTCAACCATACATAACTGTTTTTGCGAGAGTTTTTATCTTCGCGAGAATTAACGATATACAGGGCTTGGAAAGAGGACCCCTTTTACACCAGTGGTGATTGTGTTAAATGAAATATCTGTTTATGCAGGTATTTCGGATGTTATGAAATATTAAGAAATCTGTTTATGCAGTTTCTGAGATTTTGATGAATCTAAGTCATACAGGGTGGCTCCTCGTTTTGGGTGCTTACGTTCACCTCTTTTCAGGTGATACTGACCCTGGGGAGTTTCCGGACGATTCAGAGCCCCGACACCGAAGAATTATCAACAACTGTTCTAGTAGTGACGAAGTAGCTGAACCAGGTGGGGTAGAAACGACGGTAGCCCAGGTTCACAACACCCCTGAGAGGGTGGAGACTGCCACAAGTGCTTTAGCGCAGGCAGGGCCATCCAATCTTGATGACATATTGACGGATATACTTGGTGATGATCCTACTGTTGCCAGTTCTCTTGGTCCTCCTCTTAACCAAGGTTTAGTAACGAGATGGTCTAATTATCTTGCAGTTGGTATCGATAAAGAAGTGAGAACAGAGCTTTCCTCTCGTTGGCAGATACCAGAAAATTGCCAGACATTGTCTGCTCCAAAAATTAACCCGGAAATGGAGAACATTCTGTCATCTCTGGATAAGAAAAAAGATGCTGTATTGGCGGGACTCCAAGATAAGCTAGGCATTGGCCTTGCGGCTGTGGGCTCAGTTCTGAATAAAATATTATCAGGTGATATATCAGAAGGAATCAGGTCCCAGATAACTCCCGATTTAGTAGATGCAAGTAAAATATTTTGCGAGGTTCATTTTCTGATCTCCAAACACAGAAAACATCAATTCTACCCGACACTTGATAAAACGGTTCAAAAAGTTGCGGAGGAATCCAAACATGATAATTATCTGTTTGGATCAGATTTCAGCGAACAGTGTAGGTCTGCAAAGACCGTTGAGAAGACGAGTCGTGAACTGAAAGTGCAACCTATTCAGAAACGAATTTTCACCCGACTTCAAGGCAAAATCGAAGCGAATAATTTAAACTTCAAGCGTCCACTGAATCGCACAAGGATGAAACAGAGCACCAGAGGAGTTTATCAAGAAAATTACCGGGAAAGGAGGGGACAGCAGGTGAAGCCAATCAGAACATATCGGCGTCAGCAACAGATGCGTTAGCTATATCAGAGGTATTGATCATGTCAAAGAAATATGCTGGTAGAATTAGTTTATTTTTCAACCGTTGGTCTCAGATAACCAAAGATCCAGTCATCTTAGACTGGGTCAGGGGTTACACAATTCCGTTTCATACTATGCCTAAACAAAACAAAGCCCCACGAGCGATAACTATTTCTACCGGTGATATGTTGCGATTAAAGTCGAATATAGAATATTTATTGTCAATTGGTGCCATCTGTCAATGTCAACATGTAGCAGGCGAATTTATATCGTCCTATTTTTTGGTACAAAAGCCGAGTGGTGGTTACAGATTCGTTCTGAATCTGAAATCACTGAACAGGTTTGTGAAAACTAATCATTTCAAACTAGAAAACACAAAAGTAGTGAAACAAATCATTTCCAAATACTGTTTTATGAGTACTATCGATTTGAAAGACGCATATTTCATGGTCCCAGTCAATAGCATAAGTCGAAAATTCTTGAGATTCGAATTTTTAGGTACGTTGTTCGAATTCACCTGTCTACCGTTCGGATTGAGTTCATCCCCATTTGTATTCTGTAAGATTTTCAAACCAATTATGCACTATTTGAGATCTAGGGGGCTCATCTCAGTGAATTATTTGGATGACTTATTGTTAGTAGGAGATACAAAGGAAATGTGTACCAAAAATACAGAAATCACCCGAGAATTCCTAGAAAAATTAGGTTTCATAATTAACTCCGAGAAGAGTAAATTTGATCCAAGCCAAACGTGTAGATTTCTGGGATTTATTTGGGATAGTAATAATCTTACTATACGAATACCTACTGAGAAGATAAACAAAACGATCAGTCACATAAACTATATCAAAAACCGGCCATCATTCAAGATCAGAGAGTTTGCACGATTGATTGGTTATATTATTTCTATTTGTCCAGCAGTAACATATGGTTGGCTGTATACAAAGAGTTTAGAAAGGCTGAAGTGTGACGCGCTCAAAGAACAGGGAAAAAATTTTGGTGCAATAATGCGACTCAATCGCCATGCTGAGGAAGATCTTGGATGGTGGCTTACAAATATTTCAAAGTCTGAGAATAGCCTTCAGCGTACTGAATTCAAATTAGAGATATTCTCCGATGCATCGAAGACAGGATGGGGAGTTTTCTGTAACGACGAAACTACCCACGGATTCTGGACGAAAAAAGAATCCAGACTGCATATTAATCATCTGGAACTGATGGCTGTGTCCAATGCATTGAGATGTTTTGCATCCAACTATGTCGGTTGTAATATTCTACTTAGAATTGATAATACCACGGCTATTGCTTGCATCAACAGAATGGGTAGTACAAAGTATCAGAAACTTGACTCAATTACGAGGGATATATGGAAATGGTGTGAGAAAAGAAATATCTGGATTCATGCTTCGTATATCAAATCAAAAGATAATTTCAAAGCCGACCTTGAATCCCGCTCTCTAAAAATTGAAACAGAGTATTCGCTAAACGATTATGCCTTTCAGGATATCGTGAAGCAACTAGGAGAACCAGAAGTGGATCTGTTTGCATCAAATTCGAATGCGAAATGTAGAAGATATGTCTCTTGGAAGCGGGATCCAGGATCATTTGCAATAGATGCGTTCACATTATCATGGTCAAATATTTACTTTTATGCATTTCCACCATTTCCATTGATTACGAGAGTTTTGAACAAAATAGTTTCTGATGAGGCTGAGGGTATTGTCATTGTGCCTGATTGGGCAACACAACCTTGGTACCCTCTCTTTTTCAAACATCTCATATCGAAACCAATTCATTTCAGACCGCATAATGAGCTTCTTCTCTGTCCTTTCAGGGGGAGTCATCCCATTTGGGAAAAGATTACCCTGGTGGCTGGAAGATTGTCAGGGAGGCTTTCAAGAGACAGGGAGTGCCATCAAATTTAATTTCTATTTATGAAACATCTATCAGTTCCAACACCATGGGGCAGTATCACTCTACGTTTTCAAAGTGGTGGAGTTACTGCAGAAATAATGACGTTGGGATATTCGATCCAAACGTAAATCACATATTAGAATTTTTGAATAGAGAGTTCACACAAGGTGCAAGTTACAGCTCTCTTAATACTCACCGGTCAGCTCTTAACTTTTTGTTTCGCGTCAAAGATGAAAATGACCTAGTTAAGCGTTTTATGAAAGGTATTTTCAGGAGGAGACCTGTTTTTCCCAAATATTCGATTACTTGGGATCCACAAAAATGCTTAGACTATCTATCGACCTTATACCCATTAGAGTCCCTGTCACTTGAAAAATTGACTTTGAAATTATCCACGCTAATAGCCCTCACATCATCACATAGAGTTCAGACTCTCGCATCCATCAAGTTGAACAATATCGTACAAGAGCACGATATTATCAAAATAATCATAACAGATTTCATTAAAACATCAGCACCGGGTAAACCACAGCCTGTTTTGATAGTTCCAAGATTTGTTGAGAAACCGGAACTTTGTGTATGGAAGACTCTTAATCAATATATATCCATCACAAAAAATTTCAGGGGTAATATAGAGGCCCTATTTATAACATATAAGAAACCTTATCGTCAGGCATCCTCTCAAACATTATCGAGATGGATTAAAACCGTTTTAAACCGAAGTGGTATCGATACTTCGATTTTTAGCGGTCATAGTACCCGACATGCTTCCACGTCCGCGGCATTACGTTCTGGGATAAATATTGAAACAATCAGAAACACCGCAGGTTGGACTGATAGATCAAATGTTTTCGCTAAATTCTACAACAAACCAATTATTGATAATGCTAGTTATGCAAGAAGTATTATTTTCAAAAATTCAAATTCCTAGGTTTCTCAGGTTGAAATTGAAATATCTCTGAGTACTATCTATGATAGAAATCTTGGGATATATCTATTATGTTATATTGTTTAGTAATAATTCATTAAACTATTCTACTTACATGGTAATACCTTTTTTATTTTGACTTATGAATCTAAAATATATGTATATATATATACATACAAAAAAAAAAAAAAAAAAAAAACCTTTGGAGCTTTAAACATCTACATATTGGTCTACGAGGACGTGGTTATGAAGTATAATTGTAGATTAAACGACTTACCTTAAGGAAGTTCAATCTAAATTATACGAAGAACCACGTCCGAGTAGACCAACCCGCCCTACCCTTTACTCCCAATTTTTTTTTTTTGGCGTGTCTTCCTGCACCGTCAAACGTAATGAGTAATTATCAGGCGATGTATTGGGTTCAGGTAGGGACTAGTTTTTTGCAGCTTTAAAATAGTGATTCGTGTTCCACCAGAGGCGTAACTACATATTGGTCTACTCGGACGTGGTTCTTCGTATAATTTAGATTGAACTTCCTTAAGGTAAGTCGTTTAATCTACAATTTTTATAGGTTCACCATTGAGGAGAAATCTCACACAAAGAATTTATTCAGCCTGGCATCAAAAATAAAGAGAAATAAGTAGTTGTGATTTAAAAATCCATTAAAAATCGTCACTCCTTTTTGTCCATTTTTAAATGTAAGAAACAATTTCTTGAAGATAGAGAAGTGAACAAATACAGACAAAAAGAGGATTTGATGAGCATTACATGAATTTGATTCAAGTGAAATGAAATAGAACTGAATACATTGAAACAATTCACAAATTTCATTGAGTCTTGTTAATATATTTTCAAAATCAGCAAAACTGTGTTCTTATCTTTAGGTAGAATAACAATTTCTGATACTTCCCTGTTCCTCAACGATTTTTGAAGTAAGCATTGATGATTATAGGTCATTGTTTCAATAAATAGAGAGCTAGAACTGGAAAAATATAAACTGAAAGACATCCAATTTATTCTTAGAATTCAGCAAATAATTTTGATATTGTGTATTTTCAGATTAATGATTGAACACATCATATTAATAATAAATATAGCTACCTATTATAACTTCAAAATAATAGAGGCCTACCTCTCATTGTTTTGGAATTTATTATAAATTCTTACAGTACATTATAGATGAGTCTATTATATACTATACAGGGTGTATCTAAATAACACCGAAAAAATTAAAGGGGTGATTCTGTGATGAAAATTAATGTGAGTGTTTCGTATACAATTTTTTGAAAAAACCCTCCCGGAAAAGTTACACCCCTTCGAAAATTAAAAAAAAAATGATTTTTCTTTTTTTATTTTCCCTGTATATCAAGCTAAAGACACGAAACTTGGTAAACATTATCTGTCAATAAGAGTATACTTTGAAATTTTTTCAACCCAGAAGTATGCTTAGAAGGGGTTGATTATTTCAACCCCTAAGATATTTTTTCTTACAACTTTTTTGTTGATGCAAATTTTTTCTTTAAAAAAGTATGACTGAAAAGCTCAATTCATTGACTAACTTTTTTAACTCTACAAGTTTTTTTTCGAAAACTTGAGCATTTACGAGAAAATAAATATAATGCAATGCATTTTAAAAAAGATGAGCTAACGCGAGTGTATTTTGCGTCAAGTCTAGTGGCCTGTGCTTTGCATAAAAACATTAATTCCGACACTAGGATTGTGTAGTGTCATTTTCTGTCACCCATCTTATTGTTTCACAAGTTTTATGATTGTGTATTGTAGGAAATATTAGTTGATTGAAAAATTGAAAACCCGGGGAGGGTTTTTTCAAAAAATTGTATACGAAACACTCACATTAATTTTCATCACAGAATCACCCCTTTAATTTTTTCGGTGTTATTCAGATACACCCTGTATATAAACGTTTCATAGTTACATCCAGCATTTTTTAATCTGTTCATACCCTGAAAACAAGTAATACTATTAGTGAAGTTGAATTTCATTGATGCTAGTCAGCAACTGATTTCACTATATTTACTCCTTATTCCGATGTATATCGACTTTCTGACCACTGTAGTACTTTGTCAAAGAACTTGGTATTTAGTAGGTACTGTAGACTGTTCATGTAACATGATTATAATAGTATCAACTATCACACTGTCCTGCAGATCTTCAAGAAAGTGATGTCCTACTTACTGTTCCCAACCAAATTTGTGTTCATATTGTTGAAAGTGAAATCACTGAATCAAAGAAAGATAAAATATTCTTTCATACTGAATTTACTAACTGAAATAGTGATCTGAGATGACAAAAATAATAAGGTGAAAAGTTCTCAAATGTTGATGAGATTATTATTTATGTCTTTTATTTCATTAAAATCAGAGACATTGTATCACACTGTATGTTGTCACTGATAAAAATCATAAATCAATCAGAGAGGAGGTGACGTTTCACTCCCAGCTACGTCACATCCGGGCGAAAAATTTCTGCGGAATGGACCATCCTATAGTTTAATATCCTTGAGCACTGGGTACTACTGAGTTAAATTCATTATGAATGTTGTCACAATTTGTGTGGTTAGGTTACATTAGATTAATTCTAATTCTATTAATGCTGAAACTGTTCAGAATTTGTGGAAAATGAAGTGGATACACATTAATAGTGTGTGTTCATCATGGTTCAGACGAAAATTTGGTGTAGTGGCATTCATTTATTAACCAGGGAATCGGAAAATACTATGACAGATCGCAACTAGCAAGTCGTTGTTTAATTAAACTACCCTACTGCCTACGAATCAGTAAGCGAAATACAGAAACGAAAACACAGCATGTAGGTATATCCAATAGCCAATCAGGAGCCGAATTACAAAATCGAAAACATGGTGTTATTTGGTGTTATTGCTAATCAACACAATCATTTCAACCAATCAAAAACGTGTATTTTAGCATGAATGAAATAATCGTTGAGAATGTTCGGTTGGTCACCTATCTCTTCCCGCTAAACGAAGCTACAGAAATAAATAAAATTTCTAGTAGCCCCGCCGGGATTCGAACCCGGAACCTCTAGACTAGACTATTATAAGCCAGAGATACACGCCTTCGACCACCAGCCCAGTTATTGTAGTGAATCAAAAATTACTTGCTACAAACATATTATTATGTAACGTAGTTATATAAGTATTCTATTCTATTGAATGTTATGGTCACCTAACTTTCGGAAAAAAATTGTTCTTCATTGTTTTACATCAATTTGGGTAATTGTATTCAAACTATAATGGTCAAGGGCAAAATATGAGACATTTACACTCTTCAAAAATATATGATATAGTGGAAGGCTTCAAACTTGATTCCAATTGATCGAATAATAATTGTTAGAAGCATGTTTGTAATTCATTTCTGATAATTCAATAATGGGGAAATTAATGGGAATAGTAATTAAATGATATAAAAATAATTTCTGGGTGACCCACTTTCTCCTACTGCAGTTTCACCATCGCAGGCAAGATCTAGTTCTGTAACATTAAACGTCGTTTCTAGAATGTCCTCTATTTTAAACAATTTGGATTTTCTATGCGTACATCTGAACATAATTGTACTATCTGGGCTATTGTTCAGTCCTGTATAATTTAAATTGTTCTGGATTTGGCTTTCCTCTTGAGTCTTCACGCTGTGTAAACGATAGTCATCAAGACTGAATGACCCGGAACGTAGTAATCGAATCCTTTGTTATGTTCTTTTGCAGTGACTCGACTATTCGATTCCTCCCTGATTATTTATTCATCCAGGAGTTTGCTTTTCACATATAAGCGATGCTTCCTTTCAGCAATTTTTATTCAAGGGTATGACGATCAGATACCGAATAAATATGATTGATTATACTACGCGGCTGACGAACAGAAAACAAAGAAGCCATTATTAACAACAAGATTGATGATGCAAACATTAGGAGGAATGACATTGAATGTCACATAAACAGATGTACCTACAGATATTTTGTAAAGTACCCGCTTCTTGGACCGTGGAGAAAAAAGTTATGGCCTAGTCAAAAGAGTAATAGTGTATTATCCTATTATTCGATTCCTTTTATGTGATGATTTTTGAATGTTATACGTTTTATCGACTACATATCCAAGCCAAGGGAGAGAAGATAATGGATTTTTTCTTGTATGTTCGGAGTTGATGAAAACATCATATGGTAATGAGTTTCACTGCACAACTTGATATAATATAACATTGAGTCAAATTATCAATTAACAATACACTTCTATTCAAAACATAATTGAGGAAGCGATAAAGAGAATGGACTTATCTGTTTGTGGAGGGAGTTGTGATTCTATGCGGGTTGAGAGAGTGGTTTGACCAACTTCAAGTCCATAACCTGTATCAGCTATCCCATTGACAAGCAAACTCATCAGGTGTGTCATTCCTCGAGTAGAGACGATTAGAGGGATAAAGAAAGATAGAGGACCTTAACAATGGCTAAAGATCAGAAAATATATATTTCTGCAGCTTCGATTTTATTGAAAGTTTGGCAGAAATGAGATTGCGGAATGACAGATTTGGAGGAAGAATCTTACTTCCAAAAGAGAATGTGAACATACCTTGGTTTGCAGGTGATGCCCTCAAAGTAGCTTAGTTGAAGTATATTTCACAAAAATGCTGGAATAAAGAAATTAATCTTCATTAGTGGGTGCTGGCAGTACAAGAAGATTCCACTGAAATATAACCAATAACTGGAACGCTAATATAGGTAAATGCGCGGGGAACTTATGATCCCAACTATGCGAACTGAGATTTCAGATTATGCGCCGACGCAGTAAAAGTAAAGGTATGAAAATCATGTCTTTGATCACTACAACTGTATACATTTGAAGACGTACGTCTGTGATAAATTGAACTTAATCAAACGCGGCTTGGCACTTTTTGTTTCGTGTTAATTCTCACTGGTCAAGTGGTAAATGATCATTATCCAAATCGAAGAGAAGTTGTTCCATATCGTCAATTTGCCCTGTTTGATAGTTTGATAAAATTTTCATAAATAAGAAAAAGGTTGAAGGTGCATTGCTGCAATGCAAAAACTGCAGTACTAATTCTAGTTTAACTTTTTTTGGTGAGTTGAGATTGATACTTATACTTGAGCTGTATTATTTTATCTTAAAATCAGTTTAACTAAGAATATACATGCATTGCTCATGAATGAAAGCTAGATATTGGTAGATATCCAAATATCGAGACTTTGAGCTATGGAAATGTGATTTATGAAGAAAATATCATCATTGATGACATCATATAACTTCTGGTGATAAAAAACGACTGAAACGTGATTCAGTTCCCAGGCTGAATTTTGGTCCTCAAAAGTCTCTGTCAACTATTCAGTGAACAGTGTAAACAGAATTCAAATTGTTCAAAGCAGAGAAAAGTTATTCAGATTTCAACAGGGGCAAAATTTCGGGGTGCGACGTGATTAGTGCTGTGTAGTTTAGAATAAATACATACATTATAATATAATGTGCTTTATTCTATATGGAAATTGTTTTTTTTACTGTTTACTTACCATATTGTGTCACAGGAACTAAAATGATTATTACAAAGATTGGTTGATCATAAACTTGTTTACTGTAGGACAAGGATTATAGAATAGAATTTATTCGTCGCTGAAGAATTTTACATACACATAAAACGATACATACATAGAAACTTGGAATAGTTAAAGAACGTTAAGAAATATACAATCAAGACAATAAATCCAAAAAAATACAAACATTTGATTGATTAAAAATATGAAAAAACCCTCTATTACCAGTTTCCATAATTCTGCTACTTTAGATAATTCTTTATGTAATGTTTCTTCAGAGATGTTAATGTTGATAATTGGTCCCAAAGCACAGTCCAGGTGGTCTGTGTACCAAAGGCTAGACCGGACCTGGTTACAGTAATAGTGCGCATGTTCCCGGCCTGATTTATTTTTAGTCTGCGCGAGATTCAAAAGGGTCTATGCTTGAGAAGTTCCTTTGGCATTCCAGTTATTGGTTATATTCCAATGGAAGATTCACATTAAACCTTCATGGAGATCGCTGAACATATTGATAGGTCGAAAAATACAATTCACAGACTTTCTCATGAGCACAAATTGTTGTCTAATGAAAACTTTGAATGAAATCAAATCCTCGCTTAATCGGAAATATAGTATTTTTTCATTAGGCAAAATTTTGTTATGTTATTGAACTTTCTTCAAGATGAACTGATTCCTACTTTCGTGGTATCGTTTCCTAATCAGTGGATTGGTAGACCTTTCGAATGACCAGTATTCCAACTTTCCCTTGGGTAATTTGGAAACTAGTGTGTATTTCACTACATCTGATTTCATGATTTCATTCATTATTTCTTCTCCAGCCGCTTATCAAAGTAGCCTTTGAGGCTCTCAAATCCCAATACGAAGTCGAAGTTTATCGAGGAACTTTCAAAGTTGGCGTTTCTTTCCTTTCCCTCATGGGTTAAAAAGTGGAAGGTTGAACATTTCATGCTCGCATTGAATATAAACGAGAACGATGATTGCTATGGGTTAATTATGTCAACAATTTTATTGAAATCATTCTTGGAAAGCAATGGATCACTCACCATGCCAAACGAAAAACATTTTGAATAATGCAATGATACTCTTGCACATTGATGGATGTTCTCGTTGCATGCAAAGCAACCGACATGCGATTAAAAAAAACTGTCAATAATAAATCATGGATTTCATACTTTGGACCACCTACGTTATGTTTCAATTCGACGGATATATACGCAAATATGCGGCATACCCTGTGGCTATACGTCCATTTGGATTACTGCATTCGATACTCCATTCATCGATGACATTTTTGCCATACTACGCCTGATGCCACCGCTAACAAAATACACAATCCCAAATGAATCCAGTAGCTCCTAGTCACATATAAATTTCGTATATGGAAGTTGGAATCCAATAATGGGTTGCCCTAGTCCGTACGCAGTAGTCTTGAAAAGGACGATTATCAAATGGAATGCCAGTATGGATTCTGTGAGAATGGAAACTAATTAAAGTGCTATCATAAATTGGACCCAGATAGACATCGGGGATGTGAAAACAGAGATACAAAATCGATAATTTGTTGATCTGTAACAAAAACAATCAGCGGGATCCCACCAATTCCCGCGGAATCGCTTCGGGGAATTTCGTTTCAATATTATGATGGTATGAATGTCGATGGTATTTGCAACATAATCAGTTTGAATCTGCTTGCACCTGATAATTCTGGCGATAATAGGTATCGAGTGATTTCCAGAATAGAGCATATGCCAGGGTATATGTGTTGTTTTCAAAATTAAAGTCCCTGTTATAATAATGTAAATAAAGTAGTGTTTCGTTTTATTCCGTTATAAAAAGTGACAAAGTGTTTTCCCGAAGTATATTGCTTCATTTTATGGTGTATACAGTCGAATAATAAATTCGATCAGACAGCTTGTTGCTATGATCTAACGGCAGATCTATCACTCGAAAACCTTCTATGAAGTTCCTTTTGGGCTCCACGTGAATTAACACTGTATGGACTACCCATATAAATGAAGTGTGCAAAAATTAACCCCAAAGTGTTATCTCTGTACCAACTCAGGAAGACCATCGGAAAATCTGTATTTATGATAATATATTTCGCACACTTTCATTCAGTCATGGAATATGGGATCATATATACAGGGCTTTTCACGATGATCGTTAATTAGACGTTTCTAGCTAACCAGACAACGGATCGACCTGAAAATTCAACAGCTTACATAAATCAATATGGTTCACACATTTAAAATATTTTAGACGATGCGGCGTTGCCGCTTCTACTATAAAGTAGCAGCTACTTATATTTGTCATAAGCAAGGCCCTGTATTTTATTGTATTTTCAAATCCTCATTGGGAAGCCGATTTCATAAATCTGTCAAACTTGGGGTCTCTATCGAACGATTACAAAGATATAGGGGTCCCAAAGTTGAAAAATCTCGATTTTTCACACCCTATATCTCTGGTAATAGTTCGATAAAGACCCCAAGTATTAGAGATCAATGAAATCAGCTTTCCAAGGAGAATCTAGAAATGCAATAAAATAAAACTCATAGTGCACAACTCGTAATTAAATGCATAAAGCACAATTCACTAAGTTGACCAACTTTGAACTTTTATGCAATTTTATGAAATCAAGTTCGTGCGCATGCGTCTATGAAAAATTTCAACTTATCACTTAAAGTGAGATTATATTTCTGTTCTGTACCTTCATTGTAAATCAATAATTATTATTCACACAAGTCACAAATGAGGAAAATGTTGTTATTCAAAACAAAAAAGTTATGTTAACTGATTAATATTTTAACCTTGAGACAAATGTCGCTGCCAAATCTGTGATTTATTTAAGCAATGAGCATGAAAATTATGCATTGCATAAACACTTCTTTCTGTAGTGCATTATGCATTAAAATTATGTATTATGCAGTGAGCACTATGAGTTATCCATTATGCATTGTGTGCTGGCTAAACCCGCCTTAAGACTCTTATTTGTATTGTCGAAAATTCTCTTGAAGATGTTTGGAATATATTATTTTAAAGGCATCGACTTCTGAGGTCATTAAGCTGTTTGGAATATTTAAATATTCTAATGTAAACTTTTTTTTTCGATACTGTACTATACTGACTTAAATAATCAATAAACTAGTATTATCATTCTTATTATTAGGTAATTATTATTTCCACAATAAAACCTCATGTTATTGTTATGTATTGAGTTCTATTGTTGACACATGAAATAAAACACTGATTACTCTGGAACATATATTATGAAAAACACCGTAACTTGACACCGGCTTCAACACAACTAATAACTTGGTTCTTTACAAAATAATAATACAAGGCAACAGACAACCGACTGAATACATGGACGACACACGCCCTATTGCAGACACTGCCTCAGTGTTGCCAACTTCCATGCTCGATAGTCGACCTGATAATACCAACTCAAATAATATTCAACATTTCTTCCCCCTTATCAAAGATTAAGTCTAGTAGGGGCTCTAATAGCCCTTTGTGACCTTCTTACTGGTGATACAACAATCATCTCAGTCAAGGAACTGGAATCCTGCTCCAGTACATTTTGTTCAACATCCGAAGTTATCTGAACAGATGGTTGCATTTCTTTATTTAACATAGACTGTGAATTATCAACAGGGTTATTTCCATGTGAGGTTGAAGGAACAGATTCCATTTCCTTGTTGGAATACGGTTTAACAATGGTATTTCCTATATCCAAGGGTTTGGATACTAGATCTGACTGATAATAAGGTAATTTACATTTCCTCAACTGATCATAGTGTACTGTTTTTATATTTTCATTCACTTTGACAAGATAGGTCACATAACTAAGCACTTCAACAATGGTCCCCTCAACTCAATCCAAACCTTTTTGAGGTTTAACAAAAACTGTTTGTCCAACTGAAAACAAATTCCTATGAATATTTGGATTAACAAATTCACTATTAGTTTTTATTTTTCCAATATCTGGTTTTAAAAGATCAAGTCTAGTTCTAGGTTTCACTTTGAAAACCATTTCAAATGGTGATAGTCCAGTACTTGTTGACGGGGCATTTCTGTAGCTCAAAAGAAAATGGCTAATTTGTGTGGAAATGGATGATGGAGAGCTTTTATCAAAATACTGACGTTCCAAAGCCTTCTTTATAGTTTGAACACCCCGTTCTGCCGCACCATTTGATTGACTATGGTAGGGAGGGCTTTTTATTGGAACTATTCCATTCGACTGACAAAATTTTACAAACTCAACAGAGTTAAAGGGTGGACTATTATCGCTTACTAGCTGATTGGGCATTCCCATGGTTGCGAAAGTTTGTTTCAATTTATTGACAGTCATGAGTGTCGTAGTCGTTGACATCAAATGAATGTCAATCCATTTAGAATAACTATCAAAAATAATCAAGAAAGTTAGTGAGTGCCAAAAGAAAAAGTCCACATGGATTCTATACCAACATTCAGGGACCTTGGCCAAGAACACAATGATTTATCAGATAGGTTATTTTGCGTAGTTTGACAGGATTCACACTTATCAATGATGACCTCTATATCTTTATTCAAGTTAGGCCATCCGTATTCTAGCCAACATTTTGGATCTTACAATTCCAATATGAGACTCATGCAGTCACTCCAGAACTTGTTGTCTCAACACTAGAGGAACCACTACACGATTTCCCCATAGAAGGCAGCCCTGTTCTACAGATAGTTCAGTTCTCAAGAGAAAATATGGCTTCAATTTGGAATTAGATACAGAATTTGGCCAACCTCTAATGGTGAGATCACAAACTTTAGCAAGAACAGTATCACGTTTTGTATAGTATGCTATGTCAACAGCAGACAAGGGTACCTTTTCCAATAGGTTAAAGGAATTGATATAAAAAACATTCGTTCTTTGAGGTATTGGCAGTCTGGAAAGACTATCAGCATGTCCAATTTGTGAACCTCGACGATACTCTATTTTAAATTGATATGCTGACAAGAATATAGCCCATCTGGTCAGCCGTGACGCTGACATTGTGGGTAGTGAAGGGTTGAAAATCGCTTGCAAGGGTTGATGGTCTGACACTAACGTGAAAAATCTACCAAACAGAAATCTATGAAAACGTTTGACTGCAAAAATTATTGCAAGCGCTTCTCTATGTATTTGAGGATAGTTTCTTTCAGCCTGGGAGAGCGTACTAGATATAAACCAAATTGGTCTATCAATACCATCAATTGGATGACAAAGAACACCCCCCACTCCATATGAACTTGAGTCACAAATTAATTTCAAGGGTTTCTTTGGGTCATAATGAACAAGTACTTGATTATGAAGTAATAGAGATTTGCCCTTTTCGAAGGCCAAACAAAGGGTACATCTTTTTCTTGTAAGTAATACAGGGGTCTTAAAACTGAAGAGAGCATAGGGAGAAATTTATTGTAAAAATTTAGCAGCCCCAAAAATGCTCTAAACTCTGTTATATTTTTTGGTTCTGGAGCCTGCCAAACTGCTTGGATTTCTTCTGCAGTCGGATGAATACCCAAATAGTCTATACGATGACCCAAATACTCCACTACATCAGAGAAGAACACACATTTATCCAAATAACAAACCACATTGTCAAGGCCTGAGAGAATTTGATCTATGATCATTTGAAATATTGATGGTGCACTGGAAATCCCATAAGTTAGGCGGTTATACCTATACAAGCCGAAGGTGGTATTGATAGTAAGTATAGTTTTTGGGAATCTTCATGAACTTTAATTTGTTGATATGCACCTAATAAATCTAAAGTACACAAAAATACCCCTCCAGTTAGTTTGGTTAATAAATCATTAATGTTAGGTAATGGGTATATGTCTGGTTTCAAAACTTGATTCAATGTTACCTTGAAATCAACACAGACACGGAGGTCTCCATTTTTTTGTGTACAAGGACTATTGGACTCGCCCAATCACTATGTGAAACAGGTACAATAATTTTCTTTTCAACCATCCTATCTAAGGTAGCTTTTAATATATCTTGCATGGCGAAGGGAACATTATAAGGTTTTTTAAAAATAGGACAGACTTTATCTTTCAGAACCAAACTTACATTGAATGATTTTATAGGATCTTCAATTTTTGCAGAAAATACATTTGAAAACTTATTTTTCAAAAACGAAATTAGTGTAGCCTTACTGGTGGAATCACTGAAATTTTGACTGTAGAAGGTACACTCTGTATTATCACTAATATTGTTAAGTGAAAAAAAGTTCCTCTACTTTGGACTAATAATATCTAACCAATCACGGCCTTACAGCGGTGTGAAATCAAGGTCAGTAAAAATAACAATTAATGGTAGTACAAATGAAGCATTATTAAAAAAAAACTACATCCACCATAATTCTTTCCATTACTTTAACAGTGTGACCTGTTACTACATTTAATTTTGAGTCAACATTTTCTATAGGAGAATCACTGAACAATGAATGGTAAGTCTTCACTGATATAACTGATTTTGAAGCTCCTGTATCAAGCCCCATTTCAATGAATTTATTGTTTATGCAAAACGATAGACTTTTTGGTACATTACCACCTTTGATTGATGCTGAATTTGCCAACACATCTTCCTCTTCCTCTTATACAGAATCCATCAGATGATCTTCATGCAGCTCATGTAACTCTTGAAGCTCTGGCTCATTAGGGTTCACCTCCAGGTGATGTATTTGCCGCTGTGAACATACTGCTGAAGTATGCCCCCTCTTTCTGCAAGTATAGCACACCCAATCAACTGCAGGGCAAGTGGATGGATCATGTGCTCTACCACAACGAAAACAACTGCGCTTATTACTATTTCTATGTGTGGGTCCTCTGGAATTGCTTGTTGATGGGCCATCCCTAATAGCACAAATGTATTCCCAAAATATTCCGGAAATGTCCCCTTGCGACAATAGAAATGTTCCGGGAATGTCGCGTAAAGTCGCATTATATTCCGGGGACCTTCCCGGTAAATCCGTTGTGGACAAATTGTACGCTCCAGGAATGTTCCATTGGAACATTCTCGGAACGTCATTGGGGAACATATTTGGGACAAATATATTTTTTGCTTACTTCATAGTGGGTACTGACTTTTCCAAGAAGTGAAACACGACGTTACTATTTGCAAATTTATTGATACATAATAATACTAATGATACAGATAATTCAGTGAAATTGGCATGAACTGTGTTGACATAAAACAATTTTCAGCTAGCCCTGGTGTTTCTCAACTTCAATCATATTCAAACCTCTGGATTATCTCTGAATGTAGATGATATATTCTTCAAAGTTCACTGAAAAACAAACACATATTTCAGGCTGAATTTAAGATTCAAAAATTGTAATACTCACTGTTCACAATAACTTGCTGTGGCTCCTCAAAGGTTGGAGGAAAGTTTATGTTCAACTGGATTCACTCTGCAACTTCGTTGCTAAAGGTACTCCATCTTCCACACATAGTTTTATCACAGATTTTCACAAAGGCTGGTTATTTTGCTCAATATTCCTCTGAGATTCAACTGAAAAACACAACAACAACAAAATAATATTTGAAACTTAGGACTTGCTTTCTAGGTACAACTCATAGAATTTGAGTCAATATCTGTTTAGCAGGAATTATAGGATAATACTTACAAGTTGAAGGCCACTCAGTCAGGTAAAAAGATTAGAATGCTTCACAACATCACAACAGGAACTTGTTCTTCTGCTTCAACAAGTAGGTTAATGGATCTGATCCACAAGAGTACCAGAACAGATTCAAAATATTTCCACCATGTTCAAAATATACAGGAAAATCATTGCTGAAATAATATATCACATGAGTGAATTGGATGATTTCTTCAATATATACCTACTTTTATTTCCAGCCATACCCGGTTTTGGTTGAGTTAGGCTGGAATGAAGTTCATTAAACCATCATGATTATTATAAAAAATCTGAAGTAAACAATGGTAATATATCGAGCAAAATTCACAATACTGGATATAACAATAAAGAATGTAAAGTGAAGATCATAATCGCTTGTCAGTTGTCACTTTGTCAGTCACTATTCAACTATTGTAGAAGTTGGCCAGTTTCCTATTCTGAACGTAATCCTTTCAACTGACGTCACCGCGTTGCCATCTTAGTGTTTATGCAAATAATGATACATAAATGATGTAAAATGATGATGAAAAAAAAGGCAATGATACTATGTTCGATTCGATATCAGCGGATTTTGTTTGAACAACTCATCAAAATGTTGAAATTTGAATTTCGTTAAAAAATTTCAAACTGTTTTCATGTAAGGAAAAAATCGAATTGAGTCATAAACCCAGTATATGATTTCTATGCATAAACCCAATACAAAAATCTTCAATCGATTTATTGGGGAATAATCAACTTGACAATCTAGGACAAGAAAAATATGTTTCCGGAATGATTCTGCGTGTATGTTCCGGGAGCATCCTCTGTGGAATGTTCCGTGCATATCCCATAGAAGGCCGGGACATTGCGACTTATATGGGACATTAATCGTACGTTCCGGGAACAATGTGTGCTATTAGGGATGGGAAAACTTCATTGTGCTAGCAGGATTACTAGCTGGGCGTTCATAAGATACAGCACATATTGTATCTGGCTGAAATAGTTTTGACTGTTGATTAGTCAGTTCATATGATGATGCAGTTGTGCAAGCCTTTCTGAAAGATAAAACCTCCTCTCCCAAGAGTTTTCGTTGTATTAAGGGTGAAGCCAACCCACAAACAAATCTGTCTCTAAGAGCATCATCTAAAAAATCTCCAAATTCACAAAATTTGGCAGCTGCTTAAGCCTCACTATGAACTGAGCAATGGGTTCATTTGGTTCTTGAGAAGTTTTGAAGAATTTGAATCTCTCTGCTATGATAATATGTTTTGGAGAAAAATGTGCTGGGACCGTTTTCAGTTCATCATAGGTCTTACTTTTCGGGAGATCCGGTCAAATGAGACTTTTCAAAATTTTATATGTCTCAGCCCCCATCAACGTAATGAAAAGTGCCACTTTTCTAGCACCAGATACATCGTTGCACTCAAATAACGATTCAAGTCTATCAATCCAGCTGGGAAAGTCTGATAACTCTTGATTGATGCACTCGATTTGTCCCACCCAGGGAAGCATGATGAAATGTTGAAAAGATGATATGTTACAGCAAACAGGAACTAACAGGAACCAACGAAAGACAAAACGCGCGCGAATAGTTCGTCGACACCTCGTCGCTAATTATGTTATGTATTGTTGACACATGAAATAAAACACTGATTACTCTGGAACATATATTATAAAAAACACCGTAACTTGACACCAGCTTCAACACAACTTATAACTTGGTTCTTCACAAAATAATAATACAAGGCAACAGACAACCGACTAAATACATGGACGACACACGCAATGTTGCAGACACTGCCTCAGTGTTGTCAACTTCCATGCTCGATAGTCGACCTGATAATACCAACTTAAATAATATTCAACAGTAATGATGAAAAAAAGTGAGTACTGAATGAATTGGAGGATGTGTCGAAAATTCGATTCCATACATGCCATATCATGTGATATGAATATGAATTATTTTGGTTTGATGTGAAGAAAAATTAGTTTGCCTTGCTCAAGTTCACGGTTAGCGATTTTTCAACCAGACTGTAATTTTGATCAGCTTCAGCTTCAATTTATGGTCAAACCAACTGCGTCTCCTTCAATATTGTGTTGAAACAAGTAATTGATGTAAAGCGATTAGACATGCGGGTTATATTTATTCAATACATGATTGGCTTCAAGTAACTTCGTTTCTAATTGAAAGACATTTTTTATAGAGGACTGTCGTCGCAAATGATTATATCTAATGAATTATGTTCGAAATTTTTTTCCTGGCAATTCGGTTTTCAGTTCAGCACTTCTCGAGAACTTTGATCGATAATACAGATAATCTTTTGTTCGCTTTTGTTGAGTAACTACACCGCTCTTGCAAGAAGTAAGTTTGGAAGAAGGAAGTTGCGAGTTATCAGATGGTGCATAATTCAAAATTATCTTTTACTTTTCTGAAGCGTATACTGAGCTCCTTGAGGTTTGATTTACTAACTTAATTGGAACTACATAACTTTAACTGCAACCTCAACTACCCTAATCGACAGAGCAATAGGAAGGCGCATTTTAGTGGGGGGATATACCATACAGGGTGTCCCCTCTCAATTGGAAAAAACTTCTGGGGCATATTGAGGAACCATAGACAAGCAGTTTGAGATAAGAGACTGATGTCCGGAAGTGCATGGTTTTCAAAATACAGGGTGTCGAAGTTTTTTTCAAAAAACTTTTTTTTATTAATATTTCAAAGACACGTTAACCGATTTTCTTGAAATTTGCTAGTGATGTAAGCTTCAATAAGACGCTCAGTTAGCACTAATTAAATGTTAATTATAACTTCCAGTGGCGCCCCGGGGGACAGTGTCACGAATAAAAATGACAAAAAATGTACGCTGCTGACTTTTTTAAAAAATTTTATATATTTTTTAGAAAGCTCAGTTAAAAATACAACTTTTTTGTCACTTGATATTTTTTCGTGTCTCTCTCCGTTTTCGAGAAAATTTTTTTATTAAAAACTTTATTGAAAGGTTCATTATTATTAGAAAGAAAAACAAGGAGGCTTTTTTACAAATAATTTATCATTAATTAGTGGAGCAAATGCTCAAAGTGTCCACCATGCATTTCGATGCATTTTCTGCACCTGTCGAGCCAGGATTCGCGCACCCGAGCAAACACGCCTGGATTGTTCGCGATAAATTCCGCTGCCACCACAACTCTAGCAACTAGGTCCTCCATGGTCGGCACAGGAGTTGCATAGATCAACCGTTCCATTTCGCCCCAAAGAAAAAAGTCCAGGGGGGCCACGTCCGGCGACCTTGCTGGCCAAGGGACGGGACCACCTCTACCAATCCACCTGTTGTTGTAGGTTTGGTCGAGGTAACCTCTCACGGTGCGCGCAAAATGCGCTGGACAACCATCGTGTTGGAACCAGGCCTCTCTACGCAACTGGAGGGGTACATCTTCCAGCAGCTCGGGCAGAATATCTCGCAAAAAAACTAGATAGTTATTCCCGTTGAGGTGATCAGGTAGAACGTACGGCCCAATCAAATGGTCGCCAAGAATACCTGCCCAAACATTAACACCAAACTTCTGCTGATATCCTCTGATGTGCGTAGCATGGGGATTTTGTTCGCTCCACTCGTGGTTATTACGAGGATTGAATGTCCCCTCGCGCGAAAATCCTTTTTCATCGCTCGTGAAGATTATACTTAAAAAATCAGCGTTTTCATCCGCTTGACGGAGCAACCAATCGCAGAACTCGAGCCGCCGAGGAGCGTCGTCAGGCAGTAAATGCTGCACCTTTTGCAGTTTAAATGGATAGAGATCGTGGATTTTCAATAAAGTTTTTAATAAAAAAAATTTCTCGAAAACGGAGAGAGACACGAAAAAATATCAAGTGACAAAAAAGTTGTATTTTTAACTGAGCTTTCTAAAAAATATATAAAATTTTTTAAAAAAGTCAGCAGCGTACATTTTTTGTCATTTTTATTCGTGACACTGTCCCCCGGGGCGCCACTGGAAGTTATAATTAACATTTAATTAGTGCTAACTGAGCGTCTTATTGAAGCTTACATCACTAGCAAATTTCAAGAAAATCGGTTAACGTGTCTTTGAAATATTAATAAAAACAAGTTTTTTGAAAAAAACTTTGACACCCTGTATTTTGAAAACCATGCACTTCCGGACATCAGTCTCTTATCTCAAACTGCTTGTCTATGGTTCCTCAATATGCCCCAGAAGTTTTTTCCAATTGAGAGGGGACACCCTGTATATTGAGGAACTTAAAAATAACAAAGCTCCTGGCTATGATGAAATAAATTCTGAAACTCTGAAAGAAATCAGCCCTTGTGTATCTGTTCCTCTGGCGTATCTGATCAATCAATGCTTACAAAAAGGCGTCTTTCCGTCAGCACTAAAGATATCAGTGATAACTCCGATCTATAAACAAAAGAATAAACATGAAATGACAAACTATAGACCAATCTCACTGATAACCAACATTGCCAAGGTTTTTGAGAAAATTTTGAAAATAAGAATTATCAGTTATTTGAATAAGAATAATATTTTGTCGCCAAAGCAATTTGGTTTCAGGGAGAACATGTCTACACAAGACGCTATAGTATATTTAACAACTAAAATTTATAAGTCACTGGATATCGGAGAACCAACCTTGGCAGTATTTATTGACCTACAGAAAGCATTTGATACTGTTGACCATGAGCAGTTATTGAAGGTTCTAGAAAGTATTGGCTTCAGAGGCACTCCATATGAGCTTATGAAGGACTACCTTACAAATCGGAATCAGAAAGTTAAAATAAACGGAAAATTGAGCGAGGAAAGAGTTCTCAAATATGGAGTACCGCAGGGTACAGTCTTGGGGCCAATATTGTTTGTGATATACATCAATGATCTTTTCAACATTCAGACTTGTGGAGATGTAGTGAGTTTCGCAGATGATACTGCACTCATTTTCACTGGAAATACTTGGGAGGCACTAAAAGAAAAAGCGGAAAGAGAAATGAGCAAAATTTTCCACTTTCTCAAAAGAAAACTTTTGACAATAAATTTATCCAAAACATTCTATATGCCCTTTACTTGTCTATCTCCAAACTTGCCATTATTTGAAAACTTAGCAGTAACCAATGATAACTGTTCATGCGAAAAATTCAAAATCCAATGTGTGAAAGAAATCAAATATCTAGGGATATACCTAGACTCTCACCTGAAGTGGAATGTTCATGTGTCCTATGTTTCTAAAAAAATTAGATCTTTGTTATGGAGATTCAAATATCTGAAACAAATTTTTAATGCAGAACAACTGAAAATTGTATATCATGCACTTGTTGAACCACATCTCAATTACGGTATCCTTGCATGGGGTGAAACCACAAACAATCATTTAAAATGATTAGAGGTAACCCAGAATTGGATACTCAAAATTATGCTAAATAAAGGCTTCAGGTACTCCACAGAATCTTTGTACAATCAATGTAAGCTGTTCGATATCAGGCAGCTCTTTTGTTATTCCCTATTGGTCAATCAACACAAGCATAAATATGAGTTGGTGAGTGTCCAACATGATTATTCCACAAGGAATAGAAATACTACTTCGACAGTTCCGCAAGTTTCCAAAACTATCACTCAAAGAAGTTACTATTTCCTTGCTCCTCGAATATATAATATCTTGCCTTACGACTTGAAAATAATCAATTCATTATCGCTCTTTAAAAAGCAATCTAAAAATTGGATAATCAATAAATCCAGGATTTATATTCATAGCCTCATAGATCTTAAGAACATTTATTACCTAAACTGAACTGTCAATAAAATCGATTAGTATATAAGAGAAATAGTATTATAGTATTAGGGAGAATTATCCTTCTCAATAATTTTCGTTATTCTCCATATTCTTTCATAAATCCTATATGTGTCTAGTCTTTACAGTAACACACTCAATTTGTTGATATTACCGCAAACAAGTAGTTATCTACCTTAAGCGGAGGACTGCAATGTTTTTATTTTCCCTTATTTTGCTCTGAAATGTGCTTGTACTGTATTACTTTATTTGGAAAATAAACATTATTATTATTATTATTATTATATGAAGGAAGATCACACACAACTTATATTTACATTTTCACATTTCACATTTTATCGCCTTTATTCATCGATATTTACAATGATAAATATCATCATTATCAGTTTACCCGAGGTTAAGTCAACGCTGCCTAGTGCCTATCAAATTGATATTTTTGTCAATGTAGATAATTTTTATTTCCTACCAATATCATAATCACAGATATCAGATGAATGAACTGTGAAACGAACGAATTATTCAACAAGCAAAACCATCATCTTCCATTCCATAAGATGAGAGGTTAAAGTTCATTGCAAATTGTATAGTGAATTTAATGATCAATGTCTTATTTATAGTTTGCTGGAAATTCGGTCATTTCATCAATAATTATGAATATTTTGTGAATAGCCAAGATGTTTATTGATCAGTTTGAGTGTTTAGTGATTCTCATCTGAGGTTTCAATGTAAACTTTTATTTCAGCTGTTATACTTTGTGATAAGTTGTTCTGTGCTGTTGTAGATTGCATAAATAGCGAAATTTTTCGAAATACTCCTAAATGAAGAACAGGCAAACGCAAAGAGAAATCGCTGAAAAACTGAAGTGAAATATTGTGACTCATGGAGAAAACTTCTAAAATTATGGTCATGAATTTTCCAGTTTGAAAGATAGTGTTTAGTGATTCACACTGAGAAATTGTTGTGCTCAACTTCTATGTGAGTTTTCAAAGTACACCAAGCAATGTTTTGAATTATTTCAATGAAATGATGAGGAGGAAATAGGAAGTGGATTTATTTCTTTCTTTTCCTCCCATGATAAGCAGGTTGTAATAACTATAATTGATATCGAGGAAAAATTACAGCTTAATCTTCATTAATAGTATCGACCTAATGAACTGTTCTGCAGAATCAGGAATACCCTCCATATTTGTCATAATCAATACGTGTACAGATAGTTCGTGTTTAATGAACTCGATGCTTCAACTAATACGATCCATAGATTTTGTGAATGCTTGTTTCGCATACTCATTTAAAAACACGAATTTGACTAATGACTGCAAAAAGGAAAATCAATGATGTTCGTGGAACATCATGCAAGCCAGTCATGTCAAGCAGGTCTCGAAAATCTTTCACATCATCAATTTATTCTCAAACTCATGTAATATCACTACAGAAAATAAATATAAAAATGGAAGAGATCGTCTTCATTCTTGCGATGTATGATGAATGAGTACGTGAGTGCATCAGGAACCCCATCCTGGAGGAAATGAATTAGTAAAAAATCCTATACCTAGCCGATTTCGTATTCATACAATTTTGAATGCAAATAAATCGAAGTCTCGAATCCGTATTTTCCCAAATTGAATTGAGGTTGGTATCAAATCCTTCAGAGATGTTTACGACGCACCTTATTTGGAATCCTGGAATGTTTTTTCACGAGTTATTTATCCACGTTCGCATATCACGTCTGTTCGATTGTTTATTCGGCAACAGTTTCAGGTGAGGGTTGATATAGGAGATTGAAAAGAATGATTGACAGCTTCATTCGCTGCCTGTCACCGCATGCAAAATATCAGGCGGGGAATAAGTCAGTTCACACGACGGCAAAACGATGGTGTTTTGTTTGTGATTCGATTTTCCCTAGAAGGCTGAGAGGGTCTAATCTTCCATATCAATTCTATCTGGATGAGAAGTTTCATACGAGAATCGCTTCATTATATTGATAATAATGATGATGATAATTATTGTTGTCCAATTGGAATTGACATGGTCCTAATTTTTATTAAATCAATGAAATTGGTTGAACTCTTCAATCACGTTTCGAAAAGGGACAAACAACAACATAACATGAATATTCTTATTAACATCGATATATATATTGAGTTATCGTGTGAAGCTAGACTCTTCAACAGAATAGCAGCAATGTTCCAGTGAATATTCCTCAACTTCATGTTGGAATAAATGTATACCCTCGATTGATTTAATGTTGATGAATGAGGTTGAATTGTATGTTGAAATTCTCAAATTATTGTATGAGCGTAGTACCTGGTATCATATTTATGAGGAGAGAAGTTATCTCCGAACAACAAACCCACTAGAAACACCTCAAATTGCCTGAAGCCAACATGAATTTCATATTCATATGTTTTTTCTCCCACAGAAGTTGCCAAATCGTAACATTTGAAAGTGATAATCATCCCAAGACCACATATTTTCAAGGTTCCCAAATATATATATATATATATATATCCTTCTGTTGGTACTTATATAAGTCATATGGGTGTATCAAAAGCTATGTATTCGATGTTCGTCATAATACAGTGCCTCATTTATATACGTATATGTGGTTTATAGATAGCAAGTCTTTCTGGAGATTATACGGCATTTTTGGTGAATGCACCAACGCTGCTAATTCCGTTCAACCGATAATCGACCCAACGCTGACAGTGACAGCGCGAAACGTCTCGTTTTCAAATCAAATTTTGTTTTAAACGGCATATTTCCTGTTTTGTGTGAAAATTTGAATATGATTTTAATTGAAAACCTTGTTTATTCTGTTCAAATCGAATTTAAAGGATGGGGAAACGCTGTTAAAAGTGTAAGAGACGATTCAAAAGTGGTGACCAGAACACAACATTCCACTGGTGAGTTACTCAGTGTCGTATCATTAGTAGTATAAACATTATTCACCCACCCTCATATGCAACAAAACGATTTTTGGTAATTTGAAAACATTCTCGGGTTTCCCCGAGATGAAAAGTTAGTGGATATTTGTAGAATATGGTCAAGAAAAAGAATATTTCAAGAGACGCTAGAGTTTGCTCGCATCATTTCAATACAAGTGATAAAATGGTTGCTCCAAGTGCTAAGAAAATGATCAGAATAGTAGATAAGCCTATATTCAAGGTAATAACAACATGTTTGATGTTATCGAGGATGTTATATTTCTCGAGTTCGACACTATGAAACTTTATATTCCCAGAAAATGAACAATATAGTTGTGAAAGTGAATTGAATCTATTATCATTCGGGTTTTAAATCATAGATGTATATTTTCAGAAAACTCTGATATTACATTGTTTTCATTCAGTCTTAGGAAGAATGGATACGGAAATTTTTTAAGTAGGTCAATTTATTCAAATGCAGACCCTTCCAAGATAGCAAGACACTGGTGCTGGGGGAATCTATTGTTGCTATCCTTGTTTTATAGAATGAGGTAACCCAAGTAACTGACTTAGATGTTGGCTTCAACTACACTGTGGTAAGGATTGAGCGTTATTCATGTAGTCTGTTTTATGATCGAAGAAAGTGATAGTATTTCAAAAACAACCCAATACCCACTCACAACCCAATACACATGTATATCAAAATAAATCTACTAGTGAATAGGGATAGTTTCAAAAATATATCGAGACAAAGGATAAGATTGACAGAGCATGAGTGAAGTAGTAGGTTTTCAACACGTAAATAACTACAGAATCTTCGAGTCCACGTAAGACATGACACATTTTATTCAGATTCTTCATGCCAGTATGAGAGATCTGTTATTTCCAAAACTTAATGCTACTGATTCTTTACCGAACAAAATTGGAGAAGAGATTGAAATTGAAAACTACTCTTTGAACTTGAAAAGTCAACAAGAAAAAATGTTCAGCTATATGAGTTCACAACAAATGGAAATATAACCCAAAAACCACAAAATATTCGAGAAAAGCCAAATAGGTATTTCTGCAACTAAGTTGCCATATTTAGTGGAAACACCAATGAAACTCAGAGTTTTATTTTGTGGTTTCATTTGTTGTATATTCCTAATCCACAGTCTTCAAATCTCTACTACTAGTGGAAACACCAATGAAACTCAGAGTTTTATTTTGTGGTTTCATTTGTTGTATATTCCTAATCCACAGTCTTCAAATCTCTACTTCAGCTAAGAGTTCAGAGAGAGTTCCCAGAATTTGAAACTGGGTATATTCGAGTTTCTACACTGAACTCACCTGTCTCTACAACTGCAATACGTTCCATTTTGGAGTAGCAATTCAAGAACACCCTGCTTACCTATTGTGGATCCCACACTTTGTACTGATTCAGTATTTGATAATACGCCACAACATTTATTTGTGTGACTCACATAGTATATCTGAAACTGGATCTGAAATCATTGATTCAATTGTTTCATGCTGAAAAATTTTCAGCCTACCATCCACAGGAATAGAATGAAATGATTGCGGTTCACTCCTGTTACAGTTTTTCTTCGTTTGATTTCCATAATTCCATTTTGAAATTCGAGAAGTCAGCTTATCATCGAGGATTATTTTATACATAGATGATCGATATCCTTTCAAAGATTTAAATCGTGTCAAATGTGCCGGGAACCAATCTTTTAAAGTGCTTATTGGTGACTTCTTATTTTGGTCCTAAGAGGCATAGAAAAATCGGCGTTTTACATTACTGACCATTTCACAATATTGGAAGTCATCGAATTTTACGAATATCGACCACAAAGTTAAAAATTAAAATTGTATGGAGAGGTACTGAAATCTTTGAGTGAAGTAACTTTACATGTTGAAAACTATGTGAACTCTCATCGTGTTTGTAAACGCATGTATAGACCTCATATACATTCTATGTTCTCAGTCACAGGAGAGTGCGATGATTCAACCAGTAAATGTTTGAATTGCCTTTCGTTTACATGTTATCTTCCATTATGCTTCTTCACTTATGCTATATCCATAACCATCACCTATTCTTCAGATATCTCGTTGTCTTCGCAGAGCCCTCTTATTCAGTAAATTTGCTACATTCACGACTGCATTAGTATGAATATTAAATACTTTGGACGAGTTTTATTATTGGGGGATCGTTCAAAACATTTTATGTATATAAATAGATATTTTCTCAATATCGTGAGGTTAGGTTAGGTCAGGTCACAAATGTAATTTTTCATTTTTTTATATTATTATACAGGGCTATTCAAATTCGTTTCTGTACATGGGGATCTCGTAAACGCTAAGAGATAGAGTATCGGTTAAATCGTGGCAAAGTTGCGTATTTTAGAGACCTATTCAATGATGTGAAAAAATCGAATTTAGCTCTTTTGGTTCTGGAGGTATACAAGAAAAACAAAAAAATTCCAAATTATTTATTTGCCTGTATCTTCTTTATTCGCAGACATATCGAAAATCTATCCACATTTCAATTTCTTAGTATGAAGTGAACGTCGACGATCCAAAAACTACAACAAAAAATACAGGTCCGTATTTAAAAATTCGAAGATGGGGGTGGCCCAAGTCAGATGACACCCTGTATAAAAGATTCATGAACATATTCTGCCAATAGCAAAATGTAGATAGATTCTCAATATGTCTGCGAATAAAGAAGATACAGGCAAATAAATAATTTGTGATTTTTTGGTTTTTCCTGTATATCTCCAGAACCAAAAGAGCTAAATTCAATATTTTCACATCATTGAATAGGTCTCTAGATTACGCAACTTTGCCACAACTTAACCGACACTCTATTTCTTATCGTTTACGAGATCCCCATGTACAGAAACGAATTTGAATAGCCCGGTATATCACTGGAAATTGATACTAATTCATCTATTATGGACTGTTTGCTGATGTCTTTTTGTTACCTGAATTTCGAATGATTTGTGATGGTTGAACAAGTACCTATATTATCATAATTCATGTTCCTGGTTAAGAATGCGAAATTCCTACACCAGATAATCCAATCTTGGATATCCAATATATCGAATACCATTTTCCTTATGTCTCTTGGTCTCAATTTGCAAGAGTTTATCGAAACAGGTATGCACATAAAGCAACTTGATTTCTCGAAGGATTTTAGCACACAGACTCCCAACTTTTTCTCCGTACAGATCATTTATTCTGTTGAAATACCTCTGATCGTAGTGTGTGTAATTTATAAACTTCAAATTGGAAATGTCAGAAATAAACTAGAGCTAAACCCACTTTCTGCTTCATCCACCTCTGAGGTATTGATTTGGAATATCACAAAGAAAAGTTTAGTTTCAGGAAAGCACATCGATGTGTTTTTTCATTATTTCAAATGATTTGGTGTACCTGTTTTTGCTAATCAATGAACAGAACAGGTATATCGGTTGTATGTTATCACAGATTCAAACTCCTTAACAGATCATATATCAAATTTTGCTGAGTTAAGGGAGTTATGATCAGAATACCCTATCATCATGTACATCACAAGCGTTACATAATAAAATATTTTACATGTAACGACTCACTCATATTCCAAACGAGAAAACAGTTTTGAATATATTATTCTAATCATAAAAAGTATAACTTTCAATCTCGCTTTCAATACATAACAAGATTTCAGGAATGCAGGAAAAGTTATCAATACGGAAATAATTTCACCAGGAAATATCTACGGACAAATATATGATCACTGACTACATAAAACTAGATTAATAATTTTTCATATACAAGGTGACTCATGGTAGATGTAACATGCAAGTAACATAAGTTAGTGTAAATTACGTGTTTCATAGGTTTATTTGGTATAAAAGTCGTATTGGTATAACAATAATATGTCAATATTTCATACTGATTTTATACCATAGGTTTACTACATTCGTTCATTATACGTTAACAGCTTACGTATAATAACGATTTTCCAGAGACGTATTATTAAATAGTGGAAGACCACCAAATATATATAATTTCCGTTGAATGATATACCTTTATTCAACGTTTGATTCCGGTGTATATCGGATGTTATCGAGGATGCTCGTGTTTATTTATTGTTCATGTGTTGAGCATCGATCACTGCTGTTTATGTTGTTTCGTTTATTCTTCATACAAGAAGGTGTACAATTATTTTTCATCAATTTGACAACAGATATTTCAAATATTTATATAGCTACCCTGGCCATCTTTGTCCTAATTATCTGAAATAATCTGTTTTCAATCTGATTTTCAACGTCAAATATCTCGAAATCTCTGAGATAACATGATATACATTTATATATTTGAAATCAGAAAAATACACTCTATTAAAAAATGACATACTATATAGAGTGTTCCATTTAAAAATATATATTTGGTGCCCATAACTTTATTTTCAGATCCTCATACAACAAATGAAAATATAACCCAAAAACCACAAAATATTTGAGAAAAACCAAATACGTATTTCGACAACTAACTCATGAGTATGACTTTCATTGGTATTTCCACTGAAGATGACAACGTGGTTGTCGGAATAAGTATTCGGTTTTTCACAGGAATTTTGTGGTTTTTGGGTTATATTTTCATTTGTTGAATATTCTTAAGCCACTGTCTCGAAATCTCTACTTTTTCAGATTCTCAACTGTTCTTATGTTCACACATATATATATATATAGAAAGAAAGATATTGTGTTTGAACACAGAGCTAGGGTATGAAGTGAAAGGTTGTAGGTTGATTCCGTTTCGTGTGTGGATTGCCAACTGGTGCAATACAAATCTGTTTCGGCTCGCCAAGCCTCATCAGTTGCACTAGGCCAGTCGACAATCCACCCACGACACGGTCACTATTTGAAAACCACAATGTAGTCTTAAACAGTGAGGAATACGGATTTTTGGTACAGTGCCACCTACTATATATATATATTGAGGTTTATTTTCATTGATTGTTTATGGTATGAATAATAGTTCAGGTACTTTCCAGAGCTACATGGTTTTCTATACCAGTCCACCATGATTACATTGTCAGTTGATCTTATTAACCTAGTATCAAGAAATGGTACTAAGTGTTGTGCATCCTCCACTTCTATAGTAAATTGGATAAACGGGTCATAGCTATTGAATGTTGTGATTGTTTATTCTATACAATCGCTTGGTAAGGCAAGGATTATATCATCTACATATGTAGATGATATAATCAATGAAAATAAACCTAGTGAAACAAATGAGAAATAGAATTATGAAAATCTCCGATGCCTCCTTCCACAAAAAAAATTTAAATCTCCTCTACAACCTATTTATAGATAATTCATACCCTCCTCAACTGGTAAAAAGTATATTGTTCAAAATTGATTGATGTAATAGCCAATGACCCCGAGATAAACAATCCCCCAATTCATAACATTGGTGTCGAAGCAATTGATGACAACCCTCCAATTTTAAACTCATTTTTTACTATACCTTACATCAGAGAGATAGCACCCAGACTATCTAGAACTTTCAAACCCTTTCCACAAATAAGATTAGCTTGCAGAACGGTCTTACCTTTAAAAAAAATCTTTACTAAAATCAAAGACAAAGATCCACCAACTTCGCAATCAAATGCAATTTAAAGCATTCCCTGTAGGGATTGTAACAAGATATACATAGGACAAATCAAAAGATCTATTAAAGACAGGATAATATCGCATAAAAGTGATTGCAGATTACACCCTGAGCGTTGTGCATGCACTGGCTGAACATGTTAATACACAAGACCATTCTATGAGTTTTGATCTGGTTAAAGTTTTATCAGTGGAAAAAAATACAGTTAAACGTCTATTTCTAGAAATGGCTTTCATCGCAGAGGAAATGAACTCTATGAATAAGAAAACAGACACAAAACACTTGAGTGAAATTTATTCATATCTATTAACAATAGATTCCAATAATACAAGTGATGACAGGTCGAGGGAAATGACCCTGATGTGAATCCTGCTTCCCTTGAACTCAAAGAACTCTCCCAATAGACCTCTTTTCGTCCAATAAATTACATTGTTCATTTTACATAACATTAATAACCTTACATATTTTCATCCGATTCCTTGGCTTTTGAGTAATATGCTGGCTGAGTCCCATCTTGACACGGTCACCTGGCACCTATGAAACATAGCCATTTTAGCTGACAGTTACTGAAGAGCAAAGGAATAACAAAAGGAGAAGAAATATCATAAATGTTTTAACCTCAAAATGTTCACACACGTGCGTTATCATGCTCATTTTAAATTATGACTAAATAATTTTAATAATTTTTAAGACAAGTCTTATGTATGTCACTTACCTGTAAGTTTGGTTTACCCATAGTCTTCATGTTGTTTGACTCATAGTCTTCATGTTTCGTTTTAACCATACAATAACATCAATGCATACAACCTCACAAAGGTATGTCAATTATTTCAAACTAACATCAATGTAAAACTCACCTTGTAGTTCTCCCTGAAGATGGAAATATAGGTTTCCGAAAGCTTGGACAACTTTAAAGAGTTTTTCTTCTTGCAATTGCTGCACACCCCACTAGTTTACTAGTTTCTACTCTAACTGGTCAGCAACGACTTCCCTTCCTATATATATATATATATATATATACATACATTGATTCCGTTTCGTGTGTAGATTGCCAACTGGTGCAATACAGATCTGTTTCGGCTCGCCAAGCCTCATCAGTTGCACTAGGCCAGTCGACAATCCACCCACGACACGTTCACTATTTGAAAACCACAATGTAGTCTCAAACAGTGAGGAATACGGATTTTTGGTACAGTACCACCTACTAGCACTAAACAGAACGTGCTTTCCGGGTAACGACGCAGGAGTATTTTCTTTGTCTTGTGGTTAACCACACTATCAAGGTGCAATCAGGTGACGTAGGTGTAGAAACAGAGACATCTGTACTCCTGCGTCGTTACCCGGAAAGCACGTTCTGTTTAGTGCTAGTAGGTGGCACTGTACCAAAAATCCGTATTCCTCACTGTTTGAGACTACATTGTGGTTTTCAAATAGTGAACGTGTCGTGGGTGGATTGTCGACTGGCCTAGTGCAACTGATGAGGCTTGGCGAGCCGAAACAGATCTGTATTGCACCAGTTGGCAATCCACACACGAAACGGAATCAACCTACAACCTTTCACTTCATACCCTAGCTCTGTGTTCAAACACAATATCTTTCTATTTTCTTTGTCTTGTGGTTAACCACACTATCAAGATGCAATCGGGTGACGTAGGTGTAGAAACAGAGACATCTGTACTCCTGCGTCGTTACCCGGAAAGCACGTTCTGTTTAGTGCTAGTAGGTGGCACTGTACCAAAAATCCGTATTCCTCACTGTTTGAGACTACATTGTGGTTTTCAAATAGTGAACGTATCGTGGGTGGATTGTCGACTGGCCTAGTGCAACTGATGAGGCTTGGCGAGCCGAAACAGATCTGTATTGCACCAGTTGGCAATCCACACACGAAACGGAATCAACCTACAACCTTTCACTTCATACCCTAGCTCTGTGTTCAAACACAATATCTTTCTTTCTATATATATATATATATATATATAGGAGGGAAGTCTTTGCTGACCAGTGAGGAACAAAACTACTAGTATTGGGGCTTGCAGCAATGTCAGTGAGTTACTCTTTTATATTAATCCAAGCTTTCGGAAATGTTTATTTCCATCATCAGGGAGAAACAAATACGAGATTGACGACAAACAGCCCAAGTAGCATTTTGGCGACGATAACCACATAATACACCAAAATTAACGTTATACTTGGTGTAGAAATCAGTTATTTATGAAACGACGCTCTCTAAACCACCGGACAACGTTGTATCAGTGTTGAGCACGACTTTAGTTAACCGACGACGTTGTTACAAGATTAAACCCAACCAACTTCATGTAGTAAACATTTTGGGAATGGGAGTGACGTTCTAAAAACGTTTGAGAGATTACTCTAGTTATGTTCAACGTTTTACCGACGTTGAGCCGACCTTGTGAGATTTAACTTGGCAGTGGGCAATTTTTTGTAAAAATTGTAAACGTTTTCGTGGAGTCATATCTTTGCAGTTGAATTTTCCAAATACTCACTATAGAGGACATGCCCCATGACAACAAGGACATACTGTTGGCTGAAATGCTTCGAAGAAAGAATAAATATCTAGTAAGATAAGAGCAACTTGATCCAACCTAACCTCAAAAAATTTATTAAAAAATAAAATTATGCCTGAAGACAGGCAGTTTGGAAAACTTCTTTTGGAACAAATGCTCACCTGGATGCAGAGATTGAGGAAAGCAACTAATTTTTCGAAGAGCACTACTGACAATTGTATGACACAGGAAAGCCCGTTTTAAAATGTGGAGCGAGGTGTGTTCGTTAGTTGGACTTCGTTCAGTTTTTGGTCGGATAACCAACTTCAGTCGCGCTTTGGTTATATTTAGTTGTCTGGATGACTAAGGTTGAAAGCAGTATATTTTTCAGTTATCTGATATCCTTAGTCGTGTTGACGTCTATTATAATACTACGCCATGTTTGATGCGTAATTATCTTCGGAAACATTGTCGGCCATTGAAATTTGTGACATAAACAAACATAAACACAGGTTAACAGTACTATAGAAACGATTAATATATCATTGTATCCTCTATAGTTCTTGTTTGGATAAATATTAGCTTTGAATATTATATATCCAAATTATTTTTTTTTGTTTTTTTTTCTTCGAGTCTTGAGAAATTCGCCACGGATTGAAGAAGCGCGTGTTTTTTGACGCAAAACAATAGTATATTTGACAATAAACTGAAATGCGTTGATAATTTCTGTTTGGAAATATTTATTTTCAGGCAATATAAATAGAGCAGTAGGTACCTACCTATCATGAGCACACGAGTAAAACATTAGTAGTCGTCAGAAAGTTTTTACCAAGTGTCCATTTTGGTGATCAGTAATGATTTGGTTGGAATATTTACTAATTTCTGAACACCGTGGGAAGAAAACTGTCATCGCTGCGCAAGAGGGCGCAAGTGTGTAGTTGTTTTTTGGTCAATTCAGCAACGTTTAGGAAACGACCAACTGCTACCTACAGTTGAAAGTGAAACGTTTTGAAAACCCAAAAATGATTGACCAAATTGGTGCAAAACAGGGTCGTGACGACGTAGTATTAAGGTCGACTACGCAACTCATGTTTGGTTGCGCAACTTTTTCGAACACGTCGCCGCAACGTCAAATTGCTGCTTGGGAGGTTGTTATAAAATATGACAAACAGTAAATAACATTGTGAAGAACAATTGTACATGGATAAATTACATCCTAAAATTTGATTTAGGTTTGAAAAAACTCAATGTAAAACATCGAAATTGCAACAAGTAATTATTTCATCATTACGATGTGCACATTGAGTTTTTTCAAACCTAAATCAAATTTTAGGATGTAATTTATCCATGTACAATTGTTCTTCACAATGTTATTTACTGTTTGTCATATTTTATAACAACCTGTTTGTCGTCAATCTCGTATTTGTTTCTTCCTGATGATGGAAATAAACATTTCCGAAAGCTTGGATTAATATAAAAGAGTAACTCACTGACATTGCTGCAAGCCCCAATACTAGTAGTTATATATATATATATATATATATATATATATATATATATATCCCATAAATGATACGAAGCCCGGCAAACACCATGGGTGAATCGAAGCCCGGGTTGGGGGGCAAGGAATATCATCGTTCCTATCCAATACATATCTAATGGATGATACGAAGCCCGTTAAATACCACGGGCAAATGGAAGCCCACGTTGGTGGGGCAAGGGATATCATTGTTCGTTTTCGATATTTGGAAATTATTTGCTTCTCAGTCAGTGTGAATTGCTATATACTCATGTTGTACTATACGTATGATAGGAAGCCCGGCATGTACAGGGTGTTTTATGTAAATAAATTTCAATTGTAGATGAGGGTGATCCCAATGAACCCGTATTTGACCTCTATGAACCATAATTTATTACTAACTCCATACTATTTTTTCTAACAATTATAATGTGTGTGTGAGACATCATGCATGACAGTAAAATAAATTATTGAAAGCATGGAATTTTTGAGCATCTGGAAAAATCTCACTCTGTAATAAGTTCCACAACTTCGCCTCTGGATGAAAAAAGGATTTCGATAGACAGAAGTTATGTAGGTCTCAAGTCCGAGGATAAGGGTTGTCAGTCTGTGTTCGTCTGGTCTACTTGCTTGCAATCGCTCGTGGTGAAATAATAGACATGATTTATGATGAGCATCGACCATAATCATAAATCCATAAATAAGAGAGTGATCGATGGATTTGATTTCAGGAGCCTCATCGTTTGGCACCTGAAGTTCAAACATGTGAACAATTCTACATGACATGTGAAAACAGAAAACCTAGGTTTTGTAATGGGCCCCATATCATCAACCCATGACAGGGTATTGTTGTTGGTAACACCAAACATGGATATTGAGGATTTCATAGAAACAGTTGAGCCTCATATTAGGCATTGTGAGGTCCACCTTCTTGGAGAAAATATAAGCTTGAGTCTTGGTTGCATTGAACCCCACCAAATTATCAGTTTTCCATTTACATTGAGAGTATCGACCTGTCTCTATCTTGCACCATCGGCCTCTTGGGAATGGGGATATATGGGGGCTCTAGCCGGATATGTGAGGTCACCTCTAATATTTAGTCATTCATTCATTCACTTTCAGAAACAGGATGCTAACATACTGTTAAGAAATGACGTCAATGTAAATAGATAAAATGTAAAAATACAAACTAGACACATGAACTACTAGCAAACAAATGGACAAATATTTAGGTACATGCATAAAATTCACTAACTGTGTAACAATTTTTTTCTAACAGAAATACTTTCACTTTTTTTAAAAAATATTCAAATTCCTACTATTTTTAATAATATCTGGTATCTTATTGTAAAGCATACATCCCATATAAAATAAACCCCTCTGGTACAGCGTAGTATCATGCTTGTTAGGTAAGAGCTGTTATTTTTTTCTTGTATTATATGAATGCTGAGCTCTCACTTCGTTGAACCTATCCTTATTTTTGAAAACATAACAAACAACCTCATATATATACACAGATACTAATGTTAGGATTTTAGAGGATTTAAAAATATTTCTGCATGAATCGTAAAATCCAAGATTGCCTAAAATTCGTACCGCACGTTTTTGCAATTTAAAAACTCTCTCAGCATCTGAGGCACATCCCCAGTGAACTATAGCATATTTCATACAAGAGTGAAAACAGGCGAAGTAAAGTTGTCAAACAATATTCTGACTTCAGTGCTTAGACGTTACTGCTAAGGCATAACAAGTTCTAGATAATTTAACACAAACCTCATGAATATGGTCTGACCATTTGAGGCGACAATCTATCCTCAAACCAAGCATTTTAGTTTCTCTCGTATAGCCAACAGTAGTTTTGTCCGACAATACTACTTCGTCGCTGTGCTCCACCCGCGACTGCGATTTTTTGAACATGATACAGGTGGTCTTACCATCATTAAGACCCAATTTATTTTTTTCCACCCATAGCGACATATTTTTGAAAATTGATTTTGCTATATTTTCGGCCTCATTCACAGTATCACTTTTGATAAGGAAATTTGTATCATCAGCATACGAGACAATCAACGATGAAGGATCCTGAAGAAATTTCAACATATCATTGATATAAACTATGAAAAGCGTAGGGCCCAGTATCGATCCTTGAGGTACCCCGGAATTGATATTTTTTATGCTGGAGGTGGCAATAGGACGTCAATGTATAGCAGGAACACAGTGAGTGCCAAAACAGATCCCTACGGAACACCAGCAACAACTACATGGAGTGACATATTCGAAATAAAGCTTGTTTGTGAACAACATAGTTATGGCGACAAACCATAAAACGGAAGCTTTCCAATAATTCCTTCGTGCTACACCTGGTCGAATCCTTGGATATATCCAATGCTACAGCAAGGGAGTCTTCTTGATTTCAGATTGACGTCTGCTATATGTTTGTTACGTATAGGCGAGCAAATCTCCTGTTGATCTCTGTTAACTAAAGTCATATTGTCGGTCGTTCATGATTCTTTATATCTCCAGATTTTGAATTAGCTCAATGTTAATCACCTCAAAGATGATATAGTAGCGCAATAAATCTGTAGTAACCAGGCTTTCAGTCTGAGGAAACGCAAAGAGTTCATGAAAAGGGGTATACCTTCTACGAAGAACTGTTGTTAGTCAAGGAACACATTTTTTGAGAACGATCGGAGGAATTCCATCTAGTCCCATAATAGTGATGGGTTGACGAAATACTATTTCTGGCAAACGGCTATCGATGGTGGTGATGAACATTTCAGCAGTGATGGTGTTGTGGCTTATATATACCTCCCAATACTCATTAATATTGATTATGATAGATTGAATTGATCATTTCTCCATCGTAATAAGCTTTTTCATTATTTTCACTACTAATCTATTTGCTTCTTACCTAAGCATAAAAACTCAAAGTTGGCTACACAGGGTGTTGTTTTGAGGACATTTTTATCTGTTAATGCTTCGATAAATTCGAAGAGTTATCGAGATATGTACCAGATTCAAAACAATATCTACAGATTGAACCGTGAATATTATGGGTAATCAAAAAAATGGAAAGAATAGATGAAACAGCTATCTCGATTATAATAACGAGGGATGCTTCAAATATGGGTTCTTTGACACCACATCGATGACCCTCACCTATATTTGACGTAAGTTTGTCCCTTTTCAATTGTACACCTAATATATATAACAAGTATGTGATTCTAATGACATTTTTGATGACAGTCGTAGTTATTCAGATAATGATGGTAATGTTACTATAAGAAATTTTTTCTATCAAGAAAAAAGCGTTTTATTTGCTTTCAATAATATTCGAATGATGGAGGACAAAACATATTTTTTATAGTACACATTTTTCATTTCACTCTCTCTTCGTTTATTATGCATATTCATTAATAAAAATTTTACTTTTCAATCAGAGAAATTAATATCATTATTATTATTACTATTATTATTGCAGATCAAATCTAATTAATTCCAGTCATTACTGTGCGTGGCTATCAGTGATACATCGGGCTTCCTAACATACGCAAGATATACCGGGCTTCCTATCATGCATCAAATATCGCGTGAAATATACATCGGGCTTCCTGACATACGCAAGATATACCGGGCTTCCTATCATGTATCAAATATCGCGTGAAAAATATACATATATTGTATATAATTATATACAGAAAGCGCAGTGGCCCCCCTGGTGGCAACCTCGACGTACTAAAGGTGTATGTTTTGAGATATAATACGAACTTGGGAAGCCCGGTGGAAAATTTTGAAATGACAACAGATGGCATCAGCTAGTCATGATAGACTCATATACACGTAGATTTTTAGGAAGCCCGATTCGGGCTTCCTAAATTCTCCGCGGGCTTCGTAAGACCTGTCAAATATACTGTTTCGGGCTTGGTAAGGTCGGATTACATATATATATATATATATATATATATATATATGGAATCTGCATGATTAATCACATAGGATCATTTTTTGAAAATAAAAATTGCACGATAGATAAAAAAGTTATAAGGCGGGAAGTTCAAAATATAGGTGCAGAGTACCTATATGTATTTGATATCATTGGTGTTATTCCTAGATGCGTTTCTGAATGATGAATTCGATTGTCGTCATGATGACTAATTTCAATAGACAAAATAACCTTTTCGATTCTATCAAGAAATAAGTTGAACGAGGATTTTGTATTCAATAATAATATCGAACCAGACCGGACCAGACGGGATTATTTCTAAAGAGCTGATTACTTGAAAACACTGTTCATTTTGGCGTAGCATTCAACTAATTCACTCACAAAAGACTTTCCGATTATTTGAAACTCCAGCATTATGGGCTCAGCATCATTATCAGAGTTGTTCGGAGTTTCGAGCTACAATTTTCTGTAGAAAGCACCTTCCAATTTCTCACGTCCGTAGACAAAAGAGAGACAATATGAAAAATTACTTCGCACATTACTGAAAATATATTACTCCCCAGAGACCAACGTATGAGGAAACGGGATACTGAGGTTAGCTTTGGTTTTTTAATTCAGTTGATATCACTGGGTATCAAGGATTATCATTTCAGGAGGATTATTTATAACGATTATGCGTTACGTATTCAGTATATATACATAATTCAGGGGCTGAATAATCAAATATTCATATCACTTTAAATATCAGTTGGTTCATTTCCCGTAAAAATATATACGTTGTACGAACGAATTAATCCAGGTATGATATCTCTAGAATAACCACATAAATATAACATCAATCAGTTCTGAACGATTTGGCAGTTCATGGGGCAAATTGACTAACTACCTACCAGTTTGCGCATTGAAAATTATGCATTATTCCATTGTCGATCTAAATATTCTAAATGAACACCTAGTATACGGTATAATATTGTCTGTTCACTGGAAACAATGACGTAACTTTTTCCGCAAGGCAGAGACATCTTCTGATAATAACCGTGAACTATTTTGAACTTGAAGTGTCGAACTGGGCATAACGTAACGTTTTTATTTACATTTGAATAACGCGTTCTTTTCAGCACAACAAAGCTCCTGTTCCAGGCACAGAATTGTTCGATATCATTGATTCATTGATCAGAGATTCAGGACACTGAAAAATGGGTAATGTTACAAACTAGAAAGTGTTCAATGTGTACGAAATTGAGGAACTAGAATGCGAGGAAACTATTGGCATATCGACATTTGATACAATTTAAATCACGAGTTGTATATTTGCTCCACGCATAATTCATACCCACTGAAGGAAGCACACAAAACTCAGTCCTTTTTTAAACTAACACACCACACACACTTATATTTACTTGTATTCAACAATTCTCAGCAGAATGAACTGGTATATTTGGAAAAATCCAAAAAATGTTATCAAACCCATCGAGAACCGAGCATCATGACGGGAGCTTCTGACAGTTTGAAGTTGACAGATAAAAGTCTCGTGTTCTCGAAGAACGATACATGTTTTGAAAAATATTGAATTTTTTCGCCAAAAAGTGTTGAAAATAAGTAAATGTAAGCGTGTGTGGTGTTTTAGTTGAAAGAATGACGAATTTTGTGTTATTAGTAGAAGACATTTGAGATGTCAAAATGGTGTATTTACCATACTAGCGTTTCGACTTCGGCTTCTTTTGTTCTGGAGGCCAAGATACGTGAGTACCTCCTAAAATTTTCTTCGGAATGCCTTATTATTGTTCCTAAAAACTGGTATTGGACCTATTTGGGTAAAAATATGTATGAAAGTAAAAATATTTCAGATTATGATGGATATACACTGTGTCCAAGATAAGAATGAACAGCATGGGGATATCGGAAACGGTAAGTGATACAGGGTCGATTAAATTAGAGAAAAGTAGCGCATTTATGTACCTAATAATATGCCATTTAGAAAGTTTCAATATTCCGAGTAGTTTCGGAGATATCCGCGGGAAAAACCGAAATTTGAGAATTTCGTTTTTATTTTCTCCTAGCTTTATTTTCGAAGGAAATGTAAAACAAATAGCACTTCGTCATGGCCACTTTTCGAGGACTACACGATAACATAAGCAGAATTTTCGTGCGACGTTTCGTCTTTTAGAAAACATCATCAACTTTGTATTTTTATATGGGCCGAAACTAAAGTATACCCTGTGTATACGACTCCATTTTTCATTGTGAATACAGCAACGTATCACACAATATGGTTTCGGAACCTTTTCTCGCGCAAAATGTAATTTAGTGATTACTTAATCTGTTTTTCTTCAATTTTAGATAGTAGGCGCTGGAAAAAATGACAACATAATGTTCTGTTGTCTTAATAATAGTGTAGTTTGGTAGAATATTCGACATATTACTGTTCCTACTTTTACATCTCTTTACCTACCTAATTTGTGTCAAAAATGGAAAACGGCAGCTTTTCGAATACTGAAAAATTTGATATGTTGTCATGTTACATTTTGTGCCATAGAAATTGTATTGATGCTGAACGTGCGTACTTTAATAAGTATCCAGAGAGGCGACAACCTGGTGAATCAATATTTAGACGGCTGGTTTTCAATTTAAAAGAATACGGATCATTTAAAAAACCTGTGGTTTCCCGACAAAAGCAATCTAATGAAGAAAGTCAGCGTGATGTGTTACAGGCCGTTGTTGAAAATCCTGAGATATCCACTCGCACCATTGAAGATAATACCGGAGTAGCCAGATCCACCGCTCACTTCATTTTAAGAAAAAATAAATATCATCCATATAAATTTAGGATTTGTCATGGACTCAGACCAGGTGACGATGCAAGACGAAGAACCTTTTGTGAATGGTACACTAGAAAATGCCAAGACGATGAAAATTTTCCTTTCAAAATAATTTGGTCTGATGAAAGCATGATCACCAACAATGGCATTTTTAATAGGCGGAATGTTCATTATTGGTCAAAACAAAATCCGCGTGTACACAAAGTGTCCAGACATCAACATCGTTTCGGTTTCAATATGTGGGTTGGGATTCTCGGTACGAATATAATTGGGCCTTTTATCTACCGAAACAATTTAACAAGAGAGCGGTACATGAATTTGTTAGTGAATGATTTGGAAGACGCTCTAGATAATTTGCCTTTAGCGGTTACTCACAGCTGCTGGTTTCAACAAGATGGTGCTCCAGCACATAACCCTAGAATTGTTCGTGATTATTTGAACCGTCGATTCCCAGGACAGTGGATTGGTACTCATAGTGATACAGCCTGGAATGCAAGATCCCCCGACTTAACCCCACTAGACTTTTTCCTTTGGGGATATATCAAGAATCAAGTGTACTCTAATCATGATTTTCAGAATGAAGAAGATTTGCTAAGATTGGTTACTGAATCCTTTAACAATATTTTTCCGGATATGTTAAATCAAGTTTTAAATTCGTCTGTGAGACGAGCGTACTCGTGCTTAGAAAATAATGGCGGGTTATTTGAACACTTGTTATAAGTTTCTGTTCATTTCCTGTAATACATATTAGCTCCTTGTTATTTATTACATTACAATTACATTTATAAACTAAACTTTTGATATTGCGACTCATCTTTGTATTCAACAACGCAATAATTCCGGCAAGTGGTTAGTTTAAATTTATACTTTTATAAATAGGACTATTCAATTCACTACATGTATCAAAATATGACATTTTTTCCAGCGCCTACTATCTAAAATTGAAGAAAAACAGATTAAGTAATCACTAAATTACATTTTGCGCGAGAAAAGGTTCCGAAACCATATTGTGTGATACGTTGCTGTATTCACAATGAAAAATGGAGTCGTATACAGGGTATACTTTAGTTTCGGCCCATATAAAAATACAAAGTTGATGATGTTTTCTAAAAGACGAAACGTCGCACGAGAATTATGCTTATGTTATCGTGTAGTCCTCGAAAAGTGGCCATGACGAAGTGCTATTTGTTTTACATTTCCTTCGAAAATAAAGCTAGGAGAAAATAAAAACGAAATTCCCAAATTTCGGTTTTTCCCGGATATCTCCGAAACTACTCGGAATATTGAAACTTTCTAAATGGCATATTATTAGGCACATAAATGCGCTACTTTTCTCTAATTTAATCGACCCTGTATCACCCACCGTTTCCGATATCCCCATGCTGTTCATTCTTATCTTGGACACAGTGTATAATACGTGCTGAAGTTAGAAAAAAAAAAGGAGAACATAACTTCAACCTAAAATTGGGTCGCTGACACAAAAAACACTGAAACAACTGAGCATCGAACGACTTCTATAAAGTAGCCACCTCAACTTGACAGACGTTTGGGACTTGAGTGAATAGACAATCCTACTAGGTTTTCATTTAGAACGACAATTATTATATAATAAAAAAAATTACCGTGATGTCATCGGGCAGGACTTCGACTCGATCGTGATTCTTCCATGAATAAGATATCGATATCAACATATTTTGCAATAACATAAGAGTTATATTCAAACAAATATACAGTTCCTGACCTCATATATCATTTAGAATGATGAGGAAAATTGGTCATGCAATGTTTCCATTGAATAGGACGGAGTAACAAATTTGATACTGAAATAGTTGCCATATATTTAATTTTGTGAAAAAATCATGGAATTCTGTTTTGAAATCTATTGATGGAATAAGAAAAGTGCTTTATCTTTAGTTCACTTTTTATAATTTTTCGTTTTGGGACATTGCAATATTAAAAAATGTAATTGTGGAATGAATTCTTGTTGAACCTTTTTATTTTATCGTGACCCATATCATATACAGAGAAGTGCATAAAAAACGGCCAGTGTGCTGTAACTTCTGAATCATTCGGGATCGGTATCTGAAATTTTCTGGTTAGCAAGTATATTATATTGTTCATTTTCGGACAAAAAATGAACGTTCGATCACTTCCGGTCTAAGAGGAAGTGACCTCAACTTTTGATTTTCAAATAGGACCTCCTGTAGATTTTTCCATTTTTGGATTCAGGGTATCATTTAACATACACCAGCAGGTTTTTCTGATCAGAATGTCATAAATAACATTTTTTTATTCGTTTAACAGTGACCATAAATTGGTAATGATATATATGAAAAAAAAACAATAAAATAAATTCCGAACGTCAATCTTCATTTTTTAGTAGCATAGAAGAAAGGGTGAATGTCACTGTCACATTGGAATCAACCTACTACTCTACCAAGTTCTTGATTACTATTAGGTAACAATTTATGATCACTGTTGAAAGACGAATTAAAAAAAATTCCTCTGATACTTTGATCAGGAAAAACTGCTAGTGTATGTAAAATATTACCGTGAATCCAAAAATGGAAAAATACACACGGGGTTCTATTTGAAAACCAAAAGTTGGGGTCATACTTCCGGTTAAACCGGAAGTGCTGTAACGATTTTTGTTGTCAAAAAATAAACAATATGGTATACTTGCTACCCAAAAAATTTCAGATTCCGATCCCGTATGATTCAGAAGTTACAGCACTGGCTGTTTTTGTGCACTTCTCTGTATGTATGCAGATAAGGATATATCAAGAAGTAAATTATGTTTCTCCCTGAAGAAAGCTGCTGAAGTTTCTAGAAAGGAAGTCTTCAAAAAAATTTTTTTATATAGGCATGTAATTATTAGTTATTTCAAGAATCTGCCGTATTTATTTTTATTTTTCAAGGAATATACAAATTTTTGTGATAGTTTGTGATCAGACCATATCTTCAGTAGCCAAAGCAACATACTATATACATTTGATTATTTTTCAGCGATTCGACAACAGATTCGCAAGAAAGTGTATGTCACATATTTACCGTAAAATACCCAATATTATCAAAGAAAATGTAAATAAAGACCAGTTCAAAAAGTCCTTAGGAGCATGGCTCTTTGCTATTCCTCGAAATGCAATACATATACATAACTGGATTGATCTGAATAACTAATTAGAATCATCAATTTCCATTGAGACATATTTATCACTACAAAATTATATACATTTTCTGAAAGGAATTGTAGAATCAACACAAAAGTTTGATATTATAGAGAATCAACAATATATTCAGTATATATATCATATTGTTAATCCAAAATCAGTTCTATTCATATGGTTAAACTTTTATATCATTAAGATTTTCTATACATATACATACAATAGCTTAAAAACCCAAATCAAGGAATATAAATTTTATTATATATTGTGCTAACGATGTATAGGAATTATTCAATTAATTATTTTTATTTTTCTAAATAATCTGAATGAATATTTCATATAATCATTTTCACTAGTCACGATTTGTTTTGATTTAGAAATTTATTGGAGTGAAATCAAACACGTACTAATCTACGCATTTCAGTGTACATCGCTCTATTTATTTCCACTTCTCACTGAATATTATGAGAAAATTGTATATTCATGTTTGGGAATGAATAAATTATTATTATTATTATTATTATTATATAGTCAGTCATTGGGTTGCTTGTTGCATTTGATGTTTTCAGGTGTCCAAGTTATTAATCTCTTTGGATATATCATCGCGAATGACGATTATGAATACCCTTGTATACCTATAAGTAATTTCGTGTTTATTCATCATTATGCATATTCTGCATAAGTCTGGGAAACACGATGTGAATCCATTCAAAATGGATGTAAAGCGAATAATTTGCTGTGCTTCTAACTTGATTCGAATGAACATGGTTTATACCTGATGAATAATTTCAGCGAATGTAGGTTGATGGAGTGGGTTCTGAAGGCAGAGTTGTGAAACTATGGATCAACATAATTGTAATTAAAATCACTTCACTGTCAGTTACTTCTTCAGCCAATACAGCGGTTTATGGAAGTTTCAAGAAGGAGTTTATTGTATATATAGTATATTGGTGATTAATACAGATTTCACAATAGATTGACCATCAATTTCATTATAAATGATCAGGTTTCATTCTATAATTTACTTCAATACCCATCAACATTAGTCAAACTTTACCAGTAAGACAACTAAGTATATAACCAAGGTGGATATAGGATGGTGTAACAGCTTCTTATTAACAAGCACTAGAATAAACTGTAGACCTTTGCCTACTTGATTTCATACCGTAGTAATATTTCCTGAAGTTATCAGAGATGGCGACATACCTTGTGTCGGAAAACAGAAACTGTGCATCTGTCATACTTTTATCAGTTTCATCTGTTCTAGATAAAAAATGATTGAGAAGAGTCAAAATATCAATATTTATTCAAGATTTATCGAAAATTTATTGTTTTAATGTCGTTTCAAGTCACGTCTGTCAGATGTGAACCACAGAAATACGTAAGCAACAGAAATCTTTTTCGATAATCTATCTTACCGCCATCTTCTTTCAAGTCGTGGAAATATTAGTACCTTCTCAAACGGTCTACAAGTTTTTCGCAGAAACAATTGAAGAGCTGTTTCACCATCCTATATCCACCTTGTATATAACATAGCAAAGTTTCATGGAATATGTATCATTTTTAATCAGGAGAAAATATATTGTCATTATTTCAATGTTTCAATCATATAAATTTTTCGCAGGTTGACAATCTTTTCAGATTCTGTATTCAGATATCTGAAAATAAATCGTTCCTAGATACATAATTTCGAAGACATCAAATATATATAGGTATATTCAATGATGTACTTACTGGGATTCCTTGAAAGTGCTGAGTTTCTATGACAAAAGGCCATCAGATACTTCGTGGATCTGTTCATTCGAATAATTAGGGTATAATATTGAAAGGGGTGGACAAATTGAACGCTGAAGCGGGAACGATGTTGCCAGATTGTGTATTATCTATTCGCGTGGCATAATAGAATTATTGCTCATATTAATTATTGAGTCAATTCGAAGCATTGTGTATTACCCAAAATTAGTTGTCATTTTCGTAGCTCACTTCATTAATGCCATGCAGAATATAACGTCAAATAATTTTTGAAGTATCCAAAGAGAAAAATGATCAAATTTTCATATGAAACCACCATGAAACTCATAGAGGAGCCAAATTTTAGTCTTTAGGATTAAACAGTTGAAATATTTCCGCAATTATTATATGCTCCCTTTAGAACCACGTGATATGGTGGAACATATACTGTAATTGCTATAGATATCCATTTTGTATACACCTACATATACAATGGTTGGATAACTGATATAATATGCCAGATAGGCGTTCAAAAGATGCGAATAAAAATGCTGTACGTATGGTTAATACAGGGTGATACAGGGTTGATAGGAAACACCGATTTCTGAAGGAGTTGAAAAAAAAAATATACATAAAACTTGCCACTTTTCTCTCGAAACTTTTGTTTTATTGATGTTTTCAAATTATTTCAGATGAAGATATTGAAAAATTTCGAGTTCCATCTTGCATGAAAAACGAAAAAAAAAAAAATAATAAATGACTTTGATTTTACGTGGCGGAATTTAGCAATGTTATTCTTCCACTCAACCACGATACAGATTACATGTTAAAGAAAATAAATAATATATTGAACATAATATGTATGATTACTTATATTTATATAGTAATTACTATATATTTTACTAGGATCACTGCTTACTTAGGAGACTATTTTTCATTTTGTTTTTGAAAAGAGGAAGAGATAACTGTTTGTCTTTTTCCCTAAGAGAATTATACATGATGGTTACGGCATCGTAAGTGAACGATCGTTCAAGAGTACTTCTGTGAATTGGAAGATCAAGTCGTTCATCTTTCAGGTTATTTGTTTTGTAGATCCGGGGGGGGTTGAAAGTACTAAGCCATTGATTGGTCGTTTTAGTTGTTGACCATACAAATGTGTTGTCCCACGTGACCATAGTACCTACATTCTTGCAGACCCCTCTTGACCTCAAAATTACTACAGGATGCCGGATCTAGCGTAAGCAGTAAGATCTATGATTAAATAGGTGGGTTCTCGATTCTTCATCAGCTTATGTAAAAAAAAGCGAAATGGAGTTCCCTCCTATTATGCATTTTCAACCAGCCCATTTTGGTGATAGTGGGGGAGGGGGTTACATGATCTCGATAGTTAAGTCCGGCTATGAGTCTGAATTATTTTTTTGTGTTTTTTTTATCCTTGTATATGTTGTGTCGATACATGGGCAATAGACAATGTCACAGTAGTTAAATGAGGATAATATTAATGAATCACATGAGTGGTTTTCAGTGTTCTGCTCAGATAATGTTGTCGTAGCTATTACCTGTAATTATATCTGTAATCCGGCTGGAAGTACCGAATTTGGAAATCTTTAAGTAATTGTACGAAATTCTGTATTTTCTGTCAAAACTTTTTTTTAACATTAATCTACGCATACTACTTGACAACATATTTTTCAACAACGATCTTATACAATGCGATAACATATAAACACGACATTCTCTTCCCCGTAATTGAATTTAATTAAATTTGATTACATCTGAACTTCTTTCTTCACATCGAGTACACAAATCTTGTTCACGGGGCGTCGAAATATTCCACTAGATGTTCTCACATCTACAACTCGTACCGTCTTGTCTTTACCGGGGTAAACTGCTTCAATTTTTCCTCTAATCCAAGTATTTCTTGGACTATCTGGATCAGCAACTAGAATGACATCGCCAACTTTCACTATTCTACTTGATGTTAGCCACTTTTCTCGTCTGACTAATGTAGGCAAGTACTCTTGAATCCATCTTTTCCAAAATAGATCAGTTAGTCTCTGTGCCGCTTTCCATTTCTTCATCAGGTATAAATCACTTTCATAAGATTCGGTTGGAACTTTTGCTAGGTACTCAGGACCTATCAGGAAATGATTCGGAGTTAAAGCTTCTGCATCTTCATGATCGAGTGATACGTGTGTCAAAGGTCTACTATTTATTATATTTTCTACCTCAATTAACAATGTTCTCAGGACATATTCAGGGGGAAATTTCTCTTCCAAAATTTCATTCAAACTCTTTTTTATAGATTGAATAAGTCTTTCCCAAACTCCGGCCATATTCGGTGATAAAGGTGGTAGAAAATGCCATTCAGTATTTCTCAAGTTACAATTTCTAATAATTTCATCTTGATTCAATTTTTCTAATCTTTCTTTCAGCTCTCTTTCTGCTCCTCGAAAATTGGATCCATTATCTGAATACATGATGCAGGGAAATCCTCTTCTGCATCCGAATTGTCTAAAAACATGTAAAAAAGCATCTGTGGATAAATCTTGAGCAATTTCGATGTGAATAGCACGGGTAGTCAAACAAGTGAAGATCACCCCGTATCTTTTCTCGTGGGATCTTTTCACAGTTACAAGAATGGGTCCAAAATAATCCACACCTGTCTTCATGAACGGTCTAATGGTTGGTTCAATTCTGCATGAGGGTAATTGTCCCATGATTGGAGGTTGCGGTTTACTTCTTCTATTTTTGCATTGTTGACAGTCTTTCCAAATTTGTTTTACAGTGGATCTCAATCCTAAAATCCAAAATGACTGTCTCAAATTATTGATAACTATCTCTTTTCCATGATGATTAACTTTCTTGTGTTCATTGAATATCAATAATTTTGTGATAGGGTGTTTGGAATCTAAAATTATTGGTTTCTTGGTGAAATCATTCAGTAGTAAAGAATTATCTAGTCTTCCTCCTAATCTAATCAACTTGTTTTCAATCAAACAACTAAGGTTTGATAATCTACTGGATTTAGTTAACACTTTTCCAGATCGTAATGTGACTAACTCTTCACTAAATTTCTCTTCTTGAACGTTTCTGTATAACAGAATCTTCGCTTCATCTATTTCTTCCAGTAATAGTTCACAATTCTTTTTTTTCTGTTTTCTACATTGTTTTATGAATCTTAGAATCCAAGCTGTTGTTCTTACTAACCTGTTCCAATTGGAGAATCTTCCGGGATTAGGGAGGGCATTTGATAGCGATTCATTTATATTAATATCTGAAATAAATGCTGTGAATTCTTTTCTTATTTCCAAATCCTCTTCATTCAAATTCAAATCAGGTTTATCGAAACAGTTCGCCCAAGAAATTCTTCGTAGAAAATCTGGACCATTCAGCCACCTGCTAGACGTAGAAAAATCTATTTTATCATATCTCTTGGTAGCTTCGTCTGCAACATTATGTTTAGATGGTACATATTGCCAACTCTCAGAATCAGTTATCTCCTGAATTTCTCCTATTCGATGTGCTACAAAAACTTCGTGTCTCCTCGATTCTGAAAATATCCAATGCAATACTGTTTTTGAATCACTCCAATAGAACAATTTCTTTATTTTCATTTCCAGTTCTGTTCTAATGAAATTGCCCATCCTCGCACCAATCAGGGCTGCTTGAAGTTCCATTCTAGGTATAGATAAATGTTTCAAAGGTGCAACTCTAGCTCTGGAATATAAAAATGATATAGTTATATCCTCCTGTTTTTGTTTCCGTAAATATGCTACTGCAGCGTAGGCATTTTCCGATGCATCACAAAAAATATGTACTTCAGTATTTGTATCAGTCGAAGAATCTATGAAAAAATATTGACGAGGTATCTTGAAATTTCTGATACTTTTCAGATCTTCTAACCATTTTTCCCATTTAATATTTGTTGTATCTGGAATCTCATCGTCCCAACCAACATGCATTCTCCAAACCTCCTGTAAAAGTATTTTTCCATGAATTGTGAAGTTTATTAAGAATCCTAATGGGTCATAGATTGACATTATTACTTTAAGAACTTCTCTCTTTGTAGGACGTCGTTTTCCTAACAAAACATCCACATCAACTTTGTTGAATTTTGTCTGGAAAGTAAATATGTCTTCTATAGGATTCCACCACAATCCCAGAATTCTTTCACTATTTGTTCTATCTTCAAATTTCATATTTTTACATTGGTCAGATACTAAATCAGGATCGATACTTTTTAGAACCTTATCACTATTGCAAATCCAATTGCATATAGTGAATCCTCCCCGCTTGTGAATACTTATCACTTCTTCGATGAGTTTCACAGCATCATCTTCATTTTCAGAACCACCCAAGTAATCATCCATGTAGTGTTTTTTCACTATCGCATGTACAGCCTCTGGATAATCTTCCATAAATTCAAGAGCATTTCTGTTTCTCACTTCCTGAGCAAGACATGGACTGCATTTGGCTCCAAAAAATACTACTTGAATTTCATAAATGTCTGGAGGATTCTTTCGATCCATGCCTCGCCAGAAGAATCTTTGTGCATGTCTATCTTCTTTACATACTTTCACTTGTAAGAACATCTCTTTAATGTCTGCTACAAAAGCGATATTATGAATTCTAAAATTCAAGAGTAAAGTCAGAAGTGAATTATAAAAATCTGGGCCAATGATAAGGAAATCATTGAGACAAAAACCATTCGATTTAGCTGCTGCATCAAATACTATTCTGAGCTTCGTAGGTTTATTTGGGTTTACTACCCCGAAATGAGGAAGGTACCAGATTTTTGTATATTCTTCCTTGACTTCTTGTTCATTCAGTTTCTTTATGTATCCTTTTTGTAAATATTCGTTCATTTTGTCACAATAAGCTTTTGCAAAAATAGTATTTCTATCCATTTTACACTCTGTATATTTTAGTCTTTTCAATGCAGTTATCTTACTATCTGGAAGTATTATATCATCATTTTTCCACAAGAGATTAACTTCATATCTACCTTCTTCGATCCTTTTAACAGTCTTCTTCAATATCTCTTGAGCTCTCTGATCTTCTTTTGATGGCAAAATCGACAATCGAGTCTGTAAATCACAATTCTCTACTTTCCACTGTTCTTTTACAAGATCATGTAAAAGATCAATATCATCTTTTTCATACTCATAAACATGACAAGTAAACTGTCTTTCGTTCGAATTTTCCTGTGATAATCGATTCTTCCGTATATTCCCATGAAGAACCCAACCAAGAAGAGTTTTACTCAATACTGGTCCGTTCCATGGACCACTCACAATTTTGTGGCTCATGAGAAGCGGCCAGTTGTCTTGACCTATTAGAATTGTTGGTTTCGCATTTATCAGGGATAAAGAATTGCGGTTCTCAATGTATGGGTATGTTTGAGAAACTTCTTCAATATTGATATTCTGAGTAGGTAATGACAAACCTTTCATTGTTCTAACGTGACGTAACAGGAATGTTTTGTTCGAATCCTGCATACCCTTTATATTGAGTGTCACAATCTGTGAATCATTCTGTATTTCCATTTCACTATTAGTCCAAGATATACAGAGTGTTTGTGAAGGTCCATCCAATTCTAATTGTTTTGAAATATCATCATCTATCAAACTAACTGTAGAAGCATCATCAAGTAATGCATATGTATTTATCACTATTTTCTGATTGATTAATTGGACAGGAATTATTTTGAGGAGGACTCTGTTTTCTTTCTGAAATATGTGACAATTCTTCTCAGATGAATCTGCGAGTGATTGTATATTGTTCAAAGAACTACTACTACTCGGTATTACTTTGACATCATTATTTTGTGATTCCCCTGTATGTAATAATGAATTATGCACTTTTTGACAATTATTCACTTGACAACTTCTCTTTTTTGTACATTTCTTGATGCCATGATTAGAACTGAGGCAAGAAATACAGAGATGATTCTTTTTTATGAAATTCCATCGTTCATCGGTGTTATTTTTCACGAACGAATTACATTTACTGATATGATGATCTTCTTTCTTACAATATAAACATACCTTTTTCGAAGTTGTTGTATAACTGTGTTCAAGTTTCCTACCTGGCTTAGCTTCATACTTCCCTGGAGGATTTGGAAATGGATTCTGTAACTGACAGACATCATCTGCTAATTCTTCTAACCAATCCTGGAATTCGACGAGTTTTGGTTTATTTCCATCCATGCTCTTCGTTTTCCTTGTCCATTCCAATCTCAATCGGTTGGGTAGTTTACTAACCAAGTCCTGTAGCAATAGTGGATTTCGCAGATGGTCTTCTTGTTCCAGGGTCAGCATAGTACCAACTAAATTTCTAATGGTATCTGAAAATTCGACGATACTATTGAATTTCTCCTCTCTCAAGCAAGGAATGTTCCTGATCTTTTCTAGAATGTTATCAATGATATATTCAGGTCGTCCAAACCGTTTTTCCAATAAATCCATTACTTTATCAACGTTTTTTGGTAGAATCAGTAAAGTTTGAACAATTTCACGTGCCCTACCTTTCAGAGATTTTTGTAGTCTAGTTTGGTTCTCTTCATTTGAATAACCACACATTTTTGTAGTACTAGTGTATTGACTGATGAAATTTGGCCAATCCGACGGATTTCCATCGAATGACGGTAAATCTTTTGGTATCGACTGTCTGATTAACATTCTTTCAAGGTAATTATCAGACTGTAGTTTATTACCTGTATTGATGTTATCTATTTGACACAAATTGACTTTTGTACTGCATTTAGCATTGTCATCATGACATGATTCCCTATTTTCTATGTCCTGATGTTGAGATTGCTGGTTATTAATCCACTTTTGAATTCTAGAACTTTGACTACACTCACCTGTAGAATATCTTTCCTCCAAATGATCTAAAACCTGATCACTGATACTGTTATTATCTTCTATCTGTGCGACTTTCAGTGCCAGTTCTAAATCTAGGAGTTCTTTTTGCCTTTTTTCCCTTTTCTCTTCAATAGCATTCCTTTTCCTCGCTGTTTCTAATTCTTCTTGTAGAATTTGGCGATGTACACTACTAGTTACCGATCTTACCTTGCCTTTAGATGATGTGTACGCATGTTGACCTTTCCATTTAGGAGTGTGATTGTCTTCCTTTGTAGATACGTTTTCTTCGATTCCGCGGATATCAGTTTGATGATCACTTTCATGTTCTGCATCTTGATTCATCGAAACCTCTGCTAACTGCACCTGCTTTTGTATCTGTTTCTTTCTGAGACGTTCACTCTTTCTAGTAGACATGATTATCCAAGAACTGTTCGTAACGGACTGAAGGACCAAATGTCGTAGCTATTACCTGTAATTATATCTGTAATCCGGCTGGAAGTACCAAATGTCGTAGCTATTACCTGTAATTATATCTGTAATCCGGCTGGAAGTACCGAATTTGGAAATCTTTAAGTAATTGTACGAAATTCTGTATTTTCTGTCAAAACTTTTTTTTAACATTAATCTACGCATACTACTTGACAACATATTTTTCAACAACGATCTTATACAATGCGATAACATATAAACACGACAAATGTATATTCGAATGAAGGTGTTTTAATAAACCGTATGATCTTTGAATGAGTGTATTGACATGATGAACAACTCTTAGATTGAAATCAATATAGAGTCCTAGACATTTCACTTCATCATTGGATTTCACCAATTATCACTGTCAAACAATCATCATTTCTTTTTTCGAGTGATATAACACCACTGGATTCCTCTCAAAAAAATTGCTGCAGAATGTTTTTAGAGAAACAAGAAATAATTACAAAGTATCATTATCCCGATCAACCTTTTTGACTATCTATAATCATTTACCATATGCCTCTAGAAGCTACCTCCACTTCAGAGTTCCAATACAAATAATTCGTACGATCGCACAGCTGAGATTGTGCAACCAGTTTGAATTGAAATTCACCCTCAAAGGCTCCACCTACCGCAATAACCCAAAAGAGATATGCTCAATCTGTAATATGGGCCTCCACGAAACAGTTCTCCATCTACTATTCGAATGCCCCATATACACCTCATTGAGACCACGAGACAACAACTCCTTCACTGATCTAAATCATTTAGTTGACAACCTCAACGTTATTACGCGAGCCCTCGCAAAAAATAATTCCTTCACATATCTGGAATATTATCAAATTACGCTCATTTATCATCAATGAATAACATCTAACCTGATAATACTTTGTACATGGTGCATGTAACTTTCTATTATGTACTGATAAATATATTGTTGTATCCTATCACTTATAACCTTCTAGTTTCTGTTTTTATATTAACCCATAATTTATAATTGATTTTTTTTTTGCTATTCACGAAATAACTTGTTACTCTAAACCAAACTCTTTGTTATAAAACTGTATGTTTTTAAAACAATAAAAATTGATTGATTGATTGATAAATGAATAAGTTACGGTTCAAGATATGCGATTGTCTCATTTGATTTTTTAAAATATATCTCGTAATATGTTGGTTTGTTTTTTTCTAACTTATAGAAATCGGTGTCCTATTGGACCACCCTGACACTCTCGGTGCTATTTATACCAGAAATGTGAAATCCATCATTTCAATTTGGCATTGAATCTCCGATCCACATGATTTTCATGCGAAGAAAAGTTCGCAGCTGATATAAATCAATCGAACATCCTGTCGTGAACGAGGAGAAATGCTGGGACTTGCAATCACCGTAAGGCCGTTTTCTCTTAAAGGTATTGAAATGGAAACATCGTATCCAATCATTCAACTTGGTCTGAATCCTGAACGCGAATTTTTTATTCGATTTGATTACTTAGCCCTTCCAAGACCTGTGCATTGGAAATGAAATGCGATTGAAAAATTGTATTCCGGTTTCGGAAAATATATGACTTCAATTCGCTCGTCATAGAGCTAGGCTGTGCCAGTATTGCCCATAGTCCAGAAATGGAAATACTGAATTTTCCAGATCCCAGATCCCGTAACTGACTCGAGATTGAAGATCTTTTCTTGGTAAATAGGAAACTATTCAATGAAAATAGGGATATCTGATGTGGCTAGGTGAATTGTTTGTTCGTGTCATTCAGAGAAGCAAAAAAAAAATCGTTTTTTTATTTTGGTTGTATAATGAAGTCATTGTGCAACGCAAATGCGTGTAGAAATAGCCTCTTTTTCGATACACATTTTTTATTATCCGGAGATTGGTACAATCGAGCTGTCAAATAAAAGTCAGAAGAGTTAGGCCCCAGTTTACTTCTGAGCGATTTGGAATTGGTGATATCAGCAGTGAAAAACTCAATGTTTCAATTGGTGAATTCTAATTCAGAGTGTAATTTGATTTAAATTAACCAACAAAAACAACATTGAATTTTTCACCACTGGTATTGCAATAATCAAAATCGCTCAACTGGGCTTTTCGCTTGTGCGTCAGATTTTAATTATTTCAATGTCATCATTGTTCCAATCGACTACGTTTTTGTTATTTATCGATATTAAATCCATTTTTTCTTCAAATCAATTCAAAATAGACAAAATTGCATAATATGACACACGTTTTATAAGACACGTCGCACTTGTTCACTTGGAGCACTCATCGCATCGCTCTTGTACTCCAAACAACGCGTGCGACAAAATAGTGTCTAATAAAACTTGTATCATAATAATGATAATAATAATATTTATTCATTTCATTTTATTTGTGAAACATATAGACACATTTCGTGAATAAATATCAGGTAGGTATTTCAAAAATGACCGATGTATATATATATTTTTTTGTATTAGTATTGTGTCATGTTCAGGTTCACTTTAGCCAATAGCTAGACTGTGTTCTCAAACGCGAAAAATTTAGGTCATTTTGAAATATTGAAGAAACAAAAATGAAAATCAAAAGTTAAAAAATATTTTAAACATTTTAAAAAGTTAAATAAATTGATCAATCAGAATAAACACTCAAATTTACCTAAAGACATTAGTATATAATATAATATATCAACAATATACCGATATATCTTTCTTTCAAGATAAGATTTTCTAGAAATTTTTTATTCTAAATAGTGTCCGTTCTCTGGTGTAGATTTGGTGTTTGTTTATGACCACTTTGAAATGCATTTTGAAGTCGTAGATACTTAACTGGCATGATATTCGCCGGTTTAGACATGTATTCTGGAAAAATGTTTAAAAAATCTTAAGATTTCCAATCAGGTTTCATGCTTCTAACTTTACTAAACAAGCTAGAGCCGCTGCATTTTCTGCAATTTGACTTGTGCCGACACTAATGACTCAACTTTTACAAACATTCAATCTGTTCTCAGATCGAAAAGAGAAAATATTCGAACAAACTCGAAATAATATAGTAGGTAATCACGATCATTCAATTCATAGATATTCTGCTCCTATATTGAGAGCTGAAGTAATTCAACATTTGATTTTATTGGGGTTTTTGAGCTTATTGGTGAATATCGAAGTCAAGATGATGAAAATACTGGAGAACTATAGTGATCATAAAATACGATGTTAATAATGCCATAAATTCCAGGAACTTTGTGCTTACTTTCGGGGTGAAGTTCATTCAACTCGTCTAACTTCAAATGTCAAAGTTACGGAGCCCTATTATGGTATTAAGTCTCCTAAGGAGATGCAGTTGAGACAATAGGTTGATGTAGTAGTCTTCCCATCATTGATTCATTGTCAATATTGATTCTTGGCTTTGATGAACATTATCATTGTATGAGTGTGCAGTGAAAATTATACACTTACAGCAATTTTCCAGGTGAGTTCAATGATGAAAAATTATCGAATCTGAGTGGTGAAATATCATCCACAAATAATAATATGACCGATGGTATAACTGAAATGAGAGACCTTCAAAGTTGGTGATTTATAGATTTACAAAAACTCTTGACATGTATGACCACAAATAGGACGACAATTTGATAATAATAGATGATAATGAATTGATTTTCTTCAACCTGCTATTGCTGCTCGACCACTCAATTTCGAAAAATTTATCATGAATGGGTTGAGTGTGGAGTCAATTTTGAAGATAACTGAAAATGTAATAGCTAAGGTAGAAGATCTCAAAAGTTTATCTCAAATGGTAACCGCAATATTTAGTGGAGGTATTCCATTCCATGGAAAAATGTTGAAAATACCTGGATAAATTCTGTATAATAGTAGGACACCAGAATCTAGAAGCAATCATGTATGTATGTTCTGGCAGAATCGCAGAATCAAAAGAAGCTACTAAATATACATGAATCATGAAATATTTGCTGATTTAAAAGGAAACGAACGCAAATACGAGGAGAGTTTGATGTTGAATACCTGCTATTAAGAAAAACATTCATCAATTTGTCCATTTCGCTCATAATGATACACTTTGCCATCGTTTGTACCTACTGGAATGGAGAATTTTCCGAATGCCATCGTTAAATCACATTGAGCAAGGAACTTTCTAACTGTATTCCACTTCTATTCGAATACAAAGTTAATAATCACAATGAAGTATTCATCGTTGAGCGCACAAAGGTACTCATTTCCCTTATAGAAGCTTCTTTTCCTGCGTTTGCTATTTTCTTGACATCCAGTCGAAAATGCTCCGTAATTCATTACATCCCTTCGACGGGACAGACTGAGAATAATTTGAAGCGAATGTTTCTTCCTCATGTCGAGGCGATGGAATTCGATGCAGGGTCACAAAACGAATTATTAACTCGTTATGTTCGACGTAACTGAATCAACGTTAGTAAGAGTAGCTGGGAAATAAGGCGTTGCATAACTAACAAAGTGGCATAACTCATAATTGTTCAGGAAAGGCAGAATGAGATTGTATAGTGCTGTGGGAAATGCGATCTTCACTGGGCTTTTATTGATGCACCCGAAATTTGGTTACCGTGCAATCGCACGCGAAATCAGTATTTCGCGTTCTCAGCACAGTCCGCGAAATTCAATTTTGCGGCCGTTACCCATAGCAACGGCCGCGAAACCAAACGTCACTTCCAAATTTGAATATCACTTTCAAATTTGACATTACTAAAATACTACAAAGACAAGGATTATTTTGTCACACCAATCTGCCGTTTAGATTTTTTGGGTATTAAAACGGAAAGCGCCGAATTTACAACGCTTTTGAGGTCAGGAGGAGTGGAAAGAAGTGAAATATCAGACATTTTGCGTTTTGTCAAGAACTATAAAAATATTTTGTATATATTGAAACATATCATTTCCATAGCACACGGTGATATTGTTAAATAAATTGAAATGCTGTTGATTTCAGAGCAATTATATATTCATTTACAACAATCTATTCTAATGATTTTAACGATTGCACGAAAAATAGTATGTATGCCATGGCCGAGGAACTTTTTAACGACCTCAAGATTATCTTGCCTCGGCCGCAAGCGGCCTCGGCGATAACTGTTCTTTCGGTGCGTTAAAAAGGTATTTCGCGGCCTGAGCATACAAATAACTATTTTTGAGAAATCAAAAATCTATCTATACAAATCTTGATCATGGATTGGTTCCATCGCACAAAGTGGAAAGTGTATTTTATTTACATAGGGAAATCTCTGGTGTTTCCCAATTCCTATAATAATTAGACCCTTGAATAAATCTCTATGTGTGATTGAAAGGGCTCGTTATAGATATTCCCTCATAGCAATTTGTGTATTTAGAGCGCCGTTCCAAAATAGTTATTCATGTATCAAGGGCGTAAAATTGGCTTTTATGGACCGCAGCGTGTAAGTAATAGCCTGAGCGATAGCCAAGGATATTAACACGCCTAGGTCTATGATAGTTATACTTATGTATCAAGGGAGTAAAATAGGCTTTTATGGACCGTAGCGTGTAAGTAATAGCCTGAGCGATAGCGAGAGCTATTAACACGCCTAGGTCCATAAAAGCAAATTACGCCCGAATTACATACAACATTTTATGCACGACCAGTATATTTCATTGTAAATACTTCTTCACTTCTCAAGCATGAAAGAATACATCACCGTTGCAGTGAGGTTCAGATTATATCAGAAAAATAAATCAAGAAGTGATGAAATCCACGTTTCCATGGTTATTCAGTCAATATTTCCATAAGGAATAAATAGGCTAGTAGCCATATTTGCTGTCAGAACAGACAATAGTCAGTTCAAAATACAATCCAGTGATTAAGAGTGTGGGTATTGCACTCCACCACAAATTAGTAAGGCAGCGGAGGATGCAAAGTTGAGTTTGCTGCCTACTAAATAAAAAAAAAATATACGATAAACTCTATGATGAATTTGTGAGCTGGTGCAACGAAAATAATGTGAAGAATAAGAATTACACAGAGAGTGTACTTCTTGCATATTTTCTGGAAAAATCAAAATCTCGTAAGCCCTCTTCTATGTGGTCATATACACAAGATTGATAGCTTTTTTAAAACGCAAATCCGATGGTTATAAACCGAAGATTCTGAGTAGAGCAGAAATTGAATTATTTTCGAGGGAAGCACCAGATGATTTGTATCTTATGATGAAAGTTAGTCCTATTTTCATGTTTCAATAATGTTGAGAATATTAATCTGGAAACTTTGTTGTAGGTAGCACTGATTTTTGGTATATGTGGAGCATGCCGCCGCGAGGAATTGGCAAATATCACAGTAGATGACATTCAAGATTTAGATACATTTTTACTCATAACTGTACGAGAAACCAAAACGAAGATAGATCGAGTTTTTACTGTCATAGATAAAGAACAGAAATCACCAAGTTATCTGGATACTTACAGAAAATATTCTTTCTTGCTTGTTCAGAATGATGATCAGAAGCGTTTTTTTTATATTATAAAAATGGCAAGTGTTCGAGACAGGTCATCGGAAAAAATACATTCGGTCAAATATCTTTCAGAATAGCAACGGCCGGCGGGCGGTAAAGTAGTCCGAGGGCGGTAAAGTGCTACTTTACGCCCGCATATCCGGGCGATAAAGTGCCATTTTACGCCCGGTAGTGCATAAAAGCAAGTTACGCCCGAAATACATACAACATTTCATGCATGACCAGTATATTTTATTGTAAATACCTCTTCACCTCTCAAGCTTGATAGGAATAACACGGTTCTTAAGTACCTTTTGAACCTCTTTGAAATAATTTTTGCTACGCCCATGTTGTTCCTCTTGAAAAAAAAGCATTACCTGAGAGTGTTTTTACTTTTTCTCTATCTCTTATAATAAGGGAGTTATTAAGGGTTTACAATTTGCTCATGTTCCAGACTGGTGGGTGAATAAATAGGCTAGTAGCCATATTTGCTGTCAATACAGACAATAATAGTCATTACGAAATGCATTCCAGTGACGAAGAAAGTGTGAATTGTTCCACCAGCAATCAGTAAAGCTGCTGAGGATGCGAATAATTAATAATTTATTGTCCGGCGGGCGGTAAAGTGCCATTTTACACCCGGCGGGCGGTAAAGTAGTCCGAGGGCGGTAAAGTGCTATTTTACTCCCGCACAACCGATTGAATCTGGAAATCCATAAATGAATCAAAATTTATTGAAAAATTCCATATTATATATGAGTGTCACTGACGATACAATTTCATGATAAGCACCAGCTAACTTGTTAGAAATATTATTCTTCCGGCTCGTTGAATGATTTTAGAAAAAACAAAAAATTCAAAAATCTTTATACATAACCAAGAAAACATTGTGATGAGATCGTTTCAATGACCTCAAATTCAAAGGAAGGGTATTCAGTTCATATAGGTATATATTTTGCAAAACCTGTCACCGTGGAAATATTTTTCAATTAATTCCAGATAACGGGATATTGAAAAAAGTTGGATGTACTTTCAGTTAGGCTAGAAGCGCATATATTTTTAACTTTCTTTCTATTTTGGAAAAGTTCGATTATATACTCACTCCATCATTGTGCTATGTGTTTTTCCAAAAAAGATTTGTTTCAGCGTTCCGTCTATGCATGATATTTGATAATGAACTAGTTCAGGATTAGAATCTTTCATCTGAATTTTTTTTTGTAATGTTTTCAATTTATTAATCTTCGAAAATTTCCAATGGATAGAATCTTTGAATTGGTCTCAAAATTCAAATATCTGGTGGAACACTGGACGTAACAATCTAATAACAACACATTTTCTGCAATTACTTATTGAATTCGTGTTGAAGGCCATTCATGTTTCCTTTCCGATTTTTCATTTCAAAATTGTTGGCCAGTAATATTCATTCTTCATTATCAACTCCACGTTTAACGAATTCCATATGTTTTTCCAATCGTGTCATCAACAATAAAAAAAGATTCAGGAAGTCTGTGTATCTATGAGAGTGCCAACCAGATCTTGATTCAAATTAGGAAACCCAACATTCTTTCAATATTTCGTTATCTTTTGCTCCCCGGTAAACATTTTTTCCACGAATACATAAATGATACATCAATTTTATGTCATATAAATGATGGTCAACATCATTAATACGTATCTGAAAGACGTATTTTCTGAGGCGATAAGTCCCAACTTTCAGCGTTGTATATACGTCAGATAAAAACCGTCTTATTTGCATCTTCAGAATGATGTAACGTAACGAATGTTCAAGAAACATATTAAAATATACGTCACTAAATGGATGCAAATCTTATGTTTTGAATAAAATGGTATTTTTTGAGGCGATAAGTCCCAACTTTCAGCGTTGTATATACGTCAGATAAAAACCGTCTTATTTGCATCTTCAGAATGATATAACGTAACGAATGTTCAACTTACATATTCAAATATACGTCATAAAATAGATGCAACTCTTGTAATTTGAATAAAATGGTCTTTTTTCAGGCGATAAGTCCCAACTTTCAGCGTTGTATATACGTCAAATAAAAACCGTCATATTTGCATCTTCAGAATGATGTAACGTAACGAATGTTCAACATACATATTAAAATATACGTCATAAAATAGATGCAACTCTTATGTTTTGAATAAAATGGTCTTTTTTCGGGCGATAAGTCTCAACTTGCAGCGTTGTATATACGTCAAATAGAAACCGTCTTATTTGCATCTTCAGAATGATGTAACGTAACGAATATTCAACATACATATTCAAATATACGTCATAAAATAGATGCAAATCTTATGTTTTGTATAAAATGGTCTTTTTTGAGGCGATAATTCCAAATTTTCCGCGATTCACATACGTCGGTTCAAAAATGTCATATTTGCATCTTCAAAGTGATATATTATAATGAATGTTCAGAACACATAATTATAATTACGTCAAAAAATGGATTGAAAAATTTCGTTCCAAATAAAATGGTAGTATATAATCGATCATAATATTTATTTCATAATGGGTAACTCTAGAAACTATAAAGATACTCAATGATAAAGTCAAAATTATAGAAGTGAATAAATAAAAATTCAAAACCTACCTATAAATAATAACAAAAAATAATAGAACCTCAATCTATCTTTCTAGTAGGTATGTACAATACATTGATATTTTCACAGAACAAAACATATGTTTTATAATAAGTACCTACCAAAAAAAATATTAAGATACTAATTAACGAAAACTCAAGATTTCAGAATAAAAATTGAATGAAATTTATACCAACAGCTGCAATATTTTTCAATTTCTTCAAGCCGGGCAACCATTCCGTTATTCTGGTTTTTTGTGGCCACTTAGTAGGTAATAGTCATTTTTCAAATCTGAAAATAATGTCGAGTATGTATGTATATGTTTTCAAATTCTTAGGTTGGGTTAGGTTCTACAGAAATAATATACTATAAATTGAAAAATTCATTGATTTGCTTTGAAAGTTTTCAACTTTTTTCGACTCAGTATTATAGTATGAACTTATCTTTCTCAACTTCTGAATTCAATGTAATTTCTCAAACATTTGGAAGTGAATAATGAAGGTCAAGTGAATTGTCAAAAAAAGCATTTTCGTCACATTCATGAATTCTGAATTTTTTTGAAGAAAAAGTTGAGAACTCATGCTACTTTGAATTAACAAATAATCTGAGAAAATTTAAATGTACCTATTCATACTGGATGATGGATTCAATCAAGGAAATAAACTTACCATTTTGAAGTGTCAGTTATGAAGATATCATTGTTTTGTTGGCCTTGTTTTCTATCTAGCGCAAATTATATTTTAGAAGGTTCTTGATCACATTCCATTTCATCGATACATATTCCTCGACCCTCCTGCCCGACTCTATAACCTGTTATTGAGTGTAACTGCTGAAATTAAATAACATATACAAGATAAATGATACAAACAATATTTTAGATGCATCGAGAAAATATGAACCTTGATAGCAATATTCTATTGCCTGCAATTATTGAGAATATATTTTATTCAAATTATTGGGAAAAGTTTCATCTTACCACACAAGTCTTTATTATTTTTCTCAAGGAATCAACTGGGCCCAAGAACTCTTCTTCCCTCTGACTGAAGGCAAGTCTTCATTTCCACTCAGTATATCCAAAACCTGTCCAGCCAACTTTATTTTCTTTGAGGCCCTGGTGAAGTCATCTAAAAAATAGTGATATTTTTCATATACTTCTATAAATACCTTGATGATTTATAATTCCCAAATTATTCATCATTCAAAAAAATGCATTGACTATTTTTTCATATAATCTGACCTAATTTTTGTTTAGGGCTTTTTGTTCAGGGTTTTGAAAAAATGATACCAGTCATGATTACATCAGGTAACTTCAAATAAAAAACGAACCACCCTGAGTTTTGTTGATACATAGAAAATTGAGGTCACATTCATAAAAAAATTTCTCAAGAGAAGTTTTCGAATGACAAATATATGTTGATGATAACAAAATCATTGGGGTTGACACCTCATTCAGATTTATATCCACTGATTAGAATATGGAAAGATTAATCTCCACATGAATAGATCAGTCTCACCTTCCTCATAAACAGTTGTAGCTACACTATAATATATCTTACAATTGGCTGCAAAAAGGAATCACTTCTTCTGGGTGAACTTGAAAAATGTTATTGATTTAGTGGTGGTCAGGCACTAAACTCAATTTATTTTTTCTTGAGGGTTGGCCAATTTTTATGGATTGTAGGCACTCCATATCAGCATCTGCAAAAAATATATTGCCACACAAACCATTTTCTGAATACTAGCAAAAATAATAAATTATTCTACATGCTTTTGCGTTGTCTCAAGGTCAGTACAGTACAAGAAGCGTCTGGCCACGCCTGGCGTCATGTGAATTCAATAATGGACTGGCCCAAATCAAAAACTTTTGAATTTTGTAGCCTTCGATGTAGGTAGGTATTCAGACTATTCAGAGGGATAGGTTTTATTACATAAAATATGAGACAACAGCCTGATCGGCTCACAACAGGCCCAACAAAAAAAACTTAGGTTAGGTGTGTCTTTTATGGTTATGGAAATCATTGTCATCAAATGAGCAGAATTCTTTTCATAACGATCCAATTCAACCAAACAGAAGTAGTCAGTACGTACGTAGTACTAGTTTTCTTTGATTCAACGACGGAATTAAGCCAGAAAATGCCTATGAATGCGAGTTACGGTAATTGTTCACACCGAGGTTCACACATAGGTATCACTTTCTATTATACTATAAGCTAGCCAAAGTTTGTGTAGCTTACCTGATACTATTTAGACGAATTATTGCTCACACTTCACACTAGCACCAAAAATTATACAAATAACCGTCCAACGCTGCGTTGTTGTGATCAAAATACAAGAACCATGGACGACCGCGCATCTGAGATGCTTTTGCTTGGGCATTGTATCAAGGTCAGTACAAGAAGCGTCTGGCCACGTCTGGCGTCATGTGAATTCAATAATGGACTGGACCAAGCGGGCTCGCGGCTCGGGCTCATGTCATCTAACGGGTATAGATATGATAGCGGGAACTTTAAATATGAGAATTCTATGAGAATTTTCTACACTACAATGGGGGATATATCATTTTGTGAAGAGGGTAACAGCGAATTCGATTGGAAATAACGTAGGGAATTCCCTATGCATTCCGTATATTTATCTAATTCCTTTTCGATATGTAGTGAAAAGAAAATGTACCTATACACTCTAGAGTCTGGAGTGCGTACTATTTTCTTGAATTGATTTCTCTATTAGTATTCAATTTATTGTTTTGTCTTGCCATTTCTTGAATAAAATAGGTTTAATTATTTTTATCGGACGCATCAACGTTATAAAGACGTAATAAAGACGTAATAAAGACGTAATAAAGACGTAATAAAGACGTTTTATAGACACATCTGAAATATGTAAAAAACCCAACGTTTAATTGACGCTGAGTATTGGTCATCAAATTATTCAGGGTATTTTTCTACGAGAAGTCATCACGATGTAGACGTCAAATACACCTTGATCGACCATCACTGCGCTGCCTGGGTGGTAGCTTTCAGTATCAAGACTTATATTATTATAAGTGGTAGACTAATCTTGGAAATATCAAGAACACTTTCGTAGCGACTATGTATTGTAACGCAATTTCTCACGTCTTTAAATTTCGTTCCTTTTTAATGATATCTTTCATCTCCCTCGTATATTGTGGTTTCACAAATTCAATTAGTGCTTTTTGATTGGTTGATTAGTTGATCGTTGACAGGTAAGTATATCAAATGGGTATTTCGCTTTGCACATTGTTGTCGCTTGACCACTATTTCGGTTATTGCGATTTTGTTTTCTTTTCTTTCAACTAATTCGACCACTTTCTGCTTTCTTCGCACAAATGAAGTATTTAAATATCACGATGAGATATCTAAGAGGTATTTTATATTGAATAAATTCAAATTTACTTCATCCAACTTGAATATAAGAATGCAAATTACAAAGTAATGCATAATTAAAGGAATTTAAATAAATATGGCAACAACTGTTTACACGCTATCTGTTAGATCGGTCGATAGATAAAATTTTTATGAAGAAGGGATAAAAAGACGAGTACTCGCTCTCTTTCGACGAACAGACTTCTTAGAGATAAGACGTTGAGTTTGGTTACGGTTTTTTTTTTCTTCAGAGCAAGGTAATGGATGAATTTTCTGTAAAACTGTTTTTGATGAGATGATAATTGCTTGATAAATTGAATCAAATTCAATGATATTTGTTTCCTAGAAGTTTCCAGAGAAGAAAACGAGAGTTTGATATATTTTTTTTTTTGATGGATTTTTGAGGCCACGAGGCAAATTTGAAATTTTGTATCTAAATAATTTGATGTGATCCTACATTGAAGAGGATACATGTTAATTAATATTGTGTCAGATAACTTTCATTTTTGGGTTTATGAAGATATTTTCAGGTTAAATAAGAACCGAAATTAATTAAACATGAAAGTTCGATGATGAGATAGTTTCTGTCGGATTTTTATATGCTTTCAGTTTGATCGAAATCTTCCAAGAATCTGTATTATTCTATTCCTGGAGGTATCTATCTGATTTTGAGGATATAGGAGAATTGAAAGAGTCATGAGATTCAACTAGAAAGATAAATTCTTGGTCCCGGAAACAGGATTCTTAGTCCCAGAAGCAGTATTTTTCAGCTGAATTCCAGGATTGATTATGTTCTGAGGTAAGTGACAAATTTTTATATTATGGACACTTTGTCAAATCTTTTGTAAAATTTGTCTACTTGCTTTAGAACTGATCAGTCTATTTTGTTGGCTGAAAAGTCTGATTCTGATATACTGAGGATCTTTAACTCTCTTGTTGTCTTCAACTCTGGAAAACTTGATTTTTAAAGCAAAATAAGTTACAGAATCCATTCATTACTGTTGTTTCTGAATTCACTTATCTCTAAGAAGGATGTTCATCGAAAGATGATGAGCATGTCTTGACATTCATTTATTTTTGATATATTTGCTTATTTGAACATGAAATTGGTTGAATAATTAAAATTATATGAGTTTTTTTTTTAAATACTTTTGCTTTGAAAGTGCTTACTCAACTAAGTGCTTTCTCTAATTTTTGTAGATATAGATTTATAATATCTAATGTTCAATGTTTAAATCCATTTATATTTTTTTTGCATATTTTAAATTATAATATCTATTGTGAAATGAGGAGAGGGATATTTATGATCTGAATATTTTCTTTGGAATAAAGTGCAAAATTCTGAATAGAGGTTAATCACATTTTGGCTCAATATAGGATATAGAGAGAACACTCTAGTAAGGGACATATACTGCTGTCTGATGTGCTTTTAGGGTATTGAACAAGTCTTGCTTGAAATCTGGATTAGAACAAGATATCCTGAAGTCCTGATTTGAGAGGAAGTATCCTGTTTATCTGACTTGAGCAAGGAGATTTTGTGAGTTCCTGATCTACTCCTGAGCAACTCCAATTCCGATAGAGACTCCAGGTATGGATGCAGTCTGATGAACTGAGTAGTTGGACTCTCATACTGAACATAGTCTGCTAGAGTTGCCCAGTTAGAGGAAATCCAGGTACCTTTATTCCAGACCAGAGTAAGTGAAGTCTCTATTTGGGATCCAGAGATACTAAAAATTCAAGCCAGATTCTTGACCAAATTCATTGTTTAAAATTGCACTGATCTTCCTTCATATATAGAGATTATATCAAGACATTTTTCTTTTGCTAAAATTCCATTTGTGTTTATATAATTTGTATCAAAATTTTTGTTATTATACTTTGTAAACTATAATTAGTAGTTTTACTGTTCAAAAGTTTGCATAGATCCCAGGTTTTTGTATTTTAACCTTAATAAAATACATGGCGCTCAATTTTTGATGACATTTGTATTTTTCCTGATTCTCTTGAGTTAATATTTTCATTTAAAATTCAACAATTTTTCCTTATCCACGACCCACCGAATCTAGAGCAGCTGATAGGCTAAAATAAAGATAAGTTGTACCATATTTGGTTACACAATTTTTCGTGCCCCACGTTGGGCGCCAAAATTGTGTAACCAAATATGGTACAACTTATCTTTATTTTAGCCTATCAGCTGCTCTAGATTCGGTGGGTCGTGGATAAGGAAAAATTGTTGAATTTTAAATGAAAATATTAACTCAAGAGAATCAGGAAAAATACAAATGTCATCAAAAATTGAGCGCCATGTATTTTATTAAGGTTAAAATACAAAAACCTGGGATCTATGCAAACTTTTGAACAGTAAAACTACTAATTATAGTTTACAAAGTATAATAACAAAAATTTTGATACAAATTATATAAACACAAATGGAATTTTAGCAAAAGAAAAATGTCTTGATATAATCTCTATATATGAAGGAAGATCAGTGCAATTTTAAACAATGAATTTGGTCAAGAATCTGGCTTGAATTTTTAGTATCTCTGGATCCCAAATAGAGACTTCACTTACTCTGGTCTGGAATAAAGGTACCTGGATTTCCTCTAACTGGGCAACTCTAGCAGACTATGTTCAGTATGAGAGTCCAACTACTCAGTTCATCAGACTGCATCCATACCTGGAGTCTCTATCGGAATTGGAGTTGCTCAGGAGTAGATCAGGAACTCACAAAATCTCCTTGCTCAAGTCAGATAAACAGGATACTTCCTCTCAAATCAGGACTTCAGGATATCTTGTTCTAATCCAGATTTCAAGCAAGACTTGTTCAATACCCTAAAAGCACATCAGACAGCAGTATATGTCCCTTACTAGAGTGTTCTCTCTATATCCTATATTGAGCCAAAATGTGATTAACCTCTATTCAGAATTTTGCACTTTATTCCAAAGAAAATATTCAGATCATAAATATCCCTCTCCTCATTTCACAATAGATATTATAATTTAAAATATGCAAAAAAAATATAAATGGATTTAAACATTGAACATTAGATATTATAAATCTATATCTACAAAAATTAGAGAAAGCACTTAGTTGAGTAAGCACTTTCAAAGCAAAAGTATTTAAAAAAAAAACTCATATAATTTTAATTATTCAACCAATTTCATGTTCAAATAAGCAAATATATCAAAAATAAATGAATGTCAAGACATGCTCATCATCTTTCGATGAACATCCTTCTTAGAGATAAGTGAATTCAGAAACAACAGTAATGAATGGATTCTGTAACTTATTTTGCTTTAAAAATCAAGTTTTCCAGAGTTGAAGACAACAAGAGAGTTAAAGATCCTCAGTATATCAGAATCAGACTTTTCAGCCAACAAAATAGACTGATCAGTTCTAAAGCAAGTAGACAAATTTTACAAAAGATTTGACAAAGTGTCCATAATATAAAAATTTGTCACTTACCTCAGAACATAATCAATCCTGGAATTCAGCTGAAAAATACTGCTTCTGGGACTAAGAATCCTGTTTCCGGGACCAAGAATTTATCTTTCTAGTTGAATCTCATGACTCTTTCAATTCTCCTATATCCTCAAAATCAGATAGATACCTCCAGGAATAGAATAATACAGATTCTTGGAAGATTTCGATCAAACTGAAAGCATATAAAAATCCGACAGAAACTATCTCATCATCAAACTTTCATGTTTAATTAATTTCGGTTCTTATTTAACCTGAAAATATCTTCATAAACCCAAAAATGAAAGTTATCTGACACAATATTAATTAACATGTATCCTCTTCAATGTAGGATCACATCAAATTATTTAGATACAAAATTTCAAATTTGCCTCGTGGCCTCAAAAATCCATCAAAAAAAAAATATATCAAACTCTCGTTTTCTTCTCTGGAAACTTCTAGGAAACAAATATCATTGAATTTGATTCAATTTATCAAGCAATTATCATCTCATCAAAAACAGTTTTACAGAAAATTCATCCATTACCTTGCTCTGAAGAAAAAAAAAAACCGTAACCAAACTCAACGTCTTATCTCTAAGAAGTCTGTTCGTCGAAAGAGAGCGAGTACTCGTCTTTTTATCCCTTCTTCATAAAAATTTTATCTATCGACCGATCTAACAGATAGCGTGTAAACAGTTGTTGCCATATTTATTTAAATTCCTTTAATTATGCATTACTTTGTAATTTGCATTCTTATATTCAAGTTGGATGAAGTAAATTTGAATTTATTCAATATAAAATACCTCTTAGATATCTCATCGTGATATTTAAATACTTCATTTGTGCGAAGAAAGCAGAAAGTGGTCGAATTAGTTGAAAGAAAAGAAAACAAAATCGCAATAACCGAAATAGTGGTCAAGCGACAACAATGTGCAAAGCGAAATACCCATTTGATATACTTACCTGTCAACGATCAACTAATCAACCAATCAAAAAGCACTAATTGAATTTGTGAAACCACAATATACGAGGGAGATGAAAGATATCATTAAAAAGGAACGAAATTTAAAGACGTGAGAAATTTCGTTACAGTATTTCACATAAACCTACAAGTTGAGTTGAGAAAAAAAGTTCTGAAGCAACGAAATCTGCAAAATATACCTATTACATAAGTTGGTTATAGATTGATGCACTTGAAATCGCCTGAAACTAATTGATCCCCAACTATATAGTCACCATATAAGTTATTATGTATATTTCAGTTCACCTAGTAAACGTATCGAGTGTGTTGCTCGTGAATTATAGCCATAGATGTCTAACGAATGGTATTCACAAGAAATAATCGTCTTTTGGAATATTGAGTATTCGAACAATCTAATAATTACATATATTTACGTATACGATTTCAATCGATCTTTAATTTCACCATCATATCTGAAATATATGAATGATGAAAAAATTATGATTGAAACTTTCATTCAAGAACTTGACATAAGTTTGATGTTATATTAGTATATATTCAGTCATGGATATGATCGACTTCTGAATGCTGACCTCGCTTTTCCAATTCCCAATACAGCTAGTTAGAGACCAACTACCAGAAGTCAAAACTTGTGCGAGGTGAAGGAGAGCGGAACCCTACAGCTTATAGTGCATTCCAAACCACTTCTAAGGCGTCGGTCGAAACGACGACACGATCAAAACCGTGAACCAGTTATTTTTATAACATGATACACTTCTTACAGGACTCGAAACACTATCACTGAACAACTGTCGCTAGTGGGGGCTTTGGCTATACTCGCCCCTATGAAACCTCAAATCTGATGACCTTTATTCTCCGTATATCACCTCAACAATGTAATAATTCGATATTTGGTAGAAATCGTTGAACATTTTTTTGCTGCCATTCAATAACATATCAAATATATTCGTTTTCAATATTCAATATTATCATAATTCGAGAGATACATTCATGTCCGAAAAATCGTTATCGAAGATTGAACATGACATGAGTTTGATATGTATTGGCATAAATATCAAGTCACGGATATGATCGACCTTCAACGTCTAATGCAGGAAAAAAACATCATTTTTCGATTATTGAGCATCTAAACAATGTAATAATTCGATATTTTGCCCGTTCTAGAACGTTTTCTTGATGATATTCGATAAATTATCGAAAATATACGTTTTCAATCGATCTTCGATATTATCATCAAATAAGGGATATATTCATGATAAAAAAATCGTGATCGAACATTTCGATCAAGACATAAGTTTGAAGTCATATGACAAATGACTGGACTGTGTTGAACATATATTGGCATATATTCAGTCATGGATGTGATCGACTTTCGGCGTCTAACGCGGTATAGAAAAAACATATTTTTTCAATCATCAAATTGATCATCTTTGAAAAAAGATGTTGGCAATATTGTCTGAACAATGTAATGATTCGATATTTTGCCAGTGATTACTGGAACGTTTTCTTGATGATATTCGATAAAACATCGAAAATACACGTTTTCAATCGATCTTCAATATTAACATCATATAACGGATGTATCTATTTCCTATATTACGTATGTACATCACTTTTCTCGAAACGAATGTTTCATCACTCATCGAGTATAAGTTTATTTCACCTAATTTATTATTTATGATCAAAGAATCGTAATCGAAGATTTTTATCTTGAAATTGACATAAGTTTGATGCTAGTTGATGTCAGTGTGTTGATCGTTAATTGGCATATATTCAGTCTCGAATATGATCGACTTTCAACGTTTAACGCGGTATACAAAAATACATATATTTTCAATTTCTAAATTGGTCTTCTTTGAAAAGTCATCCTTGCAATATCATCTAAACTATTCAATTGATACGATATGTTGCCCATAATTTCTGGAAAGTTTTTGATAATATTCGATAAAATATCGGAAAATTCAATTGATCTTCAATATTATCATCATGTGAGGGATGTATTCATGATTGAAGAATCGTGATCGAAGATTCCAATCAAGAACTCGACATAACCTGATGTCATATTATGGCAAATGTCTGGAGTGTGTTGATCATTAATTGGCATATATTCAGTCATGGATATGATCGACTTTCGACGTCTAACGCGGTATGAAGATGAACATCATTTTTCAATCCTCAAATTGATCGTCTTCAAAAAAACATTTTTGCAATGTCATATAAACGATGTAATGATTCGATATCTTGCCTTCAATTTCTCGAAACATTTTCTTGATGATATTCCGATAAAATATCGAAAATACACGTTTTCAATCGATCTTCAATATAATCATCATGGAAGGGATGTATTCATGATCAAATAATCGTGATCGAAGATTTCAATCAAGAACTCGACATAACCTAATGTCATATTATGGCAAACGTCTGTAGTGGGTTGATCATAATTTAGCATATATTCAGTCATCGATATGATCGTTTTTCGACGTCAAACGCTGTATAGAAAAAACATCATTTTTCAATCCTTAAATTGATCGCCTTCAAACAAACATTTTCGCAATATCATCTGAACAATGTAATGATTCGATATCCTGCCCGTAATTTCTGGAATTTTTTCTTGATGATTATTCGATAAAATATCGAAAATATACGTATTCATTCGATCTTTAATATTATCATCATATAAGGGATGTATTCATGATCAAAGAATCGTGATCGAAGATTTCAATCAAGAACTCGACATAACCTAATGTCATATTATGGCAAACGTCTGTAGTGGGTTGATCATAATTTAGCATATATTCAGTCATGGATATGATCGTTTTTCGACGTCAAACGCGGTATAGAAAAAACATCATTTTTCAATCCTTAAATTGATCGCCTTCAAACAAACATTTTTGCAATATCATCTGAACAATGTAATGATTCGATATCCTGCCCGTAATTTCTGGAATTTTTTCTTGATGATTATTCGATAAAATATCGAAAATATACGTATTCATTCGATCTTTAATATTATCATCATATAAGGGATGTATTCATGATCAAAGAATCGTGATCGAAGATTTCAATCAAGAACTTGACATAAGTTTGATGTCATATGGCAAACGCCTGGAGTGTGTTGATCATAAATTGGTATATATTCAGTCATGGATATGATCGTTTCTCGACGTCAAACGCGGTATAGAAAAAAACATCATTTTTCAATCCTTAAATTGATCGTCGTCAAACAAACATTTTTGCAATATCATCTGAACAATGTAATGATTCGATATCCTGCCCGTAATTTCTGGAATTTTTTCTTGATGATTATTCGATAAAATATCGAAAATATACGTATTCATTCGATCTTTAATGTTATCATCATATAAGGGATGTATTCATGATCAAAGAATCGTGATCGAAGATTTCAATCAAGAACTTGACATAAGTTTGATGTCATATGGCAAACGCCTGGAGTGTGTTGATCATAAATTGGTATATATTCAGTCATGGATATGATCGTTTCTCGACGTCAAACGCGGTATAGAAAAAACATCATTTTTCAATCCTTAAATTGATCGTCGTCAAACAAACATTTTTGCAATATCATCTGAACAATGTAATGATTCGATATCCTGCCCGTAATTTCTGGAATTTTTTCTTGATGATTATTCGATAAAATATCGAAAATATACGTATTCATTCGATCTTTAATGTTATCATCATATAAGGGATGTATTCATGATCAAAGAATCGTGATCGAAGATTTCAATCAAGAACTTGACATAAGTTTGATGTCATATGGCAAACGCCTGGAGTGTGTTGATCATAAATTGGTATATATTCAGTCATGGATATGATCGTTTCTCGACGTCAAACGCGGTATAGAAAAAACATCATTTTTCAATCCTTAAATTGATCGTCGTCAAACAAACATTTTTGCAATATCATCTGAACAATGTAATGATTCGATATCCTGCCCGTAATTTCTGGAATTTTTTCTTGATGATTATTCGATAAAATATCGAAAATATACGTATTCATTCGATCTTTAATGTTATCATCATATAAGGGATGTATTCATGATCAAAGAATCGTGATCGAAGATTTCAATCAAGAACTTGACATAAGTTTGATGTCATATGGCAAACGCCTGGAGTGTGTTGATCATAAATTGGTATATATTCAGTCATGGATATGATCGTTTCTCGACGTCAAACGCGGTATAGAAAAAACATCATTTTTCAATCCTTAAATTGATCGTCGTCAAACAAACATTTTTGCAATATCATCTGAACAATGTAATGATTCGATATCCTGCCCGTAATTTCTGGAATTTTTTCTTGATGATTATTCGATAAAATATCGAAAATATACGTATTCATTCGATCTTTAATATTATCATCATATAAGGGATGTATTCATGATCAAAGAATCATGATCGAAGATTTCAATCAAGAACTTGACATAAGTTTGATGTCATATGGCAAACGTCTGGAGTGTGTTGATCATAAATTGGTATATATTCAGTCATGGATATGATCGTTTCTCGACGTCAAACGCGGTATAGAAAAAACATCATTTTTCAATCCTTAAATCGATCGTCGTCAAACAAACATTTTTGCAATATCATCTGAACAATGTAATGATTCGATATCCTGCCCGTAATTTCTGGAATTTTTTCTTAATGATATTCGATAAAATATCGAAAATATACGTATTCATTCGATCTTCAATATTATCATCATATAAGGGATGTATTCATGATCAAAGAATCGTGATCGAAGATTTCAATCAAGAACTCGATAGTTAGTTTGATATCATATTGCAAACGTCTGGAGTGTGTTTATCACCAATTGGCATATATTCAGTCATAGATATGATCGACTCACGACATCTGACGTGGTATAAAAAATACATAATTTTTCAATTCTTAAAACGATCGTCTTTGAAGGAACATTTTTGCAATATCATCTAAACAATGTAATGATTCGATATTTTGCCCGTAATTTCTGTAACGTTTTCTTAATGATATTCGATAAAATATCGAAAATATACGTTTTCAATCGATCTTCAATATTATCATCATATAATTGATGTATTCATGATCAAAGAATCGTGATCGAAGATTTTAATCAAGAACTTGACATAAGTTTGATGTCATATGGCAAACCTCTGGAGTATGATGATCGTATATTGGCATACATTTAGTCTCGGATGTGATCGATTTCTAACGTACGTTTATATGTACTTCATTAAACGTCGTTCATGATACGTTTCACAAAAACCATCATATGACTGAAATGTGTGAACACAAATGTTTACCGGGTCTTCCCCTGAATTTTTTGTGCCCCCCGCCCTGATTATTTTCCTGGCGGCGCCCATGTTGACAATCTGACATCATAAGATAGAGAGCCAAACTGATCTCGATTTATATGTAGACTGAGAACGTTTTCTATGAATGCAACTCCATCGCATCGTATGGAGATAATATCACCATCCTACTTGGAGTTCGAAACGCCAACTTCTGAACTCCCGGCATCGCTGGAGATTCACCGGAATACTGCATGATCGATTTGTTCCGGAATAATCTTATTATGTGAAAGAGATGCGGCGGTGATAAACACAAACAAATAGCCTGAACGATGTCGAAATTCTCTGCCCCCCGATAAACCAAAAAAACCAAAGGACTCCTATACCTTTGCGATCGTAAAACAGGGCTATAACATTTTATGGCAGATTTTTACTATTTCCAGAGTTTGTCTATGGCATTCGTGATACTATGGGTATGAGTATCTCGATATTGTATACGTATATTAATTAATTCGACTACCATCCCACAATAAAACAGAAATTTCGATATTTCGAAATAATGTTCGTTATATATTACCCGAATTGTAATTTGTACATTTGTTTTGTTATTCTGATTCTGTTGAGGGACTCTAAACTGGCGATAATATTCTACTATCCATAGTTGGAAAAGAAGAAATAATGCAAATTATGTTTCGAGAAATATAAATATGAATTTTCAGAAAAATTTTGTTGAAAATTCCACATCCAAATATTTCCGACCAATCAAAAGCCTATATTTTGTATTCTCCCTTGTCTTCTACTCGGAAGAATTTTCAAAATATTCGTGTTGTCGAAAATATGACATAATAATTGAAGCTCTAGTGGTATTATATAAGGGAATATTCATTTCTCATTATGAATTGAAAAAATACAAGAAATTGTGATTATGTTTCAGCAGGGAGTATTTTAAACGGTGAAAGGAGTCAATATTTCGCAAAGTGGTTTTTGTTATATAGCAAAAAATCATCTCCACAACTTTAATTCAAAGGGGTACATATTTCGGACCAAATTAGGTCTATCATCAGCCAAACATTCTATCGTTGTGTAGATGAAAAGTCATACAAAAAATATAAAGAATCAATTTAACACATTATCACAGGGATGTGTATTATTGATACCTCAGGAATCACAATATAATATTTCCGATCAGCATGGTACCGGAAAAGAGGAATTGTAAAGAGTTTAGGAAAATGAAAGGGTGAATGAACATGTTCATATCATGAATTGAGTCTCAACTCAAGCATTTCGATTCAATGCGCTACTGACCTATGATGTGGTATTCCAATGACCTATATACTCCTTAGGAAGGAAAACAAAATCAGTAGCTGCTTATGATATGTTTTATGACATTGACATCACCATCAGATTTCGTAATAGACCTTTATACACATCATCTCATGACAATCCTAGAAGCAAAAGTATAAATATTTCAGATTGAATTATTATAGTTCAACATAGAATTTGCTAATGCGCATAGACATTCCTCTTGCATTCAATAATTACATGCTCAAAATAGGGTTTTCTCCGTCTTTATATTCGATAGTTGCAATAAGGTGGAAACAGACCGAACTCTGTCCTTGAATGATAATGAGATTCGAAACTCCAAGATACTAGGACTACAAGAAACCGCAATAGATACCCGTTTTGTTCCATTGTGAAAGCCTATAGTCTGCGGTTCGAACAAAAAGCTAGAGGAGAGAGCATTACCGATGAGACTTTGAACAAAGTATAACAATTTGTTTTAGAAACTCACAACCAAGTATGAAGAAAAATCCTGCAGAATGCCTGCGGGGATTTCTTGCTAATACATTGAAGGTTAGTTCGATGAATAACTACAGTCTACAGTGTGTCTGCTGGAGTTAGCACCATATGGAAAAGTTTTTAATTAATTATTTTACGAAAAAAGTAATTCCTTATGAAAAGTTCTTCACGGTCTTAATCCTATAATGAAGGATATTGGATATGTGCACGCGTGTCAATTCGTTACAAAGAAAAATCCAATGTATTAAGTAAACAGTTTATTTCTAAAATCGTAGCAAGGCGCTTTCGACTGTTCAGATGCTCAGATGTTCAGATGCAGACAAATACTCCATAAAAAGTTGTCATACATCATGTGTTAGATCATCTTTTATCATCAAAACATAATTAAAATTTGGATAGTCTCACCAAATTTGGAATAAACTTGATGTAAAATTTTTTCATGACGTTTTTTTGAAAATCAACAAATGTCACATGTTGAACTCTCAAATTGATTTTTTATTGATCTTTTTTTTTTTATTTTCTTCAAAATCTCGTGTGGCTATGAAGTCGTTCTGAACAAATTTTCCTCCTAACATTTTTCGATATTATTTCAAACAAGTGTGTTTTGAGACATTTCATTTTTTTTTTCAAATTTCCCGCCAAACACGAGGAACGGAACTGTACAACGTCTTTCAGGATTAATTTCAATGCAAAGTGATTGTACTCAAACACCTCATCACGCAAGGTAAGCACAGTTTTTGTTAACAAAAGGCACAGTTTGAATTTAATAAAATTTTATCAAGATTTGTACTTGTAGTCACACCAACACTTCGAAATAAAATTGTTCAAGAAGTCAAAAGATGTAATGAAATACAGGGTATCCCTTTTCAAGAAATGAAGACCAGACTTATTTGGCAAACTGTATAAGGCCGTAGGTAATTAAAGTAGTAAAGTGGGGAATTACCGGACATGGGGGAAATACCGGCCATCAATTTTCTCAGCACTCCGATCTCTTCCAAACTAGAAATCCTACTGCCACTGTCCAATCACACACATCCTTCATTTTGAATTTTAAAGTGCTAAGTCAACTTGTTCGTTAGTTATCTGGAATTTTCTGAAAAAACTATACGTGAAAAACTGAATAAGCCTCTTCAAGGACTGCGGAAAGTTTGCAAGCTGCCATAATTGCAATAAATAATGGTCGCGCTTTGAGGAAGGTTGCAAGAAATTTTGGTATCCCAAGAGCGACTCTGCAGGACAGAGAGAAACCACAATTTATCTAAACCAAAGCTTGGACGTATTTTTTTCTGAAGATCAGGAAAAGGAATTAGTAGAGCAAGTTATACATCTTTCTGAACTTAATTATATGATATAACTCCGGCACAAATCAAGCAGTGTGCTTATTCATTCACGAAAAAAAAAACATGAAGAACCCCTTCCTTGACACTAATAAATCTGCTGGCCGAGACTGGTTGGAAGGATTTTTGAGGCGCAATCCTCAGATTCGCTTGAGAAAACCATAGCCAACAAGTCTCAATCACATAAACGCATTCAATAAAGAAGAAATCGATATATTTAACAAAAATTTGAATGCGCTGTTGAACAAATATAAGTTTGCCCCATAAATAATTTATAACGCTGATGAAACGGGAATTACCACGGTTCAACGCCCTAACAAAGTATATGACAAAAAAGGAAAAAAAGAGTTGGATTTCTGCCAATAAAGTAAGTAGATTTTTTTATTGGAATAATAACAGCCTCTGGCCGTATTAACTGCCAAGGTACGGGTAATGCCGTCCAGAAATACTCTTTGTTTTTTGCTTATAATTTTTATGGTTAGATGTATTTATTCGAAATGAGAATATATTCTGTTTCAATGATATTTGAGCTTGAATTTGATATGTCTTTCTTCCACAAAACTCGATTATAACCATTACTACAGCGGAGAATGCTTAAGGGGCCGGTATTCCCCCACTTTCCCCTACTTATTGCGAATTGCGTAGAAATTTTTTTTAGAAATCACTAGAATCGAAGTGATTTTCACTGGTTTATATAGTTGATATATTGACAGAACACTACCATTGAGTCTAAGTAAATTGAGTCAACTTACTGATCACATAATATAATAGTCAACTTTACTAGGAACACGGTTGAATTGTTACCATTCGAGCATCATTGCTGTGTACTTTGAGGAATAGTAAATTAGACAATACTGGAAGAGTACCGCTTCCTTCTATCAAATATTGTATTTTACCTATGAGCACTAGTATAGTTTTTATTTTTTATTTAGTGAATTGAACTTTATATGATATATTGAAATGTACATGAGGAGTAATAAATTAGACAATACTAGAGAGTACTTCTTCCTTGTATCAAATATTGTTAATAATCAATGAGCCCTGGTAGTTTTTGTTTTTTATTCAGTGAAATGAACTTTATATGATAGATTGAAATGTACCTACTACATGACAAAAAGTGATAATTCGAATTCACATATTTATTACCGGAAGTGGAATACTCTCAACCGATTTATTGTAATCCTTTCTTCTATAATCATTGATGGTATTGATCATAAGAACAAGAGGCAAACATTCTTCTTTAGCTTCCAATTTCGAAGGCCTCCATAATAAGTTTCCGATTATTTTCAATGAAAAATATAGTGGTTACAGCCATAGCGCCGCTTTACTGATGTTATCCAGTTGATCCGGAGTAGATTTTTATAGGAAAGTTTTGATGTCTCTATTGGTACTCTTCGAAATCGTACTGAATCTGGAATAAACAATTATTTAGTTAGTAGGTATTAATATAGAATGAAAAAGTCGTTTTTCATACCAAAGTGTATCCCACGTTATGTTTATGAGCAGAAAATGTCTTCAGTATCCTATCGATGCTTTCATCTTTCGTAACCATAACCCTTCCTTGAAATGTATCAGGTATTCCATTTCTGAGTCACCATTATATCCATGGATCTAGAGAATTTTTCATTTCTTATGGACAGAAGTATTCGTGATTGTATAAGAAATAAATCAACCTACATAACAATCACAATTTACTCGAAAATCGCTATCGCTATTTTCACTTTCCTCATTTTTCTTCTTGGCCAGTCCTATAGTTTAATCACTCTCATCCTTTGATTGCAATAAAAGTCATAAAAAATTCCTCTAGAAACCATTTTGTCTTCAACACATTCATACCCCGAATCATTTTATAATTTGTGAGTAATCCTCGAATGTTCATTGGGAGCCTTGAATGAAGCAAATACCGCTGAACAACAGAAACATCTCATCTTCACCTCGATTATGATGGCACACTAGCTGCGAAAAAGAGATAATGTCTCTAACAGAATCAATGAATAACTGAGGAAGAAAGTCAACCCATACCATTCAGGGGATAAACGACTATTTAAATGTTTGTTATTCAATTAAGTATTCATCAATGAACAGCATTACTCAATTATTACTCGCCGAATAGTTAATAACATTGCTTCGGAAAAGTAAGTGCATATATTCAGTTCTGAGTTGAGTTTACTATGCAAATCATGTATTTTGAATGTGCAAAGAAATGTAAACTGTCGATATAGTTATTCAGTTTCATTTGGATTAGTTCACTTCATCATTTTCTGAGATTAATTTCACTAAGGTGAAAGTAAACATTTCTGAATACATTGTTAAGAACAGTAATTTTCAATATTCTCTCGGACAGATTGTAACAGAGTTCCCAAGTTAAAATCACAATAAGGAATAGTGAATACATCACCTGCGATTTCTTGTTAGTAAATCAATGAAGATTACTTCGAGGTATAGTAGTATCTACTTCAACTGAAATGTCATTTTTAGACTGGTATATATTCCTGATGGTATATTGAAGGAAACTTTTTTCGCAGTTGGGATTACTAGGATTGCTGTTAAAAAGTATCAGGAAATTTTCACTAGCCGCGGAAATGTGATTTATCAGATGGATATTTCTTAGCGTGTACTTACTGGTGACATCCGATATACTAGATTCAACTTAATTATCTTGGATTCTAATCGAAAAGGTATTGTAAACTATTTATCAAATCACCAGAGTGAAGACAGGAGCGCCGAGCCTCAAATTTCATGCCTTGGGCATTCTCACCTCCACAGCATTTCTTCGGGGATTGTCAAGGGTTACGGTGGAAGTCGGAATCCTGTTGCGGTCGGTCTTGAGGCGTTGGTCGATCGATAGAGCTATGAAATTCTGAAATCCCACAAAGCATTCCCCCAACTTCTCCGAGTCGCGATAAACAATCCTCTGACCTTATGTCATCGCCACGTAGAGGTATTATTAATCTGACACTTTTAATTGAAAGCGAGATAATAGGAAACTCGGATAATTGGATTGCGCCCTTGTTGATAACAGGGGAGGGAATATGCTGGGATTCTGGTTCCTGCAATCTCATGATGAAATAAGAAGAAGTTTTCATATTGGAAAACACATTCTCAGGTAGTACTCAATCAGAATATGAAATAGCGAATCAGAATGGAAAGGAGTCTGGATCAGGAGTTTCCAATTTTATCGAATCTATACAGGGTGAGTCGGTTTTTTGTAGCAGGACTTTAACAGCTCAAAGCAGAAGAAAAACCTTTAGTAGGAGCTTTGTTAACGATTCAGGGTGTCAAAGATTTGTGTTTTTTTTTGTTTCTGAAGTTGTCTCCTACAATTTTCAAAATAATCAAGGGAAATTTGGTAAACCTATTATAATTTCGAGAATTAATTTTTTGGTCTATTAACGTTTTTAAATACCTACAAGGTGATACACATCAGTAATTATAAGAGATACGAGGTCGGTTGAATTGGGGCAAAGTTGAGCATTTTCATGCTGTACAATTATGTGGAAGGAAATCTTATGTATCATTTTTAGTTTTTGAATCAATGACAACTGAAATTTGTAATTTTCGTTTTTATTTGTTCAAGCGAAAACCATAGGATCTGGACGTTTCTAACAAGGACGTTCTTAGGGCACTTTCTTACAAGTAATCTTAATCTGTCATCGTATTCTCCAAGGCGTTCTTGATGTCAGAGATAAAACAGTCTACTTTGGATTTTCTTATGGGCGCTATATTGGATTTTTGCATTTTTGAAAAGACTGTCACTTTCTGAATATAATGAAGTGACAGACGATATGTTTGAATCTCACATGCTAATCAAAATTGAGAAAAAACCGTTTTTACGAAGAATGCTTTGAAAATAACGCCAGCAATTTTGTTTAACAAAAATCAAATTTTGATACTTCAATAGAGGATATAAGGAACGTTCACATTTCTGACAAGCTTACCTTCTTAAAAACGAAGGTTTAAAGTTGGGAACGAACTTGAAAAGAAATCTAAAAGTTTTTGCCCCGCGAAACGAAACGAAATCATCAAATACATAACAAATCATACATAACAAATCATACATAAAATACATAAAAAGATGCTCGACTCCACCTTTCCTGGACACAATTTCACTCGTTCTTCTTACCAGCTCAGCAATATCATCGATTGGTACAATTTCAAGAAAACTTTCTTCATTCCCCATAAACAATAATCCAGTATTCTTTATTTTGAGATCTCATTCTTGAAAATGTAGTTACCCATCGATTGAGCTATTCCTTGGGGTGAAGAATATAATTGTGTTAGAAGCGAATGGTGGAATATTGGAGCATTTTTTATGACTGTTTTGTATTGTGAAGAAAAAACTTTTATAACTTTAAATGTCGTCCCTAATTCAAAATAACCTTGGTTTTTATGTTAGTAAGCTTGCAAGTTCAATTGAACTATCACAATTTAGTTCGTTAAACAAAATTTTTGGCATTTTTTCCAAAGCACTCTTTGCAAAAACGATTTTTTGCCAATTTTGACCAGCATGTAAGATTCGAATATATGGAGTGATAGGTCATAGTAATCAGAAAAAAAAACATACTTTTTAAAAATATGGCGACCATAAGAAAAACCAAAGTTGAGTGTTGTTTCTCTGACATCAAGAAAGCAATGAAAAATACGAAGAAAGATTTGGATTCCTCGTGGAGAAGTGCCTCGTATCTCTTATAAAAACTGAGATCCCCATGGTTAAGCTCGAAAAATGGGCACCCTGTATATGTTAACATGAGATTTTCATCTTGAGAAAAGGCCTCATTCAAATTGTTAGAGTCCTGCTACAAAAGACTGACTCATCCTGTAGAACTGGTTGCGAATTTTCTGTGTGTCATATCAGTGTTACATGGGCCATGTTTTAGGGTATGCCATTATCATTTCAGGAATGAACTAATTTTTGAATGGGGACTTCTGTTTTGATAACAATAATTGTCTACACTAGAAATGAACTGTGGTATCTTTCATGGAATTCTTGGTGGTGCAATGCTCACCACAAAAAAAATATTATTTCTCATTTGTTCCGCGAGTTTTGATATTGGATGGTGCACTCGATGAGTCTACTTTATTTCCTCATTTCCGGCAGAACTTTCGTATTCATAACAAGTTTCAGTGGTTACTTAAAGCAAATTCCACTTCAACATTCTTGTCACGTTTTCCCGTCAGGGATTATTTTTAAGATCTTTTACGTTCCTCTCAAACTAAATCGATGCCATTTTTCACACATAGCTGCACCAGAACGTTTAATTCTATATCGATGTGTGTAATGTTCCCTTCGAAGTATGATTACAATAATTGGGCAATCAACAGAAAAAAAATGGGATTGCACTTCATATAAGAAAGTGGGAGATAATGAAAATTTCATTTATAGAGAGTTCGTGGTGAAGCTCGTCAAATTTGTCACATACATTGAACAACGGTAGGAAGTTATTCAGCGGCATCTAGTTCAGTGGAGCAAAGTCTTGTAGCCATTGGTAGATTGGTCCAATTCCTTGGACTACACGCGGATCACATAAAATATTTAGATGATATCTACCAATAATCGATTGAACTGACATACGTTATATTAAAAAAATTTATTAACTACCACACCACATATACGAAAATAGGATATAATTTTTATGACCTCTGAACCTACTTGATTGCTCCGATTTTCTCGTTATGAATATTATCCCACTTTCTTACAATAGGTACCTACCCTTATTGGCAGATGTATAGATTCTTACCTCGAAACATTTATGTGGAACAAAAAGACCGTCATTTGCACGAAAAAATATTGTAATCGTAAATATGTGATATCGAATCGTTTCCTCAAGAACATCATGCATTGTCATATTAACAAATTATTGATAAGTAGAAAATACGAAATTGTTATGATGACAAGATCATATGGTTGTGGCTATACGACCCAATACCCATACACTTTTCTGCGTGGTGCGTTCCTCTGTATATAAACTCATTGTGGAAAACAACCGACAACTCCAAGCAAGAGTGTTTTGGTTTTGGTAGTGAAAAGTATAGATTGGGGTTACTGCCATTAATTATTCAAACGTTGGAACTATTTCGACCTATTGTTGAGATATTCCAAGAAAAGCAACTAATTTCCTGGTTGTTACAAGTTATGAATTCCAAGTAGGCAAAGTATAATGTTTTCGACAGGCATGTGGCCAAAGTTAAAAGGGTTATTCTTTGAGTGATTCTGAGACGAAAATATTGTTTGATCATGAATGTTTCATCTTCAATACCATGCACAGGGTGTCAAACTTTTTGGATGGATATTTTTTTCGTTAATATTATGATGATCCTCAGCCGATTTTGTTCGAATTTGACTGTGTCATTTGGAGTAGTGTTGGGCTATTCAACTCTAACTATATTGAAATTACCAAGTCCAATGGCGTCTCGGAAGGCAATTCAACAAATATCTTTGTCAGAAAAAATGTGCGATTGTATTTTTCAGCATGAGCAAGAAAAAACATATACATATATACTCCTGAAACAAAATATAATAAAAGTGTATTTTTCACATGGTGTTGAGGTATTCAAAAGAATCCTAAATTGAAAATCTCGAACCTATTAACAGTTTTTAAAGATTACAAGTGCATATGTTAACTACCATTGCAGCATGCAGTCAACAGGACAGGATAGATTTTCAATACTGATTCTACTTGTTGAATTTTTCAGATTGTAGAAAGTAAAGATCCTAGAAGAGTTGAAGGAAAAATTCGAAATATGGAAGAATGGGTAAAACGGCCAAACTAAGGTTTGAAAACATTTTCTGTGAAATTGGTCGATGATATTTTCACAATATTGAACCAATACCAAGTGATCTACTATTGAAATTCTGCCCAATATTTTCAATCCAATTATTATTTAAAAAATACTGCATTTCTGGATAAATTCAAAAAAATCTATGTTTCAATGAGTGAAAATAATGCCCAATGATACAGCTACTGATGAATCAAACTGCCACATGAATATGAAGGTTAATACAAATTGATAGCTCCGTTTGAATGAGATGCTCACCTTGGATCAAACACGATGAAAACCAGAAAAAATTGAAATGTGATGATGAACTGCTCAGCTGGGAAACAAAACAGCTGTCTGGTATTTCATTTGACTGAGATCTAGAAAATGACCCCAATCTCAAGTAGATTATTATAAGTGAAGAATTGATAAGGTATTGTGTTCACTTTACCAACATTCTCCATACTCATAATAATAAATTGAGTTATCTAGAGCTATTATATTCATATCAGTGCATACGAGACTTTTATATTCAGAGTAGAGTCCTAGCTGGCCATAAATCAACCGCCATGAAATTCCTCTCTTTCCTAGTCACCCCGAGACAATCCAGAGACACTCCAGAAAAAACAAGTACGAAAAAGAACAAATGACACGTGCACATCCACCGCCGACGTAATCCCTATGATTTGTAAACGTCTCAGGAAGATGACATTACACAAGCAGGCTCAAATTAGATAAGTTGCAGCGGAAAATTCAGACCAGGTGCGCCAGATTCGCGGGACGCCTCGTGAGACCGAGTGCTTGATTCTCCTGAGCACGACAGCGAGGCACTCGTCGTTCTCGGAAGCTTCGCTACTTCCTGAACATGGGTCGTTGAACATCGGACCGAAACCGTGATATTCGTCTTTCAGGGTTGTGTGTTGTGGCAATCCGGCGACGAATAGTTAGTTGTTGGTTACCGACACGGGTTTTCCTCTGCCATTAGCACTCGCACGCTCTGGCAGTTTGGCTGGCTGTGGAAAAAAGAAAAACAAGCACAACACTGAGGAAAATGGGCATTTTATATTCTTTAAAAAAATGCAGAATATTTGCTTGATTTTCACCGAGTTCAGTGATTTTAACGTTGAAAGGTATTTGGATGTCCAATTTTCGATGTCCTTTTTCAAAGATGAAGATAATCGCGGACGTATGGCTACTTTTTGTGAAACACCAGATTCTGCAAAAAGAAATTGAAAATATTGCATTCGGGAACCCTGTTTGTATCCCAGCTATCTTTTAACTTATAGGAAACGTTAAAACTGTATCTCATACAATAAAGTAAAGATTTGGAGACTGTGGCTTAAGAATATACCTACAAAAAATGATAATATAATGTAAAATTCAATTCACCATCGAAAAAGAAAACAATGGTAGATTACCTTTCTTGGATGCCCTCGTAATTAGGAACGATAAAAATGAATCGGAATTTGACATTTATAGAAAAAGTACATCTACACATAGGTTTATACCAAATGAATCCCAACATTGTATTCTACATAAACATTCCGCTCTCAATTTTCTAATCCACAAACTGGTATCTTTTACTTTTATCAAAAGTGAGATTTTCGACTGAGTTTTGGAATACATAAAAAAAGTTGCGAGTTATAATGGTTATGAAATAAAGGTAGTTAAGCAAATATTAAGGAAATTTAAGCATAGGAAATATGTTCGAGAAACCATCACTTTAGGATTGTTGTAAACAAACGAAAAACGAAAAGATTTTCACGATAAACACTGATGACCTTATTGACGTTTCACTTCATCGACGTTCCACGTCAGTGAAGCGGGAAATCCAGGTATAAATGAGGTGTCCAGGTATGTATTTGGTTTTTCTCAAATATTTTGTGGTTTTTGGGTTATATTTTCATTTTTTGTATATGTATCTCATACCTTTTTTTGTATATAATCCAGTGGAGTCATCAGATTTATGAAATGAGATGTCATTATCTAGATATGACCCAAAGTTATGTTGTTCAAATGAAACACTTTTTATATATTTCAATATTTGATACAAAATAATACCAATATCTCCCATTTCCATACCTTATTAATCAGCAACGATTCTTCATACAAGTCTGCTGTGGAGTTAATGTTTCATTTCGCAGAGACTTTTCAATCATAAAATAACCTTATCACATATTGAAATTACATTTTGAAAAAAACTATGGTACTTTTTCTGCGATATGCTCAATCGCCATGTGAAATTACTTGACAAATATCGGATAATCACCAAGTGAAAAAGCTGTATATATTCGGTATAAATATAAAGGTACTGGTACTTTGATTTCAAATTACGAATCTGTTTTTTTATGAAAAATTGAAAATACATATTTATGTCTTGATTTAGTATTAACCTCATGAAAAAATCAAAATCTCTATATTGGAAACTTCATCCTTCAAAATGCTGTGTAACATTCACCTCTTACACTTTATTATAGTTTCCAACAACACATCCTTAACCGATTCATCGGGTATATACTAGTTCATTCTGAATACTAGTCATCAAGCAATTCGAGTCGTACCCTTGATTATCCCATTAGTATCCCATAGCGTCATCAATATTTTTGATTTTCGCGAAAAAATATGATAACTTTCCAAGCCTCGAACGTTCTTGTAATTATAGTTGATTTGTTACATTATTATATATATTATATAATCTGGCATTCAAAATAAATTATTTTTTATTGGGCATTGACGAAAAATTAGAAGATAAGTAAATAAGTAAAAATATCATCTCTATACCTCTCATTCTCTGTAACGTTAATATTTCACCTTAACATAAGAAGGTATTCATCACACCCTGTATGGTCTATATTGCCGAAGTGAGCATGGACATTGTAATCATATAGTTCCAGTCGGTCCACTTTTACTCGCAGGTATCTCGATATCAGTCGTAGCTTGAAATGATTATTTATGTTCATATTTACTTATGATTCATGGGAGTATGGTTGTTATACTACCTATTGAATCGCTGATAGGCGAGGAATCACTGGTATGATCCTCCTGCTAGAATTATGCACTGCACAATCAAGATCAACGTGTCCTGATGAGGTTTGTCGATCATATATAGTTTGTTTTCTTTGGCCCACAGAGTTTTTAATTGTTATTCTCGCGCGTACTGAAGAATATGTTGTTATTGTTTTGTTGACCTTGGTTGACACAGGTCGTGCAGTATTGACAATTATTGCAAATTAGCAGTTCCAGAACATAGCCTGACGGTGACAAGGTGACAAGCTGACACTTGTGAAAGGTGGAAGAGAGAGATAGAGGGAGAGCGGGAGAGAGAGAGAGAAGAGAAAAAGGTGGTGGCTTCAAGTTTGGTTGTGATCTGTATTTTAGGTATCTCGGAAAATTTTGTGATTTACTAATCATCCTTAATTGGGTTCCATTTCCGAGAAACCCCATTTGATTTTGGGAATCTGGACACTAGATGTTGATGGTATTTTCGTGGAATTCCCAAAATTACGCTCTATACGAGGATATATGATTGTAGTCACGCCAGACTCTTTATCATCACAGCTCACATAAGCCCTATTTTTTAAGGACGATAGCTGATAGAAGCCCTTAAGAGTTATTTTGAAGAAAAACCCCTCATTTTGGGGATTTTCTTTTCGTTGGAGTTATTTCTACTTCAAACGTAGAAGCAGATATTACGAGGGGATCCAAGTTTACATGGCGAGCCAAGTCCCCTGATGATGATATGCTATACTGAGGTTGGGTGAAGCAGTTATACAGGGTGGTCCGAAGGGTGATTAATCCATACCCTACCACTTGTTGCGGAGGGACTCCACTGAAGAGGATTCACGCAAGTTACAACTTGAATCACTATTTTTTTTTCCCTGCTTATTTTTTTTTACCATTGCTTAGTTCCATATTGTTGGCTTCCCGTTTCTTATTTTTTTATTGTGACTTACACTGTATGGCTGGAATTAAGTGGCATATATCAATATTATATTTTTTTTACCATCCATGCGCCTGCGCCTGAGCTCAAGCGACGCTAGTACACCATCCCGAATGCATGATGCTTAATTCTTACGCCCCTTTATAACTTGGTTGAGGTTTATTGAACTTCTGTTCTGGCCTACCCTTCAGGAATTGCTGTTTTTTTATGCTACTATTTTCTTTCTTGCATATTTAAGTTTGTGGGAATGTTATGCTATAAGTGCTTGCTTATTAGGTGATTTGCTTTTAGAGTTTGTTTGCTTACTGTAAATAGGACAAGTCCTACCTCAATGAATATAATTCTTTTTTTTCCCTTGTGCGAAATATTGATATTGTATAAGAGCAATAAATACTAGTCCCTATTGGAACTGCGAAGTTCTATTTTTTTTCTATCGATTTTCTTCCCTCTTGACTGGTTTCTTCCATTTGGTAAGTTTGGGGAAGAATTCCATTTGGGTATTTGTGGCGGAGAAAAATTTACCTGGCGCCCTGGACAACATTCGGATAGAAATACGAACCACCCCTTCTCCACTTGAGCAAGCGGCAAATACGGATCGAGGTATTCACATGAACATCGAATTGTAGGTTGCATCTCATTTCACGATCTTCATAGAGCATTGTAGAATCAAATAAATCCTGGGCCCGTATTCTTGAATTCTATAGGAAATAGAAAACAGGTCGTCTATTTAACTTTTTTACAGATGAATATTTCCTTCTCATCTTTCTATCAGTTTTTCTATTCCCTGAATAGAAGACAAGACAACTATCTCACTTCTTGACAAATGAATGATATATATTTCCTTCTCACTTTTCTATCAGTTTTTCTACTTCCTACAATGCAAAAGTAGGGGTCATGGTTCCCTATTCTTGAATTCTAGGGAGTAGAAAACAGGACAACTATCTCACTTCTTGACAGATGAATGATATATATTTCCTTCTCACCTTTCTATCGGTTTTTCTACTCAATAGAATTCAAGATGTCATAATTTCACTACCTTCTTCATAATCTACTATTGAATATTGTGTCTTCTATAAGAGGTACGTTATGCATAATTGTAGTTTGTTTCTGAAGCTGTTGCATACTTTCAGATTGCATCTGCTGAAAGCAAACGATCTAGTAAAGTTCCAAATAGTGAGGAACTTCCCTCATGTTCTCATATCTCATCCACAACCACAACTTCTCATTATATGCCATCATCATTATGAACATGGGCAAAGGCTCAGGTGATGATGATTCCAGTTTCGTCATTTATATATTCCAATCAAATATATGCTCGATAGACCGTCGAACAATCGAAAAAACAGGTCTACCGATGAAGAAAATAGAATTGGAAAATTTTATGTTTGTTGGTTCATACCTCATCCCATATTGAGTGAAAAATATCATTTCCAGTAAGTACATATTCACAATAAACCTCATGTACTAATGGGATACCCATAATACCACTAATCTGTCACCGTACTAGACAGCTCACGAGACAAAACAGCAAAGTAACAAAACTCTTTATAACTGATGTTTTGACTAGCTCTTTGGTATCATCTTCCGTTCTCAGTGAGCATAGTAATTGTGTTGTAATTCATTGTAGAGAAGGCCTTGTGCGCTCGTTACATGGATCTATATTTGCATGTTCTACACTTTCGAGTGTTTGGCGTTCTTATTAGCGTTCACGCAGAGGCGTAGCGTAGCAGGGGCGGTGGGGAAAACGGCTATCCCTGGCAAAATTTCACAATGATTGATAACATCTAGTAATTATAATCCGAACTGAAAAGTTGAGCCATGTCATTAAATACTTATGGTAAAATTACTTACGACTATTTCTATTGTGATTATGTCATTCATCAATAATTCAGAGATTGGATATAAAATTGTGTGCATAAAGAAGTCGCACAAGGTTTGTGTGGTGTAAACCTGCCTATGATGATTTCATTAACAAGTATAGTACAGTCGATAGTACACGTACAAGGTATATTTGTTAACACAAATTATGTAAAAGAGCGTTAATATAGTTATTAATGTACTTACTGATTGTTTACAGAAGTGATTAGTGAGTGATAACGGTGATTGATCAAAAATTAGCCGACGAATCTTGTTCCGATGACTTTATCGTCACAGGTTTCTATGCAAATCGCAAGTATCGCTTTGTAGATCACATCCATTTCTGCATATATCATCAACTATTATCTAAAATCGTCCAACAATCCATCGATAAATGAATATTTGAAAATATATGTCATGATAAAATAAAAACATCGAATTGAAGGTTACGTGACACATTTGATTGATTTTTAATGATTATCATACGTTTGTGGCTCCTCCGTGATGAAAACGAATGTCGATTCTTAATTCAAACTTGCGCATGCGCATATTCGTGATTTGTCCCGCAGACTGTCATTTGTTCTATTTTACGGCTTCAGCTCTGGTATCCATGTTACCTATATAGTTATTATTAGATATATATGAAATGTACGTGAATTGAGAAACCAATAAAGGTCGTGGAACATCACGCAATAATGGGGGATGATGAAAGTTATCGGATTTTTTAGAGCCTGATAATGTCATGCCTTTGGTGGAATATTCAATGTGATTTCCGATGAGCTTCTACCATGAAAATAACTAGAGAAAAGGGGGAGCTCCTGAGTGTTCTGCGATGTTATAGAAACTGAAGAGTTCGATGTTGAAGACGGATTTCTTTTATTCCATACATTTTTCAATTTCGAGGTATCATTCCACAGTTGATTTGAGTTTTATAATATATTCGATTCGATGTTCTTCGTTATGATGTTCTAAATCTTATGGAATAATAACTCATTCATTGTATAGGTGACGCAAATTTGGTCTACGGCAATGGGTTTACAGCACTTTCTTTGCGATATTCCAGTGTGATAACTATTTCAGTAATCGTGAAATATATTGAATATGCCTATACGGTTAGATAACTATTCATCAGTTGTATATAGTATTATATACATACCTAGGTATTGAAAATAAATAATCTTAGTTGAAAGTTTGATTTAATCCAACATTATATGTGAAGTTACATTATTTCAGTCCACCGAAAGTTAATGATTTATTCAATTTAAAGCCTTGAGTGTAGGTGTGTGAAATATTCACTACAATTTCAGTTATAATCGACAAACCTATTGAGATCTTGATGAAATAGAGCTAGTTTCAATATGCAGTGAGGACGTTTAGGTTGGAATAAAATCAATTTTTGTATGAAAGTATTTCACTACAATGCTTGTTGCACAGGCCAATTTATAATTTCAACCGCGCATCGCATGATGCTATAATTGGACGAATTTACTAATGACGACATCACTTTCGTGTACATACATGACTTCATTGTTTTTTCAAGGAACATATTTTTCAATTAAGTTTTGAATCCTCGAATTTCGTAACCGTCTGAATCATACCAAATTCATTCTATATCAACCTATCCAAACCGCACTTAATATTCCAGGAATATTCCTCTTCCATATGATATATTGCAATATCTACGAAAGTAACTCAAGTTCAAGACAAGCGGTTGCATACAAATAAAAATTATGGAATTTATTAGGGAATCCGATCCCAATCGTCCCAAATATAGACCATTTCTTATGAGATCTAGAAAAGAAATATTCATCATCATCATGCACTAAGTGAAGATTATGATCTCCTAGTAACTTGCTCTCGATATTTATTAATTCTAGAATCAACTCATACTAACAGAATCTATATGCAGAGTTCAAATTATTTTCATACATCCTTCTCCTCATTCTTATGATGTATGTGGACCATTTCCTAGTGACCTGAATATGTACCTCATATTCATTTATTGAATGAGGAAAAATGTCTCTCAAAAAAGTCTGTGAGTTAGTAACAATAGATAAAATAATATCCAACAGTCAAACACAACATAAACACACTTTTTCACTTGAACTTATTGAACAAATTATCAATGTTGAAATCTCCAGCGCTATATGAATTTTCAGCCTGTGTATATCGACCTTGTTCCACTTTCAACCATGCTTTTTTGATAAGATCACTCCCCTTTTCCGCTACCATGATAGTAGGAGCATTGGTGTTTCCTCTCATTATCTTTGGGAAAATGGAAGCATCAATAACTCTCAATTTATTAATACCATACACCCTCAATTCTGGGTCAACCACTGCCGATTGGTCATGCTTAGGACCCATTTTACAAGTACCCACAGGATGAAATATGGTCGTAGTATATGCCATGGCTATGCAAGCCCAATACTCGTCACTACCAAAGTGGAGATGTTGACATGCGGGCAATGGAGTTCTATTCAGTCTTATTCCCAGATGCTGAAACGTCTTGGTCCTCTCCAAATTCAGGACTTGTTTGACACCGTCTATAATCCTGAGAAGGTCGATTTTTTCGGTGAATGTGTTTGCATAAATGAGAGGTTCGCCAAATACAGGGTCCGTATCATTCAAGAGAATTCTTCCCCTTGATTCGGGGTTCAGTAGAATAGGCCTTATCATCATACCATCATAATAGGCCAAAGGTTGAACAGCGGTATTATAAGTCAGAATGGGATCAGTGTAAAAATTTGCGACACTGATAGCGTCCCAAGAGTACTGAATATCAGGCCTATCATAACTCTCCTCGTACTTGGTTTGAACAAATGCATTGGCTTGCAGAGGACCTGTTGAGGATAATGGGCCCTTATGAGTCTGTTTCCACTTGTAAGTATCCTGAAGACGCTCCTCATCACTCACTGTGGTTGCTGTGTGATTAGTCAGTTGCATCACCACTCCATCAATAGTCGTATGATCTTGAAGGTTGAAACCAACGGCAGCGTCTTTCAATACCTTTATACCGTGTTGTTGAAGATGTTCGGCTGGTCCTATTCCACTCAGCATCAGTATTATAGGGGAGTTTATACTACCAGCTGATAAAATGACTTCTCTCTTGGCTATAGCTTGCACCAGCTTCCCTTGTCGCAGATACTCAACACCGTAAGCGGCTTTATTCTTTTCATCTATCAAGATCCTTGTGACATGTGAATTTGTACGAATCACCAAGTTATTTCTCTTGTATCGTATTGGCCGCACAAAAGCTGCATTGGTGCTAGCCCTTTCCCCATCTCTGGTGGTATGTTGCAAAAGGCTCGTACCAATCAGCTTCTCCGAATTTTGATCCACTTTATCCAAACCCATTTCCAAGTAAGCATCTATGACTGCGAGAGTGTTGATGTCTTGATAGGGGAAAATCTCCACTGATTGATAACCTCCGACCCCGTGATAGTGCTGCTCGATCTTCTCAGGGTTCCTGTTGTCTTCGGATTTGATGAAGTAGGGGAGGACATCTCCATAAGACCAACCGTGGTTGCCCATTTCTTTCCACTCGTCGTAGTCAGCGGGATGGCCTCTTATGTAGATTAGATAGTTGATGGTCGATGACCCTCCCATGACTTTGCCTCTAGCCCAAGTGCATCTTCCTTCATCCCTGGCTAGGCAACTTTTTGGTGATGGTTGGGTGGAGTATCCCCAATCTATGCTAGATGCTTGAAGCATGGGTGCGAATGCGGGAACATCTGCTGCGATAGGTTCTTCATCTCCGGCCTCCAGTAGTAATACCTGCAAACAGAAATACGGCAATTAGGCAGATGTGAATGGAATTGGAATTAGTCGAATCATTAAAAATGCATGAATTTGTTCACTCAATCAGAGTGTTTTTGTTGGAAAGTTTCAGGTAGGAACTGGATTGGTGATTTTTACAAAATTTATCAATGTGCTGTATATCATATCAGATAGATTAGAGCTTTTTTTTACAACGATGGGTAGAAACTATGAAGTAATGTCATTCCCAACCATATGATCGATCTGCGGTAGGAAACACTGAAGATTATTGGATTATTATTATATCGTCAAACAGTGATAAAAATATACAGTGAAAGATGTTCGAGCAGTATTATGTATACAGTAATATACATGAAAATAAGCTGCACCATATGGGAACATTCTAGTACTGAATAATATCTGAGGTATTCAAAGTTGTAAGATGATTGGTGAATGCAAACACCGTTTAACCATAGCAGTTGTCCCGAAATTACATAGGAAGATCTTAACTGCAGATTCTAGAAACAAAAATAGTAAAAAAGTAAAACATAAACATGGATCCAAAAATAGCCGCCACGGTAAAAACAGTTATCTCCAATAGAGATAAAATATCATCTTGGAAATATTATCTCCATTGGAATGAATAATGCTTTGGATTGAGACTTCACTTTTGAAACGATAGTTCTAGATATTTTGTCACAAGACATTTATATTCTCAAGAAAATTCTAACTTGGAGCATATTATTACATCAATGGGAGATAGCAATGCTCAGATCGAAACTATACTTTCTTGGATTTCAAACATATTCGCAATTTCAATCGGATTGCGAAATTTCTTCAAGGAAAAGAACTATGTATTTGTGTTGAATATATGTTCAAATTATTGGTTCAAGAGAATCAAATATCTTTGATTGGAACTTACAGTTTTCGAAACAAGCCTATGGTAATTTGACTCTAAGAAAACATGTTATCTCAACTTGAAGTATAGCAATATATCAATGGGAAGCGGCCATGCTCACACTGAAACAGTATATCGTTGAATTTCGAGAATTTCCATGGTTTCAATCCAAAAGCATACACGCGGGAAAAACAGTTCTCTCCAATAGAGATGAAATATTATTTTGGAAATATCATCTTCATCGGAATGAATAATGTTTTGGATTGAGACTTCACTTCCGAAACGACAATTTTAGATGTATTGTCACAAGACATTTATCTGCTTAAGAAAATTCTAGATTGGAGCATAATATTATTATATCAATGGGAAATAGCAATACTAAGATTGAAACTATACTTTTTTGGATTTCAAACATATTCGCAATCTCAATCGGATTGCAGAATATATTCATAAAAAACAAATATGTTTTCGTATTGAGTATATGTTCGAAGTGTTGGTTCAAGAGAATCAAATATCTTTGATTGAAACATACAGTTTTCAAAACAAGCCTATAGTAATTTCAGTCTGAGAAAACATGTAGGTAATCTCAATTGAATGCCCAATTGAAGTATAGCAATATATCAATGGGAAACGGCCATGCTCGCACTGACACCATATATCGTTAGATTTCGAGAATTTCTATTCAAATGCATACGCACATTATTATATACTATTTGTTGCACGTGAGAAATTCTTTATCAAAAATGTACCTACAAATTTGAATCATTATTACGTTATTAAAACAGGTATATAGGTATCCTCTAATATGAATTGTCAACTATGTTATATATGTTATAATATTTCTGAGGAATTACAATGATGATTAAACAGAAATTATACTTTTACTTCATCAAATTCCAAAGAGAGGATATGTATGAAAGAATAGTTTCACGAAAGAAATTATCTCTCTTGGAAATATGAATTGTTCAAAATGATCATGTAGTGACTTCTGACTAAAGAAATATTCAATTCCGACAATGCTCAATTGAAGCATTTCAATATTTTAATAGGAAACCGCAATGCTCACACTGAAACAATATTTCCCTGATGAATTACGAAAGTTTCTGCTATCTTCGTCCAAATTCTTTCATTATTTTCACCAGAGACGAAAAAATATTGTATTGATATATCTGAATTCAGAGTTTGAATTACTGATAAGATCCTAGTTTGGAAACATGGATTGTTAGTAATGATTATATTGGGATTTCTGTCAGAAAAAATATTCTATACTTACAAAATTCTCAATTGAAGTATATCAATATCACAATGCTCACTATGAAGAAATTCTTGTTTGATTTCAAAAGTTTTACTATCACATCATAATTTGATTTCTTGAGGATATAGAATTCGGAGTATTGATTTGATGATAGAAGTGTGCAAACTAACTGCCTGAAACAATTAAATATCCATTCTCAATGAATTTCCTAGTCCGATCATATCAACTTATCATTGGGAAACTGTGGATTCTTTAGATTTCAAGCATAGAAAATGCTTGGATCCCCCCTTCATATTGGTCGCCACTCTCCGCTCTCAATTTTGATTGGTTTAGGATTTGTCATGATCCCTTCCTCTTTATTTTATGCATCACATACTGTCCTAATAGCAACTCATTCTTTACTTGACTTGGCAGAGGTCATGAGCGAATTTCTTCTTCTTCTGAAATAATTTATTTGAAAAGAATTTATTGAATATGTCAATTGTAGAAAATTATTTCACTGGAATATTCATTTGGTATAACAAAATGTTCTCAATTCAAGAAATTCAAAGTATCCAGAAAAAATAATGTAGTCCTTGAAAAATATATCACGGAATGTCTTCTTTCAAAATAACATATGTAGCATTTTCTTCAATAACGAGATTGACAAGACAATTTATCTCTGAATAAGTAATTCTCTGAGAAAGTTTCTTTGGATTGACCATAACATTTTCTTGAATATAATTGCGATCCCTTCGAGCCGAGAATGTTGCCAAACGGTATGTGTTGTTTCGGTGCTCTTGTCGTGCATCCATCATTGTTCAACCAGTTCAACCTATCTTATAGGCATAGAAATATTGGTTATACCATTAAAGAAAAACTAAGGTCTTGAGAGGTAAGTTACATGCCTATATCTTATGGACGTTCATTCTTGGGTAGGTATTATTGTGTATCCGATCAATTGACGTAGCTATATCATCTCGAAAACTGATAATTCGTGAAAAACTTGAATAACCAGGATCAGCATAGTGAGTGATAATTGGGGTTAGGTTAGGTGCGGATGAACGTTTAAATTTGTCGAAACACTGATTGAACAGTGGAAAAGAGCTTCTTGAACTTGTAGACATCTTAGGTATTTTGATATTGCATATTATACCTAACATATTTTTACATTTTTTCACCAAATTTCGATCCAAGGAAAATGAATTCAGTAGTAAGAATGTTAACCCAGATTTGAAGAAATATAATAACCATGCATTGTGCTAAGTCACATTATCTCTCACATTGTACCTACATGGAGTTGTGAATGATATATTTTATATTTTTCAGTAGTTTGAAACCAGAGGAATACAACTTTATTGCGAGGTAAACTGGTGGACAAGTACAGAAATAATCTCTACGAATAGGGGAAAAGGTTGTCAAGAAGAAGGTCTGCAAGTGATGATGTGATTGATGAGAGCCCCAATAAGAGAACGGAAGTTGAGGATGATTCTCATTTCAAGAAATCGATAAAATTCCTCTAATTTGATAAAATTCTTGATACAAAACAATCTACAGCTAAAAATGAAAATCTGATTCTTTTTGTTCAAGAAAAATGCGAGTCATTGAGAGATTATGATTGTCTTGATTTGAATATATTGTGTTCTAAATCTGAAATATTGTATTATTTTCACGAAGAACTCCATTCATGTACGATTCAAGAAATCTATGACATTGCTATGAGTGTATTTAGTTGGAAACATAATAGACTTGAATTGAGCAGACATTTATTCCAGTATATATAAACAAGCCATACTCTTGAATCAAAGCATATCAAATCAAATTAGGTAATTCTTTTTATGTGTGTAAGGATAGCATTTCTTTGGATCAATGCATATTAGCTTCGTTCAAGATAATTTTTTTTACCGTGCGCTAGCGGGTTATAGCCATCCAAAGGCGAGGCCTTCATGATGAAATAGTATCCAAATTTTGTACCTACATGTATCTAACTTTGTATACCGAATTTAAAAATGTTGAAAATATTCTGAAATTTTGTTGAGTGGCGTGTGGCGAGGCCTTCATGATGAAATAGTATCCAAATTTTGTACCTACATGTATCTAACTTTGTATACCGAATTTAAAAATGTTGAAAATATTCTGAAATTTTGTTGAGTGGCGTGTGAAAAATGAGGGGATAGAAGTAATTTTTCCCCAACTCTTATGTTAATGCGATTTTCAGCTGTTCGACCATAGTATATAAAAGTTTCGATCGTTTTGTGTTTGAAAAGTGTTTTAACCGCCCACTCAGTTGCGAAGCAACCCTTGTGAGTCTAGGACTATATTGTGTATGAGTATATAGAGAATAAAAAAATGCTTATTGTTATCACAATAGCCACATTAAAAAGAATAGGTGTGTTTCAATCTAAAAAATAAATGTCTCATCTTTCCTTTTTATTTGGGTTGTGGATAGGTACTTATCAAGACTCAATGTTATTATCGGCATTTTAGTTGATATATAGGGATTCAATATAATGTTGTGTATTTTAATACCAATTTGATTAATCAAGCCTGGTTCATGCTTATACGAATATCGGAAGAATTTATGCGAATAAAATGGCCGCTGAAAAGAGATATCGCAATTAAGTTCAAATATTTGAGCTTTTCTGTGCATTTTTTATATTATCATGATATCATGATACCACATAATGCATGAATCAATAGTGTTGTAGAGTAGGAATGTCAATGTAATATTTATAATTTTACGATTCGCACGGAATTTTGCGAAATTCGTATAAGCATGAACCAGGCTTTACTCTTAATATACCATAGATTCGGTATCCAGGTTACTTGTAGTACCTACTTTTTTGCAGACCACTCTAGACAAAAAATTACTACAGGATGCCGGATATCCAGCATAAGCAATAAGATCTATGTAAAATACTGTTGTGATAATGTGATACCAGTCAGTTCCCATATATTATATGAATACCTATCAGGTATACTATTAATTTGATGAATGAAACAATGTAGTGATGAATTATCATTACGATGATTAATGAAATTATAAAAACTATCTCTACTCAGTATCCCATTATTCAATAGGTACGTATTTAGTTCGTGTATATTGTGTACCATCACTAATATAATGAAGGAACATAATCCGCCCTTGCAAATTCATGCATTACTGAGCATAAATAATCCAGCGACCAGGTGTACCAACCAAAGATATTAAACGCCGAGCTGGCACAGTTTTGGCAAACATATAATTCACACCGAAGCCCACAGAAATGATAATTCAACTAAATCGCCAGGAAATTGAAGTGTGCAGAACGAAATTTATGTACTCATTTCAATGACTGATATGTTTTCTAAATATCCATCGATTTTCCACTTTCCGTTCATATTTTGTTGCGATCCCCGCTATATATCATTTGACATTTATATAACTATATATCATATTGCTCTGTCGATATTAAATGTAGAAAAGTTACAAGAAAATGTGAAGAAAATCCTCCCTCATTTTCATTTTCATTTGGTGAAGGTATCGAGTATCTTGTGTTATGGACAATGTTCGTATGTGGAGAAAAATAAGAGAATGTTTGAGGTAGGTACAGGGTGATTGGCTATGGATTTCACGATTTTAACAGCTAATATCTCGAAAACAAAAGAAGATATTCGAGAGAGTAAACATTAATTTGGATGACATGTAATTTATTTCAGAGAGAATATTGTTCCACCTGATTTACTCATTTAATATACAAGGGCTAAGTATAACTTTCAACTTTTTCAATAGAACGCCCCCCATATTCACAATTTTCGAAGGTGCTTTCAATATATTCAATGGAGGCATTGAATAGATATCAGCAAAATAGAATTTGAATAATGATCGGTATTGGATATGAAGACCATCTTGGTTCTAGGTTTGAACTAGATAGATATATAGATATGACCAATCAGGCAATGAGTGCAACAATTATCAAATTCCGATGACATGAGTACGCCCATTTTCAAATAATTCTGAGATGTCACACACACTGGAACAAAAAGAGATATTTTAGAGTGCTGATGCCCCTATAGAATATATACTTAGGAAGTATATATTTCTTAAATCGAGAAAGAAAACACTTTCGAGAATTGTTGTAATATACATCACAGATCACTATTCAACTCTCTTGCAAATAGTTTTTCTGAATAAAAAACAACCTAAAGTAAATAATATCAGATATATATCACAAATCAATAATAAGCAGTTGAAAGAAAGAATGTCTCAAATCTGTTGGAATGAAGTGTATGCATTGCCCGATATCGAATCTACTACAAATAAATTTCTAACCATTGTACAATCATGCAAAAATCAATGTACCAGAATGATAAAAATAAATAGCAGTCAGAGAAAACGAAAGCTATGGATAACTGAATCGTTGATAAAATCTGTGAATAAAAAAAATTATATGTATGCTGAATTATTGAAATATCCCGACAATGAACAACTACGAAAAGAGTACAAGAAATACAAAAATATACTGGGTGAAATAATGAAAAATCAAAAAACAGAATATTACAAATCTCAGATTGATGCAAATAAAAATAACTCTAAGAAATTATGGGGAAATATTAATGGAATGTTCGGCAGTAAGAAAATGAGTGATATTCATAGATTGAAAGATGATAAAAATTGCATTGTCGATGACGAAAAACAAATAGCGAATATCTTTAACGAGACTTACATCAATATGGGCAAGTTGTTAGCAGAAAAAATTATACTGAATGGCACCGAAACGATAAGGGAAAAAATCACAAATAATTCAATATTTATTAGTCCAACATCGGAAAAGGAGGTTATTGAAGTTATTCACAAATTAAAAAACGGAAAATCACCAGGAATTGATAACTTACGAGCTGAGACACTGAAAGACATCGCACAATACATAGCAGGACCGCTTACTTATATCATCAATAAATGTATTGATATAGGTCACTTCCCTGATCAATTCAAAACTTCAGTTGTGACACCTATTTATAAAAAAGGGGACACAACAGATGCCAAAAACTACCGGCCCATATCGCTCATTTCAAACCTTGGTAAAATATTCGAAAGAATTATGAAAAACAGGCTCTCCAGCTATTTGAATAAATACGAACTGCTTTCTGATATGCAGTTTGGCTTTAGAGAAGGCAAATCAACTCAAGACGCCATAATAGAGTTTACCAGCCATATTTATAGAGCTCTAGATGAGAGCAAACCTTGCCTAGCTGTGTTAATAGATCTCGCGAAAGCTTTTGACACCGTAAGCCACAAAATACTACTTTCAACACTTCACAATTTTGGAGTACGTGGTAAATGCCTAGATCTGTTCAAAAGCTATCTAGAAAATCGCCAACAGTGTGTCAAAGTAAATGATACTACCAGCGATTTCAGAACAATTGACTGTGGGGTGCCCCAGGGAACCGTTTTAGGACCATTACTCTTTTCGCTTTATGTAAATGACCTATTTTCAATTCAAAGTAAGGGAAAAATAATCAGCTTTGCGGATGATACCGCCATATTTTATAAAGGTGAGACCTGGGTTGGTCTAAAAGATGATGTTGAAGGGGATCTTTCCTTGATCAAAGACTTCTTCGACTACAAGTTACTAACCATCAACTTCGACAAAACATTCTACGTACCATTCACAATTTATGAAAACGCACTACCAAATATACAATTCCTCTCATTAAAAGATCATATACGAATATCGCCAGTAAAAACAATCAAATATCTGGGAATAATGCTGGATAGACATTTGCGATGGGATCACCATATCAACTTTGTCCTAAAGGAATTGCGTTTTGTATTATATAAGTTTCGGCAATTAAACGATATTCTTGAGCAAAAACAAAAAAAAACACTTTATCACAGCCTCGTTGAAAGTCATCTGACGTACGGTCTTCTGGGATGGGGAGGAGCATCTAAATATAATCTTCGCCCACTTGAGGTTATCCAAAGACGCTTTCTCAAACTAATGCATTCAAAAAATTCAAGATATCCAAGTGATCGTTTGTATGCTGAATCAGATGTGATGGACTTGAGACAGCTATATTATAAAAATAGTAACATCAGACAACACAAAAACAAAAATGAACTTGTAAAGCTTACACACTCCTACAACACTAGAAGGCACATACCGTTTCAGTGTCCTTGGACACATAAATCTATTGGACAGAAAAGTTACCATTATTTAGGTCCAAAATTGTATAACACTCTACCACCAAACATTCAGGAGAGTCGATCAATTTATATATTCAGGAAATACCTAAAATGTCATATGAAAAATATACCTACGGAGTACATTCACAATTTGTTAAATTCATCAACTTTTTAAAATGCCTACGACTTTTTGATGTCTCAAGAATATTGAATCCTGATTATGTTATGTCTACTCTTATTATTATAGTCTGTATTGATATTTATAAATTTGTTATTCATATTTCAGCAGTTTCAAAGATTAATATTTCTATCATTTTTTTATATGTACCCATATTTTTATATATATATATGTGTAGTAATTGTTTAGGTTAACTATAATTTTGCTGGATCACATTATGTGACCATCTCACAAACAAGTGTATACTTCAGTGAGATATTTTTGTGTTTATATTGCCGAAGCTGTCGATACTGTTTTCATTCATTTTGTGAGAAACCTTTCGCAAATTAAACACTATTCTATTCTACAGGAGGCTTCATTGAAAAAATTGAAAACTATACACATGACATCGCATTCAAATTAATTGATAAATTTTCGAATATCTATTCTCGTTTTTATGATATAAAGCTGTTGGAGTCGTGAAATCCGTAGCCAATCACCCTGTACATATTGATGAAATTTAAAAAAATCACTATTGCGAATTCGAGACAAACAACATAATGAATAAATTTGTCGAACAGAATAATAATAGAACTCATGGAATATTTCTACGTGCTACATATGCACTGTTCAGTATGAAGAAATATATGAGTAGATGAATCCGTACTCAGTTTTTCCTCCATTATAGTTCCAATCTCTGTATGTTTCAGGTTTATGCTTCTATCCCTGAATACAAGTTGTGAATAAATTAATAGTTGCCTGTTATTCCCATACAAAAACTTGCCCATTATGATGCAGATAATCCCAATTCACAATATAATTTACGAAGGACTTATTTACTGCCAGGGCCATCAGGATTATCCAGATTAATTCTGCTACAGATGTGCTACCCTACATTTAAATAGAGAATGATGTCTTGTCCGCTAACACTTGCATAAACTAAACCCTCTTGGATTAAAATGTACAAACTGATAATCCCAGAGTGTTCTCCTGATGATATGAGTGAAACTTGATTGTTAGCTCGATTCGTGTGATAGATTGAGTATGTTCAGCTAATGACCAGTTCATTTATGAGTTACCTACTGCTAGTGATATCTGTTATTCATCCTCTGCAAGTACAAATACCAATATAAGTACCAGCAAATCATCATATCCTGATGAAATTCAGGAAGTCGTTGACGTTGAAGATTTTTTAGTGGTAGGCAAACGGACAGTTTCAAACTTAAATTGATGTTACTTAATATACAGTCACTAAGAAACAAAACTACTGAACTAAATATTCTATTAGAATATAACTCTTCTCCTGACGTAGTAATGCTTACTGAACACTGGTTATTCATTGACGAAGGTATTTATCTGCCAGGTTATTTATCAATAGCGAAGTACTCCAGAACAAGAACCCCCATGGGAAAGGGTACATCTCATGGAGGTACAATAATTTTCATTAGAGAGGCTCTTAGCTTAGCATTAGCTTTCTGTAAAGAACTTGATATTTATATTTTATGTATTTACAGATCTCCCTCATCAGATGTGAATACATCCCTCGAAAAGTTCGATATGTTGTTGTCAAACTTACCTTTAAAATCTTCGATCATAGTGGCGGGTGATTTCAATATAGATTATAATGAAACTCATAACAATACTACACAACTATTACAAAATATTTTAGAATCCAGTAATTTGAAAGTGCATGTCACTGAGCCAACACGTTTATCCCAGGACAAAGAATCTCTTATCGACTATATATGTAGTAACCTCGACGATGTGCCAAAGAAAGTTACACCCTCTGGTATATCTGATCATGAGGCCATACTTAGCTGCATCACCATATTTAATAAGCAAAAAATTAAAAATAAGACATATCGTTATGGTAGACTATATAGTAGAAATAATTTCGAGAAGTTTCATAACTATTGTACGCAAACTAATTGGCTCAGCTTAGAATACCAGGATAACCAATTCTCATCATTTAATAATTTGCTCCAGAAAAACTTCAAACGTGCCTTTCCAATACAAAAAATCAAACATAAAAAGAAAAAACCGTGGCTCACATCAGGTATTAAAGTGTCTGCCATCAATCTAAGATCATTGTATATGTTATAAAAAAATTCACAAACTCAATGTGGTTCAACGAATATTATATGAAATACAGGAATATCTACCGAAATATATTGAAACTGGCAAAGGAAATATATTATAGATCCAGAATTGAAAATTCTAATAACCCTGTAAAAGAAACCTGGAAAGTGATGAATGATCTCCGTGGTAAGACAAATACACACACATCAACCTCAATGAATCCTGATACACTCAACAAGCATTATTGCTCCTTAGCTGAGCGATTAACTAGCAATATGAAGGCAATTCATGATCCCCTTGAGCTCATGCACCTAGGGATTGCAAATTTACCGAATTTTAATTTACCGGTAATTCGGTAAATTATTTTAAAAATTACCGATTTACCGGTATTTACCGGTTTTTTCCGACATAAAAAAATAACACAGAAATAAGTCACAAAATAAATAACCAAACTTTAATTCTTGTTAAATAATAACAACAGAAAAGTAAAACTCTAGGTAAACTTAAAAAAAACTAATATACCTAACTTAAAAACTAATAACAGGCTCTAAAACATTCGACATAGCAATTTCAATAAAAAAATATCTATCGTTTCTTACTTCTCCAACGACTCTTTCGATTTTTTTTGTTTGATAAAAAAGGCCCTGAGAAAACACAGCTTATCAATACTATTATCACTTAGCCGCGACCTAATCTTAGTACAAATTGTTCCTGCCGCAGAAAAGGCTCTTTCGGACTCCACACTAGTAGGCCGAGTTGTCATGAGTGCTGCGAAAGCCATTTTTAGGTATTTCCCCTGAATTCCTTCCTTCCGAAAATATTGCATTTCTGTTTTCACACATTGATGAACACTGTTAGGCTTCTGCTGTCTTCTAATTGAAAGAGTACTGTTTATATCAATTTTTTTTCTTATCGCTAGTTGAAGTTTCTCTTTAATCGACAATGCAGCATTAACCGATTTTGATGTTGATGGGTCCAAAACCCGACTGAGGGGGATGTTTTCCTCATCAGAATCAGAGGAATCATCGAGGTCAATGCTATTTGTATTTTCTGATGACCTGCGTTCCTGTTCAATCTTTGTTTACGATTCATCCCTTCCTCGCTGCGCATTCATCACAGAAACAACGGATCCGCGCTGTTGTCAGCTTGGCATTTTTTACCGAAATTACCGGTAAAAAATGTCGATTTCTCGTCGGTAATTTAAAGAACTTTTAAGGCGGTAAATCGGTAAACCGGTAAATCGGTAAACCGGTAGTGCAATCCCTACATGCACCCTGTGGAATTAAATGATGAATTCCGTTTCACAGACACCAATATTTCTGAGTTGAAAACAGTTATTTCTAATATTAAAAAGAAAAATGCATCAGGAGTTGATGAAATATCAGCAAATGTTCTCCTAAATCTCCCAGATACAGCCCTATCACTACTTGCTACCCTTATAAATGATTCATTCAGTTGTGGAAAATTTCCTATCTTCCTGAAAGAGTCTTTAGTTATTCCTATCTATAAAGGTGGAGATTCATCAGATCCGAATAACTACCGACCTATCGCACGCTAGCCAAAATAATTGAGATACTAGTTAAGAAGGGGTTAACCTTTACAAACATGTCAGAGTATATTTGCGGTGTAAAGGGGGAAGTAAAAATCCCGAGCGAAAGGGGCGGAGACCAATGTCGAACAAAAAACGCTAAGCGCTGTTGGCGTCTCACTCCAACTCAGTGTCGCGTAAATTCGTAGTAAATAGTCTTGCCTGGTCGAGTGGTCGCTCGGAATCTGTAGCTCGGGTCTGCGGCCGTCGGCCGGCCGTTACAATTCTCAGAATAATAGGCCTCCGGCTTTTCATCACTCATCAGTATATTTTGAACTTACTGTGTCTATGAGGATAATTTGATATGATATGGGAAATATAAAAAAAACTTGTGGAAACAGATGAAACCCTTAACCCTTTCGAATATCAAAAACAGTAACACAAAAACGGCTACACGAGCTAAATTGAAACTTATAAATACACAAATTAGAAAATGTCTCTCGGTCATGGGAGAAATGGGACTTTCGATTGGACAAAAGAGAAAATTTCAAGCAAAAATTGGTGAGCTAAAACGGGTTTGATTTCTCATTCCAAAAATAAATCGGGGGCATGTAGGTTCAGGATTGATACCCTCTGTTCGGTGGCTAAATGTAGAATCAATTTGCAACTCGAGAATTCAGACAGGGCTCGTTATCAATTTGAATCACGATGAAATTGAATGCTTTCTCATTGATACATCGTATGATGAATATGGACACAGAATAAAAAATGCTGTTTATGGAGAAACTATACTGAACATTTGTATACACAACAAAATATATCGAAATATTCTTCTTCGATAGGTATGAATGAATGACATTTTTCAAGGTATTCAGTATATATCTTTACTGAACTTGAAAACTCGAAAACTCACATGATATATTTGAAAACAAAATTTACAAATAACATCCTATTTGTCTCTTATATTTTGACCCTTACCTACAGCATCAAGTATACGAGGTGGAAAAAACATTGAATATAAAAGTTGTAGGGTTTCATCGGTCCTATATTTTATCACTTCCAAAACGAACAAATGCGAATCGCAAATTTTTTTTTCAAATGGATCACCCCCGGTCATAGGTTTATAGTCAGAAGTCCACTTGTTTGTTTTATCTTCTGGTTTCCATGGTATATTGTATCCATATGCAAGGAAAGGATCAAATCAAAATTTCATTGGAAATTTTCATTCAATATTGGAATTGAAATAAGTGGAAAGCGGCTTGAGGAAAAAAAAAGTATTTCATTATGGTTGAAAAAAAACTGTATTTTTTTCAATTTTGCGATTCGCATTTGTTTGTTTTGGATGTGCCAAAAGATAGTACCGATGAAACAGCCCGAAGGTAGTACAGAAATATCTCTTATTTCCATATTACTCTCGTATCTACTGGTCAACTATTTCAGGCAGCAAATATGTCATGTAAAAATCTACTAATTTTGATTCCATCTTATCTTGCCAAAATCTATCATTACGATGAATTTTTTAATTTTTATTCCTTTATTTGTCCATACCGCGAAATAACCTGCATGAAATTTCGAAAAAAAAAAGTCGATGGCGACCCTCGAATGACGAAACGTCGTATTAAAAATTCTATACTGCTAAGTTATAGATCATGAAATACAGTTTCAAGAAAATGTCTGCTCTTTTCGTATCTATTAACACGTTCAACGCCATGTGTATCTTTTTCGATACACACTGTCCTATCCAATGTGTATCGAAAAAGATACACGACGTTCATCTCGTTCAATGCGTTGTGTGTCGTCAACTCGCACACTTGCCGTGTGTTTAATAGGACGAAAATGAAGTTTTGGCCCACACGGAAGTTTGTGTATGCCTGGGTTTGGGATATGGATGTTTATATTTTGAAATATCATAAAAATTATATGGTGGTAGAATAAAACAATGTATTCTCTGAAAAATTGTAATGAAAAAACTTATGAAACTGAACAGCATGATGAATAAACATTAGTGAGTATTATTGAAACATTTACGACACAAAAATGTTCCGCAAACAGAACATTTTGTTATAACTTGCGAGGCTATAACAAGTTTTCCGTCAATCTCTTTCCCCTTTCTGCCATATTTTCTGTAGCATTCCGCACATCGTCCACGTACATTCTTCCCCTCCACTTCATTATTTATAAGATAGTGTTTCCCCTTCGTTTTCTTGTGTATCTTCTTCGATACACATGGCCCATGAATTACGATTGAAAACTATTTCAAGGGCCACGTGTATCGAAAATGATACACATTCCAAAACGCACGAAAGAATGACAGAAAAATTTCGAAAATGATTTTTCCATACTCAGAATAACACCAGAGCTCCAAATAAAGTAAAAATAAAAAATATTGAAAAATCGTGGAATCTGATGTAGTACCTTGGCGCTGAACGTGTTAAAATAAAGCCAATAAAAAATTAAAATCTAAAATCTAAAATTTGTATTTCTTTGCGGCTCATTGTTGCGCACATGAATACACAACTTTTTCTTGATTCAACCGATCCTGTATCTCTAACCGTTATCGAATTCCCAATGTAGGGCTTCGAATATGGGACACCCTGTACATCGATTCCAATTATTTCTTATAAAAACATTCGAAAATATTTACGTACCTTATCAATCTCAATATCTTTTTTTCGACTGACAATTTCCTCACAGAAAGTCTTTTACGATGTTTATCGCCAGTTCGATAATTTGAACTCGACATGCTTGATCACAATAATAATACTAGTTCACAAACTAACAATAGTGTCACCATCTGAATGCAATCGCAAATTATGATACATGCATATCTGGCCGGCCCTTTGATGTGCACATAGCGCCTGCCGCCGCCGTTCGCAAAAAATGTTTACGTTTTCTTTCACCTAAATAGTCTTATTCGAGAATGCAATGAATCCTTTTCGCAACTTCCATTGATATCATCACATGTGCTAAAATTATTGGAATAGCTTCAGTGCTATTTTTGGTTTTTATGAATGAAAATACGATTCATTCATAAATTCATAGTATCCATGTAAAAGTGCTTATTTGGTGCGAGGGCGCTCGAATCAGTCATGAAAAATGCTCCGTAATTGAGTCTGCAGGGGTTCAGCAAAAATCATTTTTGAGCTAGTAATTATTGATGGATCGCGATAATTTTTTTTTTTCAATAGAGACAATTGTATGATTGAGGCATCTCTCGGAGTACTTTTTCGAAATACGATATATCTTGTGAGATAAAAAATAGTGAATATGGGAGAAATTTCGCAACTTTTTTACTAGTTTTTTTTCAAAAAATCAAAAAAGTACTACGAGAGATGCCTAGATCCAACCTTCCTCAAGCAGAAAGTGAAAAAAAAATTCGATTTTTTTCAGCGAGGTCCGAGTAATATGATTTTTGCCATTCCTTGTTTCACAAAGTTTTACCATCAATCCCAAATAAGGTTAACCCCCTCTTAAAGCTCGAATGTTGGACTTCTTGAGTGAGAACAAAATACTGACAGAAAGTCAATTTGGATTTCAGTCGGGTAAGGGCACAAATGATGCCCTGTTTTCGTTTATGGATTTCCTGTACTCTGGCCTCAATAATGGAACGGCGGCAGCAGCAGTTTTTTGTGATTTTTCCAAAGCGTTCGACTGCGTTAATCACGGAATACTGCTGCGGAAGCTGAATCGTTACGGTTTCACAGGAGTTGAACTCCGGTGGTTTGAGAGTTACCTGTCAGATCGTCAACAGGCTGTTAAAACAAATAGTGTCTCGAAGACTACTCATATAAAACATGGTGTGCCACAGGGTTCAGTCCTTGGACCTCTCCTTTTCTTACTTTATGTTAATGATATGGCTTTTTTAGACATCAGAGGTAAAATAACATTATTTGCCGATGACACCACCATTCTATGGCAAGAAAAGAATGAAACGATACTACACTCTAGAATAATGCAGGATATCCTAGTCATCAAAAATTGGTGCGAATCGAATCTCCTATCTCTTAATATAAAAAAAACTAACATCCTAGCCTTCAACTGCAGCATCCCAAACCTAGATATTGGCAAAGAAGAAATTGAAAATAAATTATCAACCAAGTTTCTGGGATTATTTATCGATAATAAATTACTTTTTATGGAACATGTGACAGCTATGTGTAAAAAACTAGCTTCTGGATGCTATGCCATCAGAATCATCACCACCGAACTAGGATATGCATCTGCCAGAACAGCATATTTTGCTGTACTTGAATCGCACCTAAGATATGGAATAGCATTCTGGGGGGCATGTAGTAACCAGTTATTCCAAAGGAGTTTCGTTTTACAAAAACGGGCTCTGAGATATTTGTGTAAGGCAAAAAATAGAACATCCTGTCGAGATTTATTTAAGAACTGTAGAATACTAACGGTAGTCTGTATATTCATCTTAAAAACAGCTTCTCTGATTCACAAAAACAAAAATGCTTTTCAGCTAGTCTCGTCAAACTACAATACTAGGCAAAGTGGCCAGGTCAAATTGATAATACCCCGTACCACTATGATCAAGAACTCAATTATTTACAACGGAATAAAAATATATAACCATTTGCCAAGTGTAATCAAAAGTATCCAATGTATTCAAAAATTCCGTACTAAGGTGAAAGCTTTACTTATTGTAAATCCCTTATATAGCCTGGAGGAATATTTTTCTCAGGAATTCTGAATTCCTAAATCTAAAAATTGTCTTGTAAAAGGTTCATATTTAATTTTGGATACACCTTTATACCATATTGACAATAACTGTTTTGATTTGCCTCAAATATTCATAGAATTGTGTTTGATGTGTTATTTATTCATATTATGTTTGTATCATTTATTTATATATGTTTATATTTATGTTGTGTGTATGTATAATTATGTAACAAGCTTTGTCAACAAGTGTTATGTACTTATGACAATAAAGCATATTTTGAATTGAATTGAATTGAATTGAATTGAATGTGTCATTATACCTCTACTTCTCCAAGGCTTTTGTAAAATGACACATTCATTCGTGATAGGATCTCAAAAGTGATGAATAAATGCTTCCGATCACCTGGGACCAAAACTTGTCGATCAACTGTTTAAGTTGAACAACTGATTTGGTCCCCTTATCTAGTGGAATGTTATCAACTCTTCAAGCTGAATGCTATCTGATGAATAGTGACAGTCTTCAATATCCCTACTTTCAGCGGTTTTGTAGTTACTTTATCTCAGTGACATACTAGGAAGATGCAGATGGAATTTTCAATGTCCTGAAAATTGTTGATGTTCATTTTTGTGTCATCAGTAAAACATGTTCGTATAGACAACAAATATGTCATATATATCATGTCAATTTTAATTTTCTCTCATTCAATATAGTGTCATGTATACCCTTGAAAAGGACATTATAAATGTACACTCAGTATATAAAATGTATTCTATTCACCATGTTATTTCAAAGGAAATATTTTCGACTCAACTGGAGTAGAATTCGAATGTAAGATAAGAAGGTATATTATAACGTAGCAGAAGTGCATTCTGCTGGAATAACATTTTTGTTTCTTACTCGAAATGAGATGCAATTGTTACATTACTGACTACGTTAATCAACGCTTGCATTATATAGTTTTTTTTCTTCTCGTCCTATTCGGGAATGAATACTTGAGCTCAATAAAGTAAATAGTATTATCCAGTGAAGTTATATGGAGTCCTTCCGGTACACAACAATAGTAATTAAATATCCAAAAAATAATCGTTTTATAAATGGTTTATTATGTCAATTATATGAATTGAATTATTCATGGATTATGATATTATTGTTCACATACTTCTTGAAGTCACAATGTATTGTGGAAAGGTCAGATTTTTTTTCATAATTATATATCTTAATATATTCAGTTTATAATCAATAATCAACTGAAATTGAAAGGCATCCAGAATAATGTGCTGCAAAAATCATCCACATTACTCGATATCCATCTTCACCCTTAAACTTTTTCAATATATATTTATCAACTACATAAAATCCATTTCTGCTTGAGGAATTATGGTTGCTGCTGAACTTCATTTCGAAAAATATACTCATTTCACGAAAATAGCAGATTTTCTGATGAATATAGAACTATTCAAAAGTAATGACTTCTGCTATATTCATCAGTTTGTAAGTGTGCTGCAATTCATATCAATTCGCATAATTGATTTATTTCCGTATGTTCTCAACAATTCGGCATGACGACATGAAGACCTCGGAAAATGTTTCCAATGAGGAACAAATTTTCCTGTACAGAATACCAAACTCACATTCTGTATAATAGATATAATGTCATTAGTAACTAAAGTTCTGAATAGAAATCATGTTTCCAATGGTCATGACTAGCATTTGGTTTTAATAATTCATGTTATTGCCTAATGAAGCCAGATTCCAAAAACAATTCCGAAATATTCTGATTCAGTTACAACAGGAATATACGCGAATTGGAGATAATTTATGACTAATTCATGTATCTATCAGCCTGATTTGTTCGATGATAACTGACGAATCGATATTTCAATGTAGATTGCATGCACATGCATAAATTAAGAGACAATAGAGATATAAAGCTGAACTAAGGCAGGAATCATTTCCATTCAGCTGGAACATAAGGCCCATTTACATAAATTCAGGACATCAAACGGATGCTGAGTGTCGAAAATATACCGAAAATCATTAATTGTTCGCTCAAATAATGTTCTCGATTATCTCATATAATATCTCATATAGGTATAGGTTGGAGTACAGTTGGAGTTTTTGAGGATGATAATCGATCTTCAATGTAGCCATAGTATACTTATTTAAACTGTAGGTATCTTTGAAATGTTCAATGAAAAATTATATCACAGACTACCAAGACCAAAACAAGTTGATTGTAGAAAACTTACCTCTATTCCAAAATTATCAATTTTGTAAATATATTCAAAAGGTGCAGTGTCCCGTATTCATAACTCTATCCGCTGTATTGTTTCTGAGAAATATTAGAAGATATTGCTATACAGGGTGTCCCCTCTCAATTGGAAAAAACTTCTGGGGCATATTGAGGAACCATAGACAAGCAGTTTGAGATAAGAGACTGATGTCCGGACGTGCATGGTTTTCAAAATACAGGGTGTCAAAGTTTTTTTCAAAAAACTTTTTTTATCAATATTTCAAAGACACGTGACTTCCAGTGGCGGCCCGGGGGACAGTGTCACGAATAAAAATGACAAAAAATGTACGCTGCTGACTTTTTTTAAAAATTTTATATATTTTTTAGAAAGCTCAGTTAAAAATACAACTTTTTTGTCACTTGATATTTTTTCCTATCTCTCTCCGTTTTCGAGAAAATTTTTTTATTAAAAACTTTATTGAAAGGTTCATTATCTGAAAATCTAAAACAAAACAATGTTGTCATGGTAACACATAAACATGTCAAACTTTAGTAAAAGTGTCAGTTTCTAAGTACTTAATTATTTTCAAACGTTAAACTAATTGCAAAAATGAATCGGTTTGAATTAGCCGAGCTTGCAGATATGCATCTCTTGTATGGGTAAGCGCGGGGTAATTCTTTGTTAGCACAACGGTTGTACGGGCAGCGGTTCCCAAATCGTGAATTGCCAAACCATAAGATTTTTATCAAAATTCATCAAAATCTACGGGAGACCGCCGGCTCATTCGTGGTAAGTATTGCAGAAATGGCAACTTTCTGTGTTTTTTTTCTTGCGCGTTTCTGTTTTACAGCCAATCTAAGAGGCTTTGTTATCTTTGCAGCCTATTCGAGAATTTGCAAGGCAGTTTCCGATCAGATATGCCGTTGAGGATGAAGTCATGGCACGCATTCAGAATGAGCCCAACACTAGCACTCGTCTGATTGCGTCGCAACTTGATTGCAGCAAAAATACTGTCCATCGAGTATTGAAAATCCACGATCTCTAACCATTTAAACTGCAAAAGGTGCAGCATCTACTGCCTGACATCGCTCCTCGGCGGCTCGAGTTCTGCGAGTGGTTGCTCCGTCAAGCGGATGAAAACGCTGATTTTTTAAGTATAATCTTCACGAGCGATGAAAAAGGATTTTCGCGCGAGGGGACATTCAATCCTCGTAATAACCACGAGTGGAGCGAACAAAATCCCCATGCTACGCACATCAGAGGATATCAGCAGAAGTTTGGTGTTAATGTTTGGGCAGGTATTCTTGGCGACCATTTGATTGGGCCGTACGTTCTACCTGATCACCTCAACGGGAATAACTATCTAGTTTTTTTGCGAGATATTCTGCCCGAGCTGCTGGAAGATGTATCCCTCCAGTTGCGTAGAGAGGCCTGGTTCCAACACGATGGTTGTCCAGCGCATTTTGCGCGCACCGTGAGAGGTTACCTCGACCAAACCTACAACAACAGGTGGATTGGTAGAGGTGGTCCCGTCCCTTGGCCAGCAAGGTCGCCGGACTTGGCCCCCCTGGACTTTTTTCTTTGGGGCGAAATGGAACGGTTGATCTATGCAACTCCTGTGCCGACCATGGAGGACCTAGTTGCTAGAGTTGTGGTGGCAGCGGAATTTATCGCGAACAATCCAGGCGTGTTTGCTCGGGTGCGCGAATCCTGGCTCGACAGGTGCAGAAAATGCATCGAAATGCATGGTGGACACTTTGAGCATTTGCTCCACTAATTAATAATAAATTATTTGTAAAAAAGCCTCCTTGTTTTTCTTTCTAATAATAATGAACCTTTCAATAAAGTTTTTAATAAAAAATTTTTCTCGAAAACGGAGAGAGATACGAAAAAATATCAAGTGACAAAAAAGTTGTATTTTTAACTGAGCTTTCTAAAAAATATATAAAATTTTCAAAAAAAGTCAGCAGCGTACATTTTTTGTCATTTTTATTCGTGACACTGTCCCCCGGGGCGCCACTGGAAGTAATAATAATAATAATAATAATAATAAATGTCTTTATTTCCACATTCCACTCCTAGTACATTTGTTGAAAGATTAAAAAAAAAAAAAAAAAAAAAATGGGTGGAAGGAAATCTCAAGGGGAAGTTCACCAAATTGGTGCTCTACCACTTAACCCTTGTTTGTAGTAAAGTTTATATTATTTTTTTATTTTGCCTACCTAACCTAAGCCTACTTAACCTTAACCTATCCAATCTAAGCCTAAACTTTCATAATCAACATTTAATTAGTGCTAACTGAGCGTCTTATTAAAGCTTACATCACTAGCAAATTTCAAGAAAATCGGTTAACGTGTCTTTGAAATATTAATAAAAAAAAGTTTTTTGAAAAATACTTTGACACCCTGTATTTTGAAAACCATGCACTTCCGGAAATCAGTCTCTTATCTCAAACTGCTTGTCTATGGTTCCTCAATATGCCCCAGAAGTTTTTTCCAATATATTTTCCAATATTTTTCCTGTATATTCATAGATATTGCTTCACACACATCTTGATAGCATAAGGAAAAAAATGTCAATCATTGGCATCATTGGTGATTATTGTAATCATTTCATTGGAGGAGGAAAACAAATGGAAGGATTTCAGGAAAAGGGTCACAAGAATTGTGATGACATTTTCAAGACACCTTATTGTGATTAGGATTTTTCATAAAATGATTTTGACATTTATTCAAACTCATATTTGCTTGTGTAGCAGATTAATGACAGTAAACTTTCCCAGGTATGTAATCGGGGTTCTTTAAATAATTATGTTGGATTTCAATAAGCAGACAAGCCAAACTCCAAAGAAGAGTCCTAGCTTTTCAGTTTCTGATTTTTCCCATTCACTGCTCACAATGTCGAAATTTAAAGCTATTATGTTTCCTGTCTTTATACGCCCAATCTAGATATCGATCCTGAGGTGAGAAAAATATAGGTCTCTAATGCAACCGAATTTCCAACGGAGTGTGGGATGATATAAAAGTTCAAAGACCCCAGTTTATATTTATGCTCAGCGGAGTATGGTAAATTTCCATACATGAATAAGCTCATTTCTCGCACGAATAAATCGGAAATGTCGAATCGTACGCCGCCTAATTGAAGATTGATCACAGAATGCAACATGGCCGAAGTCGAGTTTATGTCATTCACACAGTATCACCTATACGGATCTGACTTTGCATGATATAAGCCAGCGTTTCCCAATAGCGACCCGGTACCGGGCCATCAAAATAAAATACCGGGTCGCAACATTCCCGCCTTGTTTCAAAAAGAATGGTTCCTTTGGTAGAAGATAAGCAGCAGCTCCATACTTTGCACTAAAATTTAGTGACTAAATAAGTGATACCAAACATTCTTACTATAAATAAATGTGTATTATTCTACCTAATGGAATCAGCTTGGGTTCAAAAATATTAGGTGGGTCACGAAGGGGAAGTGTGAAAATTACCGGGCCATGGCAGAACAAAGGTTGGGAAACACTGATATAAGCGAATTTGGCTGGCAAGAAGCTTAGCTATCTTCCCAGTTTGCTTCTGGGGGTCCCAGAAAAATGCGTAGGGTAAAAGTTCCAGTCATCGTCAGTGACCCATCAGTGTTTGTCACAATCGGACAATTATGTCTATTAAGTATTAATAAGCATGTGGTGATATATGGCGTAGCAATCATCAATTATAAATAATCCAGTACATCTTAACATTAAATTTCAACTATGATAGTCAGTAAACCAACAGTACTTCTCGGAAAAGGAACAGGACAATTTTAAATGAATAGAAAAACAAAGGGAAGAGAGAAGAAATTGCAAGAAAAAAAGGACATTATATTTGGCGATGAGGAAAAAAGTGGAAGGAAAATTGTTCAGTTGATTCATTGATTGTTCAGATAGATGGTACTGCAAAATCTGATGTAGAACATGATATATGATACAATCAATGCCTAGCCTATAAATCTTTGATGAATTAAATTCGTGCAAATATATCAAAGGGTGCAAAAAATTGTATTGCACATTCTGTGAACGAAAAAATAAAATGTACTGCTTGCTGATGATTTTCAAAGAATCAAGTTACCGTGATTTGTTTTTCTCAACTTTACAAATCGTCAATACTGGAAACCTTAGATGATGTATGCTAGATATGGTATCCAAGTTATTTGTTTGGTGGTCCGGGGGGTTTAAAGTACTAAGCTATTGATTGGTCGTTTTAATTTTTGACCATACATATGTGCATAGATATTTCATGCTTACGCTAGATCCGGCGGTATACAGGTTATTTGTTTCGTAGGTTCGGGGGGGTTGAAAGTACAAAGCCATTGATTGGTCGTTTCAATTGTTGACCATACAAATGTGTTGTCCCACGTGACCATAATACCTACTTTCTTGCAGACCCCTCTAATACCAAACAAATACTACATGATGCCAGATCTAGCGTAAGCATATTATGATCTAAGCTGGAAACGATAGAGTAAACAAATGTCCCTCCTAGTTTCGAAGATTATGGAAAAGTGATATAGGCATGCGGAAATTGCCTGAATTTTCGATATAACCTAGAAAAAGTATTCCTGATAAAAAGTCATAACTATAGCCCATTTCATCATTCGAAAAGATCCCATGAAAAAATAAATATTTTACCTGTGTGACACTACCTAACATCAATGAATTAGATATTCTTCTGCTAGATTTATTTTGAAAATCTTCAATATTGCGGATGCTATATCACAGAGAAATCCCCATCACAAGGGGCACCCTGTACGACAATAAATTTCATATTCAACTATCATTGTAATTCTAATTGATATTGATTTAGGTTGTATCCTCACGAATTAACATGAATTAACATGAATGTGTAATTTGAACAATATTGTAATATTGTAATACGAATTGCTTTGAAAAACTGTCAACAATTTAATTGGTTATTTTCTTAAATTAGAAATTCCTCTTGATGTGGACTCTTCAATAATGAGAGAATATTCGTTAATTATGGAATGATAAGATAATTATTGAAATAATAAAAATATGTGAAAAAATTCAGTACATGGAAGTATTTCAGAAGATGATATGAGTAAAATATCGGAAAATATATTTTGATTTTTGACAAACGAAAATAAAAGATTACACTCGTTTGTTCAATGAAAAATGATCAGGTACTTATTTAGTTGACAAAATATACCCATTTCAAGAATTTTTTTTAAGTTCTGGTTTCCACCAAAACCGTAATTTTCAGAGAACATCGTGAGTACCAAGGGAAAGAAGGTAGGAGTTGGTGTTTTTTTTGAATTTCTAGAGATGGTTTGCTTCGGGGAATACCTCCCTAGGCAATGAGTTCCAAAGTCTCGATGTTCGTTGGATGAACGAGTCTTTGGAAAGGGACGTTCTGCAGGTCTCTAAATCAAATCATGTACAAAAATATAGAAACCAACTCTACCAACGTGTATTTGAATCATAATACAGAATTACGAAATAAACCAAATGAAAAACCACTCGAAAATCGAGAAACTAGACGCGAACATATCGACCGCTGGTGAATTCAGACTCGTTAAACATTCAAGAGAAAAACGAAACACGAATGTAGCAATTCGCTAAATAATCGACTACATTTTGTTTCCATTAGGAGTGGGTCGATTCAGAATATAGACATTACCTCAGTATACATAAATTGGATGAGTGAATAATGAAAATCAGCGGATAGGGATCAAAAACAGTTTTCATGTTCAAAAGCACTACTGAACAAACTATCAACTTCTCTGTTAGCACGAGGGTGAATTTTGCTTTCTTTGAAATCCAACGCCTTTCATCACCCACATTTTCAATTAATACATGTACTTATCAACAAAAATATTTATATCCCCATATATTTGGAAAAAAGTTCACATAATTCCTTTAGCCAAAATATAGAAGCCAGTCTTGATGATCTTCGTCCAATCCAATACGTATCTCATGCACTATTTTTGAATTGTTAGAGCAAATCGTTTATCTTCAAATAAGAAACTATCTTGTCCCATAATATTTGACCTTCCTCCCAATCAGGCTTTCGTGCTGATCACATGTTGAAAGGAAGGAAGACATAAATGCTGCAATTAATGCCAAAAAACTTCCTACATTGGTTTTGATAGACTACTCAAAGGTCTTCTAAAGAATTTACCATCTATACTCGTATCTGCTCGCTAGCAGCACTGAGAGCTCTGAAGTCATACACTTGTGAGTCTAAGCTGACTTGGGACTGAAAACAATCCCTAAGACAACTGGCAGCGAACAACCAGGTCACTTTGATGTGGGTGCCAGGTCATAAGGGAGTTGAAGGCAACGAGGAAGCAGCCTGTTTTGCTAAAGAAGGGGCAAATACACAATTTCACGGAACCCTTCTGTGGACTTTCCAAAGCCCACTTGAGAGAGGAGTTCCGACGCTGGGAAGCGGATGAAATGAAATCTCACTGGAATAAAGTGCCAGGACAAAGACAAGCGAAAAGGCTAGTGAGCCTCTCGCCAAGGAAAGCTAAACAGCTTCCCGAATTGGACAAAAAAGACTTGAAACTGGTAACGGGACTCCTCACTGGACACTGCCCTCTGAGGTACCACCTCAAAGAGATGGATAAAATAGAGAGTGATAGTTGCCGCTACTGCGAGAACCTCGCTGAAACTGCAAAACATTTGCTATGCGAATGCCCAGAACTCTTCTGCAAGAGGCTCTAGTTCCTGGAATTGGCCTTCTTAGAGCCCTCCGACATCAGGAACCTAGCTCCCAGGAAGCTGATAAACTTCGCACGAAGCCTCGGAATCCCGGACCTCGAATAGATTAAGGGTTATGCACGAAAGATCCAATAGGTCGAGGTGCTTGAGAAGCTGCACAGCCTTAACGACCCCTCCTACAATCTACAATACTCGTATCTCTGCAATCATTCCTCAGATTGATGATGTTAATATTATATTGCTCAATGATAACCAATCAGTGATTTTTCACTACTAGAAACCTCAGGGTTCCATTCTAGGCCCCATTCTATTTGTAATATATATACATCTCAGTTTTCGGAATGCCCGCTCCATACAAATACTTATTCATAGTTACGCGGATGACACCCAATCTCATAAACATCTTGCTGAATAATCTTTCGTTTAGTCTCACCAACAAATACACGTGGATCTGAAGAGTTTGTTACATATATCAAATACATAACTGTCAACCCTTTTAGGTCTTTTGTTGTGCTCTTTTGCTGAACTACTATCGGAAAACGGTACGTTAATAATTTCAGATATAGGGATGTGAACATAAAGTACCCTCTCAACGTAGAATGCACTGGAGGAGAGAAGAAGAGGGGTTGCCATATGAAAAAATTAAGTTTTCGAACAAGAAAATTCGGTGCAAATTTCTGAGCACCGTGTATAATTTTTTTCAAAAAGCTTCAAGAATTATGAAGCTTGCTTGACACCCCTTCATGTTCGAGGTCGAGACGTGCCAAACTACACTCAATCATTTTAATTTTCATCGAATGGTGCAGTTATGGATCTCATTTCAGTTTTTCCTAATACCCTTAACCTCCAAACTTTGAGGAAAAATTCCAATACCGTTTGTCTCTCCCGATGTTAATAGCATCGACAATGACGAAATAGGTTTATATTTATATTTAGAGTAATATAAATAATAGCGGTAAAAATTCGCAGATACCTAGTAAGAACCAGAAAATTATTCAAACACAATACCTAGGTGCTGCTTCACGGTTCGCAAATTCGTCGTACGAAATTGATAGCCCCAATCTGTACCTTTTAAGGTCAACTTCTGTCTTGATTGTTGATAAGCTCACGCAAGGTTTCACCTATTGAATCTGCGCCTTGCTTCAAGGTTTTGTACGTCTGTAGGTATCTTGAGAGTTTATGAACCCTACATCCAAATATAAGTATTGATATATATGATTGAGCAGTTTATTGAAAACCTCAAAACTCCCTGACATCGTCTGTTTTTTTGGTTATTAGAGTATCAAATATTTTGGCGGAGGTGTTGTAACCCCCTTATGAACGCTAATACTTCTGAAACCCTATATAGATTTGATCGAGCAGTCTATTCTGATCATCCTGAAAGGCCCAAAAGTCCCTGACATCGTCTGTTTTTTTGGTTATTGGAATATCAAATATTTTGGCGGATGTGTTGTAACCCCCTTATGAACGCTAATACTTCTGAAACCCTATATAGATTTGATCGAGCAGTCTATTCTGATCATCCTGAGAGCCCCAAAAGTCCCCGACATCGTCTGTTTTTTTGGTTATTGGAATATCAAATATTTTGGCGGATACGTTGTAACCCCCTTATATGAACGCTGATACTTCTTAATCTCTATATAGATTTGATCGAGCAGTCTATTGTGATCATCCTGTAAGCCTCAAAAGTCCCCAACAACGTCAGGTTTTCTCGAGGCTTTTCTCGTGACACATAACAAATTCTCTAGCGTAGGGGTTATCTAGATGAGAATGGATTTGAATTTCTCGGAGCTAGTACAGATTGTTGAAATAATCAGTTTTTGCATCATATCAGTGTTAAAATGAATTCATAAACATTATTTGTTTGGTCAACTGTGAATTGGCAGGTGCGCAGATTTAAATCTATAAAGCTAACTTCAGCCACATTCTCCCAACATCATTTTAGTGGCTTTCACGAACATTATAGGTTTTGCTGTCAAAAGTTGAAAATATGCTCAAAAGAGTACAATCAGTAATTTTCAATACACACATAGTAAGTATTGAGTATTCACTTAATCAGTTTGTTCATAATTCATTTGATTTTTCAAATGTACCAGATTCATGTAATGAATACTCGCGATATAGCCTTAAATAGCTATATACACGATAGCACTTTTTTGTCCATTTTCGACGTACCTACTGAAATGCCTCGAACATTTCACATGAGGAGGGGAGTTCCCTATCAACAATGAAAGGAATGGTTGGTTTCATCTCTAAAAATTAACAATATCCCCGCGACGCTTTCAGTTCAATATGTGTGGTTACTTTTCATATTGAAATTCGGACCTTGTGTGGGTGATATAATTGTGAAATATTGTTGTGACCTGGTTGCTGTTTGCCCAGCTTTTCAACAGGATTCAAGGGAACCCCCAGGACGGCACTAAGTCATCGGAATCTGCATCTCCTTCTGGCCAAACGGAAGACTTGTTATCAGGTAGGCTGTTTAAGGGCTCGTATATTGATATTTGCAAATCTTTTAACTAATACATCTTGACCATCACGCTTTATTTCATCACGCCCTTGTGTGTGTGTCTATTTCTATCTCTCCAAAGAGAGCGGAAAAGGTAATGCAAATGTCATGGTACACTATTGTCAAATCGGAAACGGGGAGAGATACGAACTAGGTTAAATTAAGAAAAGTATGCGCAATTTTATGACCATTTCGAATATCAAGAGTGTTTGCAATCCGATAGCCTTTATGTGGTTCGAATTACGTAGACTTTATCCAAAAACTTATTATATAGATGGTCAATGTGACACGTGGAAAATATGGGATTATTCGGCTGCACTTGAACGACTTACCCGTGATCTGAAGACACCGGCACCACACCTTGTATGCTAAATCCACTTCACAAAGGGCCCTTTTTGATGGAAGATGGGTTCACTTGTAGAGGAAAGTCAAAGCCGGCAAAACACCCATACACATAAACACATGCATTAAGTCATTGAGGATTGAGTCAATTGTATTCGTGCGACAATTCAATAGTTGTAAGCAATGCGAAAAGTTACAGGAAACGCCTGTATTGCAGCATTTTATAATAACAATTATCAACTGTTTTTTACCATGAAAAATATATCCAGGTACGATCTCGAAAGTTCTCACCTTATCAGTTCCACTTTTTGTTTCGCGACCATATACAGGGTCGCCCTAGTGCAACATATTACACACGAATAATAATTTATATTTGATAGAAACGAAACACAATAAGGCTTTCTCGAACAAAGAGGAATGGAGGATATCTTACGTAGTTTCTGAAATATCCTGGAAAAACTGACAATTGCCGATTCTTATTATAGTCATCGATAACTCTTCAACTATTACTGCTAAGATTTTGAAATTTGGTATGGTTACTTAATTTCGCATGATGAATCGGTGATATTAAAAAAAAATCTAGACACACAGGATTCGAAGATATCGAAGCCAACTTTGATATTTTCAACGGCAACCATTTTGGATTTTCACACCACGGGATAGATCATGAAATTACCAATTCACTGATATATCATACTTGAATGTTCTAAGAAGGAGATGTCGAAATAACAAAAAAATTGAAATATGAAGTAAAATCTATGATGTAGCATCAATACTTCTAGATTATTCATTTTTTTATGTCATAGTGGACAGAATTTTATACGTAAGTCTATCTGCACATTAAATTCGCGAGTTGATGTGTAATTCCGATTTTATTGTGAAAAATTCATCATCAGAGTCAAGAAGGCTGCTGTCAGAATCACCACTTATTGTTTGATGTAATGAAATATTCAGTTCAACTGTTATTTTGATCTCATCTAATGTCGAAGAAAAAAGTGATTGATATGCACCTACTTACAATGTTTACATCGTTGCTTTCGAAATTCGACACGTGCCAGCCAAGTATGATGGAAGCGGCTGTCACAATGTCCAGTTCTCAGTGCTTGATTTTATAATATGAGAAAATCAGAACTGCTAATTTCACAGTAAGAAGACTACCTACTCATGAGTTGCAAAAAAATACAATCAATTCAATACAGGAGGCAACCCAACGGAGAAAACCAATGACTTTTATTTTGCAGTATAGTTGCCCTCTAGCACCTGTTATTGAGTTTCATATCATTATTGTCATTTTTAGTGAAAATATCTGGAATTATAAGTTTGACAGATCTCGAATTAACTGGATATTTTCTATTTTTCCTGGTATTTCAACTTTCCTATCATTAAACACACAAGTGTGACATCGATGAATTGGCAATTTCATGATCTATCCGATGCAGTGAAAATCCAAAATGGCTACCATTAGAAATATCAAAGTTGACTTCGATAACTTCGAATCTATAGTGTGCCTGTTGTCAATGACTATAAGAATCGACAATTTTCAGTTTTTTCAGAATATTTCAGGAACTACTCAAGATATCCTCGATTTGTTTTGATATTCGATAGATAACCATAAAATTGCGCATCTTTTTCGTTATTTAACCTAGTTCATATCTCTCTCCTTCCGATTTGACAATAGTGTACCATAAATTTTGCACTACCTTGTAGACTCAGTTCGTCATGCAATACCCTGTTTTGTCTACTTGAAATTTTCTGTTTGTTTTATAAACTTTCCAAATGAATTGTATTCATACATTTCTGAATTCTTTAGACCCCTTCCAGATGTCTATGGAATATTATTGTGCTTGGCTTCGAGTTTGGCTTTGATAACCCTCTATAGATACAATCTTTTTCTACAGAGCTCTTATTTCCAGAGTCAAATTCCCGAGTTCGTTGGAATATTCTTCCATGTTTCCTACTTTCAGTTCCCACAGGAAATAAGAATTTGGTGCATACTCTCTTGATTTTATTGTATTTCCTACAAAATTGAGAGAGTGCTGTATGTCATCAATATTGCTATGAAAATGAACTCATATACGAATGAAATGAGAGAAATAAATGTTGTCAAGTATTGTTTGTAGATCGATAGAAGCGGTGGTTCAAAGTCGTAAACCTCATATAGAATATGCTATGAAAAAGACGTTTGTTTTGATAAGTACCAAAGAGAATTACCAGCTTAGGGCCTAAATATTTTCATTTCATTCATTCTAGTAGCTTAATTGAATTGTCGACATTTGCTGAAAAATATAATAGATATTTCCTATTTATCTTCCATTTCAATTTGGCATTCATCTAGTTTTGGGACACCTTGTCAATCGAACATCAAGATCCAAACTACATAATAATAGTGTACTTTTTCGAATTTGGAACTGCGAATTCTCAGGTGTTTCCTTTTTCGCTTGAATTCTTTTGTGTAGATGAAGGGCAACTCTAACTACTTGCATTTTGAATGTGAAAAGAATTTGATAAAACTTCATCTGCATCATCTTCGTTTCCTCATTTGAATTGGATTCAATCTACGAGGAAGTCTTAACTCTTGATGGTATTATCTTTCAATCACTCGATCATCTCTTGCAATGTAGATAGAGCAGATCCTATGGGTACTATAGTTTTTTTGGGCATAATGAATTGTACCTTCGTATGGTTCTTTCAACACACCATGACGTATTTAGAAATAACGACAGCACCATGTTACGTTCAATTCTGATATTGTTTATATATGTCAATATCAATCAAATATCAGAATCCTAACGAAACAATAGTATGAAACCGAAACACTACTTATACATATGTCGCCTATTCACTCGGTATATAGTTTCGTCGCTTTATTCGTAATGCAATAGCGTTCAATACAATTCCTGCTACATGCATAATCGGAACAATGGAAGCCACATAATTTGAAAGACAACTTGCTCTATTTGTTTGACAGCGCAACTCAAGCGGATGATTTATTTAACAAGGCAAACTGCTCCTGATCAGTTTGGTTAGGAAGTCGATATTATGAAATGTGAATAGAGTTCAACATGTTTAGCCTCAGTGCTAGGAAAGGAATAGAATATGATTGAATTGAAGTGATATTTATATGAGTGCAATGATTTGATTCATCACAAAGGCTTCTGATACTGTAGGAGAACTTAATAAAGCAATTGATATATAGGAAGTGTTTGTAGAGAGATGGAACTAGTTCTATGGGCAAAAACATTGGGCCATTTCTCGAAATTCGTAAAAAAACCTCAAGCAGGCAAATCATTTCAAAAAACTATCGAGTCATGTTTTCAAATAGGTTGATATGAAGGTGGGGATCTAAGCTTCAAAAGTTGGAGAACCTTCAAAATGCAGATGAGTTAATTTTTTCTAAATGTATTGAAACCAAGAAATACTTTTCAAATGAGAATCACATGCCTCTTCTCTCCATCGAATAATTTAAAATTCGCAACATATAATATACACATTAATTGATTTTTCTTTTGGTTTTACAATATTTTATGTAATTTTAGTCGTATGTGTGGCATATCTTTCTCGCTTCTCTCGAGTTAATTCGACGTTTAGATGACATTCGACAGATGATAGGTGAAATTTGCGGATGAAATTTGAAAAATGTCTGTTATTGCTGACAGATGGATCCTCAAACGTGTAGGCTACAGGTTGAGGTGCTTTTTTGGATGGCGTTGTCCCGTGAGGAACCTTACTACTATTCTGATTGCCTTTCTGTTCAGTGTGAGCAGAGTCTTGATTCCATGATTGAGATACTCTATAATCTGAAAACTCCTTAGGGTTGGCTCTGGTACAATCGCTGTGCAACTCTACACAGTAAAAAAACTTGGGTGTAATTTATCATACATTTCACAATTGATTGTTAGGTGGTGATAATTCCGATCTCAGTATAGTGAAAAATGACGCGGATGTGATGAAGTTGAACGATTCTGACACATAAAATCATAAGAAACATCAAATGGTTGAAATTCAATATTTTTAATGGTAACGTTAACGTATAAAAAACACCTAGTATATGCAATTAACACCAAGTTACACCATGTCATATCACGATGGAATCGAGGAGATGTATGATTCAACTAATTTGGTGGCAATAATCATTCGTTGAGTATTGCATCCTGAAAACACCAGAGTTGATGTAAATTAATAAAAATATTGCATGTAGGCTGAATGGTGTGAATTTCATGCGCTCATCTGTTCGATCTTAGAACCATAGAACTTTTTCCAATAGGTGGTACCGAGGGGGGGGGGGCACTCGAAAATTATGTACACGTATTGCCTCTTTCGACATTAAATGTTAGTTTATTGCCGTAATGCCGAATAATATATAACAGAAACAGGAATGAAGAATAGACGCCCCCACTCAGATTTATTTCGTTGAAATGCCCTTTATTGCCGTTTATTCCCGACTATTTCCGACATATTGCCGTATTGCCGATCTATTGCCGTGTATTAACTATCTATTGCCTATCAAATCCGACATAATGCCGTCTATTTCATTTTCGCATAAAGCCAATCATTTTCAGATAATGCCTATAATGCCGCAAGTATCGACATTAAATTCTGAACATTTTGTACACCTATTGCCGTGGTGTCCTCCCCCTCGGGTGGCACTGACGCTCTTCCTACCGTACCTGATTTCAATATTGGGCATGATATATTAGATGATTTTGATATAAATCAGTATCAATTGGCCTAGGGCCTAGTGCTATTGATCAGGATATATGAGCCGAAACAGTTCGTCATCATCCGAATTGTTCCTAGATTCTCTTGTTTATCATCATATGAATTATATTTCAGTATGTAATCGGATTTAGTAAAAAAAATTGAGGTGGTGAAGAAAAGCACTGATTCGCATGAACACACTCATGATAATTATGGTGTTGCTTCACACCAGAAAAGTATTCGCATGTACCTGCTCAGTGTTTAAACGCACCGAAGAGAATTTCGTGGAGATAGGATTCAGCATCAAGAAAATCACAGAATGTGCATCACACCACTGCGGTGTCAAATCACACTTTCGGAAATGCATAAAGAACAACACCAAAGTGTTTATTCTGCAAATTCAGCACTAACACAAGTGTTACTGACAAAGTGACAACTGGGTTTGATTATTGAAAACACCAATGGAAAAGGTCACATAACACCTACAGTGGTGAATGATATGCCGGTGTTTACTGACACTAAAACAATCAGAACCTCAAGGGACACCAGACGGTGTTAGCTGGTGTGAGCTGGTGTAATTTTTTTTTTCACTGTGTAGCCCCTTCTTGTCAGATAGTCTGCCTTTTTGTTTCCAGGCTCTCCGGTATGACCAGGGACAAAATAGTAATTTACGTAACAAGTCCGGAAATACTGTTTTTTTGGATGAGTGGACAAAAGTCTAGGACGAGCGTAGCGAGTCCTGGAAGTCTGCGAGTCCAAAAAAACTGTTTTCGGGCATGTTGCGTACACAATTTTTTCGGCAACCTTGTAGAATAACAAATCAAAGAAACACATTTCTTTATTAGAACAAAGTTTCGAACATTTCAATTCTTATTTATATTAATATTTATATTAAAATTAGAACAATTGTTCTCAATCAATATTGAATGGATTCAATTTTTTTGAAATGCTTGGTATATTTAAGTGCCTTTTGTTGAAGTCAGAACAAGAAGGTAAAGTTTCCGTTTCACATTGATTGTTTTCATCTGATAATTTTTGAATGTTAGCTAATTTTATGTCAGATAGCTGTCAGTCGTTATTTTGCTGCTATGGTAATGATCAACTGCATTTATCAAAACCATACTACCAAGATTTTCATATTTACAATGACAACAACGATGTGATTCTTCCCGGCCTAGTCCGGGAAGTACGTACTTCCCGGACTAGGCCGGAAAAATGCCACTTTCTCAAAAAAAAATCGTCTGGAAAGTACGTACGGTTGCCGAAAAAGTAGTTTTACTTTATTGGCGGTAGGTAGCCTTTGCAGATCATATATGCATTCCAACACCAGCAGCGAACTAATTCTGTATGATATGAAGAGCCTTTATATTGCTGCTTGGCTTTCTGTCCATATCGTGATGATAGCCTCTTTTTATATTTTCTGGTGAATTTTTTCCGAACAAATTCGAGATGAATATCGGAATCTACCTTAGATCATATATGCTTAAGCTAGATACGGTACCTATACGGTTTGGTAGGTCCGGGGGAGGTTTAACGTACTAAGCCATTGATTGATCGTTTTGAAGTTTTTAACATACATATGTGTTGTACCACGTGATGCAGACCCTTCTAATACCAAACAAATACTATGATCTACAATGCATATATTTCTCTATGCTATTTTGAGAAGTGAGTCACAAGTAATAAAGTGGTATAGTTTCAGTTGATTTTAGGGAAAATGGTGGGACCCAGCGATAAACCTCAGTATCCATGAAGTTATGCCTGGAATCATATATCTTTACCTCTATAATTCAAGCAGGCGTCCCAATATCCGATGCTGCGTTAACCACAGTTGATTCGATAAAAGTCAGAACTTTCGGGACATATTATAAATTACCCTCTATGAAATCAGACCTGAAACAGTTTGGAATCGGTATATTACACATCGACTTGCTATTCATCTTATGCCGTCCTTTCTTCCTCGTACTCTAGCGGAACGATTGTCGTCCTTTAGCTTTTGTTCTGGAAACACACCACCGAACGTCCCAGTGGAAGCACGATAAAATAAATGAGGTTGGATAGCACAACCTCAATCAAAAGACCCCCGACAGGCGCATTAATTGTAGTCCCCTGGGGTAGCATAAATACTATATCATATCCGAACATCACGACCTTCTTGTGGATTTTTGTACCGTGATATTTGATAATTAAGTCAAATGTCGCATGGTATATAAAATAAAATGAATCCCTTTGGACCGATTATAACTATTATTCTAACGAGATTATTATGCGATTCATGATAGTCGAGGACATTGCTAGTTAACGAGATGTCAGCCGAGTCATCCTCTATGTCCGAGACGGTGTTAAACACATATATAATTACAACTTTATGGATTACACCTATTCTTCTCTTCACGCGAAAGTGAAACCAGTTTTTGAAAAACAAAAGACTGTCTAGCTTGCTAATGATGAATTGTGCGCATGCGCGGGTTTTGACGAGTTGATATCCACTGACGTTTTTAGAATTGTATAGGTTAAGGATATTCGTTAATCCAAATGAAGTGAAATAGCGATAATTTAGTTATTAATGTACTTACTGAGTGTTTACAGAAGTGATTATTGAGTGATGACAGTGATTGATCGAAAATTAGAGAAATAATCCTGTTCCGATGACTTTATCGTCACAGGTTTTTATGCAATTGCAAATCGCAGATATCGCTTCGTAAATCGCATCCATTTCTGCATCTATCATCAACTATTATCCAATATCGTCCAAGAATCTATTGATGAATGAATATTTGAAAAATTTATGTTATGATAAAATAAAAATATCGAATTGAAGGTTACGTGACACATTAGATTGATTTTTAATAATAATCATACGTTGGTCGCTCACTAGACAGCTACACTCCTCTATGATGAAAACGAATTTCGATTCTTAATTCAAACTTGTGCATGCGCATAGTCGCGATCAAACCCGCATACTGTATTTTGTTTCATTTTCCGGCTTCAGCTTTGTTATTATTAGAGATATGGTGATAATTCGCTAATAATTGAGTTACATCAAAAGCTATATCGTATCATTGACAACGACGATGCGAAAATAAATAAAAAATAAATAAATATTATCTGGTATCTAACGTATCTACTGTTCTGCGTATTATTTTCTGATACATTGTGCTACATGTATCAAACGTTCACCTACACATTAATGTTTATCTTTCAGTAATTATAATATTATTGTAGATTAAATTCTTATAGGTACAGCAACTTTATAGACTTTTATAACAGAGCTAACTCGAATCATTACACACGTCTAAAAGAAGAACACATCTTGCTGTTATTTGCAATTATAATATACACAACTGCGATAATATATGTATAAAAAGTGGAATATAAAAAATTTCACTCGACATACCAAGATGAAAAATGAAAAAATGACGTAACTTCGACTCGATAAGGCTATTATAGTACCTATATATTGAAACATGATCTGTCTTGAAGGATACAAGAGTATAAACGGAAATTAAATCGTCATTGAGAGTTGAGTCAAGGAATTGATTAGATTCGTCTAGTCATGAATAGACTCCCCTGTGTTTAATTATTCTTCTTGTTTTTTGGGACGAAACTATGAAGACAAATTATATAGTCTTGAATATAATAAATTCCAATTACGACTATGTGATTCCACCATCTCGTAAGTCGAGATGGAGATAAACCAGACACCACTCGCATCAAAAAAATGATCTCAATTTTTTCAACAGTAGATACCTACAATTTCGTAAAACTTCAGCTCAACTGCAGCTTCGTTGCCTTGATATATCACGAGACATTATCCAGTTCTGGTCATCTTCATCAAGCTGAACTTTTGACTCATTTTATTCAAGAAATAACCCGTGTTTATGAGATTTTCGCGCGAGGTTTTTTGCCACAAATAATGGAACGAAACAATAATATATTTTATGCACGACCGGACGTAAAATGGCACTTTATCGCCCGGTTGTGCGGGCGTAAAATAGCACTTTACCGCCCTCGGACTACTTTACCGCCCGCCGGTCGTAAAATGACACTTTACCACCCGCCGGGCAATGAATTATTAATTATTCGCATCCTCAGCTACTTTACTGATTTCTGGTGGAGTACAATTATATTCACACTTTCTTCGACACTGGAATGAATTTCGTAATGACTATTATTGTCTGTATTGACAGCAAATATGGCTACTAGCTTATTTATTCACCCACCAGTCTGAAACATGAGCAAATTGTAAACCCTTAATAATTCCCTCATTATATAAGAGATAGAGAAAAAGTAAAAACACTCTCATGTAATGCTTTTCAGAAAGGGGTTTAAAAGGTATTTAAGAACCGTTTTATTTCTATCATGATGCTTGAAAGGTGCAAAGGTATTTACAATAAAATATACTGGCCGTGCATAAAATGTTGTATGTATTTCGGGCGTAACTTGCTTTTATGGACCTAGGCATGTTAATGCCCTCGCTATCGTTCAAGCTATTACTTATACCCGCTGCGGTCCATAAAATCTTATCTTACGCTGTTAATACATAAATAATTATTTATTCAATAATGTTTGGCCTAAGATAGGTACCTGGTAAACATGTAATCACTAATAAATTTGAAATACTCTTATAAATTATAGAAAATCACACTTCTATTATTCGAATTTCATTCGTTACGTTTTTTCCACTTATTTTTGTGAAATGTTGAAGGCGTCATCGTTTGTAGTTTTGAAGAGTGACAATGAATTTATTGATCCTCCAGAACTTTCCGTTCATACCTCTTCATATCTTCAATATGAAAATCCCTTTAGATCCACTTCCTGTATATCAAATATTCATTCTTTGTTGATCGTGAATATTTCATTGCAATGTCAAAACAGATAATTCGGAGATTCGTGTCACATTCGATATTCAGACATTGAGATTTTTCAACACGTCGAATAATTCGAAACGAAATTGATTTTGATGCATATTCCTCTTTGCCATTGAGCAAGTGAGACGAAATCATTTTTTATTCAATACTCTAGCGAGGGAATCATATCTCACTTAAGGAAGGCAGACGACGTTATAAAAAAGGGAAGTGAAAGCCTTATCTCGGAGAGGGTGGATCCAAGAATTATATTCCACCTGTTGTCCGATGGATGTGCCTCTCGACCTCGTACAACATGTCATCCCTTTCCCAAGCAAATTTTATTCCTGACGTGGATGTTCAATATACAATTTATGATAGACATATAACCTTCAACGCGGGAATGCAGTGCCGTATCTTATTTGATGTCATTTTCCTCATTCACAAACATATTATGTTCATGAGTAGAGCAGCTGTATACAGAAATTCTTCAGCTTATTGGAATATATCCCATTGATTTTCTACTATTTGAAACTATCCTTTATGTATAGGCACAATAATCGTCAATCGATATTTTTGGATTGTTCCAATGTTGTTTGATTTGCTACACCTTGGTTATCCATAGGTATCGATAGTAAATGGTTCATTGAAGAAATCATTATTTCTCAACCTTTCCACAAAGTTTCTTCAGACACTTTTTTGTTTTGTCGCTGATGGGTGCGATGAAATCAGACTATGTGCTACACTGTTATTTCCTGGTACACCAAGATATTGCTCCTCCTCCAAGAGTAAAACATACCCACTGACTGATTTTCTGTCTATTTCATTAGCACCCCAATAGCTATTTTGAATTTCTTCAGTTCAATTCAAGTTTCGAAATATAATATGCTTGGTATCTTTCCAATTAAGAGTGATCGGTTTTTGGTTTTACTTATTCCAACCGCTTTTTGGTAGTCTTCTTCCATTGTGTTTAATAGTTGATCGTCATTAGAAGTATACACATTTTTCTCCAATCGGTAAAGGTGTTTTTAACTTCTTGATGCATATGTCATATTCATATCATTAGGAATTTCATTTGTATATAACATCTGATCTAATCTAATACTATATCTCCATTTCTCTTATCGATAATACGTTTTTCGCTTCTCCCAGTCTTCAATATCAAAAAGATTTTTCAATTCTATTCTAAAATTTTTCACTATTCTTCGTTTTCAGAATCTTAGTATGTCGTCCACATGAACAGTGATGATGGTATAGTCTTTTTTTATAATAAACAAATGAGTCAAAAATACACCTATGATGAAATTTTTGTTTCTTCATAAATCCGTCCAGAGTTTAATTTCCCATCAAACCTTATTTAGTGTACAAACCAATCCATTTTCTGAATTCATGAATTCTGTTGCTTGACTACAATAACTAACTTGATATGAAGTTTTTTCTTTAATTCAAAAACATATGCCACTTTGTTTTTCTCTCGATTTTTCAATCAATCAATTTCTTAAATTTTGTGTATCCTCTTCATTTCTTCATTATTCGATTTTATCTTTCATCCGTTACTTCTTGCTGTGATTAATCGTGGAATATTTTCGACAACGAATGGTGAATAATTGTAAATTTCTTGGGAAATAAAATGGAAAACAACTATGTTATAAGTGCCTGTACAATCGAATTCAACAGCAACTAAGATTTCACAATCATTTATAGAAACCCTGTATTCACGATCCAAATAATCATATTATGTTTCAATCCGTCCAAGGTGACAAATTGACAGATAACTATTCAAGTATTAATCAGTGACACACTTCAATTATTAAAGAATCTGTAATAGAGAGGAATGGAAATTCTTACATCACATATTCGAGCACTAATTGCTATATCCAAGTGTATTGGACCAGATAAATATACTGACATTAACATAAGTGCGAATAGGTACAGTTATGTGCAGTGCAAACGGTTGTGATTGGTTTGTTTTTCACAGAATGATTATTATTTCCTGTTGGTCATGATTATAATGCACGTCTTCGATATTTAATTATGCGAAATGATATACGAATATCCTCGACCATTCGAATGTTCATGAGTACCGGACTGAAAAAACGATCTGTTTAGTTCGAGATTAAAGATCTGGAGACTAGATCAATGAGAAATATTTCATTCACTATATAGTTGTTGATGAGTCAATTGTTATACTTCTGATGGTGGTGTTCAGCATGTGAGAGTGATTGAAAAGAATTTACCCATTGTGTCAAATAATGGGGCGGGGCCTGAGAGAATATCAAGCCTAAAAACAATTAAAAATGATTCCATACTGCAAGAATGAGCTGCATATGGTGAATGATATGCACTGAGATCATCAGTGTACTGTCTAACCCAACAATATCTCAAGCCAATGCTCTTGACCATGGCCGTAGAATTAATGAACCAGTAAAAGGAATCAGTCGAGGCACCATATATTTGTGTAATTTTAGAGGAAACATATTAGCACTAATCTGTGATATTATATACTTATGTTTCCTACAGGGTTATTTCCCTGACAACTTGAAAGACACAAAAGTGATACCAATTTTTGAAAAGGGTGATATGGAATTGCCAGAAAACTATCGACCGATCTCAATTATACCTATCGTCGGGAAAATTATTGAAATGATCGTAAAAAAAAGATTATCGAATTACTTCGAGAACAATCATCTATTACACAATCAACAGTTTGGATTCAGAGAAGGGCAGTTTACGATACAAGCAGTAACAAAATTGATAGAGGACGTGGTTGCTGGCTTTGAGGAGGGAAAGCACACCTCTGCGACATTGTGTGACCTCAGCAAGGCATTCGATTGCGTTTCTCACCAGATTCTATTAGAGAAACTTGACTACTATGGAATCAGAGGCGTTACTCTGGATTTTTTCAAATCATATCTGAAGAACAGGAAACAGTCTATTTATTTCAATACACAAACCTCTAAATCCCAACCAATAAATCACGGAGTTCCTCAGGGCTCAGTATTGGGACCCTTGTTATTCCTAATTTACGTGAATGATTTGTTTATACATATGAATTTCATAAATTGTGTTATGTTTGCAGATTATGCAACTTTCTACCACTCGGATTCAAGCACAACATTATTACAAGATACCGACAAAGTAATCATACCTAAAATCAATGAATGGCTGATTCCAAATCACCTCTAGCAAAATGTGTCAAAAAATCAAAATATAATATTTACCACGAATCCACATAATATGGGACAAAATGAATCTGCAAGACTGTTAGGAATAGATCTTGATCCGAAACTTAATTGGAATATTCATGTTGACTCACCATGTAAAAAGTTGAGTAGTCAAATATTTCTGTTGAGGAAACTGAAAAAATGTGTAAGCATAGACATTTTGAGATTATCGTATTTCTCCCTCTTTCACTCGCACCTATCATATGGTAAGACACTGTGGGGACACTCACACCACTCTAATAATAGAGCTTTTGTTCATCAGAAACGGGCAGTCAGGGTTATTGCTGGAGTTGGTCCCAAGGTGTCCTGCAGGCCTTACTTCAAGAAATATGAAATTATGACTTTGCAATCAATCTACATTTTTCAATGTCTCATTTACATTCGAGAAAATCTACTGAAATATTTTCCTCGCAGTCATTCTTATAACACCAGAAATTGCAATACATTACCAGAATCCTAGATTTAAACTAACAACGTCATCCAAGAACACCATAGATGTGAATCTATTCAATAAACTACCAGAACAATGCAGGCAGCTACCACTCACGCAATTCAAGAAAAATATTAAACTAATATTGACAAAAAATAGCTTCTACTGCGTTGATGAATATCTATCGATGCCCTCATCGAATATGCTGTTACAGTGACGGCCTGAATTTTTGATTTGTACTATTATATACACTATTTTTTCTTTTTCGTATTTTCTACACTAGTTGTTTACTGTGTTTTTTTTCAACTTCCTTCAATTCGTAAATTTTAACCTGTATGATTGTGGAGTCATATTAATATGTATTTTTCATATAATCTTACTTTTAAGTTTTACTACTCGGTAATCGACCTGTCACAATGTATGTATGTATGTAAAGTGACCAATAAATCTATCTATCTATAGTCTGCTCACAACAAAAACAGACGTCGTTCACGTTTTTTGACTCATGATGCTCATCTATTTTACTCTAGTACTACAATACGCCACTGGTTGCGATAGACAATCTCTTGACCATTTCTCATTCATGGCAGGTCTGCACGTATATTTAATAAAATACGCTTTCGTGCCTCTGGAACGAAAAAGCAAGTGGTCAGTAACAGGTGTATTTGACAGATTCTAATAATATTCAAGGTAGAATCAAACGTAATTTCAAATGGAAAGTGAAAGAGAAATCAACAAATTGTAAACATTAATTCGTATGAAAGAGCAATTATATTGAGGTGAAATGGCCTAATGGAATGAATTGAGTTTTTTATTTATTGTGCATGCTCATAGATGAAACCCGAGACATGTTTTTTTCACCCCCGTCAGGTGACAGTTGCAACCTCTAAGTCTTTGGAGGGAAAGTATGACTTTATGATAATAATTCATGTGAGTACAAGATGAGCCTTTTTTCTATGGCTATTTTATAACTTTCGGTGAACTTTTCTTCGTCTAATAAAATCCTGGTGAAACTGAGTTGACAGCGCTGTCATCAGTTCATTGCATTGCATGGACGACTGCTATATGACTATACAAATTTTTATCGAGGAAATGAAATTGGAAGCATATACAATGTACCTTATCGTCTTACCAAAAACAGCTGAGGAAGAGTAATTTCCATAACATATTTCCATATGTCCATTCGCTTTGACGGTTTGGCTTGCATATCGATCTTAACCAGAAGCGAAAATACTGCGAAAATTCTTACCCTTTTCTTCGCTCGCCTGTCTGCCGAATCGTGTTTGACTCTGGAGATCCTCCCAAATCACATTTCGAGATCACTGGTATTTGGAAAAAGTGTCGGAAACAATAACGACTCAATCATCCAGAGATATCGAAAAGTCAGTGTAACGAAGAATGGAACAAAAATTCCAAATTGAATTCGTTGTGAAAAATCCCTATACGTGATTGCAACTCTTGGAATTGATATGTATGTTTTTTCTTAAATGATCATTGAAAATGTTGACATCCTCTTCAACTCAAATTCATTTCAGGGACTGATCGACCTTGAAGTTTTAATAATATTTTTCTGTTTGCAGGTACATTTTTATATTTGGTTATGGACATTATTCAACGTGAGTTCACCTCAAATTATACCTACATTGTTGTGAATACAATTCAGTTATACATACACAAAATTCATGACGAACGTTCTGAACCATCAGACGCCATGCTGAATCATTGATTCGATTCCATAACAGAAACCTGCCAGTTTGTAGTAATTATGTTGACATAACTTTCCACAATGTCGCGGATAAAGCACCACCCATTTCGGCTCATTCATATCAATATCGCATGAGAGGAAGCTCCAATTTTCCGGGAAAACACATCAACTCGTGATGACTCCTCATTCTAATGTTGAGAATTAGTAGCAGATTGAGAATTAGGCACTTGGGGTGACCGCTGGGTCCCAGAATTTTAGAGCACCCAGGTGACATAATATGGTAAATGGATATGTTTTATGACATTGGACTAAGTATACTACGTAAACAGCAGTAAGCACTGATGACGGCTGAAAGACCTAAGACCGCCTAAGACGCTCTGCTACGGAATGTAAAATAAAAATTTATTTACACAAAATACAACCATGTATTAGATATTTTACTATGATTGAGATAAAGGAAGTGTTTGATCAGAAATAATTCATTCATTCATTTCTAATTCAAAGAAAGTCCGATTGAAATTCATCACATAGCGTCGAAAGTCATGGTATACAAGAAACGTCAATTGAAAATCATTTGAAATTCATGAAGTGAATTCCTCCAGAAACATAAATACAATGTGTAAATTCATAAAACATCAATCCTAGTTCAAAATGCGTTATTTCTAGTTCAGATCATTCTATTATCAAATCAGGAATATATATCTCGATGAATTCACGCTTTGATGAAGATATAGTCCCATATATTCTGAAAATTCTAAAATGAGGTTTCCTAAATTACAATTGGATCTCTTTTCTGGTTCGCAATTGGGAAAGATGTAAAGATGCATGTTCAAATTACGTTTTTAAAATTTCCATAGAAATTAAATTGGAACAATATATTATTTTCATGATCACCTGAATGTAAACTATTGAACCAGATCATACTTGTTCACACATAACCTTGATTATTCCTCACACACCACACAAGTGAATGTTACCAATGTCAAGGGATTTTTTGAAATGCATCTCTGAGTAGGTCATTATACAGGTGTTTCTTGATAACTTGCCAATAATTTTCAAGCAGGTTTTGCTTTGGGTCCATTTCGAAAAAACATTATTTCCTTACCACATTTAACCACCATTCTATAGTTGCCCATATAATAACCCTCAGAATTTTATTGCATGAAGATTTCAAGTGTGTCCAATTTTCGATACTTTTGCACGATATCTCAGTTGTCTTCGAAGATAAGGAGGTTGCGGTTTTCACATCACTGGCCTTACTTTTTTGTGAAACGAAAATTGTCGAAAACAGTTCTCTCATAGCCTACATAGTCGAAACAGCATGAGCTGTCATACACAAATTCCAATACTTCCTGATAGAAAATATGTCATCATTCTTTTCAGATTGCATACTGAGAAATATTCAGAAACAAATGAGTCGAATTGAATTATTGTAATACACACTCTTGATTTTTCAGAATTGAAGTAATTCCTTCAGTATATTTAACTATATAATCGAGAATGATAAAATTCGATGAGAATTATAGAAAAAAATCGAAGGAAAGTAAAGAAAAATTTATTGATCTTACATTATCAAATAATGACATAAGACAGGTCAAATACAAACGAATTTAAATTAAAAAAACTTGCTAAAACTAGAACATTTACCTTGAAATAACTAATACAATAACGTGAATATACAAAAAGTAGTATATAAAAAAATGAAACGCACGGGTAGGCACATCGAAAATTGAGATAAAACAAAGTATATATTGCAGTTTAGACAAACATCAATTCAACGAGTATTTTCGAAATATTCTCCAACCGAATATGGACACATTTCAATGGGATAATTTTTGGTTTTCTCTTTAAATTTATGCAACAAGGCAATATCTTTGAAACATTGTGGGAGACTATTATAAAGTTTAGTTCCCATTACCATAGGTGATTTCTTACCATACAGATTTCTATACGCTGGTAAGGTATAGAGAAATCTGATTTATTTCTTGTGTCATGAGCATGAATATCACTATTCCGCAAGTAATCGTTTTTATTTCTATCAACTGATGTGATTAAATCCAATATATAGAGGCCATACACAGTTAAAATTCTCATGTTGATAAAAACATGTCGACAGAAGTCTACAAATGAGATGTTTGAAATACACCATAGAACTATTTTCTGTGACAAAAAACATCTTTAGCGTGAGGGGAACTGCTTCAAATACAAATTACATAACTAATCCTAGACTGTATTTCACTAAAATAAAGTAAACGAATGTGATTAACATTAAGTGTTTTCTTTAAATTTCTAATTTGAAAACATTTAGAATTTAAAATCTTCGATAAATTCGAACAGAAAGTCCTGAAGGATAAATCCGAATCAAACAATACAATTTAACATTTTCTGTTCTGAAAGTCGAGACGTGGAGCCTAAATATACTGGAAATCAGATTCGTTTCGATAGGATTATTCAACTATGTGTTTTCATCCGAACTCAGGCGAAAAGTCTACATCAAATCTTTAGGGTAGTAGTTAGCGAAATTAGTGTTCAAGACTCACGCAAAAGTACTACCTACATCGTATTCTTCGTATGAAAAAGTATGCCATGAGTGATTTTTCGATCAACCAGTAGCTTGTAACGCATGTTAAACGATTAGTATCATTTCACGCGTCATGGCTGATGCGTAATCGCAACACCATCCAAGCATACACACAGTTTTTGCATGGTTTCTCCGATTCCGCACACTATGATGTGATTCCGACGTAATGTGTGCGAACATTTCGCAATATCGCCGAAAATCATTGCCGAAACATTCCAAATTGCGGTCGTTTTTTCCCCAATTTGTTATATCCGAACTCGCAAAAGACCAAATATTACACAACCGCTGTTCAAGCGACATTCAATACCATTATCGTACAGAAACTCGTTAATCACAACGACTTTATACCGTTCAAAACGATTTTTTATCTGTCCGCAGTTATGGCTTTGTTTTCTGCAGTCGATAGCGAAAGTGGGCGAAAAAATGACCATAAATCAATTATTGATCGCCAACGCTTTCATTACTGCAACATTTGGTAGAAATGAATCGAACGTGACCGTTTTTCTGTAGATTAGCCTCAATTCCAGTAAACAAAATCGATAGATTATTCATTAATAGCACGTTGACAATAATGTTCTAACAAGAAGCCTTATACGCTATACTATAGCTTCGGTCAGAGACATTTCATCCAGCTCAAGATTGATGTGTGCTAGAATAATCACATATTCCTGTATTTCTATAGAAATTCTACGCCGCGGCAAATATGTGCCTCCGACCGAATAAAAAATTCACTTGAAAATTAGGATTCTAAGGAAATAATATATCGCGTCGTTTTCTGTAATGTATGAAAGTCACCTTAGAGAAATCAGATAATTGTGAGAATGGAGCTGACAGGCCTCTGGAGTTTACTCCAGAGGAAGGACAAGCAAGAAAGTTTATCACAGAGTCAAACAGGGTAAACCAAAGATAATGCTCCTAATGCATTTTTACTCAACACGTTGTCTTGTGGAAGTGCTTCAATTGGATGAACAGCCAGAAATTAGCACTAAAGATGACGAAAACGTCAGATCACACACTCTTCTTCCTGCTCAATACTAGCTATTCAAGGTTAGTTCAGCTAGATCATCAATGAAATCCCAGAAATATGTTAATATGCAGCACCATTCACAAATAAATTTTCTGATGAGAACGCATCAATGCCAAGGAACTCAACTGAGCGATCATTATTAATCTACATCATACCATGGATTTTCACAAGAAAGTTTTTTGATTTCGTCTAAATTTTTGTAACCATCAACAGAAACAACCCACATGTATGAGGAAAAAAGAAAACGAATATATGATTCAAGACTACGATAGGAATCTTTTTCATCAGTTTCATAATATACAGCGATTGAAGTAGATACTTCAGAAATGACTCTATACTTTTTGACGACCTTGAATGTTCAAGAATTTCCACAGAATTTTCCATTCCTATAGAGGAGCTATCTTCATCATAATCGAAACTGATTACATCGCAATATAAGATTTGGTATGTCTCATCAAATATATTTAGGAGAAATAGGGTGTCCCTTCGAATGCGATCAGAGTTAGAGCGCCCAACTTCAGCATGTGACCCTGAGGTCACAGATTCGATTTTCAGTCCAGAGATTTCCCTTTCATTATCATATGTTAAAATTAAAAAAAAATGAGTCCTAAATAAAGATAAAGATAATTTATTTCACTCTCAGATCGGCAATCTGAGAATGAAACCTCACAGTATGAGTGCTCTATAAGTTACATTTGCAATGTAGGGTTCGAACAACATTTTTGGGTCAATAATGATTCCTAAATCTTTTCGATTGTATCTTGGTGTGTCTAATTCGGATTGCTTGATTCAATCTAGAATTTGGATAAATCATACTGTAATAATTCACTATCAGATGAGTCATGAATAACTTCAAACATCTTCGGATGAACAGCACATGAAAAAAATCTTTGAGTATAACATTTTACGAGTTGAAAAGTCTTGATCGAGATCTCTGCGGTACACCAGATGGAACTGTGATTGATGAAGATACTGAGTACCATATTTCACTTAATGGACTCTGCTCTCAAGATAATTCTCAATCCATTTCGGAAAGATTTGTTGAATACTCAAAACATTTTAGTTTGTCATTCATGATTGACTTGTAAAATCTGGATAAATAGAATCTAACGAGATAATTTGTTATAAAACGATGATAACAACCCGCAAGGGAAGTTGGTTTCCAAATTTGAAGTGGCGATTATAAAGAATATCGTGTTTTGGTACACTGGTTGGTGGCCGAGTGCGCAAAGGCGCTGTTCTATTATATGGGCCTGAGGGTCCGCGGTTCAAATCCCGGCTACTATTGGAAATATTCAATTTATGCACGACCGGGCGTGAAATGGCACTTTATCGCCCGGTTGTGCGGGCGTAAAATAGCACTTTACCGCCCTCGGAGTACTTTACCGCCCGCCGGGCGTAAAATTGCACTTTACCGCCCGCCGGACAATATAGCTATTTATGTACCAAGTGCGTTATATAGATCCTAACGCCCGGAGGGTAACATTCACCCGAGGGCCTTTGGCCCGAGGGATGAATGTTGCCCGATGGGCGTTAGGATCTAGTAACGCTCGTGGTGCATACAAGATTTTATTTTTCACGAAAAAATTATCTTAAACGACGTTGTTTACTTCATAAATTTTTTCTCATAGTATTTACTGCGTTCTGGTCGGCAACTGAGCACAAGTGAGCTTCTATGCAATTGCCATGGAAACATTGAAGAGGTTGCTAAGGGTTGTTTATTTAATAAAACGACGCTGCATTTTTGTAAGAATTGACAAGCTTGTTAGTGGAGGAAACTAAAAACTGTTGTGTTCATAATAATTATGGAGATCCCACAGAATGTGACGCTCAAAGCTGAAAAAGCGTTAGGAAATTTACTGCCTGTGAAATCCAAACACTTATACGAGAAGGAGTATGACCATTTTCTGAAATGGAAAGATGAAAACAGAGTGAATACCGTAAATGAAACTGTCTTAATGGCATACTTCCAGGAACTGGTGAGTTTATCTCATGAAAAATATTAATATTTTTTATTTATTTTACATTATTTCAGTCTGAACAATATAGTGCAAATAGTCTATGGACCAAATACTCACAGCTGAAATCAACATTGATTGTTAAAGAAAACACTAATATATCAGCATTCAGTCAACTGACGGCATTTCTAAAAGTTAATTCAAAAGGATACATTCCTAAAAAATCAAAGGTGTTGGAAGGTGGACAAGTATTACTTTTCATAAGAAAAGCTCCAGATGATACTTTTCTGCTACATAAAGTTGTTCTGGTAATGGGCGTATTTGGAGGCTTAAGACGTGATGAAATGGTCAAGATGACAGTTGATGACATTGAAGACAGATGAGCCGTTTTGCTGATCAAGGTACCAGAAACCAAGACCTGTACCTCAAAAAGTTTCACCATTGTTGAAGAAAGCGAAATAGGAGCCTTGAACTTAGTTAAAAAGTACATTGCACTACGACCAAAAGGATGTAAACAACGTAGGTTTTTTTTAACCTACAGAAATAATAAATGCATTGAATTACCTGTAGGTAAAAATACTATAGGAAGTGTTCCTTTTATCATAGCGAAATACCTAAATTTGGAAAACCCGAAAGGTTACACCGGACATTGTCTACGCCGAACGTCGTCAACGTTACTTGTTCAAGGTGATGCTTCCTTTGAAACACTAAAATTACATGGAAAATGGAAGAGTAGTACGGTAGCGGAGAGCTATATTGAAGAAAGTATCTCATCGAAGAACAAAATTGCTACAATGATAGCCCATTCCGTTTCCGAAAAAGAAAATGTTAACGTTCCGAACGAAACCGAATGCACATTGAGGAGTTCATCATCGGTCAACTCACAGAACTTCAAACTTGGTACTAATTTTTCAGGAACATTTGAAAATTGTAATTTTTATTTGAGAGAAAATAATTAGTCCCTTTTTTATGTACAGTTATAAATAAAACTTTTCTGAGTAATTAATTTATTGAACTACAGAAAAAAACATGTAGCGGGCGTTATGATTCATAATGCATTATGAATTATGATTCATAATGCATTATGAATCATAACGCCCGCTAAATGTTTTTTTCTGTAGTTCAATAATTAAATAAACAACCCTTAGCAACCTCTTCAATGTTTCCATGGCAATTGCATAGAAGCTCACTTGTGCTCAGTTGCAGACCAGAACGCAGTAAATACTATGAGAAAAAATTTATGAAGTAAACAACGTCGTTTAAGATAATTTTTTCGTGAAAAATAAAATCTTGTATGCACCACGAGCGTTACTAGATCCTAACGCCCATCGGGCAACATTCATACATTACCCTCCGGGCGTTAGGATCTATATAACGCACTTGGTACATAAATAGCTATAATTATTCGCATCTTCAGCTGCTTTACTGATTTCCAACCGAACATTCTTGGTACAATCCTTCGGACTCTCCACGGTAACCAACCGTAAAGACACTTTAAGAAACTTTAAATTATGGTACAGCCTATTTTGTCTCTTCAGGTCGAAATTCGCAGTTTGAAACTTACTCTCCATCCATGAATCTCCGTTAGCCTGTTAGCAACCACACAACCCGCACTTCCAGCCCCAACAACGATGAAATCGTACTCCTCGACGTCATCTCTGGCCTTTGTTCCTTCGAGAAAGGGACTGGAAAAGCCTGCGCTCAAATCGTGGTCGAAAAAATCTGGAAACTGTGATTGTCCATCGGGCGACTGGCCGAAAAGGTTCGCGACCAGTTGCAGGAACAAGAAGGTAGATGGCGCGCAGTTCGTGATGTTCGTGTGGACGGCGCAGGCCTGTGATAGGTCAGGCGGTATCCAGCTCATTTTCGAAGGGTGAACAAACGAATGGAATACCGTTTAACGGACCGTTTCGCCCGTTTCGCGAACAACTGCTCGACTAGACGAAAATTTGAATACCACGAACGCAGGCTAGATCGCAGTGATCCGTTTCGAAAGGAATGTTGGGTTCCCTTCCCTCTTGTTGGTCGTTAAATGGGGATTTTTTTTGAATAATCGAACGTTTGATTGAATGGTCATTAGTAGTGGTATACGAGAACTGCATTGTGCATAACTTCTCGACCACAACTCGATTCGTTTAATTATCTGTTTAGTTTTATTTCAATATTGAATGTGGGCTGAGGTCTGTTCAACACTTTCAGTATACTTTCACGTTCATTGTCAACGTTGTTCAACGAATTCAAATAAAGTTAAAAATTTGATGTGCTTCAAATACAGAAGAAACACTGGTAATTTTAGAATTGTATTCCAATCACGCATATTGTCTCAATGACTTTCAGATTTTTCCATTACGGAAGAGCAGTTTTTTTCAATATTCGCAAAGGTACCGTGAACTGGGGTTACAAACATCGCAGGGTAACTTGAACATACAGTTACTTTTATTTATTTTTTGTGTTGATCATTATTTCTGTGGCATTTTGTGATATTATTGTCGTAGGTGCTGAACTGATGTGTAAAATAATGAGAAATTATTAGGACACGGGTGTTGAAACCTCAAACTAAAAAATATGGGACAATGCATGGAGGTAGTTAGGGGAAGGATGTAACAAAGGGCGGCTGCTATAACATTCAAATAACCCCAAATATCGCTTACAGGAAGGGGCGTTGGAAAACATATCAAACCTGTTGGTGATCTGACCATTCGTTTTCATCAGGAAGGCTGAAGAGGCAACAAAAGTTTTGGTCTAATTGCGAAATGGGGATTCCCTTTGACAAGGACATTCTGAAATTATTGAATACCTGATGACAAACTTATTGCCCTTCAACATGTTACAAGCAGAAACCTGTATCATTACAATGAAACTAGCCTAACCGACGATCCTAGAGCTAAAAAAAGAGCATCATGATTCCTAGAAATACCAAAAGTATAGAGAGAGTACGAAAGCAATCTCGGGCTTTCATCAGCATTATATGGTGTGTGTGAATGCAAATCGGGATTATGTTAAAAAAATCTCTTCCTAAACATATTATACTCCATGAAGTAGGGTGAAATGTAGGTACACGGAGCTGATTTACCGTATATTTCAATACGTAATGGAGATAGGTGTTCAAGTAGCCCAAATGACTGATCCTTTCCAAATTCTAGAACCAGCAATAGCTTGCCATCAGTTAGGTCGGTATAATGCATATTTTTCTGAAGCAATTATTTGATAAACGTGTTCAAGTAGTCAACAAATGATATTTGCAAATGCTGTTCTCTACGAAAGAATGAACTGGATGAATAATAATCCAAGAAAAATAGCTGAATTATAAAGCTCTTTCGAAGTTTGTCGAAATTAATTAGACAAAACCGTGTCTGGAAAAGAAAAGTTAACTGCTCTGAATATCTCACCTTGATGAACCTCATTATGAAGCTTTGGACAGCAATGAATTGACAGTTCTCAATTATTGGAATAAGTGCTACATCATTCAGGCATCATATCCAGCAAATTACTATTCGAGTCAAAGAAGGCGGACTATTTTATTCAAATGAGGGGTCCTTAGAGGGGTTTTCCAAGGCTCAATTATAGGTTCACTGTTATTCAGCGTCTGTGTTAGCAATTTTCCATCAACATTACTACCTTAAAACTAGGTCATTATACGCAGATGATATCTAGATTAACCTATATCTTTCAGATAGAATGGAGCTGAACAAGCTATTACATCTCTCAATATGACCTACGTGATAAGATTTTTTTTAAACAACTCATTGAAACGAACCTCTCATATGGAATGTAGTGGATACATTTCTCCATAACTTCGATGATTAATTCAATCTACTGTTGTTGGTGGTGATCTCCTGCGTTGATGAATTAGAAAATTCAGATAAATCACGATCTGAAATATTCGTATCACATAAATATGAATAATGAAAGAATCATATAACTCTCTTCGAGTATTCATTAGAATAGATCATTGTTTTGTCAACAGATAAAGTCAATATTGTGTGATTCTTTATTAATGTTAACTGAAAGTACTGAAACATATCGTCAATTCCAATGAACTGAATAAAATTATTTTCTTATGGAGTCTCCAATACAATGAATAACCTACCTGACATAACAAAATTCTAAGTCTTGAAAGATAATACCAGATTGAGGTATTTATAACAAAAGGTCTGATAAGCTGTAATGAGCTGTAGAAATACTTTCCAGCTCATATCCAATCTCTACATATAATAATCTACATTAGTTGCCGTATCCAATTTGGCTCGATTCTGACATAATTCTATAGCACTGCCAACATTTATGATACGATTTCACGCGATGTTTTCCACGGAATGTCTCAATTTATCATCAAATAAATTACTTGTTACCGGAAACAAGCTGATGAGGATTGAGGGTGTATTCGCACTCCATCCTGTCTCTGATTCAGCATTCAACACCTCAGCCTAGGTGTTCGATGAATGTGACAATAATTAAGGGCTCCACCTGTGATGAAGCTCCCCTTTAGACCTTCATACCGTGCCGGCAAGGAATCCCTTCAATCACCATTACCTTTAACGAGGTATCCATTATTAAAGTCTGAATACAACAACGAAACACCGCTTGCAGCGTTAGTCCGTGTTCAACACACCATTTATGATTTATCATCTTGGACCCTTCTCACAACCGGACTCATTAGATTCGTTCGAAAAAAAAATGGAATATGATTCAGCTGGCAAGCAGGCAAGGAAAATAAAATTACTGTTTTGTGTATGCCAGGAACGGTCGGAATGACCAGAAGCATCGGCATGTCGAAATACAAGAATGGACGAATCTACAGTGTCACCTAGTGCTAAATCTCTAAGGTAGGATACATCAATATTCATTAACCGTCAATTGAGGCTATAATTTTGATCTGAAGTGATGAAGGACAATCCAACGTTGAACGCTAGAACTTTAGAAAAACAAGTCAAAGGAGTTTTCCAAATGCATGATAATGAGTAGGTATTATCTAAGCCATACCAATATCGAAGTTCGAATATTTGGGCTCGACTGACAGGTAAAAATTCATCAGATTTTCCTGAAAGACATTATGATGCTCTGGCTCTGCCAATTTTTACACGAAATTTGGGTACTGGTGGCTCAGTGGCAGAAGCATCAGTCTTCTAACAGATATTCACTAGTCGTCCAGGTTCGAAATATCATCAGCTACAGAAATAAATGAAATAGCCGCCAGTATTCGAACCGTGGACCCTCTGGGCAATAGACCAGCGCCTCAGCGCACTCGGCTACCAACCCAGTTATTGAATAAAACTACTTTATATTGTACCTATAATTTTCACCATCTTGACATACATATGTCTATAGATTCCATGGAATACTGTAATACCGACTGTTCAAAAGTATGGAAAAGTGAGAATCATCATAATAGGAAAGAGGTGAATTATCCAATTAATATAACATTTCCAAGTCGAGTGAACATTCAACATCCATGAAAGATTTCGCAGATATGATACTGGTCAGTCTTGAATTAAGCCTGATGAATTCCAGATTCAAGCGTCTACAAGCTACGTGAACCAGAGGATAAATTGGGTCTAAGATGGCGCTGGAATTACATCGTATAAAAGAAACGTTCACATCATCCAGAATATAAAATAATAAGATCAATCACTTTTCTGCCATCAAAAAAGGTTATTTGTCAACTAGTTATGACCATAATGAATTAATTCAAAAAAAACTTCATTTCAAGCATACAAGGGTTCCTATATATACGAATGTCTCAACACGTTGACTGCCACAGGGCACAAGGTATGTGCCTTACCATTTTTGCCATTCAGGGTTCAAGGCACACCATTCGTGTCTTATCAGTCAACTCTCTAAAATTGTATGGTACACCGTGAGTGTCATGAAGCGTATATATTAGCATGGGATCACAATCTTCGTGGCGCAGGGGACCTAAATTCTCAAAAACCACAGGAAAAATATGAATAATTCAGTTTTTTTCAGCGTTTATTTTGAAAAATAGATTACCAAGCATATGCACAATGAATACATACATCATTCGTATGGAAAAATATGAATATTTTTCTCATGCAATTAGTGTTCATGAACATATATAACATTTATTCAGTAAATAGGACATTCCTAATAATACATTAACAATTACATGTAATAAATTCCTTAATTATTATTCTAATCATGGTAGATAAATTCCAAATTATGCTACGATAGATATATCAAGATACTAATATATACAGTAAAAATTTAGTTGAAAGTTCAGTTACACCTGTTGAAAAATATATTGCAATAACTTAGATTTGAAATCTTTTAGGGATGTAGCAGATTTTATTGAGCAGGGTAATTTATTGTATGTATCAAAACCCTTGAAGAAGACTGAGTTCATGCTGCTTTTGTTACTAGTTCTGTTTATACATGTATGTATGTCAGTCTTGTTTCGAGTGTTGTGTTGATGTATATCACTGTTGAAACTTATGGATTGTTTGAGATATGTTGCTGCTAGATCATTAACAATTTTATGTACGAATATCATTGTCTGGTATAATAGTCTTTGAGATACCGAAAGCCAGTGCAAGGTTGATAACATCGTGATTATAGAGGTATATCGGTTCACTTTCAATATAATTCTCATTCCTCTATTTTGTAGTTTTTGTAGTTGAGACTGTTTGTTCAGGTTTAAGGAATACAAAATTGAAGAGCAATAATCAAAGTGTGGTTGTATGATTGTTTTATAAACTAATATCATGGTATTTAATGATAGATGCCTTGAAATTCTAGAGTAAAAGTATAGTTTCTTTGAAATTTTTTTGTGTATGTATTGGAAATGGTTTTCATATGTAAGATTACAGTCCAATTGAAATCCTAGATATTTTACTGTTTTATTTATATTAATATTTTGTTCATTGATAGTAACATTAATCCTATGGAAATCAATTTTGTCATACTTGTACTTTGAAGTAATAATCATAGCAGTGGTTTTGTTTACATTAAGTTTTAACTTGTTGATTTTAATGAATTTATCAACTGTTTCGAGAATCACATTCATTTTTTGCACAGCAGTGTCTAAGTTTGTGTCGCTACAGGCTATTAGTGTATCATCAGCAAATAGGTTGACAAATTCACAGTCAACATATAAATTGATATCATTCAAATATATAATAAATAATAAGGGGCCCAAAACACTTCCCTGGGGTACTCCTTTATCATTTAATATTTCGTTTGAGATAGTGTCATTAATTCTTACTTTTTGTTTTCTGCCTTTAAGATAATCTGAAAACCATTCATACACATAGCCGTCGATACCATATCTTTTCATTTTACTGAGAATTATATTTCTGTCAATGGTTTCGAAGGCTCGCTTCAGATCTAAAAATACAGCTATTACATACTTGTTGTCATCTAATTTTTTTATCATATAGTTAAGAGACCTCTGCAGTGCCGTTTCACATGAATATTTTTTCCGAAACCCAGATTGGTTATCAAAAAGAATTTCATTTTCGTTGACAAATTCAAGTACTTGAACGAACGGGCATTTGCGTTGGTGTCCCACGACCCGATACTACAAAATACATATGCTGGGGCCACGAGGCACATATATCGTGCCTTCACAAAATCAAAAATATATGTTTTTTTCAAATATGTCACATATTTCCTGAAAATCAATCAAAATCCATCGTAAAAAAAATTGCCCATGGGAGCCAACATTTTTTATATACTGCGGCAGTCAACGTGTTAAGCTCTCTCTCAACATGCTCAACTTGCTTATCCTTCTGGGTATAATTCATGGAGTCCATAGGTAGAAGGCATCAATCTCTTCAACTTGAAAAGGCTTCCTTCGAAGTTCGGAGCTTGGAGCTCCCAAATGATAAACAAGACGCAATCGCTTTATTTCCGTATGGGGATGTGACCTATACCTACAGTGGAAATATATGAGTCCCTTGTTAGCCAACACATGACAAATCTGGCATTCCGCTCCATTCATCAATATGGAACCTGCAATCCCGATATAATACATCGATTGAGGCATTTGCTATGCATGATATAGTAGATAGTGATTGGAGGAAATTGATACAATGAATTCTCGGCATATTCTATCACCGACCGTGTAAGGATACGATCGCATCAGAACAAGAAAGGTTATAGATACTCAAATTAAGTGGTGGGTATCTATGTCAGCTCAAAAGTGAATACTTCGTCAAAAAAATATTCAATGACATATTTTTAATACTAAAGAGATTTTCAATAAGAACAAAATGATTCTGAAAAGAAATGAAATTATATTTATTTCAGATAAAATGAAAAAACTTTTTCATAAACTTGAAGTACAGTCGATGACATTCATGTACATGTTTACTTCGACTTTGCACGAACAAATTCGAACTGAATTTTTGATGATTCAATGCAATAAACCGAGCGTGATTTGATGAATACATCGTTGAGATATTCAAGAAAATTCACTAGCTTGTCCAGACATTCCACAATTAATTTTGTGAAAATAATTTGGTGGCCCAAGGGTATTATGAAGTAATTTTTAGTGTTACGAAATAATTGAAGCGTTTTGAAATTTTATTGTCAAATTCGACTTTGACTTTTTTCTTTTCATTGTTATATATTTTAATCAATACTGTCATGAAGAAAGCGAAGCGAGTTATCGAATTAAAAAAACTGTGGTCGATAGATCAGTCAATGGCCCAGTCGAAATAAATCAATAGTTGAATTCACTTTCAGTTTCATACCGTTTTTGTCTCACAATTGCATTGATCCATGACATTCAGGTTAAGAAACTGATTCCGACTAAGAATTCAGTCACAATCAGCAAAATTACAAATCAATTGACGTATAACATTTGGAGAAATATAAGCAGAAGAATCATTTATATTCAAACAGTGATATTTTTATTGATTTTCAATGTTGCTCGAATTACTTATAATTATGTCTACGGACAGGTACCATGATAATTTGCTAATGATATCTACTTTTGTTATCTACTTGGGAATTATCTGAAAGGGTATCTAGACATTTTTTCAGACATCAAAACGTTGCATCTTAAAATGGATCAATGAAATCATACCAAGAAATATATATAATCGAAATACGAGGTTAATTTTACAGGGTGGCGTGGTAATCAGTATAATCTCTTTCGTGATCTTTATAGGTTTCTTCCACAATTATTGAACGACTTCAAGATTTTTACTAAAGTATTTTTTTTAACCTAAATTAATTGAAATTGTGTTTTTCCATATGGTTGGAAGATGTATCAGATACATTCAGGAATATAAATTTACTCATTATATAATGCAGGATTATATACCGTTTGCTGAAATAACATTACATCTGATTATCTGTTTGCCTCAATTTCATTACTGATAAACAATGTTTTTCATTTGATTGAATGAATAAAAAAAAATTCCCCCTTTTTTTATAGAGCTACTTTTACATACTTCCTATACTAATGTGTAACATCTGCTGAGTTACGTAGGAATCTTTCAAATCTACCTACACGGTAGGATGGGTTTGTCGACTAAATATTGTGGAACCATCAACGGTGATGAAAATTATATAGTTATTTGCTCCATAAATTTCCAATAATTGCTTCGACCGATTGCGATTGAATTGGAAAGTTGTTTGGTGGATTGAATTTCGAGTAATTTTTGTAAATTGATATTTCGTTTTTATATGGATACCTATTGTTTTTGTGTCCCATGCTATTGCGACCATCATATCAGAAGTGAATTAGGTATCTGATGCTGATTTACATTGGTTGGGATATATACTTCCGAATTTTTTCCCGGAGTGAGTTGCAAAGCAATGGACCTATCACTGTCTCATTATCGATAGAGGGTGAATGTCGGTTTAAGATTCTTGATAACACGCTAATGTTTTTGAGTGACCTTCACATGAACGCATATCTGTAAACTAAAAGTCTAAGGGCCGGTTATATTAAAAGAGCCGTCAAGCCTTCCGTTAACTTAACGTGGGATGGGATCAACTCTGCTAATGCGCGAGCTAAGGCATGCGTTGCCGTGGTTATAAACATATTAAATATTCAATCTTCTGTTGAATCTTTATGCAATCGGCACTAAGGGCACTAAGGGTCGACGGGCTTTTATGCAACCAGCACTAACCTTTGATCTATTGATAGGCATTTTTACTATACAACATGATTTTCATTCACACGAACAGTTATACTCCTCTGCGTATTCTTGAAGTGATAATAATGTTCAAACTACTCATACCTGACTGAGCAAATCTGGTCACCTGATTTTTTTCGTTTGACGCACGGTTTTCGCAAGAAAATAATCAATTCATATGCATCTCGCTAGACCACTTATGATGAGGATAAATTATAATGCACATAATAACCGTGCCACTGGCGTGAATAAGGGATTATTACCTATAACATTCATTTTTGATCCAAACGTATAGATCGATCATTCTGATGTAGAAAGGATGACTTTCTTAATTCTCACAAAATTGAGGTAGGAGTCCCAATTAATGAGAAATTCTCAATTATAGGTAATCAGCGACTCTCTTAGCCAATGGCATCACACAGACAGACTATAAAGCATATTATACCTCAAACCAAAAAAGTTGGAACAATCAAACTTTTTTCAAGATGTTTATTTAGAAAAGTTAGTGCTTTTTGGTCCATTTTATGTCGTATTTGGTTCAGATACCGACTGGAATAAGATAACGTTGCCGAATCCTCAACTTAGAGCCTGATCATTTTTCGACATTGTGTTTGCAATTCAATTTTGATTTATTACAAACATTATAAAGGTGATGGGTTTTGTGATCTGTGAATGAGCACGCAACTACCAACGAGGATTGTTGGTTGCATCATGCGATTTCATTTCAATGGCGCACTGGATCGGCGCCATCTTGCGTTTTTAGATTACTACAAGTATACTGGGACACCACTGTTACAGAATCATTTCTAGTTCACGATTTATGCACACTTCGGGCTGAACTCAACTCCATCTGTAATGCAAAAAGTGCCATTCGTTAAAAATTCTGTCTATAGAAGGACGCTTGCAACACATAATATAATATTCATAATTAGGTAGCTATTTTACATTCATGGCGATACTGAATTATCTCGATATCAATTAATTTAGAATTGACTGAACAGTTACACATTAGTTATAATTAACTCTAACAAGAAATGCTGACTGAAGAATATAATTTATTGAAGCAATTAGTACTTGCAATATAAAAAACTAATTTCTTATTTCAATAAACTATAGTACCTACCATTTGATTGGATAGTTCAGAGAGAGAGAGAGAAAGAAACACCCTGTTATTTGTGACCACCTGATATATATGTATAGCAGGCGAAAATTGGGACACCATAGTATATGATTGCTCGTTTCCTTTAGATCTTCGTGAACATTTTTCAGTTCTGATGTGTATCACCCTATACATGGGCAAATCTCCCGAGAATTAATATTCAGCTGTCGATAATAAAACATGGTTATGACTCTCAGGAAGTTTATCACGGCATTTACTATCTAACAGGAATTCATAAACTTGCTCGAATTCGGAGAGAAATACTATTTTGAAACGTGAAAGGTGTAAAAGAATTATTTATAGTGGTTGAAGTGATATAAATTGCTAGTCAATTTGTGCTTTCTGCAATGGGTCTCTTCGGTTATATTTGTTTCATTCCATTCTACTTTGGCGACCACCATTATAATAATTGATTCGTCCGTTTCTTGATCCTGATGTTTATTATTACTATTTTCAGTGGTCTTTAAGAATCACTTATTATGCAACTCTTGCCACATGACGTCATCGTTGATATATTTAATAAGGCGTATTGTATATCCAAATATTTTGCATTTTTCCTATAGGAGTAGGTCCTATTTTATTGTTGTAATATAGTGTTACCATATTTCTATTTGAGTTCGTGAATTTAAAACACTCAGTACAAAACTGAACAATTTATTTCAATAAACACTCTAAATACAACTCAATAAACACTTAGTTAAATCACAAATCTTAATGTTCACAAAACTAGCTCTCTTTCTAAACTGAACTCTTTCCAAACTGAAACTGACTATCCGCGAATCTGCCCTTATATAAGTACAAACATCATTCTAGCGAAATCACTCATTCTCCAGAAGTTACAGGAACTTACGTCACTTACTTACGTCGGTGGCCGATGTTATCGCAAGGCCATAAATCACGGCCTAGAGGCGATCTGCCGAGATGATGACTTCCGGTCTTCTTGGAAGCACAGCGCGTAACAAAAGTACATAAATATATCTAGCACATTGGTGCACATTGTCACGGTAACGCAAAAAATAAACACCTATTATATAAAGTGCCATATTACAATTTCATCTGATTACAACTGATATGGTGTTCCTCATCAAAAAAGTATTAGCATGTATGTACCTGCTCAGTGTGAGAACGCACCGGAAAATTTTTTCTTGGTGTTGGATTCAGCATCAAGAAATTAATAGAATGTACATTACATCACTACGGTGTCAAATCGCAACTACCAAAATACATAATCAACAGTACCAAAGTGTTCATTCTGCTTAATTTAGCATGGAAAAGATGAAGACTCCATCAGGGGACACCATCAGTTGGTGTTAGCTGGTGTAAATTTTGCTGTGTACTAAAAACCTCAGATATGAAAAAGTGTTTCACGTAGAATATTATAACTTTTATTTAATAATAATAATAATAATAATAATAATACATGTCTTTATTTCCACATTCCACTCCTAGTACAATTGTTGAAAGATTTAAAAAGAAACATGGGTGGAAGGAAATCTCAAGGGGAAGTTCACCAAATTGGTGCTCTAGCACTTAACCCTTGTTTGTAGTAAATGTTATTTTTTTTTATTTTGCCTACCTAACCTAAGCCTACTTAACCTTAATCTATCCAATCTAAGCCTAAACATTTTGGGTCACTCATCATTTTCTAATTCAACCTTCAACTGTTTGATCACACTCAAAAAAGGTACTAGAGAAAATACAAGGAAAAGAGATAAGTACAATTAGAGGGAATTGTTCAGTAAATATGTTTTGAGTGACTTTTTGAATTTGATCATATTATATTGTTTAAATTCAGAAGGTATCGCATTGTATAATTTATACACATTAAACTGAAAGCTTCTTTCGAAGAGATAGGTTCTGTGTGCAGGACATGTTAGCAGTTTTTTATTCCTGATGTTAAGATTGTGGATATCACTTCTGAACATTATTTTCTCATAAAGATAAGTTGGGCTTTTGAACAATAGAATTTTATGGAACAGACACAAGGCATTGAACCTGAATCTTTATCTCATTGAAAACCATTTCAACTCATTCAGTTTGTGCGAGACATGATCATATTTTCTTATGCCATATATGAATCTGATGCAAGAGTTCTGTACACGTTGTACTCTATTAGTAGTATCTTGATCAATACAAAAACTGTAGATAGATGAACAATAGTTGAATTGTGACAAAACTAAAGTTTCACATAAAGTTTTTTTTGTAGCTATGGGTAAATAACATCTATGAGGGTATAGTAGCCTTAGAGCCCCATATGCTCTCTGTATATTGCATTTGACATGCTCCTGGAACCTCAAAGAGTCATCTAAGAGTAAGCCTAGACTTTTTGCATTATCAGAAATCCTTAAAACTTCATTATTAACAAATATGTGGAGGTTACTTTTTAGTACAGTCTGATTAGACTTGTTACCGAATACCAAGGCCATAGATTTTTTTGCATTCAATATTAGTGAATGCTGACTAGCAACCTTAGCAATGTTGTCCAGGTCATCATTCACACACACTGCTGCGTCATTCAGATCATCTAAAGGAAACTTGTGGTAAAGTTGAATATCATCAGCATACATGTGTATTTTGCAATGACTAAGAAACTTTCCGAACTGGCTTGTATAGATTGAGAACAGAAGCGGCCCCACGACAGAACCTTGTGGCACACCAGATGACACATTTCTAGCAACATATATTTTATCTCCCAGTTTAACGCTTTGCATTCGATCTGTGAGGTAGGAGTAGAATAGTTGGAGCGAGTCTTCACAAACACCACTTGATTTTAGAATAGTTAGTAGTGTATCATGTCGAACGGTGTCAAAGGCTTTGCTAAAGTCAAGCATAATTAAGGCTGTACATTCTGAATTGTCAATTGCTCGAAATATGTCATCAGTAACATGAAGAAGTGCAGTGGTCGAACTATGCCCTGATCTAAAACCTGATTGAATTTTTGGTTAAATATGATTATCATCAATGAATTGTGTGAGTTGTTCTGATATATTTTTTTTCCAATAGCTTTGATAAACCCGATAATATACTAATAGGTCTCAGATCTGAGAGGTCTTGGGGGTCGTTGGTTTTCTGAATTGGGGTTATACGAGCATGTTTTTTTTTTATTATTATGTGAACATAAATATTGCGAGTATATTCGATAATAGTATATTACACAACAAGTGTGGAAAGTGACATATTTCACACGAGTAGTCGTTTAGCACGAGCCGCGTAGCGGTGAGTGCGGAAACGTAACGAGTGAAGGAAATGCACTTTCCAACGAGTTTTGTACACTATTTTTCCTACGACTCCGAATACTTTCATTTCGCGGGAGGTCTTGTAAAAAATGTAACTTGAGCGGTCTCTAGAATTTCAGGTGGTTTTGATTCAATATCAAGTACTGTTTATTTCCATATTCAAGATGATATTTGAATACTTCTCCGACAATTCCTCATTATGTGAATTACTGATTGATTGAGTTAGTCTAGTTTGGACAAATTTCATTAATATTGACACCAGCGTACATAAACAACCTTGACACCATTCGCCTGCAAGCGCCAGTAATCACGCAACCAGGAATACGGAACCATTGAAGTAGATATGTAGTTCGCAAGCGCGTACGAGTTACTCGGGTTAGTGCGTCCTTGACTCTTTGCAAACATTTGTGATACCAAAGAATCTTCTCGTTGGTAATACTGTGATATTAAACTGATGCAAGCAGCAAGCCGCGCATAAAACTCTAGCCGTACTCTTTTGAATGATCTAACCCTCTGTCATCAACATCGAAATAGTTCCAGCAAAGAGTATAGGTTCCAGTTTTAAAGTGAATTCAGAGGTTATGGACACATTGAAATTAATAGATAAAGAGTTCTCGGTATAATTCAAAACGGGACAGAAATTTTAATAAATAATATGAATTTGATTTGAGAACGCTTATATTGACAGTGAGTACTTTTACAATACACCTACTTATTTCTATCAATTCAGGCGACCGTGGTGATATTTTTCATATCAACACTAGTGCTTTTTTTCTTTCAAATAAACAAAACCATGGTGATATGAGCTACTTTCTGAATAACAAAACAGTATGATTATTGACGTTTTCATATACGTGGTCGTAGGAAAAATCTTGTACCAATGGATATGGTTTTCTTGGATCTTTCTGTATGCTATAGGACGTGCCGACAAGAAGAATTTGAATACTTAAACGAATTGAATCTAATTGATATAGGTGAATACGAGATGAAAAAGATTTATTCGAATTCCATGAATCAGAATATTGCTTCTAGCTGAAACTATACGGCATGGAATTCAGATTATTCATGAATGTGAGGATATTGATTTTAAGGAATCTATCTGAGTTAGGGAACATAATTTATTTCGTCAGGGTCAGATCTGCATATACTTCTCATGACACAAGGATGGAAATTTAAAAAAAATGATGAACTCATTTTCAGATTTATCATTGGAAAATATGCAAATTTTATGAATTGATACATGGAGAGGAGTTCACCACAATTGATATACCTATACAGTCAAAGTCAGTTTTCAAATATTTTTATCGTATCCAATTCATGCACTAGAAGACATTTTGACGACGATCTGATATCGTGAAATAGGACATTCGTTGAAAAAATCTCAGCTTCGTTTGTACTCCATCTTTCCCCTTCGATTTCCAAGAGGATTTTTCTAATCTTCTGGATCTCAGATATTGCACGGTGTTTTCTTTCCTTCATGAAGTATTAATTTTCCATTCGATTACTCGACATAATAGAATCAGGACGTAAGATGCCATCAACAACGGACAACAGATCTAATTGCCAATGATATTTCTGGAATACCAATCACATCTCACAAAATTGTGGTTGTATATCTCTTTATTTTTGGTGTGGTTTCCCATGCTGGTCTATACGAACAAAATATTGGATAAAAGTTCATTTGTTCAGCTTTCGTTTTCACTGAATGAAATATGTAGAGTTTAGAGAATGAAGATGAAATATTATTCATTTATCTATGAAAGCTTTCATTCAGATCGTATTGGTAATGAATATGTGGCTAACTCACTCAGGTGCTACGGAAAGATAAGTTATACTGAGATATATCAATAATATGAACTCTATATACGGGTTGTTGAAAATAATAGAAAATTTAATAAAAATGTAATCTCCAAATGACGATAGCCTGAAGATAAGTTAAGCGAGTAAAAAAAATCGTAATAGGTAGATATAGATTCAAATGTTGTGTATCGCTACAATATAGTTATCAGATGAGAACCGAGCTCACCTCTTGAATATTATTACTTGCCTGTAATTGTATTGTCAAAGGTTTTATTTCTAGATATAATATGGAGGTCTGGAAATCGAGAAATTTTTTCATGAACTTCTAGCACTTTAACTGCCAAATTCGAGTGTCCTGTGTATGAACATATTACAATAATCATTGATTATAAAGACTTTGCAATCGTAGAAAAATCTTCAAGTACCTCCTAGTATAATCAAAAAATCATAATATACTTATGTGACTCAAGAAACCAAAGATCGCAATTTTCTTCAAATGCAATAGTCCAAAAGATATAAGTACGCACTGAATGAATGATATAATTCATGAGTATCTATCTCTAAATGAGTTCAGAATAAAATGATCTCTCTATGGTATTTGTTGAATATTCATTGAATACTGAATTGTCATGAAATTTAATCATCATTTATTTCAATTATTCAACAATGAATATTTTCGAGTTTGTATACGAAAAATAACCATAGTTATAATACTATTTATATGACTCCAGAGGTAAGTTTATCGCAGAAAACGATTCCGTGTGCTCTGTGAGTGTAAAGCTGTTCGAAAATGGTAGTTATTTATATTTCAAGGCTTGTAAGTATATATTCGAAATGTCAAGAACAATGCTCTGCTGGTGTTCAAGAACTGGAAATATAGAACACCAGGCGAGGCACATACAACGTTCACCATTATTCCAACCATATATTCGAATTCCAGAAAAATATTGAATGGAGTTTTTATATCATCATTTATTGTGATGGTTTCTTTACTAAATCAAGTTATCAGATCATCATTTATAAATTTCATTTATTTTCATTTATATCATTGACTTCTCCTATTTATGACTACAGGTCGTGTTTACACAGTAAGAAAAACTTGGGTGTAATTTCAATCAAATGGATTTAAGAGCAAACTCCGACGAATACAACATCCAAATATCAAATTTGTGTCCTTTTATTATACATTTCACAATTGAGTGCTGAGTGGAGCTAATTCCGATCTTAGTAGTGAAAAATGACACGATTCTGAAACATGAAATCATAAGAAACACCAAATGTTAACGCATAAAAAACACCTATTATATAAAATTAACACCAAGTTACACCGTGTCACGATGGAATCGAGGCGGTGTATGAATCATCTAATTTGGTGGCAATAATCATCCGTTAAGTGCATCCTGAAAACACCCGATTTGATATAAATTAATGAAAATATTGTATGTAGCCATCTGAATGATGTGAATTTCATGCGCTCATCTATTCGATCTTAGAACTTCTGCCAATAGGTGGCACTGACGTCCTTCCTACCATACCTGATTTCAGTATTGGGCTAGATATATTGAATGATTTTGGTATAGATCAGTATCAATTGACATAGTCCCTAGTACCACTGATTAGGATGAATAAGTCGAAACAGTTCGTTATTATCTGAATTGTCCCTAGATTCTTCTAAGTTTAGGTTATCATCATAGGAATTATATTTCAATAGGTGATCCAACTCAGTAAAAAACTACGGAAGGTGGTGAAGAAAAGCACTAATTCGGTGGTGTTCCTTCACACCAGAAAAGTATTCGCACGTATCTGCTCAGTGTTTAAACGCACCGAAGAGAATTTCGTGGAGGTAGGTGTCAGCATCAAGAAAATCACATAATGTGCATCACACCACTGCGGTGTCAAATGGCACTTTTGGAAATGCATAAAGAACACCACCAGTGTTTATTCTGCTGAACACTAGTGTTACTGGGTTTGATTATTGAAAACACATATGGAAAAGGTCACATAACACCCACAGTGTATGTGTAAATAATATGCCGGTGTTCACTGATACTAAAACAATCAGGACCTCAGAGGACACCAGACGGTGTTAGCTGGTGTGAGCTGGTTTTTTTTTCACTGTGTAGTAGGAACAAAGTTGAAACCAAAACAATTGGTCGTTACCAAAACAGATCTTTGTGAAACACCGACATTAATAGCAATTTTATCATTATATGAGAGGCCATCAACCAAAACAGATATTTGTGAAACACCGACATTAACAGCAATTTTATCATTATATGAGAGGCCATCAACCAATACATGCATGGAGGATACATTCGCATGATGAATATTGTGAGTGAATGGACAAATTCCCTTAATATATTTTAGATATTTTGACTTTGAATCTGTTATTAAATCTCCCTTTTCTGCTCGTTTCAACACCAATGTGAGAGATGAAAATATCAAGAATGCAGCTCTGTTCGCTTTATCAAACCTTAATATACTACAATTTAACATTCCGCCAATTCCAGAAGACATCTTATCGTTAGATTGAAGACGTTGTAGAAGTCCATGACCTAGCAACATAATTATAAATGAATTCATTATCGACTCGGAAGGAAACTCATACAGCGATATAAATGAAGGTAATTACCTCCCGAAACTTATGTAACTTTCAAGAGGCAATCAAGCGAGTAATTAGGTAAGCAGAACAACAACTGGAATTCGTTAACGCTCTACGAACGATGAAAAATTGGTCGAATAATTTCATGAATAGATCTGGAAATTATGGTTATTTTCAACTCCAGGACCGGACTACATATGGGTAAATGCTCACAGGCCTTTACAAATGACCACAGAGTGTTTCAATATTTCGAGTAGGTATACCTACTCACCAATTCATCGAAAACACTACACATCTCAAATTGGTGGTGAAATTTATGCCAAATATTCAATAATCATTTATATAATGATCAATTCAATGATCAAAAGGAAATACCAACGATCTATCAATTGAGAGTATATAAAATTTGTTTCCTGATTGAAACATCAAAAAAGGCATTGAAATTTGGATTTTTCAATCAATAGTATTTACCTATTCAATGATCGAAGCGAGAGATTATATTAAGTGTAGAAATATCCACCGAAAACGCATCGGAAAAGATGAGATTTTTCATATCAAGATAATTGGTCTGTAAATGGTTGACATACCGATAAGTTTGATCTTTGAAAAAGTTTACAATTTCACGGTTTGAAAATAGTCCAACTACACCAAAGACAGTATTCCAATTTTATACCACCATATTGAAAGACTTTTTTCCTAAATTCATGAATAAGTAAACAACTTAGCCAAATTTGTCATTGTCCGTGGCAACTAGATTGAACCATATTCAGTAACAGAAAATTGCGCGTAAAATTATTCCCAAACTTTAAGTGAGGTACATGATTACGTTATACTAGGTACCTTTACCTTTGTGAAAATAATGAGTGAGAATTTCTTTCGGATATCATCTCATCAATTGTTAGAATTTCCTCATAAAGGAAAACACATATACCGATTCGATTCATCCTGCAATAAACGTCCACAATCAAAAATAGCTATGACCCGAAAATTTCAATTTATCGTCCTTGTAAAATATGTTATCGAAGCAAAATAACCCAATAGCATAAATCATTTCCCGGCCCATTATTTCCTTTGTTGTGTTTGGCAAAGTGAAAAACTGGAACCCAGAGCACTTTATTTGCTCGAACGATTCTACAAAACGATTTTTCTTTTTCCTGTACTGTGCGCCCTGCGGAATTGTTTGATTCTGTTATTTCCCGTATTTTATATGGTGAAGATATTGAATTAAACATGAGACCGACGAATCGGAGTTTGTTTTGGAAACATATAAGTTTTCCATTTCATCAACTTCAATTATACGAAGGATATAATTCGATTTGCAGGATTTGGCTTCGAAGAATTCAACTTGTTTTGCCTCAAAGAGAAAGAATATACATTCATCATGACCATGACTCAAAACAAAAGTGAATATATGAGACATAAATCTCTTCCAAACTTTATGATGCTTCCATGTGTCAATTGAACTGGTGCCTATAGTGATTTTCCCACTTTTTGTATATTGCATATAATATGTACAAACATGATCATCAAGGAATTGGAGATAATAGACTATCACTTGTAATCTCCCTAGCATCAGAATTATTACCGATAATTTCTTTCAAGGTCACGAATGTTTTTGTTGTTGAAGAAGAGGGACATTTTCTATCAACAAGAACATGAGTGAAACCGAGAAAAAATTTATAAGGAATTAATTCTGCTGCGTGGAAAATTCTGTAAGAAAATTTCATATATAGGAGTTGCTGTTAATATGATGGGAAGATGAACCCTATACGACCTATTCTGCGTATACAGTAGTTAGTAACTGATGTTTATTACTAATATTTCAGGAACAATGATGTAGTGGCATTAATTCATTTACCAAGGAATCGGAAAATACTATGACAGAAGACAAATTGCAACTAGTGAGTCGTTGTTTAATTAAACTACCTTACTGCCTACGAATCAGAAAGCGAAATACAGAAACGAAAACATAGCATGTAGGTATCCAATAGCCAATCAGGTCAATCAAAATCTTAAACATGGTGTTATTGCTTATCAACACAATCATTTCAACCAAACGAAAACGTGTATTTTAGCATGAAATATTCACGGTAATCGCCCGTTGCTATGAGCAACGTATACAAAAAGGAGCCTTCTGATTGGTTGAAAATAAATTTATGAAATTTTCAGTAGTAATATCCCTAGGACATTGATAACAGACAAGATAATTTCATGACAATCGAAAGCTCGTTTCTTGGTTGCTGTTACCAAGCAACGAGCTTGAGAAATTTGTCATGAAATTATGAGGCATTCATCAATGTCGACAAAAAAAATCATAACTCAACACAATGAAAAGTACAGTTAGTGAAAGTACAATTATTAAAATTTAAGTTAGATTCGTTGCTGTTCTCTACTATATAATAAAATATTCATCCAGCAGAAAAAAATTATCAGAATCATCAGCGGAGCGGGTTTCAGAGATCATTGTCGTTCACTTTTTCGTAAATTAGAAATAATGCCACTTCCAACAATCTTCATTTACTGTACTTTGATAGAAATCCATGGCAACAAGAAATGCTATGAAAATCAATCCGATGGACACCAATATCCCACTAGATCTGGTGATTTATTGAAAAAACCGAGGCATAGATTGGTAATGTCAGATAAGAACTCTTTGAATATTGATATCTTCAATAAATTACCAGCTGAGATTAGACATTTGAATGTCAATGAGTTCAAAACCACAATAAAAAGATTTTTATTACATAATTGCTTCTATACAGTAGATGAATATCTAAGTTTTGATATATTTAATTACAAATTTTTTGAAAATACCCAACACCTGGAGCACTTTTACTGATATTAGAATGTTTTTGTCTAAATTCGTGTATATTCAATTAATACTTTTACTATTTTTACTCTTTTTTTATGTACATGATTAATTCTCTAATGTATATTTTTTATCTTTTTTATCTTATACATCGATCGATTTTAAATTACTTGTAATGTGACGCGCTACCAATAAAAATGAAACGATTATGAATGTGTGATACATAGAACTGTCTGTCTGTAATTCCGTCCAACTACTTATGGTTTATAGCTATAAGCAGATGATTATGATTGTTTTATAATAGTTTTTTATAATTCATATATTTATTTTGTAACTGTAAATAACTATAATTTTATTAATTCATATGAATACCTACTATTATATGATATCTGTTGTGACCTGCCATAAATGTACTTGTTATATAACATGGTTAAATAAACTATCTATCTATAGAAGATCTATTACCACGCATAATATTTATGATCTTGTTGTGGTGTTCTTGATCGAGATTTGAGTATGGTTTTATAGAATTCTGATTGCCATGACCAGTAATTTTCAGCAATTGTTGTTCTTCTACACCACTTTTTGCTAATTCGCTAACAGCAGTTGATCTATTCGAGTGATTTGTGATCTTTTTCTCCTTTACATTCAAGCCAATTGCTTCAGCAGAAGATTTAGTCCATCCATTCATTGTATTTCTTCCAACAGGTACATTATCGTACCATTTGTCAGTTTTATTTTTCCAGTATCGTGGAGAGGTAATATTGTCGCCTCGTTTTGATATCAGTTTATGAAAAAGACGTACAGGGCAGCTTTGTCTCTCACTATTGGTAACCAACCATTTACTACTTGCACAGCTTTTAGAACCACCTTGGCACGTTTTACTGAATACCGGATTGTATTCAATGCGATTTGTTGGAGTGTCATCGTTATTTTTCTCGATTTGAAAAAAATCCACCAGACAAGCAACTGCCTCTCCTCCTCGCCACGCTAATTCTACAGCAGCAATATGGTAAAATTTACGCATAAGTCCTTCAGGTGTATCTTCATCCCAAAGCAGACCAATTTAACTAAACTGAACTGGCCTTACGTTTACATGGATCTGCTTGTAGTTTCTTCCTGATTGCATCGCGGGCATCTCGGGCTGGTTTAAACACTATATTGTTGAACGGGTCAATCATAATATTATAGTCATTGTAGTACTTTTCTTGCAATAGTTTGCATGAAACGTTCCACATTGTCTTCACCGTTGCCTCTTTGAATTCGGCCCCGTTTTTCTTTCTCATATTGACAGCCCAATCTTTCAGTATCAACGCCAATTCTTCTAAGCTTCTATGTTCATTCAACTCATATTCTCGTTCACAGCAAAATTCCATGAATATTCCCCAAATATATTTGTGACTGAAGGTTGTATTTCTGTGAATTTTTTCGGTAAACCTGCAGCAAAGGAAACTCGCACCGATTTCGATGAAATTTTCACAGAAGCTTCCTAACATGAATATAAAACCATACAAATGAAAAATTTTCCGCGGAAACATTCCAAACTATTTCTTTTTTGGAAAAGTTTAGAAAATTTTATCACTTTTCAGTCCTATGAATGTGCTTGATTCATGTACTTACATTGTCAGTGGGGGATATGTTAGTTATACCAAAACGTTAAAATCGAGTCTCAAAAAACAATTTCAATAAAAACATTACCAGTAAAAGCTTCAAAATGAATTATTTTCGAATTTTTATTCATTATATTCCATATTCCAAGTATCAGGTGATGTGCAATGTCAAATGTCACGGTACTCACGTCACGACAACGCTGCCAAGTTTTGAAAAATTCACAGATTCTACAATTTTTTTATTGTGTTCCGATTTTTAAATGTAATGTTCCTTCTTTAAAAAAGCAACGGAAATAGTTATCTGCCCTTAATTGAGGCCAGGTAATATAGCGTGATTGCGCCTTCGAATTTCCCCCTCAGCAGACATTTCTTTTTTCTCAACAAATTTTCCTTCTTCAAAAATTTACTGAAAATAGAGATCTAGGCCGTCACTGATAGGTTAGTACGTTCAGGTTAGTAGTCTAAATAAATAAATACAACGCGTTGAAATTTTCCGTTCATCATACTTTTTTTCTCAACAAATTTTCCTTCTTCTAAATTTTACTGAAAATAGTGATTTAGGCCGTCACTGACAGGTTAGTACGTTCAGGTAAGTAGTCTCAACAAATAAATACAACGCGTTGAATTTTCCCGTTCAGCATCCTTTTTTTTTCAACAAATTTTCCTTCTTCAAAAATTTACTGAAAATAGTGATCTAGGCCGTCACTGATAGGTTAGTACATTCAGGTTAATAGTCTCATAAACACGAGTTGCACTCATCAGGAAATGAGCGCATAGGTTTTTTTTAAACGTGGCAACGTTGCTTTCTCCATTTGTGACTTGACAGTTGATATTGCGAATTGATATTTTTGCATATATATGCTTGAATAAAAATGCGAAAATAACAGTTTTTGAAGTTTTTCATCATGAAATTTCCTGTAAAATCCATTTCGGGACTCAATATTAATGTTTTGGTATAACTTACATATTCCCCACTGACAATGTAACTGAAATTTCAAGCACATTCTTAGGACTGAAAAGTTATAAAATTTTCTAAACTTTTCCAAAAAAAATAGTTTGAAGTGTTTCCGCAGAAAAATTTTCATTTGTATGGTTTTATATTCATGTTAGGAAGCTTCTGTGAAAATTTCATCGAAATCGGTGCGAGTTCCCTTTGCTGCAGGTTTTCCATTTTTTCTTTGATTAGCGCATTTATACTTTGAACATTCTCATTGCAGAAACGTGAAATTTTGAAATTTATTTGGATGAAGTTGTCAAACTCGATCGTGTTGTCTATGGTGTCTACAAGATGGTAAAGCGATTCCCTATCCCCGCCCGTTCCCAAAACCTGTCCATCAAAACCACTTGATTTTTGTGTATTTACATCGAGAAGAATACTCTCTGAAATCGCCACGAGTGGCGCCATTGTAGCCCTCAAAATGATGTAAATTACAATGTTGCCGGTTGTTTTTGGAAGAAAGAGTATGTAAAGGTGGTGTATAAAAAACATCACTATTTTGAAAAAATCTCATGATATTTGAACTTGTATCTCGATAATAATTCATTAGTAGTATGAGTCCTGTGGTTTTATGCAAAAAATTCGATCAGAAAATTGTCAAATTCAGATGTGGCACTGGCAACGCTGACCTGACTTCTATTATTATACAAAATGGCAGACTGGCAGGCAGACGTGAACAGAGCTTTCCATTTTATAATTTCAATCAACAAAATATGTTGAATTATAAATCATCTTATTCGAATCAAACGTAGAAAGGACACAACAAATGTGGTGAAAGAGTTTTTAGATGTTTTCGTCTTGCAAAAACGTGTGCTAGTGAAAGTGACAAGCAGCTGCTTTCAGGTTGAGTTCAGGCTGCTACAAATTTTGGAAAAAAAATTCAATAAATGACCAGGTGAGTAGTATCAGAATTATATTCCCTTGCCCTACAATTAGTCAGTCCAGGACACTATCAAATAAAATTCAAGAAAGTTGCCAGAAGGCATACAAATCATTGTGAAAAGTTATTTTGGAGGATCTTTCTGATAATATGCCAATTACCCTTTTTTATTATGGAGATGATGATCCTGTTCTGGACACAATTGTTTTAAATGGAAATGTTTCTGAAATAATCTAGAAATAGATGAAAAATCCATTTATTTTGTGGGAAAAAATGATGGTGCATTTGCTCATATGGAGAATAATAAAACAATAGTACTAATTTCATTATTCCACATATAATTCATGAGGAAAACCCACAAAAACTCATGAAACCACCAAACATTATTACAATTTGACAAAAATATTTTTTACATATGTAAAGTACAATAAACAGTTCCTAACTATACCTAGAAATGTCAAACAGCAATTAAAATATAGATTTATAACTCCTCCTCAACCTCTTGCATTCCTTCTCTCAACTGTAAATCAAATACAATTATTTTTTTGTGGTTTCAGCTCTCCCACTTTGAAAAGTCTCTTCATCATCTCTCCACTGCTAACATTACTACCACAGGGTGGTTTAATCAGAGAATGGAGTGACATCAGTCTAAATATGTGGCCAACTTGAATTGATTCTTGTTGAGTAAGATGAATAATATTTGGAATATCCTCCTCCTCCCACTACTTTCATCAATATCAGCTTATAGAAAATTATAAATCAGTGAGAAAAAAATCTTGTTGGAGTATCTTAATACCTGAATATCCAAATGTAATAAAGTATTATGAAAATGAACTCATTATATTATTACATAAGTAATATTGTCAGTCTAGAAGTTGCAAAAATGCCTGGAAGGCCAATCTAGTGCACATTTTTCCCCACAGTTGGGATGAATGTGACTGGGAGTCAATTTATGTCAAATTCTAAATTCCTTCCTTGATTCATATTTCTGAAGTTGCTCAAAATATGAATATTGCACAGCACCTTCAGGAACCTGAAATATATTTTGAAATTCAGATTATTACATGAACTCATTTTCTGAATGTTTTTACTTAAAATGTCTTTCTTTTCCAGGTTATTTCAGAGACATTTTATGAGATGTTGGAAGTCTGAACACATTCTCAATTTCCAATTTGAATCCATTGGATGTTCACACCAAGGTTCCAATGGATTCTGAATACCAAGATGGGTCCACATTGTTCGATTCCAAGTAGCCCCATCACTAGTCACCACATCAATACGAAGTCCAGAATTCTCATATAATATAATACATTCAAGTATCAACTTAGCCTGGATTTCGCCTTTGATATTCCCCTTTGTGAGGAAACATCCTAGAGCCTGTAAACCGTGGCCTGCAAAAGGCTGAAACATGACCACCAGAGCATTGTCTCCCAAAGTATTTTCTTGATTCTCTGGAGTGTGATCACCAAGATCTACAAAACCAATGAACTCCATTCTGTTTTTATCAAATTTTTTGGTGGCAGTAATTTTGCACTCATCAATGAGTAAACAGCCATGCCTCTGCCATTCCTCATAATGTTGTGTTTTTTCTTTTATCTTAGAAAATACTTCATCCTTGAAGCCAAAAATGCCGTCTATGCTCCTAATGTACCTGAATAAATGCACATTTTTTAACATTTCAATTTGGTTAAAAATATATATGGATACCAAGATTCAAATAATAGCTATAATTTCAACATTCAATCAATAATATCACAGCAATTAAGTAGTGAACAAAAATTTTGAGAGATCACTATCATGGTTCAATTTGTATCGTTAATGAATCATTAAAAAAATATGTTTTTATTGAATTCCAAATTTACTCGCGCTGTGCGCTCGTGTAGTTTCCAAGCAACATGATTTGTTTCGAAAAAGAGAAGGAATTTTCGATAATTATCAATAACACAAGTTGTATTTGTTCAGATTATTTCATGAATAAAATCAAAGCCATTTTGATGATTTCCTATTTTAAACGTACAGTTTATGGAATTAGATATTTTGATTATGCATTGTAGTTCGACACAAAAAGATTCGTTATGCAACCAACAATACATTAATGCCATTGTATGATGTAGGCAAGATTACCTATGCACTAGGTACTACTGAGCTAAATTCATTTTGGTTGTTGTCACAAGTCACAATTTGTGTGGTTAGGTTACATTAGATTAACTCTTGCTGAAATTATCCATAATTTGTTGAAAATGAAGTGGATACATAGTAATAGTGTGTGTTTATCATGGTTCAGACGAAAATTCGGTGTAGTGGCATTCATTTATTTACCAGGGAATCGGAAAATACGATGACAGATTGCAACTAGTAAGTCGTTGTTTAATTAAACTACCCTACTGCCTACGAATCAGAAAGCGAAATACAGAAACGAAAACACAGCATGTAGGTATCCAATAGCCAATCAGGAGCCGAAATACAAAGTCGAAAACATGGTGTTATTGCTTATCAACACAATCATTTCAACCAATCAAAAACGTGTATTATAGCATGAATGAAATAATCACGGTAATCGCCCGTTGCTATAATATGTGCTATAAGCAACGTATACAAAAAGGAGCTTTCTTGGTTGAAAATAAATTTATGAAATTTTCGACGAAATCAAACTTGTTGCTAGTATATTATCATACAAGTTTCATAAGACGCTATTTTGTCGCATGCACGCGTTAGTAGGGAACAGGTGCGACAACGTGTCTTATAAAACATGTGTCATATGCAATTTTTTTTATTTTGCAATAATTTGAAGTCTTTTATTGAGAAAAAATTGTTTAATATCGATAAATAACAGAAACATCTTCGATTGGTAACAATGATAACATTGAAATATTCAAAATCTGACGCACAAGCGTTTAGCCCAGTTTACAGTTGAGCGATTTTGTTTGTTGCAATACCAGCGGTGAAAAATGCAATGTTTTTATTGTTTTTATTGATCAATTTGAATCAAATCACACTCTGAATTAAAATTCACCAATAAAAACATCGAGTTTTTTACTGATATGTATCACCAAATCAAATATCGCTCAGGAGTAAGCTGAGCCATATAAAATATGCGTATCGAAACAGAGTCTATTACGATATGCATTTGCATTTCATAATGACTTCATTATAGGACCAAAAATAGAAAAAACATCTTTTTTCAAATTAGGCAGCTTCCATTTCTATTTCACCTAACCCAGGGTGTTTCGAATTTCGCTTCACAAGTGGTATCTCTTGAGATTTGATTAATAATGAGGTAGGAACATAATACTCTTATGTGCTCAGTTATAGAGGATGTTGCAGATCTGAGAAACGTGGCAATCTCTAAATATTATGAAGATAGCCCAGTTTTCGAATAAGTAGACTTTATTTTCGAAGAATGGGAATTGGCTTTATTTTCACATTCAAGTTTCGAAACTCGCAGCCGAATGGCTCTGTTGTAACTGAAACAAAATCGCAAATTTGCTAGAAGATACAAAATTTTAAATGATCGAAGGAGTTTCACATGATATAAAATCAATATGAAGGCCGTAAAAGATGTGAATTCTAGTAAATGATGATGTGAAGGTAAGATATCAATTATTATAAAGGTGGATAGCAAAACTTGAATGGGTAAATAGCTCTTCGGGCGGTCAATTTATCTGATAATGACAATGCTAGTTCAATCATTTATGGGATAATGATGAGGAAAGGAAACACAAAATATATAAAATAATATACGAAGTTTAAAAATGAATAAGTACTGACACCTATGCTATGAGAGCATTAATCAGGAAGAATCAATATCTCATTGAAACTCTGAATACGCTTCATACACAGAACAGGAACTTTTAAATCCTGTATATAATCTCCAAGTTCATTGCAGAATTCTTCATAGAGGCTACCTCCATCAGGCTGTAGATGCCAGCACACTTTCTGAATCGATAATTATTGTTGAGATATGAATCTATTCATTGTTAGAGAAAGTTCTCAATAATTCGAAAAGTTTAATTTTCAATGAGAACAGTCGATAAAAACCTATTTGCCATTTTTTTCTCAATATTCTGGTTCTCACGAAAAAGGATATCCTGTTATGTTCAGAGAACATCGTGAGAACCAAGGGAAAGAAGGTAAGAGTTTGTGTTCTTCTTAAATTTCTGGATATGGTATGCCTCGGAGAACACCTCCCTAGGCAATGAGTTCCAAACTCTAGATGTTCGTTGGATAAACGAGTCTTTGGAAAGGGACGTTCTGCAGGTCTCTAAAGTTACCATGAAGGGGTGTGAAGACTGAACTTGGCGGGTTATGCTCGAAGAGACTGCTAATGGAGGAACGATTGTTGATATTTCAGAAGAGCATCGCCCATGAAAATATCTATAAAGTGGAGATTAATCGCCAACTTTTCCACGGTGTTCCAGAAAAGTGAGCGAGTTTGTAAGCGAGGCATCACCGACAAGACGAATTGGCCTTTTTTGGACAGAATCCAATAGTTTCAGGATATGTTCTATGCCTTATAGATCATAAGCAGCTGACTGGAAGTCGGACGAGCTCATTTGGAATATTTTTCATTTTCATATCAGAATAGATAAGGAAGAATTTGTGTGAAAAAAGAGTTTTCTGAAAAAGGATGATCAAATGATTGATTCACCTAATCGAAATGAATTGTCCATCTCCACATGGTGTTCCATTAATATTTGGAAATAGTGGACTCATAATTACGCTATACCTCCTGCTATACACTATACACTTACATAAAGTGTAACTTCCCTATGAGATTCGAATTGTTTTATTCAAAGATCTGATAATGATTTTTTCGCATCACCTAACTATAGCATATTATCTGTCAAGATGCAGAATCACAAATCAAGAACAACAATCTTGATTGTCAGAAAAAATCTACAATAAATCAGTTAACTGAATATTGAATGGCTAATGACGAGGTGCCATGAAAATATTTTTCCTGTGTCGCGTTCAGAATTCTGTGATTTAATTAAATATATATTGATAGAAATAAGAAATTTGGGACAACAAAATTGATGAAAAATTAATGGTTTCGACACAAAAAATTCCTGATGTTGAAAAATCTCAATTTTTCACATCCTTCATATCTGTAATCGTTTTAGCTAGACCCAATGAAATCAGCGAAAAGATGCGAAAATAATGGACTGGTCACAGCATTTTTTATAAAATAAATATTTTCAAGATTCATCAGTAGTGTTTAATTTCAGTTATGAATATCAATAATGAGAACAATCTCTGATGATGCAATTGGGTCCTGGGGTAATGTTTGCATGAATCTGTATCTTGGTGTTAATGTCATTTTTCAATTTTGAAATTATTGTAGACATGAAAAACTAAATACGATTTCTTATCACTTTTAATAAATATCCACAATTGATTAATTCGATAACAGATGAAATACAATTTCAGAAAATATAAAACGAGTGGAGACTTGACATACTGACTGGATTTATATACAAGGCAAAATCGTTTTATTCACAATATTTACATTCACCTACAACAATCTTTGAGTGAGAAGTGTCCCATCAAATGACCAATTTTTTGCGAAGTACAAAATTTGCTGTCACTAGATTATTTACAAAATATTTCATATAGTCATCAGGAACACGCATGCAATCGATATTAATGATATTTACACTTATTGAACAATAACTATGCTTATATACATAGGACAACCATGAAATGTGATATTGATGGATATGAAAATTCTTAATAGAACATTACTTTAAATATTATTGTTGACCTATGAAAGGTAATCAACACAAGAGATATTTGATTCATAGTACAACCTACTATTTACAGTGATATACACAGTTAGTTTTTACAAACCATAATATAATATCATACAAGACAACCATTTACTGAATCCAATGCAGTATTGGATGAGAAAATCAAAATAGTGAACACAATCTATATATTTTTATTTAGGACATGAAAATATTAACATGACACTCGTGAATCCAAAAATATATTCTCTTCACAATGTTGTTGATACATATCTTACATTGAAGCAAAACACGTTTATTTGACATTGCGTATCGATGGTTGGTATTTGTGAGAGCTTCCTGATGAGATATTGAAAATCGAAACACTTTTCAGGTTAAATGAATTGAATATTTCCAATGAACGTAATATATGTACAGTGAGATAATGGAATATCACTGGTCTTTCCCAGTGAAATATTTCCGATATTCATATTAAATTTCATTGTAATAAGAAACAAGGAATTGAAAATAGTATTGCGGCTCCTTGATCTCACGATTTTGTTGAAACAGGTAGGTACCTACCTACTTTTATTTAGATTCGATGATTTTTCACTACAATGATTTTCTTAAATCCACAATGACAAACAATCGATAATAGCTAACAGTTGTTCAATTCATCCAACATTTCTGTATAAACAGAAATCATTTGAAATATGTTGATACGTGGTTTCTTTGAAGATATAGCGAAATAATTGAATACGAAAGTATAGCATTACTCATTTCTAGATATTCCATTTGCTATTCAAAAAAGTCGGGAAATCATGAATATATGGTATGTAGAGGTTTTCTGGATCAAATATCATAAATTTTTTGTCGAAATGAATGACTTGAAGATGGCAGCTCCAAAATGGTGGTTTGGTATGATGGTGAGTTTTATGATTCTCCTTATCAAAATCAAGTCAAAATTGGAAGTATTTTTTAACAGATAATTCAACAAAGAATAAAATTACTAAAAAAGTTAAGGTTCTGTATGCGAATGCATGATCACGAGGTTCATATTATCCTTGTCAAAATTAGTCGCTTCCATAGAGCCTATGTCATAAACTTCCCCTCTATCATCAAGAACTCTGAAAAGGATCTCAAGCAACACAGTGATTGTTTCTATCCGACAAATGATTTTCCATACTAGTTGTGGCTTGCTAGATCAGACAAAGAATAAAAATATTGATATTATAATAACATTATTATGCTTTATCCATTCATGTCGTTATTATACGAGTAGCAATTGGGAATAACCCACCGATTTTTCATACACACCTAGAAGGTCAACGAGAACCAAATGACCCCACATAGAAAGACAGGTGCACCTCTGAGTTTGCGCATTTTGGTAATGTTGTTGTCATATCTGAAGTAACAATTTCGTGCAAAGATAATGTTAGGAATGCTTTGGGATTGAAGGAAAATAAAATTCGATAAAACATTCAGGAAAACCAATATATTTGATGAACAAATGAGTTTACTATTTGTGAAGTTTAACTTCTATCTTGTTCACAGAAAGACATCATCAATGTAGGATAGCCATCGCAGTTTTTATTAGACTTGGTAATTGTGTACACAAGGAAGGTCGTCATTACAGCTAAGTTAAGTTTTGTGTTTCATTCCGTTTGATCTTGTTGTTTTGCTTAGGTTCTGTTGAAAAGGACATTTTTTCAGGGGGTGAACTTCATAATATGTGTATGCACTTGGTACGTAAAATTTCTCAAATTTTTCATCTAGTCTTACTGCGCAAACTCAATAGTGCACCTGCGCGAAATCAATTGGTGTCAAAAACATTCATGACTATTGGTTTTCCAGTTCGTATACAGGATGTCCCGAAATTAGATTAGATTAGAAAAATTTCAGCTGTAGATTCTAGGAACAAAATTAGTAAAAATAGTTTATATGTAGGTACATGGGTCCAGAAATGCCCTCCTTTATAAAAGTTATAGCCATTCAAAGGTGAGCCCAAGATAGAGGTTTTTGTAAATATTTCAGAAATCGTTTCAGATGAGATAACCAAATTTTGTTCTGATTCCTAACTTTTTATGCAAAATTCAAAAATCTTTTTTGATATTATTCAAGTGTGTGGGAACCAGGAGGTGCTAGGAGCACTTTTTCCCTAAACTTTTCTCATGCATTTTTTGGCAGTTTGATTGGAAAATGTAAAAATCTAAAAAGTTTTTCATAAAAATAGTACTCTTGTTTAGTTTCGATAGTATTCACCTTAATCGATTTTAAAATTATGCTGCTATCCTAATTATTATTCATGACACGTTAAATGCATGATTTTTATCCTTGCAATGAAATTCTCTTTGGAAATTTATGGAGGCTAATGTTAATTTGTCAAGTATGGCGGAGACATAATGCCACAGCAATGGAATAAAGCGCTAATTATACCACTGTACAAAAAAGGACCCAGGGAAGACTGCAACAATTACAGAGGAATTGCACTACTAGACGTACAACAGTAGAGAAGTAGAGAAGTACAACAATGAGAAAGTTGGGGAGTATCAAGGAGGATTTAAGATGGGAAGATCGACGATACCAGATCTTTGTTATGAAACAGATCCAACAAAACGCCTATATGAACGAAATTTCAGCTACATATGTTGTTCATCGACTACCTACATTGAAGCATACGATTCCATCAATAGAAATATGTTGTTTGGGGCTTTGAGGAAATCAGGTATACCAGCGAAGTTGAGGAGGTTGGTAGAAATGACGTTGAAAAAAACAGAAAAGAAGGTAACACTAGAGGGCAAATCGTCAGAAGAATTCACTGTGAATGATGGACTGCGGCAAGGGGATTCATTATCCACCATTCTGTTCAACGTGGTCCAAGAAGTTAATCTGAGAGAAAGTGGCATAAGAACGGAAGGCTTGATGTATGGCACCAAACACCAGTGTCTGGCACGATCCAAGAAAGAAATGGTGCAAACAATCAGATTAGTAGAAGAAAAAGCACGTCAGTATGGATTGAAAATCAACGAGGCGAAGAAGAAGTACATGGTAATGAAAGATGGAAGAAGAGGTGGGGCTGATTCCCATCAACTGTGCAGATGATACGACCTACAAAATAGAGAAGGTAGACCAAATAGATTATCTAGCAAAAGGAAGCAAGGCCGCAGGAAATGTATGCGAAAATAATAAACGTCTCAAGGGCTGCCAAAATCAAGTTCTATGACCCACTGTCACCTATGCTTGTGAAACATGGACAATGAATTGAAATATGGGTACGTGAAATCTTGAGGAGAATTCATGAAGGTATCAAAGAGGAAGAAAAATTCAGTAGAAGAACGAATAAAGAAATTGAAGAATTATTAAATCATCCCAACATCACAAAGGTAGTGAGGATGCAAAGAGTCAGGTGGTTGGGATATATAGCGAGGACATCCGAAGAAAGATGGATCAAACAAGTGCTGATGGAAGGAGGATGTACAAGAAAAAGAGGTCGTCCTAGGAAAAAATGGTTGGAGGAAGTGAAAAAAGACATAGAAAAAGTGGGAGTCAGGGACTGGAGAGAAGAGGCAAAAGATAGAAAGAAATGGAGGAGAAGAGTAAAAGAGCTCCTATCTAAGGGCCACTAGGCCTGTAGAGGTTATAGGAGATTCGCAGCATAATCTAAAAATCGAATTGGGCAAAAATTAGTTATATGGACAAAATATGGTTATTTTATCTGAAAGGATTTCTGAAATAATTCCTAAAACCTTCATGTCGAGTCCACCTTCAAAAGGCAATAACTTCATTTCAGGGCCAATTATAGGAAATATCTTTAGAGTCAAGATGAATGGTTAATAAAGAATCAATAGTAGAAAAATACATGAACTCAATGACAATACGTTAACTATTTTTGGTAACTCTGTCATTTCCTGTCTCGCCGCCTTCGTCATTAAATACAGGTCGACCAACGACCATTTTCCAACACCATGTTTATGTGAACTTCTTTACTATTTTCGTTCCTACAATCTGCAGTTGGAACCTTTCAATGCCATCTCGGGACACCCTGTACAGAGTTCAGTGGAAGAACCATTCATTTCGTCTGCAGAATCTGGGCCCCTGGGCTCTAGCCCCCTTGATCCGACCCTGTCCTAGACGGTGAACCCTGTCTCCCTTATGGATATATCCAGCGTACCCTACGGAACCACCCCCAGTCAGACGGTGCTCTCCCTCTTGTTGGGCACCAGGGGCGTCTCCGCAGAGGGTTCTTCCTCGGTGGGTGCCATCGCCTGGAGCGCTATGGGCGGCTCCTTCTGCATCAGCGGTCCCAGCCACTGCTGGGGGTGCACGCCCCTGTACGGCGCCGAGGGGTGCATGCCCGGCCGGGGGTGGTTGGTGGGGGGGTACTGCCACTGGCGGGGCATCGTGGTGGATGTGAAGGGGCTCATTATCCGGGGGGGAGCTGGAATCTGGAATTGATCACTGATATGTCATCATATCTCGGAGAATTTTTGTATGTTTTATTTTCTATTTTCTTTTTCTTTATATCTACGGACACATTATTATTCTTGTGCTCTGGGAAATATTTCAACTCAGTTCATATTTATTCGATTCAATTCTTCAACTTTTGATTGTTCATATTTGCGATTGTCATTTCGTTTCCTTATCTTTGCTTTCTTTAGTATAGTGAAATTTTCATCTCTAACAATTTCGACCAATCAGAAGCCTATATTTTGTATCGCTATACCCTAGCAACTGAACACATTTCCGAAAATTTTGGTGTCCTCATTGGTGGAAATTTTTTGACGTTTGAAGGTTAACTTAGTACTTTCTAGTGAGGAAGTATATTTTCACCATTTTAGTGGAATGAAGTTGGTCAAGAATAATTGTTTGTACTACCAGCAGCTAACCTTATTATTATTTTGCGTAACTAAAGTCGGTTTTTGTATTTTATTTAGTGTAATCTTAACTGGAGTCAGAGGAGCACACGGAAAAACATGCGAGCTAATTCCCAAAATGGTGTAGGTATTGGACCTACAACACCCTTGATCACCCTCGCATCTATGGTGTGGTGGACAAAGATAACTCAAAAAATAGCCACAGCTTAGTTGAGCAAGGTGCAAAGACTTGCCTGCCCTAGCATAACGGGGGCTATGAAAACTACACCAATAACATTAGCCATAGAAGTACTGTTGGACATCCCTCCGATTGACATAATAATTATGGGTGTAGAGAATGGGACTTCTCAGGCAACAATATATACGAGAACTAGATCGAATCATAACAAGATAGGAGAGATAGTGGGAGGTAACAATCTAGAAATGAAACCAACGGACCTCATGAACCCCAAGTACTTCTTCAACACCAACTCTTCGAGGTGATTATGCAAGATCGAAGCGATTGGAGAGTTGATAACATCAAGGGCAAACCTGGAGAAAGGATCTGGTATACAGACGGATCCAAGACCAAGGAAGGAACTGGTGCTGAAATATACAGAGAGGGCAGGAACTCTTAAATGAGAGTCTCACTTCCGTATTCCAAGCGGAAATGTGCGCAATATTGCATTACGCAAGAGAAAACAATATAAAAGAAGTGCGCAATGCCCGGATCAAAATATGTTCAGACAGCCAGGCGTCACTGAAGGCTCTTATGAACCCAAAAGTTACATCAAGACTGGTGTGGTAATCAATCAATCAATCAATCAATCAAAATATGCTTTATTGCCAGAAGATTTACATCTCATTGACAAAGTCTAAAAAAGTCGATGTCATTGTAATGCCGAGAAGAGCCCAGTATCCTCTCAGAACACAACAAAATAACTTTGATGTGGGTTCCAGGACACTGTGGCATCGAGGGCAACAAAAAAGCTGATGAACTAGCCAGGAAAGGTTCATCAACTCCATATATTGGCCCAGAACCCGCACTCGGGGTTACTAAATCTGACACTAGAGGATGATGCATACGGGACTTGTGTGTGCCCTGTCTATACTGGGTATACCCAACCCAAGATAAAAGTGAATAGCAAGAGTATATTGGTAGCGGTAGGAGGTACGAATTTGGTTGAATAAGTGGAATGATAAGGATATAAGGACCTTTCACGAAATGACTCTTCCAGGAATTGCTCATCTTCTTTTGTTTTCGAGATATTTGAACATAATAGAATTTTTCCTCGTATCACTGAATTATTTTACAATGACCTTTGAGATGTGTCACACAGTGTGTTTCACGAATATTTCATCCAGCATAATTGCTCATATTTCATGCTTAGACTCTGAGATACCTATGCAGTCAATTTTTATCTTGTACACCCTATATCAGAAGGAGTAATGGTGAGTCTTCATACTGACAGTACAATAACTGATTTTAGCTGCTGTAAGGTTTGGTGTGAGGTTCCCAAATGTTATAAACAGCGTTGAAACGTGGCGCAGTTGCTGTTCAAAGTTGAAATTCAGTTAACTTTCGCGGTTTCCAATTTGACGTCGTGCCTGTGATTGGTCAAATCGCAGTGCAGTCGCGCAGTTCGCAGTCGTGGCGTTGGTATGGACACTTACCATAAGAACTAAATTCGACTTCATCATTATTGCCATCTCTGTGTTTACAGTATACTTACTAATTTCGTCTGAGGAGGGAACTCATGTGATGGTATCCCATTCCTTAGAGTGCAGTAACCCATGTAAGAGGATGGATTGCCAGTCTGGTGTAGAAGGCTACGACTAGGAGATGTCTGAATGGTAGAAACGTGTTGCCTTTTCCAAGAGTACGTCGATTCTTCTACATCATTTGGCTGGGGTATGATGTCTGGATTTTTCTCATCGCTGTCGCATTCTCCACCACTAGATTCATGTTTCGATATTGGACTGCCACCTGATGAAACGAAAGATTTCAATAAATTCATGCATGAATTCAAAATACTCTTCGGTATGTTTATTATAGGGATTGTCTGATATATTTCATTTTCAACTAGTTTCTGCTAATCACAAACATTTTCATTACAAAAACCATTATCTGAGATTTTCTTTAGAAACTATCAATTATCACTCCTGATACTGCCGGAATTTTTTATCATAAATGCAATATTCTTCAGGTAATGAGTGATATTCAACGTATATCAGAAACGTTACTTGTTTGATGAGATCATTCAAGAAGTAAATTTTTTACGGTTTCAATAACATTACCCAGACCATCATGAAGAATTATCTACCTGAAAAAAAAACGCCACTTGCCTCCTTTATCACTGAGTGCTTGATCACTATTCGATCTTCGGTGCTCCATATTCGCCCCAGATATATTCTTATGATTTTTCCGCCTGCTGCGATTATGCGTACACTGCAGTCGCAGAACTAGGATTACGATTAACGCTACGATGATGAGTGCTGAAAAAACTCCTGTCAATACGCTCATCATTGGTGTGAATCGAAACCCTACTCGATGGTTGTCTGTAAAAAAAAAAGAAAATTCGTAATCGAAATACGGTATGCTTTAACTCTTGAGGCGCCTGTACATTCCTTTCAAAGTTATCCGAAGTTTGGAAAGGACGAGTGCCCATGGATGTTACTTTGTCTCGCCTCCAGCTAGTCTTATTTTGTGTCAGTTTCTGTATCCGATATAAAGGACTCGAAGTCCAGGCTAAATTATTCGATCTCTTCAGATAGTTTCATCCACACTGCTTGACCCCGACAGTTTTCTCAGGTATATTTTTTAAAATCATACTTTATTCTGATTATTGAAGCAGTTGTAAACATAACAAAATAAAAAATATTAGAATCTGATGCCAGATCAGATAATATACATCGTTCGAACTGGCTCGAATACGAAACTTTCCTGTCCCTACATTCTTCTACTGGCTTGCTATTCCATTTTGTGTACTCGATATACCCCAGACTATAAATAATAAGCAACCATGCACATCTAAATATTATCATAAATGACAAACTGTTGAAATATTTTAGCATTCGGTACGCACCAGTCGAAATTTTCTGTATAACAAAAAAAGGGGTGGTTTGAAGCCAAATGAAAGCCGAAGAATAGCCGAACTTCTTTGAATCGCCAACATTCAGAAAACTTTAGTTCACGTTATATCAGATTGACTCTGTTGTTTTCATAATAACTCAACAACGAAGGGTGACCCTTTTTGTTAATAATCATTCCTCAATTTGTTGATTGAACAAAAAAAATGATCTATAGTGCTGTTCTCGGATAACTGTGTTGAATCTGGATAGTTAAGTGATGATACATTCATCCCTGAAAGAGCGTGGACATGGAAGCTGGCTGAGACATAAATTCATAGCCGATTAGTCGAGCGCAATAACTGGAAAATATATACGAAAAATGAATTTTCCTCAACACATTTTCACTCCATTAAAGCGACAGATACGGATGGATATTATCCCATTATCCTATATATGCGATTCTCCCTCTTTTTTCAAATTTCGTAGTTTCAGTGCACGAATATATAATGAATAATGAAAAATATCATGAAAAGGAGTTATTATATGTTACGCTATAACAAATGGTGGTGTCAAGTCGATTCACAATATTTGACATTCCCCCTTTTCCCTTTGTGGTCTTTATTCAGAGTAATTGAATACTTTTCATGTTCCCGAATGAAAATTGCATCATTTTTATGATTCAGCATCTTCTACTAAAATACCAACTTTTTTATGTTTCAAACATTATCTACAGTATGAAAATATCCTTGTGTTTTTCAAGAATGCCATTTGAATCAATTAGTTTATCTGTAATTTATCAGGTTATATATTTCGTTTTCCAACCTAGGTATTCGACGACACAAAAATTGAAAAAAAAAAATAACAGAAACATTTCGGAAACAAAAATATCTGGACGACTGACAGTTTTGCTAAAATTTCCGATATTTTACGGTATTTATTTTGAATCAAATAAATTCACCTTGCTCGGCAGTCAGCTGTTTTTCTGGTAGTCTCAATGTGGATGCTTGTACGATTGTGGGCTCACTCCGACCTTTAGAATTGTATGAAAACAGAGACAGCTGGTACTGCACTCCTGCTAGTAAATTTGTTACTAGGAATCTGGCTACGGGTGATGTCAAATTGGTTTTTACTTCTTGACTTTGCCTTTCTCTTACCTGAAAATGAAGATATCGTATTGTTTCATCAATGAATCGAGAGAGGAATAGGAATAATGATGTAGGTATAAAACTATTATTATCTGACTGAGGGCTTTTACCTGATGATTTGCCACGAATCAAATTCACTTAGCGCCAATTCAAAAGATGGATGTCATTATTCACATAAATTTGATAATTATTATTTCTAATACGAATCTGTTCAGTTTCGAGCGTAATCACCACAAGATGTTACCGTTACCGTCTTCACGAAAATCATGTAGTATATTTCAAACAATTGAAGGGTTGTTTCACTATCCTATATATCCACCTTGAACTAGATGAACAAAACTACAGCTGTCAAAACCTCAACATATCACTGTGGGAAATGAGGTGAAAAACATCATGAGAACTACCTAGGACTAGTACATTAGTTAATCCATCATGAATTTCATACGTGTGTGAGTTTAATTTGTCACTAATTCTATGAGCAGGAACAGCAATTAGTCCAGAAACATCATGGCTGAAACAAGTTCCTGAACAACCATAACTTCACGTTCCACTAGAGAATACTCCACTTGTCATGTATGAGAATGTGGTACATTATTGTTGTTTATTCTATAGTATATACGACATTATGTACTATATATTTTATGCTGCGTTCAACAAAATGCAGATACAGGCAAATGATGTAGATGGTGATCGATATCTATATAATAACGTCGTCAGGATTATTATGTATAATACGTGCAAACAATTATATTATGGTGAATGTTCCTGATGATTTTCATCACTTTTTAGGTGCATGACATCAAGAAGATACGATCATTATTATAATATATCTGATCTATCATCTTGACAATGCGGTCTCCGAAAAAATGTTAGATTCAGTCTAGAGCTTGGAGAAAATTTCCGACATAGAGAGAATTCAGAAATCATTGAGATTTAAGTGAGATCCTTGTTGCGCACTTGAATCTGATGACAGAACATTTTCATGAATTTAGTGCAGAAACGATTCATGCTCCTCTAATATCATCATCACATAGACTCACCTCTAAAAGAAAGGACTGAGAAAGTCCTCCGTTGAATCCTTCTGAACATCTGATTGAGAACGAAGTCATTGAAATGTTTGACACAGTGCAATTATGTACTTGATCAGGGCGACCTGAAAAGGTAAACATATTCTCAGGAATATAATAAGGATAACCTAAAAAACTATACATAGTGGGTATCAGAGGAATCTAAATCCCGAGGTTATTGAGAAATTTCAAACTTGAGAAACAGTTAATCTCTGAAGAGAACTCGTGTTGGAAGTGCTTTGATATTTTATCATTCTGTTTTTTGATTTCCTAGGGTTCTGGGTACACCCTTCTCGTTGAGCCCACATGTATATCGTATAAGAAGATTTTTCTTACGACCACGTATAAAAACGTCACAACGTTTTGTTATTTCGAAAGTTGCTCATATCACTATGGCATTTGTTAATGAGAAGAAACCTCTAGATTCACTGTGAAGAAAATTAGGGACATATCTTGACTGTAACTATTTCCACTCGGTACATGGACGGAGATGTTGATGGCAGCTTGGCAACAGCTGACCATATCCAAAACTTGCTACCAGAAAGTACGCCTTCATTTTACATTTCAGTATAACGCACTGCTGTATTTGATATTTTCATTTGGATATGTTGGATATTTTTAAAAATGTTAGCCTAAGTCATGGCTTTTTTATTCTTCATTTCACAAAATATTATGCTATATGCCTTTTTTCTATTTTGGTTGTTTAATGAAGTCATTATGAAATGCATTTTTTATTATTCGGAGGTTGGTACAATCGAACTGTCAAATGAAAGTCAGAAGAGTTGGGCCCAGCTCACTTCTGAGCAATTTTGGATTTGGTGATGAAAAACTCAATGTTTATATTAGTATATATTAGTTCAGAGTGTGAACAATAACAACACTTCATTTTCCATCGTTGGTATCGCAAAAATAAAAATTGCTCAATAGTAAACTGGGCTTTACGCTCATGCGTCAGATTTTAATTATTTCAATGGCATCATATAGTCCTCGCTTCGCTCCTCCTACCCCAAACAACGCGTGCGACAAAATAGCGTCTTATAAAACTTGTATCATAATATACTATTCCAAACGTGATGGTCGTTGAAAAAATAGTATACAAAACGAATACGTTTTCCAAGAAATGTCATTAAGTGACAGTACCTATTACCGCTCGTGCGCGTAAATGATGTCATTAAGTGACAGCATATTTGCCGAGATATTAGCGCTCACATTCCATCATTGTTGAAAACGAACTCATAATTCTGTTGCATCTTCTGATTTGCAAAAACTGCGAACATTGTAGGTACCAGAAAAATCTAGGAAAAGTATGAATTATGATATGATAGATTCATGACATGGTGCAATGAAATGCATGAATGCTTAAAATATCAAAGTAGGTAAGTATTTTTCAAATGGTACATTTTTGAGACAAAATGGGACCGTATCTCCGAAAATACTTTAGACCGCCGGACAGTGACTGGAACTATTTCTATATACATGTCTGATGATGTTAATGACAGCGAATGAGATCATCCACAATCTGCTACCAAAGAGTACGGCTACAGTTTTATGCGCGGCTTGCATCAGTTGCATGTTGCACCATTTACATTCGACAAGAAGTCAAGGACGCACTACCTCGTACGCGCGTGTGCACTACGTACTCCTGTGGATCTGTATCCTTGATTGCGTGATTACTGGCGCTAGCAGGCGTATGGTGTCAAATATCAATAAAATTGTTTGTCTAATTCAATCAATCAGTAATTCACATAATAAGGAATTATCGGAGAAGTTTTCAAATTTCATCTTGAATATGGATATCGAATCGAAACCACCTGAAATTATAGAGACCGCTCAGGTTACATTTATTACAAGATCTCCCGCGAAATGAAAGTATTCGGAGTAGTAGGAAAAATAGTGTACAAAACTCGTTGGAAAGTGCATTTCCTTCACTCGTTACGTTTCCGCACTCACCGCTGCGTGGCTCGTGCTAAACGACTACTCGTGTGAAATATGTCGCACTTTCCACACTTGTTGTGTAATATGCTATTTCATACGGGGTCGTAGGACAATAGATATACAGGGTGACTCACGGTCGATGGTAGGTTAAACGTTTCTAGAGAACAGGACTTATGAAAATCTGGTTTCTTGGGTGATCAGTTTTGTTCTATCGATCTGAAATGATTTCAGCGTTGCGGCGTTGCCGCTTCTATCAAAAAGTAGCAACAACTTTGTTATTTCAAATAGAACACCCTGTATTTCATTTAATTTTTGGATTCTTCCTGAAGAGCTGATTTCGTCGATACATCATACTTGGGGTATAGCGCGAAAGATTACAGAGATATGTGGTATGAAAAATCGAGATTTTTCAAATTTAGGAATTTTTTGTGCCGAAACTATCCATTCTTGCTCAAAACGGCTTACATGTCCCTATCTCAACTTTCCATTTACTATCGATTGCTATTTAATTGAAACAAATACGGGTGGTTCAGAATTTTGAGTTTTGCATCACCCTCTATTTGTTTCTATTGAATGTCAATAGATAGTAAATGAAAAGTTAAGATAGGGACATGTGAGTCGTTTTGAGCAGAAATGAATAGTATGGACAAAAAAAATTCCTAAACTTGAAAAATCTCGATTTTTCACACCATATATCTCTGTAATCTTTCTCGCTATACCCCAAGTATGGTACATCGCCGAAATCAGCTCTTCAGGAAGAATCTAAAAATGAAATGAAATACAGGGTGTTCCATTCGAAATAACAAAGTTGTTGCTACTTTTCGATAGAAGCGGCAACACTGTATTGATGAAAATATTTTGGACGGATAGAGCAAGTCTGATTATCCACGCCCACAAATTTTCGAAATGATCTGTATTTCTGTTCTCCAGATACTTCAAATGTTCCATCCACTGTGAAACACCCGGTATGCGGAAAACCCGCCCATCACCCACCTGCGGCAATGATGTGGAAAACGCACGGCATCCTCTGCGCCCCGATCTTGTTCGAGCCGTAGCACAGCAGCGTGCCGTAGTCCAACTCGGACATGGGCGTGTATGTGACAACACTGGACGTGCCGGTGCGAGCGACGAACGATGCCGCGACGTCGACCGAGTCGGCCGAGTTGTTGAACGTCCACCGGAAGCGCACGTCAGGCGGGTTAGCGTCCACTTGGCAAGCCACCTGGGCGCGCTCTTGCTTGGCCACCCCGTAGATACGGGTCTGGTTGGGTTTGCACACGGGCGTGTCTGAAACGTGCATGGTGCGGGATTGTCACTTGTAATCTCCCTAGCAGCAGAATTATTAGCGATAATTTTTTTCAAAGTCACGAATGTTTTTGTTGTTTATATGAAATTATCCCGGGTCGAAGACGAGGGAAATTTTCTATCAACAAAAACATGGGTGAAACCGAGAAAAAATTATGAGGAATTAATTCTGCTGCGTGGAAGATTCGGAGAGAAAATTTCATAAATTGGAGTTGCTCTTAATATGATGAGAAGATGAACCCTATACGACCTATTCTGCGTAGATACTGTAGATAGTAACTGATGTTTATTACTAATATTTCAGGAACATTCAAAACAGTAATCCGTTTTCAATCATAACATCTAATATCACATGTCTATCCAGATTTTATTCTGAGTGACGTTTGTCAATGAATATAAGGCGCTTCATTTTTGACAGAAAAAATATCACTTATTAATTCCGGCAATAGGAACTAACAAAATTATCGCATGTAATACAACAAGTGTATTGATGATTATCGAAACAAAAATGCCATCGAATTTGAGAAACAAATCATGTTGCTTGGAAACTACACGAGCGCACAGCGCGAGTGTGGTTTCCCAAAGCAACATGATTTGTTTCGAAAAAGAGAAGGAATTTTCGATAATCATCAATAACACAATTGCATTTGTTCAGATTATTTCATGAATAAAATCGAAGCCTTTTTGATGATTTCCTATTTTAGTTCCAGTTTATGGAATTAGATATTTTGATTATGCATTGTAGTTCGACACGAAAAGATTCGTAATGCAACCAACAATACATGTATGCCATTGTATGATGTAGGCAAGATTGCCTATGCACTAGGTACTACTGAGCTAACTTCATTTTGATTGTTGTCACAATTTGTGTGGTTAGGTTACATTAGATTAATTATCCAGAATTTGTGGGAAATAAAGTTGATACATACTAATAGTGTTTGTTAATAATGGTTCAGACGAAAATTTGGTGTAGTGACATTCATTTATTTACCAGGGAATCGGAAAATAATATGACAGATTGCAACTGGTGAGTCGTTGTTTAATTAAACTATACCCTACTGCCTACGAATCAGAAAGCGAAATACAGAAACGAAAACACAGCATGTTGGTATCCAATAGCCAATCAGGAGCCGAAATACAAAATCGAAAACATGGTGTTGTTGCTTATCAACACAATCATTTCAACCAATCAAAAACGTGTATTTTAGCATGAATGAAATAATCGCGTGTAATACTGTAACCTTTCTAATTATTCGGTGGCTGGATACCACTGAAGTTGGCTGATTAAGCTGCCGAGGTTTTTATTTTGATGTTTACAAAACCTCAAAAGTTGTTAACTTACAGAAAATAAGTGTTTTAAGTGCCCAGTTCTAAAACCGTGATAAACCAGACACTGGTAGTTCAGCGGGACAATGGGTGGGTTCGTCAACTCAGTAAAAATTACTAGTTTCTATAGGGATGAATATGTGTTTACTAATTTCAAACTATACAACACTTGGAAATCAACTCTTTGGAACAGCTTATAATACCCACATCGATTGAAGAGGCATAAATACAGTGTGATGTAAATAACGCTATACCGCAGTGCACTTTGGTTTCCAACAATAAAGGTGGTACCGGTTATACCTACTATGCTAATCCAAGTATGTTATGTAATCTACGATTTACTTAAAAAAAAAAAACAAAAGAAATAGTGAACTTGTGGGTGGTAGTGTCCAAGTTAAAGCTGAAGCTCGGAACGGACTCACCAAAAGTCAGCCTCGGGCAGCATTATCAACCAGGACTAATCTCTGGTCCCCAGTAATATACAGGGTGGAGCGAACGGTGTGCAGCGCAGCGTAGTTAGTTGATCCTGGGGCAGCAATCTAACTCCCAACATACGTTTCCAGGACGAAACGAACAGCAACTGCTGATATACTATGCAGATATCAGGGAGAAGAACCCTAAATGAAATACAGACATTCCAATGTTGACCTAACCCACAGAGGACTGAGACAGAATTCCAAAATGAAATAGGAACATATCATACCTGGGATGGTGTTCGGGTTCTGAGAGATGTCTGAGTCTCTGATCCGTCACGTGCAAGTCCGCAATAAATCCCTCAGGAATGAGGTATGGTACCAAATACAAAGGTGACCAATATGGAGATACCTTTCCAAATAATCCCAACACTAGTGGAACAAGGAAAAAAAACAAAATATATACAACAAGAAATGGAATCTCTAGCTAGACTTCAACACGAGCTGGATCCCCTCTATCAACAAAAATGGCGTCCCTGCAGGTCCTTGGGGGCCGTCCTCTCACCGGAAGATCCTTTTTTTTTTTCTCCCTACTCCCCCACACCACATCAATCTCCGATCACTCAATTCGGCGGGATTAACCCTATCCAACACCCAGTAAGATGCTTGCCACCTCAAAATAACTAACTGAAACCTCTCCAGAATACAACTTGTGTATATGCTACCTGTTTTCATTAAATCTTGAAACTTCAGATCGAATATTATTTTTTTTTTTACCGTTTCCAAGAGTTGTTATGATTTGAAATTTCAATTTTTCAAATCAGAACATGCGCAGCAGGAAACATCACGACCAATTCCGAGTCTTCTTCCTACTCGATAGAGAGATAACTTTTCAGGACATTACCTACATCGTAGTCATTCCTCGATAGGAACATTACCTTTCAGGACATAACCTTTATACTCTGGTCCTGAGCCAGGTCCACGAATGTAAGTGCTAGTGCAGAAGAAACCAGAAGAAATCAGTCGAATCTGTCATGTCATATGTCCATAAAATCATTAAATATTATTGTTGTTGATATTGATTATGAAACCTAGCAATCAACATTATAAACAACAGCCCAAAGAAAATGACCTCGGTACAGGATGTGAATTACGGTATGCGTTGATATACCTACCTAGATAAAATGGAACGCAAAAACTTATCATTTTTCAGCAAGCGAAATAAACACACAAAAACAATATACAGAAGGAACAACAACATGACCAACTAATAGGAGTTACGAACCATGAGTAAATCCGAAAACCAATAGCCTAGTTCCAGTGAAGTACGTACATAACGGATTTCTGGGTTTGGTTTTCTACCGTATTTTCGTGGAATGAGAACGAAGTGTAACACTCCCCCTCTACTCCCAAGAGATTTACCTGTAAATCTCAAAATCCGACGAAAATACTACCTATATGTTCCCTTGGTGATTTTAGTTGGATTCAAGGAATTCCTCATCATCAGGAATCAAATCAGGTGGATGTGATTTAATATCCTGAACATGCCAAATACCTTTAGATTTATTATGACTGTCCACTACTTCATAGGTTACTGGAGAAAGCTTTCTTTTAATGACAAACGGTCCATTATAATTTGGAGCAAATTTGGCTGTGAAGTGATTAGCGGCGTCAGAGAGTGCATGGTTCTTGATGAACACTGAATCACCAACGGAATAGCTAACAGGTCTTCGCCTCAGATCATAGCGGTGCTTTGATTTCGTATGAGCCTCATCCAAACGTTTACGAACATCCCGATAGATGTTTTCAAATTCGACTACTGCTTGTTTAGGAGTAGGATTCGTTTCTATGTTGGCAAGAGGGTGTTCATAATGTATTCCACAGCTTTTATGTTCCCGACCGAAATTGACAAAGAATGGAGTCAAGCCCGTAGCCTCATGAACAGAAGTTCTGATAGCACAACCAACCTTCGGTAAGAATTGAGCCCAGGTTTGATGATTATCCTCAACATAACACGAAAGCATACACTTGAGTACACGGTTGACTCGCTCCACAGGATTTGCTTGAGGATGATACAGAGGTGTGAACCTGATATGGACATTATAATCCGAACATAATTTAGTGAACATATTCGACCTAAACTGCACCCCATTATCACATATCAACACTTGAGGACAACTGAACATCAGAAAAATTTGTTCTTCAGTGATTCGTGTGACTGCAATGGCTGTAGCTGACCTAAGTGGGAAGAACAAAGAGAACTTACTGAAAGTGTCTGTGATGACATAAATAAATCGATAGCCTTCCTTGGATCGAGGCAATGGTCCTACCAAATCGACTGAGATCATCTGCCAAGGAATAGTCGGCTCAGGGTGTTTACCAAGGACACCAGCTGGACGTTTTAATTCCGGTTTGTGCCGGCTACAAGTTTGGCACTTTTTGATATAGGTAGCCACATCAGCTCTCATCTTTGGCCAGTAGTAACGCTCCTTTATTCTTTCATAGGTTTTGAAAACTCCGGCATGACAAGCGACTGTTTTGTCATGGTTATCACTTATGACCCTTTTCCGACATTCCTTCGGTACGACTTCTTTCCATAAGTCTGTGAAATTTCGTAGACCAGGATAAGGACATGAAACATACTTATACAGTTTATTATCAGCTAAGCGCCATTGAGGAAATTTCAAGGGATGGTTTTTAACTTGCTCCATCATTCGGAGGTACCAAGTATCTGAGGAAGTCATGGTTTTGCTCGAAACGTTTAATGAAATGGATTGAATTTCAGGTACTGCTCGGGATAATGCATCTGCCACTACATTATCGCGGCCTTTTCGATGGTAAATTTTGAAATTAAACTGCTGTAGGCGGAGTAACCAACGTGCAATGCGACCTTTAGGTTCGCGTAAATTATGTAGCCAAACTAAGCTGTGGTGGTCCGTAATCACGGAGAATTCATATCCTTCGAGATAAGGACGCAGCTTCTCAATCGAAAAGATAACAGCCAGACATTCCCGTTCCACGGTGCTGTAATTCCGCTCTTGGCGCGTTAAGGAGCGGCTCACATAGCAGATGACATGTTCACCATCATCGAACAGTTGGGACAGAACGCCGCCTATTCCATAAGCAGATGCATCTGTTTGTACTTGGAACGGTCGGCTAAAATCAGGGCATGTTAACACGGGAGCTGAAGCTAATGAATTCTTGATTCCTTGAAAAGCGTTGTGGCAATCCTCCGACCAACACCACTTTTTCTTTTTCGAAAGCAGGGCCGTTAAAGGAGCAACTAAGGTAGAGAATCCAGGAATAAATTTGCGATACCACGACTCAACGCCCAATACGCGACGGACCTCGGTGACATTTTTCGGAGGAGGAATATTCAAGATGGACGATACCTTGTCAGGATCCACGTGGAGACCTTGACTGTCGACAACGTAACCTAGGTAACGGAGTTCGGGGCGGCAAAAAAAACACTTCGATTTCGCGACAGTAAGACCTGCTCTTTTGAATCTTTCGAAAACATCCTTTAAAGTTCGCAAGTGGTCTGAAAAAGAAGATGAAACAATAATCACGTCATCTAGATAATAAAACACGTGTGGTTCCAATTCAGGACCCAAAACTTTATCTATCAAACGTTCGAACGTTGCTGGCGCATTACAGAGACCAAAAGGCATTCTTTTAAAATGGTATAAACCTCGACCGGGTATTGTAAAGGCCGTATACTCCCGCGACTAAGGTGAAATCGGTACCTGCCAATAAGCAGACTTTATATCGATAGAGCTCAGAAATTTCGCCCCTCTAAGTTTGTCTAATATAGATGAAATAAATGGCAACGGATACGCATCTTTTTTGGTTACTCGATTGAGTTGTCGGTAATCAACGCAGAAGCGATACTCGCCTCCTTTTTTTGGAATAAGGAGAACAGGGCTTGACCAGGCTGAAGTAGAGGGTTCAATCACATCCAACTCTAACATTTCTTTGACCGCTTTATCTATATGATCTTGCATTATAGGTGAAACTCTATAGGCTCTTTGCTTGATCGGTTCTGAATCGGTAATTATTTTGTGTTGAATGAGTGAAGTGCAACCCAATTTGTCTCCTTGTTGCTCAAAATAATTACTGACGAGTTGATCCAAACGCGACTGTTCCTCAGTGGTCAAAATTTCTTTAGGAATTACTTTATTCACCGTGTTAATAGCACTAAGATACGAAGAAGGGCTATCAAATGACCAGCATCCCCGGTTCAAGTCAGGAATTATTTTCATGGCCAACCAAAAGTCAACACCTAGTATGATTGAGTGATTTAGTTCAGGCACAACCAAGATGTCGATAATTTTCACCTTATTCTCTAATTTGATTGGTACGGTTATGGAACCTAGTATCGTACAACTCTGATCATTCGCGACTACACAAGAGCTAATGTTTGATTCATTTAGATCAATGCCAACATTTTCCAGAATATCCCAGCCAATTTTTCCCATTACCGTGTTATTCGCACCACTATCTAAAAGGGCCTTGAATTTCATTTCAAATATTTCAATTGTCAAAAATGGACGGTTATCACCTTCACAGTGAGACAGTATATACGAAAGCACGGGCCGAATCGTTTGTGAACTACTAGCCTGAGATGAGTCGACTACTAATTTCCCATCAGAGCTCGTCATGCGACTCTTTGACGGCTCTACTGTACGTTTCCCGAACAGTTAGGGCAGGACTTGACGGTTACTTCTGGTCTACCGCACTTAAAACAAAGTAATTTCTGAGGCTGATTACACCTACTTCGAACATGACCAACTTGTCCACAGTTCCAGCATTTTGGACCTGGGGTTTGAGAAGGTCCTGATGAGGACTGGTTTGGAGTACTCGGAATAGTGTTCCTCATGTTAACGGGCGACAATTGGACCGGATCATAATAAATAGGGTTAGTGACATACTGTTGAGGATTACCAGAAGTAGGGCTATGAGCCGAAAAGGCTTGAGCATTCATATTTTCATTATGTTGCGAATGGGTTTGAGGTATGAAGAGTGGCGGCTGAGAAGTTGGAGGTAAAACTGAGCTATCCATGTGAGGGGGTGGTGGAAACGATAGATCATTCAGGTTGAAACTAGTCGAGGAAAAATTTAAATTTCGATAGTCGGCAACACATGGGTCTATCGCGGAAACACGAGGAGTTGGAGCTCGTTGACACTCTAACCCTGGCTCAACAGAATACCTAGGTACAACCATCGGGGCTCTATATTCTTGGGCACTCTGATTTGCTTCCTCAATTTCGCGACCCAATGAGATCAAGGTGTTCAAAGTGTATACACCTTTTCCCGCAAGAGCCATTTGGAGGTATGGTAGCATTTTACCTTTGATGAAACTCACCCTATATTCTTCATTAGGTGGAGCAGTTAATTTCCCGAATAAATTCTCCATGTAAGAAACGTAAATTATGACGTTTTCATTAGAACCTTGGGTTCTTCTTTTGAGCGTATCCCAAATTCGTTGTTCATAATTTCGGGGAAGAAAAGTATTGCGCAAAGCTATAATGAATTCATCATAAGTCTCAATGTTATTTCGAGCAAAACGGAACCAAACAGATACGTCCCCTTCCAAAAGTTCTGGTATTGAATTAAATAATTGTTTTTTCGAAATCCCACGAGAAATCCGCATTTCTTCTAATTTTTCCAAAAAGTCGGTGACGCTTGTTACTCCATTGAACCGAATTTTCCAACGACTTACGTCAACATATCGCTGATGATTCCCAACGAAGTCGAAACTATCAGACAAATGGTTACGACAATCAACTGCAGCGGGAGGAGGCACGGTAACATCAAAGTTGAACCTAGAAGAGCTCGTAGTTGCGCAACGACTATTAGGAAGATTGGATTCAAAATTATCAGCGTTATTCTGGAGGTTATGTTTAGTTGATTGTAGCATATTAAAGTCCCTGTCTCTGAGCATTTCCGAAATTCTATTAGTGAGGATAGAAACATTGATATCGTCTTCATGGTTATGATTGTTTTGCAGGTTCGATATATTCTGTTTAGTACGTGACGAAGAAAAATTAGGATTTTCGCTGGAATCAATCGGGTCACCTGTCAGAAGGTCAACGTTACTTCGCCCTGGTGTGGTCTCAATCGGTACATGATCGAAAGTTATGAGATTATCTACAAACGAACTATTGCTTGTAGATGGTTGACTACTATTATTTGATGGAACCGTCTTGCGTTTAACAGACCTATAAGCACCATCTAATGCAAGTTTCAGATCCTTAGCTAAAGTAGTTAATTTCAATCTCTCGATTTCATCCTCTGCTGTTCTAGCTGTAATTCTCTCAATACGTTTAGTAACATGGATAAGTCTGGACTGAAGTTTCTGATACTCATTTTCAAAAATTTTTTCATCAAAGGTTTGAATATCTCCTAATAATTCCGTTATTTTATTGTTACATATAATTAACTCATTTCTAGGGTCAAACTGCATAGAAGATAACTGTGGAGAACCTTCTTGTTCAGCCTGTAATGCACCTCGTAGTAAAGCGCGTTTTTCTTGAACCGTTCCATTACCCAAGCTAGCACCGCGTAATAAAAGTTCATAGGTCAGCTCATCGCTACGCAATCGGTTGATCTCCATGTTGATCTCGACAAGGTTTCTCAATATGCGAAAAGAATACAAATTATCCAATGTAAACAGCAGTTTACATACCCCCTTCCTCCCCCGGAAAAGGAGAAAAAAAAAAAATAAATAAATAAATAAACCAGGCAAACCAGGTAAAACTGAGGAAAAAAAAAAGGACAACCACGCTACCCTGCGCACACAACACCAAACTTGTGAGCAGATGTGATCTATATACCTACTTAATGACTACCAGTAGCCAATGATGAATGTAATGTAAACTATATTCGAAATATACACTCTTTTATATTGCTTACCTATGTGATGTGTATATAAACTTTATTTGATACCACAAGCTGTGCAACTATCAAAATATACCCAGTATAATTACACTATTCCACACCTGTATTGGAAAAGATATTTATTTTGACTGTAATGTACGAGAAAAAAAAAATCACCTAGTGTAATTCAGTTGAGTATAATTATTCGCATTCTCAATGCTCAAAGTTGAATTGAACAAAAATTTTGTCAAGCCAAATGTATATTATGGTATCAGATGAGAACAAAGAAAAAAAAAATCAGCTAAATGATATATACCTACCAATATCAAAGTATATTATTTTATGATATTATCAACTCTACTTTTGGATCAATACCAAAATCAGACAAAAAAAATTGCATCAAAATATAATACCTAAAATAGAACGAAAGAAAATATCAAGCAGTACTCAGTATATAGTACTCAGTATAGTGTAGAAATATTATCAAAAATATAATTGCATACCAAAAAGAATATAAACTACCACCAACCAATCCACCGTATATCAATAACGATATCCCAACCTAACATATTCACCCTATTATCCCTCTGAAATAATAACGTTGGGCGCCACTGTAACCTTTCTAATTATTCGGTGGCTGGATACCACTGAAGTTGGCTGATTAAGCTGCCGAGGTTTTTATTTTGATGTTTACAAAACCTCAAAAGTTGTTAACTTACAGAAAATAAGTGTTTTAAGTGCCCAGTTCTAAAACCGTGATAAACCAGACACTGGTAGTTCAGCGGGACAATGGGTGGGTTCGTCAACTCAGTAAAAATTACTAGTTTCTATAGGGATGAATATGTGTTTACTAATTTCAAACTATACAACACTTGGAAATCAACTCTTTGGAACAGCTTATAATACCCACATCGATTGAAGAGGCATAAATACAGTGTGATGTAAATAACGCTATACCGCAGTGCACTTTGGTTTCCAACAATAAAGGTGGTACCGGTTATACCTACTATGCTAATCCAAGTATGTTATGTAATCTACGATTTACTTAAAAAAAAAAAACAAAAGAAATAGTGAACTTGTGGGTGGTAGTGTCCAAGTTAAAGCTGAAGCTCGGAACGGACTCACCAAAAGTCAGCCTCGGGCAGCATTATCAACCAGGACTAATCTCTGGTCCCCAGTAATATACAGGGTGGAGCGAACGGTGTGCAGCGCAGCGTAGTTAGTTGATCCTGGGGCAGCAATCTAACTCCCAACATACGTTTCCAGGACGAAACGAACAGCAACTGCTGATATACTATGCAGATATCAGGGAGAAGAACCCTAAATGAAATACAGACATTCCAATGTTGACCTAACCCACAGAGGACTGAGACAGAATTCCAAAATGAAATAGGAACATATCATACCTGGGATGGTGTTCGGGTTCTGAGAGATGTCTGAGTCTCTGATCCGTCACGTGCAAGTCCGCAATAAATCCCTCAGGAATGAGGTATGGTACCAAATACAAAGGTGACCAATATGGAGATACCTTTCCAAATAATCCCAACACTAGTGGAACAAGGAAAAAAAACAAAATATATACAACAAGAAATGGAATCTCTAGCTAGACTTCAACACGAGCTGGATCCCCTCTATCAACAAAAATGGCGTCCCTGCAGGTCCTTGGGGGCCGTCCTCTCACCGGAAGATCCTTTTTTTTTTCTCCCTACTCCCCCACACCACATCAATCTCCGATCACTCAATTCGGCGGGATTAACCCTATCCAACACCCAGTAAGATGCTTGCCACCTCAAAATAACTAACTGAAACCTCTCCAGAATACAACTTGTGTATATGCTACCTGTTTTCATTAAATCTTGAAACTTCAGATCGAATATTATTTTTTTTTTTTACCGTTTCCAAGAGTTGTTATGATTTGAAATTTCAATTTTTCAAATCAGAACATGCGCAGCAGGAAACATCACGACCAATTCCGAGTCTTCTTCCTACTCGATAGAGAGATAACTTTTCAGGACATTACCTACATCGTAGTCATTCCTCGATAGGAACATTACCTTTCAGGACATAACCTTTATACTCTGGTCCTGAGCCAGGTCCACGAATGTAAGTGCTAGTGCAGAAGAAACCAGAAGAAATCAGTCGAATCTGTCATGTCATATGTCCATAAAATCATTAAATATTATTGTTGTTGATATTGATTATGAAACCTAGCAATCAACATTATAAACAACAGCCCAAAGAAAATGACCTCGGTACAGGATGTGAATTACGGTATGCGTTGATATACCTACCTAGATAAAATGGAACGCAAAAACTTATCATTTTTCAGCAAGCGAAATAAACACACAAAAACAATATACAGAAGGAACAACAACATGACCAACTAATAGGAGTTACGAACCATGAGTAAATCCGAAAACCAATAGCCTAGTTCCAGTGAAGTACGTACATAACGGATTTCTGGGTTTGGTTTTCTACCGTATTTTCGTGGAATGAGAACGAAGTGTAACAATACAACAAGTGTATTGATGATTATCGAAACACAAATTCCTTCGATTTTGAGAAACAAATCATGTTGCTTGGAAACTACACGAGCGCACAGCGCGAGTGTGGTTTCCCAAAGCAACATGATTTGTTTCGAAACAGAGAAGGAATTTTCGATAATCATCAATAACACGAGTTGTATTTGTTCAGATTATTTCATGAATAAAATCAAGCCATTCTGATGATTTTCTATTTATTGTTTAAATCAATATTAAACGTACATACCGTACAGTTTATGGAATTAGTTATTTTGATTATGCATTGTAGAAGATTCGTTATGCAACCAACAATACAACAATGCCATTGTATGATGTAGGCAAGATTACCTATGCACTAGGTACTACTGAGCTAACTTCATTTTGATTGTTGTCACAATTTGTGTGGTTAGGTTACATTAGATTAATTATTGCTGAAACTATCCATAATTTGTGGAAAATGAAGTGGATACATATTAAGAGTGGGCAATGGGACGCGCAGAATACCGAATGCAGCACTCCCGCTCTTGACTTCTCATTTGAACACCAATCAATATTTTCATGATTTTTTGATCCCATCATGTAGATAAAGGATCAAGCTAGGGAGGATACTATCTCTTTTTTCGAAATTTCGAAAAGAAAAGATATAAAAATATATCTGAACATAGCAAATTTTTAGCCAATTTGGCGAATCAAAAAAAAATATTTCTACATCAAATAATCAATTTTGAGATAGCATCCTCCCTCGGTCGAACCTTCATCTTTCTACACAAAAAAAATCAGATCAAAATATGGATTAGTATCGTCACAGGAAGTCAAGAGCCGAGGCTCTACAACGTCAGAAATACGCACGATTTATCCGATGATATTTGCGCCCCCTGGTGAAACTCAACGAAGTAGATTATAAACACGATACAATCGATAGTACGGGTGATATTATGAAATTAGAATAGGAAATAGAAATTTATATGAATCAGTTTGCTAGGTTTGCTAGTAAATATGGTATATTATATGTATAAAATAATTATACATTGCGTGGAAAATAAAAATATTCTGAATTGTTCACAATGAAAAAATTCTCATACATAATGAGGAATAGGTATGTATGATATTCAAATAAGAATATTTATATATACACCCAGAAGGTATACAATATGAATGAATAGAAACCTATCGACAAAGGTCGCTTCTATTTACCGGGGATTGATTTAGGATTTATCATTGCGATGATTTGAATGTTGAACAGATCTCAATACGTAAAAGTAGAGAGGGAACAGTATAAATATGAAACCGTGTTGTATTTAACATTGTATAACTGAATGATAATTTGCAATCGGGTATTGACACTATATATACAGGATGCTACCTAATGGCATTTTAATATAGGAATTCTTAACCCTTTCATTACGGGAGCCGCAAAAACGCGCTAATTGTTGACTGACGTATAGACGGAAGACGCATATTTACAATGAGCTTGGGATAGCTTTCAATACGGGATTTGCCCGCGTGCGACCATACACACGTGTTTCCCATTCCTTTGACTTCCTCTACAGTTGATTTGGCCATACAATAGCGCGCGTTTTTGCGACAATCTGGTATAGCGCAAATGGCTGTTTAGGTTATATTCACGTAATTTCATTGTAAGTTTTGGAGGAGTTCACATATAATTTGTTTGTTTGTTAGTAATGATATGAGTCGTAAATATCTGACTGGCGAATAACTAGAAAAACTGTTGAATGAAGATGACGATTATCAACATCGTCGATTTTGATTATCATTCCGTGCTTCCAGAATTATCATAAAAAGAATGAATACTGGCGTTAGAACTGTCAGCATCCGAAGAGATTCTGAATATTTTTTACCTAATAAGAGGTTATTATTTCATTCATTATTTTCTTTCATTTATTTCAGATTTGTTGGAACTCATTTCGTGTCAATAATGACATTTTTTGATCAAAATGGAATTCTCCATTCCTTATATATTTCCTTTATATAGATGAAAAATTATGAATAACAACTCCCCATCAAGTGATACCTCAATTTGACAGTCCAAAGTTTTCAAAGTGACATCCAGTATAAGCTTTAAGGCTGGGAAAGGCCAGACACTTTGTCCAAATCCGGGACAGGGGGGGTTTGGAGGAAACAGCAGTGGGCGGTTACCAAATCGTCATAAATCAACGGTTATCCTTGTTCAACGAACGATCTTCTCATCTAGTACGGGTGATATCGCGACTGACGTTTTTATTCGCATTGCTCGATAATCTAATATGCGAGTAATACTGGGATGCTGTCTCTCAGTTTTCGAGAAAACAAAACTGGCGTAGATTCAAATCAGACTTGCTGCGGATCTTCAACTTGATGATTGTGTATACCAAATCACTTTTTACGACATTTTCTCTAGGCCAAGAACTTTTTTATTCTGAAAAAACACAAAAAGTACGATTTTTCTGTAGAACACGTTTTTTATCGTTCCTACCGTTATATTTCTGGAAATAATTGAGCGATCGGACTGATTTTTTTTTCAAATTGAAGTATACATGATAGCGCTTCTTGCCATATACAATATTGGTGAAAAATTCATGTTCATCAATTTCTAGAACTGTAGCAAATTTCAACTTGTTATTTTCGGAATGACAATTTTCAGTAATCAAGAAAAAATTTTATTTATGAAAATTTTTGTATACATGCTGCGAACAAAATTGAGCCAATAGATGAAATAAGTTTCCAGAATGAAAATTTTTCATGTAGCAGATATCTACATGTACTTATTTAATGAGACAATACTACATTATCGCGCGCTCGGCGCTCGGCTCTCTCCTCACACAGTCAGCCAACTGGTATTTGTGTTCATAATGTGTAGTCGAGCTTTCATCAGTATATCAAATGAGAGGAAAATATACATTATTGGTATGAATAAAGTATCTACCTATTTAATGAGTTGGTATTAAATAACTCCATTCATTTTTTTATGTTGACAAAATAATAGTTAAACACATTGCTGCCTCATGATGGCATATTATGCCTTCTTCCAGTCCAATTCTGGCATCGTATAGGTTAGATAATTCTCCTTCGGTTAGGTATGCCATCATGTGAAATCTGTATAACTTCATAAAACATTGTGTATACTAAACGTTTGTGGTATACTTATCCGATTTATCATGAAAGTTTCATGGTATAATATAATGGAAATTGCATTGTAATTAAAAAATCAGACAAATGTTAATTGAAAAGAAAAAAATACGTAAGTTGCGATATAAAATTTTAAAGAATCAAGCATTGTCTTATATCACTCACTGAATATCGAATTTTTTCGTAAAACTGACAGATGCCACTCGGTAAACATTCAGAGGACAACTACTATGCTTCCGTGGAACAAACAAATCTCTCCGAAATATTCGACGAAAGTAGAAAAATGGCGTCTACACCTATTTGGAACTATGTCTAGTTGGGCAGTATCCCCTACCATCATTTTTTCAAAAAGTTCAAAAGGAGGTACCCATTAAAAATGAACTTATGAATTTCGTGATTTTATTTTCAATTTCTGAAAATTGAGATTCTGAAAATATTTTCCTGACTTCTTTAGGTTGGATTTCAAAAATGACATTGTTTAGATTTCGGGAATTCAATAATATTCCATTTCTGGTATTACCGAAGTTTACACGAAACGGAAATTATTATGGTTGAAACGAGCAATTTGGAAAATCCATGTTAACGAGTTTTCAAAAAATACACGTTCAATGTATTACTGACACCCCTTCAATTGTTTATATTTTCAAACCATTTGTCGTCATTTAAATGCTACAAAGGATATTCAACAATTTATTTTTAATAAGCATTTTGCATGTTTGAAAAAAACCTGTGACTCCACACAGTCCCAAACAATGAGTGAGAGTAGATGCGATACATTCGCCTGCATGTGTGCGGAACGAGGATCGAACACTTTATCTGATAATCGACGGTATATTCACCAGTAGGTAGGTACCTATGATGAATATTTGTATTCTATAAACATTATGAAAAACCAGGGTTGCGACGTTTTGAATCGAATAATGAAAATATAAGTAATTGATTTGTGCATTATTTCCATATTTGAAAAATTATGAAAAATCAATATGAATAGTAAAAATCAATCTTTAAATCGAAAAAATCTTATTTTGTTGATTTGAAAAAAATCATGATGCTTCGCAACTCTTACAAAATTTGGATAATTCTGTATCTATTTATATGAACAGCTTTTCAAGAGTCATATAAATTACGAGGTATAACATTAAAATAGCCATACGGAGTGATTGGGAGATTGAGAGCTACTTTCAATAACGTTGATAAGTTATATTCTCGGTTATTATCAAAGACATTCAAATACAGGTTATTATGAATATTATTTATTTACGAATAATAATGAATAATGACTATATTTTCCTAAGGCCTTCATTCTTCTACTTTTTATTTCTTTGATTTTTGAGGACTGCTTTCACTACATATTTTGTATTTTGGATATTCATCACCCGTTGGTCCAAATATATGTACCATTTTCAGAATCATATACATTCCACATGAGAATACAATATCATTTTCTTCTCCATTTGGGTTTTTAGATCTCATTACACCTTTGAATTTCAAAATTTCAAGCTTTTCCTATGCAAATCCGCAAATTCATCATTAGTTGCACCAATAATTTCATAATACTTATTATGGTTCCAATCTATGATATTGTGTTGACTGACTCGTTTTTTCATCTTCATATTTTGGAGTATCACCAGAGGGCGCAAATATCATCGGACAATTCGCGCTCTGGACTTCTTGTGAAAACACCAGTCCATATTTCGATGTGATTTTTTTTCTGTAGGAAGATAGGGATTCAAACTAGGTCCGATACTATTTGAAAAGTGTTTTTTTTATTATTCGCCAAATTCGATATGTTCAGGAATATTTGTATACCTTTTGTATTTCATATTTTTGAAAATAAAATAGTATTTCCATTAGCTGGATCACCTATCTACTTGATGAAGTCAATAAGTCATGAAAATATTGATTACTTTACTTTATGACAAGTCTATAGAGAAAGAGTGCTATTCGTTATTGCTCACTTCTTCAGCACCCTCTACTTCAAAATTTAGACCTTTAGGATATTACATACAGTATGGTGGAAGTGTATGGAATAAATTCATTATCTCTAACGTTTATGAATTTTAAGGAAAATCCCGAGACAGGTCGATTTTTATTTTCAAATTGACATCTATTCTCTTGATATACATACGGAGTATGTGACGTCATCCGCGTAGTTGTGGTGACGTCATCGATTATTTTTTTAAATTAGAACATACCCCGTCCATTTTTTTTTCGGAAGGTATATTCATTATCTATCTGACGGTATACTAATATTAGGAAAATAAAGTAATACAGGGTGAGAAAAAATTATTTTATTCAATATTTACAACGGAAATCGTTACAATAAATAATCAAATTCGTGACGTTCTGCAAGAATACAATGTGATAGACAGAGAACAAATCATTCTCGAACTTTGCTATCGTTTCTGAATATATTTGTGAAATATTCACTCGTATTCGTTCTTTCAAATTATCTGATCTTTCCGGCTTCTTACATAAACTTTTCTCTTCAAATAACCTCTGAGGAAAAAATCGAGAGGAGTTGAATCAGGAGATCTAGTTGGCCATTCGATTTACCCTCTCCGACCTATTTAGGTAACTGTGTACATTGATAGCATAATTATTAGCTTGTAAATATAAAATAATTTTTTCTTACCCTGTATCACTTTATTTTCCTAATATTCGTATATGGTCAGATAGACAATGGAAACACCTTCCAGAAAAAAAAAAATGAACAGGGTGTCTTCCTATTTAAAAAATAATCGATGACGTCACCACAACTACGCGGATGACGTCACAAACTCCGTATGTATATCAAGAGGTCAATTTGAAAATGAAAATCGACCTGTCTCAGGATTTCCCTTAAAATTCATATGCGTTAGAGATAATGAATTTATTCCATACATTTCCACCATACTGTATATATTTTTTTGAATAGATTTAACCCTTTCATTACGGGCATTGTTTTCGCTTAGTGGTCTCTCAGAACGGGGGTCCCGAAGCCTCGCGCACGCGTGTGTCTCCCGTCAAGGGCACTTGCGCATTCTTGCGTTTCCCGACTTTGAGGCTACACGAAAGAATGCGTTTTCCGTGCTTAAAGCTTTTACTGGATGTCACTTTGAAAACTTTGGACTGTCAAATTGAGGTATCACTTGATGGGGAGTTGTTATTCATAATTTTTCATCTATATAAAGGAAATATATAAGGAATGGAGAATTCCATTTTGATCAAAAAATGTCATTATTGACACGAAATGAGGTCCAACAAATCTGAAATAAATGAAAGAAAATAATGAATGAAATAATAACCTCTTATTAGGTAAAAAATATTCAGAATCTCTTCGGATGCTGACAGTTCTAACGCCAGTATTCATTCTTTTTATGATAATTCTGGAAGCACGGAATGATAATCAAAATCGACGATGTTGATAATCGTCATCTTCATTCAACAGTTTTTCTAGTTATTCGCCACAGTCAGATATTTACGACTCATTTCATTACTAACAAACAAACAAATTATATGTGAACTCCTCCAAAACTTACAATGAAATTACGTGAATATAACCTAAACAGCCATTTGCGCTATACCAGATTGTCGCAAAAACGCGCGCTATTGTATGGCCAAATCAACTGTAGAGGAAGTCAAAGGAATGGGAAACACGTGTGTATGGTCGCACGCGGGCAAATCCCGTATTGAAAGCTATCCCAAGCTCATTGTAAATATGCGTCTTCCGTCTATACGTCAGTCAACAATTAGCGCGTTTTTGCGGCTCCCGTAATGAAAGGGTTAAGAATTCCTATATTAAAATGCCATTAGGTAGCATCCTGTATATATAGTGTCAATACCCGATTGCAAATTATCATTCAGTTATACAATGTTAAATACAACACGGTTTCATATTTATACTGTTCCCTCTCTACTTTTACGTATTGAGATCTGTTCAACATTCAAATCATCGCAATGATAAATCCTAAATCGATCCCCGGTAAATAGAAGCGACCTTTGTCGATAGGTTTCTATTCATTCATATTGTATACCTTCTGGGTGTATATATAAATATTCTTATTTGAATATCATACATACCTATTCCTCATTATGTATGAGAATTTTTTCATTGTGAACAATTCAGAATATTTTTATTTTCCACGCAATGTATAATTATTTTATACATATAATATACCATATTTACTAGCAAACCTAGCAAACTGATTCATATAAATTTCTATTTCCTATTCTAATTTCATAATATCACCCGTACTATCGATTGTATCGTGTTTATAATCTACTTCGTTGAGTTTCACCAGGGGGCGCAAATATCATCGGATAAATCGTGCGTATTTCTGACGTTGTAGAGCCTCGGCTCTTGACTTCCTGTGACGATACTAATCCATATTTTGATCTGATTTTTTTTGTGTAGAAAGATGAAGGTTCGACCGAGGGAGGATGCTATCTCAAAATTGATTATTTGATGTAGAAATATTTTTTTTTGATTCGCCAAATTGGCTAAAAATTTGCTATGTTCAGATATATTTTTATATCTTTTCTTTTCGAAATTTCGAAAAAAGAGATAGTATCCTCCCTAGCTTGATCCTTTATCTACATGATGGGATCAAAAAATCATGAAAATATTGATTGGTGTTCAAATGAGAAGTCAAGAGCGGGAGTGCTGCATTCGGTATTCTGCGCGTCCCATTGCCCACTCTTAAGCACGGAAAACGCATTCTTTCGTGTAGCCTCAAAGTCGGGAAACGCAAGAATGCGCAAGTGCCCTTGACGGGAGACACACGCGTGCGCGAGGCTTCGGGACCCCCGTTCTGAGAGACCACTAAGCGAAAACAATGCCCGTAATGAAAGGGTTAAATCTATTCAAAAAAATATATACAGTATGGTGGAAATGTATGGAATAAATTCATTATCTCTAACGCATATGAATTTTAAGGGAAATCCTGAGACAGGTCGATTTTCATTTTCAAATTGACATCTCTTGATATACATACGGAGTTTGTGACGTCATCCGCGTAGTTGTGGTGACGTCATCGATTATTTTTTAAATAGGAAGACACCCTGTTCAATTTTTTTTCTGGAAGGTGTTTCCATTGTCTATCTGACCATATACGAATATTAGGAAAATAAAGTGATACAGGGTAAGAAAAAATTATTTTATATTTACAAGCTAATAATTATGCTATCAATGTACACAGTTACCTAAATAGGTCGGAGAGGGTAAATCGAATGGCCAACTAGATCTCCTGATTCAACTCCTCTCGATTTTTTCCTCAGAGGTTATTTGAAGAGAAAAGTTTATGTAAGAAGCCGGAAAGATCAGATAATTTGAAAGAACGAATACGAGTGAATATTTCACAAATATATTCAGAAACGATAGCAAAGTTCGAGAATGATTTGTTCTCTGTCTATCACATTGTATTCTTGCAGAACGTCACGAATTTGATTATTTATTGTAACGATTTCCGTTGTAAATATTAAATAAAACAATTTTTTCTCACCCTGTATTACTTTATTTTCCTAATATTAGTATACCGTCAGATAGATAATGAATATACCTTCCGAAAAAAAAATGGACGGGGTATGTTCTGATTAAAAAAAATAATCGATGACGTCACCACAACTACGCGGATGACGTCACATACTCCGTATGTATATCAAGAGATGTCAATTTGAAAATAAAAATCGACCTGTCTCGGGATTTTCCTTAAAATTCATAAACGTTAGAGATAATGAATTTATTCCATACATTTCCACCATACTGTATGTAATATCCTAAAGGTCTAAATTTTGAAGTAGAGGGTGCTGAAGAAGTGAGCAATAACGAATAGCACTCTTTCTCTATAGACTTGTCATAAAGTAAAGTAATCAATATTTTCATGACTTATTGACTTCATCAAGTAGATAAGTGATCCAGCTAATGGAAATACTATTTTATTTTCAAAAATATGAAATACAAAAGGTATACAAATATTCCTGAACATATCGAATTTGGCGAATAATAAAAAAAACACTTTTCAAATAGTATCGGACCTAGTTTGAATCCCTATCTTCCTACAGAAAAAAAAATCACATCGAAATATGGACTGGTGTTTTCACAAGAAGTCCAGAGCGCGAATTGTCCGATGATATTTGCGCCCTCTGGTGATACTCCAAAATATGAAGATGAAAAAACGAGTCAGTCAACACAATATCATAGATTGGAACCATAATAAGTATTATGAAATTATTGGTGCAACTAATGATGAATTTGCGGATTTGCATAGGAAAAGCTTGAAATTTTGAAATTCAAAGATGTAATGAGATCTAAAAATCCAAATGGAGAAGAAAATGATATTGTATTCTCATGTGGAATGTATATGATTCTGAAAATGGTACATATATTTGGACCAACGGGAGATGAATATCCAAAATACAAAATATGTAGTGAAAGCAGTCCTCAAAAATCAAAGAAATAAAAAGTAGAAGAATGAAGGCCTTAGGAAAATATAGTCATTATTCATTATTATTCGTAAATAAATAAAATTCATAATAACCTGTATTTGAATGTCTTTGATAATAACCGAGAATATAACTTATCAACGTTATTGAAAGTAGCTCTCAATCTCCCAATCACTCCGTATGGCTATTTTAATGTTATACCTCGTAATTTATATGACTCTTGAAAAGCTGTTCATATAAATAGATACAGAATTATCCAAATTTTGTAAGAGTTGCGAAGCATCATGATTTTTTTCAAATCAACAAAATAAGATTTTTTCGATTTAAAGATTGATTTTTACTATTCATATTGATTTTTCATAATTTTTCAAATATGGAAATAATGCACAAATCAATTACTTATATTTTCATTATTCGATTCAAAACGTCGCAACCCTGGTTTTTCATAATGTTTATAGAATACAAATATTCATCATAGGTACCTACCTACTGGTGAATATACCGTCGATTATCAGATAAAGTGTTCGATCCTCGTTCCGCACACATGCAGGCGAATGTATCGCATCTACTCTCACTCATTGTTTGGGACTGTGTGGAGTCACAGGTTTTTTTCAAACATGCAAAATGCTTATTAAAAATAAATTGTTGAATATCCTTTGTAGCATTTAAATGACGACAAATGGTTTGAAAATATAAACAATTGAAGGGGTGTCAGTAATACATTGAACGTGTATTTTTTGAAAACTCGTTAACATGGATTTTCCAAATTGCTCGTTTCAACCATAATAATTTCCGTTTCGTGTAAACTTCGGTAATACCAGAAATGGAATATTATTGAATTCCCGAAATCTAAACAATGTCATTTTTGAAATCCAACCTAAAGAAGTCAGGAAAATATTTTCAGAATCTCAATTTTCAGAAATTGAAAATAAAATCACGAAATTCATAAGTTCATTTTTAATGGGTACCTCCTTTTGAACTTTTTGAAAAAATGATGGTAGGGGATACTGCCCAACTAGACATAGTTCCAAATAGGTATAGACGCCATTTTTCTACTTTCGTCGAATATTTCGGAGAGATTTGTTTGTTCCACGGAAGCATAGTAGTTGTCCTCTGAATGTTTACCGAGTGGCATCTGTCAGTTTTACGAAAAAATTCGATATTCAGTGAGTGATATAAGACAATGCTTGATTCTTTAAAATTTTATATCGCAACTTACGTGTTTTTTTCTTTTCAATTAACATTTGTCTGATTTTTTAATTACAATGCAATTTCCATTATATTATACCATGAAACTTTCATGATAAATCGGATAAGTATACCACAAACGTTTAGTATACACAATGTTTTATGAAGGTATACAGATTTCACATGATGGCATACCTAACCGAAGGAGAATTATCTAACCTATACGATGCCAGAATTGGACTGGAAGAAGGCATAATATGCCATCATGAGGCAGCAATGTGTTTAACTATTATTTTGTCAACATAAAAAAATGAATGGAGTTATTTAATACCAACTCATTAAATAGGTAGATACTTTATTCATACCAATAATGTATATTTTCCTCTCATTTGATATACTGATGAAAGCTCGACTACACATTATGAACACAAATACCAGTTGGCTGACTGTGTGAGGAGAGAGCCGAGCGCCGAGCGCGCGATAATGTAGTATTGTCTCATTAAATAAGTACATGTAGATATCTGCTACATGAAAAATTTTCATTCTGGAAACTTATTTCATCTATTGGCTCAATTTTGTTCGCAGCATGTATACAAAAATTTTCATAAATAAAATTTTTTCTCGATTACTGAAAATTGTCATTCCGAAAATAACAAGTTGAAATTTGCTACAGTTCTAGAAATTGATGAACATGAATTTTTCACCAATATTGTATATGGCAAGAAGCGCTATCATGTATACTTCAATTTGAAAAAAAAATCAGTCCGATCGCTCAATTATTTCCAGAAATATAACGGTAGGAACGATAAAAAACGTGTTCTACAGAAAAATCGTACTTTTTGTGTTTTTTCAGAATAAAAAAGTTCTTGGCCTAGAGAAAATGTCGTAAAAAGTGATTTGGTATACACAATCATCAAGTTGAAGATCCGCAGCAAGTCTGATTTGAATCTACGCCAGTTTTGTTTTCTCGAAAACTGAGAGACAGCATCCCAGTATTACTCGCATATTAGATTATCGAGCAATGCGAATAAAAACGTCAGTCGCGATATCACCCGTACTAGATGAGAAGATCGTTCGTTGAACAAGGATAACCGTTGATTTATGACGATTTGGTAACCGCCCACTGCTGTTTCCTCCAAACCCCCCCTGTCCCGGATTTGGACAAAGTGTCTGGCCTTTCCCAGCCTTAATAGTGTGTTTATCATGGTCCAGACGAAAATTTGGTGTGTGGCATTCATTCATTAACCAGGGAATCGGAAAATAATATGACAGATTGCAACTGGTAAGTCGTTGTTTAATTAAACTACCCTACTGCCTACGAATCAGAAAGCGAAATACAGAAACGAAAACACAGCATGTAGGTATCCAATAGCCAATCAGGAGCCGAAATACAAAATCGAAAACATGGTGTTATTGCTTATCAACACAATCATTTCAACCAATCAAAAACGTGTATTTTAGCATGAATGAAATAATCACGGTAATCGCCCGTTGCTATAAGCAACGTTTGCAAAAAGGAGCCTTCTAATTGGTTGAAAATAAATTTATGAAATTTTCAGGATAATTATCGATGATTTCACAAAAAATAAATTATCAATAATAGCGATAGATTCTTATTATCGATAGTCGATATTTCCGAGTCGTAATCGCCACCGCTGATTTTCTGAGTCCTGTATCAATAGTTTTTCCATTTTCACGTACACAAAACAAGACATCCATGAAATTTTTGGTCTCAATAGCTTGTGAATGATTAAAAAAGCATAGATTTATCGAAAATATTAGTGACACAGTTGAAAAGTAATCGATAATATCGATAATTATCGATGATTATCGATAATATCGATGATTATCGATAATTAGCAATAATTTCGATATTGTCGATAAACCAATAATATCGATAAATTCTTATTATCAATAATCGATATTTCCAAAACGTCATCACCCACCAAAGATTTTCTGAATCCTGTATCAAAAGTTTTACCATTTTCACGTACACAATACAAGACATCATTCGATTTTTTCGTCCCTATATCTTGTGGAGGATTGATAAAGCATGGATTTATCGAAAACATTAGTAATACAGCATGGATTAATCGAAAACTTTAGAAAACAGTCGAAAAATTATTATCGATATTATCAATATTATCGATAATATCGATATCGATAATATTTATGTGGAAATATTCTTTCGAATGAATCGAAAACGCGATTTTCAATTGTTTTTCTGTTAGAACTACGGTTATCAGCGAAAAAATACCAGTAGTTCTCTCATTCAACCGACCTCGAATCTTCCATAATGAAGAAGTTAGCAATAGCGCCGACTTGAGTTTGATCAGCCTGTATAATACTTCTCTTCTGAAGCTCCTGCTTTATTGATGTTTTCACATTATTCTAGATTAATTAAAGAAATTGGCGTGACATGCTTGAGAAAAAAAAAATCAACTTCAGCAACCATATAACTCTCAAACGATTGTTATTCATTGAGCTTGTCATTATTGTTTACTTTTTTGGGCAATATTTGAAATTACATGAGAATTTTATGTTTTTTTTTAAACCACGAAACATACTCAATTTTAAAGTGTTTTCGGGGTTATTATATGAAAATTTTCATGCCGCTACCCTGAAATAATACAAACATTTCTGGATGTTTTCCCGTTTGCACCATGACCAAAAACCGTGAACCCTATACCGAGTATTCCTCAAAAGTGGTTCACCCCTTTTACTTTTTGTTTCAACAAGTGGAATTCGGTGTACACTCTCAGTTGTCTTTAGGGATTGAAAGTTGCGGTTTTAATGTAACTGTCCTACTTTTTCGTGGAACGAACATTGTCGAAAACAGAACAATCGTAGCCCTACCTGTTTTTGAGATACAGTGTGTAATTGAAAATATTGCATTTTGGGACCCCCCTCTATCTCAGCTATCTTTCAACTTATAGGGAAAGTAGAAACCGTATATTTACGAATGATCCAGTGGCGTAATCAGATATTTCAAATGAGTTGTCATTATTCAGATATAACCCAAAGTTACGCTTTTTACATGAAATACCATATATTCTAATATTTGAAACGTAAATGCTCTGCTTTTACAAAAATATATAACACTTATACGATAATTTCAGTACTAGCCCTGTATTTGGATAATCTTCAGTATTTATATATAGCTATAGTCAGCACAAATATTTCTCTTAAAATAGATCTCTTGGCGCAATAATCAATAAACACTCATATTTATATAGGGTAGAATGTAATTGAAATTATTATTTAATATGAGTCGCTGAACTAGTAAACTTTTACTTAGGTCAAATGGTTCGAACTAAGGATTGTAAATCGTCAACTTTATTTCTCACAAGTATCCTGTTTCTATCATAAACAAACCTTGTAGCTCCGGATTCAAACAAAATATTTCCTTTGAACATTGCCAAAAGCTTATAATGATACTTCAAACGTAATTAGCTGTCATACCAACAAAAACGCTTGTAATGAGAATGGAAAAATGCATATATACACTTCCTACCACAACATATAGATGTCGTGTAATTGCCAATCTGAAAAGCACCACAATAGTGCATCTTCAAACCTAATTTCCTCTGCAATTTCCTCTACAGCTGAACACAGAAAAAATAAAGTTTTCTCGCGAATTTCACAGGCGAAAGAATATCCATTATAGACCTTATATTTCGTGACTGAGCGAGTCTCTCTGATATTTATTATATGAAATTCTCCTAGAGGATCGAAGGACGAAGTTACTTTACGTAAAATATTAATGAAAGTGACAAAAACTGTGTAATTCCAGCGAATTAACGCTTAATGTTTTTCCAAGGCACCGAAGAAATGAATGAGAGGCGGTTAATTAGTATGAAACATCTTATGTAAACATTTTTAATCAAAGAAAGCATACACAGTAAAAAACACTTGGGTGTGATTTCAATCAATTGGATTTCAGAGCAAACTCCAACGAATACAACACCTAAATATCAAAGTTGTGTCCTTTTTATCATACATTTCACAATTGAGTGTTGAGTGGTGCTAATTCCGATCTTAGTAGTGAAACATAAAACGAATCTGAAACTTAAAAGCATAAGTAACACCAAATGGTTGAAATTTAATATTCTCAATGGTGCTATCATTGACTTTAACGCATAAAAAACACCAAGATACACCGTGTCATATCACGATGGAATCGAGGCGGTGTATGAATCATCTAATTTGGTGGCAATAATCATGATTTCATGCGCTCATCTGTTCGATCTCAGAACCTTAGAACTTTTTCCAATAGGTGGCACTGGCGTCCATGATTTCAATTTTGGGCTAGATATATTAGATGATTTTGATACAGATCAGTATCGATTGGCCTAGTCCCTAGTGCCACTGATCAGGATAAATAGCCGAAACAGTTCGTCATCATCCGAATTGTCCCTAGATTCTTCTGAGTCTAGTTCATCATCATATGAATTATATTTCAATGGATGATCTAACTTAGTAGAAAACACCGGAGGTGGTGAAGAAAAGCACTGATTCGCATGAACACACTCATGATATGGTGTTCCTTCACACCAGAAAAGTCTTCGCATGTACCTGCTCAGTGTTTGAACGCACCGAAGAGAATTTCGTGGAGGTAGGAGTCAGCATCAAGAAAATCACATAATGTGCATCAGACCACTGCGGTGTCAAATCCCACCTTTGGAAATGCATAAAGAACATCACCAAAGTGTTCATTCTGCTGAACACTGGTGTTACTGACAACTGGGTTTGATTATCAACGTTATCACGACGGTGTTAGCTATGGTGTAATTTTTTTCTTCACTGTGTATTGGCTGATATTTCAGTATTTGAAAATTTTCAAGAGGTTATTGGGAAATCATTTTATTATGTTTGAATTGAGCTCGTTGAATCATAAGAACAATAAAGAAATCTGGGAACACATTCAATGCAATTTTGTAATTCGCAAGCTTGAAATCATACAAAATCCATAAAACATAGGCCGAATAGATCAAAAATACAATATATTAAATCACATTATTGATTTATGAGACTTTAGTTTTCATGAAATGTGAATATTATTCGTTTTATTCACATCGATGCGATTTGTTTTCCATGTTAGAATAATTCCCCTATGCTGATGAATATTGAGCATCATCATTTTGTTTTCATATTATTCCTGATGCATTATTCAGTTGCTCTATATGAATAAATTAATAATATAGCAGAGGTGCATCTTCATGATGAAGAAGTTAGTAACAAGTATATTAATAACAGCTGCAACAATCCAATCAGCGAACATGGCAAGGATGTTCATGTTGGAGAATATTAATTTCCCTTCAATATGAAATTTGATTACCCACACAATTTTTTCGTCAATTGCATGTATAATGAAGTTATAAAAGCAGACAAAGTTTGCGTGCAATCTCCGTAGTGAACGCTTTGATCATATGAATAACTGTGGAAATTTTGATATCGCAACATACCAGTAGAGATAAATATGCTTTTCACATTTGGAAAGTCAAGTCAATTCATAGTGAACGGTATCCACTGATGAACGCGGGAGTACCACAAGGCTCCATTCTAACCCCAACTATCAATTGCTTATCAACTGTTGGTAATTATCACCAACCCATTAGTCAAAAAAATCCATAATTTTCGTTACATCTGAATATACGTGAATATACGTCAGAAATATTCATCACGAATAAGAACTGTGACAGTATTACAGACTATTGTCATTGCGATAAAATTTTGTAATTTTTTATTATTACCTATGATGTTAAATCAGCTCTAGGTTCAATCAATGAAGTTGTTCCGCATAGTTGAATATTCACTCGATATGCTTATCAAGATGACCCTTTCATATACAGGGTCGCTGATATATATGGAAACGGTCGATTATCTCTTAAAGTAAGAACAATTTTAGTATACCAAAGTTCAAGGGTTTTTCAAAATCTATCACACTAAATTAAGTATACAGGATAAGTCAGAAAGTCTTGGAGAAATGAAGTTGCTTTTTATTTAATGGAACACCCTATATATTATTCTATATTTCAATTCTGCTAGAAATTCTGAACAAAATTGATATAGCACATAATTTCCTAAATTCAACCGTTTCAGAGACATCAAATTTTGATACTAGGCGTATTGAAATTTTAATTATCATAGGATACAGTGACAGATGACGAAGTTGTGAATTGAAGTATGGAAAAATATATAGGGTGTTCCAATGAAAAAAAAGCAATTTCTCCGAAACTTTTTGACTAATTCTGTATACTTAATTTTTATTTAGTGTGATAGATTTCGAAAGACCCTAGAACTTTTGTATCTTAACTTTTTGCTAGCTATCTTACTTTAAGACATATTCGACCGTTTCCATATACAGGGTGCCCGTTTTTTGAGCTCAACCATGGGGATCTCAGTTATTATAGGAGTTACGAGATCGGTTTAATTAGGGCAAAGTTGTGCATTTTTATGCTGAACAATTATCTGGAAAGAAATTTGAGTTATCATTTTTATTTTCTGAGTAATTGGAAAAAAAGGGAAATTTGTAGCTTTCGTTTTAATTTTTTCACGCGTAAACCAAGAGAACTAGAAGTTTTTAATTGGGATGTTCTTCAAGGACTTTTTCACAAGGAATCTAAATCTATCATCGTATTTTCCAAGGCGTTCTTGATTTCAGAGATACAACACTCAACTTTGGTTTTTCTTACGATCGCCATATTGGATTTTTGCATTTTTGTAAAGTGTGTTTTTTTCTGATTACTATGACGTATCACTCGATATGTTCGAATCTTACCTGCTGGTCAAAATTGGCAAAAAATCGTTTTTGCGAAGAGTGCTTTGGAAACGATGCCAAAAATGTTGTTCAACAAACTAACTTCTGATTTCAATTGAACTTGGAAACCTATTTGCATACAAACTAAGCTTATTTTGAATTAGGAACGACATTTGAAGTTATAAAAGTTTTTTCTTCACAAAACAAAACGGTCATAAAAGATGCTCGAATATTCCACTATTCACAATAGCTCAATCGATATGTACCAACAATTCCAAGAATCAGATCTTAAAAGAAAGAATACTGGATAATTGTTAATGGGAAATGAAAAAATATTTCTTAAAATTGTACCCATCGATGATACTGCTGAGCTGGGAAAAAGAACGAGTGAAATTGTGTCTAGAAGAGATCGAATGGTGGAATATTCGAGCATCTCTTATAACTTTGTTATGTATTCAATAATTTTGTTTCGTTTTTCGGAGAAAAAACGTAATAGCTTTCCTGTTCGTTCCTAACTTTAAAAATTCGTTTTTATGAAGGTGAGGTTGACAAAAATGTGAACGTTCCACAAAATTGCTGACGTTATTTTCAAAGCACTCTTCATAAAAACGGTTTTTTTTCAATTTTGATCAGCATGTCAGATTCAAACATATCATTTGTCACATCATTGTATTCAGAAAGTGACAGACTTTTCCAAAATGCAAAAATCCAATATGGCGCCCATAAGAAAATCCAAAGTCGACTGTTGTATCTCTGACATCTAGAACGCCTTGGAAAATACGATGACAGATTCAGATTTCTTGTGAAAAAGTGCCTCATGAACGTCCTAGTTAGAAACGTCCAGTTCTCATGGTTTTCGCTTAAAAAAATAAAATCTAAAATAAAGATTACAAAATTCAGTATTTTTCCAATAATTCAAAAACTAAGAATGATACATAAAATTTTCATTCACATAATTGTTCAGCATGAAAATGCTCCACTTTGCCCCAATTTAACCGACCTCGTATCTCTCATAACAGCTGAGATCCCCATAGTTAAGCTCGAAAAACGGACACCCTGTATATCAGCGACCCTGTATAAAAAAGTCTCTGAAGAGACTATTTGTTGCAAGAAGTTGTTCTCAATGTTTGGAATATAATAAGACAGCCAATGAAAACGGCAGATATTGATGAACCGCCAAAAAATAAAATTCCGATGATCTAAGAGAGCAAGAAATTCTTGACAATCATTTAACGGTGCCAAATAATAATAATTATTATTTTCATTTAGTATATCATTGCTATATACATCATACAAGATGCAGAGGTGACATTTCATCGGCATTTCATGTTTGAGCAACATCAATTTAAATAAAACAATAGGAATAATAGATGGAAATATTAATATATACCCATAGGTACACAGAAGCTCTAATGAACACAAAATAGGTACCTGTACTTACTAATTTCTACGCTAGGTACGTTATTAATCAATTTCTAGAAAAAACCCTGAGACATATCGATTTATGTTTTTGAGAGAACATTTTGTGAAATAAAAAAAAATATCACCTTCTTTTTGGTGAAACTACGAGTGACTCGCGTCAGGAACTTTTTGTAGATCATTGAATCCTGGTGAAATTGAATTGACAGAGCAGTCATCTGTGTTCATTGCATTGCATGGAAGACGTGATAATGAATAACAATAACACAATAACATTGTGTTAACAAGAAAGGAAATGAAATTGAAGGCATACAATGTACCTTTTTGTTTTACCAAAAACAGTTAGTTGAGAAACAGTAGTTTTGCATTACAGCCGTAGAAAAAATACATAATACGTTATTTACAAAATACTCACATAAAACGTTGAGAAAAAACGGTTTGCTTTCACCGTCGCCCTCTGTGTTGTATCCAACGCAAGAGTAATTACCAGCAGTCGCTCTGGATATTCCCTGAAGAACCAAGCTTTGGTTGCTGATGATTATTCCGGCTCCCACGTTGATATTCAGAGTCTTGCCCTATGAAATGTATTAATGTTATTGTACAAGACAGACACCCTCAGGGAATATATTGCGAGCAGGATATCTCTTTCGACATATTTGTATATATTACGAGGAAAGGAGAGTTGGCTCATTTTTTCTGTACTCTAGTCGAGAGCAGAACTCATATAAATTCATATAATATATCCGAATTTGGCATTTATCATTAGAATCTCGTAATCCCGAAGAGAAACAAAAATGTTATACATATAGATAGCTCTTTCAGTTTTGAAAATATATCAAACTCATATTTTTTTCATTCATTATTGTAATTTTGTTTTGACAAACCATTTCGACATTGATGACATCAATGAATTCTCAGGGATGAAATTATCAACGAATGTTGCAAAATAAAAAATGTAATTTATGTTTTCAGCAAGGTGGTGGACAGTTTGAACAATTCTTATTATGATAGGGAAATTCCATAATTTCATTTTGGTTGCAAATAAATTTATTGTATTTAATGTATGTTTCATTAGTTTTTCATGACGGCTAACTCCACAATATTGTCCTGAGTTGAAAATACTACTAGAGGAATATTTTAATCATTGCATCCACAAACTGGAACATAGTTGATTATCAACTTGTGATATATTGTTAGATTCAGAAAGTATGAGCAACGGAAAATATGACATAATAAAAAAAGTTGATTTGGCTTTAGGTTTCGGTTGTTGCTGTAAGAAATAAATTGATAGCAATATATAGTCTTGTCCATTCATCCAATTCATTTTGTATATATATTTGTCGAATAGTGATTAATCAATATAAATGAGGTTATATATACTTATATACATACATTATGCCTCCATTCTACTTTGTATGCCAGTGGATGAGCTTTGACTATACAGTCGAAATAGACATCAGTACCCTCGCGTATAGTATCAGGATTCAAAGATGTGCCAAGTAATATTCTCGCTTCAGGGGTATCTGTAACAAAATTAACTCCTGTATAATTATTCATAGCAGGTATGGCATATCGTGTTAAATCCTAGACAATGAAAATTTAATCCAGATTTAAGTAAGCATCTGAAATATCAAGTATGAAAACCATTATTTTTTCTGCAATGTAATCTATCAAGTCCAACTCAAAACGAATTATATAAACTCATCAATCTTGATAATAAGATTCCAGAAAGGGTTGCAATGTTCTAAATTAACTTTCCTTGATGCGACAGATTCGGGAGATGGCCTACAACTTTTTTAGTGCCTTAGGATATCTCGAGGATTCAATAATTGTATGAAATATTGCAGGGGCGGATCCAAAGGAGGGGGCCATAGAGGCCATTTTGTTACCCTGATACACCAAAACGCATTAATGCATATACACAGGGCCATTTGCGGCAGTGTGAATGTAGATGATATTATCCAAAGATACGCTAGCCAAAAGAATAGGAGACTGGAAATGGTTATTTAGTTTTTAATATTTGATTTTTTGTAATAACTTCTTTATATTTGGTTATGTTTCATTTGTTTTTTAACATAAATATTCTTTTATTTACTTTCTGATGAAATAGATGTATAAATATATTCATGAAATATATCGAATAGTTTGAACTTGTTTTTGACTACAAAAATGTTGACACTTGAAAATATGATATCCAGTTTACTAAATTCAATCTTCCTATGAAAAAACACTCAGACTCAGACTATGACTCAGTAGGCAGTAGGTACCAACAAAAAATCCGTTATTTTGCTATAACCTCTAAGAGCCGTGACTTTCTATATGGCCCCTCCTCAAACATCACCTGGATCCGCCCCTGAAATATTGTAGCCTTACTTTCAGAGTCCAGAAAACGTTGGAGTTTTTCAGTTAATGAATCTCGGTAAATCTTTCTTTCGGTCGATCTAGAAAAATTTAGTATATATAAAGTCATCTGTTACTATACGTCATAATTGATCTCAGAAAATACTCTATTGGTCAGACTTTTGTAGAGCTTTATTAGAAGAACTTATTTTCGTATTACAATATCAAGCTCAAGTACAAAATTGATGTTGCAATTTCAATTTCGTCGAAGAATAGAAAATGTCAATGCATATTTGGCAGAAATACAAGATATTTGATGAAAATCGGATTTCAGTATGAAATCGATATAAAAATAATTTTGAAAGTTGCCCGATATCGTTTGAATGGTACTCACAATGTATCTCTAATTTCCATCCATCCTCGATAGTATCAGTTGAGACCACTTTATTCTCCGCTCTACATGATAGATATTTTCCATCGTCATCTTTTCTTGGCACAAAGGACAAGGTACTGGTGGTCGTATTCCCATCGTTGGACGTCTGAAACAAATCATTTCACATCGGTTCTAGTAGTTGTTTAAATGGTTGCAAAGCTCATGGATTATTACCATGTCCCGAGTATTCTCTAGTCTTTGTCCATTTTTCCACCAAGTGATGGTCGCTGGAGGTCTGGATCCGGTACTTTGACACAAAAGGTCGTATCTTCTTCCAGCAGACAGTGGTTGGTTATCTCCTAGGATGGCAACGTCCAATGGTCCAACTGAAATAGCATTATTAGCTAGATTTTGTCCAAGCCTCCAAGTGAGGATATTTGTTTCACTATATTTCTGAAGAAACTTTATGGTGACTCATTCACGCGTTCACTTATGAAGAATCTAACTATACGCTGGTATATATATGTACAATCAGGTTATATTCAAAAATTAAAAAATGAATATATCGTCTCATCGCATTGAAAATATCAAACACACTTTGATGCATGGAGGAGATTGCATTGGGACAGGCACTGACGAGGGACAATTAGCCCGAAACCGCGTTCTGAAGGAGGTTAAGTGTACCGGGTGTACCACTAAGAAAGGACGCCGGCTGTATCTCGGAAACTATTTGCCGCATAGGTTTCGGAAAAAAATATTTATGATGAAAGTGGCCAGGAGAAATCTCTGGAAATCATTTTCAAGTTTCCAGGACGACCGCTAGAGGGCGTAATTGCATTGGTCACTTCAAAAAACGGGTTTTTATTACAATTTGGTAAATCAAGACGAATCAAAAACACTTTTTTAATAATATCGTGTTGATATCCAATCATTTCGATCTGAAAAAAATTGCGCTAGCTCTTTGAATAAAAGAGGGAGGGGAGGATGAATAGCACTATGAAAGAACTATTATAACTACAGTTTGGCGTAACGGAATTCAACGAACTTGGTCTCATTTTGAAGAGTTTTTTCAGTTCTTCCAGATAAATCACGAATCGAGTCGATTTAAATCCCGTGGTGACTGCTAGATGGCACCATTTGAATAATCAGACAATTTTCAATTTTTTTTCGAGAATTTCAAATGGAACCAAATATTTTTCATGCTCTAATATGAAAGTAGAACAAACGAGTAGAAAAATGGTGAAAACCGGGAGTTGATACCTCTTGAAGAACCGGAGAAATAATCGAAATAATATTATGAAAATATTCACCACAGGAATCTGAATTATTAATTTCAATGATCGTAACCAGAAATATCCTATATCTATGAAATCATGATTTCAATAATTCATGCCCGGCACATTTTGCTCTCAATTGTGAGCAATTATTTAGATTTAAGATATCCTGGCAAGTGGATATAGGGAGGGGTAGCATGTTTGGGTGGCCAGCTAGGTCTCCAGATCTGACTTGTCTAGATTTTCATTTATGGGGGAGATGGAAAGATATGGTATTTCAAACCCGACCAGAAACTAGGAACGATATGATCAATAGGATCAGAACTGCCGTCGAAAGCATACCAATGGCCGAACAAGTGGAAGCTGCAGTTTTATCCACTCTCGACGGAGACTCAATTCATGTATAGAACATTATCGCAGACAATTTGAGCATCTAGAAAGACACTAGTACTATACTAATCATTTCAGTTCCTATTAAATTTATATTTTCAAATATTATTATTATTATTTCTCCGGTTTCTCAATAGTAATCAACTCGCGGTTTCCGCCATTTTTCTTCTCGTTTGCTCTACTTTCATATTAGAGCATGAAAAATATATGGTTCCATTTGAAATTATCGAAAAAAAATTGAAAATTGTCTGATTTTTCAAATGGTGCCATCTAGCGGTCACCACGGAATTTAAATCGACTCGATTCGTGATTTATCTGAAAGAACTTAAAAAAACTCTTCAAAATGAGACCAAGTTCGTTGAATTCCGTTACGCCAAACTGTAGTTATAAGAGTTCTTTCATAGTGCTATTCATCCTCCCCTCCCTCTTTTATTCAAAGAGCTAGCGCAATTTTTTCCAGATCGAAATGATTGGATATCAACACGATATTATTAAAAAAGTGTTTTTGATTCGTCTTGATATACCAAATTGTCATAAAAACCCGTTTTTTGAAGTGACCAATGCAATTACGCCCTCTAGCGGTCGTCCTGAAAACTTGAAAATAATTTCCAGAGATTTCTCCTGGCCACTTTCATCATAAATATTTTTTTCCGAAACCTATGCGGCAAATAGTTTCCGAGATACAGCTGGCGTCCTTTCTTAGTGGTACACCCGGTACAAACAATTCGATATACAGTTTCCTCATTACCAGCGGCACATCACGACAAAAAAGTCGAGGGTGAGAAAAGGAGTCATGACTGATGCTCAAAAACGATTTATATTTTCGATTTACGATTTCAACCACAGTTCTGGTGAATTCATGCACTACTTAACTTAATCTTAGCTTGAGACTTAACAATGCTATACAAATTTGGTAAAGGTGTTCATTCACAACTCAACTTGAAAATATACGGGATGCACAGGAGATACGTAGGTAGATGAAGTTTCTGTTACTTGTTTTTTTTACTTTCATCATCTCCAATCCACCTTTATCAGCTCTAAAACAATATAAAAGAGGAGTACCACAGGGTTCTATCTTAGGTCCACTACTGTACATTTTATATACTAATGAAGTCCCAGAAATAGTTGAAAAATCTGTTATATTGTACGCTGATGATACGTCTCTGATTATTGTTACGAACTGCTGGCATTTCCGAGAAGGTTTGAAATCATCATCTCGACGCGTGACTCACCGCGAAGGCATCGGTCGCAGACGCAACGCTATAATTAGCGGATGATTCATTGCCGTCGAATATGAAAAATACTTCCAGTTTATTCCTGTTATTTCTGGACAATGATGTTTTTACCTATATATAAGAACCGCGGTTTGGCATACAGATCAGATTAGAAAGAAAGCTAGTACAGTGAACATTGAGATTTGTAAAGCGAATATCGTAACATTATCAATGAAGAGAGCCTATTGTCAGCTACTGCTATGGTCAATAAAGATTTTGGGAATGAGAGTAACGTTCTAAAAACGTTTGAGTGAAGACTGTAGTTATGTTCAACGTTTTCCCGACGTTGAGCCGACCTTGTGAGATTTATCTTGGCAGTGAGCAATTTTTTATAAATATTGTAAACGTTTTCGTGGAATCATATCTTTGCAGTTAACTTTTCCAAATACTCACTATAGAGGACATGCTCAATGACAACAAGGACATACTGTTGGCTAAAATGCTTCGAAGAAATAATAAATATCTAGTAAGAGAAGAAAAACTTGATCCAACCTAACCTCAGAAAATTTATTAAAAATTATGCCTGAAAGACAGTCATTTTGGAAAACTTCAGTTATTTTTGAACAAATGCTAACCTGGATGCAGAGATTGAGGAAAGCAACTAATTTTTCGAAGAACCCTACTGACAATTGTATGACACAGAAAAGCCCGTTTTAAAATGTGGAGCAAGGTGCGTGTTCGTTAGTTGGACTTCGTTCAGTTTTTGGTCGGATAACCAACTTCAGTCGCGCATTGGTTATATTTAATTGAAAGCATTATATTTTTCAGTTATCTGATATCCTAAGTCGTGTTGACGCCTATACCTATTGAAATCATAGATCTTATTGCTTACGCTAGATCCGGCATCATGTAGTAATTTTTTGGTCTAGAGGGGTCTGCAAGAAAGTAGGTACTATGGTCACGTGGGACAACACATTTGTATGGTCAATAACTAAAACGACCAATCAATGGCTTAGCACTTTCGACCCCCCCGGACCTAAAAAACAAATAACCTGGATACCGGATCTAGCGTAAGCAATAAGATCTATGATTATAATACTACGCCATGTTTGATGCGTAATTATCTTCGGAAACATTGTCGGCCATTGAAATTCGAGACATAAACAAACATAAACAGTACTCTAGAAACGATTAATATATTATCGTATCCTCTATATAGTTCGCGTTTGGATAAATATAAACTTTCAATATTATATATCCAAATTATCTTTTTTGGTTTTTCATCTTCTAGTTTTGAGAAATTCGCAACGGATTGAAGGAGCGCGTGTTTTTAAATTATCTTTTTTGGTTTTTTATCTTCGAGTTTTGAGAAATTCGCAACGGATTGAAGGAGCGCGTGTTTTTTTGCGTAAAACAATAGTATATTTTACAATAAACTGAAATGCGTTGATAATTTCTGTTTGGAAATCTTTATTTTCAGGCATTATAAATAGAGTAGGTACCTATTATGAGAACTCACTTATTGCTTATTTCAATCTAGAAGTATGCTGAGGACATGCTAATTTGGTTGCGTTCATTCTGCAAACTCGAAATGAACTCATTTCATTCATCTGTATATGGCAATTTGAATATAAATTGGATAAGAAGGTTATTTCAGCATTCCAGGTTCCAACTGCTATTTTAAAATGGAACAAAATATAATGCTCATTTCACAACATGTTAACGCTACATTACATGGCAATTATCAGCTATGCTACTTTCACTCCATGGTTCGTTGCCAGTTTCCTTCAGTTTGTTTTAATTTATTTTTCTATTATTATCTATATAATGAAATTATAAAAACCAATTTGAAGTAAAATCTTCCTGCAGACGAAGACAGCACTAAATCCAGCACACCACCAATGGATTATTTTTGGATTATATATTATGTGAATATCTCGGTCAATATATTCACTCATAGTGTTCTTATAAGTGTGGGCTTTGATTAATATCAACAATGAAATCTAGCGGATAATCTATTTTTTTACAGGGTTTGGAATTTTCTTATTAAAAGTACAAAAATCCTAAGTTTCGAAAACAGTTAATGGATCGGCAATCGGCATCAGTAATAAAATTGCTTAAATTTCAATTCATCCTACTCTGTTGATTGGCAGATATTAGGTACTTTGATGATTCAATTTTCATATTTCTTATACTATTCAACCTGATGAATATAGTTGATCATAAAAGCTGTTGCTTTTTTGTTTTTGGTAACTTTACAAATCTCGAAATCTCGTCAAATCTTCATGTTTCTGATTTTGATCATCGAGTTCAATGTGAACTATTTTATTGAGTTTCTAAACCTTACCTATCATAGTTACAAGCGCAGAATGAGATAGTCTAACATTTTGATATTGATACCTACTGATAATTTTTAAAGTTGTGAGTTGTCTTCAAACACTCTCATTTTTCAACAGCTTCAGTATTGATTGTTAAAAAAATTTCACTTTCTGCAACTTGTTAAAAGAAATACTCTAAAACTCATTCAAGACCAAAGATTCCAAAAGTTTTTCGACGACTTTCATGAAAAGCAGAAATCACTCTTGATGCTCGACCTTCCTACTCGTTGAATAATATATCGTCATTTAAACTCTCTATATCTTTCCATCCCCAGCAGGCCTTTCATTCAATTTGTCTTGCAGTGTAAATTATGACCGGGAAAAAGTTCACGATGAACTTCCTGTGTCCCAAATTGTCGATAAATTCTTATTCCCGGGGATATTTTTAATGGATGGAGTTTGCTTAATTCGAGAAAAGTAAAAGCTGATATAAACTTTCGAGACGGCAATATAAAAAAATCAGGAACGAGCATTGCAGATTTGGATAGGATCCGAGTTTTAATATCTACCTAGAATATGAAATATAATGAGGAGAATAAGTTTCATACTCGAGATAACAATTATTATGATCTATGTACGGTCTATCTAGTTCACTATAACCCAAATGAATAACCACGAACTGCAAGAAGTAAAAGTAAATAAGAAATGGGATAATTTAACGTGCCATAACAATTCACCAATAAACATCTATGATATTCAAAAAAGAATAAAACGGGCGGTAAACAACTACTCTCCTGGATGATGCTACGCAGAACATTGAATTATATCTACTGCCGATTCACAAAATGAATAGGACAGTATGCATATGTTATTTTTTCCAAACTCGCGATAATGCGAAATGTGAGAAGTTCTTGCAATTCATGGCTGTATTATACTCGCATACAGCTTAGTCGAGCTTTGAGCCACTTCCATATGTATACAGTGTCACACATAAAGTTCGCGACATATGGAAGATTTTTTTATCAATGGATATAAAGAAAATTTGACTTCGCAGTTAGTTTGTGCTTAAAAAATGAGTAAAATACAGCATCTTTCCTTTTTTCATGTGCTTCTCTAAACCTGTCAAATTTGAAATTTTTCTCGAAAATCCTCAAAAAATCATTTTTTTTTAATTTCGAAAAATGCCAGAGAAAAAAGTTGCTCAGTTTCCAATTTTATACATTTGTTTCAAATTTGGACTCTCTATTGTCACTTCGACTACTACTAAGTGAACATTTTATTTCGATTTGACCAGTAGGTACCTACTATTTTCATCCCGAGATGTTGCATTAGTCTTGTATTGTTTAAAATCACGAAATTTTATATCATGTCTAGTACAAATCGCTAAAACGAAAGTTTTTTGAAAAGTTATGAAACTGTAGGTCTTTGTTTAGTTTACAGAAAAGTATGATATTTCGGGTTTGTTTGTAACTGAATTATTGGTCAGAAAATTAATCAAACTGGATAAAAATCTATTAACAAAAGAAATACGAGTGTAATAAGAATGAAGAGAAATTCGTTTATTCGATTACTGACATATTAACGTCCATACATTGAAAATCCACATCAGTTTAACTGAAATGAAAAAATTTGATGAACTTTGCAACAACAAAGACGAATTTCTGGAGATGCATTTTTTTTATTTTATTGTAACAGGCCAATGTGGGTATTTCCTGGGCAAGATATGATATCGAAGTCTCATATTCTTCAAAATTATGAAATTTAAATCATGTTTCGTTCGAATCGATAGAGCGAAAGATTCTAAAAATTAAAAAAAAATGGAAAAAAGTCGAAGTGGCAGTAGAGAGTCCAAATTGGAAACAAATTCATAAAATTGGAAACTGCGCAAATTTTTACTTTGGCATTCTTCGAAATTTCAGAAAAAAAACAGATTTTTGAGGATTTTCGAAAAAAATGTCAAATTTGACAGGTTTAGAGTAGCACATAAAAAAAGGAAATATGATGTATTCTACTCACAAACTAACTGCGAAGTCGAATTTTCTTTATATCTATTAATAAAAAAACTTCCATGTCGCGAACTTTATGTGTGACACTGTATATCATTACCAGAGATTAGTTTCGGGATATTTTGACTAGGTACCTATATTTCGAATATAACAGGCTTTTCTTTCAAGCAGTCAAGAGATGAATAGCAAGAACTTTTCATCCTGGAATTCTAGAAAAGAACTCCTCGCAGATATTCGACGTAGATACTTAATTAACACCGCAATCTATAGTTTTGATATTTAATCGCGATCCAACTTCGATTGTAAATGCAGTTCCGCTGTATGAGAGTTTTAATTGATGTATAGGTACGTTAGGTAAGACGAATTACTGATTCTGTGAATTCCACAGTTTCATATATCACCATTATGATGATATTTATTCCGTTTGAAATATACGGTTTTGTGTTGAAATACCTCTGACTCTCAATTTATGTATGTTCGTCACTGTTATCTCATACATTTCATTGTATTTCACATTCATTGCTATTTTTCATTCCTTCTCCCATATTTTAGTTTCGTATTATATCGATCTCTGTAACTCGTGTTATTCTTCTGAGATAGGTATTGTTTGGATATTTTATTCTTCTTGCTTCGAGAAAATGCGACTGTATTTCAGTATCGGTCTCTATATTATGGCTTTGAAAACATTCGTTTTAATGTTTTGCTCATATTCAAGGACCTTATTTATGGCATCATATATGCTTTATGATTGTATATATAATATGAACCCTCCAGGAAGCAATCAATGAAAGAATCCGAAAAATTCCAACTATATATTTTTAGGAGAAAAATTGGAACTTTTCTTGATTATGTAGGTAATGACATACTATCGAATTAAACTGACGTTTCGACTGAACTTCTATTATCAAATTCATTCAATTCAATACAGATCGAACACGATAACTGATCAAAAAAATTGTTAATGTTTTATATATTATTCAACGAGCGCATGATGATGGCTACTACCCACCAAAAAGGAAATTACGAAACTAGCCGAAGGCAAGTGGATATTAGCAATTATGCGCGAGTAGAATACCACACTTTATCTACAACAATCTAAATATCTGAAAAACTTTGGAAGTTATTCAAAAAGTCGTACACTCGCAACAATCAAGCAGTGTTTCCAACCTCATCCAGGTATCAACTAGTATGGGTGTAACTAGTATGCGAACTGTATCATATCATTGCAGAATATCAATTTTAGAAAAATAGTACCTACGCAAAATGTCCTGTTATCGCAGATCCTATGAAAGTTAAGTCTTCAACAATGCTATTGTTACTGTGCAACTAAGATGCCTTACGAAAGAAAAAGCCATGCACGAATTGCACTTAGTAACGCACAAATCAAAATTGGATCTGAAATCTCAACAATTCACCTGAAAAACATCTAACATGTTTGAAAAGGTAGACTACGAGCAGACTTTTTCATCCAGAAATAAGTGGAGGTATGTATAGAAACCTCCTATTCAAGAAATTTTGATGTAACGTTTCGAATGAGTATTCATATCGATTCGTAGGTATATCATTAATAATCGTTGATTCAACCGGGTGTGTTGACGTAACCTAAATTCTGGAATTTTACTTTTAATTTTGGTTGCATTGCATTATCAACATCAAGGTTTTATAATACATATCTCAGCAACGTTACATTGAAACCAAAAAACATCGTTATATATTGAAGTTATATAAATATAAATGTATAAAACACACGTTGAAAAACCGTGATAATGTGGATTATTGTTCAAACCGAACTGTAACGTTATATTCCAGTTGCATTAACATTACAATAAGTAAGTATGCAACTGTGAAAAAATAGCCTTGAATGCACGTGAACTGGTAACGTTACTATACAACCAGAATTAAACGTATTGCCTAACGACATTTTGCCATTTTTTCAACGATGACTTTATATAGCGTTACTTGAAAAATTCAACGTTTTTTCAACGTAGCTGTGATGTTTATTGGTTGTTCGGCATAGTGAACCAAATAGGGTTGGTACTTTCGATTGATGTAAAAAAATTGTGATAGACACAAAATAACCCTCCCTCCCCTCTCCAACCCCCACAAACACTCACAGTTCATGTCGACGTGCAGCGTCGCGACGAGCGGTGGCGTCTTGGCGTTGTTGGATGCCTGACAGGTGAGCTCCGAATGGACGTCGCGGCGGCCCAGACCGGCTATGCGAATCTCGCTGCGGACGTGCGTCGCGGCGGCGGACATCGACGCCTGCCCGACCTTCGCGGGCGTCGCGACGCTGGCGTCGCTCACCGCAACGTCGTTGCGGTACCACGTGACGGTCGGCGGGGGCTTGGCTGGAAGACGTCGGGAAGTGAATCTTATTATCCAACTTTTTTTTTATGTTTTGGCTCTCACGAAAAGAGATATCAGGTTCTTTCGTCTGCTTTTCGGTGTCGTGTAATCTACACCACACTCGAATTCAGCTGATTTTCAGTGCAGTTATCCTAATCATATTCAGACAAATGAGAAACTTCGAACAGTCACGTAAATTTTTGATGTTATTTGTGATTGTTAATTAATATATGTACATATATATATATATATAGTTTCTGAGAACTGAATGGTGAATTCATCATCTGAAGACGATTAATCAATCATCAACAAATCTTCCGGATATGAGCCCAAAATCCACCCATTCAGTACCCACCTTTTTTTGAAAGAAGAATAAATACATCACCTTCTTCCAGAGTGACTATTTCATCGCAAATTTCGAATTCAATTATACCAAGATTATACCCATTTAGCATCGATTTGATAACTTGGATTTGTTTAGCTATTGTTAACGTGTGGCCTAACCACACAATTTCTAAGTTAATTCCGAGTGTATTTCACTCTTGGTTCGGACTAGGTGGAGATAAACTACACTGGTGTGGAATGCACCTTGCGAAACGAATGCTCAAAAGTGGTGCAAAATACACGAGGTGTAGTAGAGTGCTACACTTTGCATACAAACGAAAGGGGCTATCCTATAATGTTCAGGGAACATCGTGAGAACCAAGGAAAAGAAGGTAGGAGTTGATGTTCTTCTTAAATTTCTGGAGATGGTATGCCTCAGGGAACACCTCCCTAGGCAATGAGTTCCAAAGTCTCGATGTTCGCTGGATGAACGAGTCTTTGGAAAGGGAAGTTCTGCAAGTCTCTAAAGTGACCACGAAGGGGTGTGAAGACTGAACTTGACGGGTTAATCACGAAGATACTGCTAATGGAGGAACGATTATTGATATTTCAGAAGAGCATCGCCCATCATGGAAATATCTATTAAATAGAGATGAATCGCCAATTTTTCTACGCGGTGTTCCAGAGAAGTGAGCGAGTTTATAAGCGAGGCATCACCGACGAGAGAAATTGCCCTTTTTTTGGAAAGAATCTAATGGTTTCAGGATATGTTTAGGTGCCGCACTCCAAATATGGGAACAGTATTCCAGGACAGGTCGGATCTGTGCCTTATAGATCATACGCAGCTGACTGGGAGTGAAATTCCTCTTGGTTCGAAACAGAAATCCAAGTTTTTGGGATTCACTTTTGGCAATGGACCTCACGTGATTTTCCCAAGAAAGGTTATTGCCGATAGTAACGCCAAGCATCAACATTTATGACTTCAATGGTATGGTTACTCCTGACTGAATTATGTTGGGCACAGTGAGATCGGTTTTTCCAAAGAAAAGACATGCTTATTGTGTTCTGTTTGCATTGAATTCCACCAGGTTATTAGATCCCCACTCGAGAATTGTTGCTAAGTCCATATTTATTTTGTTGACATTTCTTCCTCGTTCATTTCTTGATGGGCCGATATAGGAGCCCTGGAAGAGAAAGCGATATGGATGGTACTATCATCCGCGAAGCTGTGTACAGGACATGAAGTTGCTTCCAACAAATCGTTGATGTGAAGTATAGTGTTGGTTCTTAAATTGATCCCTGCGGAACACCATAATTCATCCATCGACCATCACATGGAGAGAACTGTTCGAGAGAAAACTAGCAAGCAGAGAATACAGCTCTGAAATATACGAGATGACATGGATAATCTCAGTCTTCACCAACAACGATGTTGAAATGAAACAATAGAAAACGAGTAAAATACAACTCTTTTGCTGGTTTATGCCACTCAGGACATTCCTCTTCTGAAAAAATATAAATTCGATTAGAAGGTCCACATCTTTCAAATACCTTTCGTTACATAAATTAGTCAAAATGAAAAAGCCATAAAATTGGACGAAGTACCTACCTATCTGAATTGAGAGAAAGAGATATCTCGTCTTATCCAATTAGAAATCAAACACACTTTGAATGACCGGTAGACCACGAGCAGAAAACAACTACTTTCCTGGCAAATGCCACGCAGAACATTTAATTGTATTTGCTTGTAGTCCATGCAATGATTCACACAGTGAATAGAGTTCGCAAATGTTTCTTTCTTCCTGAGAAGTGACGTTTTTCTGCGTCTGTCAATTTCATCCAACTGCGTATCATTCACCTTTCTCGAAATGCTGATAGCGATACGACATAAAAAATACTCTCCTGTACAGATGGGAAGAAATTCTCGAAACAATTTTCTTTGTATTTTTCGCCTATAATTTCAGGAGCTCACCTTCTAGCGGAAACGTCTGAATGCCCCTGGCAATTTTGTTCTGGTTCTCACGAAAAGTCCTGGGAAAGAAAGCGGTATGGAGATACCTGTTTGAGAGAAAACTAGCAAGCAGAAGACACAGCTGAGGGGGCAAACCGTAAGATGGAAGCTTGGCGAGGAGTCCCTGGTGCCTAACTCGATCGAATGCCTTGGAAATATCTAATGCCACGGCTAAAGTTTCTCCATATTTTTCAATAGATAGCTACCATAAATGTGAGACGTATAAGCCAGCAGGTCACCAGTTGATCTCTGATGACGAAAGCCATATTGCCTATCGTTGACAAGTCCTGATTGTTCCAAATATTTCATGAGCTCGATGTTGATGGCTTTTTTCATGACCTTTCAAACAATTGATAACAGTGCGATAGGTCTGTATAGTTGCTAGGTAAGGTCTCTTTGCCTTCTTTGGGGACTGGTTGTACTCTTGCAATTTTCCAGTTGGACGGAAATATCCCCAAATTGTAAGAGTGGTCGAACAACTTGCGAAGAACAGGTGTTAGTTCGGGGGCACATTTCTTGAGAACAATCGGTGGGATTACGTTAACGTATTTTCAAAAATCTAAACCTTCAATGGTTTTGGTGGATCCACAATCATCAGACTGCAAATAATCTTTAAAAATTACTTTCTATTTGATTGTGAAGATTAGATTGTTGTTCCTCTGTAGATAATTATGAGTGGATTTTGCTCAGCAACATGTGCATTTCTCTGAATTCATCCATCATTCGCATCATATCCATCCCAAATGACATTAATCACTCGACTTATTGTCAAATTGATGATGTTGAATCTTATCTCATTGATATCAGCAACTTGTAATAGTTGAATGATATTTCATCACCACCCATTCCATAAATCTTGTAACTCGAATGGGGTTTGACATAAAAACCATAAAGAACATCTGCAAGCTATCGCAAGGACCACGAATTCATCACAAATGTTTACGAAGTGGCTGAAAGAAAATTACCAACGGACTTGGACTATGAATCATTTCTACAATTACTCCACCAAATTCCCCTCCAGAGCCGCATCCGCTTCACAACCGCATTACAAGCCAGGATTTTTTCGTGAGGTCTGAGCAGTTGCATCTTGGAAACACGCATAATTCATCTGTTTTTCCCACAGAGCTCAGAAAGGAACTCCGTACATCCTGGACGTCATGAGACTAATTTATCTCTTCGCTTTTCATTTTCTCTTTAGTTTCCTGTGACTTTCAGCGATTCCGTCGAAAATCCCTTTGTGGATCCCTCGGGAAGCCTTTAAATTCAGGGATTTTGCGATGATATGCGGGGAGCATTATGTTGATAGTGATACTGAATGTAGATATCATCATCCTGGTCTACAAAGTTTTTGTATGCATGTTTTTGTACATGGTTGCAGAAGTTCAGTTTCTATAGAAGACTTTTCATTCTTCAAATCTGTCTAAATCGACGAATTGGTGAACAATTTGAAGATAGAGGAATATAATAATCTCACTAACTTCAGGCATTGTCGCTCTAAATGGAAACCTAGTAGGCTGAAACAATAATTGTCTGTCGACTCATATCACACACGTCTGCCAAAATGAGGTCGCTACTTTATGGAAGTCGTTCGATGCTCATTTATTTCAGTCTTTTTTCTGTCAGCGACCTAATGTTAGGTTAAAGTTATGTTCTTTTTTTATAATTTCTGCACAGCATATATGTCATATTTATTGCAGAGGATATGGAATGGGATATTCATTCCTAGTTCTACATAATTTCACTCAAGTAGATTCAAAACCAAATCTCAGAAACGATAATATTCTTTTAACCGCATTTCAACAAGTTGAAAAAAGAATAGGAGGTACCTACCTACTCAGGTATTTTGGTCTTCTCCTGTACAAGAATCCGCGAAGTCGAAACACTCTAATACACCATTAGATATCTCAAATTTCTGGTATTGAAGACACAAAATTCTTTCTTCTTTCAAGGAATTATCCATTCTCCGAAACGTTAATTTGATATCTTTCAACTTGACAATGTCACAAAATGATTGTTCAGCTCCTGTCGGGCTTGGTTATAGATGGGTTTTGTTTGTTTTGAAGGAGAGGGCGAATTTTTCTAATACTAGTTTTTTCTGCTAAAAATTGTTGTTGAGAGAAGGACAAATTTTTGGGTGTTTTCGATGGCAGACATTTGAGATATCAAATATTGTCAAATTGTGTATTTCCGAAGAACATGCATCCATGTGTCCGTAAGTACTTGAAAGCGCCGCGTTTGACTTTACAGGAGGTCAAAATATACCCTAATACTACCAAACAGTTCTCTTCAAATCGTTGCAGTGCGGTTAACGGGAGTTTACCCAATTTTCTTCAGTGGTATGAAATATGCGAGGATCAAACCAACAACTGGGTTGGTGGTCGAGTGCGTTGAGTCGCTGGCTTATAGTCTAGAGGGCCCGGGTTCAAATCCCGTGGCGGCTATTGGAAATATTTATTTATTTCCATAGTATCGTTTAGCGGGAGGAGATAGGTGACCAACTGAACATTCTTGGTACCTAGATTTCAATCCTTCGGACTCTCAACGGTAACCAGCCGAGTAGTGCTTCGGATGACACTTAAAAAGCTAAGGTCCCCCCGTCATACAAGTGCTAGACTTACGAGGGTTGCTTTGCAACTAAGTTGGCGGTCAGAAACCCTTTTCAAACACACTTTCAGAATTTTTACATAAGAGATTGAAATTGATTATCCATCGTTCTTTCGATATGCCAATACTCTCACTTGCCTTGCTAAGTTTGAAGATGTATTTTTCTATTTCATGATTTTCCGATGATAACTGGGATATCAATGATATCAAACAGGTATTTCATTATTGGAACCCGAAGTTATCTGTGATAAAAGGAGCGCATTATTCGAACCGCAAATAAAACATCTAGGTTATGGCCAGTGATGAAACTGCAAGATCAAAATTGTTCACGGTTACTTCAAAATGATTATGTATCTTGTTTACAGAAGAGTACGTCATATTCTCTATGAACAGACAGTCTTCAGGCAAATATTATAAAAATGTTTATTATTGTTTATAGTAGTACCGGTTTCCATTTCATACCTGATATTACACAAATGAGCATAGAAATAATTCCAAGAGGAACCCACAAAAGCCGAGGCTTAGCGTGGGGTTTTCTGTATCTCACTTTTGTTAATGAGATTTACATGAAACAATCCAACTATATATCCTGCTGAAAGGAAAAATTACATAAATCATATAGAATTGATAATAGTGGGACGTGGGACATTTTTTTCAAATCGATTAGTCGAATTTGCAACAAACCTATATCTATTTCTTCTTCTTCTGTTCTTCTGCTTCAAGGATACCACAATACTAAGTGTCCTGTATATTTCATGAATTAGAAGTTGAATCAAGCAAGATGATATAAAAAGTGGGATATAGTTATATTCTTTTCGTGTCCCTGTATTTCATGCTTTATTCACTAGCCAATCCCGTATTCAGAGGACGTTGCACAGAGGAGATACTGGAGCCCTTCGATTGTGTGTCGGCATGTAAAGCGGGTCATTTTTTATTCATCGTGCCCATTCATCTCCATTACATTGCTGCCAGGGCCGTTCAATACCCGCATGTCGCTGACCTCGGGAATTTCTCCATGCATACATCCAGTATGCAACTCCAAATAAAGTGAATGATGTTCCGAAGTGTCTGAACGCAAAACCCGAGAGACAAATTGACCAGGATGGTCGGTATCAGCACCGAGCTCCTTTATTACTGATGGGAACACAACACAACTAACAAAAATGCAGTGTTCTCGGGAAATAGCGAATTATATTAGATTTGTATGGGGCTTGTGGGTTTGAAGCCTCCTCACTGCGAACATATATGGAAATGATAGAAATTATGTTATCAAGATTGACATGAAATCGAGATGAAGAAGTTTCAAACTGAAAGTGGGGCTGAGTCAAGGTGGAGCATTGCGCCCAATGTAATATTCTCATGGATGACATGTGCATTAGATACGAAGATATGCGGAAAGTAGAGATAGCTGAAGGAGCATTTGCCGATGACAAAATACTGAAAATAAAGAAAGATTACTATATATCATTGAAGTATGGAATGAAACACTGAGGAGAAAACAAATGAAGATAAACGAAGATAAAACTAAAGTGATAAATATATAGGAAACAAAGAAATAAATATTATGATAGATAATATTATGAAAATAGAACAAATGAAGAGTTTAAATGTCTAGGAGTAACAATTGACGAAGAGGAAAGACAATAAGGAGCTGAAATTAACGACAGAATCGAGAAAACCATGATACTGTACCAATGCATACAATGGATAGGAAAATCACCAGAAGAAGAGGAATTTCAAGACAGGCAAAACTAAAAATATTCCAGACAATATAAACCAGTAATAATATATAATGTGAATGTTGGATATCAACAAAAAAATAGCACGATAAAATAAACAGAAATGAAAGAGAAATCTCAAAAGAGTTACAAGGAGAGATAATATATGAGATATACAAGAATAAGAGAGGAACGATACTTTATTTCATTCATGAAACAAAACTAATTGGGATGGGGGGACACAAACAAAGAGTGACCAACATATACTTCTTGTATCGAAAAAATAAAACAAGAGGAGAACGGAAACAATATGAACCTGGAACGAAATGATTGAATCGATTTGACAAGGAAGAAATGAAAACTGGAGTGAAGCAAAGACACCTGACAAGAGACAGAAAAGAAAATGACCCAACACCCTGAGGGTAAGAGGGTTCATAATTTTGGTAGAAGATACATATATGCCTATTCAGGCTTGAAATTTTCGTGTTTGGCCGCTTTTTCAACTATTTTTCAGATTGTTTTTCCACCCACGTACTGTTATAGATTTTTCGCAGCGTTTCTGCTGTACCACAAGAAGCTTCTGGACCAATTGGGGCATATCTTGCTCCTTTCTCGGACTAGTGTATCCTCGTCTCCTGATGTGTGGCCTTGTTCCTAGGTCTGTCATAAATGTCTAGCTCTTTTAGGGTTTTCAAGCAATCTCAAACAAGTTTGGAGAAATTGCATGATGCATATTGCTTTACAACCGTTTGGCTGTCAGGGTGTTTGTTGATGTTGGTCTTTTTCCTGATATCTGGCCAATTTAACTCTTCTACATAGTGATGTTTTACTGCAGTTTCTGCCAGGATGCTTGAGCCCAGTTAAACTCTTATCTTTGGCTTGGCTTTGCACCTATGGTATACCTTCATTGGTTTATGAGCCGTCTGTGTAATAGGGCCCATTCCCATGTCTCTATGCCTGTTATAACTGTTTTGAAGATTTTTCGGAAGCTATATTGAGGAAGCATCTCATCCGCAACGAAGGAAAAAGCCACGAATGAAAAGTAACTCAAAAATCAAAATGAGATTTAATACCTTCCTGGCAAATACAAATCTACTTGCAGTCTATGCACGGATTAACTTAGTTAATTCAGAATGCAATTGTTTCTTTCTTCCTAATAAGCGGTTACGATTACATAGAGACAGGCATGCCTGACAACCTACAGACCGATTTCGGGCTTATTGGCGCTCATCAGTGCAGGGTAGTCAACCGAGAAGAGATCTTGAGATCTCCACTCGAAGCGTTGCCAGTCCCAATGCATTCAATCGACGCATATTTCATAGCACTGAGGTTGTAGGTTGTCAGGCGTGTCTGTCTCAATGTAATCATAACCACGTATCAGAAAGAAAGAAACGAACTATAGTCCATTTCAGTTAAGAATACAGTAGTGGGAATGGTGGACGTAGCCTGGTTTACACTAGCAAACCCGCCAAATTCAAATATTTCAGAACTATGAAAATGTTAATTGATGAATCAATAATTGAATAATTATGTAGCAAGGGTATATTCTGCAGGATATAAGATGCCTTAATTCATTGATTTCTAAGTGGATTAACAAATCTGCAAAAATAATTTTATTATGGAATTTCAAGAAGCACATAAGTGAACAGGCAATAATTCGTTGACGTATTCCAAGGATATTCAATCTGATGTAATGTTGAGTATGGGATTTAAATGAAGAGTCAATTTTACTTTACTGATTATGCTTCAAAGGACAAAATATGAAAATGGTAGGTGGAAATGTTTTCATCGAAATAATAAATCAATATAGTAATTTCAATATTACACACAAAAAATGATGAAACCACTATACAAAATTATAATTTGCTATCCCATTCCATGATTTTATTTCTTCCAGGTTGAGTTTGATATGCTTGGTTGGTTTCTTCTAATAAATGGTATTGAGCATTATCCATGAAAATAAAATAATATTCAGTTGAATTTATGTATTTTTATGCATTTCTTGTATTATATATAATAACAATAATCACAATGTTGGTATTTCATTTCTATGGACAAAAGAGTGAACTGTTGCAAGAATAGCTTGTTACTCATCTTCATCCAATGCTGGCAGAAGTATCCATCTGGATTCGCTTCTTCCTTGGGATGCAACAGTGCCCTCAGCCTGCATCTCAGCGATAATTTTCCACATGAGTGATTCCGAAAAGTGAGGTAGCTTTACACTGAGTTTTTCTGTTCTATATGTCTGAGAAACACACTTCGTACATGTTCACCACAATGACTCTTTCTGGCGCTGGCACTATAAATGTACTCATGCAGATTGCATCAGGACCTGGTTCTGGGTTCTTTGCCATAATTATTCAAATTCCGATGTATCCAGAAGTTAAATAATGGTGAACTAAATTGTTGATCACAAGTTAGTACCATAATTTTTCGAAATGGTCATAATAGATTTGGTGGCTGGTGAACCGTAGCGGCAGACTATGAAAACTGCCAGGTGTTAGTGAGAATCAAATTTATGTCCGGCGATTATTGAAGTCATACTCCCCGATTAACAAAACTCACGGTAAATATGATAGAAATAAGACTTTAACATTCAATCTTATTGTCAACTTTGGATTTTATTTCACTGTTTTTACACGGCCGTAGGTCAAGTAACCACTTCCATCGTTGCGATGTCGCAATATTTTACATTGTGTAAACTTGGGTGGCTTATAGACCAATGTGAAGCGAGTAAAAACCTTTCCTATCTCTTCAACGATGTATTCTTAACTAAAATGGACTATAGATGTTTTTTAGGTGAATTGTTGACGTACGAAATTTTAAATCTCATTTTGATTCTTGAGTTAATTTATTTCCATAATTGAGTCGGTTTCCAATTCTTTCTTTGGCTAACTGTACATCCCACTACTCACTGTGCATCTACTTATGGACGCTTGTTCGCCCCTCTAGTCAGTCTAGTAGTTACTAATATTGTTTCATCTTGTGTATTATTTATGTCGATCCCGAGTCAGTCCTCGATGTTTTATCACTCTACCTCATTTATAATTACGGCAGTTACGACGGTGCTTTTATGAAAAGTGAGACAGACTATATTGTATGTCGGATATTTGCGAAGTTCTTCAATTCTTATTTTCAATATCTTCCGAGAATATGTAATATTGTTGAGATGTGAAACTGTAATAAAATTGAATGGATATATATTCTCAAAAGCAGATGTGATATTGAAAAAGAAGTATATATATGGTTTATAATAAACTGAGATTTTTAGTCGGAACGTACATCAGAAAACAGTCGACAGGAAAAGTAAATTTCCAATTAATTTTAATAGGAAGGTTTCAGTTTCGTTAACAAACAATAACTTCATTAATTTAAGCCAGCTATACTTTTTCAAGATAAGATATTAGAGCTTTCGAACATTTCTGTTTGATTTCCTGATTAAACTTTGCTTCTATCAGGATAAAATGAAGTTGGAGTAAGAAACTAATTGCCAATAAAAACTATTGAAGGAGTGATCCAAATTTTAATAATTGGATATTCCACTGCTTTATAGCTAACTTGAGTCAACTAAAGATCGTATTCCACCACGTAGGTACATATCTGCAAATGAAATGAATGGTGGAATGTGTTTTCATCAATATATGGTAAAAAACTTCCAACAATTTCTGCTGATATTACATAATAACGTATATCACTGAAACAGTATTTCTTGGAAATGTATATTTTACCAAAATTGGTATTTTGTCATCGCCGTATTATGTTGAAAAGGTCAATCATCACTACCTGAGGCATCATTACCGTGTTATGTTAAAACAGTATTTTATCGAAACAGTATTCTATTGAATCCGTATTTCATTACATATATGTTAGGTTAAATGTTGCGATTTCTGAATAAAAATATGATGAAGATATGCTCACCTCCGTAAACATCACAACGTAGAGTGAGATATGCTCCTTCAGCAAAAGGACCAACAACTGATGTCTGTGAGGCTCCAGATTCATCTGAGATGACAATTTTTTGTGGAGGTACTGAAAACAAAAAATATAGGTGAAAGGAACCTATTACATTTTAAATGTTACATATCTGAAGAAATAACATATACTTATGAATATCAATTATGTTAATTATTGATAATCAAGTTGATGATTTCAATGCTACTCAGAATTTTAAAATAGATTCAAATATACCCATCAGAATCATTTCTTTTATTACAATATAATAATTTCATTCTTTTTTTCTGACTCTATTGGAAGAGTCGGAAAAAACAAAGTTCATTACTCTGAAGAGAATAGAATTTGAAAGAACATGAATGAAAAATCTCATAAAAAATTCAACATTTCAATTGGGGAGGGAAAACTGATGGAATATTATCTTAATCACAAATTATCTCGTTTTGTATTTTTCGTTTATGATTGTCTTTGGAACAATTATAATCTCACAAAATCCTGAAAGCAGAATCGTACCTTCTATCTGTTCAAACTTCGAGGAAAAAATGTAATCGACTTATTAAACAGAAATCGAAACAGAGGAAACTGTATCTCAATGTCTTCATTCAGGTCAGCTAAATGAACTTGATGTGATGATGGTTCCAGGAATTCTAAATAAATTATGGAGAAGTATTTCCTAATGAATATTGGATAGGTAATAAGAATATTATACTCCTTCAACGAAAAAACCAGTTTCTTGAGATAAATAACTATACAAGGTGTTTATTAAGTAGGAACTCGTACAATCTTTGATTTCTACAACGACATGTAATCTTATTTATAAGATACAGCACAAGATTATTTTTTCGAATACACTCGTGAAATGGAAATACATAAAATCATTATGAAATCGCATCTTCTACGAAATGTGAACAAATGATTTCAAAATTTTGTTTTTCTCCTTATCAGTTACAAGAAAAAAAATCGCATCTGATAGTGTGTCTATATCGACATAATATGGTTTAATACCTTTTATATTATCCAGTAAATTTTATTGGCAATTTGTATGAAGTTAAAATGGTTGAAATTAAAGTTCGAAATATGTTCCATAAGTTCTCGTACACCTAATAACATCAGATAACCATCACCAGTGGTACCAAAATTATTATGGACATAAAAATATTTCAGGGCAAGTAGACATCTCATTACTTCTTCATGTAATATACCGGTATAAACTGCCTCGAAATTAATCTTGTAATGTTGCATCATTATAGTTCACCGACCATTTCACAAGATTTATTCCTTCTTTATTCCTATCCCTTATGCAAATCGTTAGAAATTACTTGACTTTATGAATTTCTCTCACACCATTCAGGAATAAAGTGATGTTATTGTGAATTATACGCCCATGAGCGCGAACCTTTACTGTTATTTCTTGTCAGGCTATTTCTCCTATTCTGTCGTTGAAAACGACGTTTGTAGTTACCTTACTTACTGTATTAAACATTCTCTGATGTCTTACGAATCAATAATTGGATTTAGTGCCATTTTTATAAACGAGTATAAACACCGTTTGAGCTGAAACTCGTTTTGTTGCTATGGAATAGCCAATCAAATCACTGGTTCTCTAGCAACTAAACCAAGTTCAGCTTAATCGGGGTTCATTCTCGTTTATAAAAACAGTACTCAATCTTTTTCCAGATGAATCTATTTTCTAATACTCCGGTCAAAATATACCTTCATCCTTGCATAAATTCGCAAGAAGCTGAAGATCCACATGAACGTTAGGCATAAAATTATAATGAAATTGTGAAAAGTCCCTATCGATCCCAATGTGTGCGAAATTATATTATAATGGTATCCCAACGTTCATGTGAATTTTCAGCTTCTTGGGAATTTATGCAAGGGTACCCCTATTTTTCGGGCTATTTTGACCAGAGTATAAATATTATCACAATTATTATGAATTAGGTGAAACAGAGGACAGAAATACATTATTTTATGATGAAGGTCGCGGACATGTTGCTGTATATATCATCAGATCAATTGATATTTTTGGTACTTATATATTTATCCAGGTAACATACTCATGAGGATTTTCACAAATGATTACAATGGATTCAACGATAGAGGAAATTCTCGAAAAGTTGGCAGGATCACTTTATCAGGATCATCAGTATTAGTAACTTTCCTATTTTCAGATCTTTCCTTATCGAAACTTATTGTTTCTCCTCCTTGACAAAGTGTTTTGAAAGAGCTTACATTTCCTGAACAACCATTCCGAACTTGTCAGCCCAAATACATACTCGACTATCAATCAATGTATTTCGCAGGTTGGAAACAATTCGGCTAACTCTGATAGACGTTGACAGAACTTCGTTAAAACGCTTGTTAAATCGACCTATTGTTTCGGCCCATGAATGTCGAATTCCAAATCAAACGCTCTAAAAAACAATTTGGGGGCAAGGTAACCATCGATCAATATAAATGATTGATATCCAATACTGTTCCAATTAGTAAATGGTTGTTCACTTCAGAAAATATTTTGATGAAACAGAGCAGTCATGAAAAAAAACCTTTATACATACAAAATAGAAGGTACCTACACTGTTGGAAATTAGTTGCTGAATCAATAAAAAATTTTAGTCCCAGTAGGTCCACAACCATTTCAAAAGTGTTTTAAGTCAAGTTTTACCGAAATGGGTATTGCTCCTCTCAACGATACCACGTTGATAGCTCTGATATTCTCTATTGTCAAAACTTCAAAAAGTGGTTTCGAAATGGACATACTTTTATTGTCACTCAATGAGTTTCGAAGAACGAATCAACAACAGCCTATTTGTATGGATACTATACCCGTACCAAACTCCTATAATTTAGGTTGCTTGATAACTAGCAATGAAGGATAATGTGTGAAATCTGCAATAACGCGTTCGTATTCATGCTTCGACATATAAATTGTTTGTGTGAAAAACAAAAATTATATCCGAAATTTTCGAAGTGTGATTCAAGATGACTCTTCTATGTATAAATCTTGATACTATTAGTATATTCCTTTCAAAAAGTTTACTCATGTTTCAATTGTTGGGATAAAAATTGACACCCTGGTGACCTACTATACTCCACAAACAACAAAATATGCCCATCATCTAAGAGAGCAGACATTCTTGACAAATCTTCAAAGTTGCCAAATGTACACAAGAAATATCCTGATGAAAACAATAAATTCAAATTTGAGACAATAATATCTCATATCGTTTACTAGCTACATGAAGAAATAATATATATTCATTCAGATTACTAAGTGAAATAGGTCGTGAACTTACCGAAAATAGCTTCGATATAAATTCAATCAATTATTATTTTCGAAATGTCATAATATCAGAAGCTATATGTATTTGGTGAACATGACAACTGTGCAGAATTTCGTGAATATGATTATATTTTGACAGTCCTAATAGAGAACATGAAAAGAAAACTGGCCTGATAGCCCCATTAAAGGCGAAAGCCATAATTTTTCCGTTTTTTTGATGATAGGGAAGATATATACATTTGGTTAGTTCTGTTGAATTAAGGAATATAATTCCTATGGGATATGTCCATTCAACATATTATTCTCTTACCTATGACAGTGAGATTAACTCTACTATTTTTCGTCTGGGCGATCTTGAAGTCTACTCGACATCGATATACACCCTGATCCGTATCCTTGATATGATCCACTCCTAATTCAGCAGGATCCTTGTCAGCTATGAAGTATGCTCTATTAGCGAAAACGTTATCGTCTGACCACCTCTCTGCTTGACTGAAGTCTCTTTCTCTACCATCAACACTGAAATATGAAATACAAAATAATAATTATGATGGTTTTCGATGCATCAATAATGAAAATCAATTCCAAAATCAAGATCACGGTAGCTGGAAATGAGCTCGTTATTGTAACCATGTAACTAATTCAATAAACTCGTATTCAATTATTATGTGATAATTTCGTAATTTTCGAAAAACGTTATGTTGAGAAAGTCTTTTATCTCACATATTTTTACATCGGAATGATTTTTTCTGTGAATTTGTATCGAAATGATGATTTTGTTTTATGTAGGTATGCCTTCGAATGGGTTCACATTTTGCAGATGGAATTCTCTGAATAGCTGTACTGTAATATCACATGAAGAAATGTTCAAAATGTGATAGCAAGCGCTGCATCATGATTCACATGAAAATACTGCACATATAACTTTTTATCTATATTCATCAATGTATATCCTCAGTGTCCTCATCTCCATCTACCTCATTCCCGGTAATCTATGTATACCCTGAAATGGAAGAATTGTTTTTCTACGATTGTTACGAAATACCTTCATTGTATGTTCAATGATAATTTCTAAATGTAGTACATTGTAATACTCATTTTTCGGCAACCGTCCGGAAAGTACGTACTTTCCAGAAGATTTTTTTTGAGAAAGTGGCATTTTTCCGGCCTAGTCCGGGAAGTACGTACTTCCCGGACTAGGCCGGGAAGAATCACATCGTTGTTGTCATTGTAAATATGAAAATCTTGGTAGTATGGTTTTGATAAATGCAGTTGATCATTACCATAGCAGCAAAATAACGACTGACAGCTATCTGACATAAAATTAGCTAACATTTCAATTTTTGAAAGAAATGTGTTTCTTTGATTTGTTATTCTACACGGTTGCCGAAAAAATTGTGTACGCACAACGCCCGAAAACAGTTTTTTTGGACTCGCAGACTTCCAGGACTCGCTACGCTCGTCCTAGAATTTTGTCCACTCATCCAAAAAAACAGTATTTTCCGGACTTGTTACGTAAATTACTATTTCATTGTGCAATATTTGCTAGGGCAACTAGTACACAATGTTCGAAAAACGCACGGGCAAATCGCCGTAACCAGGTAACATTGCCGTAACCATACAGACAATATAAGTGACAATTCAATATTATTTTGACAGAACGTTAAGATAATATAATATATTATTCTAATGTTGTACTTAAACTTTATATTATAACAGTCGTAGAAAAATTATAGTGTAAAACTCGCACGGAATGACCATTTCCTACTCGAATGATTTGCAGCACTCGCTTGCAGCTCGTGCTACAAACTTTCATACTCGTAGGAAATGTATGTCATTCCATGCTCGTTGTACAATATACTTTTGTCAGCAGATTTTTCGTATAAGTGACGTCATCTGACTTACAATATTCAGGTCCCATCCGGACTATATTCTATCAGCCTCTGTTCCTATTCTGTGTATTTTTTTATGTTCTGGTTCTCACGAAAAAGGATATCCTGTTATGTTCAGAGAACATCGTGAGAACCAAGCAAAGGAAGGTAGGAGTTGGTGTTCTTCTTAAATTTCTGGGGATGGTATGCCTCGGGGAACACCTCCCTAGACAATGAGTTCCAAAGTCTCGATGTTCGTTGGATGAACGAGTCTTTGAAAAGGGACTTTCTGTAGGTCTCTAAAGTGACCACGAAGGGGTGTGAAGACTGAACTTGACGGGTCAATCTCGAAGAGACTGCTGATGGAGAAACGATTGTTGATATTTCAGAAGAGCATCGCTCATGAAAATATCTATAAAATAGAGATAAATCGCCAACATGTCTACGGTGTTCCAGAGAAGTGAGCGAGTTTGTGAGCGAGGCATCACCGACAAGACGAATTGACATTTTTTTGACATAATCTAATAGTTTCAGGATATGTTTAGGTGCCGCACTCCAAATATGGGAACACTGGACAGGTGGGATCTGTGTCTTATAGATCATAAGCAGCTGACTGGGAGTGAAATATAGCTCTTGGCTCGAAACAGAAATCCAAGTGTTTGGGATGCACTTTTGGCAATGGATACTAGTATATATATATACTAGTCTTGAGGAGATCCAATTCCTCCGCTTCACACTTTTGCCTAACTGTACATTTGAAATTGGATCTGATAATGTCCCAAATATTCGCATCACCTTATTCTAACACTTACAAGTGCGAGGGTACAGTCATTATGGTTATTGCTTGCCCAGTTGCTTAGAACCCAAATGTTTATACATCAGTAGAAAATCTATAAGAATCCTATAGGTGAAGTTTTTCTCACCTCTACTATCCCTATCAGTGATTTTAGTTTCCAATTTGAAGTGAAAACAGTTTCTCCTGGATTGAACAATAATTCTCAGGAGGAACAATAGGTACCTCATCTCTGAGAAGATGTTTTGTTGTTATCAAGCTTGACAATGAAATATATTCTAGTCTGAACCCCTTTATAGTTAGCTAAGTTAGCTTATACCCGGAAGCGTATTTACTAACTATACTACTGTACAGACCCAACCTACTCTGTACAGCGGTAGACTTTGTAACACGGAAAACACAATTTTTGGCATTCTTAACTATACTAATGTACAGCGCGGCTAGGCTCTGGATGTTTAAGTATAGTTTGTAATCATGTAACGCGTGTTTGGAAATTTCTAAATCTACATATATTCCATATTCACTTGCAATGGGTTCCAAATTCCAATTAGAGTTCACGATACAGTGGATGCAAAATATTTATTTTGTACATAGACATTGATATAATGATTGCGCCAAATGAAAAAGAGTGAAAATTCACCAAATGGACAAACTTGAAAGAAATTTTTGTTTGATTTTGCATTATTTTTTTGTGCAGGTTATACTTTTATACCTATCTGATTTTTCATTCAGCAGACTGATAGACGTAGGTTGCGCTGTTATCGTTTTCTGTCGACGAATATAATATTCATATTTGCAAATAAAGTCATTAATACTTTACAGAGATCTGAAGGATTCGAATGTCTGTGCTAACTGTGCTTTATACTCGGCGGTTTTGTCTGTAATTTTTTCGAAAATTATCAAAAGAAAATGATCAGCAAATCATAGAAAGAATATAAACTATTTGATACACACCGAGTTGAAATGCAAAGAGGCTTTCCATGTTATAGTTATAATATTTCAAAATTATCATCAAATGACAGGAAAATCCTAGCAAAATTAGCTATGGGAGATAACATTGACACAAAGTGTTCTTAATACATGATCACACATGTCACACAAACAAAGATATTTCAAAACCAGCTCACATCGTGACACAAATGATTCCTAAACAGTCGATATAAGCCTAGCTGCGCTGTACAGGGTGATGGAATTCGAGCCTCATCATTGGGATCTAGTAAACCGTAAGAGATACAGGGTCGGTTAAATTATGGCAAAGTTGCGCAATTTGATGCCTAACAAAATGCCGTTCTGAAACTTGAAAAATTCGGAAATATCCGAAAAAAATCGAAATTTCTTAAAACCGTTTTAATTTTTTTCTGGCGTTATTTGAGGAAATAAATCGATATGAATAACACTTCAATCAATCGATTGATTTCCTCAAATAACGAAAGAAAAAAATAAAAACAGTTTTAAGAAATTTCAATTTCTTTCGGATATCTCCGAAAGTAATCGGAATTTTCCAAGTTTCAGAACGGCATTTTGTTGGGCATCAAATTGCGCAACTTTGCCATAATTTAACCGACCCTGTATCACTTACGGTTTTCGAGATCCCAATGATGAGGCTCGAATTCCAGCCACCCTGTACATTAGTATGGATAGGAATGCCAAAAGTTGGGTTTTCTGTGTTACAACCTAACAATCACACATTCCTGAATTCATATGAACGCTAACGGTGTATAATATTTGATAATCGCTTTCTGGTGAAGTCGTTTTTATGATATTTTCAAGATATTTTCAAAAACTTTAAACATGAATAATATTCGTCGGCAGAAGACGATAAGAGTGCAACCTATATAACGGCGATTAGTCTGTGATGCTGAATGAACAATCTGCTATACCTACATATCTGCAAATAGGAATAGGAATAATGTGAAATCGAACAATTTTTTTTCAGTTGGCCCTTTTTACGAATTCCCACGTTTTTTTTTATTTGGCGTTTTCATTATATCAATGTTATATACAGAATAAATATTTTGTATCCACTGTATCATGAACTTTAATTGAAACACACTCGGCTTTGCAAGTGGATATCTACTAATAGTAGATTTAGAAATTCCCAAACGCGCGTTACATCCAGAGCCTATCCGCGCTGTAAATTAGTATGGATAGGAATGCCAAAAGTTGCGTTTTCCGTGTTACAAAACCTAACGCTGTACAGAGTAGGTTGGGTCTGCACTGTAGTATAGTTAGTAAATACGCTACCCGGAATAGAATTTGCAGAAACAATAGATGTAATTTTCGGTAAGCATCATCGATTTAGTTATAGAAGGAGATATTGTCCATTTCTCTACCATATCCTAAGGAGGTCGTTGGTTGATATTATAATCCTGGTATATAATAACTATTTTTTCAAAGCATTTGATGTATTCAGTGTCATTCACATACATTATATGTACATAATTTATTGTTGCTATATATAATGATGTTTCGTCAAACTGTGACCCTTTTATGTCTTGGCGTATGGTTGTGCTTGATAGCATAAGAATGATTGTTTTCCTACATTATTAACTGCTATGCCGCTCAAAGCAATTCATAAACACGCAAAGCGCTCGTTAAACGGAATCGGCACGTGTTCACGTGTATGTGCAAACAATTGCCGAAGTAGCATTCCCTAGCCTGAGTTATGATAATGATAGTAGATTTCTTATCCAGCGGACAATCATGGTAGGTATTTAGATGTATTTTTTTCTATCAATTATTTGCAGTAGGTATTGTTTAACATATTTGGTGGACCATCATATGTTTGTTTGGGAGAAATATAAAAACAATGGAATATTTCAAATGTGTCAGTATATACATATTCTGTTATGACTGCTATCTCTGAATTTACCTAATGCTGATGGAATTATGAAATAGCAGAATCATTATTCATTGATTTATAGTTCATGAATAACAATTTCAACTAATGGACATTGAAATTTTTCACTTTTCTACACAGGAAAATCAGAAAAACTGACTTTTCAGAGAAATTATATTCAAGTATGACAATAATACGATGCTTGAGAGAAACAGCAATCTTTCATCATTCCAAAAGGCGAATTGTTCATCAGTTGGATTTTCAATCCTGTTTGGTGAGGGACCAAACCAAAAGTAGTTCGCTTTTATTATAAAGGAAAAGGCCCTATATTCAGCACTACTATATATACAATGATATTTTGTGTGGAGTCACAGAATAAGACGCGAATAGACCATAAAAGAAATTTTAGTATAGGAGAGGGGAAGATTAGACGACTGTCTATGTTGAGAAAAAATCAGCTTTATTAGGGTATGCAGTCTTCGGCTAGAAAAAATGAAACTCTTTTTTCTGTTCAAGCTTTCGAGTCTTTATTGGCTCTTCATCAGGAACTCTACAAATAACATTCAAACAATTTATTGGTAATCCATAAAAGCAAACAGTACTTACGAAGTTGAGATTTGAAAGAAGCATTGTGCATCATCACAATTATATGTAAAACATTGATTTAAGTGGAGCATCTATTACTTATCATTATATAGACTAACAAATTGTAAAACAGAAGATATAAAAACATTAAAAATTTGAAGGTTTTGGAAAAAAATTTCTCATTATTAATAAATTATAACCTTACAAAACAGCCATGTGAGAAAATTCTGGCGGGAAAGATAAGGAATGATTGATTGACAAGTTGACAATTCATGACATGGAATCATAGAAAACAATGTCATTCAGAAATTTATCAGATTTTTCTAGCCGAAGACTGCATACCCTTTTCTGAAATAATATAATTACTTTCTACTTTATACACTGCTGACGAAATAAAATTTTTTTAAAACTGTATGAAATTCCACAGACTTTCAACTTTTGTTACTTGAGGAATGAAGTTGTAAACTCTACATATCTGATAGGAGAATGACTGTTCGAAAATTCCTAATCTCAATACCCTATACCCTTGTATCTAATATTCAGGTTGTGAATATCCGAGCGGAATCTTATTTTCCTTTGAAGGTATACCGCCCTCGGACACGTTACCGCCCGCAGGTCGTAAAATGGCACTTTACCGCCCGCCGGACAATAAATTAATAATTATTCGCATCCTCAGCTGCTTTACTGATTTCTGGTGGAGTACACTTTAACACTTTATTCGTCACTGGAATGCATTTCGTAATGACTATTGTCTGTATTGACAGCAAATATGGCTACTAGCCTATTTATTCACCCACCAGTCTGGAACATGAGCAAATTGTAAACCCTCAATAACTCCCTCATTATATAAGAGATAGAGAAAAAGTAAAAACACTCTCATGTAATGCTTTTCAGAAAGGGGTTTAAAAGGTATTCAAGTACCGTTTTATTTCTATCATGATGCTTGAGAGGTGAAAAGGTATTTACAATAAAATATACTGGTCGTGCATAAAATTTTGTATGTATTTCGGGCGTAACTTGCTTTTATGGACCTATAGGCGTGTTAATGTTACTTACTCGCTGCGGTCCATAACAGCCTATTTTACGCCCTTGATACATAAATAACTATTATCTCACCTGTAAATGGGCGTTCCAAAATCTTCACGATACCACAAAACCAACAAAACTTGATCGCCAGGTTCAATCGTCGAAATATCACAGGGTAGATAGACAGGATCGCCTGCCACAGCTTCTATATTGACGACCGTCACTGAAACAGAAAACTGTATTCAATCGGCTGTGATGCAGTCTCAAACAATAATATCAAATTTACGATAAAATGCCTGTGAGTGGCGGAAAAGTTCTCATCTGATGGATTTGTTGTAAAGGATCTTCAAGATTTCTGTACCACAGATTTCAAATAATGAAATATACCAGGCATGATTTATTATAAAATCTTATATAGAGGTAATTGATAAATATTGGGATGATATAGATTTGAGAGTTGATGGAGCTCGAAAAAAAAAAAAACTAAAAAATTCGAGAACGAAATAGAATATTTTGGCAAATGATTAATTTAATCGTATATATTTTAAATATTCGAAAATGTAAAATTCAAAAGAGAAAATGTTTTTTGAAAATAAATAATGATAACTTAATGATCAAAATATTGACATACTAAGTTATTGAAGGATCATAATCTAAATAATCATACATCTATAATGGTCCATTCCTATGCTGTCTTCATCTCAGCACTTCATGCATGGCAATTTCTCACCTCTACTCCAATACTAATAAAAATGCTTTTATTCTGACCAGAAAAATTTCTGGATTTTTTATTGATGCGTGGTTATAATAGAATAGACATTTTCAGAGGGTTGAGAAGGTAGAAGTATATGATCTACACATGGTCATCTCATATCTACCAACTGTACCTAGTTGCACATTTCACCATTTCAATAAGGTTTTCGTAATTCTTGTCCTAATTATTTTAATGCCATTATAATCTGTTCTAGGTAATTATATTATGCATTTCCATGAGTGCAATTTGACACCGTGGTGGTGTAATGTGCATTATGTAATTTACTCGATGGTGAATCCTACTCCTACATATGAAATTATTTTTCTTTGATGCATTCACATACTGAAGGTACCTACAAAAACTTTTTGGGTCAGAAGAAACACCATATCGAGTGTATTCAGGGTGCGACCAGTACTCTTCTTGATCTTATGGTGTTGTCCACCAGGTTTATCTATATTCACATCATCATCCAATATCTGCTCAATATTGACAAATGTGGTAGGAAGGACGTCTGTGATGCCACATATAGTGGCAAAAGTTCTAAGGTACCAAGGTCGAACACATGAACGGATGAAATTAACACCATTCACACGCTTTCATGCAATATTTTCATTTAGGTATATCGAATCTCTGGTATACTTAATCGCAGTTAACTCTGGAATCCATGTGATTGAAAGTACACCGAAGTTTTTTACCGTGCACGCGAGGGTAAATTATTTCCTTGTATTTTTTTTTTCGGTCACGAATATTTTCTGAAAATTATTCATTGTCGTTGAATGATTCGATTTTGTTATTGTTCGAGGCCATGTCATGTTTTATGTCAATCCCAACCCCTCAATGGCAATATTAATCGAATACTCGTTTTTTAGTTATCTCAGAACTTGTTTCTATAATCGAATAGTAAGTGAAAATTTTCAGAAATATAAATTTGGAGCAGATATTATCCTCAGCAAATAAACACTGAGATATTTGCTAATAATGGAACTGCGATTAACAAAATATTTTGGACATGGACATGGAAAATGTCGAAGTTCAAGAACTCGATAAAAATAAATAGAAAGATATCAACAAATATCAAAGAAAATAGCGTGTAATGCGATGAATACCTTCTCAGAAGCATGTTCACTAGATGTGCGTAAAAATATATGAGATGGAAATGTCCCTTTCCATACAAAACTCATTTGCTGTGGCAAATATTGATATTCCAATTCCCATCATCATTTATGGAGCTATAATGAAAATACCTAGTAAATCCGAACATCAAAAGCATGATTTCATTGAAGGATGTCATGGATAAAATTCGATAAAGGGAAAGGAAAGAGTTTTAATTACACAATCATTTTAGGAACGCCATTCACTCAACGAGGTGCTGAAACGAGAGGCGATTACCACGATATCAATTTCAAGAGGCTGTTGAAGAGTAAAGGCATTATATTTGTTTCAGACTAGGCATCATCCTCTTGAAAATCATTATCTCATTATCTCCTTATGCGAGGCGCATTTTCTGATATAATTGGGGCATTTCGCTTTCTCTCAATGGGTTTTAGGATACGTAAAACGTGAAAATGTAATCGGTAAAAACAAAATCTTTCCAAAAATATTTTAACAAATTGAATCTGTCGAGCTTTATTTTGATGGTACCTATCTTCAGACGTCAACGATTATAATGCATTTCACAACTTATTCCATCGCAATAATTATGTTAAGGAACCGTATTTTTATCGAATTAGCATTTTATATAGGGTAATATAAATTTCATTGTGCACTGTTCCTAAATCGAAAACAGACAGATTTGAAATAGGTTGAATCACAAATAATGTGCAAATTTATGAACAATTCATGAACATTTGAAATATCATAGTTTCTGAAATATCCTGGAAAAACTAAAAACCGTCGATTATTATCAATCAATAACATCCAATCCTCTGCTGCTGAATTCAACAGTGGTATGAAAAAAAAATATAGGTCCTGTACTAGCTTCGTTTATATATATCTGGTGATAACCCCTAGATGATAATTGCCTTATTCAATTAGACCCACATTTACTTGTCGAAGTGAATGACCTATTTGTTAATGAAATCTAAAGCAAAACTGATTGTCAGGAAATTGATGAATGTTATTATTTCTCAAGTTTGGAAGATAGCGGCTCGGCTTAAAGTCTTTGAAAGGCCATAGTAATCCAATCCAATCCAAAATTATCCCGATCACCTGAAATGCAATCATCGCGATTTCTGACAGTTTACTGCTGCACTACTGATGCTCTTATTCAAATTGTGAATGATTTTTTTATGATCTCCATTTCTAATGAGACGGCTTTCAGAAAACTGCAAATCCAAATCAAAGAAGTATATTTTTCTCAACAATAGACTATCTTTCCACTATGCTCACCCCAGATATTTATCCAGGGAAGGTTTCAACAGCGATCTAATAATTGTTCGACTATTTCTGTCTTCTTTACAATAATTCAGCACAGTGATATTGAGTTGGAGAACAATTCTGTGAAGATCCGATCTCAAAAAATTGTTCATCAGTAAAATATAAGAGAATGTATTATCAATAAGTGGAAGAAATACATATGTTCATTCATCATTATTATTAAAAACCATCTGGCTTGCTCTGCATAAGCGTCGGCGAGTCCATAATACACAAAATGCATTTCCGCCATTTCCACATTTGAATAATTCAACATATTATCAACAACAAGATTGTGAAAATGAGATATACCTGAGGATATCAGATTACGCAAACATATTCAAGGCTGATAACTATGGCCGTATACCTTTTTGAGTGGAAGAAAATCCATGTCATAATAGTATATTATGATACAAGTTTTATAAGACGATTTTTTTCACAAATGTGTGTCATATAATTTATTTTTCTAATTTGTATTAATTTGAAGTATTTTATTGAAATAAATTGATTTGATATCGCTATATAACCGAAACATCTTCGATTGGTAACAATGATCACATTGAAATATTTAAAATTTTACGCACAAGTGTAAAGCCCAGTTAACTGTTAAGCGATTTTAATTTTCGCGATACTAGTAGTGGAAAATGCAATGTTATCATTTTTATTGGTGAATTCAAATCAAATCATATTCTGCTCTATGTGTGAAAATTCATTTCTGGAAAATGAATGATTCCTGAGATACGGTTATTCAAGCCTGCATTGTCTTATTTGGTGTCAAGTTACTATGAACCATGCGTATAAGATTTCTTGACCATCAATTAAATTCAATAATTTATCGATTTCTAAGGTCTATATTATTAGAAATAAGGCGAATACACTAATAGAATATCAGCACAATATTCCAATAATCACGATTATAAATCGCAAATGTAACAAAATAACTTTATAACGAGCGGGCGGTCGATTCAGGCATCGAGAATGAACTGGGACGTGTCCAGTCGTGTCTCATGACTGATAGCGGCTCGTCGTAGTTTTTTTGATCTGTGAATCACGGTTGCTAACAATATACTAGATAATGCTTGGCGTCCGAGTTGTCGTCACATTGCCAAATTGTACTCTTCAGTAATTACATTGATTTCTTAGGACATTTCAACGTTTTTTTTTTTTTCGAAAACGGCTCATCGAAAAAAATCACTATTTCTAGGCAAAAAACCAGTTTTTGTCTTTGAAATATCAACAATCGTTCCTCCATCAGCAGTCTCTTCGAGATTAACTCGTCAAGTTCAGTCTTCAAACCCCTTCGTGGTCACTTTAGAGACCTGCAGAACGTCCCTTTTCAAAGACTCCAACGAACATCGATACTTTGGCTAGGGAGGTGTTCCCCGAAGCATACCGTCTCCAGAAATTTGAGGAGAACACCAACCCCCAGCTCCCTTGGTTCTCACGATGTTCTCATTACAGGATAACCCTTATCGTGAGAACCAGAACATAAAAAAAGTAAATGCTCGTATGCACGCTGCACTGTTGAAGCTGAAAATGAGATTGCTTTTGAAAAAAATCACACCAGAATTATTTGCAAATCGTTAAGGAACACCAAATAGATAGTAATAACAATCTTTCAACAGTTGTGCATGTATACATTATTGTAAACATAACGTGGCCGCCTCGGTGGCCGCTCTACATTCGTATTTGAAATTATTAGTACATCGTCAACCACCAATTTTTAATAATCCGAATCACAGCTTTCCAACTGCGCAAAGTTGAATACAAAAGTCCGATAAGAATTCATCCTCAGCGTAATAGAAAAATATAGCCTGCAAAGCGCAGCTTCAATTCCGTATCTGGCCGCAGCGATAGAAAACCCAAAACGTTATGAGCGAGCATGGAGGGAAAAGCGATTGGCAGGAAATTGGCATGCGATATATGACAGTACAGACTCGAGAGGTAATTCAATTGTGGCTGTTCCAGGTAGGTTTGCGAGAAGCGTTCAGCGGTACGGAATACTCAATCAAGTGATTTCTTCGCCCACTAGAAAGATGTCGCATCTGTTGTTCACTCACAGGAATTTATCGGCAATCCAGAAACATCGACAACTATTTCGAGAACGAGAAAATACCTCGCAACGTCTCCAAATCCTAGGCAACTACAATAGTTTTGATACATGTAAAGGATAAAACACACGAAGAAAATGGACAAACACCACTGAGTTTCATTCATATACAAACTCTTATGAAATTGCAAAATGAAATAGTAAAACTAGGAAAGTGAGGAAGATGTTTTCTCAAAAATAAGTGCTGAAGAATTGTTTCTTTTATTTATCGGAGGTGGTTGAAATCCTTCATGGGCCTGCATTCTTGAATTCTACGTAATGGAAAACAGGTCGATTATTTCACTTCTTGACACATGAATAATAAATTTCGTTCTCATTTCTTTATCAGTTTTATAGAATTCATGAATAGGGCCCATAGACGAAGGACCAAACCCTCTATGATAGTGTGGGAGTTCTCAAACCAAATTTGTTGACCCATCTGACAATAGCCTCAGGAGATACTAATGGGGCTTAATCTCAGATCATATATTGCTTACACTAGATACAGTGCCCATCAGGTTATTTGAAGGTCCGGGGGGGTTTTAAAGTACTAAGCCATTGATTGGTCGTTTCAATTTCTGATCGTAAATATGTGTTATACCACGTAATATCATGGTACTTTCCACGGCAGATCCCTTCAATACCAAACAAATACTACATGATGCCGGATCTAGCGTATAAGCATATATGATCTAAGGGCCTAATGGCCCGTTGTGTCTGGGTCCTAGTGACCATGTTTTTTGCAGATTGTTCTCAGTTGCTACTCAGTTGCATTATATGTTCCTTCTCTTCAATACATGTCGAAAAGGAAGATATATATATATATATATATGTATAGTGAAAGGTTGTAGGTTGATTCCGCTTTGTGTGTGGATTGCCAACTGGTGCAATACAGATCTGTTTCGGCTCGCCAAGCCTCATCAGTTGCACTAGGCCAGTCGACAATCCACCCACGACACGGTCACTATTTGAAAACCACAATGTAGTCTTAAACAGTGAGGAATACGGATTTTTGGTACAGTGCCACCTACTAGCACTAAACAGAACGTGCTTTCCGGGTAACGACGCAGGAGTACAGATGTCTCTGTTTCTACACCTACGTCACCCGATTGCACCTTGATAGTGTGGTTAACCACAGGACAGAGAAAATAGAAAGAAAGATATTGTGTTTGAACACAGAGCTAGGGTATGAAGTGAAAGGTTGTAGAATTTATGCTATACAATTAAGTACATAGTATTGTTTAACTATATTTTGGAATTATTTATGTTAATATTGAATGTGCAGTTTTGAGCAGCACTTATATGAACACCATTGGAAGAAGATAGGGTTTGAACAGGAGCTTTAGTATTTGAAATATTTTCGCTTAGCACATTGTAATGGTGGTAACTTCTAGAAGTGCTTGGCTGATTTTGATCAAGTTCAGGTTCTACATTATTTCCCATAATTTGGTCAGAAATTTTTCTTTTTTTTGTGTAAGATTGTTCTACATAACCTTCTGCGATATTGGTTGATTTCCAACCGCCATGCTGTTTTAGAGCTAAAATATCCCCACCAGCGTTTACTAACAGAGTTGCTGAAGTTCTTCTGAAACTGTGCCCTGTGTAATGTTCGGCATTTGGAAGATTGAGATATTCTGCAATTTTTTGTGGTATTTTGGATATAGTATTCTTGCCAACCACTTGATTTATACATTTGCCTGCTTTAAAGCATATACCAACAATCGTTTATGCTCAGTTTTAGGACGTAGACAGATATACTTTTTAACGATTTGAACAAAATTTGGGCCGTTACCTGTTGTAGTATTGATAACAAAAGTTCGTTGTGTATACGTTTTTGAAGTGGGGATATTTATGACTAAAAGATTGTCTTTTTCTTCAATATCATCCATAGTCATTTTAATAAGCTCATCACATCGACATGCTCCAGAAATTCCAAAAACAAGGACTATGAATATTTTATATCAAAAATTAAATTATTTGCATGGGATTACATTTCTTACCTTCATTAATAAAAAAGCATCATCGGGGGTTTCCATTGAGAATGTATTTATTTCTTCTCTTGTAAAAGTTTTAGCTTTATTTGGTTTGTATCCGGCATTTTGACGTTTTAGAAATGCAATCAACTTTGGATATTTGAAATCGACATTGTCCTTCATTTGTATCATTGTGCGTAGCATTGAATATTTAGACCAAAGTGTTGAAGCTTTTAATGATTTTCCTTGTTGTGAAAAATATGCCAGTAAAACATTCTCTGAATATGAAAATTATTATCAATCAGTTGTTCCTTCCTCAAAAATACACCGAAAATAGTGATCCGGACCCTCACTGATAACTAGATTCTTATACCATCCTAGGTTAGTTTGTTTGGTTCAGCCAGTGTCATGGAATAATATAGCGCGACAGCGCGTTGATTCAAATTATCATTTGTTTTTTTTTCTAAAAATTAACCGAGAATAGTGATCGGGATCAACGAGCAGTCTCATCAAATAATTCCACCGCTCCTCGTTAGACTATACTTGTTTTAAGTGAAAGATTTTATGGGCTGTGTGCACGTATCAATAATTCAAAAAAAAACAATTTTGTATTGAGTGCAAATTTCTATTTTCAAAAATTGTAGCATGTTACACTTAATACAAAATTGGATTTTTTGAAGTATACTTGTTTTTGCTGAAGTGCCGGTCCCGAGACTCTTGTCCCATCAGTGTCTCCGTATAATCGGCGCCTATGTCCAATTATCTATTAGAAGTATCGACGGAGAAAATTTAAGACATACCTATATATATATATCTATTTGATAAAATCATTTTGCCTCTCTGATTCATCGAACTAGCTTGAGCTGTTCGTTAGGGTATGGAAGTCTTGCAGAAACTCTATTTATTGATGCGATGATTCAAATACCAAAGCTCGAAACATGGTTACTGTGAGACACGTGGCGAATCATTCGAGCTTGATTGAATCTTCACTAATTTGGTAAAGCAAATTCCCGTATCCATACATATTGCCACTCGAATGTTATTTTCCCCCGACGTTTCATGTATACAGTGTGAACATAATATTATATGTTAACGACATGGATCAAATGTTATGTATATGATAGAGAACAGTTGGTGAAAATTTCAAACCAAATATCATATTCGGGTTATATCTGATGGTTTTCCACAGGTTTCACATATTCTCATTAATGATATTCGATGATGACCTTGGAATATGAGGGTTAAGCGACTCTGAAAAAGACTGCAAAAATCTTAAATCTGATTGAAAATTTGAATGTTGGTTTTGATTAATTGGCCGATGTTGACAAGTGTTATATAATTTATTTTCTCAATTGATTTTTTTCTTGATTCGATATTTATGGACATTACCAATCACATTCTATACCTATAGCATATTAGGTTTGTGTTTGATAGTCTGATCGAGTTTCGGGCAATAAAGTTACTTTGGTAATTAGTCTGGAACATGTTACAGTATCTGTCAAAATACAATTCATTGTTATCAACGGATCACACTGGATCTTATATACCTATTTGAATGTCCTTATAGAACACATTTTCTTCTTTCTTGAGTAGTAGAAGCATCTAATGGCTTGAAAAAAGCTATTTTATCAAGAAACCTTGCCAAGATCATCCTAAAACATACTTTCTGTGAAATAAATTGGAATGTCTGGTTTTCAATAGAATATACAACTAGCCTTCATTTGTTTCATTACTTCTATGCAAAGCTCCATCAAATGCAGATGGTATCTAAAATAAGAGGAAATCTAATCAATTCCGTGTCAGTCAGTAGCTCCGAAGAAAAATATTGCTCTTCTTTTATTATATACACTTTTATTCAATTTATCAAAGTCAAAACTTTTTCATATAGAACTCATATTCGATAGAAAGTATTCATAACTAAATAGGAAAAGTTTCAATTCATTTATCATTTCATCAATACCATTTCTCCATCAAGAGAGGATCAGGACTCATAACTTGATTTTATAATATACAGGATAATATACTTGACATAAGTATAATTTTATTTGCAAAATGATATAATGAGTTTTATAGAGTACTTCTAAAAGTTCAACAATGAGAGAGTTACATGATGGCGACAAGATATGCTTCTTTTTCAAAATGTCAATCCCCAATCGTCAATTCCTCAATGTCCAAGTACTTACCTGACCTGGCATTATTTTAAAATAATGGGTCATTTTTATTATAGTTTAAGGATATTCAAGGGCTTTCGTGTGAACCCTCAAACTACGATAACCATTTAGTGGGGGTGGGTTATCGATATATAGATAATAATTAGGTGGCAAATGGGGGACTATACACTTCCTATTTACTTCGACGAGGACTTCACATAGTCAAGATCGAACATCACTTAGGTAAGTTCGTTTGATCTTATGATTCTACTGGAGTAGATTCCAGCAATATTACATAAGCTATAGGAGAATTTACAGAAATGTTATTGAAGCATCAAAACAAAGGTATTACCATAACAGAATTTACAATAGTAATAACATCAACAAGGAAACCTGGCGGGTCGTGAATGAATTTCGTGGGAAAAATGCTGTATCCAATGACATTTCTGTGGATCCTAACATTCTAAATGAATTCTATTGCTCCATAGCTGAAAGAATGACAAATAAACTAGAAATGGCTCCAGATCCATTACTAAATATGAATGATACTTTTGTTACAGATTAATTTGTTCTGGATGATACGGATTTAGTTGAGCTAATGGACACAATGAAAGACATAAAAATAAATCGTCTTGCGGTATGGATAATATTTCATTGAAAATCTTCGAGAACATGCCAATATTCACTCTAGAACTTTTGGTCCATTTAATCAATGAGTCTTTCTCAGAAGGACGTTTTCCAAATTTTCTGAAAATTAGTGTTGTCATTCCCCTTTACAAAGGTGGAGATCCTTCGGATCCTTCAAATTATCGTCCTGTGTCTCTTATTCCAACTTTGGGTAAAATCATTGAGAGATTGGTCAAAACTAGGTTGATGAAGTTTTTATCCGATCGAAAGGTTCTGAGTCCTCAACAATTTGGTTTTCAACCACAAAAAAGTACAAGAGATGCGGTTTTCTCATTCCTCAAAGAGCTATATAGTAGAGTCAATCTCAAAGAGGTTTGCGCGGCAGTATTTTGTGATCTGTCGAAGGCTTTCGATTGTGTAAATCATGGAATACTGTTGCGCAAGCTCCAACGTTATGGTTTCAGGAATCAGAGCTTTAGTTGGATTGAATCTTATCTGAGTGAACGCACCCAATTTGTGAAAACAAATACTAACTCAGAAACCAGATCGGTTAAACATGGTGTGCCTCAGGGCTCTGTTTTGGGCCCTATACTTTTCTTACTTTATTTTAACGATTTGGCTAGTCTCGAGATTGGTGGTAGTTTCACTATATTTGCAGATGACACGACCATCTTGTGGCATGAGACGGATATAAATAGACTACACTCGAGAATTGCCAATGATATCCAAACTATGAAAAGGTGGTTTAACTCCAACTTGCTTTCGTTAAATATAAATAAAACTAATCTCTTAGCTTTCAAGTGTAATTTACCAGAAATTCCATTAAGTACTGAAATTGTCATTGGGCAAGCGCAGACTAGTAAATTCCTTGGAATCCATCTGAACAACAATCTAAATTTTGAGAACCATGTGAAGTCCTTGAATGGAAAACTAGCATCTGGTTGTTATGCTTTGCGAATGGTATCGAGGGAACTGGGTACAGCCACTGCGAAGGTAATGTATCACGCTTTGATTGAATCGCATCTCAGATATGGAATATCTTTTTGGGGTACCTGCAGCCAACAAAATTTCAATAGTATTTTTGTTATTCAAAAGCGAGCAGTACGATATCTTTGCGGGGTTGGACCCAGAGTATCTTGTAAACCGCTGTTTAGTCAAATGAAAATACTCACTCTTCCCTCATTGTTTATACTCGAAACACTGTGTTTAGTACATAAAAACAAAGCATCATATTTATTTAATTTTTTTATTTATTTTTTTTTCTAACCACTATCCTAGTTGCCTTAGCAACCCTCAGAAGTTTACAGAGTAAACTTGTACGAGTTAGGATAGCGGGGACCTTACCTTTTATAGTGGGATCCGATACCACTTCCAAAGTTTACAGAATATACTATTATTCTGTAAACTTTGCCACTTCTGGGGCCATTGGAAAAATTCCGCCGTCGATGAGGATTGAACCCACGACGGGCAGCCGGCTGATTAAGAGATAGACACCTTAACCGCGCGGCTACCAGGCCCTTCAATCATATGACGCGACAGTTGGTATTACTCGCCAAAATAATAATTTGAGACTACCCATTCTGTCTTCGAATTTAACGAAGAACTCTCTGTTCTATAGTGCAATCAAACTATACAATCACCTCCCTTTCACCTTCAAACAAATCGATTCGCCATCTCGTTTTAGGAGAACTATCAAACAATTACTGATCGTGGAGGTGATTTATGGTATCCAAGAGTTTCTTCACAAAGATTGGGTTAGTTGATTTGATTATAATTTTATTCTTTGATTTTAATTTTTCCTGTTTGTTACTATTGTTATTGAAGCCTGTTCTGGTTGATATGTTTATATTATGAATGTGACAATGTTCTATACCATTTATGTATTTATTTTTATTTATATATTTATTGATTATGTATTCAAAGCGACTTCATCAATGAGATGAAAATCTTCTGATAATGAAGTATATTTTGATTGATTGATTTGATGACAATCAGACGCAATCAGATCTCTAATAAATTTTGGAATTTTTTTTATGATTTCAAGCAATATTTTATTGTATATCTTTGATAGTGAATTATTCGTGTATATAGAATACATTTCGCAATGAGAATTCGGGACGTCAGAATTTCTCTTGGTATAAACAAGAAAATGTATCAAACATCGCAATAGTTCACTAACAAATTTGAATGAAAACACGAAAATGTAGGCATGCTAGGAAATTCATAAAACGACTTGGAGAATCGTCGGAATGCGTGAGAACAAAGTTGGCATGCTAGCCACTGAAATAAATTAGAATATAAAGGGTTCAGAGAAAATTAATTTATGCGTGATTATGCACCAATGCGCGTGTTTGAACTTTTTGTAAACCATTTCTCAGGGTAGGTACTGTAATCCAAGTTATTCAAATAACTTATTTATTGTGTTCATTATGGTCCAATTTCAAATCAATTAAGTTCACATTCAAGTTAAATGATTTCTGACAAGTGCGTACAAGTTTCTGAGGAGTGCTAATGATACACGAAGAAAAAACTTGATCAACTAATATTTAAAGTCATTATTAGGTATAGAAAAATATTGAAAACTATCAGAACAGAGCCTCACACCTCTGATGGCTTTCCTTGATGACACAGGGTCTGAATGAGAATAAAACAGTATTTATTGTACTGGCATCTGCAAAGTCGGTGCTAAAACAGATCCCTGTGGAACACCGGCATTAATAGTCATTTTATTATTTATCAAATAATGGTCATCAACGACCACATGTGGTCACCTATTCAGAAGAAAGCTTTTTTGTAAACGACACAGATGGGACGGTAAACCATATGATGAAAGTTTTTCAAAAAGGTCTTGATGCCAAACTCGGTCAAATGTTTTAGATATATTCAATGCTGCATAATATGAATACATAGTGAAAAAAACTAGGGTGTAATTTCAATCGAATGAATTTCAGGGAAAACTCCGACGAACATCAAAGTTGTGTCCTTTTTATTATGCATTTCACAATTGAGTGTTGAGTGGTGTTAATTCTGATCAAAGTAGTGAAAAATTATACGAATGTGGTGAAGTAGAACGATTCTGAAATATAATATTCTCAATGGTGCTATATCATTGACGTTAACGCATGAAAAAAAACTATTATATAAAATTAACACTAAGTTACACCGTGTCATATCACGATGGAATCGAGGCGGTGTATGAATCATCCAATTTGACGAAAACACCAGATTTGATATAAATTAATAAAAGATATCGAATTTTGTGAATTTCATGCGCTCATCTATTCGACCATAGAACCTTAACTTTTGCCAATAGGTGGCACTGACGTCCTTCCTACCGTACCTGAATTCAATATTGGGAATTATACATTCGATGATTTTGATATAGATCAATATCAATTTGCCTAGGCCCTAGTGCCTCTGATCAGGATAAATGAGCCGAAACAGTTCGACATCATCCGAATTGTCCCTAGATTCTTCCGAGTCTAGTTTATCATCATATGAATAATATTTCAATAGGTGATCGAACTCAATAAAAAACATAGGAGGTGGTGAAGAAAAGCACTTATTCACATGAACACACTCATGTTATGGTGTACTTTCTCACCAGAAAAGTATTCGCATGTACCTGCTCAGTGTTTGAACGCTAGCTGGTGTTTTTTTTTTTCACTGTGTAGATCAAACACTTTTGAAGTATTAGTTATATCTTTGAATAGTTGGATAAAACACCCAGTATAGAAATTCACAATGGTTTCTTCGACTATAACTAGTATTTGATTTGAGTATTATTGATATTCGCGATAGGTGCTAATGAACGATGATCTACCTAGCGATGACTCGTGAATAAACTCGGTAGAATAACAATCAACCTCTGTTCCGTTAACCTTTGTTCTGTTCAAACAGACCATCAAGGCAACTACACAAAAATGTCAGTAATGACACGAATGTCACTAAAACAATAGTATATTGTGCAACTAGTGCGGAAAATAGTCTACGGCTCGTGGTTCATCATCTTGTCAAACTCGTATGGAATATCCAAGTTCCGCACGAGTTGTACACTATACTTTTTCGACGACCTACATGAAAAACATAGATATGTCGGATTTTAATTTCGCATGACTGTATTACCTACTTACAAATCATTTTACAGGAAACCAATTCAATTGCCTGAAGAAGCATATAAGAAAGAAGTATCACACAAAGAGAATATCATCAACTATAAAGCTATAATAGCGAGGATAATAGTGTTGTTTGGACTTGCATATGAATTATAATACTAAATCATCGCTGACCCTTCAATCGAACAATACTATAGTGAGATAACGAATATTACTGTCAACTTCTTCACTGGATGCACTAAATCGCCCGTAGTCTACAGCCCAAACTCTGCAGTATTTGGCGTCGTTATGAAAGGGTAGGTTTTGTCGCGGTATAGTGAACTGAGTGAATAGACAATTTATCGCATGTTTTGTGGACAACTGCAGTGGAAACTCAGGATTTTTGGCCATTAAAATGAAATTATCGCCCTAACAACTCACGTCCTCTTTGTGCAGTCAACTGTGAGTCGCAGAAGAAGATGGGGTTGATGTTATTCGACAGCACATTGATCCTTGAGTATGCAGACGAACGCAATATTCAGAGATTGTGTGGTTACTGTAAAATACTCTAGTTTGGCCACCATCATATGTATCAGTTTATCACAATTAAAACACTAGTGATGTAGGTAGGAGTATTGGATCATTTAATAGGCACTAATAATTAAATAACAATAATTAATCGCGAGGTAACGTGAGGTACTTTTCAGTTATCGAAGTAGACTGAGCTGCTTAGGCAGGGCTGCCAAATGAACATGATTAATAATTATAATAATATCATAGGTTTCATATACGAAATAAATAAAATACTTCCAGCGTTGCGGCGTTGCCGCTTCTATCAAAAAGTAGCAACAACTTTGTTATTTCAAACGGAACACCCTGTATTTTATTGCATTTTCAGCTCTTTCTTGGAAAGCTGATTTCATTGATCTGTCATACTTGGGGTCTTTATCGAACGATTACAGAGATATAGGGTGTGAAAAATCGAGATTTTTCAAATTCAGGAATTTTTTGTGCCGAAACTATACATTCTTGCTCAAAACGGCTCACATGTCCCTATCTCAACTTTCCATTTACTATCGATTGATATTCAATTGAAACAAATACGGGTGGTTCAGAATTTTGAGTTTTGCATCACCCTCTATTTGTTTCTATTAAATGTCAGTAGATAGTAAATAAAAAGTTAAGATAGGGACATCTAAGCCGTTTTGAGCAGAAATGAATAGTTTCGACACAAAAAATTCCTAAAGTTAAAAAATCTCGATTTTTCACACCCTATATCTCTGTAATCTTCCTCGCAATTCCCCAAGTATGATATATCGACGAAATGAGCTCTTCAAGAAGAATCTAAAAATGGAATGAAATACAGGGTGTTCTATTTGAAATAACAAAGTTGTTGCTACTTTTCGATAGAAGCGGCAACACTGAAAATATTTTAGACGGATAGAGCAAGTTTGATTATTGACGCACACGAGTTTTCGAAATGATCTGTCTTTCTGTTCTCCAGATACTTCTAATGTTCCATCCACTGTGAAACACCCGGTATATTATGCAACTTTTGGTCTCAACAATTTCCAATCTCTTATACTAGTGAGAAATAGCAATACTACCTATGAAATCGGCGACACACGTAAAGTGAAAATTGTGAAATAATAATCACAATAACAATTATAGCCGTCTCCCAAATATGTCGAACGTTCATCTTGCAATATCAGTAGATTTCTATAAATTGTAAATTTTATTTGCTATACATTCGAATAAAATGAGGAAAATAAGGGGAGGTAGTGCATTTTTCCTTCTCGGAGTATTGATTGGAGTGATTATATTGTGAATACTTTTCTTCGTCTCCTGATTTGAATTATAACGAATCGAATATACCTATATAATTGAATTTCTGAAACGATCGCATCGGCATTATGGAGCTTGTCGACAGCATTCACTCGACTTGATATCATTGCCATTAACATAATTGAAAACTGGAACAGTTGAATTGTTGAAATTATCGAATCGATGATATTGCGGCAGCCTGAATGTGACTATGAAAATTTAAATGAAATGGTGGATTGAGTCGAACGATTTCACAGTAAATTTCGAACATGAATTATGCATGTGACATCAGAAATACAAGATGCAATTCGTTGTTAATCAACAGACAGAATTTGCGGTCCAAATTGTGATGGATCCATTAGTGATGATATTAGTTCGATAATATGATGATTATACCAATAATTCGATATCTACCATGTTCTAGTCAATTTTCATGGACAATTCTATGCATTGGATGTTTCTCCCAAGACTTGATGGGTGTAGAGATTTGGAAGGATATTATCGATTATTTGACAACGAAAATACAGCATTTCAGAAATGAGCAGCCAATGAATAGCAATAGAGTTTTCACGAGCAGTAAGAAGAGGAGAAACTATCAAATTCATCAAGAAGTGATTCTACTACCCTTCATAAGGGCGTGAAGTTCCAATTAAGCGACTGCAACCTATTGTGGTCGGCGGGTCGTAAATTGCCAATAATCAATTATTTATACAATACCTCTATCACGACCTACCATCGTTTTATTCTCAGTCTATAAAATTCACGAAAAATTCCAATACTTATTTCTTCTGGCTTGCATGAAGTTCCACGAATATTATACGATCAAAATAAATGACTCCTAAGATTTTGAAACGAATCTTCCTAATAGTTTTGGAAGAAAAAATTGAAACGTGATTTGGTCTATATTCTTCAACAAGAAGGTTCCGGAAGGTTCCCTATATAATGTTCATGAAATAGTTGTTGTAATCGATTGAAAAGATTATAATGACAGAACATGCTATTTGTGATCAGTTGTTTATTTCTGCTGCTATCGAGGCTTTTGTATACAATATCGTCCAATTAACCGAATATTTTTTTCAAATATAACTTTGAGTCGTTAATGGAACGAATCAAAAGCTTAGTGCCGGTTGCATAAAAGTCCGTCGAGCCTCCTGTTAACTTAACGTGGGATTAGCTCTGCTAATGCGCGAGCTTAGGCATGCGTTGCTGTGGTTATAAAAAAATTAAATATTTAATCAAATCAAATCAAATCAAATCAAAATGTACTTTATTGTCTGAAGAATAAATTCTTATTGACAAAGTGTAGATCGTTTTACAAAGCATAGTCATATATGGATAATAAATATAAATATTCAAATATAAAAATATGGATATGTCAAAAAAAAACATGTAAATGTATAAAAATTGTATAAAGAAGTAAAAATGTATAATAGCAAAAATGTAAAAAGTAGAGATAGGTCTGAACATTCACTAATTTGTTTGCAAAGGTGAATATACATTTGTAACCAGCAAGAATGAAAATCGTTAGCATTAATTTAAAATCAGGTACCCTGATAGAATTCGGTGAGATTATAAAACACTTTCTCCAATAGAAATTTTTTTACCGATTTTCTAAACTTTTGTTCGTTTTCTATCTGCTTTAGGTGCAAGGGTAGATGATTGAATAGCTTCTTGCTTTCGTAAATTATAGAATTCTTAGTTAGTGTTGATGAGGGAATAGGAAGTATAATGTTGTGGGAAGAGTTGCGGGTATTATGTGTCGCTGACTCATGTCTGAGTTCCTTAAATTTTTTTTGAACCAAACAAACGGTTTCCAAAATGAAAATGCAGGCCAGAGGCAGTATTCTATGGAACAAAAATAAAGGTCTACAAGAATCCCTCGATTCGGCTTTGCACAAATATCTTAGAGCTCTTTTTTGGAGAATAAAAACTCTGTCGAATAAATAGTTCGTCTGTTAATCATTATGCAACCGGCCCTGAGACTTCAGTACTATGGATAATCAATTTTGGGGAATATTGGGTCATATTGATAGACAAACGCAGCAGACAAAACGTGCCTATAGGGAACCAATATGATCCGAAGTAGTAATTGACACTTTTTTTCCTATTGATTTATTTTGAAAAATGTGAACGGTATAAATTTGAGTGATATGAAATTTATCTTGTACCTACTTGTATTATTTTCCACATTAGCTTCATGAAAATGTATTATTTCAGTGGTATCAGATCATTAATCATAGAATTCACACTCATGAAAGGCTTGACTCAGCCGATTATATTTATATACTTACCTCATTTATAAGCTAGTAGAAATTATCAAATAATATTCAGGTGGTGATACAGTTGTACTTGGGGATTTGGTCACAGCTAACAAAAGCATCTATGTCCGGTGATTTATGATTTTCTATACATTCCTATTAATAAATATAGAAATAATTTCTCAATATCCTCAATGAGAGACACTTTCATAAGAAAAATGAAACTTGTATTAGTAGGCGTTGCAAAAATATCACATATAGTACCAAATCTGTCATATATTGAGATGATATATACTGAAAAGTCAAAGCCTACTATTAGTTTTTTTCATTAAATACATATACACTTCAATCTCATTAGTGGAAGTTGGTTGAAGCGTAAGAAGAGATGTTTTTCAAAATCGAATACCCATTCAATTTCAATTCATTGAGATATTGAAAGATATTGAAAGATATCAAAATCAATTGTGTATTAGTTGATAGAATGAATGAAAATTAGTTCTTAATATTGAGATACGTTATTTTGGACTTCATAAACAAGTTGAATGAAATGATACTGAAATGATGCAATCAAAAGTAGGCTGAGCCTACAATTTTTTTTATTACATATACTTCGATCTGATTTGTTGAAGGATCGTTTCCAAAATATGATGGAGCAAGTAGGTGAAAACGTAAGAGGAGGTGTTTTATCAAAATTGAATATTCAATTCCTTATTTAGTGAGATATTGTTCCAAATCAATATACATATCGAAACAATTGTGTACCTATAATATAAGTAGTATATAAGTAAATTATTGAAAAATTGTGGCATTCTAGTGAATAATTTGTCTCCTTTAATTCTACATTATGTTTGGTGCTACTGAAATATTTTCCAGCATTTCTCTGTTACTTCATATCACATCATATAAGTAACTGCATCAAATTATATTCAATTATATACTCAAACACTCTATTACTTTTCCTACCATGTAAAAATCATAGGGTATTCAGGTTGCCACCATATACATATCCCAAAGAAACATTTTTGAGTACGTTAGTAGTTTTCGAGATGAAGGTATTATATTCAACACGCGCAATACGAAGATTATTACACTTCTATTCCCATTTGTATGATTACAAATCTGACCTACTTCAGTCCTCTGCAATCGCCTGGCATAGCAGTATGCAGAAGCATTTTATGTCGCTGATATATTGGACAGCAATACCTCCAGTGATATCTCGTATGAAAATTCTGGAAATATAACAGTCCTAAAGAGGATACTCGAGCCACGATACATTTACATGGAACAGGGCTACAACGGCAATAGCGTTCGTCTGAAATTCACATAATACAAGCGAATGGAAAACCGGAAACTTTCATAAATATTCCTCCATACTTTCCGACTTTGTTGCAGCCCCAGGTCGAGTTAGAGTAACAGCAGAGTATTTAAACGGTGGCAGAAAAATATCCACCTGGCTGGAATTCGAATGGAGTGATCCCCTTTGGGTGGTATATGTATGTCGATATATTTTTGCAATTTTTCAGTGAACGCCAACGTGGGTTTGTTCATCATAAAAATGGAACATGCTTGCTTTAGGGCCCCCGACCATTCATGAATTAATCAAAGGTTACACCACGAGTCCTAAAAAAATTCTTTTTCATAGTGGATTATTTTTTATAATCGATAAATAACTCATTATTCCTATGAAAACCCTCAAAACATGAATATTTTGAAGTATACTTTAGTCAAATAACATTATCCATGATTATTCATAATTATTACTTGGAAATATTGTCAAACTTTTTGAATATTATCAAGAAATCTTTTTCAGGATCTGAAGATTTCCTCATGAATTTCCATCAGGAGAACCTTCATCACAAGACAGTAGAATACTCATATGAAATACACAGTGAAATAACTTTTTGTGTAATTTCAATCAATCCGACGAAAACAACACATGAATATTGAAGTTGTGTCCTTTTTAATATACATTTCACAATTATTGAGTGTTAAGTGGTGTCAATTCCGATCTTAGCATAGTGAAACATGATATGGATATGGTGAAGTAGAACGATTCTGAAACATAAAATCATAATAAACACCAAATGGTCCAAATGAAATATTCTAAATGGTGCTATAATTGACGTTAACGCTTAAAAAACACTTATTATCTAAAATCAACTCCAAGTTACACCATGTCATATCACGATGGAATCGAGGCGGTGTATGATTCATTTAATTTACTGTCAATAATCATTCGTTAAGTATTGCATCCTGAAAACACCACATTTGATATGAATAAATAAAAATATTGTATGTATAAGCATGTGAATGGTGTGAATTTCATGCGCTCATTTGTTCGATCTAAGAACTTCAGTACTTTTGCCAATAGGTGGCACTGACGTCCTTTCTGCCATACTTGATTCCAATATTGGACATGATATATTAGATGATTTTGATATAGATCAGTATTGGCCTAGCCCCTAGTTCCACTGATCAAGAATAATGATCCGAAACAGTTCATCAACCAAATTGTCCCTATAGATTCTTCTGAGTCTAGTTTATCATCGTATAAATTATATTCCAATAGGTAATCCAACGTAGTAAAAAACACCGGAGGTGGTGAAGAAAAGCACTGATTCGCATAAGCACACTCATCATGATATGGTGTTCCTTCACACCAGAAAAGTATTCGCATGTGCCTGCTCAGAGTGTAAACGCACCGTAGAGAATTTCGTTGAGGTAGGATTCAGCATCAAGAAAATCACATAATGTGCATCACACCACTGCGGTGTCAAATCACGCTTTAGGAAATGCATAAACGACACCACTAACACTAGTGTTACTGACAACTGGGTTCGATTATTAAAAACATCTATGGGAAAAGTCACTTAACACCTACAGTGGTGAATAATGCCGGTGTTAACTGACACTTAAACAATCAGGACTTCAGGAGACACCGGACGGTGTTAGCTGGTGTGAGCTGGTGTATTTTTTTTTTCACTGAGTAAGGGGTAAGAAATAAAATTTCCGTATAGGATTCGGAGTATAATTATTCCAAAATGTTTTCTTGACAGAAATAACATTTTGATTGATAACTCAAGAGCGTGATTCTTCATTATTTTTCTGTTTGTGTTTAAGCAGCGAAAAAAATGCTACTAGTTTGCCGATTCAACCGATGTCGTAGTTTCAAATTTATAGAACTTACTAATGACGAACCCTTCATTCAGATAACCTTGTATAAAGGTGTTGAGCTTCATTCTGCTGATGGGATCATTGATTATGCGAGTTTCATTTGAAGCTCTCCAGATGAGAAAAATTGCATGAATTCCGAGAGTCAAGAAGAAAAATGGCCCCAAGATCATAATATAATCTCAAACAATCCCCTACAATTCTGCATCCCCCACGTGAATTCATTCCCAGAAAAATACGAAAAACTGCGTGAATCACTTGCAAACTGGAGAAAAGGACATTCATTAACCTGCATTTCGCATCTTTCTAGTAGAACCTTCAGACACGTTGGAACAATTCGAAATATGGCTGAAACATTTGATATTTATGGGCTGTCATAAAACGCAGGCCGTGAAGCCAAAACTCTACGGCTTTATACGGCAGCACTCTGCATACATTCAGGGATAATTTCGTTAAGGAAAGCATTGGAAACAATGACCAAATGAGGAAAGCGAGGCGCCCTTTATAATACCTGTTCCTGGGTAATAGATTAGTCCTGATGCGGAGAGCCATTCTAGGTAACTCGGCATTCTTTGTTTAGTCAAGGAAAGGAATGTTTTCTTGGGACACAAAAACATGCTTTCCCACGATTAATTGCTTTTTTGAGTGTTGATCTGATGGAGGCGAAGGCCAGCGTTGGTGAATCTAATAACGAAACGATTTGTTCTCAATTGAGGTTGTTGTTATAGCAATTGAACGGAAAAAATAACACCTGGGTGTGGAAGTCTGCTGTACTCTATGATTTCATCATCAGAATAATCAGTAAAGTAAGGTGAAATGAAGTGAAGAAGGAAACACAAAACCGTGTAATTTGATGTTCTGTTATGCTGGGTTCATAGTTTCAATTAAACTAAAAATTAAATGAACAACTAAGAATTAAGAATGTTAAATACACGAACATGAGGGTTTATATATTTACATCGGTTACTTAAATTAATAATTGAGAATTACGAAGTTGGTTAACTTTCAACTTAACAATTGAGAATTAAGAAATGTTGTGGACAGAATGCGCAAAACGAGTAGAATGCCTCATTTGTCGTTTTTAAACTTTTGGAAGGCATGGTAGTATCGATATCAATTGTTCCTAATAGTGTTATTGGTTTCAGGTTCAGGAGTTCTTTGCTCATTTTATTAAATATATAGAATGCCTCATTTGTCGTTTTTAAACTTTTGGAAGGCATGGTAGTATCGATATCAATTGTTCCTAATAGTGTTATTGGTTTCAGGTTCAGGAGTTCTTTGCTCATTTTATTAATAATATTATTAATTCAACACTTTGAAATTACACTGAGCTTTCAATCATGTAACTTTCAACATCTGATTCTCAATTATTAATTGTATTGTATATAAACACCTTCCTAATTGTTAATTACTGATGATTTATTGTTAATTTTTAGGTGGTAATTCAGTTGGTTGTATAAACCCACCATTAACACTTTATGTTGGATAAAATCATTCTGAAAACTGTCAGCTCTCAATCAATTATGGAATCTGAGCCTGAATATAAATTTTTATGCACCAAGGGGGTAAAATAGGTTTTAATGGACCTCATAATACTCTCGAAATACATACAACATTTTATGAACGACCAGTATATTTGATTGTAAATACCTCTTCACCTCTCAAGCATGATAGGAATAAAACGGTTCTTAAAAATCTTTTAAACCGCTTTAAAATAATTTTTGCTCATGTTTCAGACTGGTGGGTGAATAAATAAGCTAGTGGCACTATTTGCTGTCAATACAGGCAATAGTCAGCTGAGGATGGAAATGATCAATAATTTCTTGTCGGGCGGATGGTAAAGTGCCTTTTTTTACCAGGCGAGCGGTGAAGTATTTCGAGGGCGGTAAAGTGATATTTTACGCCCGCACAACCGGGCGATAAAGTGCCATTTTACGCCCGGTCGTGCATAAAGAAATTAATGAGATTGTGAATGTTAACCAAGCTGCGTGAGTCGCTGAAAGATAATTTTCATGTGATAGGAAACATATCTACTGCGATTGAAATTTTCCGCCGTAGCTATATAACTTGAATTATACCAGAAGGGATTTGTGCATGTTTAGATTATAGTAGAACATTTCGTGCAAAAAATTGTTTATTTTACATTTCGTGGCAGAGAGCTTTCGGCCTTTCAGCCATCATGATGCAGTGTTTACTGAAATGTATAATTTTACTCATTCCGAATCATGGATTGCAAATTCCATTATGTTTTTTAGAAAATATGGGATCGATGTTGTCTTCCTCTTCTGAAGAATATCTTTTTTATGGAATTTTATGCATCACCTGACGAGTGTTAGATCTTGTGCATATTCAATAGTCTCATATTTTCCATAATTCATAGTTTATTTATATTGTGTATGGTGAATCTACAGAAGAAAAGGATCTCTCAAATCAAGTGGTAACCGGATTAACTCAAGAGAATGCGGTAATCTTCTTGAATAGGTCCAACCAAATATTAGTTTTATTTTTCGACAAAATCCTTTGGATCAAATAGTTTTGTGTCAAATGTACACTTTCTTGTTGAAAAATGTGGTTTGGTCGAGGCAAGAAAATGTTGGATGAAGCTGATTTCTCAGCACATCTGAACACATCTTGATTCAAGAGGAATCACATTTGATCCATTCTTATTGTAATAACGATGGGCTTTGATACTTATATAAGATGATGATGATATATTTGTATATTGATCTATTAGTTATCAATCTATACTCTATTGATATTGAAGTATTTCACCGCTATCACCTTTTGTAATAAATCATCATCTCGTATAAGAATGTCTTGTCCGTTATTTTTTTATAATAACCTACCCTGTGCAAATAGGGTGATTATGGAAGCGCTGCCACCAGGTCAGATTTTTGGTTAACAACTCACACTGACCAAACAAGTTGTATGATAGGATGTTTCCTTAGCTCAATTATCAAAATGAATTCCTTAACGTTGACTATCCAAACTCCACATAGGCTACTGGTTAAACTAGACCACCATATATCCTCGGGGACGGTGAGAACGGCTTCGGCTTCACAATAAATGCGTAGTCTTCAGTATAGGGGAGGTGCAATTTAGTAGATATTAAATAAAATCTCGAATTAACTTTAACGTACAAAATGTATTGCGATCAAAATAAAAATCAAACAAAATAATAAAGAGAAACAAAATGAAAATCAATAAAAACAAGAAATTATGCCGAAACAAAATATAGTAATAGAACAAATATACTCATTTCAATATAAAAACACCGCGAAATACGGACCCTTCGTATTTCCGATCAATTTGTCACAACTTTTGGAACTGCGTAACTATGTGGACTCTGTACTTGATACGAAAAAACCGTCTGAACTCTTATGAATGAAAAACCCACGACAAAACTCTGAAAAATCTTATTAAAATCCTGATTCTACCATTATAGCAAAGTACCATTGATTACGCCCTAATAGTACCTTTTGAAATAACCGCTGTTTCCACCTTAATGATAAAACTCTAATGAAATTAAATCCCTTTTGTCTAAAATTTGAAAGGAACTCGCTCATCTCATGACCTAGAGCAAAATTGCAAAATATCTAACATTTGGCCGAATATATCCTGAAAACCCTTGTAATGAATATCGACTTACCCCTGAAGACAGAATGACCAATTCTGTGACTGCGTTGTAACAATTTATATTCCCGAAACAGTCCAAAAACTTCCATCACAAAAATTGACCCGTTAAAAAAAAACTCTAAAACCCGATTAATTAAATTTACCCCAATCGAATACTACCCCAAAGCTATAGCACGGTATGTCCTTAAATTTTACTTTAACGGCGACCCCTTTTTTGATACCCCAGCAAACACTCCCGAAACCCGGATGTTTCATCCCCGGAGGGGAACCCTCTTCCGAGGCGACCAGATCCGCTGGTGCCTTTTTCGGACTCCCGCAACTGACTCTCCCGATTCTCACTCTTCAATCTTTTTGATCTTGATTTTTCATCCCCGTTCGCAAAGTGCCTTTTCAGTCCTAAGCTACGATATTTTGATCTGATTGGTTAGTAAGTTCTCCCATTCTACTGTTCAGCCAATAACAATTGATTTCTTTGAATATCACTCCCCAACATGTATTCGAAGGCGGGCCTTCGTCATATTTTGCTCTATGTTTGCATTTTCAAAACTTGCAAGCGCTTCTCAGGATTTTCTGCTGAACAAGTATTCTTTACATTGTAGTTAATAGCTTCTGTTACTAAAAATTCAGAGTCAACTATAACGAAGTCTCGAAGACAAATATTTTCGTTTAGAATTAATTGATTTATCCTTGAAATCGATGTCAGCTTTTTAAGTCATTCGTACTGCATGTTATCGTTCTCGTATCAAATTTTTTTAGCCCATATAATACGTCGCGTTTTCAGTTGAATATTCGATACAAATATTTCCCTATAGCCGAAATGAACTTAACAGAATCAAATACCGGGTGATTCTGTTACATTATTGACCTTCGAAAGATTGCATGCCGATAATTGAAAATAAAAAATACTGTTATTTTTTCGCAAATTGGCGGCTGCAGTATTGATACAGCAATGAATTATTAGATACTTCAAGCACATTAACATGACCTGACAACACAAAACCAAGCATTTTCAACACACAACAGTGCCAGTGATACGACGCCATGTCCATCACATATTCTAGATTGTTTGCTTCCAAGAAACCTTTCACGTCCATGTTGAGTACTCGAGTTATACCTAAAGAATTCGTGAGCCTGCAGTCTGCACTATAGGAACACAAGTACCATCTAAGAAAACTTCACTGCAACCTGTCACAATGTATCTCTTGATAGTCATAATGGCAGCCAACGACGTTATTTGTTGGCGTTGTCTAGCTGGTTCTGCGGACAGTGCGCGGACTGCGCGTCTTCGCCTCGGAGGCTAATTCTCAATTATGCTCATTGGTCGAGCTGGTCACGTGTTACATGGCTCCGTCATCAAAACAAATTTTCATGAGAAAATATATTCTTGACCTGAGAGAAATAATCTTGACTGATATTACTATCATTGTTTTCTAAGATGAAGAGTGCGCGGATGATTCAGTTCAACCGAACTCATTTCAAGAAAACTATTGTAAACAGGCAAACAACGTGATTAGTTCAAAAAAGAAACGTTTCGGTCGATCTGAGATTATTATTTTTATCGGAAGATTATACAATTCAAGAATATATATTTACATACCTGTAGGTATACTTAGGCAGAACATGGTTAATTCAAGATATAACTTATCAAAATTGCTATATTCTGATGTTTAATTAATAATGTCAATGACGATGTATCACATCGGACTATCGCAAGTGAAGCTTACATAGAACCAACTCTGTATTAAATGTTGTAGTGCTGTCAGAATTATCATCGTGTATGTGTCCAATATGCTCGCAAGTTCCGTTTCAAACATGTAGAGGCAAGTCATGTATCTAATTAGCTGAATACATTTGCAGCTCCGTGCATATCTGAATCGGAAATTAGTTTCCAACACCGACTGCTATCTTCTTTAGGTGTACGATGTTTCCTCTCGTTAAACCAATAACTCGTTCGTTTGGAATATTCAACCGAACTTCCCCAGGAATCATACTCATCCCAGATTATTTGAGATATTTGTTTTGCTCACGCAGCTTAAGATCTCGCTCAGATGAATTACATAATGAACATCACACTTTTGAAAATTACCTTAGGAATTTACGTGTTTTATACAATTATCATGAATATTTCACGCACTTGCCAAATGAAGCAATCAGGAGCTCTAGTCAAGTTCGGATTATCGATCACAAATTTGACTGTATTTTCACTATTCACTCTGTTTGTCTACTAAAATTCCACTAGTGATTGAATTTATCTTATAAAGCCTAATTCATATATATATATACTGGTCAGCAACGACTTCCCTTCCACACTATATATATATATATATATATATATAGCGCAACAGGCCTCATAGGCCCAAGGCTTTATTAACAATTTTTTCCAGGTTTTCCTATCCATTGCCTAGAGATCTAGTGATCCCGAGTTTCGTGATATCCTCTTCCACCTGCTTCAACCACCTCAGTCTCGGCCTACCTCTTCCCCTATTATCCAGTCCTCTGTAACTTAGAGCTTGTTTCACTATTCTTTCTCCATTCATCCTCATGGTATGTCCCTACCATCTTATTCTTTGGCTTTTTATCATCTGCGTTATTTTAGGCTCACCATACAGTTCGTAAATTTCAGCATTTGTTCTTCTCCGCCATATTTCATTTTCCTTCACTTCCCCGAAAATCCTTCTCACTATTTTCCTTTCCCAGATTTACAAGTTCATCTCCATGTTCTTCGTTAAGACCCATGTCTCACATGTGGCTATAACGGTGGGACTTATTACGGTTTTGTAAAGACGCACTTTCGGCTTTCGGGTTACACTCTTTGATCTTAAGATTCTATTTACTCTCGCTGCACAAATCGTTTCCTTTCTTATTTTCGCTTTTATCTCTTCTTCATTTCCTCCATTTTCACTGAATATTGAGCCCAAGTAATTGAATTGTTGTACCTTCTTTATCACTAGTGTTCCTTCACCAACCTCACCTTCCACTTCTAATTTTTCCTTTCGCCCTCTCCTACTTGGTACTCCTATTTCCATAAACTTTGTTCTTCCTTCATTAACTTCCAGTCCTATTGTCCTTGCTTTTTTCTTTATTCTCTCGATATTCTGAATAAGTTCCTTTTCCGTATGTGCTTAAATCACCACATCATCTGCATGGGCTAAACATTGAGAGCTTCATCTATATATTATGGTATTTACTTGCATTTGACTTTCTCTAATCACCTCGGCCAGGGCGAAATTGAAAAGTACGGTAGATAGTGGGTCCCCTTGTCGTAATCCCTGATTCACACCAAATTCCGTTGCACATGAGTCTCCTACCCTAACCTTATATCTAGTATCTTTCAAAGTCATCCCTACAAGTTTTATTTTTTTCAGTGGTATTTCATATTTTCTTAAAACCCTAAACAGTTCATCCCTGCGTATTGTATCATATGCTCTTATAAAATTTATAAAGACAGCATATAATGTCATCGTGTGCTCCTTTGCTGTTTCCTGAATTAATCTTAGTGTATGTACATGGTCCACGATAGATTTTCCTTTACGGAATCCTGCTCGATAATCCTCAATGTAAATCTCCATAAAATGTTGCAATTTATTTTTTATTAGACTGGCTACAATCTTGTATACAAAGCCTGGTTTATACGAATTTCGCAAAATTCATGCGAATCGGAAAATTATAAATATTACATTGAAATTCCTACTCTATAACACTATCGATTTATGCATTCTGATGATCATGATATCATGATAATATAAAAAAATCCGCAAAAAAGTAAAAAAATGTCAACTTTATTGCGATATTTCTTTACAGCGACCATTTAATTCGCAGAAATTTTTCGATATTCGTGTAAGCATGAACCAGGCTTAAGTCTGTTTTTTATTTCACAACTCAACTGAGTTGCTTGAAGAAAACACCACTTATCCTGCGGACTCGTGTTGTTTCCAAGCAACTCAGTTTCGTATATGTAAAAAATCAACAGACTTATCGCGAAAATCCAATCACTCGTGGTATCACTACTGACTATTTCACGCACTTGCCAAATGAACCAATCAGGAGCTCAATAGTCAAGTTATCGATAACACAAACTTGACTCTTGGCTCTCATTGGCCTGTCAAATTCGGTGTTTTCAGCTTTGTGTATGTGACAGTTGAACGTCAAATAAAAATAATCACGTTTTGCACATATTTGGAAATGAGCAGATTTGGGATATATTTCATCGAATAAATCAATTTCAACCATTCAGTCTGTTTGTGAAATCGTCTAATGAAATTCCACTCGTGATTGAATTCATCTCATAACCCAACTGAGCTGCTTGAAGGAAACACCACTCGTCCTGCGGACTCAGTTTCGTATGGAATAAATCAACAGACTTATAGCGAAAATTCAATCACTTCTATTATTATTACTACTGAACATCACATCACTCAAACTTATTCTCAGAAATGCAAGTTCATCAATAATTTCTCATTTTAATCAACTAGTTGAACTAATACTATGGAGAAAGAATTGGTGTAGGGATCAGTAAAAGAATATTGGGAAAGGAAATAGTAGGAATTCATGAATTTTTGATTGACGGTTCGATCCTTTATAGATGTTCAAATTCTCATGGCTTTATCATATACTGATGAATTATTGATGGACAAATTTCTAGAGGGACATCCATGCACATGTTCATCCACTTTACCCGAGGGTTAAACAGCTGACCAACATGTGTACACCGGAAATACATTTTTGTGAAAAGAATCCACGAAAATCCATGATGGAAATCCACAGAAATCCACGGAAATCCATATTAATGTACACCATAAATCCACAGCTGTTTACCCCTCGACTATACCCTTGGTGGCACCTTTGATAGCAGTCTGCTATCAAAGGTGCAAATTCATGTGATTTGAGATCCACATCGAAACTATTTTATTGACAGACATTAGGTTAGTTGATATCTCCTCCCAATTAAGACCTGATTGCCCAAACTTCCAATGTGAAAGGATTGCAGTCTGAACTTTCGATAGCACTCATAGAGTCGGTACAAATCTCTTTATGTCATTTCTGAAATTCATGAAATACGTTGTTGAGTTACGAATGGATCAAGAGCACGTACATACTCTTGAATTAGGTTACCTCAGATCCCTATTAACCTTAAGAGGGTTGTAAAGGATGTGTAATTTGGATTAATTTCCGTAGCTTGTCAGAAGGGTGGAACATTACTGTTGTAATATCTTTGGGAGCTTTATTAATTTCATGGTTCAACATAAATTCTGAGGAAATAGTGCAACTGAGATAGTTTGGTATATTTTCATATCCTGATATCTTCCACCTCACATTGAATCTTATAGAATAATCGAAGGTCTCTAATTTTATGGAAACAAGTGAATGGGTTCAATAATGAGTATATAAGTACTATGGATTTTGATGGATTGATGACAAGAGGCGCAGAGATCTTAGACACTCACAGGGTAATAAAGTTGAGGCACTTATTCATTTCAATTGTACACGAGAATTTTTTGAATGAATGGTATTGGTTAAAAATTTTCTAAAACCTATCGTACCAAATAAGGATCTCGATGAAATCTAAACACGTTTGAGGAAAAAGGGTTTTGACGGATCATTATGCTCAAATTGGAAATTTTAAAGAGGGTAAATGGCACTTTTGATAAAAAGGTGAATGAAAATAATTGACAATCATAACTGTCATATTTCATGAACTCACAACTATTCGTGTTTGTCATGTTGAAATGAGTAATGGCTCATTCCTCGTAGCAACTAACTGGACTGGTGGTCGAGAGCGTTGAATCGTTGACTTATAGTCTAGAGGGCCCGGGTTCAAATCCTGCGGCGACTATTGGAAATATTTATTTATTTTTATAGTATCGTTCAGCGGGAGGAGATAGGTGACCAACCTGGTACCTAGATTTCAATCCTTCGGACTCTCGACGATAACCAGCCGAGTAGTGCTTCGGATGACACTTAAAAAGCTAAGGTCCCCATATTCCTTAATCATGCAAGTCTCAATGAGACTTCGAGGGTTGCTTTGCATCTAAGTTGGCGGTTTAAAACACTTTATGGTGCAATATACTGTCATTCGGATCGAAGAATACTCTCATTTAAAGCAGTGATGAACATATTCACCCAAATTGAAAAATTCCATAGAATGAAATCAACAGGAATACTCCTAGATCGAAAGTTTTGTTGAAGAGAATGTGAGTTGAGGAAACCCCTCAAACTTCTTTATTTATCATTTTAATCTGGTGACCTACTGAGTACGTGCCACTGAAAACTGGGGAAGTAGATTCCATGTGCATCACCCTAAGCACCCTCATACGCACCCTTGTACAGCAACATTCCCTATAATAGATATATATATATATATATATATATATATAGTTCATTGTACTGCCAATGATTATCTCACTAAATTTCAAATTTTGGGGATCTGAAAATCTGGATAGCGGAGTTAATTCATGCCAGTATCGAGATAGGACCACTGCCTATATTCTATATACTCAGGAATTTAGATTATTTGGAAGAACACCATTAAGGTTGGATTCGCAATTATGGATAATTCTTGAGCGGTATCAGCGACTCGCCTTGTCATAAACGATAAACGAATGGTTGAAGTCAAGGTGGAAATAGAATGGTGAAATTGCTCTTCAATTGTTTCTGCTAAAAACTTGTGGGCCATTTGAGAAGCTTAGTAATATTTCCACGACTTCAATGAAGATGGCGGTGAGATCGATTATCATTAAATATGTATGTTGCTTATGTATTTCTGTGGTTCGTATCTGATAGACGTGCATTGAAACAACATTTTATTGAAAACTACATCTTCAATAAAACTGGAATAAATATTGATATTTTGACTTTTCTCAGTCTTTCTTCTCATAGAACACATGACACTGATGAAGAGATGACAGATACACCATTTCTATTTTACTGACACAAGGTATGGCGCCATCTCTGGTAACTTTAGGAAATATTACTACGGTTTGAAAACAAGTAGGCAGAAGTCTAAAGTTTTTTCTAGTGCTTGTTAATATGAATCTGTTCCACTATCCTATATCCACCTTGGTTTTAACAAAATAAATATGGACTAAGCAACAATTCTCGAGTGGGGATCTAATAACATGGTAGAATTCAATACAAATAAAACACAAGCATGTTTTTTTTCACCGTGCCCAACATAATTCAGTCAGGAGTACTATACCATCATTGAAATCATCCATTTCGGTGCTTGGCGTCACTGTCAGCAATAACCTTTCTTCGGAAAATCACGAGAGGTCCATTGCCAAAAGTGCATCTCAAAAACTTGGTTTTCTGTTTCGAGCCAAGTGCTATTTCACTCCTAGTCAGCTGCTTATGATCTATAAGGCACATATCCGACCAGTCCTGGAATACTGTTCCCATATTTGGAGTGCGGCACCTAAACATATCCTGAAACTATTGGATGTTGTACAAAAGAGTTCAATTCGTCTCGTCGGAGATGCCTCGCTTACAAACTCGCTTACTTCTCTGGAACACCGTAGAAAAGTAGTCGATTTATCTCTATTTTATAGATATTTTCATGGGCGATGCTTTTCTGAAATATCAACGATCGTTCATCCATTAGCAGTCTCTTCGAGATTAACCCGACAAGTTCAGTCTTCACACCCCTTCGTGGTCACTTTAGAGACCTGCAAACCGTCCCTTTTCAAAGACTCGTTCATCCAACAAATATCGAGACTTTGGAACTCATTGCCTAGGTGTTCCCCCCACCAACTCCTGCCTTCTTTCCCTTGGTTCTCACGATGTTCTCTGAACATTACAAGATATCCTCGAAGATATCCCATTTCGTGAAAACCAGAACTTAAAAAAAACTTTTATCGAGGTTATCGCTTGAAGGGCTTTCCCGGATAAGAAGATGTTAGGTTGGGTATTGAGGTTGATCATGGCTGGGGTGATTTCTCTATAGTAGATTCATCCGCAAACCGTTACCCCCAAATTGGCGTAAAAAGGGTTGAGGGCCTGAACAATGATGATAATCAATGATGAATGAATGAATAACGAATAATGAAATAATGCCTTGACCTTTCCTTTTTGTTACGAATGATATTTAGGCCAGCCGCACACAGAAAGAGCAAAACTGTTTTAGTAAAAAACGTTTTCGTTTTGAATGAAAATGCTTTTGTTTCTCCAGGAAACATTTCATCTCGTGATTATTGCAGAAACGGTAGCTAAAAAACGAAAAATCGTTTAACTTGAGCTAACGTCAAAGGTTATATCGAGGAGAATAATACACTTCGGCAAAGGTTAGAAACGTTTTTGACTACCAATGTGTAAAAACAATCTTGCAAGTTAAATTTGTCCAATTCATTTAAAATTTTGCAGATGAACGTAATTAAAAATTTGTATGTAGGGGTTTTTGGGGTCAAATATTGCGAATTTGTCAAAATTGAGTAATCCAAGATGGCGATTCCAAAATGGAGGACGAGTTTTGTGATTATATAGCCTGATTTGACTCAAAATCGGTAACTCTGCTATTAGGGGTCGGAGATTATAAAATTTCTGTCAATATTCTATGATTCAAGATGGCGGCTCCAGAGTATTGTAATTATTGGGGTTTTCAGGGTCGCAAATTGAAAGTTATCTCAAAATTGATTCACAATTGAGTAGATGAATACCTCTAATATAGTTCGCTATAAGTACTGGATGTTTTCATTTAGTACAATATGTCTACTACTCATTGTCAATCACTATGGTGTTTTCAACAAAACTAGCAATGCTAACTGAAAATTAATTAGTTTATCTAACATTGAGCAAAATACTGATATTGATTTTTATAGACTGCAACAAAATGCTATTTCATAGTTTTTGTAAATAATTTCAATATCATTGCACTTCTCAACAGAGAATAAGAATAATTTTCGAAGTATTTATCTCAAGCCCCCAATTCCCATCTTGAAATGCAGGAACTACAACTATACCAGGTTGAATGGGGAAGTTTCCTTCAAACTGATTTTCATAAAGTTATTGTTTGAATAACAAGTATTATGTTTTTAATGTCTATAATTACTGTTGGAATCATCCTAATAATTTTAGTTTTCAAATTACAGCGATATAAAATCTTTATGGCGGAACACTATGACGTACTAATTAGATTTAGTATGACATTTGGTGATATTTGTTGGTTATAAGTTTCTGAACTTGATTCGGTCGAGCCTTAAGCCTGAAAAAAGGATAAGTAGAAAGCTGTTGCTTGCACTGTTGCCAGATTGAAGTCACTAATTTCTTGGATGAATCGAAATATTCATGAAAACATGGAATATTTGACTATCATAATCAAATTAAAAGAAAAATTGCCAATATCAAAATCATTTTTTACCTGGCCATAATTTCAAAATGAAAAAATACTCTGTTTTGACATTTATCTTGTCTATAATCAACATTCCCTTCGGCACCAAGATGAAGTTTCAAAATATAAGTCGATTTCAACTTCAATTATTGAACAAATGATACATTGGATATCATAGCTTTACCAAGATGTAAATGCAGAATATCCGACTATTTAGACATATCGATACTTCCGGCAACTGTGTACAGGCGCAAAAGTGCTAGCGTGCGTCAAGAATGTCAAGACAATGATGAAAATATCTATCCATCTCTGTCAAGGCTCTTCTAATTAGTGCGTCATTAGAATAGTGGAGGAGCCGTAACTACATTTTTGGGAATGTTTTTCTAAGTCAAATTTAATAACACGGGGTGAATAAAAAATACGTATTCGATGATGAATTTTCACAAACTTCAACTTGGAATGAAAATCTGAATTTCGGAAACTTCCCCATTCAGTGATGGAATTTGTGAGTTGATTTCAGAATCAAAAATTAAAAATTTTAATGGATATGCACGAATATAGGTATTACAATTAGTGCGGTTATTCTCTTTCCAAAACATAATGAAAATAAAACTAGCAATCTACCAATAAACGTAACTGAAATCCAAAAATTCTTTTGCGGTGATAAATCCAACCCTCCAACCTTCCCCACGGCGTTGATCTAAATCATTTATGTCACTCAGATCACCCATAAATTCTTATACCCTTTCGCCAAATCCTCAATTAATTATGGAGGGACCGTTCCTCGATCAGATATGGTTTTATCGATCAGTCGGGGGCGAAAATTATAACTCGCGAGTGAATGTTTTCAGATTCTATACGAGAGACTTGAGATCGTCAGAGGGTTTCCCTCTCTCCACTCGATTATTGTCTGAACTTTACGTGTCAGTCTGGTTGGCCATAAGCCTGATCGAATTACCTCAATTATCGGAATTCCAGTCGCAGTCCTCGGACGTCTGTTTTCCTGGTCTTTGAGCACTGAGTTGGTGATCATTGATTGGAGTATACGGTAACCGGCAGAAAGTATGTGGAAACTTTTTTGTTATTGAATTTTCACAAATATCGATACGTGCATTCGCTTCTTATAATTACAGTGAGTGCTGTTCCTCTTTTCGTGCTTTGAGGAAAATTTGAGAAATTTCTGAATTATGTATTATGATTTTTTTATTAAAAAAAATGAAATGGAATGAAACAAGAATTCATATGAAGCAGCTGAACACACGGAAAATTCATAGATTTCAAATTTTCCACAAGAAAATGGAAATAGCTTGCGTATCTTCACAAAATATCATGCAGAATTATTCTCTCCTAATCGATTTTTTTTATTGCAAAAAAATGTTATTCTTAGCATCCTCTGAACTAGAACAATATTTCAGATTACAATTTTTCAATATTTTGTCAAATACCTTGGGGCTTTGTGACGAAATTGTTTTTTTTTATTTCCACCAAACACGAAAATTCAAACAACGGCACTGTACAGAATGGTTCAAATTAGATAATTCTGATAGAAACACCAATTTCTATATTAATCAGGAAAAACTAACCTATACAGTTTACGATCTTTATATTTTCGTGAGAAATCAAATACCGAAAACCGCAATAAATCGATATCTTTATACCGTTTAAAAGATGGAAGTGAATCATCGACCCCTATGACTTATTTATCATGATTATTTTACTTTCCTGTAAGAACAGTCTACAGACTATCCAGTGATTTTTTTAGTTTTTCGTAAGAACTGGTGTTGAAGCCATATGACATAAACTTGTATTTTTTCTTGCGAACCACCCTGTTTGTTATTCCTGTATAAGATATATATTTCGTCAGAGTTGGAAAGATAATTTTCCAATGTTTTGTAGAATATAAGAAATCAACAGATAACCGTTTTTGAAAGGCTTCAAAATCAGATCATCCTTATCAAAGCCGAAATCATCATCTCGGGTGATTGAACATCCAAATAGGTATCTACACATTTATAAATCCTTCATCACATTCTAGTGATAGAGATGGATAGATATTGACCTAGAGATACAACAGATATTTATAATGAGAAGGCCTATAGTATATTACACAACAAGTGTGGAAAGTGACATATTTCACACGAGTAGTCGTTTAGCACGAGCCGCGTAGCGGTGAATGCGGAAACGTAACAAGTGAAGGAAATGCACTTCCCAACGAGTTTTGTACACTATTTTTCCTACGACTCCGAATACTCTCATTTCGCGGGAAGTCTTGTCAAAAATGAAACTTGAGCGGTCTCTATAATTTCAGGTGATTTTGATTGGATATCAAGTACTGTTTATTTCCATATTCAAGATGATATTTGAATACTTCTCCGACAATTCCTTATTATGTGTATTACTGATTGATTAAATTAGTTTTGTTTGGATAAACAATTCTATTGATATTTAACACCATACGCCTGCTAGCGCCAGTAATCACGCAACCAGGAATACAGAAACACAGAAGTACGTAGTGCGCAAGCGCGTATGAGTTGGTGCGTCCCTGACTTAATTCCTTGTCAAATGTGAATAAAATAGTGCAAACATCTATGATCCAACATGCAACATGCAACTGTTAGGACACTTGGTATATGTGGGTGGTTGATTCACACTTCCATAGGATTAGAGTAGTTACGTTGTACTTATGATTCATATCGTGGAGACTCACACAACTGATAATGGCTCGACACATCCCGATGAAGAGGATGAGTTACAGTAAGGTTAGTAAAGATATTGGAACTGTTCGGATGCCAATATTGTTAATATAGTCGCCGTGTTATCACTGTCTCCGACGGTATCACCATCCCTCTAACACAACTGATGCAAGCCGCGCATAAAACTGTAGCCGTTCTCTTTTGAATGATCTCACCCGCTGTCATCAATATAATCAGACATGTATAGAAATAGTTCCAGTCATGATGTGTCTCTGATCTAATTTTCATCTGTGAATTCAGATGTTATGTCTAATTGAAATTAGTAACAAATTGGGTATTCGTATAAATCCGAAAGAAGCTAGAGATTCCGATAAATATCATGAATGTGATGTGAGAACCGCTTATATTGACAGTGAGTACCTTCACAATATACCTGATTATTTCTATCAATTCAGGCGACCGCTGTGATATTTTTCATGTCGCGACACTTGTGCTTTTTTCTTTCCAATAAACAATACCATTGTGATATGAGCTACTTTCTGAATAACAAAACAGTGTGATCATTGACGTTTTCATATGTGGTCGTAGGAGAATATAAAATGTGAGGACGAGAAGTATGAGTGATCTCTGGATTCCTAATGTGGTGACACTGGTAACCGACTATCATAGCATAATGCTCAATGTGGGTCTTAGTCTTGAAATAATCCATTACTGCATATGTTAACGAAGGTTATCAGCAATTCTTCCACCCATTCGATTTCAATTCATCAGACTGATATTCCAAATTTCAGCGAGAACATATCAGTGTCAGATTATTATGTGAAAGGAATGAATTTAAAACTCGCGAGGTAGGTATGACTTAGTTGTGATGAAACCAATTACATCAGATCCACGAAAATTCTAATACGTTTGTCATACGCTCAGCGACTACTGCGTTCATATATTATTATCATTTCCATGAAGGGAATAAGACCGGCATTATGATTGATAAGGCTCGGCAAGCTAGGCATCATTGAGAGATTCATTTCCGAATATGTATAATTGTCTCTATGAAAAATTTTCTGTTAAAGTATGCAATTTATATAATTCGATTACGATGCTGATCCTGCCGTCATTTTGGAACCTCTTCCCCCCCTATATACTCACAATCGATACCATGGGAATATAATGTGTACTCTGCAGGCTATATATGGAGAAATGAAATGAATATGATATTCAAATCTGACCCGATCCGGAAGGGAGTCTTGATACAAAAAACAAATAGAAAGTTCTGACAGTTTTATTCTTTTTTTCATGTATCCATGTTTGTGAATTCGTGGGATTTATACATATTGCATGGACTTAGGATTTGTCAAATAAAGTATGATTCAGTGGAAGTATTTCACGGTTTTATGGGATATGTATAGTGCTGAGTTTATTTCAAGAATGGGCAGCAGAAATAGCAGAATCCGATGTCAATGCAGAGAAGCCAAAGGCTTGAATGAATAGAAAGAATTGTGTTGAAGATCGAGATATTTCTTCGTCTCGTAATGGAAACATATGAATAGTTGAGATATCCTGTTACATTCTGCGCCCATAGGAAAAGTGAGTTATGGTCTCCACGCCACGGATATCAACCCACCTAAATCATTGATATCGAAAGTAGCCCAATTTGCAATAAATTGTCCAAAGTAGCTACACTGTCATACAGGGTGTTCCACAATGAACTAACGCCATCGATTTCCCAGAAAGTAGACTATACACGGTTTATAAAGTCGATGGGAAATATTTTGCGAATATATTTTCATCAAAATGTTGGCACTTTCGGTAATACCGGAAGCTGTTGTTAACTTCGAATGTAACACACTGGATTATTCAAGATAAAATCTAAACATAATGTCCTGTTCTCGACATATTTTGGATTTTTTGACAGAAAAGACGTTTGCAGGCCTGAATTGAAATACCAATTTCTCCTATGTGAAAGCCTATATCATTTTATCAGGGTTGGTTTCCTTGTATAAAATCATACACTTTAGTGGACTATGTTGATATTTTGACAATGAATAAATGGAGGGTGATCAAAAACTTGAAAAAATCGTTGAAAGTAACTATTTTCAAAAGGAAACACCCGTTTTCAATGATTTCATATTTGAGTTGAAAGTGATGGTAATGTTGAGGCATGCAGTCATAATTCTTCAAATTGAAGATATGTCAAGAACGGTTTAGATTATTTTCGTAAAGTTGAGAAATGAAATAGTATATAGGTCGTTTCATTTCAAATAAGCTACCTCATTGACATCCATCTTGGAAATATTTTTGACATCGACTGATTTCAGAAGAAAAATAAAAACTGTTCAAAGGTGAATCAAATTATAACAGATTTTGGGATATGTACAGTGAAATAAAATTTTTTAGCTTCTTTCTATGAGATGTATGTAGTAATTAGTGTTTATGTATTATTTGTTAAAGTTTATATTTTTGTAGGAATTGGGTTCGTCCCGTTAATAAAGATTATCATTATTATTATATGAAAAATTTTCTAGTATCAGAGTAATCAATCGCGGCAGTTCGTTCGTTGTGAGACACCCTGTATATAGTTTAGCATGAGAAAATGAAAGCATCGAAACCTAGTGGATATAAATTAAATTATATCAGGAAGAGTGAGAAAAAGATAGAAAGGAATTTAAAAAAATGGTTTAACAGGTTGAGTGCCGCAATGTTGAAAAATTTCACGTATACCCACTGGCCAAATATTTTTTTTATTCACGAATAATATTATGAGCCATGTGAGTCCTGCTTGGACTCTCAAAAGCACAGGCCAAGTACGGTTTTTAGACCATCTGGCCAAGCCAAAAACGCTCACGTGTATTTCAAATGGATACGAGAAGCCATTGTGGAGATACTCTAAATTTTATGACCGACTAATATTTGAGTCCACGTCGGCTTCACGCGGCTAATAAGGCTTTTTTTTGGGAGATTCCGCGTTGGCCTCACGTGGCACTTAACCTGTTAAAAAACGAGTGCATTTAATTATCGATCATTGTTACATGTTATTTGTTGTGAATTATAACACTATTCAACGTTCTGTCTGCGGACCTGGACCTGCTGTCAAGCATCAAATGTAAGCAGTTAAGTTGTCATTTCAATCAGGACTAATGTCCCGGTTACCTATCTGCTGTGGACCATTTAACCACTATGTGTGCTCAGGTAGCGTAACTTGCCAATGGATGTCAGAACACGTAGCTGAAAATTGTGGCAGATACAGGGTGTTTCTTTCATATCTTCAACTTGTCTGTGCATTTTCATCGATTCATAAAATTCTGCTGCAAGAGAAAATGGATAAAAAGACTATTAGAAAGACTGGAAATTGAATATTTCAGTCCAATTCATTTGTTATTGACCCTTGACTCATGTGATTGGACCCCACGGGACGCATATCTAAAACACGTTTTCAAGCGGTCTGTTATAAATTCGGATTCAACCCTTGCATTATCTGGGGTTGTAGGGGTACCATGGAATAGATGATGAATGAAATCCCCTGATGTATATAGTATTTGGTGTTATGCGGGGTGAATGTTTCTAGCAATAATTTGAAACAATCTCATTGTCTGTAAAAAAGCTCAAGTGCATGGTAGTATTTTTCAACTCTCTTGATGTCAAAATAACACAAACTGTAAAAAAAAATATTTCAGTCGATGGTTAGCAAATGTTTACACTGATTGTTTGATTCCTCCTTTTTTGAAATCATCTTTCAAGTTTAGAAATAACCTGATTTAGTCACGCGGATCGTGTGAATCATCCATTTTTAAATCTTCTCTCATTTGAATTTGAATAACTATTGCTCATTCATTCATGATACAATTTATCGCTTTTGATGTGTTGAATGAGAGAACCTCACACGTCTCAATATGAAATTCAGTTGTTTCAAATCTATCTCTCGGTGGCTGATTCTGTGGTATCTTATAAAAAGCAGAAACGATCGCTGCCGAGTCCCGGAATCAGATATCTCATAGCCATTGACCAATTCGCTAAGTCGCTGGAACTTTTCTTTCGAAATCGTCCAATAAGTCGCCTGTCGCCCAATACTATAATTGATCGCTAAAATGAGAACAGATATAGCCGAATTGGGGATAAATCGCACATACTGTCAACAATTCCATTCATGAAAGAGGAGCAACATATCTTCGTGATGTAAGAAGATTAATAGTTCGATAACGATAATTGCAATCTATTATTTATGTCGCATAGTATCAGATTTATAACTCGAAGCCTTTCATTGAGTAGGAGAGATACACCATCAAGAACTAGCTCTAAACCATTTCTCAAACTAATAATACCCTTCTGACTTTCAGAATTATTCCTGAAGATATATGAATATATTTGCATACAAGCACATAGGAACAGAAGGAGATGACACAAACAGTGATATTTGAATAAACATATACTACACATCTAAGGCATGTCATTTATGTGAAGAATTTCGATTTCATGCAGATGAAATATGCTTCCGTTTCTGCTATTGAACTATAATACCCCATTCATGACTTTGAAGTTGAATTGAATTGCAACTCTAGTTTTCCTGGAATTATATGTTGTGTGTAAAGAAGATACCTACATGAATAATCACATCTGAGTATAATGAGTGCTCTGCATGAAATTCTATCATCTCATATCTGATGCTCATTGCCTCGGAGCATTACATTAGGAAATCTCATAAACAAGAGATCGGAAATACTCTCATTCCAAGGAAAACATGAGAGCTATAGGGACTAATAAGGACATCAAGAGTCAAAACACAGGAAAAACCAATGGTTTGCTCCTTTGGTAATTTTGGCAAAAACAATGTAGCATCATCAGGCAGAAAGTAAAAATTTCGAAATGAAATAATCTAAAGAGTTTTTTCTATTTCGCTTCTATAATGAAGTCATTATGGAACGCAAATGCGTTTTGAAATAGCCTCTGTTTCGATACGCATTTTTTTATTATTCGGAGGTTGGTACAATCCATCTGTCAAATGAATGTCAGAAAAGTTAGGCCCAGCTTAATTCTGAGCGATTTTGTATTTGGTGATACTAGTAGTGAAGAACTCAATGTTTTTATTGGTAAATTTAAATTCAGGGTGTGATTGAATGAAAATAGAATCAACGTTGCATTTTTCACCGCTGGTATATAAAAATCAAAATCGCTCAACAGTAAACTGGGATTTACGCTTGTGCGTCAGATTTCAAATATTCCAATGTCAACATTGTCGCACCAATCGAATATGTTTCTGTTATTTATCGATATTAAAGCAATATTTTCAATAAAAGACTTCAAATTGAGGCAGAATAGAAAAAATTTTACATGACACACGATTTATAAGACACTTTTTCGCACGCGTGCGACAAAATAGCGTCTTATAACTTTTATCATAATATACTAGTTTATCAGAAGTTACCACTTGTGTTTGATAAAGTGAAAACACTGTATTGATGAACATATTTCAAGCTGAACATGAATGACATTCAAGAATGAATATAACTCAACTGTTATCACGAACTACCACTGGTTGAGTCCTGACACACGAATGACATCGTTCTTTTCCCAAGACGGCTTTCCGTATCTCCATCTCCGCAGGATTCAAGGATGGGATTGAATGTGTCTTCGGACAACATATTGCGCTCTAGAAATCGATTGCTTGAATAATTTATTCTAGTTTCTACCTCTTTTCGAAACCCCTCTAGGAAGTGGACAAGGGTAGAGGCGAAGTTGGATGATTTCCTCAAAGTAACAGCAACTGGCGCTCATACATCGAGAGGCCATCAGATGTTTCTTGGGTATTTTCCATCACAGTAACCTCGATTTCATATAGATATCATTATTTTTTATTGGTTGAGATCCACGTGTAAATCAAAGAAAGTATTTAAACATATTCATGACAAATTCCGACCTGTCCTGGAATACTGTTCCCATATTTGGAGTGCGGCACCTGAACATATCCTGAAACTATTGGATTCTGTCCAAAAAACATTAATTCGTCTCGTCGGTGATGCCTCGCTTACAAACTCGCTCACTTCTCTGGACCACCGTAGAAAAGTTGTCGATTCATCTCTATGTTATAGATATTTTCATCGGCGATGTTCTTCTGAAATATCAACAATCGTTCCTCCATTAGCAGTCTCTTCTAGATTAACCCGTCAAGTTCAGTCTTCACACCCCTTCGTGGTCACTTTAGAGACCTGCAGAACGTCCCTTTCCAATCACTCGTTCATCCAACGAACATCGAGACTTTGGAAGTCATTGCCTAGGGAGGTGTTTCCGAGGCATACCAACTCCAGGAATTTAAGAAGAACACCAACTCTTACCTATTTGCCCTTTGGTTCTTACGATGTTCTCTGAACATTACAGGATATCTCTTTTCGTGAGAACCAGAACAAAAAAACTCACTCGAAAGGTCAAAAAGTAATATGAAAATGTTGAACCTGCATATTTGATCACTTCAAAAAAGAATTAAAAGAGAAAATTGTGATGATTTCATAATATGTTGGAAGAAAGCGTTAAAAAATGTTTGCCATCAGTTTTGTTAATTCGAAGGAATTTGGAAAGCTTAATATATTTTAGAGTGAAAAAAGGGATTTTGTATACAGTGTGTCAATTATTCATCTATATAGAAAAGCGTTTCCGAACATCATCATCTCAAGTACGTTTCTAAAAAGAGAAGTATATATATCAACGCAGTATGAGATCTAGAATATACACGACAATACAAGAGGAATATGTTTGAATTATAAAAGATCTATTAGCAGAATCGAATCAAATCATTCAATCTTTCACTAATTCACATAATTTTTGATGAAAACTCATTTCATCAATTTTTTCACCTCTTGAGTGTACGAAAGAAAACCTATAATATACGGAAGAAAAACCTATAGATATATAATTCTTAGACAATGGGACATTGGGAGTTGAAATAGGTATTGTACTCTGCTATTGATGAAAAAAAATCTGATAGAAAAAACTTCGGAAGGTCTTGAGCCTAACAATAACCTTTTTGAGCCCAATGGGCTATATGTGTCCAAGTAAAAAATTGCCTCAAAAAACGACTTTTGTTTTTACATACAAAAATATGTTTATCTCCATATAGATTCAGTTGAACAAGTTATGATATGCTACTAATATCAGTAGCAAGGTAAAAATATATTCCGAAAAGAATATATTTCCCATCTATCACGCCTGGAAGACGGATGGGTCATATTTTTCAACTAAATTAACCGCTTAGTTGTTCAGCAGTCTCTTTTGGTACATATATGTTCCAATAGTATTCCGGAAACCAGAAAATTGCAATCGGATCACAAAGGATAAAGGAGATATGCCCGTTTGGTCAGCCTGCTCAGAGTCGCAAATTGTGTAGGTACTAATTCGAAGCATAAACTATTACCATTCTTCCGCAAGACCCTTACCGCTAAGTTGCAGAAAATATGGCAAAGTTGTTTTCAATTCAGAACCTACATAATGAGCTCTTTTCTATAATATCAGATATTCAAATAAGAGTTCACCCACGATAATAATGATTACCATGAGACTTATTGCTGCCACCGTTTTGTGATTTCAAATGGTGTAACCCAACATAGGGCGTTGGGACCACTAAATAATTGATGACAGAATGTTCTGTGCTTTACTTGAATCTGCTTGAATCATTGATTGTATCAACTTCAAATTCAAACAAGTTGGAACTCCTTATACCTATAGTTTGGACTTTCTTGATACATATATAACCCCCGTACTTTCTATCATATAATTCCTGCTGGAACATTATTGAAGTCGTGTAATCGCAAGATAAAAAAATATCCCATGAAGTGGTCCATGGAGATGTAGGGGCTGAAAAATCTACACCTTCCCGTGCCTTTGTCTCTGATTTGTGAAGTGCAGGCAAACATCTTCACTGAGTTCGAGATAGCAGTTGTTGTTGGAGAACCGAAAAATCGATGGAAGGCCAGCTACGTTCCGCCTTTTCCTGCTGCATGATCAGCTGAAATGTTCTGATCGGCGATGCCTTTCCTGCTGAGTCGGATATAATTTCAATTCGGTTGGTATTGCGATAGGGAGGTAATTATTCGATACCTCACACTCGTATAAATAACAGAGAGATGATATTATTACTTTTTATATAGGCACAATCGTTGATGGGATTTCAGCAAAATAACAACAAATTCTATGTGAAAAGTCTAATAATGGATATATAAATGGAGTTTTTCAAATATTTTATGCACTGTCAAGTTCATTGAAGTCAAATTAATCCGGTCAATTTAGACATAAAAATAGTGGTAAAATAACAAAAATTCCCGGAAAACAAATATTGGTGGAGATCTGGGGTTTACCATTACAAATGAAGTTCCAAGAATCCCCAACGATCCTATGTGTGCTTCAAAAGTTATTCGGGGTCAATGGTCGAAAGAGGTGTTTTGAATTTTTTTCGAAAACATTGAGTTTTATCGAAAAAAATTCATTTATATCAATTCATATCATTAAAATCTTAAAGATAGACAGATGATGGATAATACTCTGGAACCGATTAAAACTTTCCTCCCATCTGCTCCAGAAAAACTCCTCAACACTATTTTTTGCAATTGCAAATGTAGAGAGCTACATTCGAACAATTTATGAACATCCAGCAAGAGGAAGAGGAAGAAGAAGAAATCGAAGAAGACATGACTGTTGACTTTCAAGAGTATGAATCTGATTAAAATATCAGAATAATAGTTAACCCAATAATCAATAGCGATATCAATAATAAGGTAATATCTAGAACTTGACGGGTATTATTCCCTCGAATTCTCCTAGAATTGTCATGACAGTTAGTAGAGTAACTGGAGTAGGCCTACAGAGGAAACTACGGTAAAAAACGCGCCGAGTACACCTATACACGTCATGAATTTATTGTGGGGACTCGTGAATTCTACCACACTGTGGGGACTTTGAATGTGCTAACATGGTCAGATTCCAGATGTTATGACGATTCTGGATATACAAACCATTTTTCTTTACACTCCATAGTAATGTGATGAACACGCGATTCAAGTTGTGAGGACATCCTCATTATAAATGACCATTATACTTGTGTGAAGTTGTACCCATAACAAATAGCAGGTTATAGTAGTTGTGTTACTGTACCCACAATAAATAGTGATTTGAACTTGGGTATAATGATGTACCCACAATTAATGATGAATCATATTCATATCAATACCTACTGTAATTTCACCGAAAAGGATTCGTCAGTTATATAAAATAATACTGCTATTAGGATAATAGGAAAATGAATATGTGAATGAATATGTAAAATATCCACTAAAGAATAACCAATTGTCACAAATAACAGATGAATAAAAAATGAAAATTGCAATAATTTTTCACTAGATAGTGGAATGGCTTTTCGATTTTCGAAAGTTGATTATTGGTATGTTCTCAGTGAAGAATTATAAAGATATTTTTTCATCTGTCATTATTGTCAATTGTCGTTTCGATTTTTGATGTGCTTTTGGCTTTTGTCTTTCGTTTTTCCAATAATTCAGAAACTAAAAATGATATATCAAATTTCCTTCCAGTTGATATAGATCCCCATGATTGAGCTCGAAAAGCAGACACCCTGTATAGCCGATATTATCGATTCTGTATACCCACAACAAATTTTGATTCCACGCAATAGTCGTCCCCACAAGAAAGGAACCAAGATTGTGTGCGTAAGTGAGTCCCCACAGTAAATACCTATGCACTACCTACTCAAGTTCATCGGACACTATTCTATTCGATAATTTTCTTTGGCATTTTATATCCATTTCTGATGTTTTTAAGGGTCGGGGAACATGACAACAGAGAAAAAACATCAAATCAGTCTCTTTAACGAATTGATTCGACACAATAATCGTACCCACAATAAAGGAACCATGATGGTTTGCGTAAGTCAGTCCCCACAGTATATACCCATGCTACTCAAGATCATCGGACTTCTCTATCAAATTATTCTCGATAGCATCTTATGCTCATTTTTAATTTTTGAGAGTCGAGGGATATAACAAAAGAAAAAAACTTGAACATTTCACGTTAAGGAACTCTATATAACCGATATTTTAGATCATGTACCCACAATTCGTTATGATTCGACAATATGCTCGTCCCCACAATAAAGGAACCATTATGGTGTGCGTTAGTGAGATCCCAGAGTAAATACCCATACTGGCTAAGATTATCGGACACTCCTCTGTTCGATTAAGTTCTATAACATCTTTTGCCCATTTTCTATTTTCAAGGGTCGAGGGATAAGATAACAGAAAAAACATCAGATTTGATCATGTCACGTTCAGGAACTCTATGAAGCCGATATTTCAGATCATGTACCCACAATAAATTATAATTCGACACAATACACATCTCCACAATAAAGGAACCATAATGGTTTGCATGAGTCAGTCCCGACAGGACATACTACTTGAGATCATCGGGCACTTCTTTATTCGATAACTTTTTATTGCATCGTATGTCCAGTTTTGAGTTTTCAGGGTCGAGAAATATGACAACAGAAAAAAAAAACTTTCACGAACCCTATATACCTTGTCGATATCTTACATCATGTACCACAATAAATTATGATTCGACACGATACTCGTACCCACAATAAAGGAACCATAATGGTTTGTGTAAGTCAACCCCTATACAGTAAATACCCATACTACTTAAGATAATCGGATACTTCTCTAATCGATCATTTTTCAAAGCATCTAATGTATTCTTTGATTTTTTTAGGGTTGAGGAATATGACAAAAGAGAAAAATACATGGAATTGTATCATGCCACTTTCACGAACTCTATATAGTCGATATATCAGATCATGTACCCACAATAAATAAAATTATGTTTCGACACAATATACGAACCCACAATAAAGGACCCATGATGCTGTGCGTGAGTTAGTCCCCACAGTAAATACCCATACTGCTTAAGATCATCGGACACTCCTCTATTCGATTATTTTCTATTGCATGTTATGCCCATTTTTGACTTTGAGAGTCCAGGGATATAAAAACTGAGAAAAACAATCAAATTTTATCATGTCACTTCCACGAACTCTATATTTCATCATCAATAACTTTTGTCATATAACTTCCACGATAACTATCCTTTATAGCTGATATTGTAGATTTACAACCCACATAATTGTGAATCTACGAAATAATACTCGTCCCCACAAGAAAGTAACCATAATGTTGTGCGTAAGTGAGTCCCCACAGTAATACTACTCATGACTATCTGTATTTCTTTCATTCAAATGATGGTTTTCAATTGCATTCTAGTTCGATTTTGTGAAGGTGCAGAGATATTACAAAAGCTGAAATAACATTAACTTCTGTCATCTTTCACGAAACCTATATAACCGATATAGTACCCACAATAAATAGTGAATCTCCGCAATATTACTCGTTCTCACAAGAAAGGAACCATAATGGGGTGCGTGAGTCCCCACAGTAAATACCCATACTACTTAAGATCATCTGACACTCCTTCAGCCGTTTTTTTCATAGCATCTTGGGCTCATTTTTTATTTTGTTAGGGTCGAGGAATAATGACGACGAATGAAAAAACATTCACTCATATCATGGCATTTTCTGAACCCTATATACCCGATATCGTTATTCTGTACCCAAAATAAATTTTGATTTCACAAAAACTACTTGTCCCCACAAGAAAGGAATCATGATGGTGTGAGTGAATGAGTCCCTAGAGCAAATACCTATTATACTACTCAAGATCATCCGACACTTTATAGCCCATATTGTAGATTTTGTACTCACAATAAATTGTGATTCCTCACAATACTCGTCCCTACAAGAAATGAACCATAATGGTGTGCGTAAGTGAGTCCCCACAGTAATATTACTCATGATTATCTGTTTTCCTTTCATTCAAATAATGGTTTTCAATTGCATTCCAGTTCAATTTATGATTTTGTGAATATCAAGAGTTATTACAAAAGTTGAAACAACATTAACTTTCCTCATATTATCACTTCCATGAACCCCATATAGCCGACATCATAGATTCAGTACCCACAATAAATTGTGAATCTACGCAATGATACTCGTCCCTACAAGAAATGAACCGTAATGGTGTGCGTAAGTAAGTCCCCACAGTAAATACCCATACTACTTAAGATCATCTGACACTCCTTCAGCCGATTTTTTCATAGCATCTTAGGCTCATTTTTTATTTTGTTAGGTTCGAGGAATAATGACGACGAATGAAAAAACATTCACTCATATCATGTCATTTTCTGAACCCTATATACCCGATATCGTTATTCTGTACCCACAATAAATTTTGATTTCACAAACTACCCGTCCCCACAAAAAAGGAACCATAATGGTGTGCGTAAGTGAGTCCCTAGAGTAGATACCTATTATACTACTCAAGATCATCCGACACTTTATAGCCCATATTGTAGATTTTGTACCCACAATAAATTGTGATTCCTCACAATACTCGTCCCTACAAGAAATGAACCATAATGGTGTGCGTAAGTGAGTCCCCACAGTAATATTACTCATGATTATCTGTTTTCCTTTCATTCAAATAATGGTTTTCAATTGCATTCTAGTTCAATTTATGATTTTGTGAATGTCAAGAGATTCCTCACAATACTCGTCCCTACAAGAAATGAACCATAATGGTGTGCGTAAGTGAGTCCCCACAGTAATATTACTCATGATTATCTGTTTTCCTTTCATTCAAATAATGGTTTTCAATTGCATTCTAGTTCAATTTATGATTTTGTGAATGTCAAGAGATATTACAAAAGTTGAAACAACATTGACTTTCCTCATATTATCACTTCCATGAACCCCATATAGCCGATATAATAGATTCAGTACCCACAATAAATTGTAAATCTACGCAATAATACTCGTCCCTACAAGAAATGAACCGTAATGGTGTGCGTAAGTAAGTCCCCACAGTAAATACTCATACTACTTAAGATCATCTGACACTCCTTTACCCGATTTTCTCATAGCATCTCAGGCACATTTTTTATTTTGTTAGGGTCGAGGAATATGACGACGAATAAAAAAACATTCACTCATATCATGTCATTTTCAGAACCCTATATACCTGATATCGTAATTCTGAATCCCACAATGAATTTTGATTTCACAAACTACCCACAAATAAGGAATCATGATGGTGTGAGTGAATGAGTCCCTAGAGCAAATACCTATTATACTACTCAAGATTATCCGACACTTTATAGCCCATATTGTAGATTTAGTACCCACAATAAATTGTGATTCCACACAATACTCGTCCTTACAAGAAATGAACCGTAATGGTATGCGTAAGTAAGTCCCCACAGTAAATACCCATACTACTTAAGATCATCTGACACTCCTTCAGCCGATTTTTTCATAGCATCTTAGGCTCATTTTTTATATTGTTAGGGTCGAGGAATAATGACGACGAATGAAAAAACATTCACTCATATCATGTCATTTTCTGAACCCTATATACCCGATATCGTAATTCTGTACCCACAATGAATTTTGATTTCACAAACTACCCGTCCCCACAAAAAAGGAACCATAATGGTGTGCGTAAGTGAGTCCCTAGAGTAGATACCTATTATACTACTCAAGATCATCCGACACTTTATAGCCCATATTGTAGATTTTGTACCCACAATAAATTGTGATTCCTCACAATACTCGTCCCTACAAGAAATGAACCATAATGGTGTGCGTAAGTGAGTCCCCACAGTAATATTACTCATGATTATCTGTTTTCCTTTCATTCAAATAATGGTTTTCAATTGCATTCTAGTTCAATTTATGATTTTGTGAATGTCAAGAGATTCCTCACAATACTCGTCCCTACAAGAAATGAACCATAATGGTGTGCGTAAGTGAGTCCCCACAGTAATATTACTCATGATTATCTGTTTTCCTTTCATTCAAATAATGGTTTTCAATTGCATTCTAGTTCAATTTATGATTTTGTGAATGTCAAGAGATATTACAAAAGTTGAAACAACATTAACTTTCGTCATATCACTTCCATGAACCCTATATGGCCGATATAATAGATTCAGTACCCACAATAAATTGTAAATCTACGCAATAATACTCGTCCCTACAAGAAATGAACCGTAATGGTGTGCGTAAGTAAGTCCCCACAGTAAATACTCATACTACTTAAGATCATCTGACACTCCTTTACCCGGTTTTTATCATAGCATCTCAGGCACATTTTTTATTTTGTTAGGGTCGAGGAATATGACGACGAATAAAAAAACATTCACTCATATCATGTCATTTTCAGAACCCTATATACCTGATATCGTAATTCTGAATCCCACAATGAATTTTGATTTCACAAACTACCCACAAATAAGGAATCATGATGGTGTGAGTGAATGAGTCCCTAGAGCAAATACCTATTATACTACTCAAGATTATCCGACACTTTATAGCCCATATTGTAGATTTAGTACCCACAATAAATTGTGATTCCACACAATACTCGTCCTTACAAGAAATGAACCGTAATGGTATGCGTAAGTAAGTCCCCACAGTAAATACCCATACTACTTAAGATCATCTGACACTCCTTCAGCCGATTTTTTCATAGCATCTTAGGCTCATTTTTTATTTTGTTAGGGTCGAGGAATAATGACGACGAATGAAAAAACATTCACTCATATCATGTCATTTTCTGAACCCTATATACCCGATATCGTTATTCTGTACCCACAATAAATTTTGATTTCACAAACTACCCGTCCCCACAAAAGAGGAACCATAATGGTGTGCGTAAGTGAGTCCCTAGAGTAGATACCTATTATACTACTCAAGATCATCCGACACTTTATAGCCCATATTGTAGATTTTGTGCCCACAATAAATTGTGATTCCACACAATACTCGTCCCTACAAGAAATGAACCATAATGGCGTGCGTAAGTGAGTCTCCACAGTAATATTACTCATGATTATCTGTTTTCCTTTCATTCAAATAATGGTTTTCAATTGCATTCTAGTTCAATTTATGATTTTGTGAATGTCAAGAGATATTACAAAAGTTGAAACAACATTAACTTTCGTCATATCACTTCCATGAACCCTATATAGCCGTTATCATAGATTCAGTACCCACAATAAATTGTGAATCTACAGAATAATACTCGTCCCCACATAAGAAATGAACCGTAATGGTGTGCGTAAATGAGTCCCCATAGTAAATTCCTATACTACTTGAAGTCCTCCGACACTTCTCTTTTTGTTATAACAAATACGGTCATAAAGTTCACCCTTATCTATTGGAATATGAGAAATTTACCAAGGATCGGTCGATATTGCAACAATTTGTGGACAAAATATATATCATATTTTCGAGATATGTATCTTCTATGAAGAGGTATTTATTATGTTTCGAACATCTGATACCATTACCAAAGAATAATTTATGTTCGTATGGAAGAATCCTTTGCCTATCAAATTTCCATAATCTCTTTTCAGTGCATTATGGAAAAAAAAGAATTCTTATCGGTATAACATTAAAACTGATGAACTATCATATGTCCTAATAGCCTCAGCAACCTAATAATATATAGATTCATCATAATTGAAAAACAATAGGTTCTCACAATAAATTCCGGTTGAACATATTCCACACTCCAGCAGAAACCATTAATTGTCTCAGAGTAATTTAATATTATAGAGGGAGCCACTACACGGCACAAAAATATGTCCTCACAATATATTTACTCCTATACCCCTTACTCATGTAGTTTCTGCCGATATTATGGGGACACACTATTTTCAACTATAAATTTGTTACAATTGAAAATAAAATTTAGAATAACTCATAATATTATAGGAAATTCAATTCTTCATTCAGCATAACTGATAAATCGCGGGAGAACATAATAATAAACGGATTTTATTGTGAAAATGTTGTGGGGACGTGTACATGTCCCCGCAATAAAAAATGTCTCCACAACCCAGTAAAATTCACGGGTGAAACCCCACAATAAAGGAGTGACGTACGCACTACCTCACAGGTGGCGTGGATATGTGTGCATATCTTACAAGTAACAATTTTTGTAGAGAATTTCAAGATCAACAACTTTGGATTGAGGTTTTTTCCGATAAAACTTACCGTTTTTGAAAAAATTCAAAAAACCTCAAATGTTGACCTTTGACCCCGAAACACTTTTGAAGCACACATAGGATCGATAGGGATTTCTGAAACTTTATTCGTAATGATAAACTCCAGCTCTCCACCAATATTTGGCTTTCCGGGAATTTTTGTTATTTCAAATGTCTACCTATATTGACCGGAGTATAAAATATATATTTATATCAAATAGATGCATACTTCAAATTTCATCTTATATGTTTGTGAAAGGTAGACAACGAGAAGAAAACTTTCTTTTACTTCTTGGAATTCGTGGCTTTTCGTTTGTATATATTTGACAATACAATTCATCTCTTTTCTCTATCATATTCATCAGTACAAATGAATGTTTCATCGTCACCCAACATTTCTGGAAGATAAATAATTGTGAATAGAACGAGCAGAAGTTTTTCTTTTACTTCTTGGCATTTGTGGCTTTTCGTTTGTATACAGCGTGTCTCACTTTAAACGACCCTCTCTCTATATCTCAGTTATTTAGTCGATTCAAACCAAATTTGATGTGGTATGAATAATCATCAATTTGATCAGTTTTACAGAGATGAACATTATTTTGGACAGTGCCGTGCGTTTTTATTGGTATAAAAAGGGGATCTAACCTCATATTATTGTTCTTCATGGTTCGACACCCCCAAAGGATTTTGAAAAAACGGGCACATCGACACTGTATTTTTGCGAGCGTAAATACTCGTTTTGAAGGAATTTTCAGAAGAACGATCATCAAATGTGGTCGGAGTTACTTCAACAACCGCCCTTCCTCTGTCGCTTCCTTTTATGTGCATTCACTTTTCTAAGCTAAACAGACGATACTTGAGCACGTGCTAGTTTAATTATATTTATCAGTTCTTCCCTGTTTCGAGACCAATTTTTGTATAATACTGTATCCTCAATAATTCCTCAGAAGTAAAGATGCATAGGAGTTAGGTCCGGTGAACGTGGGGGCAACTCTATCAGAGATCTTTCTCTCCCAATTCACTTATTGGTGAAATGTTTCAAATGCAAATTTCTGGCAATAACTGAAGAGGGCGGACTGAATGTGATGATCGTTCTTTTGAAAATTCCGTTAAAACGAGTATTTACGCTCACAAACATGCATCAGTTTTGATGTGCCCGTTTTTTCAAAACCCTTTATAGAAAGTAGGTGGATATTTACATATAGGGGTTTCGAACGATGAAAAACAATAATATGAGGTTAGATATGCTGTAAAAAAATGCCTTATATGATTTCATGAAAAATCGACCCCTTTATATATCAATAAAAACGCACGGCACTATCCAAAATAATGTTCATCTCTGTAAAACTGATCATATTGATGGTTATTCATACCACACCAAATTTGGTTGGAATCGCATGACTAATAACTGAGATATGGAGGGGGGCCGTTTAAAGTGAGACACACTGTATATTTGACAACACAATTAATCTGTTTTCTCTATCGTTTTCTGTAAAAAAGAGTTCGTCACCCAACATAACTAGAATATAAATAATTCATTAATATTCCTCACCTATTGGGTTAGTGTCTACCTATTACAGTTACGTCAAATAAAAATAATCACGTTGTGCACACATTCCAAAATGAGCAGATTTGAGATACATTTCAACGAATTGATCAATTTCAAAGATTCAGTATGTTTGTAAAATAGTCTTATAAAATTCCACTCGTGATTGGATCGATCTTATAGGTCTGTTTTTCATTTCATAACTCAACTGAGTTGCTTGAAGGAAACGACACTCGTCATGCGGACTCGTAGTGTTTCCAAGCAACTCAGTTTCATAGTTGTATTAAATCAACAGCGAAAATCCAATCACTTGTGGTATTACCACTGAAGATATTATATATTCACCAATGTCTACAATCTTTGTCTTGATCAAGAGCATAATAGGATAAAAAACATGAAACTGTCCTAATCATTTTACATTTCTAAAATTTTCCCTAGAAAAACAGAGATCGCATTATATTTTCAATTTGTGTATATCCAATCCATGAAAATATGAACTATTTTTGAAGAGAGGAAACTCAAATATATTTCCCTTAAAAATAATATTCCCAAATATTTTCTCTTCTCAGTAATCACTGATGATGTTTCATCCCATATTGCACATTTCATTGACGCATGAGACAGAGACAATGAAGCGTATATTGAGTCTGAGAAACCGTTTATTTCTGCCCAGATGATTCGAGTCGGAAAGTAAATGGAACGAAGGCCCATTCACCGACCTCTGCAGAACTCTGACACCGATAATTTTTCAAGCATACCTGCAATGTTGAGAAATGTTTTTCATTCGTCGAGATAGTAGAGAAAACAGCAATATGTTACCCATAGTCCAGGGGTTGCTGGATTTTATTTTTCGAGTATATCAAAAATCATTTCGTTGATTTGAATTTTGTATCCTTGCGATTTTGATCGGAAGAGAAATCTGCATTCATGATCACAACGCATTTTTTCAACAATATATCAATAGAAATAGAAATCGAAAAACGATAAGATTTTCACGATAAATATATTTCGAGATATATTTATATATATTTTTCACAACATGTTTCGCTAACACTGTAGCTTCATCAGGTATAAGTTCACTAAACTAACTACTACAACCATATTTATACCTAATTACATTATTAGTTATAACAATATTTGTACCTGTAGGGATTAAAGAATGTTTATCCTCTTTTTATTGCGGTAAATAACAAAAAATAAAATGACTATCTAATTAAGCTATTTTTAGGAAAACAAATTCAACAAAGGAGAATTATTCAAATCTAATTGGTCATTGAGCAAAAGATTTGAATTCTTGAGTCTATTAATTTCGAGTGTTTCTAACTAGTTAAGTTTCACTCCTTTGTTTTCAACATGTAATATTTTGAATTCTTCATCAAAATCGTGATTTTCTTCTAAAAGGTGGTTGGAATATTTGGAATTTGTTTTCCTATTTACATAACTCATGTGGTGCTCATGGATGCGATTTTTGAAAGTTCTCCCAGTCTGAACAATGTATACCTTTGGGCAAGTTCCACAATTCAGTCTATATACTCCTGATTTTTCATATTTGGGAACTATGTCTTTATTATTTTTGATAAACTTTCCCAAAGTATTATTTGTTCTATAAGCAATGTTAGTGTATTGTTTATGCAAAAATAAAGCTACTTTTTCGGTTGCTTATCCTAAATAGGTCAATATTTTGTAATTTCGGTCGGTGTTTTTGTTAAAAGGAAAAACTTGATTAATAGCTCTTGAATGGAGTTTATTTTTGAGAATATTTTCTATGATGTTAACTTTATATCCATTATTAACTGCAATTTGTTTCATGATGTTCAGTTCTTTATTGAATTTTTCTTCTGAAAGTGGAACATTAACCAATCTATGAATCATACTATGATAAGCTGCAACTTTATGTTGATAAGGATGATTTGAGTCAGAATGGATAGTGATATCGGTGTGGGAAGGTTTATGAAAAATTGAAAAATCATATTTTTTGTTTAGTTTCGTTATTGTCAAGTCCAAGAAATTGATTGAGTTCTCCGATTCTATTTCAATAGTGAATTTTATATTTACCGCAATAAAAAGAGGATAAACATTCTTTTATCCCTACAGGTACAAATATTGTTATAACTAATAATGTAATTAGGTATAAATATGGTTGTTATCGTAGTAGTTAGTTCAGTGTACTTATACCTGATGAAGCTACAGTGTTAGCGAAACATGTTGTGAAAAATATATATAAATATATTTATCGTGAAAATCTTATCGTTTTTCGTTTGTTTACAATAACTATTGATTTTCATCAAGTAACGGCCAAGTCAATTGAAAACAATAGAAATAATACACAAAAATCTCTAAAAATTTATTCCATAATATGTTGCGAACCCCTTCAGAGATTAGTGAAGAAGAAACGAAAAATATGGACAAGGCAATGGCTCCAAAGAAGAAATATTGGTGGAGGAGTCTTACCAATGATTTTTCAAGAAATCAGATTGGTAGATCCAAATAATCATGTATGTAATTGTAATGAACGATGCCTTAACTCCTGATTCTATGGAATATATATGAAGTACTTATTATCAATAATTAAAAGGACGAGTGATTCAGAACACCTACCAGTTATTTGGCCGTGAGAATTACTAGCAATATCATTCAATGCATCTGACATCTTATCTCTCTTATGGTAATCTTTTTGTCTGATGTAATGCAAAAGTTCTTTGGTACTATATAGAGATCTATCAGGAACGTTACTTGCTCCTCGGTCCAATTTCAAGCAGCAGACATTTCCAACAGTCCAAAACTTATAAGCCTTAAGTATTCTGATGTATCGATTTTCGGTGTCAACAAACAACCCTTACCTTACTTTTTCATCAAACAAGTAAAATATTTAGAACATGTTCTAATTTCAGCTGCTGTTTGATATGACGTCATTGATCACACTTCCATAGTTTGATCATAGTGAGACACGGACTTTAGATGCTTGTTTTGTGACTTGTCTCCCTCCCTTTTAGTGGCTGTAATGGATAATATAATCGATGTTTTAATAATGCTGGGCTATGAGGGTGTCTAAAGGTAGAAAAATATGCAGTGAAGAAGTCTGTTGCTAATTAAAAAAAATCTTATAGAAGATGAGAAGCGGTTATATCATCGAGTGTTATTCATCCCTCCGAATAACGTATAAAAATATATAATATAAAATAATTGAGGAAATCCTCTCCTTTTTCGAATTTCTCGGAAAATATACGGAATTTCAAAAATTACAAAACGGCATCTTGTCTGGTACATAAAGTAACGAATTTCGTTCCATCCATAACAATTGACCTGATTCGACCTACAAGTTTATATTCCCGTCCGTTCGTGAATTAATTTACTGAATCGCGCCTGGCGCTAGTATCATTAGCCACTGCTAATAAATCAATGAATTGTGATTGGTTTCGCCAAGGTCGATCGCGTTAACAGCACCTCAAGTGGCAGGTAAGTGAATTCGAAGAAAGAATTTGCTCTCTCGAACATTGATCTTCGTTGTAACTGTGGTCGTGTTTTGAAAATCAGTCTGTATATGGTGAGATTTTTCTGGGTTTTTCACAAGAATATAACGGCCCATCGATATTATTTAATATTTTGAATCGATTAGAATACATAGAATCGCTTATTCATATCGATATTTTTCTCATATATCATATTTTTTAATATACTCACCTTTTTGCTGAAATTGGAACTGGCATGATCGATTCCTGAGAGTATCACAGGGTACAGAGTGTTTTCCAATAGCGGGCTTCTCATTAGCGTTGATTAATTTTGGAGACCTATTTTTTTCAAAGGCATCGACTTCTGAGGGTCATTAGCCTTTTCTATTTTGATTGAGCTAGATTTTATTGAAAAGTCCCGTCTAGGATAGTTTTCATTTTGTCACTATTTAGGCAGTCTTTCAAATTATTTGGGATGTTGTAGATTCTTCGAGCATTGTCGTATTGGTGGCATTGTAATAATATATGTTCTACAGTCAGAGTGGATTGGCATGTTTGACATTCTGGTTGTCTTTCTCCTGTTGACATATATAGATAGCTATAGAGGTTGAGTTTGTATGACCTATTCTGAATTGGGGTCCATCTGGCATTCCATTTTTTATGACAGGTCCTGTTATTCTGTATTATCTATTATCATCATCGTGATTTGATATCATCCATTATCCATTTCAAGTGTGGTTCATCCCCCCCACTGAATCTATCTGAGCAGTCTATAGACACCAAATAATAATTCTCACAATTTCTGTGATCTCATTCCTGTGAATTCAATTGAGAAATTGTGTAGAGTTATAATAATTGCGCAACTTTGCCATGATTTGACCAGTCCCATCTCTTGCCTTTTATAATATCTTAATGATAAGGCTCGAATTTCAGCCACCCTGTAAGGATTTAGCCTCCATCCAATCATTCTTGGTCTCCGAGTACCCAACCAGAAATTATATCAATTTTATTCTATTTATGTTCCATTCTGAGTGTCATTCTCATTGCTTTTTCTCTCCCACGAATTCCACCCTCCTCTCGAACTGCTCTTGATGACAGGCCGGGTCGCTTATATATGACACCAGTCGTAGTGAATTGGAAACCTCATTATGTGCGCTCTAACGTTGCTTTCTCCAGCTTGCCCGTGAAGCAGTTTATTCCTGCTTTGAGTAGCCAAGTTAATGGAAAGAGTGCCATTCAGTGACCCCTGCAGTAGGTACCCACTCAAAAGGCGATCATTTTTCAAACATACCTGTATCACTCACTGCATAATGGACCCCATACGTCGCAATTCGTGAAAAGCGATATTTTATCCGACCAGATGAGGGAGTCTGCATTTGATTAGTTCGGAAAACGGCATAACAGAATACGTCGGAGAGGGCTTATTTGTCGAACGTCGAAGTCACGAAATATGAGATATTTGCGGAATACATTCGCGTTGGAACCAGAAAGCATACGGGAAAGAAATGAATACGATAGAGAGCTGACAGTTGCAGGAATATTGGGCGGTAAGAATCGATCTAGCTGCAATTGGTCTTCCATTTATCATTCATAGAATCCGTATTCAAGAGTTGATCTCTATCAGTAAATGGATATTACACTGTCAATCAAAACAAATGTAATGGTATCCTTGCGAGTTTAGAGAGAGGTCAGATATTGCGCTCATAGCTCAGTTTACAATATGAGAAACTGGTAATAACAAGATTGTACTCAATAACAAGATCGCACTCAAGAGGTTGCTATACACAGAGATACTTTTTATTTTAGTCGGGCTCTTGTTGATTATTTGTTAGTGTTCAAATAGATGGATGGATATTGACTGGTGAATTCACTAATTCACTCCCTATATTGATCTTGGTCTCAAATCTCTTGATTTAGCCTACTTCGATGAACATTGCGTGGGTATATCTCGAAAAGTTTAGGCGCGTTTACAATCAAATTTACAATTTACTGCAGGTGTCAATACAAGAATATTTGATTATGAATGATTATTATCTCTAATAGTTTCATATAGCCATTTTTCAATGAGTTTGATGCGATTAGGTATAGAACATGATTGAAACAAAGTTTTTCAAATATCCTTCGACGGTAGCGCCTTTATTGTTGTTGTAACGTAATGAGCTGAAATTCAATTGTTTCGAATCAAGGATTTTTTTTCTGAAACAATCGAAGACTCGAAGAGTAACGCCACCAGATCTTATTTTCATCACTGTGTTGAATATCCTAAAGAGACTGACAGAAAGTATACACATCATATGCGTATCTCTTATCAATGAATAATGACAAGTATAGATACATATGTGTAATCGCTACTGCCTCAAAAGATATCCCAAAAGACGTTATACAGTGGCGTTCAACTCTCCGTGCTTGGCGAGAAAGTGAAAAAAATTGAATAAAAATTATGTCTCAAAAAACCTTTTTTGAAAGAATGTTATGCGGAAAAATTGTTGAGAATAAATTTTATTTAAAAGTGGCTGATAATGGCTGATGAGTTGTGAAGTAGATTTTCGGACTTCCATTGTCTAAAGGTATGGAGATTTGAATCCTGAGACAAGAAAACATGAGTCATGCTGAAAACGACATAAATAAAGAAAAGTATCGAATCACACGAAAGCGTATAAGGGCCACCGAGATTTTTTTATATTTTTTCCGACTTTAAACTCGGAATTTCCGACTTTAAACTCGGAATTTCCGACTTCAAACACGGAATTTCCGAGTTAAAAGTCGGAATTTTGTATTACGATGGATGATATAGATCTGATAATCTAGTAGAATTCGATGCTACAATTATTGCTACCAAACTCAAGCTTGTATTTTTTTCTCAAGAAGGTGGACCTCATAATGCCTTATACTTATGATGATGTCAGGCATGTTTTTGTTCCATAAGTTTATTCATTAAACTACACTTTTTTTTTAATGTACTATCACCCCCAGAAAGCTCGGTAGGTACATATTTTCGACTCACCATGTACATGAAGTTGAAGAAAAAATAAAGCTTTGAATGGAAATATGAATAATCAACAGCCTGAATAGGTGGACTAGAAGAAATAAAATGAAATAAAAGATAAATAAGATACAGAAGAATTTCAAACCGAGTTTGTCACGACGTTTCGATTGTGTGTATTTACAATCTACTTCAGGTGATTTCCCACCTGAAGATAATCGAAACATCCTTTGAAAAATTTTCCACTCACATCTGAGTTCACGGATTCCAGACTTGCAAGTTCTCCAAGGTGTGCATAATTGATTCCTCTGAAACTCCAATTAATCTTGTATGTATTCCATCAATACCGCTCATACATTGTTGAACAATGTCCTAATAATCGCTATTATCCAAGTTCCCAGTTTTCAACTGTTGGAAATTCTGTGCTCTCGAAGCAGAATCCAACAGAGTGTGTCTATTCATTAGTGCGGAGCCGACTACAAGATTTGGTATGTTCTTTTTGGGAAACTGCGTTCCACAACTTCCCTCCCACTGAAGTGGTGGAATAGCCGAAACTCCATTACTACAAATTACTACCCACGATATGTCATTCTTATTTATTGACTTTAGACGTCCGAGAGTAGAGAACTCCCTCACGTCGTAACTCACGTTAGGGAAACCTCCGTAATTATGGTTATCGGGTAATTAAGAAGACACTCTGGAGTAATCCAAACTTTATATCTGTCGAGATAGGTGCATACTTTCGATATGTGAAGGTCCCGAAGAAAATGGCAGCAGCTTTGAACTTTGGTATCGGTAAACAACTTTCCTCTCATCATTACGTTACAAAGCTCATGGTAAACACAGCCCACTTCATCCACGAAAATGGGAGATGTAGAAATATCGCGAGCAAAATATTTCAAGCAATAACGTTATTGATAGTTAAAATTGGGAGTTTGAAGAGATTGAAGAGTTAAAACAGATAGTTGCTGATTTGAATCCCACAGGATCTAATTCGCGATAGAAAATAACACGTAGCACTATCTCATGGTAACAACTCGAACTTCTCGAAGTGGTATCGTTTTTGTTTTGTTTTCATATTTTTGATATTTGTGTCATTGTGACATAGGTGTCGTTGCCACCAAACAATAACTGAAACGAGAAAAACTATAAGATTTCACATGTATTTCACCAGAACATCTCTCGAAAAACTACTGGAAGTACACATTTCACATCATAAGCGAACATAAACAGAACAGAGGTAAGTTTGTCTGTGGGTTATCCCTCAGGGAGTTCAGTGGTTTTCCCACTACGAATGGTTCACGAGTCACCGCTAGGTAGCGTATCGCTTAGCACCTATCGCGAATACAAGTCAATTTCTATAATGACATAAGGGGATTCGCCTTCTGACCATGGTAGAGGACAGGCGGCGTCCTCGAGGTTTTGAAGTCAAGTTAATGTTTGTGTATGTCGATACTGAAATATAAGAAAATTTATTGGAAATATATTTATAAAAGTGAAGTTTAGTGAATACTAGTGGAAAACAATTGGTCCTTTTGTCTCTACGCTGGTACCCAGGCCAGATGACAACGGATTTGTCGGATAAGGGGGCCATACCTGTATCGAAGTTTATAAAACTTATTTGTGAAATACAACATTTTGGATTTTGTGATCATAAATAGAATCCTTATGGGGTATGAGATAGTCTCAGATCCACTTTGAGGTGGGCCCCATTGAGGTTATATAATCAAATATTGCGTGTACTTGGCTGGATAGTCCTGCTAACTTAGGCCATTCAAATTGAAGAGAAGAAGAAGAATGACATAAGGGTTGAAGGTAAACAGAGACTCAATAAGGAAGTTTGGATAGACAAAATTGCAACTACCAGAGCAATTATAACTGATCTATCCAACGATAACTGTAAGAGTAATATGATTCATACTATAAAAGCATTTGCTGATAGAGTTGAGTAATTGGTAGAGTTGTTGAAATATGGTCTGAAAATATAACAGGGTTTGTCTGTATGTTCCTCTATATATTTTTGCCCAGGTCATTTATTGTGTATACAGTAGTAGAAGTAGATTAGGGTAAATCTTCATTCTATCTTTTTCAACGTTTTTCATCAATTGTGAATTGGATCATCTCTCCGAACAACAAACTCACTAGAATAGTAACACCCCAAATTGTCTGAAACCAACATGAAATCTCGTAACATTTGAAAGTGATAATCATCCGATGACAAATTTTTTTAAGGTTCTCAAATAAATATATCCTTCAGTATAGGTACTTATATGAAGAATATAATTATGTGCATCAATCTTCAATTTTCGTCATATAAGACAGTGCCTCGTTTAGATATAAGTGGTTTATAGGCATTTTTTGACAACGCTGACAGTGACAGCACGAAACGTCTCGTTTTAAAATCAAATATTGTTTGATGGTTCATTTAACGGCATATTTCCAGTTTTGTGTGAACATGTGAATAACATTATATTTAAAAACTCTGTTTATTCTGCTTAATTCGAATGTGAAGGATGGTGAAATGTGAGAAATTCAATTTAAAAGTGGTGCCCAGAACACAACATTTCACTGGTGAGTTACTCAGTGTCGTATCATTCGTTGTATAAACATTGTGTACCCATCCTAATATGCAAAACAATTTGTGGTAATTTGAAAATATTATCGGGTTTTGAAAAGATGAGAAGTTAGTGTAAGATGTACATTTTCGGAAAACTTTGATTTTATATGGTTTTAATCAACATTCAGGAAAAACGGATATGATAATTTTGTTAGCATGTCAATTTATTCAAATTCAGGTCCTTTCAAGATAGCAAGACACTGGTACTGGGGGAATCTGTTATTGCTATCGTTGTTTTAGAACATAGGGTCAATTTAGTCAGCTTTGTCTTCGGTCTTTGTCCTAATTTCAGTCTTTAAGCCAAGTTGAATCCATGCATTTACATAAGAGCATTTATACAACAATTTTTGTCTTAGTCTCAAGTCTTCGTCCTAAAAACGTGACCTTGAGAGTTCCTAATTTTCAACTTTATGTTTAGGACTAAGACCACGGAGTCAGTGCGCATACTCCCCATTCCAGAGTAACCACAGAAATATAATGTGTGAACCGTCTGTGACGATTTTTGGCAAATTTGAGAATGTAGAATAGTGCAAAGATCATTCATTCATCAAAAAATACACATTATTATCCATACATGTTTTCACCTTTTCAAGTAATGAATATTTGTTTATATTGATGTCATTGTCTTAATGCCTTAGTATCTTGAGTTGTATAAATAGTCATGTCCTTATTCCTTAAGACAAAGACTGAAGACTGGGATTGAGACTGAGACTTAAGATAAAGACAAGGATGACTAAATAGACCCATAGATTTTATAACGCTAGATCCGGCATCATGTAAAATTTGTTTGGTATTAGAGGGGTCTGCAAGAAAGTAGGTACTATGATCACGTGGTCTAACACATGTGTGGTCAAAAATCAAAACAACCAATCAATGGCTTAGTACTTTCAAGCCCCCTGGACCTTCAAAACAAATAACCTGGATACCGGATCTACCGTAAGATATAAGATGTTTTAGAATGAGGTAACTCTAGTAACTGATTTAGATGTTGGCTTTGAACAACTTCTCACAGTAGTGGCAAGGATTTTGCGTTATTGTGTGTCACATTATAATAGTCAAAAATATATTTGTGGAATGATTGGAATATTGGCAGCGAATAATCTCATGAATGGCACTTTGAATGACTAACTGGTTCTACTTAAATAAAAATTGATGATTTATTTTTACGCATAACTCACGATATTTTGATTAATGAGCTAGCATTCGATGAGACAATCCTGACAAAAATGTATCATAATTACCTCCATATTCTCGCCAATATATCTGACTCATACAAATGTACCTAATGTTAACTTGCTAGGGTTCTCATTGTTTCCTTTATCGAATGTAATTTTTCTTCTCCCAGCATTCGGAACACAAATGCCACATAAATATTGGTATTCAATTTGTAACCGACGGAAAACATATTTCCACGGAGTCACAGGTGAAATTGTGCGAGATAAAGTTGTAATTTCGAGTTTTATTCTGGAACGAATATAATTTTTCATCATTTCTCCTGTTGCTCTAATGGCAAGGGGTATCTCTGCTGGAAGAATTAAATTCAATTCGAACGTTTATCAGCGTTCTCTTTTCTATGGTTCGGAATACGAACGGACTGGAACGTGTCGTTTGCATTCGAAAACAGATTTCAGCAGGTTCATCAGAAAAAATATATACCAATATAATCATTCATCGACTCGACCGAACTGATTTCTGATGAGGTCTCAAATAAAACTGTAATGATGATAACTTTTCAGATAATGGTTCTACCAATCGCACACTGCATATGGACATCTCTCATCTCTACCTCATCTCTGTTTACTCAAATTTCTCCTAGCTTACCTGTTTGCTACTTTAGAATTCCCCTTACTTTAACTTTGAACATCTTCAGACAGATTAGCTAGGGTCCATATTTTGATCTGATTAATTTCATGTAGAAAGATGATGGTTCAAACTATAGGTCGGATATCATTTGAGAATTAATTATTTGATGTAGGAATACGTTTTTAGAATAAGAGAGTGCTGTATTCGGTATTTTGTGCAGATTCTTGTTCACTCTTAAGAGCCTAGATATGTTATATAGAAAGTTGTAACCACTATAATCAACCCGTTCTCCATTACTCCATTATCTTCTGAGCTACTGGAAAATTAAAACAGCGTTGTTACTTTTCTCTTTATAAGTATGGAAGTGGAAATTCCTAGCTAAGAAGTTGATGTACTTACTTCGAATACAAAACTTTCATTCACTTATCGAATAATCACACTCAATAAACAAAACTGTAAAATAATAATATTTATAATTTGTTTCTCGGTGGATGATTGTTGGAACTTTTTTCTATCAAGGTCATTATGCTTTCAGTCATATGGCAACTTGATTAAATAGAAAAGAATAGTATGACAGGTGATCTCATATACGTGATAGCTACTGCTTCTTGGATGAAAATGATATTTCTCCGTAATGTAAAGATCTGTTTCGAAAGCTAATGTGAACATAATGATTATGCATGGAATATACTCCACCCGCATCATATCTCCCCATGAACAAGTGACATTGAACAAAAATAAATTGTAATTTTAAGTTATAAACAGAAAAAAATTCTTTTCAGCGAACGTTTCTCTCGTTGCTCTAATGACATTAGATATCTTCACCAGTGAAATTAAATTCTACCAATTCCAGCATTTATCAGTGCCTTTTTTAACGATTCGACAGCACCAGGGAATGGAACGTGTCGTTTACATCTGAGAGCAGATTTCAACCGAAGGTATCCGGGACACAGGCGCAAAGAATTGCTGATAATTGCGTTTTCTGTTCCTGTTTTATGTGACATTTCGGGTTACACACATTCAGAATCAGAATTTCATGGATTTCAACTGGGCAGGCTACAAAGAAACGATGATTAAAAATATCATTCCATTGTTTTCGGTTCGAAAATAAATATGAATTTTTCATGATTTTCATGAATTTTATGTACTATACCTACACATTCCTTACAAAATCATACACGGGCTATGGAAGCTATAACTTCACAATGTTTCATAACATTTCATAAAATTTTACAAAAATTGAGGACAGTTAAGTTGTTTTCGTTAGAAAAATACTTCCTCATCAAGACCCATACTTGGTCAATTTCATTAGTCTGAGTGTTTGACAGCTCTTTTTTCTCAGTCATGGCTACATAGTTGAAGAAAATAAAACTCCATACTTCTGAATTCATCAGGAAAAATTTAAATTCTATCGAATATAATTCTGGGTAGATTTCGAAATATATCAGGATCTCATTTCGTCATGTCTTGTACTAATTAGCTTTTTTGCTTTAATAATACATAGTCAGTATTCGAAGTTACCCTGAAAAATCATCAACGCCTCCACTACTACACTATCTTGCGACAAACGAGAATGAGCGTTCATATAGCACTTTCAAGGAATACAAACACACCGAATACGGATGAACAAACTCAGTCCCGGGAATTTGAATTTCGTGAAAATTATATTTAAATTTTGACTTCACATTTGCATTTCAGGTAAAACTAGTGTAACTCATTGCAAACGCTTCGTTGAGATTCCTTAAGTGAGCTCAGCTGTGATAACAAATTGATTTGTTGTTTGTAAAAAATAATGAATGTTCGGAATCATATTGTTTCGAGTAGGTATTCGAGAGATTTATTTTATCAACTTTGGAATGATATATATCTCCCTTAGTATGCATTTTGGGCCATAAGTTCATTCATCAAACTATACCTACTTTATTTTCAATGTACTATCACCCCCAGAACACATTTTTGACTCACCCTGTATATGGTATATAAAAACATCAGTAGTTAGGCCTGGTATAGTTCGTGTTCTGTTAGGTACCATATATTCGCAATTGATCATATCTCATTGTATCTTCTTCTTATGTGTGGAAAGAAACAATCATAAAATATAATGAAGAGATTGAATAAATGTTTTCATTCATATTAAGTTCGCCGTGGTGGCGATGAGCGCAAAGCGCGATGATTATAATGGAAGTCCATCACGGTCGTGGGTTCGATTCCCAGGCCCGTCAGAAATAACAAAAAAGACGAGGCGACTGGGTGTAGCGTGTTCTGTCCATACATGAATATATACATACAAAAGTTTCTGTGGCAAATGATTAGTTTCGATGCCAGTATGAGTGAAATGAATGAGTGAATGAATGAATGTGGATGAGTGAAAGGTGAGGGCGAACCTTAAAAAAAAAATCATATTAGGTTTGTTCTAGCAACGATTTCGAATAGTTTGCAATCGTCCGAAGCATGCGCATACTGATTTATGCGTTTATTAATTCAGAGTATGCGCATGCTCCGGACGATTGCAAACTATTCGAAATTGCTGCTAGAACAAACCTATTATCATAGCTGTATTGAGCAGTGCCATTTCTGTTCTCTCAATACATATTGTGAGAAAAAAAAGATGAATTCGGGGCGATATTGCTAGAGTATATATAATGTGTATTTATTTCTCTCCAGGATTCCCCAAGAGTGAATATGCCCTTTTCAGCAAATAGGTAAGCATAGGAAATTACAATTCAATAAAAGAAAAAGAATGAACTCGAATCTGAAAGACACCACTTCCATATTCATGAATTCCGTTGTGCTAGATGCAAATAGATAGTTCATGTTGTTTTTTTCATGTTTTATTCACTATAGTTTTAGTAACTTAAGTCCATGCAATGGACAAAATGGAAACAGATTCCTGCGTTATCTTCTAGTGTACAAAGCCCTATGGCTCCGTTAAGGGCATAGCGATTCATGAATTGAGATTTGTTAGTTCAGTGATAGTGCTGTTGAATCCCAAACTGGAAACAAACACATCTGTCCCATATTCCCTGAGCTACCCGATTAGATCCATCTCACTTATCAAACTCGGTAATTTCGTGGTTATAGATATCTGATCTATTTCAACCATTTATGATAATAATAATGAATATAATTTGGGATAAATATCTCGATTTGGTCAATGCACTTCAAATAATTTGCATTAGAATCCTCATACAGGCTCTTTGAGATTGATTGAAATAAGAAATAATCTCTCAAATTAGATATCAAACGACCTTCAGAGTACCCCAAGTATTACATTGATATTTCAGAAATAATCAGAACATTTTCAAGCCATCAGACTTGTCTCTTCAATGTCACTTTTTATGGACACACGAGTCACAAGTCGTCCAGTTTGTTCTGAAATTAGCTCTAGAAGTTGACGTTTCTCCTACTGACACAACAAAATGATTCATATAGGCAACACTTTTAGTGCCTAGGAGATAAAATTTGTATTTTAAATCCTATGATTTGAAAATGAAGTACCTAGTAGCATTGTGATATGATTGTGATTACTGAGTTAGAAAGAACTAGCTCATTAAGATAAAACAATAACATAGTATTTATTCATACCTACATAATATTTAATCCATTTGTGATGATTTTGATATCGAAACTACACTTGAAAATCGAATAAATCGGATTTGTCGACAGAAAAAATTTTTCAAGGCCACCCTTGAGGTAAGTGAGTTCAGTTGAGTTTGTATAAAATGAAGAACTTTCAGTACTCCCACTTCAATGAATTTCCTCTATCAAAATCAAATGAATAACAAGAATATTGGAGTATAAGCCTATCCAGAACACGTGATCAAAAATGGATGCCTTGGGGCATACACGGAGTGTTTTGTCTACTTGATTACATGTGTTTATAGTTTGAATTTCCTTTTTGAAGGTTTCAAAATTGAATACTTACAATGACTTGTGATAATAAAAGTGATTATCTGTTATCGTTGGAGACTGAAGATAAAGACATCGCATGACGGTATAAGTCATTCAATGCATCGATCCTTTCACTCTGATGGATCAGTTAAAGCAGCTGGTTTTCCTAAAATTTGAAACCACATTTCGCAACAAATACCTTCATGCAAAGTTATGATGTAACTTAACTGGATTTTTGAGAGTTGATTCAATTCTGTTTTGTGTGCAAAATGTAGTACACTGGGTATATTGAAAAACTTCACATCATCACGATTTCCTCGACTCCCACACTTAACAACACAACAAGTATGTGGCATGTTTTGTCTATCTTCAATTTTATGAGAAAATTCACAAATCACAATATAGTCTGGACACAGAATATTCACAAATGAATGTTTAAATTCGTTTCGGAGTTAAAACTTATTTCAGATTAAAATCACAAGGTTCAAATAGCAAGAGTTCTAATGTACTCAAATGGTTTGTATGCCCCAAGGTATCCATCTCAAATTTGATTTGACAGCGTCTTGGTTTAGTCTATTATCAAATCCCGTACGAACAAAAGTTAGGTTAGTTCTTCTACTTTTGTATGATATTCTCCTGCTATTATTGGGCAAAAATTATTCAATATGCTTCCACTGGCACTGAAATCCTGTGAAACAATAAGGACCTTTAAATGCGGCCTGAAAAAAATGCTCTGATAATATTTTTTATTCGGTTGATGAATTTATGAATTTTGCCAATTGAAACAGTGACGTCTAATTGTGATTTGTCTTTTTATATAACGTAATTTTAAGCTGAACTTATGTCATATTTTATAATTTTCTTATTTATTGTCATTGTGTATTTAAGCTACCTTTACTTTTAACTCCTACCTGTCTGACTGATCCTATACAAATTTTATTTGTCAAAAAGGAAATAAAGTATTATTATTATCATCAGTTTTTTTTCTTCCTTTCACTGTCATTAGACTATATTTTTCTTCAAGGATTTTGATATGCATGCACGACCGTCATTTAGTGTGTATAGAATTCAGTGGTTCTTCTGCGATTTTTCATACAAAAATATATATTCCTTTTATAAATCGACTCTTACATTCTGATATCGACAAAAATATAGCAGGCACTTGTATTTCGATATCATTTTCAAGAGTTTTTGGTAAAAAACAATAAGATATTTCCCGTTTGACAGAATCGCGTCAGCGCATATGACATATTTACTTCATTTGTCATTAAAAGATGAGAGTTGGTTATCTTTCAAAGAATATTTGATGAAATATAAGAGTTAATTTGTGTGCATAAATGATGAGAAGTAAATACTGAGTTTCAACATCTCTAATGAAAGCGATAGGGATTGAGTAATCATTACAGTGTAAATCCGCCTTTATTGGCCAATTCATTGCCACTACCCTCTATCTGTCAGAAAATTACTCGCATTTTCTTGAAAACATATCAATTCTTTTGATTGCAGATAAAAAAGGCATGTTTAATTCGGATCAGAAGTGTGCCTGTGACTCGCAAACTCAAAATTCACTTGTCAAACAAAGTGTCACTCTTGATCCCAATAAAACAATGTACTATTGTTTCCTCTATCAGCACGCGTTTTGGTATTTCTCATTCTATCGTATAATCAAGATCTCTTCGAGTGTGATTCCCGAAGTTATATTTATCACGCAGTTACTAATCTTCCCTTCATTCATGAAGAGCTGCCTAACATGAAAACTTATCAAAGAAAACTCGGTTTCCAACATTCCGTAGCTTATTTTCTATTAATCATTTCTCCCGACCGTAATTTCATCAAACTCAACAGACAGGAGAAAAGAAAAACGAGATCCCGTTTTGTAGGAAGAAACCATTAGGATTCCATCACGTTCTTCTGTTGCCGATGTTATTGTGAGCACTGTCGAATACCTCATGATATAAAACGCTAATATTGATGTGGTGAGACGTGACCTGTATAAGCATTTTGCTCTTTGAGTAGCTAAACCGTCGAGATATGTTTGGGATGATAAAAAATTCGTTTTTCATGACAGCTTGGCGGAATAAAAAAAGGTATGAAAGAAAGAGTTGATGAGGTACAATAATTCCTGAACATGCATATACCCATTTTTTTGCATTGGATGATTAAAAACATCAAAAAACCCGTACATATCTTATTCTAAGATTCCACCCATTATAATCAACATTGACAAAAACAATTGAATGAGGCTACATTTAGGGCCTCATTATTTTCGAAGAACTGTATATAGAGCCTTCTTCACGAAACGAAATCAATGAAAGCAACCATGATAAGTCATGATCATAAAACACTGATCATAATAGCCAATAGATCGGAGATTTCCTTCATGATTTGAATTCAAACCATTATTTTGTATTTTCAGTTCTCTTTCAGCAAACTTCCAGATTACCTTTATCGAAAATACCTGATACTGAAATGTACCTATATGTTATACCTATTTCAAATTCAACTTTGTGATCATGATAACGTTTTTCAATTGACGCCATATTCAATCCATTTTCAGTGGGGTTGTATTAAATTTCGAGCAATTGCATATTTTCAATCATTTTCATATTCATTATTCCACATACTGGATTACGGAATTGATAGACAATGCAAATCATTGAAAATAAAATCAGTTTCCTTTTATATCAACAAAATCACAAAAATCGATTGGGCTAATGAATTCTGGAATATTCTGCTATTGAATCATGCTTTTTATTATTCTGAACTTGGTGTCACCTGAATGAAACTTTTTTCTGGAACCGACTCATCCTCGTCCATTTTTGTTCTTAAATTAGTTCTTGAAGTTGATGTTTCACCCACTGACTGTCTGGGTCCTAGAAGATTGATTTCAGTTTGAGGTCCAAGAAACTAGAAATGAGGTACATGGGACAGCATTTTGTGATATGATTGTGATTAATAATCTAGAGAGTACTTAGATCATTAAGGATGGACAAAAACATTTTATTCATTATGTTCAACAAGAAACTGGCACAATTACATTCCTACAATTATAATATTAAATCCATTTCATATATTTATCTTGAAACTACACTTGAAAATTGAGTAAACCTGATTCATCAATATCTACAAAAAATAAATATATTGTTGCTTCTTGATATGATATGATATCAGTTCCTGGGGCGATTGGTCAGCACATTTTTGTTGACTTTTTTTAGGGCCACCTTTGAAGTAACTATATCCATTCAGTTGCTTAGTACCTATGAGATGTTGAACTAGAGTACTTCCACTCTAATAACATTAATTATCTCTAAAATAGAAATCAAATCCTCAAATTCTAAATACTTGAATCTTTCAGACCAGAGGAAATAGAGTTTTGGTTATAGTTCTTCTTCTTTCTATTTTTGTTTTATTGATAAGATATCAATAATTATTTTAGTTGCAGAAGAAATAGCATGTTTCATTCGGATTAGAAGTGTCTCTGTTTGACTCGGCTTCGTATCACTTCGTCTCGTGAACGCAAAATTCGCTTGTCAAACAAAGTTTCACTTGTGATCCTAATATACAATGTACTATTACGTCATTTTGCACTTTTTGTACTATTATACAGGGTTACTCACGGTCGATGGTACCTTAGACGTTTACGAATAACGGGAAATAGGATCATTCTGAAAATTTGGTTTCTCAAGTAGTTGCTCTTGGTCTATCGATCTACAATATTTTCAGCAATACAGTGTTGCCGCTTCTATCGAAAAGTAGCAACAACTTAGTTATTTCAAATGGAATACCCTGTATTTTATCTCATTTTCAAATTTTTCCTGAAGAGCTGATTTCGTCGATATATCATACTTGGGGTATAGCGAGAAAGATTACAGAGATATATGGTGTGAAAAATCGAGATTTTTCAAATTTAGAATTTTTTTTGCCGAAACTATCCATTCTTGCTCAAAACGGCTTACATGTCCCTATCTCAACTTTCCATTTACTATCGATTGATATTTAATTGAAACAAATACGGGTGGTTCAGAATATAGAGTTTTGCATCACCCTCTATTTGTTTCTATTAAATGTCATTAGATAGTAAATGAAAAGTTAAGACAGGGACATGTGAGCCGTTTTGAGCAGAAATGAATAGGTTTGACAAAAAAAATTCCTAAAGTTGAAAAATCTCGATTTTTCACACCCTATATCTCTGTAATCTTTCTCGCTATACCCCAAGTATGATGTATCACCAAAATAAGCTCTTCGGGAAGAATTTGAAAATGAAATAAAATACAGGGTGTTCCATTTGAAATAACAAAGTTGTTGCTAATTTTCGATAGAAGCGGCAACACTGTATTGATGAAAATATTTTAGATCGATAGACCAAGAGCAACTACTTGAGAAACCAAATTTTCAGAATGATCCCATTTCCCGTTCTTCGTAAACGTCTAAGGTACCATCGACCGTGAGTGACCCTGTATATTACTAGTACGTGGTCGTAGGAAAACGTCAATAATCACACTGTTTTGTTATTCAGAAAGTAGCTCATATCACCATGGTATTGTTCATTCGAAAGAAAAAAAAGCACAAGTGTTGATATGAAAAATATCAAAACGGTCGCATGAATTGATAGAAATAATTAGGCATATTGTGAAGGTACTCACTTTCAATATATAAGCGTACTCAAATCAAATTCATATCATTTATTGAAATTTCTGTCTCGTTTCGTATCATATCGAGAATTTTTTATCCATTAATTTCAATGTGTCTGATACATAACCTCTGAATTCACTTTAAAACTGGAACCTATACTCTTTGCTGGAACTATTTCGATGTTGATGACAGCGGGTGAGATCATTCAAAAGAGTACGGCTACAGTTTTATGCGCGGCTTGCTGCTTGCATCAGTTTGATATCACAGTATCACTTGGTATCACCAAAGAAAAGTTTTTTTGGTATCACTGATGTTTGCAAGGAGTCAAGGACGCACTAACTCGTACGCGCTTGCGCACTACGTACTTCTGAGGTCCTGTATTCCTGGTTGCGTGATTACTGGCGCTAGCAGGCGTATGGTGTCAAGTTTGTTTATGTACGCTGGTTTCAATATCAATAAAATTTGTCCAAACTAAATTAACTCAATCAATCAGTTATTCACATTATGAGGAATTGTCGGGGAAGTATTCAAATATCATCTTGAATATGGAAATAAACAATACTTGATATCGAATCGAAACCACCTGAAATTATAGAGACCGCTCAAGTTACATTTTTGACAAGACCTTCCGCGAAATGAAAGTATTCGGAGTCGTAGAAAAAATAGTGTACAAAACTCGCTACGCGGCTCGTGCTAAACGACTACTCGTGTGAAATATGTCACTTTCCACACTTGTTGTGTATTATACTATTACCTTTTCTGGTTGTATAATGAAGTCATTGTGAAACGCGTTATAAAACTATTTTAACCGCCAACTTGTAAGTCTAGGACTTGTATGAGTTAGGAAGACGGATACCTTAGCTTTTTAAGTGTCATCCGAAGCACTACTCGGTTGGTTACCGTGGAGAGTCCGAATGATAGAAAACTTTAGAAATAAATAAATATTCCCAATAGCCGCCGGGATTTGAACCGCGGACCCTCTGGGCCATAGACCAGCCCCCCCCCCCCCTTTAAACCTTTATTTCCTAATTCTACGTGGGTACATTATTGGCTACATTCTACACTTATTGTATAAATAAAATATTACATATAAATAGATAAAATGACTAGATTACACAACATAAAAGAGACATAACCTATATGAAAGAACTCCGACGAATACCATCGTCTTTCGGCGGAGTGGGCCGGTTGTTGGGACCCTCCAATAAGTGTAAAGAGTGAAAAGCCTGATGAGTTTGCAGGGAAGCATCGATTCCTGAGGTGGTACCTCTTCAACGATGCTTTTCATTTGAATTGCCAGGGCTGGCAGGTAATTCGAATGCGAAACTTGACTCTCTTGGAACTCTCTAAATTAATTAACGTCAGGGGAAAAACGAATTAAAACCCCTGTTTAAGTAATTCAATGTTGAGCAGAAGGGATGGGAGGGAGATAGGTGGTGGGGTTTATTCCAGGGGTTCCCGGAATAACTCACAGGCTTCGTAAATGAGCCCATGTCGCCTGGGTGTGTTGTTAATCCTGATGTCTGTTAATGTCTGTGTTTTTGGGCTATGAGTGATGTGATGTCTGTAGAATTTGTTTGCAATGTGTAGGATGTAATTTTGTATAAGTGGTAGATCGTGGCACTGTGCATGCATGTCCGCCACCCGAGAGTATCGATCACCGTTGGTGACGATACGAAGGACTTTGTTCTGCAGTACCTGCAACCTCCTCATGTGGGAGGGTGGGATACTGCAGAACACCGGACAGGCGTATGTTAGGACGGGGCGTATAACCTGTTTGTATAAGAGTAGCTTGTTTTCAAAATTTAGTGATGAATTTCTGCTGATGAGTGGGTAGATGGACTTTATTGCTGCTTGGGTTTTCTGTATTAAAAAATTGGTGTTATCATGAAAGTTTAGACGCCTGTCCATTTTGACCCCCAGGTATTTCACAGAGGGCCTGTCTCTCACTTCAACGTCATTTATTTTAAGTGGTCTGGTTATAGTGGAGTCGTTCTTTTTCCTGGAGAAGTTGATTACTTCCGTTTTCGATTCATTAGTTTTAATTTTTGATTTTTGGAAAAAGGGGATGACTCCTCTATCCAGATGAATTTGTATTTGTGTCCTAGCGACGTCCGAAGAGAACGAGCCAGCGTAAATAGCAGTGTCGTCGGCGTAGAGTGCCGTGCTCGTTCTCTCGAACATCGGAAAGTCGTATGTGTGAAGAGAGTACAATATCGGTGAGAGACAGGACCCCTGTGGAAGACCTGCCTCGAGGGACAGGCATGCAGACACAGTGCTGTTTACTTTTGTTTGTATGGTTCGATGGGTCAGATACGAGTGTATAATCTTAATAATAAAGATCGGAAAGCCGGCCGACATCAACTTCGACATTAGTCCCTCGTGCCAGACCGTGTCGAAGGCTTTTTCGACATCCATCAGGACCATGACTGTGTTCTTTTTCGTATGGAAATTTTCCTTGACTCGATGAGCAATTCGGGCTACCTGGGAGGCGGTACTGTGTCCCTTGCGGAACCCGAATTGCTCATCCGGGATGATTTTAAGTTTTCCAGTAGCATTTTCCAGGATTTTTAGGAGGACTTTGTCAACCACTTTCGCGATAGCGCTTAAGAGGGATATGGGGCGATAGCTCCCAGGGTTGTTAGGATTTTTTCCTCGTTTCAAAATCGATACAACAAGCCCAGATTTCAAAATTTCAGGGTAATGTTGGGTTTTAATTATACCGTTGATGAGGTAGTGAAGCTGCACGACAGTCTTCCTGGGAAGGTTTTTTATAAGAATAACGTCTATCCCGTCAGGTCCTGGGGCTTTGTTAACGTTTAAGTATTTTATTATGTTATATATGCCTTTTGGGGATGTTTGATGTTCATTCAGGACCTGCCGGGATAATGGCAGACTGGGAAGTCGGTCGATCCTGGCGGCCACCGCCAACATTTCTTCTTGTTGTGTGGTGGTGGGGTTTTTATCGATTCTACTTATATTTTGGTAGTGTTCCCCCAGCACTTCTGCCTTCTCGTGATCTGACACCGCCTCCCGAGGGCCGCTCACCAGTGTTGGGATTGGTTCATATTTTCTTCTCAGATTTCTCATTAACTTCCAGAGTGAGCCGTCCTCGGGACGCAAGCTTTCTAACTTGGACTGCCAGGCGTCGTTACGAACTCTGCGGATTTCGACCTCGACCTCGTTAGAAGCTCTTTTGAAAGCGTTTCGGTCATCCGGATTCCTGGTTCTTTGCCACCTCTTTCTGAGTGCTTTCTTGATAGCAATCAGTCGCATGGCTTCGCCTGGCAGTCGTTCGTCTATCGGCTTGATGGTGACCTTCTGAATGTTTAGGTCCCTAGCTTCTTGAATATTTTTAATTAGTTGTTGGAACTCTGAATTGATGTTGTTAATTGTTAGCTCGTTGTTAATTATTGTAACCTCATTGAGATGAGCTCTGAACATCCGCCAATTTGCATTTTTATAGTCATATGCGGTTTTTGTTGGAATTATTGGTTTATTACCTGTTTCGTAGATAACCGGTAGATGGTCAGAGCTCAGCTCGTTGACTGTTCTGATCGTTCCTAAATCTGTTATGTTTTTGGTCACCACCAAGTCGATAATCGTTGGTGTCATGCCATTGAAGGGGAAATGCGTAGGGGTGGCTGGTGCATCGATGTTGGCGTTGGCCGCCAGGGCGAACGACCTCAGAGTGCGACCGTTTGTGTTATTTCCGTCGTTTCCCCAGTCAGCATGTCGTGCATTCAAATCTCCTCCTATAATTACCTTGTTCCCTATATTTAGTAAATTGTCGAGGTCTTGATGTCTGAAAAGGTTTCTAGGCCTGTTGTATGCGGATATTATTATTTCTCCACTGTGCAGCCTCACCCCAACGTGCTCGATTGAGGTTTGCCGGGGCGAGACTACACTGTGGGGAATACCATTTTTTATCATGAGAGCTACCCCCCCACGTCCCTCGTCTTCTGGTCTCTCCTTCCTAAGGATAGTATATCCCCGCACTCTAAAGCCATGGTCCCGACGAAGCCATGTCTCAGACAGAAGGACCATATCGAAGTCATATCTTCGTACAAAGTTAATAAAACTCGGCATCTTGGAATTGATGCCGTTAATATTAACCTGGCACAACCTCAGCTTGACGACTCTAAAAATTAATATTATATTGCCCTATGTTGGCCGAGAACTCCAGGAATATGAGTACTCTGCTCATCGAGTCGGGGGAGCTTTCAAGTTTCGAATTTAAATCCCTTACAGCCCTTAGCAACTCACCCACGTTCACCAGGCTTTCCAGTCTTTTGAATTCACCCATCAGTTGAGAAAATTCATCGCTTGCCCCTCCTAGATTGGTATTTGCTCGGGTTGGCGGTGGTGGTTGATATCTTGATGGGGCCTCTATTGTAATCGTTCTTGGCGGGGCTGTCACAGCAGTACCAGCTTGTGGGAGAGGTACGTTCTCCCTCTCCTTGTTCTCGCTTCTTATAGCCCATGCATTTTGCGTTGGTGGTGGAGCGTTTCTATATGCGTCCCTGCTTTGTTGTGGTCTGTTTGTTCGGCTCGTGTGGAGGATTTTCAGCCTTTTTTGGTATTCGTCACATTCTGTGTTATTGGCGGTATGCGCCTCACCACAATTAGCACATTTGGCTTCTTGATCTCTAGGTATCTGGCAGTCAGTTGTCAGGTGTCCTCCTGCGCATTTGAGGCACCTGGGGGAGCGGAAGCAATTTGATGTTGCATGTCCCCACATCTGGCATCTTCTGCACTGGGTAATTTCTCGTGTATTCCGTCGAAGCTCCCAGGTTACTCTTATGTTGAATAAGTATTTAACTTGGTTGTTCATTAGTTTCAACGTGAGATTAGATGGGACTACTACCAGATAGAGGGGCCTGAATCTGGTTCTTAGTTTGTAGGTCTCTTTGACTGAGATGTTGTGTTGCTCAAGCATCTCAGTCATTATGTCTTCTGGCTCCGGGGCATGGTCCAGGCCTCTGACGACGAACGCGTGGGTCTTTTCAGATTTGATGGTGTAAGTATGAAACTTCAAGTTTTCGTCTTGGAAGAGTTTCTTTGTGTTTTTGTGGTCGTCGTCATTTTCCAGGTAGATCATGGTGGAGTTTCCCCCGTATTTGAGATAGTAGGTACCTTTGATTGCACCTTTTATGGCCTCAGCTAACGTGTTTCTATCTCTTAGTACCCCATCTATCACAATTGGGGGGGGCTTCGACTTCTTACTCGGTTTGTTTCCCTTCGGAGGAACATATGTTCTAGGGACGCTTTCATCGGGTTCTTCATTGTCCGAGTTGATTTCAATGTCACTACTTCCGTTGTCAGATGTAGGGACTTTGTTTGTTGCCTTCTGCTTTTCATTATCAGTTTTTTGTGCAAGCGGCTCATATCTGTTTTTGGTTTGGATGGGCGCAATCTCGCTTCGCTGTTTAAAGGCTCTAGCTAGTTTAGTCGTTATTTTGGGGCTTATGAAACCGTCATTATCGGTAGTAGCCTTCCTTTTTTTTATTTCAAAATCAGAGGAAATTCTGGGTGTTGTTGGTGGTGTTATTTGTCTGGTTCTCTTCGTGGGTCTGGTAGCTGGTGCATTTGTCTCAGTTTCCATGACTTCTTGGTAATAGCGACTAATGAAATGTTGCGGCAAAGCAGGGGTCTCTTCTGTTGTGTTTCTTGTGCTATGCAGGGCAGTTGATGGTTTTATATTGTTTGCTTTTTGTATGTGATAGTCACCATATATCATAGACTCAATCCTAGAGCTGGAGCTTGAATTGACAGACTTGGGGGAGACAGACTTTAAGGTTTTAATTCCAATGTCCAGTTCTGTGGGGGACAAAGGTGTTTGTAGTGGGGGTATACCAGGTCTTTTTTCCATTTGTTGGTATGTGATTTCTCTAACTCTCTGTGCAAATCTTTCGTCTTCATCTGATTTTGAGGAATCTCCTTCATTTGTTGTGTTGAAAGAGATTTCCGTTAATTGTGGGCTGGGTATTTCAGCGTCACCCGTTTGATTCAGAGGGACATTGAGGTTGGATGACTTGTTTCTCAAATCCATTTCCCTTTCAGTCAGGCTTTTATCTTTGTCCACCTTGCAAGCACGTTCCCAGATTTCTTCATGTATGTCTGAGGGCTTACATTGTTTATCAAAATAGAGCCTGATCTCTCTTGCATATTGATTGAAGAGGTTAGGTCTTATATATTTTTCATTTGTGAATTTTGGAGGTTTTCTCTTTTTAAAATCTTCGAAAGTATCATAGTCTTCAGGCCGTATACGTGCTTTTTTGAAAAACATTTCGAATGCTTTCTCTCTAAAATCCCCTCTGATGTTTTTAAACATGTTTTCCCACATCCCCTTCGGAAGGTTTGGTGGTCCTGGTCCGAAATTTGTTGGGGGGATGGAAAATTTGGTTTCTCAAGTAGTTGCTCTTGGTCTATCGATCTACAATATTTTCAGCAATACAGTGTTGCCGCTTCTATCGAAAAGTAGCAACAACTTAGTTATTTCAAATGGAATACCCTGTATTTTATCTCATTTTCAAATTTTTCCTGAAGAGCTGATTTCGTCGATATATCATACTTGGGGTATAGCGAGAAAGATTACAGAGATATATGGTGTGAAAAATCGAGATTTTTCAAATTTAGAATTTTTTTTGCCGAAACTATCCATTCTTGCTCAAAACGGCTTACATGTCCCTATCTCAACTTTCCATTTACTATCGATTGATATTTAATTGAAACAAATACGGGTGGTTCAGAATATAGAGTTTTGCATCACCCTCTATTTGTTTCTATTAAATGTCATTAGATAGTAAATGAAAAGTTAAGACAGGGACATGTGAGCCGTTTTGAGCAGAAATGAATAGGTTTGACAAAAAAAATTCCTAAAGTTGAAAAATCTCGATTTTTCACACCCTATATCTCTGTAATCTTTCTCGCTATACCCCAAGTATGATGTATCACCAAAATAAGCTCTTCGGGAAGAATTTGAAAATGAAATAAAATACAGGGTGTTCCATTTGAAATAACAAAGTTGTTGCTAATTTTCGATAGAAGCGGCAACACTGTATTGATGAAAATATTTTAGATCGATAGACCAAGAGCAACTACTTGAGAAACCAAATTTTCAGAATGATCCCATTTCCCGTTCTTCGTAAACGTCTAAGGTACCATCGACCGTGAGTGACCCTGTATATTACTAGTACGTGGTCGTAGGAAAACGTCAATAATCACACTGTTTTGTTATTCAGAAAGTAGCTCATATCACCATGGTATTGTTCATTCGAAAGAAAAAAAAGCACAAGTGTTGATATGAAAAATATCAAAACGGTCGCATGAATTGATAGAAATAATTAGGCATATTGTGAAGGTACTCACTTTCAATATATAAGCGTACTCAAATCAAATTCATATCATTTATTGAAATTTCTGTCTCGTTTCGTATCATATCGAGAATTTTTTATCCATTAATTTCAATGTGTCTGATACATAACCTCTGAATTCACTTTAAAACTGGAACCTATACTCTTTGCTGGAACTATTTCGATGTTGATGACAGCGGGTGAGATCATTCAAAAGAGTACGGCTACAGTTTTATGCGCGGCTTGCTGCTTGCATCAGTTTGATATCACAGTATCACTTGGTATCACCAAAGAAAAGTTTTTTGGTATCACTGATGTTTGCAAGGAGTCAAGGACGCACTAACTCGTACGCGCTTGCGCACTACGTACTTCTGAGGTCCTGTATTCCTGGTTGCGTGATTACTGGCGCTAGCAGGCGTATGGTGTCAAGTTTGTTTATGTACGCTGGTTTCAATATCAATAAAATTTGTCCAAACTAAATTAACTCAATCAATCAGTTATTCACATTATGAGGAATTGTCGGGGAAGTATTCAAATATCATCTTGAATATGGAAATAAACAATACTTGATATCGAATCGAAACCACCTGAAATTATAGAGACCGCTCAAGTTACATTTTTGACAAGACCTTCCGCGAAATGAAAGTATTCGGAGTCGTAGAAAAAATAGTGTACAAAACTCGCTACGCGGCTCGTGCTAAACGACTACTCGTGTGAAATATGTCACTTTCCACACTTGTTGTGTATTATACTATTACCTTTTCTGGTTGTATAATGAAGTCATTGTGAAACGCGTTATAAAACTATTTTAACCGCCAACTTGTAAGTCTAGGACTTGTATGAGTTAGGAAGACGGATACCTTAGCTTTTTAAGTGTCATCCGAAGCACTACTCGGTTGGTTACCGTGGAGAGTCCGAATGATAGAAAACTTTAGAAATAAATAAATATTCCCAATAGCCGCCGGGATTTGAACCGCGGACCCTCTGGGCCATAGACCAGCGCCTCAGCGCACTCGGCCACCAACCCATGTATACACAATCATGAACAAACACAATCATTTATACAAGGTAGGAATATAGTTTTGTGATACTGCAATTTGAATATCCGCAATGAAATTTTATATGTGTATGAGGTGATGAAAGATATTCACTGCTACAGAGTTGAAAACATCGCGAATGATTGAGAATAAAACAACACAGCATCAGTCAAGCTGCCATAGCAAAACGTATCCATATAAATGACATGATACACCGTATTCCGTATGCCGTTTGAGAAGCTGAATTGAAAGTGATAGGCATCTTGACGCCAAAATTAGGGTATGGTATACATATTCGCAGAACATAATTAATTCAATCCATTTTCCCCCTCTCTCAACATCTCCTGCTTTAATTATGTTTCAGAAGTTTACAAGAAGCTTCATGTTTAGAAATTATACGGATGAATTTCGCTGCATCAGATCATTAAACACGACAATATTCAAGACAAGTTTCAGGGAATGTCATCTACTCGAAAGATGAATCCTGCAATATTGAGTCAAACTTCAGCCGATCAGAATGTATTTGCATTTCTACCTGAGTTGCGAGAGATTTCTCATGTTGTTATTTTGGGTTTAGAATCATCAACGGTTATGTTCTGCTGGAAGGAAATATTTTTATTACAATAACAGGAGGAGGCCAACAATCTTATATACACTCGAAAAGGATTTCTTGGTCTGAGGAAATTTTAAATATCCTCGAAGAAAGCCTAGCATTTGGGATACATGGACATTTTGGGCCAATTTTAGAAAAATTTTAAGACAAACCCAGAAATGCGTAAATTTCGTCGTAATATCCAATGTTTTTAGCTCGAAATGATTATTTTTGCAACTACTAGGAAAGTTTGAGAGCAAAATACGATGTGTTATTAGCACAAATTCATATGCATTCAATGCAATGAACCTTGAATTCATAATGAATAACAATGATTTTCATTCAACCATATTGAGATTTGATGGTTTCAGAATCACGCGATTCAAAATTATCCTTTTGTTATGAAAACCAGCACATTTGTAATCCAGAATATCGCGATCTTGGTGAATTCTCACTTATAATCTCCCTAGCAGCAGAATTATTACCGACAATTTTTTCCAACGAGAAAAAAATTGAATTAATTTTGCTGCATGGGAGATTCTGGAAGAAAATTTCATATTTGGAGTTGCTTTCAATATAATGAGAAAATGAACCCTTCTACGACCTTCTACGACCTTAGATAGTAACTAAGGAACATTTAAAACAGTAATTCGTTTTCAATCATAACATCTAATATTACATGTCTACCCAGATTTTATTCTGAGTGACTTATGTCAAAAGATATAAGGCGCTTCATTTTTGACAGAAAAATTATCACTTATTAATTCCGTCAATAGAAAGTAACAAAATTATCACTTGTAATCTGCTTTTTCAACGTCACGAATGTTTTTGTTGTTGAAAATTATCCCGAGTCGAAGACTAGTGAAACCGAGAAAAAAATATAGGGATTTAATTCTGCTGCGGAGAGGGAGATTCGGTAAAAAAATTCATGAATTGGAGTTGCTTTCAATATGATGAGAAGATGAATCCTACGACCTATTCTGCGTAGATACTGTAGATAGTAACTGATGTTTATTACTAAAATTTCAGGAACATTCAAAATAAAAATCCGTTTTCAATCATAAAATCTAATATCACATGTCTACCCAGACTTTATTCTGAGTGACGTTTGTCAATAGATATAAGGCGCTCCATTTTTGACAGAAAAATTATCACTTATCAATTCCGTCAATAGGAACTAACAAAATTATCACGGTAATCGCCCGTTGCTATAAGCAACGTATACAAAAAGGAGCCTTCTGCATATGTGGTTGTAAATAAAATAGCATCTACTGTTATCGAGAGTTATAGATAATTAAACACCCTGGTCTACTTTCAACATAAATTAGACTTCAGTCAACAAATTTGAGATCTATCGCTCCTAAGTTGACCAGAACTTGTTCAAACGAATTGGCATTCAGCAAAAGAACCCTAGTTTGCACATTGCGGATGAGAGTAAACACTATAATGATGTTGACACAAACTTCACGAACTGCTCATTATCCCCATTGCTTTGGTAGTCAGCCATTCATATTGGATCATATAATATTTATGCGCAGTTTCAAAGAGGCTCTCGAAATTCAATTATTCCGAGAAATATCGTTTATTGAAGCTTTATCGCTACGTAGAGAGGTGATACTTCATAATTCATACATGATATTATAAGCACCTCTGCAGGCACAATGGAAAATAACTGTATCCGAGAACATGTCAGAAGATTGACTTTGAATATCCTACGCTTTGACAGTGGTGGAACATGAAAATTTAAGTAGATTTGATATCCTACCAAGTTAATTCCAGAAGTTTCTGTGATGGTATGTTCAATATCGAGGGACACAAAAGTCAAGTCGACAGCCAAGCCGAAATAGCTATATGAGAATTATAATATATAATATTATAATTAAAACTGCCAGCAGTTTTCGTCGTTAAATTGCCTAATGGCAACAACATTCGAATTATAAATTTCAAGTTTACTTCGATTAAAAAAAAGCTAGAGTGTAATTCGGTAAGATAATTTAATGAATATGTAAATCAATGAATTGAAGAATAAGATGTGAATTAGTTTATTTGATTCAACGGAAAAGTATGCAATTGTTAAAAACACAATCATTAAAAAAAAAGTTGTTTTTCAGAACTTTCTTGTCTTTTGTTGATAGTTTGCTGCTTGCTAGTATTTTGAGCGGTGGTAGTAACTGTTTTCTGGATGGTAGTAATTGTATTAATTCCTTAAATAGTATCTATATTATATAGTATATTTGGTTCTCCTGATAAGTTTATGTAGATGGTAATTATTATAAAATGTTTAAACTTTGAATTATTTGATTATTTTTTCCATATCATGCATTGTTTAGTTTTCCACCTTTGAGGCTTCTGTTTGCATTTTTGATTTGCTTTCAGTGTTGATTATCATGCATAAATAAATATGATAATATTGATAAGATATTTGTCAGAGTGGCGTCACCATACGTTTACTGTTGTAGATCTGCTTTTTGTCACTAATTATTTCATTTCTTTTTCTGTTTGTTTTTCTTCTACTTTTCATCTGTATATTGTATAGGTGTATATACTCTCCTTGTTGGCTCATTAATTCCCATAGGCAGAGGCTGATACGTGGGTTGTTATACTAAATCCCCATTAATACTTTTTGGAACCTTGTGTTTCACCTTGGAAAAATATTTTTGATCTCAGAGTTCACGGAATTTTTGTGAAAAAAGATTTTTAGGCATTATGTATATCGCTCACTCGAATCTCAGATCGATCTTCACAGGTTTTAATGACTTTTTAGCGCTTATCTCGGAAAACGACTTCGATATTGTTATGGTCTCTGAAACATGGTTGACCGATGTCACTGACTCCGATGCAGTTACAATTTCTTCAGATATGATAGAGATGGGAGAGGTGGGGGTGTTGGTATTTATGTGAAAACTACCTATAAAGCGAAAAAGATATCATTTGATTTCCTGGTAAGCAACCATCTTGAATACTTGTTTCTAGAAGTTAAGATCAAAATGAGTAAAATAGCTATCGGTGTATTCTATAGGCCTCCACACAATAATATTAACAATGCCATAGGTGATTTTGACAGCATTTTTCGAACGTTTGTCCCTTTTATGATGACGTCATAATCATGGGTGATTTCAATTATGATTTTCTTGATATTCAAAATAATATTTTTCTCAATTGTCTCGAATCGTATGGATTGGAACAAATCTTGAATAAACCGACAAGAATCACGGCTACATGTTGTAAACTAATTGATCCAATTATTGTGAATAGAAGTGAATTCGCCATGTGAATAGAAGTGAATTCGCCATTATCTTCCAATTATCTTCCAATGGCCATTATCTTCCAATGGCGTTTCTGATCATATGTTGGTATTTGTTAAATACAAATTGAACAGACCAAAAATGAAACCCAAAATTATATCGTATCGAAACTATACATACTTCAACATCAATAATTTTCTATTGGACCTTCAAGCACTACCATGGATTGATATGATTAACGAAGATTACATAGACAGTAAAATAAAAATTCTCAATGATTTAATCATCACCAATTTCGACAAACATGCTACTATAAGACAAGCAAGAGTAACTAAACCCTCTGATCCTTGGCTGACCCCTAATTTGAAATTAATTTTGAAAGAAAGAGATAGAGCACTACAAAAATTCAAGACCTCAAAAACTGTGGCTGATTGGTTGGGATATAAAGATCTCAGAAACTACACACTCTCGATGGTGAGAGCTGAAAAAAAGCTTACTGGAGGTCAGTTTGTGCTGAAAATAATAATTCTCGAAAAATATGGAATGCTTTGAGTAACCTTAATATCCGTGCTAATACAAGCCTCACGATACCCAACAACTTATCCAATCCTAATGATATCAATAATTTTTTTGCCAAATTCGTTCAAAATGTCACCAATAATTGTAATGAGAAGATTGACTATTTTAGTAGCAATAAGTATGACGGTGATAATGAATTCTCATTTCGTTTAACCACTATAGAAAATGTTTATAATATCCTAGTTGCTATAAAAACACAGGATCTGGGTGTTGACCAAATTTCTTCCAACATGATCAAGTACTGTAGTCCAACAATTGATCCTTATATAACCCATATAATTAATTGCTGTATCGAATGGTCTTATTTTCCAATTCAATGGAAAATTTCCATCGGGAAACCGTTTCCGAAAAAAGAGATCCCTCAAGTTTTTCCGATCTTAGGATAATCAGTATTCTTCCAACCATGTCCAAAGTTTTTGACAGGATTATTTATGAGCAAATATTTGAATTCTTTACAGTAAAAAAATAATACCAGATTCACAATGTGGTTTCAGAGCAGGATTCAGGACAAGTACCGCGTTGACAACGGTAACTACTGATATCATCGAATCTTTGGATAAGGGGCTATAGTTAGTTTACTTGTACTTTTAGATTACTCGAAAGCCTTCGACACTATCAATCATGAACTGATTTGTGCGAAACTACGTTATTATGGATTTCATGATGCAGCTTTTCTAATTTGGTCATACTTGTTAGGCAGATCACAACGGGTTTGTATAAATAATCAATATTCCTCATCCTTGGATATTTTATCAGGGGTTCCTCAAGGATCTATCCTTGGCCCACTCATCTTCATCATTTATACTGCCGATATACTTGATTCAGTTGAGTATTGTAAAGTCCAAGCCTACGCCGATGATACTCAATTGTAAATTGTGAAAATCATCCATTGCTTCTCAAAGTAGTCCAAGAGGTTTTTAAGAAGGGAAAAACTTGAAAGAAACTCAAAGTCGGTCGACCACACATATAATAAAACCAAAATAAGTGACCGGTTTCGGCTCACATAGCCATCATCAGACTAAAAAACCTATAATGTTTTTATTTAGTATAGTGATTAGGAGGAAATTTATATAATACATACCATAATCAAAATAAATTCAAACTGAGAAAATTCAAACAAATGATTGAGTAAATCATTGTATTGAAGATTAAGTGGGACAATACCCCTTCCAAAACATGGTTTTTTATCGAAAAAACCATTTAAAATTGCCAATAACTTGTCTGACTATGAGAAAGACGGAAACCAATAAGTAGGAAATCTAAATGACAAATGACAATTTGACAATGAAAATGAAAGGGACAATTGAAGTTGAACAGTGTCAAAGTTAACAAAGGAAATTAACAATGTTTAATCGATATATGGAAGCTATTTTTGAATACATATGAAGAAAATTGATGATTGAATATTTTAGAGATTTTGGAGATTCAAAAATGCATTAACAATCCACAGGTGATTTGTCTCAATGACCAAACCAATTTTGACAGGAACCAGATTTTTCGTACATTACATGTTTCATAACCTTTAATCATAATTAATTAACCTCAAATTATCGTCTTCAAAATTTTTTCACAATTTTTCTTTTCCAGCCTCCAAAGAACTCTCTCATTATTTTTACAATTGTTTTCCTTGATTGTCCAACCCAACCGATTCATCAATTTTCTTCATATGTATCCAAAAATAGCTTCCATATATCAATTAAACATTGTTAATTTCCTTTGTTAACTTTGACACTGTTCAACTTCAATTGTCCCTTTCATTTTCATTGTCAAATTGTCATTGGTCATTTAGATTTCCTACTTATTGGTTTCCGTCTTTCTCATAGTCAGACAGTTTGTTTCACTTTAAGCAACATGATGTTCAATAATTTTCCCAAGTTATTGGCAATTTTAAATGGTTTTTTCGATAAAAAAACCATGTTTTGGAAGGGGTATTGTCCCTCTTAATCTTCAATTCAATGATTTACTCAATCATTTGTTTGAATTTTCTCAGTTTGAATTTATTTTGATTATGGTATGTATTATATAAATTTCCTCCTAATCACTATACTAAATAACAACATTATAGGTTTTTTAGTCTGATGATGGCTATGTGAGCCGAAACCGGTCACTTATTTTGGTTTTATTATATGTGTGGTCCACCGACTTTGAGTTTCTTTTAAGTTTTTCCCTTCTTAAAAATACTCAATTGTATTCACATTTTCATATTGATAATTATTTGAATGCACAACTTCTTATCAATAGGGACCTGGATCGAATCAATAATTTGTCAAAAGAGCATGATCTCCAACTAAATTCTGGAAAATCTACTATTATGTGTTTCGGCTCTAAAGCCAAACAAAACATTATGGTTGACAACTTACATGTGAACGTTGGCAACCACATCTTGGAAATGGTGGATTCGACCAGGAATTTAGGTATCCAACTTGACTCAGAACTAAGATTTTCTGAACATAGAAAGAACTTGATGAAAAAAGCTCATTTATCTTTGAAATTAATATATTGCAATCGTCACATTATGAGTATAAAGTTGAAGAAAATGCTTTGTGATTCATTAGTTTAAAGCCATTACTGTGATTTCATACATGGCCCATGTTCACTATTATTCGAAAAAAATCGAATACAAAAAATTCAAAATTCATGCTGTCGTTTGATCTATGGTATCAGAAAATATGACTCAATTTCCCACAAATTCAAAGAAACTAAATGGTTGTGCATGACCAATAGAAGAACACATCATCTTGGTAACTTTGTTCACAAACTTATCAACCTACCGCACTCATGTTATTCGAAAAGCAAGCTCATTCCGCGAATTAATGTACATTCTAGAAATATTCGCATCATCGTACAGCCATGTTTCAGAGATCCTTCATATACAATTCTATACAACTATATAATCGCTTACCAGATGAATTCAAGCTTTTCAATATCAACAAATTCAAATACAAATATAAACAATTCCTCATCAACAAACAATGAACACAAGACCAACAATATGCGCCACTGAGAGTATACAGTGTGTACCAGCCAAATGGAATAAATTCGTTAATAAATAAACGGTGGCGTTTTAGAAAAAACGCTCGGACACGTCGATTTGTATCTTTAGTTGCGCTTTTTTTTCAAAAAAAACTTTTTATACAGGGTGTGTCATGCCACAGTGGCCAATATCAACTTTCTTATTTCAAATGCAACACCCTGTATATTTTTCAATTTTTAGATTCCTCAAAAAATTCTAGACATATTTCATGTACAATGTCCTATACCTATCATCAACTGTTTCGGGAATATTAAATGTTTTCGGATTTATTGCAAAAATTAACATGGAAAACAGAAAATTATTTGATTACAGAAATTCGCTGCAACACACTCAATACTTATTTCCCATTTAGGTTTTGATAATGAGAAAGTAAGCAAAAACCATTTTAGCGTTCCTTCTTACTGATATGAAATAAAAGAACTATAAAAAGTCTTGTTTACTTGCGTTGAAAACGCACGGCCTCAGCAGAGTGTTGTCTGTCTGCATGACAGTAGTGATTAGTGTCAGTGTTATAGTCGCTTTAATTTCGTTAACTCCATAATATCAGAAAAATGGTTTATTTAACAGAAATGCACAAAATAACAATTCTACAGATGATTGGTTATGGAGATAACATACGGACACAAAGTGAAGTTGCTCGGTTATTTCATGAAAAATTTCCAGATTCGCCGCCTATATCCCAAGGGACAATTAGTAAAATAGAAAAGCAGTTTCGCGAGCTTGGTCATGTAAGAACGATAAAAAAAGCAGATGCCAATACAATAAATGATGAAACCAAATTGGATATTATGCTTGAGTTTGAAGAAAACCCACATAATTCTAGTCTAAAAGCAGCCCCACTGTTCAATGTTGGCCATTCATCAATGTTTCGAACATTGAAAGAAAATAAAATGCATCCCTATAAACTGATACCAACTCAGGAGCTCCTGGAAGACGATTTTGATAGGCGACTGTATTTTTGTGAACAAATGATGGCAATGCTTGATAACAATGTGATGCAGTTAGAACATGTTCTTTTTTCTAATGAGTGCACGTTTACACTTCACGGTCATGCTAATCGTCAAAATTGCCGCTATTGGTCTGCACAAAATCCTCACTGGATGAGGGAAGAACATACACAATATCTCGAAAAGGTTAATGTTTAGGCAGGAATTGTTGGAGATCATATCATAGGTCCTTTTTTCATTGATGGCAATTTGAATGGAGATAATTATTTAGCACTGCTCCAAAATGATGTCGTGCCGACTTTGACAAACTTATATCCTGATCCAGCAAACCCACAAGTTCCTGCGAATATGATATGGTTCAGCAAGATGGAGCACCGCCCCATTATCAAATAAATGTCCGGCAGTACCTTAACCAAATATTTCCAAATCGGTGGATAGGGAGGCGAGGATCGATGGAATGGCCAGCACGATCCCCTGATCTGACGTCATTAGACTTTTTCTTATGGGGATATGCCAAAAGTATTGTATACCAAACTGAACCCCTCGACTTAGCTGACTTAAGAAGACGAATAACGCATGCGATTAGATCGTCACACCTGAGATGTTGAGTAACGTTAGAAGAAATTTCTACACAAGATTAGGATGTTGCCAAGACGTTCGCGGCGAGCATTTTGAACATCTCCTACGTTGACATTCATGTTTTTCTTTGTTTTTACAATATCAAGAAATAAACGGTATTACTTTTTAGTTTTTTAGTGTATTGCAGCGATTTTCTGTAATCAAATAATTTTCTATTTTCCATGTTAATTGTTGCAATAAATCCGAAAACACTTAATATTTCCGAAACAGTTGATGATAGGTATAGAACATTGTACATGAAATACGTCTAGAATTTTCTGAGGAATCCAAAAATTGAAAAATATACAGGGTGTTGCATTTAAAATATGAAAGTTGATACTTTGGCATGACACACCCTGTATAAAGTTTTTTTTTGAAAAAAAAGCGCAACTGAAGATACAAATCGACGTGTCCGAGCGTTTTTCCCAAAACGCCAACGTTTTAGCTATTTATGTACCAAGTGCGTTATATAGATCCTAACGCCCATCGGGCAACATTCATCCCTCGGGCGTTAGGATCTAGTAACGCTCGTGGTGCATACAAGATTTTATTTTTCACGAAAAAATTATCTTAAACGACGTTGTTTACTTCATAAATTTTTTCTCATAGTATTTACTGCGTTCTGGTCGGCAACTGAGCACAAGTGAGCTTCTATGCAATTGCCATGGAAACATTGAAGAGGTTGCTAAGGGTTGTTTATTTAATACAGAAAAAAACATTTAGCGGGCGTTATGATTCATAATGCCCTCCATAACGCCCCGGGCGTTATGGGTCTGTTAATAGCAACCGTTGCCAAGGTATTATAAAGCAGTAACGATCAAGTGAAAAATAATAGCTATTTATGTACCAAGTGCGTTATATAGATCCTAACGCCCGGAGGGTAACATTCACCCGAGGGCCTTTGGCCCGAGGGATGAATGTTGCCCGATGGGCGTTAGGATCTAGTAACGCTCGTGGTGCATAGAAGATTTTATTTTTCACGAAAAAATTATCTTAAACGACGTTGTTTACTTCATAAATTTTTTCTCATAGTATTTACTGCGTTCTGGTCAGCAACTGAGCACAAGTGAGCTTCTATGCAATTGCCATGGAAACATTGAAGAGGTTGCTAAGGGTTGTTTATTTAATAAAACTACAGAAAAAAACATTTAGCGGGCGTTATGATTCATAATGCCCTCCATAACGCCCCGGGCGTTATGGGTCTGTTAATAGCAACCGTTGCCAAGGTATTATAAAGCAGTAACGATCAAGTGAAAAATAAATTTATTAACGAATTTATTCCATTTGGCTGGTACACACTGTATAACCCAGACATTATAGTTATTTTGTTAATTTCGTTTTCAACTCCATAGCTACACAGGAACAAAATTATTACTATTTCACATACTGATCTATATGCTATGTATTATTATTATTAAAATGATCATTAACTATTCATTTACCTAATTTGGTTGAGTATGAATAGCTTTTAGCTAGACTTCGCCAAAATTAGTGTATTATGATATCTGTAAGTTGATACTCATATAACTGTTAATAAAGCCGATTTATTATTATTATTATTATTAGTACGAATAGAACCAATGATTTCTCTATGATGTTATTCATCTAACTGAAAGGTACGGTTTTAATGACGATGGGTTGCTATGTCCCGTAATTTTCATAAGTTTTTGTTTACCTATACTACTCCTGGACAATTCAGTTATGGCGGCAGCTCGATTAGAATGGTTCGTAATTTTCACCCGCTTGACATCAAGTCCAATTTTTTTCGCCGAGGATTTGGTCCATTCAGATATTCCATCAATCCCAACAGGAGAATTCATATACCATCCTTTCGAATTTATTTCTTGACAGAAAAGATCTATAGTTGAAAAACTTTTCACATCATGTGAAATGGTTTCCCTGTCTCTCCATAAATTGTTTAAACAATCTTGCTGGACATACACAATCTTCTTCAGTGTTTGCTGCCAACAATTTACTGTCGGCCAACTTCTGATTTCCCCCTTGTGTTGTCTTCGAAAACACTGGTTTATATTCAACTCGGTGAATGTTCGGTTAGGTGGCGATGTCGAATTTTTCAAAATGTTTGGCCTCCAGATCACGAATCTGAAAACCAAATTGTGAGGAAACCAATACTTTTCGAGATATTCGTAAAATAAAGTCAATAATACCTCATTATTTAGCAACACTTATTCAGTGATTCAACCTTTATCATCCTTCTTTAATTGTTGTTTGATGACCTGTATACCTTCCCTATTAACTATAACGTAATATATTTCATGAGAAACGGCATTCTATTTATTAATTCAATTATTTAGTTCAAAATTATGATCAAAGCTCATATTAACATCTTCCATGACAAGAATCTCTCTTCCACGGTTGTCTGTCTCGATTTTATAATAGAATACCTTACAATTTGCTGCTTCTCCACCTCTCCAAGCCAATTCATAGGCAGCAATGTGATAACATTTTCACAGTATTGCGAGGCACATTATCATTGATGGCTTTTTCAATTTCTCCACTCGAAGACTCTTCAAATCGCGACATTTGCAATATTAAGATTATTTTCTGACAACGCAAGTTTGAGAAAAATTTACATAACGTCATCAGAAATTTGTTTACAATGCTGGTTGTCATGCTTTCAAAAGTAAGGTTACGTTTTGTCGCTGGAAAAGTTAGGGCAAACTTTTTTCGCTGTCATAATGACAAAACACCGCGACATATAACATTTTTAGTGCATGAATTAAATTGTCACTTATAATTACACGATAGCTTTTTTTGTCGAAGTGAACTTATCATGTATCAATGAGAATTCTGTTGCCTGGCAATTTGATGAAAAAAAACTGCATCTGAAAAAATTACGAGTCCGTAGGACGAGGACGAGTTTTTGATACATGTCAAGTTTACTATAAAAAAAAGCTCTAGTGTCTAAGTGACAATGCAAAATGTTGTTAGTCGAAGTGAATATTACGAGACACGAATGAAATATTTATACCTCTACCTCATGTTATCTTGATGATTACGCGAGTGATTACGTCTATTTAATCAATTCATGTAAGATTTGAAAACGATGTTGAGAGTTATTGGTATCCATATATTAAGAAAAAAGTCTGCGTCCCACTTCTTTTGAGCACATTATACGAGTACATATCAGGGTTCACCATCCATAATAGACTACAAAATCTTATTGCTCAATAAAAACTCAATGAAACAATTTTATTGCACCCAATTACAATCCACTCTTCGGGATTCATTGTACCATGAGCTTATCCTAACTTTGAAAAATAACGTCTTTCGAGTGACCGCCATCAACTTCAATGCACTTTTCAAGATTGGACACGAAATAATTCATGACACTATGAAGAGAAACCTGATATTATATTCACCGAATTTCGTCAGAAATTCCGACTGCGTTTTTGCAGATGTTTTCTGGACGAGTTGCAATCATTTTCGCCTTACAATAGTCCTACAGAATTAAAGTCTGGAGCTGTTAGGTCCAGGAACTGATTTATTAGAGAAATGACGTTTCACGAAAATCAATTCCTTCCTAATTATGTGACAGGGGCTTACTCGATCAATGAAATGTTGAATAAAATCTCGAAGGCCATAAAAGAAAAATATGATTTATATCATATATTTATTTGAATATTAAAATATAGGTATCTAGTACATTATGGAGAACCCTGTGTAACTCTTATTTTTGATAATGATATTATATATTTTATGTCAACTTTGGTAGGTAAATTCCAAAATACGGCAAGCTCTAAATGAATTGGAAGATTTGGTATACGAACAATGTTGAAAATATACGTCCAGAGAAAAACAGTTGAGTTTCCTATCTCAGTGTAGGCTCATCAAAGCCCACTTATTTATAATGCAATTCACTTCGTATCTCTTGCTATTTCCGAGATACCTTTGTAGTGAATAATAGAAGAGGGGTCACCCTTCGGATGGGGTAACTGCAATGGTTCTATATGAACATCGTGAATTCCATTCCATCATGTATCTGAAAATAGTGTTACATGAAGTGTTACATTTTCGAAAAATTTTCAAATCATCGTGGTGGTGTGAAAAGTATAGAGAACATCGTTTCGATGCATTATCTGCTGCAAATAAATATTTTGAAAAGCAGGTAGCTCCAGTTTTATGGAAGTGAAAACGGTATGTTCAATCTGAAAGAGCATATTTGAAACGTATGAGAAGGAGTACATTATCAAATTCAGGCGAATCAGTGCTTTTCCTCCTTCGGTGACTTTTAAGAATCAAGAGCATAAATAATTGAAATAAAAGTTACCTTTATGATGATAAAATAGAATCAGAAGAATAGAAACATTTCGTGAATAATTATAGCTATCCAAAAGGTTGATGACTGACTGTTTGTGCTCACTAAGCCTGGCACTAGGTTAATTCATAAATCTTATTGCTTAAGCTAGATCCGGCATCCTGTAGTAATTTTTAGGTCAAGAGGTGTCTGCAAGAAAGTAGGTAGTACATGATCACGTGGTACAACACATGTATGGACAAAAATGAAAACGACTAATCAATGGCCTAGTACTCTCGACCCTCCCCTCCCGGACCTACTAAACAAGTAACCTGGATACCGTATCTAGCGTAAGCAATTAGATCTATGGGTCAATTGATCACAATCGAATCTGCTCAATATTGAAGTTTAGTGCGGTACCAACTAGTGCACTGAGGAAAAAGAGGTTATTGAATTGTCCTGTTATGACTGTGTCATTCGATTTTTGATAATATTCACACATGCTACGCATAACAAAAGCACCAACGACGAGTTGTCACAATTAAAGACGTTCAACCAATTAACACCATCGGTCCTCCTGTATTGGTTATAGCATGACAACCTACGATAATGGAAGCTTACGAATAATAGTCGATCAAATTACGATAATATGTCATCTAATTACCATTGATAGTAAAACGAATATTCAAACACGACAGACTAATATATTTCATCAAACGTAATATATTTCATCAAACGTGTGAATTTCGCGAGATACCTATCGCTATACTGTTGAATTTGTCTGATACCAGCGTTATCTCATTTAGCATGAATCAAGGTTAGTTGAATTATTGAAAAATCATCTATTTCGTGTTTCTAGTGGTTTTGATCCGCGATCTTGGGCTCACCTATATATTTCAAAGGCTTGTATATTTGTATTTATGTAGACTGAAAAAAACCAGATCTGGGTGCAGAAAAAAATCAAAAATCATATGATGAGTATGCGTGCAGATAAAACTAAGTTAACAAACTGTCGATACATTATAAAATACTGGAAATATTTCAATAGCCATTGGCAACGCAGTGCACGAAGGGCTTTCGACGCCTTTGCCGTTCAGGAATCGCGTCATTGCGACTTAATCAGCCATTAGCGATGGATCGATGTGTTCGTCTTTTCTCGTTTTCTTTGGTTTCTTGGTTGTGATAAGTGTACTAATATACCCACCGTCGAATATTTTTTTGCTAGTATTGTGATATCCAGGATATAAACAAAACAAGAATATGGTAAGAACACCAAATTTATTGCGAGCAAGTTCTCGAACGTTTTCAGCATCAAGCCATCAGGAAAAATTTATGGAAGTGGAGAAATTATGTTTGTTGAATTTTTGAAAAAATTTCATCAATCACAGACGCTAAACAATTTTTCATAAACAATTGTTCGGCGTCTGGTGATGTCCTCTTTATGTCTTTCCTTTCGTATAAGTTTTTTACATGTGGGTATATACCTACAAAAACTCTTAATTCATAAATAATATATTCTTCAAAATTTCAACAAATATAATTTCCTGATAATAACTCACTTTCAAAAATGTCTCCTGATGATGGCATAATACCGAAAATGTTTGAGAATGTGCTCGCAAAAAATTTGGTGTACCTGTAGTAGCCCTGCTTTGTTGATATCCTGAATTATTCTATTAACAACTTGTCCTCACTGGTCCTACCAATTACTGCAATGAAGGGGAAATGAATGACTGTTATAGAATTCGAGAATAACAGTGAATATGCAACTGAATCATAACAAAGCAAAGTACCCGATTACAGTAATCCAACCCTGCAATCACTTTTATATACCTCGTCGACGGTCACTGGATTTTTTTCTCAGTGATGGCAAGTGTTTTGAGGTTTTATGATTCTGAAGCTATGAAATTCATGATTCATGAATGCTTTTATGTAATGATTTTATAAAGTTATATAAAATCTAGTGTTCTCATCAGGATGCAAATCTGAATGAGTGATAATTCATAAAAAAATGTATGATTCTTACACGGTCTCAATTCAATCGTGATATGGCATGATATAACTTGATGTTATTTTTATATAGATAAATTTCTACATCAATATCTAGTTTCAACCATTTGGTGTTTCTCATGATTGTATGTTTCAGAATCGTTCTAATTTTCCACATCCGTATCATTTATCAGTATCAAGATCAGAATCGATACCACTGAACACTCAATTGTGAAATGAATAGTGAAAAGGACAAAACTTTGATATTCTTTGATATAGGTATTGATTAAACAGGAGTTTGATCTGGAATCCATTTAATTGAAATTACGTTCTTTTAACCGTGTAGTAGAAAATTAAATCATGTACAATATATAACATTTATTATCCATTATGAATTTCAAAAGAGTCAGATTTCATTATAGCCACGGAAAATCAATATTCCATTATCTATTCAAAACTGTTCAGTGATGTATGCTTTTCAAAATATAAATTAATTCCCATCATAATTAGTTTATCAATTATAAATGAAATTATTATGTAAAAGAATAATTATCTCGAATAAACTATTTCGCATATCAGCAATATCTTATTCATTTCTGAACAAAGAGAAAAAGCTACTAAAACAGCTACAATCTACTGAGGAGACTTATACAGGGTGCAATGAATGAACTATATACGTCTTGGAGCTTCTCAGCTGTTATTCTGTATGAAATATGAGCAATTTGAGAATATACTGAAGGTTGGTAATCCTTCTAGAACCAATCTTTGCCATTCATCTCGAAAGTCGTTATCAACAATTTTTATTCCTGTTTATACTAATGATGACAATGAAAATCTTCAATTTTTCAAAGATTCATTATACATTTTTTATGTACTGGTTCTCACCAACTAAGAGAAAGAAGGTGGGAGTTGGTATTCTTCTTAAATTTCTGGAGATCGTATGCCTCTGGGAACACCTCCCTAGGTAATGAGTTCCAAAGTCTCGATGTTCGTGGGATGAACGAGTCTTTGGAAAGGGACCTCTACATGGAGATACCTGTTTGAGAGAAAACTAGCAAGCAGAGAACACAGCTGAGAGGGCAAACCATAAGATGGAAGCTTGGCGAGGAGTCCCTGGTGCCAAACTCGATCAAATGCCTTGAAAATATCTAATGCCATGGCTAAAGTTTCTTCATATTTTTCAATAAATATAGCTGCCATAAATGTGGGACGTAAGCGAGCAGGTACCAGTTGATCTCTGATGACTGAAGCCATTTAGCCTATCGTTGACAATTCCTGAGTGTTCCTTGAGTTGTTATTTCATGAGCTCGATGTTAATGGCTTGTTCCATGACCTTTGAAATAATTGATAGCAGTGCTAGGTATTTTTGCCTTTTTTGGGGACTGGTTGTACCTACTCTAGCAGAGAACAGGTGTTAGTTCGGGGGCACATTTCTCGAGAATAATCGGTGGGATTCCGTCAGATTCACAGGCTTTGTTGGTGTTGAGACCTAACAAACTATATATAATAATATAAGATCTGAGCTCTCGCTCTACCTCTTGAAAAATACGGCGACAATATTGTAATTGCAATAACATTCAACGACGAATTCTTTGTTTTGTGGCTCAATTCAAGAACACAGGACATAAAGTACTGTAGTTTGAATATAGTGTGATTCTTGACAGCTCACCAACACATTTATCATCCTTTGGATTTTATGCCTCGTGGAAGGAAGCAAATCTTTCTGGATTATAGGATTTAGTGCTCTTATCTATATACTGGTATAAAGCAGTTCATCTTTGAATTCTTTGAATGCGGGCTATGGGTTGTTAGGAAGAAGAAACTTAACCTGACCTTGGATCTCCATTTATATTATATGCAGATGCAAGGATTAGCAATGATATTAAAGGAAACAGAATACCTGTTGTCAGAAAAACTTTTATTGAAAACGTTCGTCCAAGTCATCTATAACAATCAAGGAAATCACAAAGGATATACGAAGGTCGCGGTGGAAATAAGTGTATGTTTGATATAGGAACAACCATATGATCATGTCATAATAACAATATGCCTATATACAAACAGGGAGCGCTGTTACAATTACAATATTTTTTTGTGTGTTCAGTGTTCAGAAGTCCTGTTAATTCAATTAAATATAAAACAACTTCTTTAAGCCAACCATATGGATAGTGAGAGCAAAGGAGATCTTATAGGAGGCAATAATGAAGTTTTTCCAACATTGAGATAAACCCGTTATAAAATAAAAACATTTGAAAATTGTCAACGAATATTGTCAATATTCGATGACGTAACAGTCGAAAGCGCTTCGCTATGATTTCAGAAAATATAAATTGCATGAAATACAAATCTGAGTTGTTTGAATTACATTTGATACATGCACACAGCCGATCAAATCTTTCACTTTAATATATATGCCCGAGTATATGCGCCATTACCTACTTCCAATGGAGTTTGCATCAGCAAGTATAGCACATTAATAATAATTGTATTTCGTATACTCACGTCAAGTTTTCAGTTCGCCAGTCACTTACCTGAAACAAGAAAGAGGAACTAGTTATTCACAGTCACGCATGCTAATGAGATTAACTAATTCATTAGATGTTTATAGAAAACCAAGACAGACATCAATCTGAAATTTTGGATACAGCCATTACGTGATGTGATCTATTCTTCTGAAATATTTTGAATACGCTGTCACTTCCGGTTGAACCGGTTGAACCGGTTGAACCGGAAGTGACAATTACTTTGTTTTTTCGAAAGGAATACCCTATGATCTTAGGTAACATTCTGGAGCTACTGCACTCTGAATCGTTCTTCTATCTTTATTTGTTTTCGAGATATTTGATTTTTTCAAAAAATTTCGACAGATGGAGTGACAAACTGAGATGTCTGTATAACCAACAATTCTTATAATGAAGAGTTAATTCTTGGTATTCAATTTATCGAACGAATATTGTTCCAGAAGCACTCGATAGTATTCCAAAATGTCAAACAGGGTTATTTGTTATTTCCGTTGAGTTTTTTTGCCATTCATAGTTATTAATGTAACGAGATTATTATGCGACTTATAATAGTCGACGACATTACTTGCATTACCGCAATGTCCGAGAAGGTGTAAAATCCGAGGTTAAATCGCTAATAATCGCATTCAAAGCTTTATCGTATCATTGACAACGGCGATTGAAAATAATATCAAGGGCGGAAAATATTGTACAATTAACTTAATACTGACCCACTAAGGCATTGCCTTGGCGTGGGTGTTCTTTCTTCGGTAAAGTGCCATTTTACGCCTGGCGGACGGTAAAGTAGTCCGAGGGCGGTAAAGTGCTATTTTACGACCGCACAACCGGACGATAAATTTCCAATTTACGCCCGGTTGTGCATAAAATCAGTGCCGGTTTTAGCACTATACCAGCGCCCTGGGCGAGATTTTTGAAGCGCCCCTAACTGCAGTTCAAACCCATACGAAAAGAAAGCAAACCATTTATTAATGTGAGTGTTTTGAAAGTAGATAATAAAAGTATCTGATGAAATTTTACTTCTTAGGCGAACTGTCTCATTGGGATATATCAAAGTCGATGTTTTCATCGATTTTATTGTCAATTGACAAAGTTGCCAATTTTGCCAATCCAGATTGAGAAGTTGTCGATCGCTGATAGGTTTTTCTTAGGCAACCGTTACAATTATATTTGCAACGCTATCCATAAATTTAGATTAGTTCTAGTGAGTTGCGATATTTGATAACATTTGAAACAAAAACAGGACCAACTACATTTCTGATCAGGCAAGAAAATATTTCAGGTATTTAATTTCAATTGGATATCACCACACAGTTTGACAATGTCGGTTTTTGCAAAATCTTTTTTATATTGTATAAAAAAGACCAAGATTTCGTTTACCTACTCATTGATCTATTCGAATCTTTCATCATCTCAAATTAATGTAGTGTCCGGAAGTTGAAAAATGCAATCGCAATTTTTTTCTGAAGTAATTTTCACCAGCTATAATACGTCGAATTCTTGTTAAAGCTCTAAACACAGGTTCAATTTCTAGTTCTATGGACTGTAATTTTATGTTCTTCAATTTTTCAACATTTCTGTGCATTTATCGAGATCCATGTCTATTGATTCTAGATTTTTACTAACAACATTAATTCGAGATCTTTCAACTGTTCGGCTAAAAGAGTATCTTTATGAGATACTCGAACATAAGATTTCTCAATAGCAAAAGTGCCTGGGGCGCCCTTTTATATCCGGCGCCCTGGGCGGGCGCCCAACCGCACCTTACCCTAACGCCGCTACTGCATAAAATTAATTATACCAGGGCCCGACTCGCACCGAAACCCTGCGCAACCCTTCCAAAATGTATCTTTCAGACTCAATTTCTAGCTGGCACGCCTGTGTCGGTCTCGCAACATCGTAAATTATTGCGCAGTGCGTAAAACTCCTCAGATAATTGTATTGTTCCAGCGAAGCTCCGCAGAATGATAAACATTCGAGCAAGGAGATGTGAAACGATGCACATAATTGTGACAAAAGTTAGCACAAAGAAGGATTGGCGGTCCGCATACAGATAGAGGAAATCTATGAAGAGTCAGCTTCGAAAGACTGACTATGGACACCGCCTGAATGTCAAATGACGATATGGCGAGAAGTTTTCTGAATATGTTTGAGTAAACAATGCAGGCGGCCTGGGAATCAGTCTGGCAGGCTGGAGTTGCTCACGAAGAGATCGATAAATGTTCGCTACGTTATTTACATATTGAGGAGAATATTGAGATAATCAGTGTTGCCAGTAATTTGACAGAGTACCTTGCCCAATCAACTGTTAGATGTCGCCCAAATCGACCAATAATGGTGTTTATCAGCATTGGTCAAATAAGGTCTTAGTTCAATCGTTGACTAAGGGGCGCCACTTACGACAATAATCTGAAAATAAAATTTCACTACTCCACTATTTAAATTTTTGCTCAAATTCCGTTCAATTTTTGTTAATCTATTGCGTTAAATAAACTATTCAACAAGTCAATAAGTCAGAAAACCATCCCTGCGAACATCTAAGAAAATCCATATAGAACTTAATAATGATAATAATAATAATAATAATATCGTCTTTATTATTTCATGAAAAAAAACAACAACAACATAATGTATTGAGTTATCAAGAAATAAAGGGCGAAGTTCATTGTCTGCAATGCAGTGCATCACAGAAAATGTTCTTCCACTTAACCCAAAAAAAAACCTGTGATAATTATTGTTCACAATTTGAATACGAAAAAACAGATGAAATATAGTATTTTAACCTATTCTAGAGAAGATATCATTCATATCATATGATTCAATTCCAACCAATAGTCTTTATATTTGGTTTTGAATTTTATGAAATTCAATTGTTTTAGTGGGGTGGGAACAGTATTATACACATGACAAATCTGGTATCTGAAAGACCGTCTGAATATTTCTGTCTTGAATTTCGGCATTGCGATCATATTTTTATATCTGATATTCAAATTGTGTATGTCTGTACGATATGTAATTTTCCTATGCAGGTATGAAGGCTTTTTTGTAACGATTATTTTATGGAAAAGACATACAGCATGGAATACCCTTCTTTTTTCCATGTTCAACCACCCAATTTCCTGAAGTTTATGTGATATTCTATGTCGCCGACGAATACCGAAAATCAATCTGAGACATGAGTTCTGAACTTTTTGCATTTTATTCGTAAAATTAAAAGTTAGACATGGACCGTAGAGAACATCCGCATAGTTGAAAACTGAGAGTACCAAAGTTTCACATAAGGATTTTTCCACATACATACCTGGATCAGGGAGAATTAAAACAATGTTTTGGAATTTTTTTTTTAGAAAATATGAATAACACTTAAAACAACAAAACAAGGATGGATATCTCCAGAAACATGTTAAGGAACAAAATATTTGAATATTACATTAGTCAATCATGTCTATGATTTCATCCATATCCTCGGATTCTGCCTCTCCATTTGATGAATCGTAAATGGAGTAATCAAAAAGTTCATACATTTTGTCGGATATTTCGGAATTTTTGTTGCAGCAAATTTGATTATCTGCGAAATTTATTCGGATTCAAATAAAATTCGATTCCTCAATTTGGTTTTCACAATATTCATTATGGAGAAAACTCGCTCGACAACAGCATTGCTGAGTGGGAGTGGTGTTAATCGATACAATATCATCGATATTCGAAATCGATATTATCGATAATCACAATAATCTGCCATGCACAGATCACAGCATGAAACATGAAATTCTTCCGTCATATAGAATTTAATGAGGGCACAAAACTCATACTCTTTATTTATGATTCATGATCACAGAACAGCTGATTCGCATATTATATCATATATCATTTGATAGATATATTCGTGATAGCCGAATCCGCTGAAAAAGTTTTTTGAAGTCGTCCAATAAATCGCCTGTCTCCAAGTTGTATAAATGGTCGCTAAAATGGGATTGGAAATCGCCCATACTCACCCTATAATGCAGAGTTTTCGTGAATGAACACTGATCATCATTTTCATTATTTGGTTGAATGTTGGAGGGATTTTTGGCAGGGGACAATAATTCCTGCTATCAGTATTCAGTCACTCAAGTATGGGTTCATTTGTTTTTTCTTATCGTTGACTTATATTAAATGACCTTTTTCTCTATTCAAGGATTCAACCTCAAGGCATACTGAACTTCTACCTGTGGTTATAATCACCATTTCAATTTCAATGTTTTCAGGATATCAATGGAAAAAAGGTTTTCTTATCGTTGAGTTATATTAAATGACCTTTTTCTCTATTCAAGGATTCAACCTCAAGGCATACTCAACTTCTACCTGTGGTTATCATCACCATTTCAATTTCAATGTTTTCAGGATATCAATGGAAAAAAAGGTTACAGTGGATCAAATTTTGTTTTATTATAACGTTCAAATTCTCAAGCTACCATCAGAAAAAAGTTCTGAAAGTGAATAAGAGTTAAATGCAACTTATCACTTGAAATTTTGAAAATAGTTATCAATAATCATATTGAATTAGGTATGTGAAAGTATCCATTGTCACAGTTTTTCTATTGAATATAATAAACTAATGATCAACAAAGGACATGGCAAGGATTGTCCAAAGAAATAAACAATACATTTTAATAAAACTGTAACTAAATAACATCATTAAGAGAATTTGTTATTCCGGACACATGTGCGCTTCATATCTTTAAACGAAATCATGGAGAGATCAAATGGAAGGACTAATGACAATAAAGTTGACAAAGAGAAATATGACAATATTGACCAAAAAGAAATGGTTGACATGGAACTGAAACTTGAAAATTGGAGTATAAAATACAATTCTATAAACGAAGGAAAAATATGTCTAATTGAAGATATAACAAATTAATGATTGGCTTTATTTACGTTTATTTCAGAGATTTAAAAATTGATTGGAATTTTGTTTGATTCAAGTGTATTTCTTGAGGTATTTGTTTATTATAGTACATATTATCAGCTATTTCTTTATTTATTTCTAAATCCTGCAGTAGGTGTATAATTGTTTTTTTTTCTTTCATATTTTGTGATTTTTTTATTCAGGAGTCCATATCAAAGTTTTGATGGGTCGTTTTAAGATGGTCAGCAAAAGTTATCGGTTTATTCATATATTCACGAACTATGACGAGAACTTTAATCAATCAATTGATATGGATATCAAAGAAATTCAAGCTAGCTATTGTCAGCAAATGTATACACCTACTTGAGGAAATATTTTACGACAACCACTTGATGATTTAACTACCGAACCTTGGTATGCCTTGAAAGAGAAAATCGCCTTGACTTCCCTGCACTGATGAGGGCCAATAAGCCCGTAACCGGTCTGTAGGTTGTTAGGAGTGCCTGTATCAATGTGAATTTTTCACTTCTTAGGAAGAAAGAAACATCTAGAAAGAGATATTTAGTGAGTAGCAGAGAAAGATTGATTATGAAGTTGATCCGACTACATTGACAGCAAAGTCAACACGAGATGATTTGTGGAAAATTCACGTAATGAAAATATCTTATACTGTTCATCTCTAAAGATCTACAATCATAAATTAGCCAAGTCAATTACCGTCATGAACTGAGAATGTTTATTATCACCGTTCTGATTTTTTGTCAGAAAATGAATGTATCAAGTGCCGTGATAAGTTTTAAGAAATAAGGCACTACATAATGTGTGCAATTTTCTGTTGAAAATTATGGTTTCAGAGTTCCTTCAGTCAATGAAATATTACCTAATTATCCTGGTTATTTCCTACACCATATGGCATGTCACGTAAGAACGTGTTATATCAAGATAAAGCCATTGATTGCCTGCTACGTTACACGTGAGCTTTTACCCCTATGATCATGATTTCGAAAGTTTCAGAATTACGATCGATAGAAAGCTCGTGCAGATATAAAACTCGTTTTTAGAATAATTCCACGATATTTATTCGTTGCCAGTGTTATCCGAAGCAGTAGAAATAACACGAATACATTGATATCTGGTTCGAAAGTTCTACACGATTGACCTTATTCCATTTCATTCCATAGAATATCATGAGAAACGATATGTGAACTTATCTAGTTGTTGAAGCGTGAAATCAGCATTCGCACTACAGAAGTGAGGTTAGGAAAAGTGCTGAGGCATTAATGGAAAAGTATTCGACCTTGGTGGGTTAGCGTCCCAATGAGATAGGTTTCACCAAACTTCCTCATTTCATTCGTACCTTCTTGATCGAAATTATAAGTTTATCTATTATGCAGTTGAAAAAATAAACTACTTCGAAAACCCATCATTCTTTCTTTCTTTATAAAAGTTCAGAAATATCATCTTTCAAATGATACTGTCGAATTCGGTTGTGCTGCTATTCAAAACATATCAATGAAGTCATAACTGGCATGATTATAAGTTTACCCAGATATTCATGTGCGCACTGTATATTGATATACTCTCTTCAGAAAAATTGATTTCAATATCTGTGATATTTTGAAATTCAGATTTCTATTCACCACCTTCTGGATTCACCGCAGTTGATGCCATGATCTCGCATTGATATGAAATGATAATTGACATTATTCCATTCATCTTATGTCAGCCACAATGTATAAAATGATATGAATTAAGTTTACATACATGAAGTCATAATGAATAAGTCCATTGATTTTAGCACATGGAGGAAGTCTCATAAGATTGTTTGAATAGATATTACATTCATTGGCTCTTGAAAACCATTTTGTAGAAAGGGAAACGCATTTTTAACATCGCTGTTAGTTGAATATTTGGTTCAGTGTTCTCAACAACCTTATTATTGAGCCATTTATTTTTCAGTGATGTTTTACCCCTGAGAATTATCAGAGATGACCTAATTTTGATGTATTGATGCATTCATTCGAGCAACTCTTCAAAAAGCTACGTTTTCAATAATCATTGTATCATATAAAAACATTTTTACTAGGTGGTACACAAATTGTACCTCTTAGGTAGGAACTTGAGGTAAACTTTCACGTAAGGATAACATTCTTCGTTGATGAAATAATATTGGCACACCAGATTTTGGGGGGAGGCAACTTGTCTCAAGTACAGTTCAACTTAGTGCTAAAATTTTTGATGAAATAAAAAAATACAACAGAAACCTCAATCACAAACTGAAAAGAAGTACCTAGATAATTCAAAAAAGGGGTTTTTATTTTCGAGACATCAGGAGTTATCAAGGAAGGTTTATTCGAAAGGGCTAAGCCCTTCAGCCTCTTGCTATTTCTGGTTGGAAACTGATCCTTCGTTGTATATAGTGGGCTTGAGGATGTAATAATTATGCTGTGTAATAATATAAGGTAGAAGTTTGCAGAAGCCGTTGAATATTCAAAGCGGTCATTGAAATGAATTAGTCTCGAATCGGTATTGTGCATAAAGATTCACTTTCGTGCAAACTTTGGCGAACTCTAACAAAATATTACACCCAACTTGCTAAAGTGAAATACTCGAAATCGATAAAACGTATTATGTTGAACTTTCCCAGATACTTTGTAGTTCAGAAACTTTGATGGAAAGCAAATGGAATCACATGGATTCGGTGGGCATTCATGGATGTCGTTGTTATTTCACGATAAATTAGGTTTTCATTCTAGTTGCATGAAAGTTTCTGTGTTACTTCTGTGGCATTATGATTCGTTGTACTGAATGTTCAGTACACGTCAAGAACTATAGATTAGATTAGAGTGTCTCAACTCGATCTAATCAGATTATTCATGCATGACCATTTATTTATCCGAGACCCCTTCTTTGGCAAGGCAGTCTGCTTTCTCATTGTCTCCCTTGTGACCTGGCATTCACACCCAAAATGACCTGGTTGTTTGCTGCCAGTTGTCTCAGGGATTGTTTGTAGTCCCATAGTCAGCTTAGACTCACAAGTGTTTGACTTCAAAGTCAAAATGAATTGAACTTCTCACGTCTTGTAAACGAGAGACTGAATCAATCACTTAGTATTCAACCTAGATTCCATATAGTCGGTGGATATGCTGAACAACTTCATAATATAAACCATTTCGATGAGACACTCTGTATCTGGTAGATATAAATCGCGGAGCAAATTTCATAACCTGACGATTCAATTTCAAATGATACGAAAGAATCCTGGAAGATATTACCTCAAAATAACTGCATTTTTATTGAATGAGTTCATATTCGAATTCATTTTCTTTTTAGGTCAGATACTCCAAGAATATCCCTAGTTGAATAACAACACGAAACACAGTATTTCGATTCTTAATATTCTCAACATTAGATAATAACCATTTCATTCACAAAAGAAGTTATACTTCGTTATGAGAACCTCGAATCGAATCCCACACAAGTTGGCAAATTTTTTTTTGATTCAACTCGATTTGGCTATATTTATGAGAAACGATATATGAACTTATCTAGTTGTTGAAGCGTGAAATCAGCATTCGCACTACAGAAGTGAGGTTAGGAAAAGTGCTGAGGCATTAATGGAAAAGTAATTGACCTTGGTGGGTTAGCGTCCCAATGAGATAGGTTTCACCAAACTTCTTCGTTCCATTCGTACCTTCTTGATCGAAATTATAATTTTTTTTATTATGCAGTTGAAAAAATAAACTACTTCGAAAACCCATCATTATTTCTTTCTTTATAAAAGTTCAGAAATATCATTTTTCAAATGATACTGTCGAATTCGGATGTGCTGCTATTCAAAACATATCAATGAAGTCATAACTGGCATGATTATAAGTTTACCCAGATATTCATGTGATATACTCTCTTCAGAAAAATTGATTTCAATATCTGTGAAATTTTCATATCATGTAAGTAAAAATGTTCACAAAATAGTTGAATCCCAACTCATCAATCGTTAACGAATCATTATGTACCGAAATGTATCGTCGAATTTAGTAACAAAGCATTCCTCAAGGAAGTGTTCGCACACCAAAAGTATCATTCTTCATATGAATAAATAAAGTTATAACTCAAAAGTCTAGTTGTAATTCTATAAATCATGCCGAATATTCAATTTTTTATTCTTCTGAAATACATCTGGATGTATTATCCAATTTATTAGTAATTTTTTGCTGCAATGAATCAATGCAATGTAGACTCGAATGTAGAACTCTATTCATTCATCTGGAATTATTAACAATTCCAGCCACATGCATATATTTACTCTTTTTATTGTATATATCCATGAAAGTCAAATCAATTGGATTTATTGAAGCATCATGATGCACATAAAATAAATATTTCATCATGAATTATAAAACAAATGATTTCATCATCCTCTACAATATGAAATGTCTTGAATTGGATGCATAATGAGTTTTGAAAACTCACTCCTCAAATTATGTCTTCATTCAATTAACGAATTTTGAATTTGTGTTGCTATGATACAAAACTACACCTTTTCCAATTATATTTCAGAAAGCGTCAATTGAATTCCAGAATAGTCACTTGTATTTCAGATAGTATAAACTGTATTTCAGAATAGTGAGTTGAATTTCAGAAAGCGTCAAATGTATTTCAGAATAGCGAGTTCGATTTCAGAAAGCATCAATTGTATTTCAGAAAAGTCAACTGAATTTCAGAATTCATTCATTCATTCATTTCAATACAAATGACGAATTCTGAAATTCAATTGAGTATTCTGAAATACATTTGACGCTTTCTGAAATTAAACTTGCTATTCTGAAATACATTTGACGCTTTCTGGAATTCAACTCACTATTCTGAAATACAATTGATATTTTCTGAAATACAAGTGACTATTCTGAAATTCAATTGACGCTTTCTGAAATAAATTTGATGGTTTCTGAAATACAACTGGAAAAGGTGTTGTAGGGTTTTCTCAGTGAAAAATTTTCATGATAGCATTCGTACTCAATATACAGAAACCATTGTTATAACATTTTTCACGATTATGTTTTGGAAGCTGATACATCCAGAAAACGCTAGTTGCACGGTTCGTACCGAGTAGTTTTTAACAATTACTTTTATTCATTCTCTAGTCCGAATTTGAATGTGAACTTGAATATCACACAATTTTATAAACCAAAAAGGTACTTCTAGTGAAACTCGATGTACAGGATCTTCACGTAAATTTTGAACCCCTCCTCAACTTTTTTATTTATATTTTAATTCTTTATCTCAACAGATATTCCGATTATTTCCATGGCTACCCTAACCATCTATGATTCTATGTCATGGTCACCTGAAAGAATCCAGATGAAATCTGAATTTCGAAGTCAAATATCCCGAAATCCATTACAGAAGATATATGCATATACATATATTCGAAATCAGAAAATTATACTCTATCAAGAAGTAACGAAATATATTGGGTGCTCCATTTGAAAATAGTATATTATGATACAAGTTTTATAAGCGCTATTTTGTCGCACGCGTTGTTTGGAGTAACACGAGCGAAGCGAGGAGTGCTCCAAGTGAACAAGTGCGACAACATGTCTTATAAAACGTGTGTCATATGCAATATTTTCTATTTTGAATTGATTTGATGAAAAAAATGGATTTAATATCGATAAATAACAGAAACATCTTCGATTGGTGAATCTGACGCACAAACGTAAAGCCCAGTTTACAGTTGAGCGATTTTGATTATTGCAATACCAGCAATGAAAAATTCAATGTTGTTATTGTTTTTATTGGTGAATTCGAATCAAATTACACTATGATTTGAAATTAACCAATTGAAATATTGAGTCTTTCACTGCCAATATCACCAAATCCAAGTAAACTGGGCTCAACTCTTCTGACTTTCATTTGACAGTTCGATTGTACCAATCTCCGAATAATAAAAAATGCGTATCGAAATAGAGGCTATTTCGACACGCATTTGCGTTGCACAATTACTTCATTATACAACCAAAATAGAAAATAGAAAATAGTACATAAGTTTTATTAGACGCTATTTTGTCGTACGCGTTGTTTAGAGTACGACGAGCGAGGCGAGTTGTGCTCCAAAGGAACAAATGCGACAACGTGTCTTATAAAACGTGTGTCATATACGATTTTTTCTATTTTGCATTAATTTGATTTAAAAATTGATCCAATATCGATAAATAACAAAAACATCTTCGATTGGTAACAATGATGACATTGAAATATATGATGTCTGATGCACAAGCGTAAAACCCAGTTTACTGTTGAGCGATTTTGATTTCTGCGATACCAGCGGTGAGATATGCAATGTTGTTATTGTTCTTATCGGTCAATTCAAAATCACACTCTGAATTGGAATCTACCAATGAAAACATTGAGTTTTTCACTCCTATCAACGCATCCACAATCGCTGGGCCTAACTCTTGTGACTTTCAGTTGACAGTTCGATTGTACCAACCTCCGAATGATAGAAATGGCGTATCGAAACATAGGCTATGTCGATACGCATTCGCGTTTCATAATGAATTCATTATAAAACCAAAATGGAAAAAAATACTTTCGGTGTCCATAACTGTTTACATAATATGAAATCTACAAGAAAAAATTTATAAGATCGGATAAAGAGTCATAAACGAGTACACAATCTGATAGGAAAATGATCTGAATATTCCGTATTTGTAAATGGGTGTCAATTCGAGAATTCATGTTATGTTATAAACAAAAGCACTGAGCATTCCATGAAAAAACTGGCACACTCAAAGATCAAAAACACTCGTTAGCGAGCCAGTAGCCAGAAGCCACATCAACATTCATCATGCTTGCCACGTTCGAAGCGAAAAAACTAATGAATTCACTTAGCGAATGATCGGAAGCATATAAAGACTTCAGAGAACTCTCATACTGAGAGCCGTTTGTTCCACCACGTATTTTCCAGTCTGCGGAATTCGGAGGTTGAGGAGTTTCCTTTCGCTTACGTATTCGATAAACGCAAGCTATCAACGGAGAATACAAAAGTTTTCGATTTTAAATCAGAAATAGCTTAGCTATCGGATATGCGTGACGGAGCAATCTGGAAAATTCCTGGAATCCGGTAACTGAAAGGAACAACTCTACCGCATGGAATTCAGAGGGTAAGTATAGCAAAGCTGCATATGAAAATTTCCGGGGGAATTTCAAGAAAGACGTGAGTTTATGCTAAAGATTGGATTTTTGTGTTGAAATTGAAATGTTGGCGAAACTTGATACTCTGAATGGAAATTCATCATTGGAGGATATTGATTTTATGCAATCTCCGAAAAATTTATATAGGGATGTGAAGGAAATTTACAATCGATAGATTGTAGGTTGTAGGGGGATTGTTAAGGCCGTGCAGCCTCTCAAGCACGTCGACCTAGCAGATCTTTTGTGCGTAACCCTTAATCAATTCGAGGCCCGGGACTCCGAGGCTTTTTGCGAAGTTTATCAGTTTCCTGGGAGCTAGTTTCCTGACATCGAAGGGCTCTAAGAAGGCCCCTTCCAGGAACTTGAGCCTCTTGCAGAAGAGTGCTGGGTATTCGCAAAGCAAATGTTCTGCAGTTTCAGCGAAGTTCTCATAGTAGCGGCAACTATCACTCTCTGTTTTGCCCCTCTTTTTGAGGTGATACCTCAGAGGGCAGTGTCCTGGCACTTTATTCCAGTGAGATTTCATTTCATCTGCTTCCCAGCGTCGGAACTCTTCTCTCAAGTAGGCTTTGGAAAGTCCACAGAAGGGTTCTGAGCCGAGAGACTGTGTATTTGCCCCTTCTTTGGCTAGGCAGTATGCTTCCTCGTTGTCTTCAACTCCCTTATGACCTGGCACCCACATCAAAGTGACCTGGTTGTTCGCTGCCAGTTGTCTCAGGGATTGTTTACAGTCCCAAGTCAGTTTAGACTCACAAGTGTATAACTTCAGAGCTTTTAGTGCTGCTTGGCTATCTGATAGAACATAGAATTTTCCCTTTCGAGGGTCCCTTTCGAGGCACTCCTTCTGAGGCACAATTCTGAAATCACTTGAGCACTGTTTTATTCTTTATTGGTATGCCGACGATACACTAAATATTACATATTTCATTCGAAACATGTGGAAATTGCTAGTGATATCATCAATAAAGATCTGCAGTAGGCATAAATCCCAATAAGTCGAGTCAAAAAATTAATGACGATTCTCTTGCTGTTGTGGAACATACAAGAAATATTGGCATTGATATAGACTCTGATCTGAGATTTGAAAAACACATACATGATGAACTCATTTAGAAAGCATATTTATCTCTGAAAACTTTGTATGGTTCATTGCACTCCCTATCATCTTATATAAAATTACTACTATCCGAATTGATTTTGACTTTCACTCAAAAATACAGCTCAAAAATAAAAAAAGTACAGAACTCCTGTTTGAGATTGGTATATGTTGTGCGCAGGAGTGAATGAATTTCTGACAAACTGATACAATCTGGTTGGCTGAATATGGAAAAAAGCAGACATTTTTAACTTTTCGATCAGACAGACATTTTTTTATCAATAGATATAAAGAAAATTTGACTTCGCAGTTAGTTTGTGCTTGAAAAATGAGTAAAATACAGCATCTTACCTTCTTTCATGTGCTACTCTAAACCTGTCAAATTTAAATTTTTTTTCGAAAATCCTCAAAAAATCAGTTTTTTCTGGAAATTTCGGAAAATGACAAAGAAAAAAGTTGGTCAGTTTCCAATTTCATACATTTGTTCCAAATTTTATTTCGATTTGATCAGTATCTACTATTTTCATCCCGAGATGTTGCATTAGTCTTGTATTGTTTAAAATCACGAAATTTTATATCATGTCTAGTACAAATCGCTAGAAGTCTTTTGAATAGTTATGAAATTGTAGGTCATTGTTTAGTTCACAGAAAATTATGATATTTCTTGGGCAAGATATGATATTGAAGTCTCATATTCATCAAAAAATTATGAAATTTGAATCATGTTTCGTTCGAATCGATAGAGCGAAAGTTTCGAAAAATAAAAAAAAAATGGAAAAAAGTCCAAGTTACAGTAGAGAGTCCAAATTTGAAACGAATCTATAAAATTGGAAACTGAGCAACTTTTTTCTCTGGCATTTTTCGAAATTTCCAAAAAAAAAACTGATTTTTTGAGGACTTTCTAAGAAAATGACAAATTTGACAGGCATTTGACATGAAGGAAGGGAAGATGCTGTATTTGACTCATTTTTCAAGCACAAACTAACTGCGAAGTCAAATTCTCTTTATATCTATTAATAAAAAAAAATGTATGTGTGACACTGTATATAACTCTCTGCCCGCTGGAATGAAAAAGATTTCATCAGAAAATTACAAATCCAGAATAAAAAAATATATTTTTCCCAACACTAGATTGCCTTATTTTTTTTTACTCTGATCTCCAGCCGTTCATCCAGGGAAGGTTTCAACAGATCCATTTGTTTTTTTGTTTTTTGACTTTTTTCATCTTGTTTGCAATGTCAGGGTTGAGTGAAATAGTAATTTACGTATCAGGTCCGGAAAATACTGTTTTTTTGGATGAGTGGACAAAATTGCGACTCCAAAAAAACTGTTTTCGGGCGTGTTGCGTACACAATTTTTTCGGCAACCGTGTAGAATAACAAATCAAAGAAACACATTTCTTTCAAAAATTGAAATGTTAGCTAATTTTATGTCAGATAGCTGTCAGTCGTTATTTTGCTGCTATGGTAATGATCAACTGCATTTATCAAAACCATACTACCAAGATTTTCATATTTACAATGACAACAACGATGTGATTCTTCCCGGCCTAGTCCGGGAAGTACGTACTTCCCGGACTAGGCCGGAAAAATGCCACTTTCTCAAAAAAAAATCGTCTGGAAAGTACGTACTTTCCGGACGGTTGCCGAAAAAAACAATTTAGTGGAGATTTGATCCCCAAATAAATTGATTCGATTCGAAATGGCTATTATTTTTCATTAAACAATCAGGTAGTAAATATATTGTAAATAACTGAAAGAATCAAAGACGTTTATTATTATTATATACATAAACACCAGACAATGTAATACTATGTGATGTCCGGATTTCATATGATCATCAAATTTCAGTGCTTTGTTCAAACATCGGAAAACTCTCAGGATACCTATCGAGAATAAATTTCCCAGATAAACTCCCATAATCTGGTTATTTGCTTTCCATCCAACTTTCAAAACGCTATATTGAAGAGATCAACTTTGAGTGAATGGCCTTAAAGTTTTATAGACACAGACTGAATTGACGTCTAAGGGATTCGTGGAATCTCATTTTGATATTGGATATTGCTGAAAGAATATACCAAACATGGGATCGTAAAACTGGAATGGACAACCGAAACACTCCACAAGCGCCAACTCAGGTCTTTGACACTCGATATATCCTACAATAATTTTTTTTTGAAACAGGCTTTCATACAAATGCACTAAAAAGAAAAAATAATTTCCTGAATAGCTCGATACAGTTTAAACTGTGAGAAGCAAATTCAAAAGCTTGGTAGGATGGGAGATAATTACAAAAAATCACAAATCTCATCCGGCATCTTGGACCTTCCTTTTCCAATTTTGACGATGAATTCAAATTATCCGACTGTTCTGAAGTAGATAATATTATATTCGTATGGAATTTTCCTTTTTTTGAATTACTGGTTATCTTAGATATAATTACAATGTAACATCAATCGCAATTCCGATGTATATATTTGGAAATATAGTTGTTTTTAAAACCTTGCAAGGTTCGTTATTGACTTTTCACGTATCTGACTTCTGTATATATCAATCAATTTCCTTACATATTTGATATTTATGGACATGTCAATAATGCACTCGGTAATCATCATATAATGTTTTACGGTTTAATGATAGGGATGAGCATCACAATTCTGAACTTCTGAACGAATGGTCGATCGAGGATTATCTTCAAATAAAGTAATGTGAACCAATTCGTTGTCTCGATCCAAACATCACAACAGAATTTGTGGTGGCAGCGGTGGGATGTTTGGATTGGAACAACGAATTGCTCACAGTACTTTATTTGGAGATAATCCCTAGATAGCCATTTTGAATCGAATAGGACCATAATCACGAAACTCGACCGCCATTTTAGATTCATCGCCTTGAGTTCATATATATTTTGACAAAAAATACGGGGGTAATTATTTCCAGAATAATCGACATTTGTCATAAACAACGATAGATGAGTGAGAGATGAGAGAATGACAAAAAAGGTTGTCTTGGCTCAAAATTAGCAAGTATTTCGAACCATGCACCTGTAAAAAGTAGATTTTCATTCGAATTAAGAAGTTATTGACGACTCTCGGCATATCCTGTATAATAGGTCTGAAAATTTTATGGGTACAACGAAAATGATCGATTATGACAGCACACTAAATTTCAAGTTTCTAGTTTCTGCAAGTTGCAAAACTTCTAAAGCCTGGCCTACGTAAATCAGCCATGAGGTGGGACAATAATTATGGGTCTGACATCGATCGCTCGAAAGTAACTTGTATACAATATTGTTAGAGCAAAGTTATGAGATAAGCATTCGATGATTTAGAGGATTCGATACTCATCAGAGACCTCAAGAATATAAAATCATATATCATTACTTTAAAACTATCATCAAATCTTTTCTCAAACTTAAGTTAGTTTTATTCATCTTGGTTCGTCAGGAGTGACAATGTCTTCATAGGAAATTCTTCATGAATGATGAGCGAGCATGTGTCCCAAATTCACGCAATTTTTCACTTTTAATGAGATGAACTAACGTAAAACAAATAGCGTGATAGCTGAGAGTTGAGTATGAAACAATTGCGAGTGTTGCTGATGACTGTCCAGCAACATAATTTCGAGAAGCTCTCTACAGCGTATTATCACGAAAGATTTGTTTTTTTATACTCACAAAGTTCAATTGACTCAAACAATGAAGCTACTGACCACGTACAGCGAAGAGAGTTCGTTTAATGGTTTGAGTAGTGGATTTTTTGAACAAAATCATTCAGGGGTGAGGCTTATTACATGTTCGTCTTGATTGAACGACGAAATCGTTGCATTCGAGGTTCAGAAAATGTTGAAGAAAAATTACAATACCAATATGGATATATGATGGATGTGAATTATGTATGTCGTGCTTTCAAAGATATGATGCTATAAGACCGAAAAACATTTCAATTCAATAATCTTATCATGGCGATTCAACGGTGTTTGTCTGGTTTTTGATGAGTTTTTTGAAATCTGAGTTTCATTTAAACGACCATTCAGGCATTGGAGGAGAAAATCAAGCGCCTGTATCAACTAAGAACTTTATGATTAAAAAACCAATTTCAAATTGCGAAATATATGTCATAATATGGCAAAATATATGGGGATACTACGAGTACTTGAGCACAGAATGGAAGTGCTATTCCCACACGTGCACGTAATGAACTGCATTTTTCAGATATTACAAAAAGTCAACACTGCCATACGATAGTAGAGATATCTATAGATCTGGAGTATGAATCCATGAAACTTTTCTCGTTTATGGAGTTTTTCGTTGCGAATGATTTCCCTGCACACATCCAAAGTTTGTTGGCACCTTTTTCATTATAAGTTGGTATAATTCGATATAACTGGACGACCAGCAACCACATTTGAATACGATTCGATAAACAACCGAATATACATCAACTCGAAAATGAAAAAAAACTGTTGGCTTATGGTTTCTATATACTGTAGATTGGAATTGTTCAACTATGATGAGTTTTATACGAGAAATTCCTAAATGGTATTGGGGACATAACTGTACTGAGTTTCTTATCACCCGATTATTTCATCAAATTGTTCATTAAAATGTCAGTACAGGTATATATTACGAAAGCGTATAAGGACCACCGAGATTTATTTTAAATTTTCCCGACTTTAAACTCGGAATATTCCGAGTTTAAACTCGGAATTATTTTTTTCCGACTTTAAACTCGAAATATTCCGACTTTGAACTCGGAATTATTTATTTAGACTTTAAACTCGGAATATTCTGATTTTGAACTCGGAATTATTTTTTTTCGACTTCAAACTCGGAAATTCCTACTTTAAAATCGGAATTTCCGACTTTGAACTCGGAATTATTTTTTTTCGACTTCAAACTCGGAATGTTCCGAGTTTAATCTCGGTATATTTCGAGTTTAATCTCGGTATATTCCAAGTTTAATCTCGGAATTATTTTTTTCCGACTTTGAACTCGGAATATTTTTTTTCCGACTTTGAACTCGGAATTTTTTTATTCCGACTTCAAACTCAGAATTTTGTTTTACGATGGATGATGGAATATCTATCAACGCCGGTGTTCCACAAGGATCTGTTTTGGCACCAACTTTTTTTCTACTTCACATGAATGACCTGATAGAGGTGACCTAGCAGATGAAATTAAATCTCACTGAAATAAAGTGCCAGGACGAAGACAAGCGAAGAGGCTAGTGAGCCTTTCGCCAAGGAAAGCTAAACCTGCTGCACTGTCCACAGCTTTGCGGATGAAAGTACACTCGAGCTCTAGAGCCGCTATATCATCCAATATGAAGCTAGAGGTGCAAGGCGGATACAGGTTGACACTATTCATGAAGGTTTAGTTACAGTTTTTGAAATGGGGATCTGATAATCTAGTAGAGTTCGATGCAACAAACTCAAGTTGCATATATTTTCTCCAAGAAGGCTGATCTCATCTAATGCCTAGTTTGATGATATCATGAGGCATGATTGTTCTTATAACATCCTCAATATTCATTATTTTCCATTCATTCTCATCATTTTCCGAAAAATATCGATAACTCGAAGAAAATTTCGATGTATAGATATTTTCCCAGGTCTGGTTATAGATGTAGGCACCAGGAAAAACCACACTAGATTATGTCACACAATTTCGCCGTTTGATGCAAAATAGAATCCTGATAGAGGGAAGTTCTGCGGGTCTCGAGCCTGGCAACGAAAGGGTGGCCAATCTGAGTCTGTCTGGCCTGCCGGCTCGCGGAATCGCTCATGGTGGCATAATAATATAAATGATTTTGATGGGCATCTACCATAAAAATATCTACAAAAAAGGGATATCGCCCACTTTTCTGTGATCAACAAACTCGTTAGTGCAGGGTCACCAACCAGACGTATAGTTTTAATCGATAGAATCCTGGAGCTGAACAATAAATATGTGAACTACACTACATGGCTGATCAAATTTGTGCGTTGTAAATTATGAGAAATGTTTGAGGTGTGAAAGATTCCTTGGCGCGAAACAAAGAATCGAATTCTTGTGAAGCAATTTTTTTAATAGATCTCACATAATCATTTTATGATAGGGTATTGTTGATGATGGTAATACCAAGCATGGATATCGAGGATTTAACAGGATCAAAAACATGCCTGACATCATCATAAGCATTATGACTAGTATGAGGTCTGCCTTCTTGTAAAAAAATACAAGCTTGAGTTTGGTAGCAATTGTAGCATCGAACTCTACTAAATTATCATATCTCCATTTCAAAAACGTTGATTAAACCTTCATGGATATAGTATACACCTATCTCTGCCTTGCATCTCTAGCTTCTTTGGATGATATAGGAGGCTCTGGAGCAGAAGGCAGCATGGAGTGTACTTTCATCAGCAAAGCTGTGGACAGGACAGGAGGTCACCTCTATCAGATCATTGATGTGATTTAGGAACAAAGTTGGTGGAATACTGGCGTTGACAACTATTTCATCATCCATCGTAAAACAAAATTCTGATTTTGATTAAAAAAATTCCGAGTTTGAAGTCGGAAAAAAATAATTTCGAGTTTGAAGTCGGTAAAAATAATTCCGAGTTCAAAGTCGTAAATTCCGTGTTCAAAGTCGGAAATTCCGTGTTCAAAGTCGGAATATTCAGAGTTTGAAGCCGGAAAAAAATAATTCCGAGTTCAAAGTCGGAATTTCCGAGTTTAAAGTCGGAAAAATTTGAAATGAATCTCGGTGGTCCTTATACGCTTTCGTAATTTATACCTACCTAACCAATAGCATTTAAAAAATTCAACTTTCGCTTTCAGACAACATTATTATGTAATATTGAGTGAGCTCATTCCTTTTTCCCATCAGTTACATAATTATAATCTGAACCATATATAAGAGTAATAATATGAAAATGAAAATAACTCAAGAAAAGCAAGCTTTTCCTAACTCTACAGAAGAATTGTTGTTATTTATTGGGATTTTTTGGAAAATATATCTCATTCAATGATTCGGTGATATACTTCTCGAGTTGTGTGTTGTGCCATAAGTTATTTACGCCTGTAAAAAAACTCACTTTCGATATAACTAGAACATTACGAAAAGAAAAAGATTCGATTTGTGTGGAAAGAATAACCTGGATGAATTTTAGAAAGGGAAATTAGTCTATCCAATTATAATATCAAACATAGTTTGAAATGAATGTCTGGTAGACTACGAGCAGAAAACAACTACTTTCCTGGTAAATACCACGCAGAACATTGAATTATATCTGCTCGTAATCCATGCAACGATTCACACTGTGAATGCAGATCGCAAATGTTTCTTTCTTCCTAAGACGTGACAAATTCACATCGGGACAGGCACGCCTAACAACCTACAGACCGGTTTCGGGCTTATTGGCCCTCATCAGTGCAGGGTAGTTATCCGAGTAGAGACCGTAAGATCTCCACTCGAAGCGTTGCCTGTCCCAATGCACCTTCGTCGCGTTTATTTGACCGCACTGAGCCGCGTTCCAACAGACAATTGGAAGTGGCGACACCATGCGGCAGAAGAAAGAAACACTCCAGAACTAAATCTCCCAAATCACAGAACTTGGAAGTGGCTTATAGCTCGACTAAGCTAATAAATGAAAAATGGAAAAGCCATGAGTTGTTATCAAACCACTAATATATCATTTTGAGAAAAGGCTTGCGGCAAAATTTATTATGTATTGACGAAAGATTTATATTCAATTCAGATCTATATTTTGATATTTCCAGAGATAATAATATATTAAACAATTTTATCGATTTATGGTAAATCCGAAGGTAAATATTATATATATATAATGTTAGCCAGCGTTTTAGTTCAAATTACGAGGGGCGTTGAATAACATGTGTTGTATCATAGATCCCATGAATTGGATATACACACAACAAATTGTGATTGATATAGATATGAATAAGTATTGAATAACATACAGGAGCCACAAATATGAAATCAGAATAGCAAAATATGAGATATAAGCAAAGATCATTGTGAAGAAAGCTGTATTCAGACTAATATAAGAATAACTGTAATCTTCTTGGAATGAATGAAGGCTTGAAGTTTCAATATGAAACAACATAAGTAACAATATTGCACCAAAATCATACTCTTCTCACCTGAAGTAAAAACTTTATCTGGCGAAAACATATTGTCAATAAACATATAAAAGATATCGAAAACACACGTCACAGAAATTGGGCTGATTTATTTTTAAAGCATCATAGTTTGTGCTACTCAAAATGTTTCTTTTCCTATTTGAGATTTTTTGTTACCTATTGTTATTGAATTTTTTTTACTCCTCATTGTATAATCACAACTCCATTAATAACTATTCATGTGTATCACAATTACTTATTTTATGAAAATTTATACAAAAATAAGGAAGTTCTCATCTAATGCGTTTTGACATCTGATAACTTAATGTTACACCTTATATTCATACGAAACAGAAAACTTATTTTGTCCACAGTTATGAACCTTGTAAAGTGTTACTTCTAACACTAGTGGAATAATGAGATTACTTTATTCCACCATGAAGAATACAATCTTATTAAATCAATCACATTCTAATACTTGATTTTCAATAATTACATCAACATCTATATTAATAGACATTCCATTCATTGTTTCATCATGATGTTTCACTTTGTTTCCATCAATAACAAACTTGTAGTTTTTATTATCCTCGCTTTTATCGGTTCCAGAAAATATTGACGAATCCCCAGCATCATTGAATGCTGACATTGCTGACGGAAACACTCATACAATGAAAACTATTTTATTTGTAGAAGTTTACTAGAACAAACTCTTGGTTTTTATTGATTTTTATGAGTTTAATGTAGCTGACATTTATGTACCTACACATGTGCATAAATCATCCATCGACACCTAACTACGGAGATTTTTTATCGAATATTGAAATAATTTCTGAAATAAACCCACATTATTAGTTTCTTCCAGCTCAGATCCATCACAAATCATCGACTTTTTCCCTATACACAGAAAAAAAAAACTTGGGTGTAATTTTAATCAAATGGATTTCAGAAAAAACTCCGACGATTACAACACCTGAATATCAAAGTTGTGTCCTTTTTATTATACATTTCACAATAGAGTGTTGAGTGGTGTTAATTCCGATTTAAGTAGTGAAAAATGATACGAATATGGTGAAGTGAAACGATTCTTAAACATAAAATCATAAGCAACACCAAATGGTTGAAATTTAATAATATCAATGGTGCTATAATTGACGTTAACGCATAAAAAAAACACCTATAATATAAAATTAACACCAAGTTACACCGTGTCATATCACGATGTAATCGAGGCGGTGTATGAATCATCTAGTTTGGTGGCAATAATCATTCGTTAAGTATTGCATCCTGAATACATCAGATTTGATATAAATTAATTCATAAAAAATATTGGATGGTGTGAATTTCATGCGCTCATCTATTCGATAATAGAACCTTAGAACTTTTGCCAATAGGTTGCACAGACTTCCTTCCTACCGTACCTGAATTCAATATTGGACATGATATATTGGATGATTTTGATATAGATTAGTATATCAATTGGCCTAGGCCCTAGTGTCACTGATCAGGATACATGAGCCGAAACAGTTCGTCATCAGCCTAATTATCCCTAGATTCTTCTGAGTCTAGTTTATCATCATATGAATTATATTTCAATAGATGATACAACAGTAAAAAACACCGGAGGTCGTGAAGAAGAGCACTGATCCGCATGAAGACACTCATGATATGGTGTTTCATCTCACCAGAAAAGTATTCGCATGTACCTGCTCAGTGTTTAAACGCACCGAAGAGAATTACGTGGAGGTAGGATTTAGCATCAAGAATCTCACAGAAGGTGCATCACACCATTGCGATGTCAAATCGCACTTTCGGAAATGCATAAAGAACACCACCAAAGTGTTCATTCTGCCAAATTTAGCACTAGCACTAGTGTTACTGACAACTGGGTTTGATTATTAAAAACACCTATGGGAAAGGTCACATAACACCATCAGTGGTGAATAATATACCGGTGTTTACTGACACTTGAACAATCAGGACCTCAGGGGACACCAGACGGTGTTAGCTGGTGTGAGCTAGTGTAATTTATTTTTTTCACTTTGTACCGCATTTAATCCTTCGTATTTTTTATCTGTTGACTGCCTGACAAGTTCCCATTGTTTTACATAATTAATTCACCCGTGTAAACGATGATGAAGCCTCAAAACGGATATCACCCTTCGATCGTAACATCAACGAATCAATCTCGCCCTCGCCATTAAAGGGTTTCTTGGAGACCTGCAGTCGGTTCGGAAGAGACCCTAAACGGCCGAATCACGTATCAAAATGAATGGGTTAATTAACCAAAAATTAGCAGACGAGATTTGATTACGACCTGTAATTAACAATATGACGTTCAAGTAATTGAATTCTGTTGGAGGGTCAGGTTGACCTATGGCGAGCTAAGGGCGGGGTATAGGGGGTGTAAGTTTACCGGATCTGACCCTGATTCCGGATTTCTTGTGATGTTCTTGGGGCCTGGTATTGTTCCCCGTCAGGGGCCGCTTTCTCATCCGGAACTAATTATTATAAGCATGTACGAGAAGTAATAATCTATAATGCAGGGAAAAAATGAATTAGAAGTATATTTAATAACGAAAAACATATACAGTGCTTTTCTTAAATATCCCCCCTTTTATTTTTGAACGGGTCAGCTCAAAGAATCGAAATCAATGTATGGATTCTATATTTTGGAGAGGAATTAACAGATTAAATGGAAAGGAGGGTCTTTCGACACACCATTTTGAAGCTCTTGACGAATACTTCACAACCCTGGAATATAAAGTCAATACCTTCACTTAATAAAAAATGGCGGAACATTTTTTTTTCAAAGATTCTCCCTCACCTTTCACTCATACTCATTCATTCATTCACTCTTTCATATCACTCATCCTGGCATCGAAATTTCGTTCATTTGCCACAGAAAATCTAGTAGTAAGTATATGTATATATGGACAGAACACGCTACACCCAGTCGCCTCGCCTTTTTTGTTATTTTTGACGGGCCTGGGAATCGAACCCACGACCGTGATTCAATAATTGACTGAATACATCGACGTTCAACTTCATAATTTTAGAAAAAAGCTGTTTCCAGTTCAGAAGATGCTTATATACAAAAAATAACCTATCAAACCTTATCGGGTTGTTGGGATTGCCATATATATTATGGCAGAGAAGAAAAATTAGATGTATCGATATTAATATGTTTGTACCCGAAACCGTGTACCCAAAAAGTACGGTCTCTAGAGTCTCATAATGAATTCAATCAACCAGAAATCATTGTTCCAGAAATAACATGATTCATTCACACGTATCTGCGCATTTTTCCCTTTAGTTTTTTTCGATGTCTCCTACTCTTCTCCTTCTCATTGTTTTTGGCCTGTTCATTCATGGAAACTAGCTTTTGAAAGTTTTTCAAGGATCACAGTTAGTGAGTCTGAGTCTTATGCTCATTCTCTTGTCACTGGGTAGACTATGGTTTTGATATATTTGCCCTTTTTTTCAGACGACGTTGAAGAATCCAAAATGAGTTTTCCATAATATACTATATCTATCTTTGATGAACCAGAACCAGAACCAGGACAGATTCTAGGAGTACCCAAGCGTGCAGCACGAGCGTCTGTAACAGACTGGATTCGGGAAAAACATAAGAACTACTGGAAAAACATTCCAGGAAATATACATGGGAAACAATACATCAAGGAACCATGCCACAGACGAACTGCAGATCTGCTAAACATGAACAGAGAGCAGATAAAAACTATTATAGGACTCATGACCGGCCACGCCCCAGTCAAGGAGCACCTTACCAGAATGGGACTGTATAATGGTGACCCAAATTGCAGGCTATGCGGAAAGGAACCAGAAACAGTATCACATATACTATGCAAATGCGAGGCATTGGATCGCAGAAGGCAGAAAATTTTTGGGCAACCAGTTGACGAACCAGAAATATACAACTCACATCCAGTGAAGGACTTGTACAAACTTGTACAAGGCACTGAGATAATAAAGTGGGTACAATGATGATAAATAGGCAAGATACAATGGGCCATTAGGCCTAAGTGTCATCGGAGACTTCGGTCAGACGAGCCTACGAAGGGGGTGGAGTTTTTAGTGGGTAGACCTGGCTGAGATCAGGGAGTCCCACACTATCATATGGGGAATTTGACCCATATGATGTCCATAAAGGATTTCAACCACCTCTGAAAAAAAAAAAAAAAATCTATCTTTAAAAATTAATACACAAATAACACAATGGCACTTCCACTCAAATTAATTCTACTAAGTATATCCAGAATCTCCAATCTTTGATTGCCTAGTTGACTGGTAGTACCTTATTCTCACTACATTGTCAGTAATATGATTCCAATTTCTCAAAGTGAGATAAAACTGGAGTAAAATAAAATATCAGGTATTAGTTTTTTATCATGAGAATAGATAAAATCCTACTTGTTGAATGTACAATCAAGGTAAAAAATAAAGACGTGAACCAAGGATTAGTGGTTGGAATTCGAAAGTACGGTCCGGGACTACGAAATACGGTAATTATTTCAGTAAGCAAGTACGGTCGAGACGTTTTGAGAAGTTGGCAACCCTGCTTGCCGGTCTCGAAGGATTATCGCGCTCCTCTACGTGTCGTGTGATAACTGTCTTTTTCGAGCAGCAATCTATCGCACTTTGTGCTCTAAGTACACAAATAGCTATTGTCAAAGTTGGTCATAAAGTTGGCTACATATAGAAAAAAAAATTGCTGATAAAATGTCTCTGATGTCAGGTTCGCTTCTGACTCATGTCTGACAACCTAACAATTCGTTGAAACTTACATCACGTGACTCCAAATTTGGCGAGAATTGAAAAAAGTTGTATATGTGCATGGTGTCGAAAATATCAAATTTAGCAAGGATTAATAATGCATTCTTGAGTTTTGATTACAAATATGTGTTTGTTTGTACCTTGTTTACGGGTTGGGAATCTTGAATATGCTCATGTGCATCAAAATACAGCGGCGCCACTTTCAAATAAAAATTATTGAAAAGCTTCAATAGTTGCTGATGGTTGATGGCGGATATAAAACGTGCTGCTCGGTTATTTCAAGAGATATTCCTTGATTTGTCTCCTACTTCCCAAGGTAAAATTAGCGGTATTGAACAGTATCGTCAAAATTATCATAATGGTTGTCCGGTTATCCACGAAAGGTGACTCGCCCCTATACCTTTTTTTGTTAGATAATGAAATTGAATTCGGAGGATCCGTTTAATGCATGAAACTGCATTTTATGACAAGTAACTCAACTTCATGCAAATTACGGATTCACTGGAAGTGACATAAACTTTCGATTTTCAAATGGGACGCTAAATATATTTTCAGTTTTTTTTGTCTCCATGCATATAACATTTAGAATAAATAATTTGTTTTTTATTCCATAGGGGTATGGATACGTTCAAATAAATTTCAGTCCTGAATTTACAATACAACTTCAGTGTTTTCAATCGAAATGTTTCAGCTATACGTGACGTTTGATTTTAGAATTGTTATTACTCATTTTTTTCAAATAGCAAAACATTGTGGGCTAGTCGGGTCAGAAAAAAATAATGCATTTAATTACGATTAATTCGATACCTCACTTCATTAGCTTGTGAAGAAACTCTGTGTTGAGAAATTGAAAATATAAATAACGACTTCAGATCTGACCTCGGATCTGACATATTTATTTCGAGAATAAAATAAAAATCGGTTACAAACAGTTACGAATGATACATGATTGTATTCTGAATGTCATATGGAGACAAAAATACTGAAAATATACTAGGTGTCCCATATAAGAATCGAAATCTTGTTATTTCCGGTTAATCTTGAATATGCATGAAGCTGAGCTACCCTTCAAAAAATGCAGTTTCATGCATTGAACAAATCTACCAAATTTCATTCATTTCCAAAAAATAAAGGACATCCAAAGGAAGATTGAGAGTATGACGTCTTAAATAATTTGCTGGGACAAATAAATGATGTTATACAAGTAATTCCATGAAGATTCGTTAAACTCATGAATTTTAAATCCTGAGAGGTATGCAAATGTTTACTTATTCATAAAAATTCTCATTTAGGAAATGTAGAGAGAAAATAAATAGAGGAGTAAAAGCTCAATATAAAATGGGGAATAAACGGATCATCTTGCTCAAGCTTCTTATTTCCTCCGTACTCTTTGTGATGTGTTGAATAAATCATTCAGATGAATATTGTTTTCATTCATCAAATAGACGATGAAATATAAATGAAGTCTGTGAGATCTGATGAATTTTGGTGTGATATCGAGAATGAGATACAACTCAAATAAAAAGAATCATAAGCTGATTCTTTTCATTTGAGTTTGTTATAATAGATATGTTATTTCAGTTACTCAATACCCCTCCACTATGTTGATATAGTTATATTGGTGGATAGGTAATTAGTGTCAATACTGCAATATAAAAAATATTGAAGTATAACACTAACACAAACTACTGACAATGAGAAAAATTCAATGAATATTTGTTAGATGACGAATTTTCAGAGTTTGAAATGCCAATATTTGCTGGTATGTGGTATATACTCGATTACAGACAATAAGAATTCTGATTCGATTGAATGAATGATATCAAGATATTTGAATAATGTTGAAGTCCGAGGTCCTGAGAGATTCATAATTTTATCTCTGAATTACGAAAGCTTTGAGGATGCTTAAATGCTCACATGGAGAACTATTCTAATTTAAATTTTCCAGGACTGAAATTTATCCAGGAAAACGCTTAATCAGTAGTCCTGATCTCTCCATGTGGTTTATCAAAAAATCGATCATCTTTTCGTCTGTAGTCAATTTATAATTCGAATGAGTATATAATTGGTTCGGACTTTTCACAAATATGTTGTGTCTTACAAGAAACCTATACGGTATCCCGCTCTCTTTGATGCTTCGTGAAGCTTTCATGCACCCTCATCAACTTCTTTCCACCCTGTGTCGAATACAGGCTCCCTCGATCAGTATTCCAGAAGTCGATTATTCAAGCAGATATTATCTGTTGGATAGTTGTATCACTTAATATTGTGAAAGAAATACTGTTAGTTTCGCTTCAACATTTTTGGAATCCTACGGAGAGCGTTGAGTTGATTTATTTTTTTCATTCATTCAAGTCATTTATTCAGTGATCAGCGATAAGGTACATTAAAAATAACAAGAATCAAACTTCAATTTGGTGAAACAGTATTGTTTTACTGAAAAGGGCTATGATTATTTTCATTGTACATGAATGTACATATTGACCCCAATCTTCCCTAGAGCCTATTAGATGAGCATGAGTTTTTTATTTCCCTTCTTCCAGCGATTGAAACCACATAATTTTTGACAAGCCTTCGCAGTGGCATATTTCTTCCTCTTCCTAACAAAACCACATGATTTTTGTCATGCAAAATTTTTAATTTCATGAAGGATTTACTCAATATACCCACTTATATCGAAGAAAGTGCAATATTGATTTCATTTTGCACGAAATATTATTCTTAGTAACAACAGATCTCCATTCATTATCATGTATCGTCCCAAGCTCAATAAAATTTATCATTTTTCCTTTTTCATGTCTTCCTGTTAGCAACACTAACTCAAAAAGTCGAATCCAAGTTACGAAACCTAGTGAGTTACACTTACAACTGATAGCTGATTTCTCCTTCACTTCAATAGCAGGAATGATATCAGCAGGGCAAAGTCGTGCGGCGCACGACGGCGCCAAGACCAAAAAGGCGCCTACGGTCGTTTTGAATTTTCTACACAAATCAACATTATCAAACCGGTGGTGAAAATGTACTATCCACCAACACAGTTCGTCGATCGGCGACCGGTTGATTGTTCATTATTGTCGCAATAAGCGCCTAAGTCGTATAGAGTGCCTTATTTGCTATTATGTATCTGAGGCAATTTTGAAAAATAATTGAGTAAGTAAGATTTCAGTAGGGCGAAATTTACGATGCTCTTTATTTTTTCCGGAAATGATTTCGACAATGCTACAAAACATCTAGCTACTTCCTTAGGTAAAACAATTTAAAACTATGAGTTTGTGTGTATGGTAGTCTTGTGGTACAAGATTCTAAATTAAGTGGATGTTGTTACTAAGATTCTGCAATCAAAAAAATTAAATATTTCCCAGGCTTGCGAAAGTTTGAATAGCCTTAATGAATTTCTCAAACAATATCGATCTGAAAAAGGCTTTATTGACTTATTAGTAGATGCCAAAAATAGCTTCTTGCTTAGAAGTTGATGCAAAATTTAGATCTACAGAAGTGTTAAGGCAAAAGAAGGTGACGACCAGCCGATTGAAAATCAAGAAATGAAATTCAAATTGCTTTTTCGGAATGCTAGAGACATCACTCTTTCATCCGTAAATGAAAATTTTTAATTTTTATCGTGTCATTCTGTTTTTAATTTTTGGTGGAATGTTGAGGATTTCGGCAAATATTCCGATCAAGATCAATTCGATTTTTGTAAGAAACTGGAGGAGACCTTAAGCGACAAAGATCGAAACGAGAAAGATATAGATGGAACAGATATTTTACACGAATTACAATTTATGCAAAATGGCGACAAGGACGCGATGTCTGTAACAAATAACCTAACCCACTCATTTCCAAACATTACGATTGTATTGCGCATATTATTAACCATTCCAGTTTCTGTAGCTACAGCCGGGAAGTCATTCTCTAAATTGAAGTTGATACAAAATTATTTAAGATCTAGAATGGGCCAAGAGCGGTTAGATTATAAAATCTTGCAATTATTTCTACAGAGTCTGACTTTTTAAAGCAACTCGAAATGGAAAGTATTATTGATGAATTTGCAAAAAGTAGAGCTAGAAAAGTCCAATTACATACTGAAAAATCTCTCAATCATTATCTGTTCCAAAACAAAATTGCTATTCTATTTTTGTTTTCTCAAATACTGTTGTTTCATATTCTATTGATATTTCTCGTGTATTTTTTTTCACAAATATAGAGATTTGACTGAAAAGTATAGTATTATTGAAAAAAATCAACGAACAACTAGAAGCGAGGGGTGATACTTTTACCTCAATATTATAACATTGGTTATTAGAGGCGCTTATCATTATACTACGTAGTAACATCCAAATTAGATCACTTATTGTAGAAGTGTTTCTAACACTTTGGTGCGCTAGGTTAAAAGCAAAAATCATGCCCCGCGTGGACGGCACATCCCTGTACATCCACGTATTCCAGCCATCACCCGTACACGCTACGCACTTGCACGGTTCATTACGTTTCTAGCGCTCGAACGGTGCGTACAGGTAAAAGTGAAAAAACAAAAACAATACGAAAACAAACATGGGGAAATCCAAAACGTCTAAAAGGAAAATGATGAGCGATTTCCACAAGATCAAGAAGAAAATACAGAGAATTGGAGAAATGCTGGATGTCGATTCAAGTAAGCACAAGTGTAAATGAATAATTATTCTTTTATAGTACAGGCTACAAGCAGAAGAAAACCTTTTCATGGATGAAACGAAATTTAGTATCTGGTCGCAGAGGAAATCTCTGTTAGGGTTTGTCTACCATCGTAGACTCAACCATTTGGACATATACCTAATTATGTTCCTAGGTACACAAAAAACCCTGCACAGTCCTTGACTTGTGTTAGACCAGATACCTACACCGGAACGTTTTTTGTTGGCTTTTGTTTACACTCGGTGATTAATACTGATAGACATTCTCGTCTTATCACAATGAATCACACCTTTTTGTGAACATTCCCTAAAACGGGTCCTTTTTTTTTTGCAATGACACTGAGTGAGCCATACAACAAACAAATGTTATGAAACCAAATCATGAGATCACGTTTTCGTTTCTCATACGACACTAAAAATGAAATACAACAAAACATTTTTAGGCTCTAGCAGCTCATCTCAATCGACGTCGTCAGACAGTGAGGACCAGGAAGAAATGAGGTGCCAATCACCAGAACTGAAAGGCCCAGTACAGAGTGATCAACCAAAATCACTACGAATTGAAGAAATATTGGGCGTAGACCCTACGAAGGAAAAGAGCTTGGGACCAGATATATTGGAAGATCTATCTACACGATGGACAAATTACCTGACGAAAGGATTGGATAATGACACAAAATCCAAACTTATTGAGAAGTGGCAAACACCTCAAAATTGTCAGGCTCTCAACGCTCCGAAGCTGAATGCAGAAATCATGGCCCTGCTGGGGCCCTCGGAAATACGAAAAGAAGGGTTTCTATGTGCCCTACAAGAAACTCTCGGTAGAGGAATAACAGCTGTAGGTAGCTATATCACTAAAAACCTACAAAATAAAGACAACCAATAGGATTTCTCCGATTTGGTGGAAGCAGGGAAAATTCTTGGTGATGTACATCACACAATTTCCCTCCACAGAAAATATCGTCTGAATCCATTCCTAAACCAGTCCGTCCAGAAGGTGGTCCAAAAATCTAAAATTTACAACCATTTATTCGGAGACGATTTTGGGGAACAATATAAATTGGCCAAGACAGTGGAGAACACGGCAAATGAACTGAAGGCTCAAAGTCAAAGAAAGAGTTCTTTAAACTTCAAGCGACCATTGTACAAAACAAAAATGAAGAAAAGGCCACAGGAATTGAGACACAGACAGGAACCGAAGTACAGACAGGAGCCGAATACATACAAAGCTCACCCATTCAAGAGGAAGGAGGGGAGGGAACAAAAATACAAAGAGAAATACCAGAGACATCAGCAGTAGACCAGGAGATAATAGAGGTAGGAGAAAAATATGCTGGAAGAATAAAATATTTTTACAAAAATTGGCGAAAAATTACGAGGGATCCAACAATACTATCATGGGTCCGTCAGGGTTTCAAACTTCCGTTTGTTGAAAAACCTACTCAAAATAAAAAGTCAAATATGCATATACATGACAAACATTTCTGCGAACTCAAAAACTGTGTAATGGAGCTTGTCAAAATTGGTGCCATATCAGAATGTAACCATTGCCAAAACGAATTCCTTTCATCCTATTTTATAAGAAAGAAACCAAATGGCTCATTCAGATTCATTCTTAACCTGAAAAAGTTGAACAATTTTATTATAACACAACACTTCAAACTAGAAGACATGCGTACAGTAAAGAATTTGATCACAAAAAATTCATATATGGCATCAATTGACTTAAAAGACGCATATTTTTTAGTCCCGATTTACAAAAATCATAAGAAGTACCTGAGGTTTGAATTCGGAAGCAAATTATATGAGTTTAACGTTTAACCTTTCGGAGCATCATGTGCACCCTGGGTATTCACCAAAATATTTAAACCAATCCTGAGTAATCTGAGATCGAAGGGGTACCTGTCAGTCGCATACCTGGATGACATATTACTTATAGGAGAAAATGAAGACGTAATGCAGGACCAACGTTAACTGTACAAAAAATACACTAACTTCATTAGGATTCATAATCAATTCTGAAAAAAGTCAGCTAGTCCCATGTCAAAATATAAAGTACTTGGGTTTTTTAATTGATAGTTTCGAATTATCGATAAAAATTCCTGAAGAAAAGCTAAATACTTTACTAAGCCTTATAAAAGACACACTAACCAAAAACAGGGTGAAAATCAGATTTTTTGCGCATGTTATTGGTTCACTGATAGCTGCATGTCCAGCTGTACCGTACAGCTGGTTGTACACGAAACAATTCGAAAGAGAAAAAACATTGGCCTTGAAATCTTCTCACGGAAATTATGATCATTACATGAAAATATCTAGATACCTCCAAGAAGATTTCAAGTGGTGGTTGAAGAATCTACCCAGTTCCAAAAACTTCATAAAACATGTACAATTCGAAACTGAAATATTCACAGACGCCTCTCCCACAGGCTGGGGAGCAGTTTGCAATAACGAAACAGCACGAGGGTTTTGGAAATCAGGGGAGAAAACGTTACACATAAACCACTTGGAACTCTTGGCAGTACTCTACGGGCTGAAATCATTTGCTCAATCTATGGAAAATTGCAATATCTTGCTTAGGGCGGATAACACCACCGCCATAGCCTACATAAATAAGATGGGGGGAACAAAATACCCAATATTGAATTCAATAACAAGAAACATTTGGCTGTGGTGTGAAAGAAGGAGAATCGTTATACATGCATCATACATTCGTTCAAATAACTCGTTAAAGATAACTCACAAGTTGATAAAGAATCGAGGTCGATAGATGTGGGAACGGAATATAGCATCAATCAAAAATACTTTCAAAAAATCACTAACAAATTAGGTATTCCTGACATTGACTTATTTGCATCCAGAGAAAATACAAAATGTAAATACTTTATTTCATGGCACAAGGACCCAGATTCAAAGGGGTTGATGATTTTACTATCTCATGGGAATTTCTCAATTTTTACGCATTTCCTCCATTCACACTACTGTCAAAAACTCTGCAAAAAATCGAATCAGAAAAAGCAGAAGGCATAGTTATTTTTCCATTATGGGACACACAACCCTGGTACCCGCAACTGAAAAAACTCTTTGTATCAGACATTATCAAATTCGAACCTAATCGAGATCTCTTATTATCACCATTCAGGGGCCCTCATCCACTCTGGAGAACCCTTTCATTGGGGGCAGGGAAATTGTCAGCAAAGCCTTCTTGATGAGAAACGTGGCAAAATCAGTTTTGGAAGTAGTGCTCAACTCGCTGAGTAAAAATACTGAAAAACAATATAATACCACCTCCAAGAAGTGGTGGCAGTACTGTAAAGGCAACATCAACGAAGTACTAACTTCCAACATTAATAAAATAACAGAGTTTCTCACGATAGAATATAACAAGGGTGCCAAATATGCCACACTCAATGCGCATAAATCAGCTCTCAATCTAATATTCGATTTTGATAATGGCCAAATGAAAATATTAAATAGATATCTGAAAGGCGTTTTTAGAAACCGTCCATGTTTTCCAAGATATGAAGAGACCTGGGACACAACGCCAGTTCTCACGTATCTTTCAAATCTATATCCATTGAATACATTATCTCTAGAATTGTTGACAAAAAAGTTAATTCTCTTGATGGCTTTAACTTCAGCTCAAAGAGCACAAACCTTTAGCAAAATAAAGTTATCAGACATCGAAAGAACAGAGGAAAAAATAAACATAAATATATCAGAAATCCTTAAGACCTCAGGACCGAACAGGTCACAACCCAGGATGATATTTCCCTTTTTTAGAGATAATCCAGAGCTATGCACAGCATCCACTCTCATTTATTACATAGAGAACACAACAACTCTTAGGAACCACAATTACCTACTGATAAGCCATAAAAAACCTCATGGTCCGGTGACCCCCCAAACCGTCAGTAGATGGATAAAGGTTGGGATGAAATCTGCAGGAATTGATACTTCAAAGTTCAAAGCCCATAGCACCAGGCACACAGCCACATCTACAGCTCATCAAGCAGGCTTGAGTATAGATAACATAAGAAAGGCGGCAGGGTGGTCATCGAGATCTGAGGTCTTTCGGAACTTCTATAATAGACCAATACGACAGACAACAGAAACCATTGCAGAATATGTTATCACAGCCTCAGGAAAGAAATAAATCATGAGTTCAATTATTGTCTATTTATTAATTTATCGTATGTATACTATTATATAATTTTTGTTGTACATTTGATATTAATTATAATAAGTGTTATACTATGTTTCTATGATCATGTATCATTTACTACTATTTGAATAATAAAAATTTTTTCACGAAATTGATTAAATACGAATTTTAGTAATTAATCCACAGATCGCCTCAACTTTGAACATCTACAATAAGTGATCTAATTTGGATGTTACTACGTAGTATAATTAGAGATTAAACGACTTACCTGTAAGGAAGTTCAATTCTCAATTATACTAGTAGTTACATCCAAATTAGATCACTCCCCTCCCATTTTCAGAAATTTGAAAATAACCCCCCCTTTTTCTTTTAATCCGGCGATCTGGATGCTCCTTTTTCAGCGCAAGAAAGTAATGAACCGTGCAAGTGCGTAGCGTGTACGGGTGATGGCTGGAATACGTGGATGTACAGGGATGTGCCGTCCACGCGGGGCATGATTTTTGCTTTTAACCTAGCGCACCAAAGTGTTAGAAACACTTCTACAATAAGTGATCTAATTTGGATGTAACTACTAGTATAATTGAGAATTGAACTTCCTTACAGGTAAGTCGTTTAATCTCTAATTATTTCGCACGACGGCGCCGAAAATACTTGGCGCGTCCCTGGATATCAGAATTCTTTTTCAGCGTTTTCCTATGTATTCATTGCTTATTTACAGAATTCTCATATCTCATGGGAATTCGTGTATATTATCGACTGACCAGAGGGATACAACTTCTCATAGCACATGCATATTACATGAGTCTGTCTACAAGACGATGGGAAATGTGAAGAAGAATATGTTTTTCCTCCAATACTGGTGATGTCGAAGAAATGAAATTGTATTATGTTATCATTGTTCGAATCGTTTGAATTGTATTGTGGTCTAAAGTGTCAATCATCAGAAGAAGATGTTTTGAATGCTGTATTTTTCAGACCATCATTAAATGTTTATATTGGAATGAAGGTGAAGAGTATACAGCGAAATTACTCAACGTCAATATTTACAATTCCTCCATGTCCATCTCTCACTAGAACATATATAAAAGAAATATAAAACAACATCTTCAGATTCTTTATAAAAATACTTGGAGAGTACTTATTTGTCTTGGATGAGTTGGAAAAACATATCGGGATAGAGATTGCAGGAAAAACTCTGAAATTTCAGAACACGTGATGAAGACGTAAGAGATGAATCAACAGCTTGGCTTGTTGTGTTATTTTTGAAGGTCATCAATTGAGTTAAATAAAGTGACCTTCAAGAGAGTTTCTGTTTCTATCTGAGAAAAAATGGACATCCTGAACACAAACATCGTTGAAGCAATTCATTTCACCAATAAATATATCAAAAAATCTATTATCTAAATATATAATTCAACAATACAAATAAAAATTTTTCGATAACGTTTCAAGTTTTAATTCAGAAACTAGACTCTCTGGCCACTTTCGAGTGAATAATGGAAATATTTCATGTTGCATCTCGGAAATAGAATAAATCATACCTGTCCACAAAATAGTAAGTGGCGTCTGAGTAACATGTTGATAGGGTATATGAGTTTGATGGATCTATTACTAACCGAACTTCATTATGGAGAAGTTTTCCGAAGAAGTATCATATAGTTTGAGTGTTTCGATAACTATAGTTACGTAAGTATTCAATATCATTATCAGTATTATATAGCAAATTCGATCCTTGTTGCCTTCAAACAACGTTTGAAGTGAACTAGCATATTGCAATCGAAACTTTTCTTTCATCGAGATGAGATTCGAGGTCTTACCCTACCCAAAACATCAACTTTGATGTTGTCAAGAATAATAAAGCATTTTAATCAATTGAATCAGTTGTAACTTGATGAAAATTTACATTAATCGTAGGGAAAATTTTTTAGGAAAATCTCATCGTTTTTTGTGAGTCCACAAAGAACATGTTTCGATGGACCAATTATTCATCGTCAGCCCAAAATATCAATGAGCGCGTATCTTTTCAACTAATGAGTGTATTTCCTCTGGTTTATCAGCTACTCTTGCATTTTTGCTGTATTAGCGGCGACATTTCAGTTTGTTTGTTCCAATTTGTGATAGACGTCACAAAACATCACTTCCGGTGTCAAGCAAGACTGAAAACTGTTCAAGTGAGCACAACTCGTTCTAGAAAAACCCTTCATGCTGGTTTGAATCTTGATGTATTTCATCACGATGTTGATAATTATGATGACAGACTCCATCCGAGAGTGTAGTTATTGAAAAAACAGATCGATTACGTCCATGTTTCTCACATACAGAACTGATTTATTCGGAACGTACCAGACAGAATGACAAAATATTGTGTTGGTAACGAAAAGAACTTGAATCAACCAATGAACTGGATTAAGACACAAATTTTTTTTTTTTCAATTTTGAATCAATTTTGTGAGTAATATTACTGTTCAAACTCAATGATACTCTCAATACTGGAGGTGTCGAAGGAATTTCAGTATAATGCGTATCTCATTTACAAAACTTATTTCTCAGACTGCCAGTTAGAATTCAAATAGAGACCAAGAAGTTCGAAAGTTTTCTGACTGCATGAACCACATGAAGAGTTGACAAAGTCAATACAACAGTGTATCTATTCATCCGCTAAATTAGGAAAGGGGTTATACCAATGATCGTCTGGCAACTTCATACAGAAGACGATTAGAAACCCATACCCATTGAGCAAACATTGTAAAACGCTGACACATAACCCGAAGGAGTATTCAGTTCGAAAGCTCAATACAAACAATTAATTTTGGATTATGAGGAGTTTTAATTATGAAGTCAACATAAAACTTGAAAAATGGCTATCATTATTCGTAAATATGACTAAATATGGTTTGAATTCACACCATAGCATTTTACACTATACACAGCGAAAAAAAAATTACACCAGCTCACACCAGCTAACACCGTCTGGTGTCCCCTGAGGTCCTGATTGTTTTAGTGTCAGTAAACACCTGCATATTATTTACCACTGTAGGTGTTATGTGAACTTTCCCATAGGTGTTTTCTATAATCAAACCCAGTTGTCAGTAACACTCGAGGTAACACTGGTGTCAGTGCTGTATTTGGCAGAATGGACACTTTAGTGGTGTTCTTTAAGCTTTTCCGAAAGTGCGATTCGACACCGCAGTGGTGTGATGCACATTTTGTGATTTTCTTGGTACTAAATCCTACCTCTACGAAATTCTCCTCGGTGCGTTTAAACACTGAGCAGGTACATGCGAATATTTTTCTGGTGTGAAGGAACACCATATCATGAGTGTGCTTATGCGAATCAGTGCTTTTCTTCACCAACTCCGGTGTCTTTCATTAAGTTGGATTACCTACTGATATAATTCATATATGATGATAAACTAGACCAATCTGTGACCAGACTCAGAGGCATCTAGGGACAATTCGGATGATGACGAACTGTTTCGGCTCATTTATCCCGATCAGTGGCACTTGCGCCTAGGCCAATTAATACTGATCTATATCAAAATCAACTGATATATTATGCACAATATTGAAATCAGGTAGGGTAGAATAATCTTTGCTGTAGGGTAGGACGGACGTCAGTGCCACCTATTGGCAAAAGTTCCAAGGTTCTAAGATCGAACAGATGAGCGCATGAAATTCACACCATTCAGATGCTCACATACAATATTCTTATCAATTTATATATATACTCTGGTGTTTTCAGGATGCAATACTTAACGAATGATTATTGCCACCTAATAAGATTATTCATGCACCGCCTCGATTCCGACACGGTGTCAATTTTATATAATAGGTGTTTTCATGCGTTAACGTCAATGATAACACTATTGAGAATATTAAATCTCAACCATTTGGTGTTTCTTATGATTTTATGTTTCAGAATTGTTCTATACTTGATCACATCCGTATCATTTTCACTACTAAGATAGGAATTAACACCACCTAACACTCAATTGTGAAATGTATAATGAAAATGACACAACTTTGATATTCAGGTGTCGTATTCGTCAGAGTTTGCTCTGAAATCAATTTGATTTTTTATTACTGTGTATATATAAATGAAAGTGTTACAGCATGAGTGCAATTGATGTTAATAATATATACTTATATTGGGTTTAGTGATTTCATATTATAGGTATTATCGACCATTATTGAATCATTTCTGTTCAATTCTATATCCTTATGATAAATGTGCCCCTCTGGATTCGATACATGAATTGTATTTTTCTGAATATATCAGATTTCAGTTTCACCTACTGTTGATATCACTAGAAGCTCTCACCTTCTCTACATGTACCTATCCCGATTTTCACGCCAACAAAGCTTCTGAATATTTGATACCAATATGTTTGATTTGATCCTTTTTGATACAGATAATCAGCTCAAGAATATACAAACATGGCAGGGTTAGTAGGTATTCTGAATTTTTCGAAGTAACATGAGGATCCCCGAAAGATGAAGCAAAAATGTACCGAAGACTCAGTCCAAAATGAATTCCAGAATATCAGGTGATACAGTATCTCGCATTTTTTTTATTGAAGAGCATGTGGTGCTTAGTTTTGAACCTACGAACATTAAGTAGGTACCGAACAGAATGATACCAGAGTATCAGGTTGGTTCCAAGAGAAAAAAAAATGTGTTTTGGCCCAAAAACCATTTTGATGAACTCGGTTTGATGATAATTCGATCGCGATTATCGATGCAATGATTTACTTGATGGTGTTCAATTTGAAAACTGAAGTTTATTAAAAATTTCACCTATATAACAAAACGTAATGTCAATTATGTCTAAAACTATATATCTGAAGGAAAAATATGTATTCAGGATGATAGGAGTTACTGTTTTTATCCTAAACACGCCGATGTATTTCAGTTTCTCATATAGTTTGGTAATATTCAGAGACGTGTCTCCAATTCTTGTCAAGATGTGAAAGTTTTGGACCTTGCAGGATAAGAGCCTTTTTCAATCTGGCGAATTTATTTCCATGCCAAGAGATAATGTTCCTTCCACACCGAATCCCAGAGTTATCTGACATTTCGTATCCATAAACCACTTATTCTTCTTTTTCCTTCGTATAGCATGTATCAGCTCTTCCTTTCATGGGTGATCTATCTCATATAAACTACGCAACACTAATCACGTCGCACCCCGAAATATTGCACTTGTTAGAATTTTAATAACTTTTTTTCTGATTAGAACAATTCGAATTTTGTTTCGAAATTGGATTTTCCTATATACTTGCAAATTTGCAAATTCAAAATACGCAACACGAATTACGTCGCACCCCGAAATTTTGCCCCTGTTGAAGTTTGAATAACTTTTTTTCTGATTTGAAAAATTCGAATTCTGTTAACACTGTTCGCCAGCTCAGTCCTTCAGCTATAATCTTGTACTTCTTCGATACATGAGGTTTTTTCCATTGAATTGCTACAGGACGTTTTTTGAAACTGTGCAAAATTTCGGGATTTTCAGAACGATTCTAAATGAAGAAAAACATTTTTTTTAACTTTGCTTGCAGAAGCATAAACCCTAATAACACAGTAACATCTGTACGACATTCCAGAAACATCCTTTTGGGACAATAGGAACATCTCTGAGAAATCCCTATTTTCCTTGCGACATTCTTGGGATGTCGCTGGCAACACCTGTGTCAGCATTTGCGATGTCCTACAAACATCCCTAAGGGATGTTTGTAGGACGACACGGTATGTACTATAGACATCTTGGGTACTTGAACAGAACATCCTGGGGATGATTGTAGGATGTCTATTAAATTATTTTAAAAGAGTTTGAAATAAATAAAATTGTTCAAGAATCTCATTTAATGAAGACAAAAGTTATCCAGACAAATTATCTCACATTATTCTTCATTCGCACTCTGATGATAATGTGTTCTTTTTTTATCCGTTGCTCGATTTCTTTGTTGTTCACAGCATGACTATAGATTTCTGTACAGCGTGTGAAATAATTATATACACATTGGTGATGTGAAAAACATTTTTTTATATGGAATGAGGAAATTCAGAAATGAAGTTCGTCCTCAGATAAACAAATCACATATGGGTGAAAAACACTATTTATCTTATTTTTTTGGGAATCCATGTTGAATTAAAAAATGTGTTTTACTTACCATAGAATGAATCGCACCATTTGCACTGAAGATAATTAGATAGCAGATATAAAAAAAAATTCTCACGCACAATTTTTGACTACTGAAAGAAAGAAGATCTGGACGTATCCAGAATGAAAGATCCTTTCGAATACGAGTAAATTTTCATTTAATTCCCCTCCCAGCCGGGATTTACAGAGTGTTTCAGATTTGGGTCACCATTGAGGAAATCCTCGATCTTTAATGATCATCTTGAGTTAATTCTGATCTTTAAATCCTCTCATATAATGTTTCAGCTTCATGATGAGCCTGAGATTTTGAAAATCTGTTCGAAGAGGAAAAAAGTAATGACTGCAAAACCAAAAAATTGATTTTTCAAGATCACTCTGTGAATAAAGGAGATAAGAAGACAATTTTGGAGATTGCTCAAGGTAATGTGATGATCTGCATGCCTCTGCTGATAAAGTTGAAAAAACTGTTTTTCTTCATTTGGGATCCTTTCGAAAATTCCGGAATTTTGCACAGTTTCAAAAAACATCCTGTAGCAATTTTATGGAAATAACCTCATGTATTGAAGAAGTATGAGACTATAGCTGAAGGACTGAGCTAGCGAACAGTGTAAACAGAATTCAAATTTTTCAAATCAGAAAAAAGTTATTCAAACTTCCACAGGGGCATCAAAATTTCGGGGTGCGACGTAATTCGTGTTGCGTAGTTTGATTTTGCAAATTTTCAAAATCGAAAGAAAATAATCATATAACGAAACAATTCTAGTACATATTATATAAGTATATAGGAAAATCCAATTTCGATTGAAAGGATGAAATTCGAGTTCTTGAAAATCTCCTGGTTTAGGGAGTATGTTTATGTTTCATATGAAAACATTCAACACCGAAACCGTTGAACTTCGGTATATAAAAATCTGTAGAAACCCTTCCAAAGATAACTCATAGGATTTTTCAAAAAAAGTGAGTTATTCGTAAATATTTTTGTTGAGTAATATTTCTTCGATAAAACTGTTTCACGTTTTTTTTTTTCATTGAAATTCCTGATTCCAGGAGAATATATGTTTTTTTGCTGGAATAGTCCAGGAACTATATTATATTACCTTCCATCGGTGTGAATTCAATTGCGAGCTACCTGGATATGGATTCTTTATAGACAACATCCTCGTTCTCCTCAGCCTCTTCGTCAGGTCGATGTTAATTCAAGAGTAACATTTTTCTTTTCTTTCCTTTCTTCTTTCCGAAGTCTTGTCGACTTCTAGTTTACTCATTATCCACTGTGTGATTTTTTTTACAAAGTATAAAGTCGCATCACATCAATCTGCTCGCCCTCAGTAAGATTCATATTTCTGAATTTTGTTCGAGAATATGAGCAGAAACATGAGAATTCTCCACCGTCGAAATTGAACCATATATCGGGTAATATAGGTACCTTAGTATGATTTACGGCCTTCCCGATATATATTGCTCAGAATTTCTTCGACAGTTTTTATTTTCAGAGCCGTCACCTTTTCGTCCATTTGGAATATGCGGAAAAGCTAATGGAAAGTTTCTGATTGCACAGAAAGGTCTATCGGATTCTCCTTCAGAACACACTCACGAGTGGACGGTTGTGAGAAAGAATAACAATCCACGCTATTTTTCCATCGAATGAAAGTTTTGACAAATGCTTCCTCTGCTGGAAAAAAGTTTCTTTTTGTATATAATCTTTATTCACATATTCAGATGGTCTACAAGAAGTTCCTATGGCGAATTGCCAAAATATATAGGCGAAAGAATTTCGAGATTTTCGATTTTTCCACATTCAACCACCTCTCTATATTTTACCTTCCGAGGTTCCAATGCATATATCGGGTGTCCACGGAAGGTGGTCCGCCCCTATAACTTTTTTTTAATCGGAGATAATGAAATGAAATTTAGAAGATCCGTTTAATGTTGATGCATGGTGAAACTGTATTTTTCATACAAATTCCGGATTCACCAGAAATGACATAAACTTTGGATTTTTAAACGGCACACCTGGTATATTTTCAGTTTTTTTGTTGCCATATGACATTCAGAATACAATGTATCATTTGTTACTGATTGTAACCGTTATTAAATTTTAGGACTAGGTTAACAGTGATATGTCTATTCATAAATATATAGTTTACAGCATAGACCTGTGGATATAGATATGGAGGAACGAGTCAGTCCCATTTATAAGGCACTAGAACTTTTGCTCACTTGATTATATCGAATTTTAAATGCTGGTAATACTTCCACGACTTCATATGGATGGCGCCACGTCTGCTGATTACGCATGATGAATATTGATTTTCACGCAGTTTCGCAGTCATTTTGATTTTTTGTGATTTGTTTAATCGATAACATGATTGAACAATCGAAAACTATCCATATTTCAAGCCAAAACCATAATTGTGAATTATCGGTCACTCTCACTTAAATACGAAACCATAGAATACAGATATTAATAGAGAACTGAATAATAGATATTATTATTGAATGCGATATTAACGCCATCTCCGAACGATTACTGAATTATTACCAGGGATGTGATCTTTGCTAAACCAGGTCTACAGGTTTTGACGAAAAACAAATGATGAGTCGGTTCCGCACTATCTACCTTAGTTTACAGCCACTGGGATATTTTTTCTGGTTCTGACCATCGTTCGTTTCTTTTGAGTTCTGGTGTTCTCTTTTTGATAGGGGATATATTATGGACATCCCAGTTGATTTTTCGAAACTTGTGAATTTGTGAATAGTTTCATAACCCCTCAAATTTGTATGTTCCCGGTGAGTATACTGACCCCATAGTTTCATTCAAATAATCGGAACTATAGAAACGAAGAAGCGTCAGATGGATGATTGGAATAAAAAAACTTCAACCTAATCAGAGCATCACCTATTTATACAAAATTTCTGCTCGTATTTCAACCTCAATTGAGATTTCTCATTCCGAACGAAAGTTCGTGATTGCGAAAAAATATAGCAGCCAGTTGTTATTTTAAATGAATAAGCGGCACTGTGATTTTAATGCAGATGAGTTTTGCACAATGAAGGTACATGAATATTCACACACCTACCTACTTACAATGTTTGTTTTGCTGATCGTTATCATGAAAATTCAATCAGAATCGTGTCACTTCGAGTGTCGCTATAGTGAAATATCAATATTTTTCGATGAATTATTCAGTGTTTTCTCCATCGAATCAGGGAAGATAATGACAGAGGTCTTACAGAGATGGTGAGATGAGTTTTTGAATAATGTCTCTTCGTGCATGTTATTATTTACTTATTCATATATCCTTATGTGAGTACTTTTCTCTAATATACCCATAATTGGTCTACGGATCAAGCCCCTGTGAATGAAAAAAAATATTTCATCATTTCACGTTATACTGGCTTTCTTTGAGTGAATATAGTCGATACCAACATTTAGAGAATTGGAAAATACATCATTAATCTAGATTATCAGCTTGTAAATAGTGACAAATGTGAATTCGTAGATGTAAGCCATTTCAGAAAAGATATAGTGGATCCTGTTTTTGATCACCATCATTCATGATATGGAGATATCAATAATTCTGCAATGATATCAGTAATGTTCGAACTCAAAATTCACACTCAAAACTGCTTCCTGAGCAATGAGTCATTATAAAATCATTTGTGCCTAAATGGTATGTTTTGCGATATATATTATATCGGGAAAATACGTGCAATATTGGCGTATACAGTGCGCTACAAAAGTATCGAAACTATACGAGCGTTCGCAAAAATACTCTAAAACATCAATCTGATTTTTTGAGGTCGCATATTATTGATAATAATTGTAACGGTAGCAATCAAAATATTATTTGATAGACAGTATTATTACACAGGCCAGCTCCAAATTATAGTAATCATGGGGATATGGCTAAACTGATTTGTTTCAATTCCTACAAACTGACATTTTCACCATAAAATCAATTATTATTCGGAAATGTTCTGATTTGAGTTGATCCTTCATATCCACATTCCCATGCGAATATAATTCAGTTTCCTCAATTCTTGGAAACTGAATGTGAATTGTCAGCAGAATCGTTGAAAATGGTGTATTTGAGAGAACTTGAAAGTGTCGTTCGGAGCCCTGTATCGAAAGTTTTGAATCATTACCTCTATTAGGACAGTTTGATCAATAAACTACTCAACTTTTGATAGGGCATATAGTTGTCTCATTCTCAACTAGATTACAAATTCAGGGATGGAATCAAACAAAAGTATTGGTAATGAAGGATCCACTCAATGATTCGATAAGGGAATAGATTCTATTATCGAACCAAATTAGTAGTGAGAATGCTCTGCAATATGTATCTTTCAAACATACTATCTTCAAAGCTTCTGTAAAAATGTAGACATTTATTCATATCCATTCGTTATTTGAAAAGTCATTATTTGGTTAAATCTTATTATAGTTATTATTATAACAAACACAAAAAACAAAATGAGATATAGAATCTAGCGACCCAGTGCGGCATAAGAAAGAAACAAGCTTTTCACGTTATGAGACATGGAAGTGGCTGATAATGCTCAAAATATGATACGAACGGAAAAACAAAAAGCTACGAATTTCAGTAAGTTTAGTTTGAAGCAGGACTTGAACCCATGACTGTGTACACATAACAATATCAGAATATCAAAAGAACAATCGATACCGAATTCGTTCAATCATAGAAGGGTATCATGATGTCGCATGTTGCTATCATGTTACAAAACCAGTATTTCTAAACTTGGAAGGGGATTGGATACGATCGGCTCATGAATCAGATATCACTATAAATTCGAACATATAAAGCACACACGAAACAGTTTGTTTTACACTTTTTACACATTCATAGAACACGAATCAGAGAGCATAAATATTTAGTAACATGCAACGCATGCAAATTTTTCTCCCTAATTGTTTTTTCGATAGGAAATCAAGCAGAGGCATTTGATTTCAGTTGAAGCCGTACTGATTACATTTTGATTTCTTCACACCCATCAACCCATGGCAAGGAAAATCAATCATGATACATTGAAAATATAGGTTTTGTAGTTTTTTATACTAATGTGTGATATATCGTTCCATGAGGTTTTTCTATTAGTATTCGTGCTTCTATATATTATTATATGGAGATATGATTACTACGTAGAAAAATGGATAGATATCGACTGGTGTATTCACTTCTCTATTCACTTCCTATCCTGGGCCTGGTCCAAAATTCCTTGATTTAGCCTACTTCGATAAAATTTGTGTACGTGACATTGCGTGGGTGAATATTGAAGTTTTCAACCAAATTCAGAGGTTATTGTAGGTTTCAGTCAAGGTGGATATAGGATGGGGAATTCAATTGTTTCTGCGAAAAACTTGTAGACCGTTTGAGAAGGTAGTAATATTTCAGCTACTTGAATGAAGATGGCGGTAAGATCGATTATCGAAGAAGATTTCTGTTACGTATTTCTGTGGTTCGCATCTGACAGACGTGACTTGAAACGACATTAAACAATATATCTTCTACAAATCTGGAATGAATATTAATATTTTGACTCATCTCGCAGTCATTTTTCATCTAGAACAGATGAAACTGATAAAAAGATGACAGAAGCACAGTTTCTGTTTTACCGACACAAGGTATGTCGCCATCTCTGTTAATTTCAGGAAATATTACTACGGTATGAAATCAAGTAGGCAAAGGTCTACAGTTTATTCTAGTGCTTGTTAATAGGAAGCTGTTTCACCATCCTATATCCACCTTGGTTTCAGTAAAAAAGTATGTATATTCGATTCTGAAGCTTTTATATAAGCGATAACAATATGTATCGAACATGATTGAAACACAATTTTTTGACTGTGGCGCCCTCGGTGGCGCCACTATTGTTTTATATGAGAACCCCACACGTAATGATCTGGAATTAAATTGTTTTAAATCAAGGATATTTCTGCTGAAACATATTAGAATATGTTTTTGAATTCATGAATTGAAGAAGATAAACATCCAGAAACTTAAATGGATAATGAATTTCACAACGTCACCATTCAATAGAGAACATAATTTTGATAGAGATATGTTCTGCAGATCTCGACATCGACAATGTAATAATTCATTCCTTCCTTATTTTTTCTCGAAATATTTTGTTACTTCATAGGAACAAAATGTTAGATATTGCTTCTGAAAATAATTCTTTTTCCATCAACTTCGATTCATCTCAAATATCTGAAAGCCTCATACTTGCAATTGTTATATTTGAACAAATGAATATTGAATAAACTGATATTTTGCATGAGGCAACTCAACTGCGAAATGTTCGTTGGGAGAGCAACATTTTTTATTTCCAAATCAATATTTTTCAAGCAAATGAGATTCTTTCCCCCAAAGAAACATTTTTATGGTATTGAAAATATTCATGTACCAATATTTCTTTTTATGCCAATAACATCTCAGTGAGTGAATGGATAACAAAAAATAACGTTTCATAAATTGCGCAAATGTATGTTCTGCAATTCCAAACACAGTTTTATGATTTCATCAAGATCTGTAGAAAATCTTCTTCGTATTTTGGTACTATACTCGGTACTATATAATAAAGCCCCTGTTTCAATATGCATAATTAATTATTCGGAGGTTGGTACAATCGAACTGTCAAATGAATGTCAGAAGAGTTAGGCCCAGCTTACATCTGAGCAATTTTAGATTTGGTGATACTAGCAGTGAAAAACTCAACTTTTCTTTTGGTAAATTTCGATTCAGAGTGTGATTTGATTTGAATTGACAATAAAAACAGTAACAACATTGCATTTTTCACGAAGATATTTCTGTTATTTATCGATATCAAATCAATTTCTTTCAATTCAATTCAAAGCCTTCAAATCAATGCAAAATGATGCTCGTCGTACTCCAAACAACGCGTGCGACAAAATATCATCTTATAAAACTTGTATCATAATATACTATTGTGATACTATCCGATTATATTTTGGACTATGATTGAATAGATAAGAAATCGGAGACAATCCATGTTTTCGATACTGATATTTTTAAGCTTTCAGACTAAACAAATTGATATGAGGTGTTGATTTTCACCACACTAATATAAGTTTTGATATCTGTAAAAACAGAGATGTAATTGTTCAAGTCATATTTCGATACTCTGGTCTGTCATGAGCTGCCCTTTCAACCCTCCAAGGGATGAATTACTCTTGGGACACCCTGTGCATAAACTCAATTTGCCAGGGACCCACGTATGCATCTGATAAGCCACATGAATCTGTAACGCCCTGTATTTTTGAGTAGGTGGAGACCCGTAGTCCGCAAACGTGAAATCTCCTTTATGGCAACATTAAAGCATCTCGGAATTCTAGACAACGGGCGGATACTTCCTCATTTCAAAGGGAAAATACCCGCTTTTCGCAACACTAGGGAAGGTGGAACCCCATTGAACCATTAAAGTCCTGGGAATATTGACCGTAAATTTTGCCTAGAAAACTCGTAACAGCAAAGGAGCCAGCGAGTGCCACTCACATACAAATGAACTCAGGAATGAACTAGCGTGCATGGATATTCGAAACATTATCGTCCAAAATGTCAACATGACTACGATACAAATGTCATGTATAACTGCATTCACGTATGGGAAGTCAACAACGCGAGTTGCCCTAAATAAAAGATATTGCATACAGATCCATAAACATGAGGATCACCTAAAGTTTATTTTATATACCAGTTATTCCTTTTAAAAATATTGTTTGCATAATGTATCTCTCAAATATCTCTCTACGCTATTCGTTGGAGTATTCTTGTAGATGTTCGGAAGACATTAATAGCATACCCAATTGAAATCGAGGGTAATAACACAAGAGCTCAAATTTGGCCAAATATTTTTTGTGGTTGTTATCGAACACTTCTATTTGCAATACCTACGACGAGAGCTGTTCTGACAAAATCACGAGAGTGTAGTTCGAGCTCGAGTGATTATGTCAGAACAGATCGAGTCAAATTATTAATAAAAAAATAGTTACACTTATAAGAAAACCACCGTTGAAAATTTTCTGCTAAATCTGAGCTCCCGTTGTATTTGGTAATGGAATTCCATGAACCAGAAAACTCAATTCAATTAACTTTATTCAACAACTAAAAGAATAATGTGTAGGAGAATATTTCCAAACCTCGATATACTTACTGGAATATTAAATATTTGCTGTACAATTATATTTTTGACATTCACAGTTATTTTCAAACTGATACGATGCGCAATGCTTACGAAATTATTAGCGATTTATAATAGTCGAGGACATTGCTAGATGACGAGGTGTTAGCCGAGTCATTGATAAACGAACAATCTATGATTTTTTTATGGTCGGTGTTGTTTGCTTAACTTCAACATAGAGATATGTCCACTTCCTAAGGCATCCAATAAGCGTCCCTATGAATAAAAATCCGAAAATTAAAACAAAGATCAGAAACTGGATGAGTCTTTTATTCATTATCTCATTGATATGGAAAAAATACCTTCCTAACCCACTAATATGAACTTATTCGATAACCACCAATCATCACAGAATCTAAACGATGAATTCACAATTGATGTTAGGTAATTACAATCCATATGAACTTGATGATAATATTTATTCATTTATAGGAATATTGGTCAATATTCTCCATGCAATTTTTTCAAAAGAAAATCGTTAAAAGTTTCTAATATGAAGTGAATACGTAGGAGCATTCTTGTTTGAGTGTGTATTTATTTTGACCCTATAATATTCAGTGTTTTATTATATTTGTGAATTGACTATCGATTCGAATGAAAATCCAACATTTCTATCGCGTCTGTATAAGGTCATAATATTCCACAATATTCTTCTCTTTCTACCAGGATGATTCGATTGAAAATAACTCAAACAGCTTCGATTGGTAACAATGATTACATTGAAATATTCAAAATCTGACGCACAAGCGGCGTAAAGCCCTGTTTACTGTTGAGCGAATTATTGTTTTTATTGGTCAATTTTCACTGCTAGCGTCATCAAATCCAAAATCGGAGGGTTGAAAGGGCAGCTCATGAAAGACCAGAGTATCGAAATATGACTTGAAAAATAACATCTCTGTTTTTACAGATATCAAAACTTATATCAGTGTGGTGAAAATCAACACCCCAGATCAATTTGTTTAGTCTAAAAGCTTAAAAATTTCAGTATCGAAAACATGGATTGTCTCCGATTTCTTATCCATTCAATCATAGTCCAAAATATAATCGGATAGTATCACAATAGTATATTATGATACGAGTTTTATAAGATGCTATTTTGTCGCACGCGTTGTTTGGAGTACGACGAGCATCATTTTGCATTGATTTGAAGGCTTTGAATTGATTTGATATCGATAAATAACAGAAACATCTTCGTAAAAAATGCAATGTTGTTACTGTTTTTATTGGCAATTCAAATCAAATCACACACTGAATCGAAATTTACCAAAAGAAAAGTTGAGTTTTTCACTGCTAGTATCACCAAATCTAAAATCGCTCAGAAGTAAGCTTGGCCTAACTCTTCTGACTTGCATTCGACAGTTCGATTGTACCATCCTCCGAATAATAAAGAATGCGTATCGAAACAGAAGCTATTTCATAATGACTTCATTATAGTACCAAAATAGAAAAAGTATTTTTTGAAATTTTTTTTACACCTCAGGTTTGACCGGAACTGAACCTCAAACTTTTTTATAATATCTAATGTGATACCTGGTAGATAAAGTTTCACATATTTTTATATAAAATAACATTTTGAGTACAATATTCATCACTTTCTGGCATATACATCACTTTTCAATTTTTAAAATCGCTTGATTCAAATATCGATTGTGTTGTGTCAAATTGTTCGTAAGAAAATGATTTTCTCAGATATCGTATAATAAGCCACCTTCGTTATGTTTGAAAAGAATAAGTGAACGTCATAATTTCGATTTTGCAAACTTCAAATAGCTGAAAAACTGATAAAAAGTGTAACTTGATAAGAAATATTTTTTTCTGGCCGTTTTAACTCATTAATGGCACTCTATAGATTGAAAATTGAAAATCAGGATGTCAAAAAGTGACGAATTAGGTGTCATTGTACTCACTATGAGATTTTCTATTGATATAAATAAAAATATACCAGGTGTCCCATTGAAAATATGAAAGTAATGGTAATTTTCCATCTAACCAATCGAATGTATATTTATGTATAATGTACAAGCAAATCACCATTCATTTATCTGCAGAAGCAAATATAAAGGGTGAGCTACTTCTGAGAGATATATACCCGGTATAATTACAGTTCAATAATTTCAATTCCTATCATCAAATTATCTGGAATTCACCAATCTAGATAAATATATCATAAAGTGTGAGGATTTTCTCAAGTCTAAAGGAATCTCATTCATTTGTAGTATAGTTGGTGAAAGTGGTAAAGTTTTGGGATATAATGCTGGTTGATGTTACTGCAAGCACGCAGGTATGTGGATGCAAACATCTGGTCGAATTCAACGTATATATACACAACTCGGTTGGCATTCAGCTCATTGCAACGTTGGTCTGATGGTATCTATCATTCAACCGCATTTTCAGCAAACAGCAGCATCCATTAGACATTCATGGGCCATACTATTACACTATTACTAGAGCATTACCATACCGAGGTTTCAGGCTCATTCAGTTAACTAGATACTGATAATATCGAAAGGTCCTGTATATCCATCATTTGGTGGTAAATAAGGATTCGAAAGGCTAAAAAACTACATCTAATCTTACTCATCTACAATGATGTCTATGAAATTTTCATCATTGGATAAATAACAAACAATATTCTCTTCACGGTCATATTTAATGCTATAAAGATTTGACATCGAATTTGAATATGAACCTTTACTTGTAACCGTAATAGAAGGCTTCCAAAAATGAGAAATTATGTCCAGAAGAGTTTATAACATTATATATACTTCTCAAACATACACGTAAAGAAAAAAACTAGAAATTACTAGAATCGAAGTGATTTTCATTGGTTTATACAGTTGAATAGTCAACTTCATTAGGAACTCGTTTGGTAAGTTACCATTCGTACATCATTGAGGAATAGTGAATAAGACAATACTGGAAGAGTACTTTTTCCTTGCAGTCAATTTAGAAGGCCTCCATGATGAGTTTTTGATCATTTTCAATGAAAAATATAGTAAGTAACAGCCATAGCGCCGTTTTACTGTTATCCAGTTGATCCGGAGTAGATTTTCCTCGGAAAGTTTTGATGTCTCTTGGTACTCTTCTTCGAAATCGTACTGAATCTAGAATAAACAATTATTTAGTTCGTATTTATATGTATATAGAATGAAATGTAATTTTTCTTACCAAAGTGTATATCATCAGGTTATGTTACCCTTCCTTGAAATGTATTATAGGTATTCCATTTTAGTGTCACCATTATCCATGGATCCAGAGAATTTTTCAACCATGTTCTAGACGAAAGTATTCGTGTTTCTATAAGAAATAAATCAACATACTTTAAACATCTAAGAATTCAATGATTTTGATCTATAAGATTGTATCTGGTGGGCCCCTCCTTATTTTGACCAATTTATTGTATTCCAAAACCAAATACACAGCTATCCCACCAGAAGAAACAATAATTTTTATGTTCAAAGAACAACTTATGCTCGAACTACAAATTAATTGTTTCATAGAGGCTTGTTAGACTACAATAACCTTTCTGTCGAAATCAAACAATCCCACTCACTCAGTGAGTTCAAACACCAACTACTCCTGAACATTAAAACAAGGCATGAATAAAATAGGAAAAACCCAAATTTAGATTAAATATGTCAGAGAGAGTTAGTTTAGTTTAATTATTTTTTTTAAATGTTATAGAACAATGTACTGTTATGGATCTTGTTAATTGATAATGTTACAGATTTAATTCTGTTGTAACATGTAAAACGTATGTATATTAGGTTGCCTTTTTGAATAAAGATTATTATTATTATTATTATACATCTTCACACATGCACTTCGTGACAATCAAGGTCATCACGCTTATTGTAGGCCTTCTTGAATTTTTGTAAGCTATGAGTTTTAAACATGGTAGGGACTTGATTAAAAATTGAACAATAATAAGAGTTTTAATCTGAAAGTGGGCGGCGAGAGGATTCCTTTATATCGGATACTCAGGTTATGTATATCGGATCGATAGGTAATTTTTTTGTTCAAATATGGATTTTTTTTTGGTTGACGAGGTGGTTGAAACCCTTTATGGGCACCCTATTCCTCATAGGGTAGTGTGGCAGTCTTCTGAGTCCTGAACTGAATATCCTCAGACATACCCACTAAACACTCCACCTCGCGTGGTATGGCTCGCCCCTGCAAATCAGGACCTTGCGACGACACTTAAGCCGAGAGGCCTTTTGTATCTTTCATACCAGTTTCTTGGGCCATCGGAAAAATCCACCGTCGGTGAGAATCGAACTCACGACGGGCAGGGCAGAGATTGAGAGATTAACGCTCTAACCACTACGCTACCTGGCCCCCGAAAATATGAGGGTGCTTATTGAAAATTATTTTTTGGAAAAGAACAGCAGCATGTAGCGTCCTTCTGTTGATCATATCAGGCCAACAATTATCTTTCAATTTGTGTGAGATATGTTCTCTTCTGAACATCGCACCAGGATATCCCTTTTCGTGAGAATAACCAGAACATAAAAAAAAACAAATATTAGTCATAAGCATGAATTTCGTTAGACAGTACTACGACTCACACATATGTGATTTTACATTTATCGGGAGAAAATGTCTATTGCCATATGTATTTTTCAAACTTCAGTTCAGAATCCAATATACTGCCTAAACTTTCGGCTTCCTTTACGCTTCGAATACCTTCATTCATCTCGTTTGTTTTTATTGTCAAAAAGTATAACATTGGATTTACTGCGATTTATGCTCAGACAGTGATCCTCTGCGGCTTTAATGAAACTATTGAGATCCACACTGATATGGTCACATGACTCTATCTATATTACCGCAATGGGATGTAAAGAGCAAAGAGCAAAGGCCCCAAAATGGAACCTTGAGGGACCACACTTTAAATCCATATAACTGGAGCAATGTCCATCAACTAAAACCATTTGTTTACGATCACAAAGATAAGATGCCAAGAGATTTCTAGCATTATTCGAAAGTCCTATGTAATGGAGAATTTCTAGCTATAAATTATGGTTAATGGTGTCGAATGCTCTTCTAAAATCTAGCAGGACCAGAACAGTATACTCACCTTTGTCTGATTGCCTTACAGGTAAAAGTGAATACTGATCAATATGTTTTTTGTTTGTACTTCTATAGATAAAGTTGGCAGAATACTAATTGGACTCGAATCTTTAAATTCCAGTGGATTCGACTTTCCAAGCAATACTTTAATAGCGGCTCTTTTCCAACGTCCAGGAAAAATATTATGTCTCAAGCGAAAATTGATAATGTTCGTGATGTAAGGGATTATATAATGTGGACAGCATAATTTCAATAGCCCTCAATTCAATTTGTCTTCACCGGCATCATTTTTATATTTATAGCATGTATTGTTTGATTAACAAATAAATCATTCACCACTTGGAATTCAAAATCTGATTCTTGAATTGTATAATCTTCCGATAAGAATAATAATCTCAGATGGACCAAGACGTTTCTATTTACAACTAATCGCGTTGTTTGCTTGTTCCCATGAATTTTCTTGAAATGAATTTGGTTGAACTGAATCATCCGCACTATTCACCTTAGAAAACAATGTGAGTAATGTCAGTCAAGCATTTATTTCTCTCAGCTTAAGAATATCGTTTCTTATGAATAGTGTTTTGATGACGGAAGCATGTAACACGTGACCAGCTCGACCAATAAGCATAGAGAACTAGCATGGAATAAGCGCCCGAAGCGAAGATGCGCAGTCCGAGCACTGTCCGCCGAACCAGCCAGACAACGCTAACAAACCGCCGTAGCCATTAGGACTATAGAGAAATACATTGTTACCAGGAATACCAGGTTACAGTGAAGTTTTGTTGGTGGTACTTGTGTTCCTATAGTGCAGATTGCAGGCTCGCGAATTATTTATAACTCGAGTACTCAACCATGGACGTAAAAGGTTTCCTGGAAGCAAACAATCTAGAACATATTATGTGGACATGGCATCGTATCACTGGCACTGTTGGGTGTTAAGAATGCTTTTTTTTGTGTTGTCAGGTCATGTTAATGTGCTTGAAGGGATGATTAATTGCTGTATCAATACTGCAGCTCCAGTTTGTGAAAAAACTACAGTGTTTTTCAGTTTCAATTATCGGCATGAATCAGAGTTGCAATCCTCAAATGAAGGTCAATGAGAATGAATCAAAATTGATTCCTCTCGAATGAAGAGGATAATTGTTCAGATGTGCTGAGAAATCAGCTTCATCCAAGAAAATTGTTTCACAACAACATTGAAATATTCTTGCCCCAACCAAACCACATTTTTCAATAAGGAAATGTACATTCGACACAAAACTTTTTGTTCCTGAGTAGTCAAGAGGATTTTGACGAAAAATCAAACTAATATTTGGTTGGACCTATTCAAGATTACCATTGTCTTGAGTTAATGCGGTTATAAATTGATTTAAGAGATCCTTTTTTTCTGTGTAGGTATAACGCTATACGCTTTCAAAGTTTTCCTAAGGGTTTTAGAATTCTTATGGCTCGGGGAAAATGCGTTTTTCTCTCTCCTAATAGCAGAATTTATGTAATTCTTATAAAACTGAAATTGATGATTAGATTTAGTTCTCTTATACCTGCTAATCTCTGCTCCTACATCAAATTATTACCATTAAATATACTTATACGAAATTTATTGGTAAAATTTCGCTGAGCAGAACGATCATTTATCGAATTCAAGATTTGCGGTGTTGAAAATAATTGGTTAATAAAATCACTCCGTCGCATATTTATAAAATAAAATATTGATCAGATAATTTCAATGAATAAATAGGAATACCTACTATTGCATTCACTTAGTTGCATCTACCAATTAGAAATATATACTAGTACTACTATACTACACGAAAATTGTGAAAACATAAATCGATTAAAAGAGTCAAATTATTCATTCCAGATACTGACATTGCATGGGAGTTCCCTTCATTTCAGATAATGATTTATTGATATACTCATGGTGTGATATCAGTAACACATTATGTAAAAGCTGTTCAATATATTGCTACCTAAAATTAGGGATTTACGCTGTTCGGAAACAGTGTTTCTATTTGTCGTTAATGAGAGTAGTCTCATTATCCTATATCGTTATCACGATCCCCTTTAGTTGTATTTTATATAGAAACAGGAGAACTCATATAAGCTTCGAAATTTAATACTTTCATTTCAAATAAAATTTTTCATTCTATCTCGCTGAAATATTTAATGTAGTTATCAACTTACCGAATAGGATTTATATTATTGAGCATATCAAATGATTTATTTTGGCTTTCTCCATGTCGCTAACAAAGCTGATGCAAATATAATGGTGAATGCGCTTTTAATTTTTGGTGAATATTAAAAATCACGATGCCGCCAAATATGTAATATTGAAGTTAGGCAACTTTGAGTCTAGAATGATTTGTAGCAATTGCAATACGGAAATGTTTTTCAGGAAAATTATCATCCTGGAAACAAACTCATTGAAACGGCATGAGATGAGGATTATAGGTGAAGAGGGTAGAAGTTACTGTCAAACTCCATCAGAATCAGAATCAGAATCAATTTATTCATCACAAAAAGAGTACATAAACATTCAGTCAACAAAGATCAAAGACAGATGCATCTTTATCGGACTAGTCAGAAAAATGAGAAATGTAACTATGCATTTTAGATAATTAACATACAGTTAAAATACAAGTGGAATAAAAGTTATACTTAATTAAAATTAGTAAGTTAAAATTTTACGGATTTATAATAAAAAAGAAAAAGACGAAATAAATTTCAATGTTGAGAAGCAAAAAAAAAAAATATATATATATATATATACATTTTTTAAAAGTCGAGGAACTCTTCTATGCTATAAAATGTTTGTTCAATAATGTATTTAATGTAGTGCATGGACACATATCAGACAAAAGGACATGTTTATCATTATCATGAATAGTATATTTAGAGAGAGAAGAATACAATGTTAAAAACTTTTCTTCTCCCTGGATGTACTTTTCAGTAGTAATATCCCTAGGACATTGATAACAGACGAGATAATTTCATGACAATGGAAAACTCGTTCCTTGGTAACAGCACTCAGCCTTCGGCTTCGTGCTTGAGAAATTTTTCATGAAATTATGAGGCATTCATCAATGTCCGAGGGATATTCGGCAGATAATTTTTCGACAAAAAAAATCATAACTCAACACAACGAAACATTTATTTATTAAAAGTACAGTTAGTGAAAGTACAATTATTAAAATTTAAGGTAACATTAGATTCGTTGCTGTTCTCTACTATAGAAGATCTATTACCACGCATAATATTTATGATCTTGTTGTGGTGTTCTTGATCGAGATTTAAGTATGGTTTTATAGAATTCTGATTGCCACGACCAGTAATTTTCAGCAATAGTTGTTCTTCTACACCACTTTTTGCTAATTCGCTATCAGCAGTTGATCTATTCGAGTGATTTGTTATCTTTCTCTCCTTTACATTCAAGCCAATTGCTTGAGCAGAAGATTTACTACTTGCACAGCTTTTAGAGCCACCTTGGCACGTTTCACTGAATACCGGATTGTATTCAATGCGATTTGTTGAGGTGTCTTCGTTATTTTTCTCGATTTGAAAAAAATCCACCAGACAAGCAACTGCCTCTCCTCCTCGCCACGCTAATTCTACAGCAGCAATATGGTAAAATTTACGCATAAGACCTTCGGGGGTATCTTCATCCCAAAGCAATATTATTTTGTTGATTTCAGACCAATTTAACGAAACTGAACTGGCCTTACGTTTCCATGGATCTGCTTGTAGTTTCTACCTGATTGCATCGCGGGCATCTCGGGCTGGTTTAAGCACTATATTGTTAAACGGGTCAATCATAATATTATAGTCATTATAGTACTTTTTTGCAATAGCACGAAAGGTTCCGCATTGTCTTCACCGTTGTCTCTTTGAATTTGGCCCCGTTTTTCTTTCTCATATTGACGGCCCAATCTTTTAGTATCAACGCCAATTCTTCTAAGCTTCTATGTTCATTCAACTCATATTCTCGTTCGCAGCAAAATTCCATGAATATTCCCCAAATATATTTGTGACTGTAGGTTGTATTTCTGGTAATTTTTTCTTTGATTAGCGCATTTATACTTTGAACATTCTCATTGCCGAAACGAAATTGAAATTTATTTGGATGAAGTTGTCAAACTCGATCGTGTTGTCATAGGGATTGAAAATTGCACCGAATGCAATAATCGGTTATAATTGCACAAGTGCATAAAAATTACCTATAATTTTGCAAGAAAGCGTGTTATCTAAAAATTGCACAAGATTTTTTTCATATTTTGGCGAAAGAGCCCGACTCCGAAGGTGGAGGGCTCTTTTACAAAATATGAAAATAACGGAGTGCAATTTTTATAGATAACACGCTTGAATGTAAAATTATCTGGTCATTTTTATGCACGAGTGTAATTCAATGGAATATTTCACGAATAAAGAAATAAGTATTGATTTTTTTCTGAGAAAAATCACATACTATACTGACAAAGACTATGAATAAAATTATGCTATACATGCTTTCAAACAATTTTATTTTCAACACACAAATTAAAAATTACAAGAATTACAGTTGAACACGCAGTTGTAAAAGTTTTTGGCATTCCGACTGGATGGACCCGATACAGGCGCATTAAGAGCTGCAGCTGACACATTATCGGAATTCGACACAAAACTTAGTTGTGGTGCTACTTCATTTCCACGCATTTTTTCAACTATTTCTTCATGGTGACCTTTGTCTAACTGCAGATACGGTGTAATGGATTTAGTGGTCGAATGGCCGGTAATTTTAATAAGCTGCTCCTCACCGACGCCTTTTTTTGCTAAACTTGAGACAGCTGTAGACCGTATCGAATGATTAGTTATCTTCACGTTTTTTGTATCCAAGCCAATTTTTGCTGCTTCTTGGGCTGTCCAAGAGCTCATTGTATTTCGTCCTACAGGAATATTCTTATACCATGCTCTGCTTGACATCCAAAAGGGGTTTACAGTAATAAAGAATCGATCTGACTTAATTCCCTCCCGCTTCTCCAAAAATTTTTTGTATAATCGTATGGGACACAAATCAGAATTCGTTTTATTCCTAATTAACCATTTTAATGGAACACACGGTTTTTCCCCGCCTTGTGTTGTTTTTGAAAAAATTTTATTATAAATTATTCTTCCCGTCTTTTCACCATTATTATTCTCTTCTTCCTTGAAGAATGACGTTAAACACTTGCTACCTTCTCCACCACGCCAAGCTAACTCAAAAGCAAAAACGAAAAATACCTTTTTTTGCAATCCATCTGGTGTCTCTTCGTCACAATTCTGGACCAAATTTTTGTATTCGTCACCTTTGAGAAACACTGAACTCTCCTTTCTTTTCTCGGGTATCGTTTGGAGTTGCTTTCTCTTAGTTTGTTTAGCGTCCCTTGCTGATTTGAATTCAATATCGGTGAAAGGGTTAAAAATAATACCATACTCCTTGTAATACTTTTCCATCAATAATTTTGCTGTAACATTCCAGATTATCTTTATTGTGAAGTCCTTATATTCCTGACCATTCTGCTTGCGCATATTGAATGCCCATTCCGTTAATATTTTTGCCAGTACGCTTATAGACATCTCTTTGTCCAGGAAATATCCTTTGGCCTTGCAAAAATCCATGAACTGTAGCCATATATACTGTCTGTTGGATTTGGTATTTTTTGGTTCACTTTCAACTACATTTTCCTCAATTGATTGTATGGACCACTCACCAAAACGCGGCATTTTTTCACTTTTTGAAGTATATCTGACATTTATCAGTATTGTCAGTCAGTGTTGTTGTTATTGGTGTCATGCCGACGGGATGTTTTCGCAGTGCAATCATCGCTCCGCAGTGCAATTATCAGTAGTAATATCCCTAGGACATTGATGAATGCCTCATAATTTCAAGCTCGTTGCTTGGTAACAGCACGAAGCCGAAGGCTGTTATCAATGTCCTAGGGATATGACTACTGATAATGAGCTGACGATGAGGGATAATCCCTTGATGTGAGTCCTTGGACTACATACATGTTTGGTGATAGAGTTAGACTGTAAGGTCTACCTTCTGTTAGACTGTAAGTTCTACCCTCTTGAACTATATGCTAAAGATCCTTATCGAACCAAAAGTATATATTCATTTAGTTTCAATAGGTGCAACTCATTCCGTTCACATTAAAATAATCGTAGATTCGAACAAATTTAAACTTTGGTAGTAATATCTCCACATATATCAGTATGGTTTATAGTTTATTGAAAGGAAAAATAGTCTATCCAATTCAGAATATCAAACATAGTTTGACGTTGAATTCCAGGTAGACTACGAGCAGAAAATAACTACTTTCCTGGCAAATACCACACAGAACATAAAATTATATCTGCTCGTGTCCATGCAATGATTCACACTGTGAATGCAGATCCCAAATATGTCTTTCTTCCTAATACGTCACAAATTCACATCGAGACAGGCACTCCTAACAACCTACAGACCAGTTTCGGGCTTATTGGCGCTCATCAGTGCAGTGTAGTAATCCGAGTAGAGACCGTGAGATCTCCACTCGAAGCGGTGCCTGTCCCAATGCATCTTCGTCGCGTCTATTTGACAGCACTGAGCCGCGTTCCAAGAAATAGTTGGAATTGGTGACACCATGCGGCAGAAGAAAGAAACACTCCAGGAACAAACATGCCCCAAGTCACAGAACTTGGAAGTGGCTGATAGCTCGACTAAGCTTATAAATGAAGAATGAAAAGCCATGAATTGGACAAACAAAATTGAAAGATTGAAATTGAGCAGATATAATTCGATGTTATGCGTGGTATTTGCCAGGAAAGTAGTTGTTTTCTGCTTGTAGTCTCCCAGATATTCAACGTTTAACTATGTTTGATATTGTCACAACTAGGGGACAGCTTTAGGGTAAAGCCTCCCTCATGTAGTGATCGAGGGGTTACTACAAAGGGTAGCAAGAGGTATTTTATCCAGATAGTCACTGATAGTTTCGTGGTAGTTGAAAGTATTCGAAACATAATAGCATTAATTGAAATATAGAAATAACAAGAGTAACATATGGTTATGAATAAACCCAGGTTAAATTGAAAAACAGCCTAGGCTGATGAACTTTTCATCATATAGCAATTGAGTATTGTAACTCGCATATTGTGAAATTGATGAAAAAAGACCATTATTATTATCATTATGAATATGAATATACATAATGGAGATGATCCTAAAATAAACTTTCATTATGATGATGTGAGTAGCCCCAGACCAGACTAACTTATTCGGAACCCTTACATTTACTATTAATAAGAAATATAAGTTCATGTTGTCACGTTTTGGCATGAGTTCCTCAGTTAGCACGTTTAGTTCAATGTCAGTCATTCTTAATGAAATAATTATTTATAAAACTATGAAATATCAAATCAGAGTACTGAGGAAAAAGTGGTTATAAAATTGTTCTGTTATGACTGTGTTGATTACTGTCATTCGATTTTTAATAATATTCACACATGTCACGCATAACAAAAGCACCAACGACGAGTTGTCACAATTAAAGACGTTTTATTGAAAGCATACCAATAACCACCATCGGTCCTCCTGTATTGGTTATGGCATGACAACCTACGATAATGAAAGCTTACTAATAATAGTCCATCAAATTACGATAATATGTCATCTAATTACCATTGATAGTGAAACCAATATTTGAATACGACAGGGTTGCCAGTTCGTTATAAATTTCTTCAAACGTTGGAATTTCGCATGATACCTATCGCTACTGTTTAATTTGTCTGATACCAGCGTTATATCATGAATCAAGATTAGATGAATTATTGAAAAATCATCTATTTTGTGTTTCTTGTAGTTTTGATCCGCGATCTTGGGCTACCGAAAATGTTTGAGAATATGCTCGCAAAAAATTTGGTATACCTATAGCCCTATTTGGTTGATATCCTGAATTATTCAATTAACCACTTGTCCTTACTGGTCCTACCAATTACTGCAATGAAGGGGAAATAAATGACTGTTATAGAATTCGAGAATAACAGTGAATATGCAACTGAATCATAACAATGCAATGTACCCGATTACAGTAATCCAACCCTGCAATCACTTTTATATCACTTAATAACCATTATTAGGTCTTCCTAGCAAAGTGAATTGAATAGTAGTTATCAGACAGCTAGGCTGTCCCCTATTTAATTGAAGTTTTTTTTTGTGGTTACTTAATTTTTAATAACGGTCACTGGATTTTTTTCTCAGCGCTCTAATAAACTGATGAATGTTCTAGTCGTGACAATATTTAAAATTGGATAGACTATTTTTCCTTTCAATTTTCGGTCCAATTCATGACTTTTTCATTCTTCATATAGTTTATTATTGTTAGCAAAGGAGAAATTGTTTAATGTCGTCAATACTGACGTAACCTCAGCATCATCAATTCGGCTCATGAGTTTACCGGATCTTCCTGGGTGTAACCCACTCCTGTTTGTCCCGAAAACTCGCGGTCGCGACCAAACACACCCAGCTCGCGTTATTCATCATCCCCTGGATGATTAATGCATTCCGAAATGTGTTATCCCAATTCATTCTCGTAATCCCCGCAGAGCTGCATTAATAATGGCGGCCGGCTCTTGCGGAACTCGAGTATTATACAGCCCACTTCCGGTGGCAGAGTGCGATCATTGGTGACCGCAGACTCTGCTCAGAAGAATGGGCATTCTTCTGGGAGCGGAAGCTTTTCAAGTCGCCGGACCTTTTCGTCGGTAACAAATGAGTGTTGCGTCAAAAAATAGACGGATGTTGGACAAAGGGTGGAGAGAAGCTGCTTGAAGTCGATCCGAATTGGGACGTTGAGGTTTTACTTTTCTAATGTGTACCAGGTTTGCCATTGTGTCTGGTATCGTTCGAAGAACATCACTATGTTGTTGTACAATCAATTATCCTCATTGGGAGAAAGAACATTGGGAGAATCAAGATATGAGAGGGAGATTTTTATTTATTTATTTATTTATTCAAAATTTGGGATACAAACAGGTAAATACCCATAGAAGCATCCACTAATAGTATAGTGGTTACAGAAATACTCGGTGTCGGTAGATACAAGAAAAAAAAATAATAAAAATTAATAAATTTCGTACATACTAACTAACTATTATTTGCTATGTGTTGAATATTCTTTTCACAGTTGTTTTAAGGGAATTCAAGGTAATAGAGAAAACATCAACGCTACCACAGTATTTGTTGAAAGAATCACACAATCTAGTAATTGGGGAGTTTTTGCCCAAATTTGTGTTGAAATTCGGACTAGCAAGTAATTTTCTGTATCTAGTATTCCTTTGAGGTACGTGATAAAAAATCATTGATACTAGATTGGGTGAGTCATAACAGTTTGTTATAATTTTATAAATAAAAACTAAGTCGGTTATTGTTCTTCGTTGTTCTAGAAGCTGTATTTTGTAGTGAGATCGTATTTCGCTAATGCCAAGTGTTACATAAGTCTTCGTTATTTTAAAGTGCAAAAACCTTACAAATTTGTTCTGTAGTCTTTCTAATCGTAATTTATGTGTATTATAATGTAGGCTCCATATGACACTTCCGAAATTAAGTTTACTGTAAACAAATGCATAGTAAATAGATTTGATTGCTTCCTCGTTGTTGAAGTCTTTGCATATTCTGCAGAAAAATCCTAAGGCTTTGCTGCAGGAATTTATTATATAATCCAAATGGGGGTTGAAAGTCATTTTTGTATCAAAATAGATTCCAAGATCCTTAATTTGGTCCACTCTGTTAATAATAGTATTGCCAAGGGAGTATTGAAAATGTATCGGTATGTTGTTTCTACAAAAAGATATACATGCACATTTATTAATGTTAAGTTTCAATTTATTGAGGTTACAGTATTCTGAAAAAGCAGTGAGGTCCTTTTGAATCTTTGAGCAATCTCTAATTGTCGTTACTTTTCTGAAGATCTTCAAGTCATCGGCATATAATAGTATTTGTGAATGCTTGAAGCAATTTTTCAAATCATTTATAAATACTAAAAACATTAATGGACCCAGATGTGAACCTTGCGGGACTCCCGAGGTTACCACAAATGGAGCAGATCTGTATCCATTTACACTCACTAGCTGACTGCGGTTGTGAAGGTAGGATGAAAGCCATCTAAGGAGATCTCCCTGTATACCGATCCCAGCAAGTTTAGAAATAAGAAGGTTATGATCGACTTTATCAAATGCCTTGCTGAAATCAGTATACAGTGAGTCCACCTGTGCTCGATTGTCCAATGCAGTTGAAATGTAGTCGGCATATATTACTAAATTTGTTTCTATTGCCCTCTTGGAGAAAAAGCCATGCTGGCATTCTATAATTGATGACTTAATGCAGTGAAACATACAGAACAGGGAAACTTGACAAAACAAAGGATATACATTTCATATTACATGAGCCTTGATAAATAGACGAAGCAATGTGGAAAAAAACTGAAAAAATACAGAAAAAAAATGTATTTCCATATTATATACAGGGTGGGGATCTCAGTTATTATGAGAGATACGAGGTCGGTTAAATTTCTGCTGAACAATTATGTGAAAGAAAATTTCATGTATCATTTTCAGTTTTGGAATTAATGGAGAAAAACTGAATTTTGTAATTTTAGATTTTATTTTTTCAAGCGAAAACCATATGAACTGGACGTTTCTAACTAGGACGTTCTCGAGGCACTTTTTCACAAGGAATCTGAATCTGATGTCATCGTATTTTCCAAGGCGTTCTAGATGTCAGAGATACAACAGTCAACTTCGGATTTTCTTATGGGCGCCATATTGTATTTTTGAAAATTCTGTCACTTGCTGAATACAATGATGTGACACATGATATGTTTGAATCTCACATGTTGATCAAAATTGAGAAAAAACCGTTTTTACGAAGAGAGTGTTTGAAAATAACGCTAGCAATTTTGTGGAACGTTCACTTCTTGACACAATTTCACTCGTTCTTCTTCCCAGCTCAGCGATATCATCGCAATTTTAAAAAATATTTCTTCATTTCCCATAAACAACATTTTTCATCTTCGCTTACTGTCACTTTAAAACAGTTGAATATTTCTAAGCCAGATTTGCCACACTACCTTATTGTCAATGTACTTGTCGCTGTTATGGTTATGACGTCATACTATCGTTTGGGGGAAAGAATTAAACTGGGTGGAATGCTTTGTGACATCTCGTTTAAGAGGTACTCAGTGTATAATATGCATCCACCCCGTATCAGTATCACTTAGTTGCTCAATCGGGTGACTCAGTGATACGATGAATCAAGGGATGTTACGTGAAGAAGTTAGGCTGAGAGTCAGTTACCGTTTAGACGTTGTATTAGAAGGATGAGAGAATAAAAGTGTGTATATAATTATTGTTTCGAAGTATGTATTTCTAACAAAGACAGCGGTGGGATATTGAATCCATCTTTAGTGGTAATATATTTACCAAGATTTTCGAAGCGAAAATGAGTAACCAAAGGAATGTCTTGAAGTTGAAATTGAATGAGGTAACTCATGCATGGTGAGAGTCATCAATTATGTAAAAAGCTTATTATTTCGGACGTGGAGTGGACCTCGAGGACCTTTGAGGAAAGGAAGTATTGGCATAAAGTGTCGGGTGGTAGTGGTCCTTGTGACCTGTGTGGCGAAGGTGAAGGATTCTTCTTCTCAAGCATATTGGTGAACGTCACAGGTATAAGAGCGAAAGTCGCTATGTAAGTGGGTGAAAGTCACCATGAAATAAGAGCGAAAGTCATTATGTAAATGGGTGAAAGTCACCAAGAAATAAGAGCGAAAGTCGCTATGGAAATGGGTGAAAATCACCATGAAAATGTACGAAAGTCGCACGTATCCGTATCATGTTATAAGGACGATATAGAGTCTGAGGACAGACTAACCCCAGGATCGCCGAGTGTAGGATATGCATCCACCCCGTATACGCTGACAGTATCACTTATATAGTTTTCAATCGAGTGACTCAGTGATACTATATGAATCAAGGGATCTCACGTGAAGAAGTTAGGCTGAGAGTAAGTTACCGTTCAGACGTTGTATTAGAAGGATGAGAGAATAAAAGTGTGTATAATTATTGTTTCGAAGTATGTATTTCCAACATTAGATCTTCTATTCAACAAAGTACACATTTAACGAAGCGTAGCTTCGTATTTAATTTTTCCCCAAATGACCGCATCACGCTTGTGCAGATGAAATCATCGGCGGCAAGCATTGTAGAAAGTAATAATTATGTTTCTAAGTGTGGCAAGTTTTGTCGAAAAATATTGATCCGTTCAAAAGATAACAGGGGGGAGAAAATATCAACGCCCGCTTTGTATATGTCCAAATCCTATTATTTTAATGATACCCATTTGTTCAACTCATGAATATTATGAATTGCACTCTATTATGGACTCCACACTTAGTTATGATAGATCGATACATGGCTTATCATCTAGATGTCATCAATCAATTCCGAAATGTTGGTTCTCTGGGTATACTATAATATCTTGAACATAGCCAGTGTGATATTTTTGTAATCATAACCGTGCTTCTGGATTACATTTCCAGTTTTTGCAACATTCCACTTGTTGCTCGATGTATGCACCAACTTTACTGAGGTCGGCGAAACTATTATTTCATCCGATATATCTACTGTACATATATCTTCGTCATAATCACCAAACTGACCAACTGTTACCGATGAGAATAGGTTGTCCGCGGTCATATAGGGCATTATTCATCTAGAGATATCCCTTTTCACGTCGTGTTCTAATCTGATAAACATATGCCAATTTCGGAACAAAGGAAACTCCAGAGAACCCTTGCTAATGGACTTCAATGTTGCTCTGCCGCATTGCTCGCTCAGAATTATCGCAGGGACAAAGCAGATAAATGGGAAAGAGTACGAAAACCATCCAATTTGGATCATTGGTGATGGGTAAATAGGTTTCAACAATAGGAATAAGGTGATAGGGGTTAATGGAGCTCATATCGATGAGATTGGGGAGGACTTTGAGTTCGACTGGAACTACAAACCGATATCCTTAAGATGAGGAGAAGAGTTTGAGCGTACTGAATCGTTTATTCTACTTGATTTGAATCTAGAGGGTGTTTCTTGTTACGTCCGCACGTACTTTCTATTCATCAACCAATCTGTCCAATGTAAAATGTATTTCATATGCTCGCGCACCCTATTTTATAAAAGAGATTGTAACGCCACTGAGCTTGATGGCACAAAGAAAAAAAATTGGTCAGATCGCACGCAGTACGAAAAGAATAGTGCCCACGATTGTGCGTGTACCTGTATATACGGTTACGAGGCGGTAGCCAAGTCAACCGCAATGTTGCATTCAAAGCTTTATCGTATCATTGATAACGGCGATGCGGAAATAAATAATTCTAATATTCAATATTCTTGGGTCAATTTTGAGAAAAACATTCTCATGAACATATGCTCTGAAGGTCTTGAATTCTGGACTATAGGGTACTGAAGTTTTACGCAAAAAAATTTTTATTACTTTGGTATGTCCCTAAATATTTTTGTGAAGCGTAGTTTAGGTACGTATTTTCTGCTTTTCAACATATCTTTTTATTTTTCACATTCTTGATTTGTTTCGCGAAAGTGATATATTTTTTGATAATTTTATATTCTATACACCTATTGTAATTGTTTGTGTGAATGAAAACGTAATTATTATGATCAATACATTATTATAAAATGAAAAAGTGATGAATTGGACGAAGTTTCAGAAATGAAAGAGAAACAGTTTCATCCAAATAAAAATTATATATCAAACTGAGTTCGAATATTAATGTCTGGTGGACCGCGAGCGAACAACATCTACTTTCCTGGCAAATACCACGCAGAACATTGAATTATATCTGATCGTAGTCCATGCAACATTCACACAGTGACGTGACGAAGTTCACAACGAAAAAATATTGTTGTACAGCAGAACATTCTTTTGGATGCATTGAAGAAGCTTATTACTACCTATCATAAAAATATTCACGTTCATATCAAAATTATAATAAAAAATTTACTTTTCTCGAAAATTCAACACATGCATATATCTTTTCTGATAATATTATACACACCAATCTTCACTACATTTGAAAAATAATTTGTTTAATACAGGATTTTCTTAGATTTTCTATAATTTGTAGAACCATCATTTTTGTTTTCGTTCGAAATGATTTTTGAGTTCGTTGGGTTTAACCAAACGAAAATTCATCGACATCACATTAGTCGTCTTGGAGATATTCAGAGGTTTCCATACTTTTTTCTAACCCTGAATGAATCTAATGATTCCGAAGTTATTAAAGTATTTTTGTTTGGTGTTGTAATGAATGATTATCACTTGTAATCTCCCTAGCAGCAGAATTATTACCGATAATTTTTTTCAAGGTCATGAATGTTTTTGTTGTTGATAGAAAATTATCCCGAGTCGAAGACGAGAGAAATTTTCTATCAACAAAATCATGAGTGAAACCGAGAAAAAAATTATAGCGAATTAATTCTGCTGCGTGGGAGATTCGGTAAGAAAATTTCATAAATTGGAGTTGCTGTTAATATGATGAGAAGATGAACCCTATACGACCTATTCTTCGTAGATATTGTAGATAGTAACTGATGTTTATTACTAATATTTCAGGAACATTCAAAACATTAATCCGTTTTCAATCATAACATCTAATATCACATGTCTACCCAGATTTTATTCTGAGTGACGTTTGTCAATAAATATAAGGCGCTTCATTTTTGACAGAAAAATTATCACCTATCAGTTCCGTCAATAGAAACTAACAAAATTATCGCATGTAATACAACAAGTGTATTGATGATTATCGAAACAGAAATTCCTTCGATTTTGAGAAACAAATCGTGTTGCTTGGAAACTACACGAGCGCACAGCGCGAGTGTGGTTTCCCAAAGCAACATGATCTGTTTCGAAAAAGAGAAGGAATTTTCGATAATCATCAATAACACAAGTTGTATTTGTTCAGATTATTTCATGAATAAAATCAAAGCCATTTTGATGATTTCATATTTATTGTTATTATAAAACGTACAGTTTATGGAATTAGTTATTTTGATTATGCATTGTAGTTCGACACATCGTTATGCAACCAACAATACATGTATGCCATTGTATAATGTAGGCAAGATTACCTAAGCACTAGGTACTACTGAGCTAAATTCATTTTGATTGCTGTCAGAATTTGTGTGGTTAGGTTACATTAGATTTGCTGAAATTATCCTTAATTTGTTGAAAATGAAGTGGATACATATTAATAGTGTGATTAGTGTGTGTTTATCATGGTTCAGACGAAAATTTGGTGTAGTGGCATTCATTTATTTACCAGGATATCGGAAAATACTATGACAGATTGCAACTAGTAAGTCGTTGTTTAATTAAACTACCCCAGTGCCTACGAATCAGAAATCGAAATACAGAAACGAAAACACAGCATGTAGGTATCCAATAGCCAACCAGGAGCCGAAATACAAAATCGAAAACATGGTGTTATTGTTTATCAACACAATCATTTCAACCAATCAAAAACGTGTATTTTAGCATGAATGAAATACTCACGGTAATCGCACATTGCTATAAGCAACGTATACAAAAGGGAGTCTTCTAATTGGTTGAAAATAAATTTATGAAATTTTCATTATAATAATTTTTCAACTGTTCAAACCACGTCTTTTGTCATAAGAATATGTTATCTCTATAATAATAATTACCATAATTATTCTCATATTTATACTTACACATTATTTCGATACTGTAAAATATTTTCAAATATCGAATATCACAGAAAAATAGATGAAAGGAGATTCATTTCCTATCGCTATCCGTTTCTGAATTATAAATAGGCTAAGCAAAGAACAAACGAACGACTACGAAAAATAATTTCGTTTCGTTTCCGCAAGGGATGAAAATGGATGAAGCGAATCGGAAAATCAGGAAATTTCCGAGGTCCTTTTATCGAGCTGAGCCAACAGGATACACAAACATTGCGGGAGACGTCGAGAATCTCCAGAAGTCTGTGTTACAATCGGTTATGGCACAGTTTTCGAATCGTTTACTTTTCCGTTGAGGTGTCGGTGAAAAGGACGCAAATAGAATAACATACCTACTCGGAGTTGAGAGTAGTGGAGTTTCAAATACCTGATGGTGAGTGAAGAATTATGTGTTACTCATCACCCCTATTATTTTCTTGTTTCTACAGATAACCAAGTGAAAATCGGTTTGTTTGGTATAGTTCAGGGGTCACCAATTAGTTTTGCTCGTGGTCCGTTTCGAGAAATGAAATGACTATCGCGGTCCGCACAACATTTTATAGAAAAAAATATTTATAAAAAAAAGTAATAACGGAAATAATGTCACAAATGGAAATGCCCAGTATAGTAAAACCATCCGGTTATAAAGTCCACGTGCGTATTCATATATTCTAAAAGTCAAGTCAATTCATATTTCTGATAATCGTAAAAATCATTCACCTCTAGGAAATAACCATTCATGTGTAATTCAACCCTAGCTCAGGTTACACAGTTCATGTCGGTTACATGGACAGGAAACCGAGTTTAAGTTGAAAACATACTATTTATTGAAAACTCAAAATCGGCAGAATCGGAATATCTATAACATAGAGTTCAACGTCGTGCGAGTTATATGAACAATGAAGTTGCCGATTCTGCAATCTTGCACGAATTACCCATAAATATCAATCGCACTAGGATTATTAATTACTATTACGATCTCTGCGTTCGAGTCATTATCATCTCGTCACTGAATTCATTCAGGCCTTCAGCCCTTTAGCCGGTAACTATTCGCGAGTGAAAGAACTAGGGAAGCCACCCCAGCCATGGTCACTTCTAGCAGACACATCTCCTCATCCTGGGGAGCCTTGTTCACAATAATATCAATGTAAGTACCAAATGATCAGAATTTGACGTGAAAAGAAGGTACATTTGTTTGTCGTCTTGCTTACCCCCATGTTTCTTTCGGGCCGATTGACCACAATTATAAATGGATAATCCAGGAATGTAATTATAATCAATTTATAACTCACCAGATAATTATCCACTTGTTTTCCTGGACATAAAGTCACTTGTTGTTTAATCACTAGTTTTTATTCACTGTTTTCACTATTCACGTTCTTTTATCAAGTTGTTCACGTTATTTGAAATTCACTTTGTTTTATATTTAATAAACTGTTTCATCCACTATTTTCATGTCTTATTTCACAAGTAGTAGTCAGTTAACCTCTTGCTGCCAAGCATAACCCCCTTAACTAAAGTCCGACGAAGGGGTAGCAACCCCAGGACGTATGGTGGAGGCGCCATATTTGAGACGTGACAATAACAAATGTTTTTTTTAACATATCAATGAGAAAAATGACATTGTTTTTTGCGGACTATATGTCTGAAGTTTGGAGTAGAATTGGTGCAAGCTATTGACATTAGATCCTGGAGATGTTCATCAGTAAGTCGAGATCGAAATTTATTCTCAATGTAGTTAGTTCATATTCGAAAAAGCTGCTTCACAAATATATGTTGGCCCAAACAAAGGAAGTAATTTCAAAGCTGATTTTTGTACTTCTGGATATTTATTACCACATACAAATTTTATCCAGAACTCTTCACTGGAAACTTCCGCATGTTTGTGTTTTACAACTGTGTTTTCTTGGAAATCGATCATTTCCATCCGCAGAGTAGCTTTATCACTTCCGAAACAGTTACAGCTTATTTGCTCCATACACCATCAGGATGCAGAGAGTAAATGCTGCTGAGGATTTCTACAACATTCTCAATTTTCTTAAAACCTTCGAACCTGTTTTTCAATTCCGATTGTCACTGCTGATTATTTTATTCAAATTGGGGAAGTGTAAGCATTCATTACCAAGATCAAAACGAAGATAAAAACTCAAAGTCGGTCGACCGACTTTGAGTTTTTATCTTTTTTTTTATCTGGACCACTTTGAGCATGGATGATTTCCATAACTATTACCAAGATCATTAATGAAGAGATCGAGTTTTCGCGAAAAACTTTTTTTATTTCAACATGAGCTCCCATACAAGCTTTCCCTTGCCTTGAAGTTTAAGACTCAGGTCATTGATATGTTTAAAAATATCCGTCAAGAAAGCAATATGACATTTTATTTTCCGTTTAGAATACTTGCGTAAGCGTTTGCTAAAGTCTGATCACTGTTGAAAAGATATGTCTTCGAGTGTTATAAAATGCTGAAGAATCTTTCCAAAACGCAGCCTTTGCCCAACTATCTCACATTATTATGCAACAGTAGATCGTGGTCCGCACAAAATGATGGGTATGCATTTTCTTATGCATTTTTTTATAAATGAAAATAGCTATTTTTCTACAATTGGTTAACAGAGTAGCCATTTCACGCTTCCAAATCTCACTACAAAATTGACGTTTTCTGAGGAGTGTCATTAAGTGACAGCATTTGCGCTCGTGAGTGGAAATATTGAAAAAACGCTCGCCTCAATTATTATAGGTATATTGTTGAAAATGAACAAATATTCTCTTGCATGATTGAAAATAGTGAATTGATCCTCCTACCACAGAAATCTAGGAAAATTATATCAAATAAATGATATATTTTACCAATGACCAATTCATGTAATGTTTTCTGTTCTCATTTATTGATATTATCTCATATAAGTCCCACGCTTTGGAGATATTGACAACAACACACAATTGTGTATGTATAATGTATACAATGTGTATTTTATGTATGCCTTGTTACTCACTCCATGCATGACCTGAAAGGCAGAATAATTGTAACTGGTCATGCAGAAATGGATTGCGTCAAAGTAAACAATTCATAAAATATTTTTTTATTTATTTATTGATGTTATCCAATTCAGGGATTTTTATTTTTCCTTATTTTCTCTTTCAAATTCAGTATTTTCTTGTTTGGCATTTATTGTCCTTAAATGTTCAGACTTCAATTCCATGTCTAGACTCTAAATAGGGTCATGAATGAGTTAAAATGATTGATTTTGAATCATGTTGCCGTGAGGAAGAATTGTTTCGATCGAGTTTCACGTTCTATTTGTGTTAAAGGTTCATTTTAAGTTTATAAAATCGTTAGTAAGATGTTTAATCATTTTCAAATATAATGAAGGTGAATGAAACGAATAATTTGATACCACACAATCGATATTACAAAAAAATAATGTTCAATATCATGAAATTGATAACTCCTAATGTCTTATTAATAAGAATAACAACCATAATGACAATGCATAATGATGTCGAATTATATGGACAAAGTGACATAATACATCATAATATACAAATGGGGTCATTTTTATCACATTATGATTTTTTGTTGAAATAAGGTCATAAAATACCGAGTCAAAGGAGTTTTTTAAACTCAGATCTCACAAATAAATTCGAAAAAATAACATTTGAAAAGCTCAAACTATTCATTTGTAAACTAGCAGCTTAACTATAGAATCAATTAGAAATTTACAAAACCATGACAAGAGTTTCTTAAAAAATGTTTATGATGCATGATGTGATTTCTAGACAAATTACTGTGAAAACATTATCACCTTGTACTGACCAATCATCAGGAGGAAGGACTTTTCAATGCCCTATATATATTATATAGTTTGAACATCGATCTAGTGAACTGTACATAATGACTTCACTATAACCAACCAAGATATTAATCAATTCTATCCCATCTGAACTCATAATAACAATGGTGATTTTACTTCTCCAGAGTACACAGAGGCTGTAAAGACTTTATTGAAAGTTTCGAACGAACTTTTCAGGGTAGGCCAAGATGCTTAATTAAACATGCGAGATATGCAAATTGTTAGATATAGGCCGCATTTTGTATTCAAGAAGAAATTATTAAGAAAGGCGCATGACTTCGAAGCAAAGAATACTAGATTAAATATGAACTGATTAAACCAATCAGATCACATAGTATTTCCTAAGCATAAAATATAACAAACATATATATTCTATTCAATATACAATGAATGAAGAAAATTTTGTTCAATTTCAGACAACCCGGTTGAAGTTCTATTCCTTAAGAGTAAAAGCTGATGGGACACTTGTGATAACATTTTCGATAAATAGAATTAATTTTTACTATCACATTGACGATAATAATTATTCTACCTCTCAGTTCATACATGATAAATAGATAGATATTTATTTTATTGTTCGATGAATTTTTATTCTCATTGAAAAAGTCTCCAGATGTTCAATTGATATGTAAAAATATAAAATACAAATTGTCGTATTCTATAAATATTTAGAGACGAGCAATTAAATAAAAAAACAAACAAGTCAAACAAACGACAAACACTAAAAGTTAATATAAAACACACACAGTCAATATAAAAGATAAAAACGAATAAAAAACGTGTATATGTGATGAATATAATGCATCAATCAATTATGCAGTATATATTGCCCATATTTCTATCTGTATAGAATTCGTCTAAGGAGTAATATGCCTTCAATAAGATTTTTTTCACAATTTTTCTGAAAACATTTATGGTCGTTTCACCTTCAATTTCATTTGGCAGATAATCTGGAATTTGTTATGCCATTGTGGATAAAGGACCTTTATATTTTTATAGATACTGGAATGGGTAGATGAATATTTTGTGTTTCTCGTGTTGAATTGTGATTGACACAGTCTCCAGGATCGAAAAAGGCAATAAGGCGAAGTCAAAATATTATATGAATATTGAATTTAGTAACATCCATCCATCAACCTTTCAACGTTTTCAATAAGTGGGTAGGTACCATCCGAGGCATTTTTTCTTGGTTGTGAATGATCTGTTTTTGCCAAAAAACTAGAAGATTTTATTGTTATGTTGATGCTATTTGCATACTGTGTATAAAACATGATACCTCTAAGTGCTTTATATCAATCAGTGGAAATCCATTGAATATGCAATGATAAGACATTAAAAAAGAGGCATCGACCGTAAGACCTCAGAATTCCTTCAGTTCCGTTTCATAAAATTTGCTCTATGATTGAAGTCAATTTGATAATTCCGACTTTCTTTTTCATCCAATGAGATTCTAGTAGCGAAAATCCTGACCCAATGGGATGCTTTCCGAAAATAATCCATCTCGTTGCAGCTAACTGAAACCTTAATCCCCGGTGAAAAGTTGCTTCAGATGCTTCTCCCCAACACGGCTGCTATAGAATCCCCAATGCTGGATTATCGCATCATCAATTCGACAATTTTTACTTCTTCAGGTTCCTGTATTCATTGCGACATTTTCCAATGATTTTCACCGACGCATTGCCCTTCCCCAACCTCATTGAAAGGCTGGAAGAAGCTCCTTTCCAATTAATCTTCCGGATTCATTCCATTCACGTGAAATAAACGAGGTGAGACGCTATTTCAAGTGACTAACGTTTTCGACCCCTGATTCTACACTCGCCCAATAACGATCTGAATGAACAACGAGGCGAAATGCGAATGATTATAATTTGATTAATCGCCATTTGTGGAGCACACGCACCTGGGCTCGAGTGGATTGTCGTGTCGTGGAATGGAGCTTGATGGGGAAACTGCTCCCCTGTCGATCTGAACTACGCGATTTTCTATACGTCGTGGGTGGGCCACTGCCTTGAATTAAGGTAATGGACATCACCCGGATCCCAGAAAGGACACTCTTTCTCATTTCCCAGACGGTCCAGAGCTGTGGCGTGCTTAGGCATGTGGTTTGCGAATGATATTGTACCGTTTTTGTTCGAAAATCTGGAATTCCCGAGAGAGGGTCGGGGAAGTACGAATGAAGAGGATGATAATTCATATGGCGCAGTCGGTAGGCATGTGAATGATGGGAAACACGTTGTTCACACCGGCAATAAGTTGTATGTAGAATGAGAACGAAAAATGGCAGGAACCGGTATTCCACCTTTGAGTTCTAGAGGAAATATAAGAGAAAGTTGGAATCTTCGGAAAAAGAAATTCACAAATTGTTTAGGATATTATTTAATTCACAGTGCAGATTATATTGATGAGATAGCTGAGAACACAGCTCTTTTCCATCATTGCTCTCGTTGAATTTAGGGATCGAAACTAGTTTTTTCAACAAAATAATAATAGAAATAATATACAAACATCTCTAATGTATTTCATGGTATGTTGTGCACCCCTTCATAGATTCGTGAAGAAGAAACGAAAAATACGGACATGGGAATGGCTGCAAAGAAAAAATATTGGTAGTCCTACCAATGATTTTTCAAGAAATCAGGTTGGTATCCAAATAATTATCGAAATTATCTCAGTTCCCTATTGAACTGCGTTTGCAAAACATTGAGAAATGCCTTAACTCCTGATTCTCTGGATTACATATGTAGATACTTTACATCAATTGAAAGGATGACGAGTGATTCAGAACACCTACCAGTTATTTGGCCGTGAGAATTACCAGCAATAACATTCAATGCATCTGACATCTTATCTCTCTGATGGTAATCTTTTTGTATGACATTCTTTGCTTCTATAGAGATCTATCAGGAACGTTACTTGCTCCTCGGTCCAATTTCAAGCAGCAGACATTTCCAACAGTCCAAAACTAAAGTCTAAGGGTGCCATCAAACAACCCTAACCTTACTTTTTCATCAAACAAGTAAAATATTTAGAACATGTTCTAATTTCAGCTGCTGTTTGATGTGACGTCATTGATGACATCACACTTCCATAGTTTGATCAAATAGTTTGACTGTGAGACACGTACTTAACTTGTATGGAATATATGCACTCTGAGTTCGTGGAATATGGGCATTTATAATCATATGTAGGCTTATATGTGTAAAGCTCCGATACCAATAATGATTCTTTTGTCACTAGTTCTGAATTATTTTAAGTATGTTCTATTTATATTATTGAAACATTTCTATTTCCCTTCTTCAAACAATGAAGTGTTTGTCAGTTGACAAACCAGTATCAAAAATATGTTTTCCGACGACCTATCTGAAATACGTATCATTTCGCACTGTAAACTAGTACACAAAATAAGATATTTCGCACTAGTGCGAAATGAAATATTCATCTCCACGCTCTGCGATTGGTGCGCGATTACCTAATATTCCTAGTTATAACTATACTCTGATTTTTACTCATAGTTAGCTGTGACAATGACATATCTACAAACGAATTCATAACATTATAGTGTCAATGCATGTGATTTACCAAAGTAGATAGGTACCGAATCGTATAATTTGTTCAGTTTTCCTTGCTGCAATATCATCCGACGATGAAATGGTAGATTCTACTCCCCCAAAAGTATGCAATTTAGGTTAATTATTATCATCATAATTATTTTTCCAGTATTTCATGAATACATACCAAAATATAAAAAATATTTTTGTTGAATGTTCAATCAAATTTGTTCTCTTTGTGTGATACACCTTTCTTATATGCTTCTTCAGGTAATTGAATTGGTTTCCTGTAAAAATTATTTGTGAGTTGGCAATACAGGCATGCGATATTAAAATCCGACATACCAATGTTTTTCATGTTAATTGTTGGAAAATTATAGTGTACAACTCGTACGAAAATTGTATATTTCATATTCTATTTTCCGCACTAGTTGCACAATATACTATTGTTGAATTATTGTAATATTTCAAATTAGAGTAGGATACTCTGTTTAGGGTGAATTCGACTCGCTGGCATTTTTCGTCACTTAGAATGAATCACTGAAACTAGAAAACTATCAACTATACACAAATTGGAAATGCATTTAGTGATGATTTTCAGTTACCCACTCTGGGAAGGATGAACCCAAAGTGACAGCTAGCTTTCCTTGAAAACACAGCAACCCGTTTATAAATGTGGTAACTTCTCTGATATAAAAATTATTACCCTATATCCATATTCAGAACCATTCTGAAACTACCTATTTGAAACCATTTCAACGGATTATTCATCAACCGTTTTGATTTAGGAGCAATACGGATTCCAAATATTGTTTTGATGATGATTCGTCCTACATTTCTCTAGTCATTGGATTGGTTTCTCATTCATGGATTGAGCAGAATATTCGTGGAATATTTCAAAATACAGAATAACATCACGACTACAATAAACAAAATACTGTTTTACAAGCATCGCTCGTCGAGGTCGTATTCAACTGTTAGTTGAATGTGTTGATGCTGCAGCATATGAAATCAGGACGATTCAATATAATTTTCCCAGTCTATGGAGAATGCCATTGTGCATTCCTGAGCTGTTTCACCTTTCCCATATACACTTCATCACTCTGGATGGAAGATGCAAACTATGGTCTGTGATTCATTATTTGAAACTCCGCATTCCACCGATGTTTTCCGGAATTAAACTTTCCAAGACTCTCTGATACTCTCGCGATCTCAGGATCTCCTTCCACATTTCCATATTTGATTCACCCTTCTCATTCAACAGATACTTCTCTCATTCCTCATTCACGCCTATTTGTATTCCCGAGACAATATGCAGATGACACTTTGTTTCAAGCAGATGCAGCAGATATACGAGGATATTCAAATTCGACTCTCGCCCTTTTGAAAGGCCGTAGGACGTGAGAGGGTATGAATCGACAGTAAATTTGCGAAAGGTTATTTTTATGTTTGTATACACGAACATTTCTTAAAATTGTTAAGCCAAAATCATTCACCGAGTAGATTTCTTTAATAATGTGAATTATGGAAGTGTGAATTCGAAATTGGTGTGACAATAAGATAAACCAAAATAATTCTGCATGATGTTGCTATATATATAATTCTAGTTTCACCTATAAATCCGAAAAAATTTTCGAAAATATGTTGATGTGATATGTTTGTTGTTGATAAAACATTACAGTAACATCATATATTACAGATATTATTCAGCTGTATAGAAATCGACATGACAACAATGGTAACTAGCTCTATTCACAAAATCTTCAGATTTGCAACATGAAACAAATCGAGCTCATGATTAATGTATCAATTTGTCAAAATAGACAATTTGAATTAGCATGTTTATGTGTAGGATAACAAAATGACCAATCAAAACTGCATCGGCATAATTACGGTCCTCATTCATCTATATTATTCATTGGTAGATCGTTTGGCTTAATTGCCATTGAGTTAATATTAAACGGAGGATTGCGGTTTCAGTTGCACATTGCATACATCTGTAAATACTGCATCATCAATAATGGTTATATTGAGTACGAATTGTTGAGAAAATATTTCCCGAGAATAGGTGCCTTCCGGTATGCCTACAGATTCTTTCAATATAAAAAAAAACGTTCTATTTCTCAATTTCTAGTGCGTTGAAATTATTTTGCAAAACTGACCAATGGTTAGAAGGAGGTGAAGCAAAATGTTGATCCAATTTGAAACTTCAGAAAGCGACGAATGATTTCACTTTTCTTATTTCCATACTGCTTGGAAGTTCAATTCATCGTTTACTCAAAGAATAATGTTCATTGTGTAAAAAAATTTGTATCTGGGAAGCCACAGGATAATGAGTTGAATGATGCAAGCAAAGCAAGAAAGGGGAATGTCAAAGAAGCCAGAGACTTCAAGCTCTATAATGGAATTTACATCTAGGCTATGGAGGACAAATTCAGTTTCAATTATTATATTCTTGAATTCGAATATATCTTGTATCAACTGGAAAAATTTGATTTTATTTCGAGTAACAGCATTTTTCTTGATTTCCTCAAGAACATTCGAGACATTTTTTTTCCAAAACGAAGGTTAAAATAGTATATTATTTTATGAGACGCTATTTTGTCGCACGCGTTGTTTGAGTGTGCGTTTGAGAGTGCGACAACGTGTCTTATAAAACGTGTGTCATGTATTTTTTTTCTCTATTTAGCATCAATTTGAAGTATTCTATTGGAAAAAATGGATTTAATATCGATAAATAACAGAAACATCTTCGACTGGTAACAATGATGACATTGAAATAATTAAAATCTAACGCACAAGCGTAAAGCCCAGTTTACAGTCGAGCGATTTTGATTGTTGCAATACCAGCGGTGAAAAATGCAATGTTATCAATGTTTTCATTGATCAATTTGAATCAAATCACACTCTGAATTGAAATTTACCAATAAAAACATTTAGATTTTCACTGCTAGTATCATCAAATCCAAAATCGCTCAGAAGTAAGCTTGGCCTAACTCTTCTGACTTTCATTCGACAGTTCGATTGTACCAACCTCCGAATAATAAAAAATGTGTATCGAAACAGAGGCTATTTCGATACGCATTTGCGTTCCGATCATAATGACTTCATTATAGAACCAAAATAGAAAAAACATGTTTTCGAGTAACATTCCAAACATTGAATATCAACTCTCATGAATGGATATATAGGGTGAATACGGGTGAATATTAGTAATAAATGATCCATAACCTAATTCATATAGAAGCTATATCTTGGACTGAATGCGTATACAGCACGCTTTCTATTAATTTCTCATTTGGCTACCTGGCAAAATGGGAATGAAAGTGCTACTCAGTTTTTCAGACAATGTCATCCAATTTTGCTGGTAAATTGTAGCACACGACTCTTGAATAATGCAAATTTCAGGTCCCTCGAGACCCTGGTGAATTTTAGATTGGTCAATCCCTGGGTCGGGGCGTATTAAATTTGAGCCTCCCTTGTACTGCATCATGATTTTCCAATCTATATGAACGTGCCGTTACCTGAATACCAGGAAAGATCTCATTCGTCTGATTAGTAACAGAAACCATTCACGAGGTGCTTCGGACTTGGCGATCATGCTTTTGATATTGAATTAAAAGGGCTTACAGGAAAAAATTGACGAACATTTTCAAAACAATTATCCTGCTTAAATATGTTATGATTAAATATATCAACATCCAATATTCAAATCTGAGATATGATGAATCGGAAAGAAAAAGTATCCTTATAAGGTTGAAAATGGTTTTGTTGAAGAGTTTTAAATTTGATGATGACACCATCGAAGTCGCATCACTCATATTTTTGAATCAATCTAAAATAAACATCAAGCGACTAATCAACATCCATTCTCAGGCAAAATTGACAATTTGAGAAAAACGAAATTTAACTGTAGTGTTTCTATCGCGATTGCGAACATGTTTCTTGAGCTATAAAGTTGATTATATTTTTGATTTTTAAAATGAAGTTGAGACAGCGAAGGTTAATTCATTTTCATTGGCACCTTTTCTACTGAACGAAATGAAACGTGATGATTGGAATAGGCACGTTGTTGACTATTTTTTTCGGAAAACTCGGAGATTCATAAAATCTTAGTTGAATGCTAAAGAATATCATCCTCAGCAGAATTTCTAAAATTCGTCCGCACATTCGATTTGAGCACTGAGAAATCAATTCAAATCGATTAAGGAAGAGATTGCCAATGTTATGTAATTACTCTGTTTGCACTCAACATTATGATAGAAAATCTGTTGACTGATGAATTATCCCCTGACATCACTCACCTCACTGTTGGATCAAATGGTTTATTAATATGAGTGCTGTGAATAAATGAAAATGCATCATAATTATTCAATGATGAAAATTCTCGATCATTGTTTTGACATTGATTTTTGTGCAAATCAATGTCAGAACTAGTTTTGAAATAGTATATTATGATACAAGTTTTATAAGACGCTACTTTGTCGCACGCGTTGTTGAATAAGTGCGACAACGTGTCTTATAAAACGTGTGTCATATGCAATTTTTTCTATTTTAAATTGATTTGAAGAAAAAAATTGATTCAATATCGATAAATAATAGAAACATATTCGATTGGTAACAATGATGACATTGAAATAATTAAAATCTGACGCACAAGCGTAAAGCCCAGTTTACAGTTGAGCGATTTTGATATCTTGCAATACCAGCGGTGAAAAATTCAATGTTGTTATTGTTTTTATTGGTGAATTTGAATCAAATCACATTCTGAATTGAAATTTACGAATTGAAACATTGAGTTTTTCAATGCTAATATCACCAAATCCAAGTCGCTCAGAAGTAAACTGGGCCTAACTCTTCTGACTTTCATTTGACAGTTCAATTGTACTAATCTCCGAATAATAAAAAATGCGTATCGAAATGGAGGCTATTTCGATACGCATTTGCGTTTCGATCATAATGAATAGAAAAATCAATTTTTCATCGTTCATGAATAGTACATACATTATTGTTCACTGCATTCAGTTTGGTTTTGTTTTTATCTATTTATATGGGTAACTCCTTGAGAATATTCTTTGCATCATATTATTGATAATAGTTCTGAGAGCTGACCACTATAGGCCTAGATCCGGTATCCAGGTTATTTCTTTTGTAGGTCCGGGGGGTTGAAAGTACTAAGCCATTGATTGGTCGTTTTAGTTGTTGACCATACAAATGACATACCATAGTACCTACTTTCTTGCAGATTCCTTTAGACCATAAATATTACTACAGGATGCCGGATCTACCGTTATAAGATCGGATTATAGGTCTCAATTTCTACAGGGAATAAAGAAGTTCGAGCGAATCCATGATCATTACTTCTTTCGTGATACGAGACTGAAGAATCGTGCTCGTTTTCTTTGAAGTCTTAGATTTGTTTTTGTAACAATTGTACCATATACATTGTCTCCTAAGCATTGATGAGTTATATGCTTCCTTCTTGCTTGTTGCTGATTTCGTTCAATAACTATATTTCCTTTTACCTCAGCGAGATGTACCCATGCCTTCAGCAAATGATGAATTTCTCACAGCTTCCACCTTTTTCGAGAGGAATATACACTCTAATTCACTCAATAATCTCTTCACTAGAACGAAGAAACAATCAAAGAGTACATGAATAAATAATTGATATAGAAACATAATTCATCATTCTGTACGAAAACTACCCGTCAGGTGGACGGGATTCTGCTGATTTTGATTAATTCTGCTCAGAAGTGATCACATCCATCCATTGATGTTGATTTCATTTCCACAGTGATGCCATTGCATTGCAGGCAACTGAGTAAATATTTATTCAGCGAACGTTGAGTAGCGATGAGGTGGGAGAATATGGAGAAATAATAACTGGATGTGAGCTGGCAGGGTGCATGTAAATGGATACACTGAAGAGGTTGTAACGAGGTTTGGAATTGGGTTGGAGTTACGCACGATAGTGGGTGATTTGGGATGATCTGACTCAGAGGGAAGTTATTATCGATGACGATGACGGCAGGGTGCATTATTCAAATTGGCATGCTGTGGAGATTATCATGTTGTTTTGAACTTCACTTAGCTCCAAGTTGATATTGATCAGATGTGGTAATGGTGTTTTGTTATGAAAACATCTCTTCCGAGTAAGTCGAGATGTAGGTATATTTACTAGTAGTTGTTGCCTCTCTAACACTACTTGTGAATCGTATTCAGACGCAGTTTGAATTGAATTTGGTTGAAGGTTGGCATTCCTGGAAGGACTGCATCTATGTCGATCAGATGCATTAGAGTAATTTAAGATTTTGATATTTCCTAACATTTCCTGAATAAACATAATGTGACATATCCTGATATCCTAATATTTTTCAAAACGAAAATAACTGATATTTAGTTTATAACACTATCAAGCGTGATTTTTTACTTGCACAGAGTCTTCTTACTATGCAAACGGAGCTGAAGCTTGGTAGATAGCTAATTTAGTGGAACTGGAAGTAAAAAAGTCAGTTATTTGTGATTTCCGGAATATCCTTCATGAATGCATTATCACGAACTCATCAATTATCATTTGATTACGCATATAATAGAACAACAACTAAGTTACTTGGTTTAGATATTGATAATAGAATGAAATTTGACATTCACATTAAATCAGCAGCTCACACTTGTCTCTACAGTTGAGTCTCATTTGAGGTACTTATAGTATCTAATTTTGGGGAGCTTGTAGCCTTCATCTATTTCAAGATGTATCCGTTCTTCAAAAAAGAGCTTTGAGATATATGTGTAAAGTAAGACAGAGATAGTTGTTCGGAGAGCATAGAATCTTAACTGTTGTGTCCTTTTTTTATATTGAAATCAGTCAGTCTAACTAATCCTTAAAAATAAAAATCTTCTTGAGGCATCTAATTTTCTACATAACACACGACTGAACAATTATTGCATCAGAATACCAATACCGACCAACACAATGGTAAAAGATTATATTATCTACCTGCTTCCCATCATGAGAAAAATATGATGTCCCAGACGGTTCAGAAAGCAGATTAAATTAACATTGATTCAGCATTATTTGTATGACATCGAAGATTACTTCACGACCAAGTTTTAGATGCTATTCGTCTACTTGATTTTATATATTTCAAAGACTTTATATTTTTATATGAATATATTATGTAAAGTTTTGTCCAGATTTGAAGATTTTATAATCTATTCAATATGTCAACTACTTCTGTTTTCTGTTTAGGAGTGTGTGTGCACCACAATTTTTTTTATTCAATGTATACATTTTCTACTTTCATTATTAGTCTCCGTCTTTGTCCACGAGAACTTGTTCTTCTGACGATAAAGTATATCTTGAATGATTGATTGATTGAATACATAGAGGTATTATAAATAATTCATCAATTATCGTTTGATCCAGAAATTTCACTGCTCATAGAAGGTTGATGGGAAATTAAAAAACTACGAACCCGTTAATTCATCATTTATTTTACTATAACGACATAACTGTCCATAGAGTTTTGTTTGCTACAATACAACCCATCACACTATCAAGAATTGCTGAAACAACAAAAATATATTCCACAGGGAAACTTGAGTAAAGCTGGTCATAAATCATGAGGCGAATAGAGAGGGAGTTTATATCCAACCCTTTTAATATATCGCCTATAGCCTGAGAGATTGTGCAAGCACAAAAGGTATTAATACCGAAAGTATAGTAAATCTGAATAGGTCATTATTCTCTTTCACCTAATAATGTGTGCTATTGAAATCAATATATCCCCATATTTATTTCAGTAAGTCGAAAGCAAAGGACACGAATATTAATCACGAGTAATAATTTGTGAATAATACAATTATAAATGAATGGTGAAGTTTAGGAGTTTCAGAAAGAATTGAATTCGAATCTTCAGAATGAAGTTGACCTATATATAGTTATAGAAGAGTAATAATTTTCATGAGTCGAAATATCGTCGAAACAATCACCACAATTTATTCCATCGAAATGGTATGAAAACCGTATTTATATGCAAAATTGTAAAGCAACAACCGTTTTTTGTAGATCAGCCTTATTGTCGCAATATGATGTGTGAGAGAACGGCTATACGATAAAACAAAATTAATGTTTTGATATGGTTATAATATACAAATATAAATATATATGCAAGATGCCACTGGAAATAATTTCATTTGAAGTTTTTGATAGTTTAATTAACCAACCTCATATTCTATGACACTCAATTAACTTTATATAAAATAAATGTTTTCCACAACCTGAAAGTCGGAGAGAAAGAAATCAATAAAGAACTTATTGAAAATAAAATACTCCAATTTCCTCTTTGATGTATTTAATGAGAAGAGGATTATTAAACAGAAACATTATATATAGATTCTCCTCTCGTGCAGTCAAAAGATAAAAAGAAAGGAAATGAAAGAAAGGACAATTTATATTTTTAGTTTTTTATTTATATCCGTATTTCATTCCTTCTAAAATAAACACGCTTTTAGAATGATATTGTACACAATTGATTAAGAGTTAGTTCAACTTATGGATTATGATCACAGCCCAATCTAATTTCATTGCTAAAGCAATCCGAAGTTCAGACAGATCAAAGTATGAAAAGGATTTTTAATTTTGTCATACTTCACCTCATCACAAAGCTAATAATGCAATATTGATGAATTGCAGTTCAGTGGCAATAGTTACGATCTAGTTAGAAAATAAGATTCAGGCGTGGCCTTCAAGTTCGGATTATACTGAAAATCAAACAACCAAACCTGAATGATTGAGCTTCTCCACTGTAAAGAAATTGTGAAAATAGGAGGTTGAAGGGAAATGTGTCCCATTAGTAACTATAACGTTCAATACCTGTTCATAATTTGGAACGTGGTTTTACCTACATCTATTATATGATCGAGATTAATCAATCTGCAATAGCTCTTCCCCGCGTCGAATTATCTGCGAGTGCTTGAGGATGATTCAATGCTCTCCAATCAAAAATCAATTACGTGACAATCGAACTAACATCAGGTCGCTCTTCACGCAGTCCTGTCTGACTCCGTGTGACCAGTTGAACTTCCTGACATATATCACGAGCAGACGTGCTCAATAGATAGGTGTGTGACAATCCCCCAAAGGGTATCATGCAGAAATTTGATCGACTTGTATGTATCGCGTCTTGACGAGATTCTCTAGAATTGGTATATCGAGATTATTTGCTTCATAACTGCTGGATATACATCATCATTATAGTGTTCGATACGACATGTGGATATTCTGAAAAAGGAGTCATGGAAAAGGTGACACTTTGTGAATAGAAGAAGAGTTTTGTTGACAATTATATTTCATGAGACATCGATCGAGTTCCTGAATATCCAGGATCACACACTCGCTCTCGAAATCCACGAGATATACATGATATGGTGGATTCGATCTGATATACAGATTGCCATTGAAGTGGTATAACAAATTCTGAGAGAAAATTAAACTCAAGAAAATGAAAAATTGAGCTCATAGCAACAATGAAACATGTGGAATAAATTCAAAAGGTAAAAGATGACACGTTCACTACGATGTGAGGTACAGATTAAACTCATAAATTCATTCGGAAGGCAGTCTATACATCCCGAACATGCTACTTATGGAACACTCCTTTCTATGTAGTATAACTGATCCTGTTCCGGTTCTCAACTGATGGTCACTCCTCAATTTACTTTTCGAAATAAGTTGAACCCTGAAAGGATCATGAGCAGGGTTGCCACTGCTATTACTTTCTTAATAGATCTATTACTATTGAACTAAATCTATTACGCTATTACTTTAGACCAAAAAACTGTTACTATATTGCGCTGAACAGCCATCAACAGTGAACAGCCCGTAATTTTACCCAAGAATTCTACCAACTTCGATATTTTGCTTGTGTCATCCACCTTTCTTATGTCTTTGATTGTGAATCGAAGCACTATATTTGCAGGCGGAAAATTTGAATCTTGTACAATGCCTTGAAACATTGAAATAAATAAAAAATTACTATAGATTTGTTCATATTTTGTTTTTGTAGCATGAAAATTTGTAGGTACAAAAATGAAATTCATCAGTTGCAAGTTGAAAAGTGGTTCAAATGAGATTATCAGTACGCTACAAGAACAAAAACTGATCATTATATTTTGTAAACATCTCGAATACATCACAACAAAAAATTTATTACTTTCTATTACTATCTCAACTCCAATTCTATTACGTTGTATTTCAAAGTGGTGGCAAAGTTGCCTCCACTTGGCACTTATAGTGCTTAATGTATATACAGGGTCACTCACGGTCGATGGTAGGTTAGACGTTTCTGGAGAACAGGACGTAGGATTTTCCTGAAACGATTTTGTTCTATCGTTCTAAAATATTCTCAGCGTTGCGGCGATGCCGCTTCTATCGAAAAGTAGCAACAACTTTGTTATTTCAAATGAAACACCCTGTATTTTGTTACATTCTCGAATTCTCCCTAAAGAGCTGATTTCGTCAATGCGTCATACTTGGGGTCTAGGGTGAATGATTACAGAAATATAGGGTGTGAAAAATCGAGCTTTTCAACTTTAGGAATTTTTTATGCCGAAACTATCCATTATTGCTCAAAACAACTTACATATGTTCCTATCTCAACTTTCCATTTGCTATCGATTGATATTTAATTGAAACAAATACAGGGTGGTTCCGAATTTTGAGATTTGCACTACCCTGTATTTGTTTCTATTTAATGTCAGTAGATATTCAATGAAGAGTCAAAATAGGGACATGTAAGCCGTTTCGAGCAAAAATGCATAGTTTCGACAAAAAAATCATGAAGTTGAAAATTCCCAATTTTTCACACCCTATATCTCTAATCTTTCTCGCCAAGTATAATTGATTGACGAAATCAGCTCTACAGGAAGAATCTAAATACAGGGTGTTGCTACTTTTCGATAGAAGTGGCAACGCCGCAACGCTGAGAATATTTCAGATCGATAGAACAAAACTGAAAACCTAAGAAACCAAATTTTCAGAATAATCCTACGTCCTGTTCTCCAGAAACGTCTAACCTACCATCGACCATGAGTGACCCTGTATAGCAGTCAATGTTTTTTGCTGGTTCTGGACCTCCCCCCAAGGTCACACAACTCCACGTGGCCTTAGGGAGTGACCTTGGGTTGACCTTGAGAATAGGGTGGCCTTGGGAGTTGAGCGGCTTTGGGGAGTGATAGATAAAAATCTAATGGTCCCTGCTGTGGCCATAAATGGAAAAAATAATAAAAGCATGTCCATGGTTGGAATTACAGAAATATTCAAGAATGAATTGAATATTTTCATAAAAAATTCTAGCGGAATTTGAAAATTAACCAATGTCGATCAATTATCAATCAAATCATGTTTAGATCAAAGCATTTTGCTGGAATTTCAATAATATTCGGGAATAAACTCGATATTTTTAGGTACACATCATCCTTGAATTTTGATTAATCTCGAATAATTCCACTACTGAAGAATTCTGAATGATTCTCCAGTTAAACTGAAAGTATCTTCGAAACACATAAAAGCTAGACATTTTAAGGAAATTCAAATGATCTATAAAATCCTTTGCAAATTTGAAAATCAACGAGACTCGGTATATAGTATCGCCTATCATCGACTTGGATATGAATGATTCATGCTCAAAAAAAGCAGTAAAAAGATTATAGTTCTTTGTTCTCATTCGTATCATTGTGGACAGTCATATACAGCTTATATAATTGTTCTTGAACCATATCGATAAGCTTTGTCTGTTTGCGATGCTTGAACACTTCGGTTGTTCGGCACAATATTGATGATATATACGCCGGTGTCATCATCATTGTCGTGACGGTATTATATAGAAATATAATAAAGACATCATCATCCCTCTAAGACATCGAAAGTGCGGTTTCCTTTACCCAATTAACTATTGTTGATGTGTGAAGTGCGGATTATTTGGTTACCGTGTGATGTGCGGTTTATTCGTTTACCGTACGTGTGCAGTGTTCTAAAATAAGAGGTGTCGAAAGAGCAGCATCATCATGGCATGTAGTTCCAGAAAAAGAATGGAAAACACTACTCAAGTAGGGGTGGATTGAAGAATTGTTTCCCGAGGGTGAGTGAATTTTCATTTTGCATGCATTTGTTCCAAGTGTAACAAGTGGAGTCATACACGTACCTACTTTTTTTCTCATCAACGGTCATTACCTATAACGTCGTATTACTCTGATCCCATATTTACATACACAGTAACCGCTACCCTCTTTGTTTGGTTAGGTGGAAAAGAAAAATATCAGGTTGAACCGTTCAAACCGTTGATTGATCAATCAACGGTTTGAACCGTTATATATATTGAATCATACCCTTTGTTTGACAAGCTAAATTTGCGTTTGCGTGGCGAATGGATATATAATTGATAAAATATAAGTGACGTAATCACCATTGTGGCTCACGCCAATCTAACATTGGCCCATTTTCTGGGAAGAGGCCAATTAGACAAAAAATCATAAAAACGAGTTCTCTTGTTCATTTGATTTTGACATTTAATATTTATTGCTGTTGAAGTGTCATGATTTGTAATGATTTCATTGATGATTCTCGGTTTGAAAACTAACGTAAATCGCAACAAGTAATTTCATATTTTTATAGACTGTGAATTCCTTCATCCTCCATTATTGACTTCCATAATTGGTTTTTATTCAAAATATTGAAACAGAAATCTTCTGTTTTTCTTCTACCTATTCGATTTGAATGGCCTAAGTTACCAGGACTATCCAGGCAAGTACACGCAATATTTGATTATATAACCTCAATGGGGCTCACCTCAAAGTGGATTTGAGACTACCTCATACCCCACGAGGGTTCTATGATTACAATTTCCAATATATTGAATTTCACACATGTATTTTAACTTCGATACAGGTATGGCCCCCTTATCCGACAAATCCGTTGTCATCCGGCCTGGTTACCGGCATAGAGACAAAAGGACCAAATATAATTCACAAATCTTCACTAAACTTCACTTTCATAGATATATTTTCGTATATTTCAGTTTGGACAATCACATTTTACATTTACTTGACTTCCGACCTCGAGAACGCCGCCTGTTCTCTACCATGGTCAGAAGGCGAATATCCCAAAAAAACGGGGTTATGATGTCTACATAATCCTGGCTTGAAATATAAAGCCGCCAATTGTGGCCGCTTAGAGTTGAGCGAGATTAAATGATTTTGTAGATACGGTGCATACAAAATCGTAACTATAAGCGAGCTTAAGCCTTAAACTTAGCTCAATAGCATACGGCGAATACGGCCGTGAAATACATTAAAAATGAGATTTATTCATATTTTGTTTTCGTTGTATGAGAATTTGTAAGTACAAAAATGAAATTCATCAGTTGTAAGTTGGAATATGGTAATCAGTACGCTACAAGAACAAAATCTGATCATTATAACTTGTAAACATCTTATTACATCACAACACAACGAAAAATCTATTACTTTCTATTACTATTTCGACTCCAATTCTATTTTGATGAATTTCAAAGTGGTGGCAACACTGATCATGAGGCGAAAGTAATCATCTACTTATAATTTACTTATTTTTTTTTATTCACTCAGCATGCATCGTAATTTCAAATCTCAAACCCTGCAGACATCGAGGTGTTTCTTATTGGTTGATACCTCCCCACCTACATGTTTTCTTCAAGAAAGCCTCTTGTTAGTTACGTCTTGAAGTGACGAAATTGCTGACAATTTTGGTTCGGCTTTAGGGCATGCTATACATTGGAAAGATATCCCACTAACATTTCACTATATTTCCCCTCCCTTGCTTCCTGTCTGTAATTAGATTAGATTTCAGGGGGGATCGTGAAGGCTTCGATGCAGCCTCTCAAGCATCTTTATCATTCAGATCTTCTGATGTGCATTCCTGCCTGTAATACTGGTGCACATCTTCCCAAATGTATAGTTACATTATGCCTATAGGTTTTACCCATTGATGAAAAAAGAAATTTTGATAGAGAGGGATTAAGCAGGTGTCGAACCTGATAATAAAAAGGTGACTTGGCTGAGATCTTTCGATCTGCTTGCCTAGAATTGCTTGTGTGCTCTCTTGTAACATAGACCTTGAAGATATATATCTATATAAGATGGGGAGATCGCTTATTTTTCTTAAACTTTCTGGATAGAAGTCAAGGCATGCAGAATCACCAACCGTTCAAATATCATCCTTCTGGATAAAATCCAGGAGCTCCAGCAGATGTTACTGAACTCGAAACATGTTAAAAATACTTAGATGAACAATGAAAAATTGAATATGTGATTTTAGGTCATACAAAGCTGTTAGGAGTGTGAAGAAGCTCTTATTGGCACGCAAAAGAAAACATGGTTTTTGTTGTGATCATCCCAGATGGATTCTTAGAGATAGTCACATCATCATCATCATAATATAGACTTGTGCGATCTGAATTCTTGAAGTAAATGGAAGCTTGAGTTTTGGTTTAATCCACCTCTATACCTGTGACCATATTCGAAAATGTTAGCCAGATCCCTATTCAAAGTTCTAACCTGTTTCAACCAACAACTTCTGGTCGAAAGTCGTTTCAATCACATATAATAGTAATAATAATAAATATACTTCATTGTCCAAAGATGAGAATCTTGTTGACAAAGCTTCAAATATAGTCATGCATAAATAAAATATTACATAAAATATTGGACGAAATACCTACACAAAAATGCACATGAATATAATAAATACATCAAAACAATCATATACAAATTAATTTAATCAATTATCAGATTATCGTCAAAAAATTCCTGTAAAATATAATACGGTTTTCTGCTCAGTAGGCTTTTTATATTTTTCCTGAAACTCTCTATATCTACATTAGAATCTTTAATTTCGATTGGCAAATGATTATACATCTCAACTCCGTTATAAATATTTAAATGAATCTTTGATTAGAATGGGCGAAGGTAAGGGTAATTTTAAATTATTTTTAGAACTTCTTCGTGTGGAATAATGAGAAGTACTGATTTCAAACTTCAGAATATTTTTCCTCACAAGACACACAGTTTCCAAAATGAAAAGAGCAACGACAGATAGTACCTTCATATCTATGTAGTACCCTTTGCATAAATGAGCAAAGAGAAAATAGTATATCCAATAAAAAATATCAAAAATAGTTCGAAATTGAATGTCTGGTAGACTACGAGCAGAAAACAACTACTTTCCTGGCAAATGTCACGCAGAACATTGAATTATATCTGCTCGTAGTCCATGCAACGATTCACACTGTGTGAATGCAGATCGCAAATGTTTTTTTCTTCCTAAGACGTGACAAATTCACATCGAGCAGATATAATTCAATGTTCTGCGTGGTATTTGCCAGGAAAGTAGTTGTTTTTTGCTCGTAGTCTACCAGACATTCAATTTCAAACTATGTTTGATATTTTTAATTGTATAGACTATTTTCTCCTTCAGTGAATTTTCAATCCTGAAATTCACTCAGCTGTAGGTACTTGCTATTCATAATCATCGATGAGTTTTTTCAGATTTTAATTCAACTAAAGGCAAATCCCATTCAAATGATTCCATATATCATATCACTAATCATGTAAATCCAATACCTCATCTTCATTGATTTGAAATTCGAACTCACATCCAAGAAACCCCGATACTTATTCAATAAACTATTATTCAGGGATGAGGTTCATACAGTTAATACAAGATATCGATTTCGCCTAACTCCACCAATACACCGTACATCCCTTTATGATCATTAATTTTCTTATTTGATCTCGAAAACATATAATGCTATTCCAGACTCGCTAAAATCCTTAAACAGAAAGAGATTCAAATATGTAATATATTTAATCGCGCCGGATGAGTGAATGTAACTAAAATATAGGTGGTAGTTATAGGACAAAAAAAAATGATCAAAAATTAGTAAAGATAAGAAAGAAAAAATGAACATAATAACGCTAATTAGATATGAGAGTGTACAGTTGTTTTTTAAATTGTTTTAAATTGGAGAAAAATACATCTACTGATGGAACATTATTCAATCTTCTACACATCGATGTTATTGGGCTATTGAAGTGATGTAGTGAATTTGGCACTTCGACTCGAAAAATCAGGTTAGACCTTGACGATATACGGGGTACATTGAAGTTCAGTTTGGATAACAGCGAGGTCGAATCTATTTGATTATTAATCAGTTTGTATGCAAATGTCATATCTGCAATTTCTCTTCGTTTTTTTAAGCTGACAAATGCAAACTCTTCAAGTAGTGAGTCATAACTATAGTGCCGTGCAGGATATATATTGTGTTTCTTGAGAAACAAAAATTTTAAGAATTTCTTTTGAACTGTGTCAAGTGCTGTTATGTGATTTAATTGACTTGGGTTCCAAACTACACTGCAGTATTCCAACTTGCTACGCACTATACAGTAGTAGATAGATTGAATTGCTTTGAGATTTTTGAACTCTTTACAATTACGTATGAGAAATCCCAAAGCTCTGTTGGCATTGGTAATGATTTTGTCAATATGCAGATTAAAGGTTAATCTGCTATCAAATACAACTCCTAAATCCTTGCATTCGCTCACACGACGTAGATTACCATTACTTATCACATAATCAAACATAACTGTAGATATTTTTCTAGAATAGCTCATGATTTTGCATTTTTCGACATTCAAAGGTAACTTTGTTTGTTTATTGTTTCATATTTTTAACCATACATGATTTCTGCTAAGTATTGTTTTGTCAATATGGTTTGGTAAATTTTGTTAGTTTCTGGGGTTGAATGGAAGAGCAGTTTCCGATGTCTTTGGATGTAGGCGACCGAATTCCGCCCCGTCATACTGTCTATAGCACATTTTTTATGTGTTTAGTTTCATGTTATTTTTCTAGACATATTATTATTATTATTATTATTATTATATCAGTGATATGGTCGCTCATTATCCTCTTATTATATCCCAGTCAATTGATCTTCGAGTACCTACTTGATTATGATTCGATGTCCTCCCATCAAGAACCAATTAAGCGACAATCAAACTGACATCAGGATGATGCTTTCCATGCGGCTTTGTTCGTCCTCTAGTGCCATGTTGCGCTTATACCTCAGGACCAATTGAACTCTCTGACATAAATCATCAGACGAGACGTTCACCATAGTGGATAGGTGTGTGACAACTCCCGGAGGAGTATCCTGTGGAGGAGTTTTGTTGAATATGGGTTTCGCGTGTCTTCACCTCATATATAACTACTCGAATTTTGGAAAATCTTGTCGACTGCTATCTTGGAAGGAAATTTCAATATACTCTATTGTAGGGGTAGGCGAAATTATCGATATATCGATAATTAAAAAAAATAATTATCGATTTATCGATCATATCGATAATATCGATAAACCGATATTATCGATAAATTATAATTACCGATAATAGATATTTCCAAATCGTTATCGCCCACCCCTGATTTTCCGAATCCTGTATGAATAGTTCTTCCATTTTCACGTACACAATACAAGAAATTATTCGAAATCTTGGTCTCACTAGCTTATGAAGAATTGAAAAACATGGATTTATCAACCACATTGGTAATTCAGTTTAAAAAATTATCGATAATATCTAAAGTATCGAAAACATCGATAATATCGATGATTCCGATAATATCGATGAATTCTGAATATCGATATACGATATTTCCAAATCATCATCGCCCACCCATACTCCATTGTGTGCGTTATAATGAAAAGGGAATGATATGATGACCTACATGCTTACTCACGGATCAACAATAAATTATAAAGAGAATAGGTGATATAGAGGTTTATGTTTCAATAAATCCTGATTCAGAATCCATCATAATTTTTTGAATAAAAATCCCTAATAGTACTTTTTTGAAAATGGGTCATTAAAATTGGTTGCAGTTGGCCACGATAACAGCCCGAAAATATAATCACTCCATTGTTGGATATGTTTCAAATACCTATCAAACAAAGCAAACTTATTCAAAATCGATCTAATAATACCGATTTTACAGGGGTGCTGAGTCCTCAAGGTGAACACACTGTATATAATTTCGACCTATATCTCATCAGAAATTCATGGAGATATGCTGTTAGGTGCTCTTTGTATGATGATAGTGGATAAATGACAATATTCCAACACCAACGAAGGCTAGGATAGGTGAAAGTAGTCAGAAGTTTCGAAAATTGGTCACAAGGTTTGACAGGTGATACGATATTTTGTTTCATTTTCCTGATATCTCGAAATTGGTATTGCTTTCGAAAAGCTTTCTGGAATTAGTCCAGCACAATACATGTTTCCTCCTAATCTCATCTTTTCAATTGAAGATAGGTATTCCAGACTGATAAAGGTTACATGAATTTTGATAATTCTGAAATTACATTAATAATTTCAACTTTATGCGCGTATTCGTTATTTCAGAATGACATTCAATTCTCATTTTGAAAAATTAACTACAGCATATATTTTTCATTAACGTTAACAGAAACAGGACAATATATTTCATTTATCGCACATACTATTTCCGCTCTCATTGTAAACGAATTCTTTTAAGCGAGTCTGTGAGCATTTTATAGCATTTTCCATGGAATGTGTAATTTATTCAGCATATCAACTTCAAGCCCAAAATGAAATATCTGATATATCCAGTAGTAATAATATCCTGTTGGTTCTATTCTCCCCACATATTCTCACAAGAAAATATTAATGAATAAGCAGGTCAATATTTCCAACTCGGTTCATTCTCTCTTTTCAATCGATGTCTATATCTATCGACATTGGCTACATAGTGGAAGTTTTCGTTATTACATAATTGTATTGAGAAAATTCATGATATAAACGACCAGAACGTATTCAAATTTGTGTTTTTTCATTGAACGATCGATTTTTCAGAATGGAATATGAAACCTATAATACTCATTGGCTTGAGACGTGATTTGACCGACCGTTTCGCAATTCGGATTTTCAAAACTGAATGGAGGCAAGATCATAAATAAACATGTACCATAGACAAAATACCAGAATTTTGATGAAATATATCGCCACGATGTCTAACCTAATCAGATTTTCAGTAATAGATGGCGAAAAATGAAACAAATATTTGAACAAACATTACGTTGCAACAACCTTTTATACAGGAACGTTGTACATCTTCCTATAGTTCACCCTTTTTTCGTTGGTACATTTTCCGATATCGATATTGGCTCACTTAGTTTCCCTGTATATGAATTACAAAACGATAATTATTTTCTCCGTCACCATAAAATGCAAGTCAATTAATTCAGTTCCGCAAGTGGTGTAGGAACATAATACCGAAATAACAATGAATAGTTGAAAAATCACCTAAATCAATTTAATGGGAAATTATTCAAATTCATGAAATTAATCAGCTTTATTCTAAATTGACTAATAGCACAACCAATCTGATTTGGCATTTCGAAAGCCCTAACACATGCTCATACATAAAGTGGGGAAAATTCAAACTCGTAGCTATTTCAAATTCACGTATCAAATTACCGCATGTTAACATGCAGGTAACATCAATATCACAAAAAAAGGGTTATATTCACCTGGTTTAGAAATGTTTTGCAGAGTCAGAAACTAGATCAATGGTTACACGACATAGGACGGTATCGAGAGGTCAAATCATGGCGAATGTAAGAGTCATAATATGTCGATATGAGGAGATTCATCAAATTTATATAAAATCAATTAATGTTTATGCAATCATCAAATTTCCATAGTAGTTTGGGGTGGGTGGATGAGATGTCCATATTATTATAAAATTGTTGTTGAAATTTTCGAGTTTAAATCACACAGAGGAAGATTCTTCAGTTGAGTTACTACCCAAAACATTTCTTACGACACGCCACTATCCCAGACATCGATACTATTTCAGATCTTCTGTGTCTGTCATCGTCATCGTTCTGGATTTTTGGGTTATCTTCTTGTCGGGTTCATTATGCCAAGGAGTACCTAATTTGTTAGATAGGCAAGAAGTGTAGCGATTTCGATACAAATCAGTCTATATCATTATCCACAAACCATCTTACCTTTTTCATTTCGTATATATGATTTCATTCATGCTTCTCAAAAGGTTTTGTTTATTTAGAGCCTCTTCTACTATTTCTCAAGCTAATGTCCTCAGTGAGCGCTCAAGCTATAGGCTAGGATAATTCTGTTACGACAGACCAGTTCTTCAAGACTTGTTCGAAGACATAATCACACTTACATTATTATTTCGCAGCAATATTCAGTGAGAATATTCTAGTCCATTTGGCTTAGTTCAGTATGATTATTATCTCCATTTCTGCTCCATATGTGAATCGGATTATAAACATCCTGTACTTCCAATTAAATATGAATATCACTTTTCCGAATCAAATATGTTCATTGGTATTGAATCCCCTTTGAAATACGAATAGGAAACATCAGATTCACCATCAGTGAATTGTTATTGATCGATCACAGTTACTTCCGGTAGCACATATCCGACATAATAATATCAAGGGACCCAAATCTTTCACACTGATATATCTTCAATCGTCTGTTGAACTTTTACTTGTTACTTTTTTCAACACTATTTCAACGCGAAAAATAGATCGGATATAATTTCGCTAGATATTTCGCTGTATTTGGAATACGAAATATATTCAGGAATTCATATTCTAGAATGTCAATTATGTCCTATAATGATTCTCTTTATGATACTTTATTATTTTCTTCGCCTGGTAAACTGTGTTGAACACAAGAGAAATAAGCCAATGAACCTTGTATAAGTCAATGACTCAAAAACAAAAACACCATCAACATAATTCTAGAAAAGTCTTGCGGGTCCTAATACTACACTATGATGAAAAAAATCATACCTACGATTTCATCCATTTCAATTATGGGCACCACAATATCAAACTATTCATCTTGGCATGCCGAAGTTGCCAATTTAAAGAAGGCAGCGTATTGAAATCTATAGAATATATTTCACACAAAAACCACAGCCAACGCACAGCTAGAATGCACACGCTTCAAACATCACGTCTGATAATAATCTACTGAACAACTTTAACGACAAAATGCATTCAGAACGATTTCTCAACAGTTTTCATGGACACTCCTAGTTATGGATTAAACGACTCTTAAATTTCCTGGCAGCTGATGCCTTTCCAATATCCGTTCAGTTTTCAACCTCACGTTGAAACAAATTTCAATATTTCTATGGAAGAACATTATTTCACTCACCATGTCCCATAGTTAAAAAACTTGGGAACAGCAGTGTCGGAAGAATTGTGGGAAAACAGGGATTTTGTCTCACGAGACTGGATCAATGCATTCCAGATTATTTTGGGGGAGGCCTCGAAACCACTTGATAGAAGGGTGATAGCAAAGTTTGTGATAATATTGCGCATTATTATGTATAATTTGAATATAATTTTGTCAATGGAATAGAATATTCGATATATAAATAAGTATTTCGCCAATCTAATAATTCTGATGGGATGGAATCATCATCATTGCTCTCATAAACAAAATACATGGTCGTGAAATACACAGAATTTATTTCTCATGTAATGAAACACATGGCTGTTAGTTGATTTTTCAAATTCATTCCATGAATTTCAGCCTATACCTACATATATCTATGTTTTATATACCCCTGAGGAATACATGACATGTGTTCACATGTATTATACTAGATATTATTGAATATTTCAACCATTATGCCCGGGTGAACTTATCAAGTAGTTATTAAAAAATATATAGTTGAAACTGTTTTCGAAATGAAACGGATTATTTTATCACAAATTAAAAAACAGCTTATCGCTCATGACACTACAAACATATATGAGTTAATATGTGCAATTCAGTCTGATAACATACCATTGAATAAGTCATCCATTTCGATGCTTGGCGTTACTATCAACAATAACCTTTCTTGGGAAAATCACGTGAGGTCCATTGCCAAAAGTGCATTCCAAGAACTTGAATTTCTGTTACGAGCCAAGAGCTATTTCACTTCCAGTCAGCTACTTATGATCTATAAGGCGCAGATCCGACCTGTCCTGGAATACTGTTCTCATATTTGGAGTGCGGCACCTAAACATATTCTGTCCAAAAAAGGGCAATTCGTCTCGTCGGTGATGCCTCGCTTACAAACTCGCTCACTTCTCTGGAACACCCTAGAAAGACTCGTTCATCCAACGAACATCGAGACTTTGGAACTCATTGCCTAGGGAGGTGTTCCCCGACGCATACCATCTTCAGAAATTTGAGAAGAACACCAACTCCTACCTTCTTTCCCTTGGTTCTCACGATGCTCTCTGAACATTAAAGGATATCCCTTTTCGTGAGAATCAGAACATAAAGAAAAGTAAATACAGGGTGGTCTTTGAGTAATTGCACATAGAAGTATGGTAGATATCTCACTTCAAACTATCACGATTTGAAGCATGAAATGTTGCTTACCAATTCACCACACTTCACGCTTGTGCTGATAATGTCATAATGAAGGCAAGTATCGTGAATTGTGGACCCATAAAAGGGGGGCGAATTTGGCTAAAAATATCTATGATTATAGCTACCCTCGAAGTAGTTTCATAAACTGTTGAGAAATACCTCAAATCATTTTAGAGAACCAAAGTATGTGGTATGTGTTAACATCTGAATGAGTTTTGTTTTCCATAGAAACGTATTATGATTGTAATAAACGATAGAATTAGAACAGATTTGTCAGAATACTATCAAATTAAATCTTGCACAAAAAACCAAATCTCCTGACTGATATTGCCATCACCATCCTATTGAAGATCCTCATCACTCTCCCTGAACATAAACTGATAATCAATTGTTTTGTTCACCTATAAAAAGTATGGTGCTTTATCATTCTCAACTTGTTTAAAGCTTATGAGACAATTTACGGGAAACTACTTTGCTATAGAATGCTGATTTCGTCTTTGTGGTCAACCCTAATGAATAATTCCCTTTAAGCTGACCAACTAGTTGGCATCCAAATAGGACTAGAATTATTGTTTCACACGTCTATTATTAGAGACTAGAATATTCAATTTTAGGAGGGCGACTCAAGCTTAGTTCGAACATCATCATAAATGCACTTCCTCATCACGCTTGAGTTCTATCAAAAATAAATGAACAACGATCAGCAGAAGAAAGGAATGAATTAATCGGTAAGCAGGTCAGTTTTGTTTTTAAATCCTGATGATGCATACTTCGATGAAATATTTTTTGTCTGAATTGAAAACTTTTCATCGCAGGAACGTTGATGAAATCAAACTTCTCTCAATCGTTATTCAATTCTTTCGGTTCTATGAACATGATGGCAAGTATGTCGAGACATTGAATTTTGTATGGGTTTCTTCTTTGCTCGCAAATGGTTTTGAACAAAAAATGACAACCAAAGCTAAAAACTTTCATTTAGTTGAAAATCTGTCTCCAAATCTATCCGGAAGTATTTATATATTATAATAATAATAATAAATTTATTGCACAAAAGGAAAATCCGTTACAACATAGAATTATCATAAGCTAACCTAAAAGATGTACAATAAAGTAGGGAAACCTGAATAGGTTGAAAAGGTACAGGGTAAAAAGTATATAAATAGTAAATATGATACATGTAAGCATTATTCATAATATCTATAGTGAGATACATAAAAATCAATTGAAAAATAAATTATGAAACATATTTATACATTAAAAAATACGAGAAAATAAAACAGTTGAGGTAAGAGTCGAAAATATAACTAGAGTTTGAGAGTGTAATTTTCATATATTAACACATGCCTGAACAATGCAATATATCCCAGAAAGTATATCAAGGAATGAGTTTATAATCAGAAGGCCCAGAAGGGACTTTACTGTTGCCGAAGTACTATATCATGAATGGGTTTTCGATTTGTAGATGTATATCCATCCTCGAGGTCGATTTGATATAGCCTTTCAACTTATTTTTAAATTGTTTGATATTATTTATTTCTTGGATATATTGCAGAAGGCGACCGTAAAGTTTCGGGCCCAAAAATTTAAAATTCTTCTGCCCAATAGACCTTAAAGCTATAGGAGGCAAGTAAGTATTGTGTTTCTGTCTTGTATAATAGTGGTGTTCATTAGTTTTCAGAGCGGATTTAGTTTTATGCTGTTCAATATTAAAATTCCAAAAAAATATCTGTCTCGGGTCTAAGATTTCAGTTTCAGAGTATAGAAGGTCTGAAGAGTATCGGATTGTTTTACAGAATAAAATTTTGATGATTTTCTTCTGTACTATCACTAGATTATTAATAATAGTTTTACCGACTGCCCCCCAAGCTACTATTCCATAAGCTATGTGCGATTCTACTAATGCGTGATATACTGTTTCCAATTGGATTTTGTTTAAAATATATTTGAGGTTTTTCAGTTTATAAATTAAAAAATGTAGTTTTTTGACCACATTCTCGACATGCCTATTCCACTTGAGGTGACTGTCAATAATCACACCTAGATACTTAAATTCAAATGTTGCATTCTACAGGAACATATCAAATCCAATAAGGATGTGGCGATTAACTAAAACTCAGCCTTTAGTGCACCTTTTTTTTCCAAAGGAATTGCTATAAAAGAGATCAGATAGAGAGTCGATATGAAATATTTTACATGGGATTCTTCATGAAATGAAAATAATAGTATAGCTTGCCTGAAATAGATGGTCCTATATGATTGGACCATCTATTGGACCGCTTGAAGAATAATATTATAAATGTTTGAATCTCAATTCATTTTATGTTCCAAACGGAATGTTTATATCACTAACATGACAAGATATGAGTAGTGCCTTATTCACATACGCTGTTCCATAGCATGGCTTGTATCTGTTGACAATGGGTTCTAAGCTTATTCCACCCCCATGAGGGATTTCTGGAACGGCTCCAATTATCCCATAAGCAACAGCAAGCCAACATCAGAGTCCACAGCATTACTCTTCAGATTATACGACTCATCATCTCTATTGCAATTTGATATATCCACCAACGGATAGAAATATCTTGCATGGAAGTGAAAAAGTCACTTGCATCCAAATATAAGTGACGGCACAAAAGTTGATATGTGTGGAAAGAACTCAGTGCTTTTTTCCTAATCTCAGCCAAGAGATAAACTATACATAACTAAGTTTTTTATAGAACGGTGGAGTTGAAAAATTCCAATACCTACTTCCTTCTCATCAACGTTAGACTTTCAAGAACATTATAGGTTTCATGTTGTGGAAATATAAAAGAGTTAAATAAGCCAACACTCCGTATTACGTATGTATATAAGAAAGAAAAGTGCCACAAATACAAAATTGAACACAACGAAGATGATCCTAGCTGACTATAAGTTCGTGAAACTTTAATGAATTTTTCTATTTTGATTCTATAATGAAATCATTGTAAAAGCAAATGCGTGTCGAAATAGCCTCTGTTTCGATACGCATTTTTTATCATCCAGAGATTAGATACAATCGAACTCCCAAATAAAATTCAGAAGAGTTAGGCCCAGTTTAGATCTGAGCGGTTTTAAATTTGGTAATACTAGCAGTGAAAAATTCAATGTTTTTATCAGTGAATTCCAATTCAGAGAACTGCTCTCTGTCGCTCGTCGTACTCCAAACAACTCGTGCGACATAATAGCGTATTATAAAACTTTTTTCATAATATACTATATGTCTAAAAATTCACACTTTTTACATAAAATACTTTTTCTTCTGACGAAGCTCCTTTTGTTTGGTTAGTATGTACAGTCAATCCTCAAAGTATATGAAACTGAAAAGATTAGTTATGTAGTGATGTCAATAAAGATGACTTTTCATAGCTTCGAAAGTTAGTAAATGAAATTCTATAGTTTACGTTCGAGTAGCTTATCGAAATACTCAGCTCTGGGGTATCATATAGATTCAACCGAGGATTCAAATCATACTAGTATTTCTCTATCTCAGAACTCAGAAGTGGTAACGGATAAGATAGTGAATTCAAGTGAATCTCAAAATCTAAGTCGGAATTCAACTTCACGTCATAGACCGGCTACCACTTGTTAACTCTATAATACACAAATGTTATTTCAGAAGAGCTCTCATGATTTGCTTTATCGATTTTATAATATAATCGCCATTGTTCGTGGGAATGCCAGTGGCAGAATGAATATTTGAGGTTTTTTTGCTGATGGTCGCAAATGCCAAAAAAGGCATTCAGCGTGTGGAAATGAATAGCGTCACTGTGCGTACATCCAATTGAAAATACAATGAGCTCCTCAATAATTGGCTTTCTGTTTTGCTAGCACTAGAGTGGAAAAAGGTGATGGAGTGGAGTTGGAATATTATATCCCATCACGCAATATTTTTCGCTTTCGCTCAAACATTTGATCCAACAACTACTTTATTCAAGGTGAATTTGAGTTTTCATCGTTATGGAGAAACTTTCGTAGTGATTATTTCAATGTAATTGCAAAGTTATTGACTGATTTTTCACAGTCCCTTCACCTATTTTCGAGATAAAAATAATTATTGAGCATCATTATGTAGGTTAATTCAAGATGCCGAGTCGATTCAAAATTCTGTTTTTTTTTCGAGGTATACGTATTTATTGATCTTTTGAAACAGCTCAAAGATATCTTCTTAATGATTCATTTCATTATGTTTGTTTCAAAGTTCAAGGCCTGAATTCACCTGTAGAATCAGGATGTCCCATGACTCGATGTCCATAGCTCAAGGGCATATTTCTTGAACAATTTCAAGTCGAAATTGCCTCTTAAACTTTTGCCAACAACCCTATTGTCGAGGAGTTATGAGCAATTTCAAATTTAACAGTGAATCGGTAGGCAAATTCTTCATTTGGAAACGTAGCCATTGCATATTAATTTCATAACAACATCAAACAAATTTCACTATAACAATACGACAGAACAATTACATGGCCAAATCTTCAAATACAATTACTCACATAGCCTACCAGATTGCTCTGAAGTCATACACTTGCGAGTCTAAGCTGACTTGGGACTGTAAACAGTCCCCAAGACAACTGGCAGCGAACAACCATGTCACTTTGATGTGGGTGCCAGGTCATAAGGGAGTTAAGGGCAACGAGGAAGCAGACTGCCTTGCCAAAGAAGGGGCAAATACACAATTTCTTGGCCCAGAACCCTTCTGTGGACTTTCCAAAGCCCACTTGAGAGAAGAGTTCCGACGCTGATGGGAAGCGGATGAAATGAAATATCACTGGAATAAAGTGCCAGGACAAAGACAAGCGAAAAGGCTAGTGAGCCTCTCGCCAAGGAAAGCTAAACAGCTTCTCGAGTTGGACAAAAAAGACTTGAAATTGGTAACGGGACTCCTCACTGGATACTGAGATACCACCTCAAAAAGATGGGTGAAACAGAAAGTGATAGTTGCCGCTTCTGCGAGAACTTCGCTGAAACTGCAGAACATTTGCTTTGCGAATACCCAGCACTCTTCTGCAAGAGGCTCAAGTTCCTGGAAGGGGCCTTCTCAAAGCCCTCCGATGTCAGGAACCTAGATCCCAGGAAACTGATAAACATCGCACGAAGCTTCGGAATTCTGGGCCTCGAATAGATTGAGGGTTATGCACAAAAGATCCAATAGGTCGAAGTGCTTGAGAGGCTGTACAGCCTTAACAACCTCTCTTACAATCTACAATCTACAATCTACCAGATTGATTTACTGTTGAATTTGAATTCGCTCATAATTCCTAGACTAAAGAGTTTTAGGCAAAAGTTTATAAGACATTCACTTTCGACTTTAAATTGTTCTATGGACATCGAGTCATGGGACACCCTGTATAGTTGTCTGAGCTTTTTTGCAATGTAAGTTGTGTGTTCGTTCATCCCATCGCAGAAATTGGTCAACTGAATAATGCCTAAATATTAAATTTTGACAGTTTTTTCTATTGAGGTGCAATCACAGTTACGGAGTTCATATATGAAGATCAATGAATGCTTGGATGATTCCTTCTATATTGATCTACGCTATTCAGACTGAAAGTGATGAACTTACTCTTTTGAGACCGTACTGAGAACAATTGCCGTATCATCTGCATATAGGATACTGAGTGACCTTGAAATTCTTTTAGATTTCCTATTATACAGAAACAGAATGCAATTTATTTTGAGTGGATCACTCAACGTATTTTCAACTTTGACTCTCTGGATGAATAATGTTGAACACGTCTTGTACCGTGAGAACTTGACGATATGCCTGTAACAAGTCTCACCATTCCAATGTTCACCAACTAACCTGGAAAATGGAATCCGACCAAGAATTCGGTGGCGGTAATGTTCCATCTAAATTCGCTTGTCTTCGAAATCCGAACCCTCTGGGATAGCCGAGAAAACTTCATTCAGCAAAGCGATACTGTCTCTGTTTTTCTGAATCCAAATGGAATCTGAATTGATGTAGATGACACTTGATGAAAGAAATTCATTAAACCAATTGGTGGATGCTTGTCAGGTATGGCTGTGTTTATCTTTCTCTTTTATTCATGAGATTGAATATTTTTCTCGAATGACATTTCTTTTATTCAGTTACATTCCCGGGATGATATGTTTTGTCATTCAATTTCTATTTCGATTACCAGCGTTTCCGTTTGGAACTATACGAGTAACGAATAATACAAAAATTATGTGATGAAATTCCAGAAATCGAGAAAAAATTTGATAATCCTCAACAAATTCCACCACAGTTCATCTGTCAGAGCAATATAATTCATGAACATGCTTTTATCGATCAATATGGAAATTATGTAAAAAAGTTGAAGACACGCTCTCATACAAATGCATTTTTATCATTTTTTAGTTTCTATTCTCAACTCATATCCTAGTTCGGAACAAGTGGAAAAGAAAAATCGCCAACTAATTTTAACTCGAATCGAACTATAATCACGAGAGTCGTCTATTGCATTTTAGAGCCGCCATGTTGAATTTTCGAATTTCGACATGATGTACGACACCGAAAAACCCTCCATACCAATTTTGAATAGAATCTTTTCTGTCATATTGGAGCCGCCCTCTTGTTTTTTTCAACGAAAATTTCATAATGCATGGAAGTATTGTATGTACGATTAGAAGTGGGTCAATTTCAATCTGCAAGGGTTGGTAACAAACAGAAACAAAAAACACCCATCAAAATCTAATTCTGGAAATCCTACCTTCGGGGTCAAAAAAATCACACAATTGAAAGTGCTCGAGTATCGATATGTATAGTAACTTTAGTTGGAACGGCACTGTTTTCACATCATCGATAAAAGGGCGGAATGATTGTTTCAATGATTCTGGATGCTTATAATCGCATGTCATGACAGGAACCGTAGTTAATCGATTGCTACAGGAATAATTCATATCGATATCGTTATTTGTTGATCTGTCGAGTCCACATGAATTACTCTCACTTATCGTATTGGTCTGATGTTTCGACAATGCCCATAAATTCGAGTATCTTTTATTCGCTAAGGTTTTTGTTTCATTCAACGAGTGATTCGTGATGATTACAACAAGAAGTTTCCCATCAAGACTTAGCCTATGATTATGGAAAGTAATGAAATACACTGAGATCTGGATTCAACAAATAACAATTTGTTCTGAAATATTTCACAAAGAAAAAGTATGATATTTCTTGATCTGCATTCCATTTCAAGATTGAAAAGATGTTTCAAACATTATTCTGATATGATGAGGAAAATACCGTGTTGAATGAAAATAATGACGAGAATGAAGGTGAGTTTCCATGCAGCGTTTTTGCTTCTCGCGTCGCGCCTCATGCACTCTGATTGGTGAAGCGGAATTCAAAATTGCTGTGCTGCTTTTTGTTTATTCTGATTGTTCCCAATTGCAGAATTAAGTGCGGTTGAATAAATGAAATGGAGGCCATTATAAAACAAAAGCGATGAAAATTATAAGTTTATTTCCTAAGAAAACGTAAAAGGCAGGGTAAAATACGTTCATGCTGGGTTATATGCTGCCTACTCCACAATAATACTGCAATTATTTGAAAACCTCAATTTATGATAACAGCAATCATTTTACTCACTCTCAGGATATCCTCATGCTCTTGTTCCCCATTTCAGTTGAATAAATAACCTAACTAATGCCAGCAGCGATAAGCGAAGCAAGAAAGTTGAAAATATTGGACTTTTTCGCTTCAATATTATCTGAATTCCGCTTCACCAGTCAGAGTGCATGACGCGCGACGCGAAAAGCAAAAACGCTGCATTGGGAACTCACCTTAAGTCTTTTAATTCTATAAGAACGGGGAGTTTGATCCCAAATCCATTATGTTTGGTGATTATATAGGATCGAAGTACAATGATTCCTCGGAAATAGGTGGAGATCCTGTTGAATGGTGGAAAAATAATTGCAATAAATTTCCCAATTCATCACTGTTAAAAACAGCGACAAGAATATTATAGATAGATAGAGATATATAGATCAATTATTGAACAACTCTACATACTGTCAAGTACATTTGTAGCAAAATATGTTCGAGATATTCAAATTATCGATATAAAGTCATCGACATGAGTAAATACATTTTTCTATGGAAATTTGCTGCTACTGTTTGAAGAAAATTACTGACTGGACTAGCAGTCCACATTTCTAATCCTAATTCTAATATAATGAAACCCCATACCCTAGTAGTTGATAACCCAATCCTATCTGATTCCCCAAATTCTGATAATCACTGGATGAATATCAGTCGTTACAAGAACGAGAGACATTATTTGTTTCCTCATCTTATTCAGAAAGGAGAAAATCAAATCGAATCCTTACAAGGCAATCATCAGAATACATCTGAAATTCTTCTGATTGAACTTTAACCAAGACGGACAAATGTAGAACGATGCAGCGAACGTAATCCGATTCAATGTCGAACTGTCAGTCCCAAGTCATTTCAGTAGTTATTTTTTTTTTCACGTCGAGTCTCTTCGGAGAGTGTCAAAATTTGAATACGCACTGGCACCGATAGATAACCAGGAAAAGCAAAACCCAACAGAGCGTTCGACGGTTACATAAGCGGTGTTCATCTGGAGTGAATTTAATCTATGATCAAAGGTTATCGATTAGCCCGCTGCAATAAGATTATTCTATCCGAGCAACGAAAAACTGGCCATCGGCCAAAAACGCTTCACGATATGTAAACAGAGATCTTAAACACCTCACGAAACTATTTACACTGTATTTGATCTTTATAGGTTTCACGAAACTACATAGCCCCGATATGATTGCGCATATTGCGTACTTCACTCTCACAATTCTTCGACATGATGTTTAATATGGGGACATTGTCTCAGTGAACTTTTGACCACAAAGTTATCTATTTCAGTTCTCTAAGATGGTGATGGAATCACTCACTGCAAGAGTGAGCAAAAATATCATATTTATGATTATACTTGGAAGCTGACAGAAGCATATAATATTCTTTTATCACCTTATTTTCGAGAGTATAGTGACACCATAAACCGAATTGAACTCCCCTATCATCTCAGAAGATCATATGAGAGGGATATGGGGATAGGAGAAAGTTACAATTGGATGTGATGACACTTACATATATATTTGAACAGTATTTTCACGTAAAGTTCTTTTGTTTCTAATATATAAGTATATATATATATATATATATATATATATATATATATATATTGTCAAATCGGAAATGGAGAGAGAAATGAACAAGGTTGCATAACGAAAAAGATGCGCCATTTCATCACCATTTCGAATATCTTAAGAAATCGAGGATAACTTACGTAGTTCCTGAAATATCCTAATAAAAACTAAAAATCTTCGATTTGAAATTTGGTATACTTACTGAATTCGAAGATATCGAAACCAACTTTGATTTTTTCAATGGCAGTCTATTGGATTTTCATGACATTAAGAAAAGTATATTCTCGAAGGCATACAACAAATAAAAAACGATATATAGCAAAAAATAATGTGTAGACAATAACTACTCATTTTGTTGATGTATACATGTCACAATGTTGGAGAAGATGTCAAGGAAATGGCTATTGTTTCTGGAGGCATTTACGAAACTTGAAGCAAAAGTTGAGTAAAAAAGTGCTAAGACCGAATAATAAAATGTTTACACAGTGAAACGGTTGATATACGAATCTCTTGAAACTGAAGATCGCGGGCAGGTACACGATATTGATATTATTTGAAATGTTCATGATCGAATTGTATCGACCTAGACTATTCGGGATCATATATTCCTAATCAACATATCCCCACCTCATGTGAAATTTAAAATCATATCTACCTCTTATCTGATTCACCTCCTTATATAAGTATCAACACTTCCAAGGAACGTATCTGGATGAAGTGATTATCATTGCGAAATATTTCAATGTGCTCGACAGTCAACTTTCTTTGACAATATAAATCAAGATCAGATTGTTCCCCCACTCTTCACTGAAATTCCAAATGAAGCTGGTCATTGTTTGTCTATCCTGAAATATTAAGACTAGACTAGGAAGATAGGAGTAGTAAAGTTTGTTCAGGACTGTCGGTTGAAATGGGTTGACATGTAATAATTCAGATCTTGAAATCATTCCTTCAAGCATCGCTTCAAGCAATTCTATTTTAGAGATAAGATGCACAGAACATTTCACAAATCAATTTTTTTATTATAATTATGTCGAAATGCCACAAATAATTGGACAACTATACAATGAACATTCATTTTTTCTAGAACCTACCACTCCCGAGGAAGTCATGGAGATCATAAACAATCTAAAAGACAAACCATGTACTGGTATAGATGAAATTTCCACGAAATCCCTGAAAATCTCATCTGAAATTATTTCAAATATCCTAGCATTCCTAATAAACAAATGTTTTGAAGAAGCTATTTTTCCAAATATTCTCAAAACTGCAATAGTTTTACCCATATTCAAGAAGGGTGATTCGCAGGACAGTGAAAACTATAGACCAATTTCAATTCTGAGTATTCTATCAAAGATCATCGAAAAATTACTAATGATAAGATTAACAAGATTCCTCAATAGGTTCAATATATTAACAAAATACCAGCATGGTTTCCAACATAATAAATCTGTTGAAACAGCTACTGTTCAACTACTACAATATATTTACAATGAGATTGATAAAAGAAATCATGTAGTAGGGATGTTTTTTGACTTAAGTGAAGGTTTCGACACCCTCAATATTGAATTCATCATCTTCAAGCTTGAAAAGCTTGGGATTAGGGGAATCCCATTGAATTTTATCAAATCATTTCTGAGTGAACGCAAACAAAGAATCAAAGTGGCTCACAATATCTCGGGGGACTACGAAATCACTCGTGGTGTCCCACAAGGTTCTGTATTAGTACCACTAATATTTTTGCTATTTGTAAATGGTCTTCCATCCCTAATTACTGACGGCCAAATCGTGATGTATGCTGATGACAACTCATTGATTCTATCAGGACAATGCGCTGAGGACCTCGAAACCAAAATAAGCACCATTCTGGCAATATACCAAGAGTGGTGTTACAAGAATATCCTTCTTTTGAATATGGGAAAAACTGAATGCATTTATTTTTCTAAGAAAAGAAAACCACCTGATAATTTAGGAAATATATTACCTACCGATACATTCTCCACAAACACAAAGTTCCTGGGAACCAGAATAGACAATCATTTATGTTGGGATCTCCACATAGACCATGTATGCAATAAACTGAATAGTGCCTACTTTGCCATCCGGCAGCTGAAGAGTATGTTCCACTTGAAATACCTGGTGGATGTGTATTATGCTCTAGCATTTTCTCATTTATCATGTAATGTTATTGCTTGGGGATTGGCAAATGGAATAAATCGAGTCTTTGTGTTGCAAAAAAGGCTGGTCAGATTACTTTTCAACCTGAAGCCAAGAGATACCTGTCGTAACCACTTCATAAAGAACCGAATATTAACCATCCATTGTATTTATATTTTCTATACAGTCAAGTACATTAATAAAAATTATTCGAGTTTCCAAGAAAATCAACTAAATCGGGTACACAATACTAGGCAAGGCAGCCTCCTACAAACTCGTCAACACAATTCCTCATTATATGAAAAGTCCCCCGATCATGCTGGTATCATTTTATATAACAAATTACCTGCTGAAATCAGAAATGCAAAAACCACAAGGAAATTTCAACACGATCTTAAAGATTTTCTGATCAAAAATGCCTTTTATAGTGTAAATGTATATTTAAATATCTAAATTTTAACATGTGAAAATTGTACATGTACGGTGTAAAGACTCATCAAGTTTTACACAATGTAACTTGTCTTTACTTGTAATTAGTCTTTACTTGTGATTGTATTGTTTCTTTGTATTTTTATCATCCTGTTATATTGATTTATTTTCTTTTAATATTTCTGACAAAATAAATTAATTGTTTTGTAAGCTATGTTTACTTGTTACTTTTTTTTAATGACTTTCATATATATACACTGTATATCTTACATGACAATAAACTCTATCTATCTATCTATCTATCTAGATAGTTTAACACCGATGTCCCATTGATAATTCTAGTTCTCATATTCTTATATTTCAATGCCATGGGGCGTTTATCAAACTTCTACACGATGCTTGATTTTGAATTGTCACGAGATTTTTTAAATTTTTTTCTTTGGGATTTTAATATATTTTTTTTACTTCCATGTGAGAAGATGAGGTTGTTGTACCTTTGTACCTTTATCATATGCTATTGGTAGTTTTCTAGAATAAATTCGATCGGATGATGGTAGACTTCCGATTTCTACGACCAGATAATGAATGTTGTGAGGCATGAATGAAAAAAATCGAATAGTACAAAGGAGAAACTAATTGGAACCAAATTACACCACCAAAAAATTACTACTGAGCTAGTTCTGACTGCTGAGTTCTCCTATTCAATTAAGACCAGATCATCCTATTCGAGATAAAAATAGATATTACAAATATTCATTGGAGATTATGTTACTCTTACTCACACTCTTATGTGGATACCGTTCGTATGAATATTCATTTCGGTTATTATATTGACCATCAGTTAGTATTTCGCCAAATCGTTATAACATTTGGATTTATGGATATTTTGCTTTTGAGCTTGAATATCATCAGTTACTCCCGAGTCCCGAATGAAAATTTGTAAAGAGTGAAGTGTATTTTACTTCCTCTATGTTACAGTGTGAATGACTTATCATTGAGTATGTTCAATGAATTATTAATCGCTTCAATGTTAATGGGTGATCAATCTTTGATTTGATTGAATATGGGTGTCAAGAACATAATATGCAACAAAATGTATTCTAACATTTTCAATTCTCTGATATCATTATCAGAAGTCACCTTGTATATTGGAGCAAGATCCACCTGCAATAAGAACGTATTCAAAAACGAAGATCGCCCGATGAAAATGGATGATTAGCGTCTGAAATTCCTAAAATAAAATCGCTGAAATGCGCAAGAATCATTTTAGAAAAATATATACAATTGATTTGAGTAGGATCAACAGTTCATAGACAAACTTACCATTTTTCCCTGCATGTCCATTCGGAATAACTGTGAGAAATATCATCATTTGAAAGACAACGGCTTTGATGAAGTTCATGGCCATTCTGAGAAACTTTGTCTAAGTTACGAAACTTCGAAATATAGAAATCACTTCACTTCAATATCCTTCAAGCGATACACATTCATTGTAACACAACCACATTCAGTTTGAAAAAAATCCTCCGAGATTCACGCACAATATGTTCCTCAAATAGACCCAAACTTTGTCCCCTCGGTCTTATTAATCTCGATATAAAGTAGATTCTGCGGAATTCAGTCTGCCTACGGAGTTAGAGTCTCCCGCATTCGTCTCTATTTCGAAAATGAGAATTAATGCAGTATCCGCGCGTATACTCCGGGAGATAAAATCGATAAAAGTTGGCAACTCTGATGAAACCGTGGTTACAGCACCCTACACACTGACTAGCAGCATTCGCTCTCCTAGAATTCTGGCGTTTGAGCGCATGTCCATGTCCTGCCAGTCCTTGTTCGTACCTGTTTGGCAAAACACAAATTACTCCACTTGTTTTTGTATCATCGCTGTTCTCCAATTTCGAGGGATTTCGGAGGAATTAAAAAATCGGGGCCTTGTTGATCCCCCATTTGATTCACATCCACTGATTCTGATTGAACTGGGAAAAATGCAATCGTTATTTCGAATATAAACATCTTTGATTCTGAAAATGTTATTAATCTTTATGGTGATTCGAATAGAATTGTTCATTGTGTCAATTCAGGAAAGGTATGTACTATGAAAGATGTTTTTATATAGCAGGAGCATTATGAGGGAGGTTAATTATGGTAGATCAAAGTTCTTCAGCATGAGCCTGTCTACTTTACCTGCTGGGTATCGCTAGTGATAGAATAGGAATAGGGTCGAAAAGGCCATGCTTATCATATATTTTGTGCAACTACCCGGGATTTGCGATTCTTCGTACAAAGTTCATCAGGTTCCTGGGAGCTAAGTTCCTGATGCCGTAGGGCGTTGAGGAGCCCTTTCAGGAACTCAATCTCCTCGCAGAAAAGCTCTTGGCAGAGGGCAGTTTCCAGTGTGGAGACCTATCACCAGTTTCAAGTCTTTTTTGTCCAACTCGAGAAGCTTTCTTTGGCGAAAGGTTCACTAGCCTTTGTGCTTGTCCTTGTCCTGACACTTTATTCCAGTGAGATTTTATTTCATCCGCTTCCCAGCGTCGAACCTCTTCTTTTCAGTGAGCATTGGGGAGTACATAGAAGGGTTCTGATGGGCAGGGAAATCGATATTTGCCCTTCTGATTCCTTTTTGCCTCTAACTTCCTTGTGACCTGGAACCCACAAGGTGACCCGATTGTTTGCTGCCAGTTGGCTCAGGGATAGTTCATAGTCCCATCAAATCTGCTCAGAATAAAAGGAAAAGTGGCAATGATGATGTTTCTTTCATATACAATTATATTTCCGAATATGAGCAGGAAAAAATGGAAACAAAAATAGGAATTTTCAGTTTTTCCTTATATTTCTGGAATAAGAAGCCGGAATTTCATGAATTTCTTGACGACGGTCATTGAGCATAGCATCAAGCTATTTCGGCCCCACTAAAAACGAATTTGTTAGATCCTGATGTACATGGGTTACAACCAATAGTGGTTCGACGAGCAGAATTCCTCGGGCCCCATGTTTTCATGCCCACAGTTTGTTGATAGTATATTCGAAAAGCTTTTTCTACAATCGGTTGACAGAGTAGCCTTAGATGCTTTCAAAAAATAAAGTTGACGTTTTCCGAAGAATGCCATTGGGTGACAGCATTGTCGCTCCTGCGCGGAAATAATGTCATTAGGTGACATCATATTCGCGCTCGCATCCATCATTATTGAAAACGAACTCCTCGTTATGTTGCATGATGGAAAATAATAGTGACAATAAATTATCTAACATCACTTCTGTTGTAGCAGAAAGTGCGAACATTGAGAATTTGAACCTCCTACTAAAACAATCGAGGAAAAGTATGAATTATGATATGATAGATTCATGACATGGTGTCATGAAATGCTTGAATGTTATATATATCAAAGTAAGTATCCTAAATTTGTCGTATTTCTCAAAGAACACCAGTCTGTTGAATATAAAGCAAAAGTAAGTGTGAGTATATATTTTTGATTCATAACGTATTATAACTGTGAGATAGACATGAGTTTTCAATTAGCCTCAGTAGCCGACGAGTTCAAAGAACGTCTTTTCAAGCTGCCAACGATCCCGAGGCAGGGCAATTGTTTCTCAATCTATGAGTCATTTTCCCTTCTTTTCTGTAAGGTGTATGAATTGTTGGATTGAATTTCAATATTCTATTTCAGAAGGAACTAGTATTCGTATTTTGATGAGCCATTACCTATTTTTTCAATAATAAACATGGAATTTACTCTTTCCAACTGATTTCTATGGTATTCTTACTGAAAACAATGCCAAATAGTTGGCGCCCAATGTGGGTCTCAAACTGTGATAGTGAATTTCAAAATTAACCCACTTGTTGAACCCGAATCGATTCATGATATCGATGTCACAAGGGCATACATCCACTATTTCGACTAAAAGTATCTGATTCACCTCCAGGCACACAAGATCTGATATATCTATATTTCACACCGTTATATCCAATTCAATCTCAGAAAATCACAGAAGAGGTAGGATCCTCACGTAGCATCTTTTCTTATTGGCTCCAGTTTTATAACGTGTAATAGCGAAGGGTCCGAAGTTCTTATTTCTATTAGGTGTCCTCTGATACTCGTTAAGTTTTACGTAGTCCATCTGAGAGAAAGTGAAAAGGAGTGGAAAGGAAAAAGTTTAGGACTGTTAGTTTACGTGTTGATTTCGGCTGAACAAGTCTCGTATATATATATATATCTGATAGTTATTGGTCCAGCTGAATCAAGTCAAATCCACATAAGCTCTTTATGAAAAGTTTCATATAATATTTATATCAATTTGTAGAGAACCATCAACACACAAAATGTTTTCAAATTTTTGTTTCGTTATCTATGGAAGATTATATCAGATTGTAGAGTTGATGATGAGTCTATGCAACCTCTCAAGCACCTCGACCTATTTTTTCATTTGTTCATGAATCGCACTGATGATGACTTATTCCTCGAATGGGCTTGGCTATATGTGTTTGGAAAGTTCAGTTGCAACATAACCCTCCCAAGTCTAGGACTTGAGTGAGTTATCAATGATTCATGAATAATCAATTTGCACATAAAACTAACCTGTTTGGAGTTGTAGACTGGAGACAAAAATTATTCCAAGAGAATGTCAGGAAAACAACACTATTGGCTCACCTATTGTCGATTCAGTCTGAAATCATGAATCTGACAGGAATGGAAAATATCCCGATCAGCACAATGTTATCCATGGGGCATCCTATGGTTATAGTTTCTGGGCATACCGAATAACCATGGGATATCCTGAAATCTGCCAGGGATATGCTTGGGATATCCAGATGGCACAATTTCCTATAACCCCAGGATAACCCAGGGCAAACTTGTGGGACAACCATAGGATATCTTCAGGATTTTACCAGGATACCCTGAGGTTAACCTATGGATATATGAAAAAACAAAAAAGTGTGGAACCTTCATACAGGATTTGAACCTGGAACACTTGGCATGTGAAGCCATCACGCTACCACTAGGCTATCTAACCTCTCGAAAAATTAAGTGCTAGCCATGATCATGATGTTGATTTAGTCTTACGTTAGTCATCATAACGAAAGGGTATTTTTGTGCCTCATCAATACTTAAAGGTGCAGAAAAAATTCTTGAAAGCATATTATAGTCGAATTATTATAGGCGTTATACCTAGTGTTTCTCAGTAGTCAGTGAACTCAGTAGGCTATAATCCACGCTATTAGCGGTACAATTAACCACGTACGACGACAACTTTCATATATGGAAAATGATTCAGGCTCTCTCCTAACACGAAGTGCATGTAAGAACATTATCGTTTCAAACAGAATAATAATCCTAGATAGTGTACTCGTACAATAACCCATCATTTTCCCGAAGGTATATCCATGGGTTATTGATATTGGTCGAACCAAGTATATCCATAATATGCCTGTGTTGGGGACAATGTTATCCCTATTGTATATCCATGGGATGAACTCTTGGTTTGCCATAGGATGTACAACTTTTGGACACAACTGGAACATATAAAACCTTCGGGTCCAGATGAGGATAACCTATGGTTATCCCGACGGGATTATCCCATTTCGGGACAGTTGTAAGAAGGACAGTTGTAAGTAAAAAATTATTTCACCTATCGTGATTGGTCGTCGAGGGTTAGGTAGTTCGTATAGCTCAATTTGAGCTCGATCAAGAATTTTCCTGCGATTTAAAAATTTGAATTTTAACGAATTTTAATAAACCTGATGAATGAACGAGAATAACTCTTTTGGAACTTCATTACTTTCACTAACATTGTCTTTTTACTTCTTCTTTTCATCTTGTCAAACGAGTATGAAATATCCAATTTCCTCACGAGTTGTACACTATACTTTTCCGACGACCTACATGAAAAACATAGGTATTTCGGATTTTGATTTCGCATGACTGTATTATATATACTAACAGATCATTTTTACAGGAAACCAATTCAGTTGCCTGAAGAAGCATATAAGAAAGATGTATCACACAAAGAGAAAAAAATGTATTAAACATTTAACAAAAATATTTGGGTACATTTTGGTCTGTGTTTATGGAATATTGAAGAAATAATTATTGATTATAATATAATACTATTATTTTCTTTTATCAAACCTAAATTGCATACTTCTGGGGGAGTAGAATCTACCATTTTATCGGCGGATGACATTGCAAAGAAAACTGAACAGTTATACGATTCGGTATACCTATCTACTTTGTAAATCACATTGACACTATAATATTATGAATTATTTTGTAGATACGACATTGTCACAGCTACCTATGAATAAAAATCAGAGTATACTTGACTATATTAGGTAATCGCACCAATCGCAGAGCGTGGAGATGAATATCTTATTTTGTGTACTAGTTCACAGTGCGAAATGATACGTATTTCAGGTAGGTCGTCGGAAAAAAATATTTCGGAATTATCAAGTACCTACTGGTTGTAGAGAAAAAACTATTCACTATTTTCTCTAGGTATGTGAAGTTTTTCTTTTCATTCATGTAAAACTCTGTAGTTGGGAACATAAAATGAAATAATAAAGTAAATACCAACGTTCAATATTATTGACAAATATGAAATATTCACGAATCCTAGGAGTATCCGCTGTATGCAAGTGAAAAAAGTAAAATTTATTTCATGGTTCATCTGATGGAAAGAAGATCTAATTCCATTTGGAATACAACACATCCAGTATAATTTAATCAACGCACGAGGGAGCTAACAAGACTTCAATAGCTAAATGGATCTCATTCTGTTTCCACAGGTCATCTGGTCGATTTGCTCGGCATAAAAAAAGTCTTTGACGCTTTTCACAGCATTCTGTATCCGGGCGGTCTGTTATTCTCAATGAAAGGGACTATGACTGTGTTCTGTATGGAAAAATCTGGAATTGGATACTATTGATTACTCTCAGCAGTATCAAAAATGAAATCTGAATCAAATAGTACATTTTCAACTTGATCAAAAAGATGGGAGTATATCAGAAGTGAATTCTGAGGAAGAGGTTGAAAGTTATTGGAGACAAATAGAATCATCATAATCTAAGGATTATTGCAATCGACATGTTTTTTCTGTAACACAATTACCCTTATATATACCTAAAATTTTCTATTATTGATGGAATATCGAAATTCATTAATATTCACTTGATTCTAGATTTCATGGATTGAGGATTTTAGAAAAAGCAGAAAGAATACGAAAGATACGAAAGAGATACGAACATTGAGATCGCAATTTATATCTCTTTCTTCGAGATAAATTTAGTAGTTTCATTACTCAGTCACCCATGAAAACATCAATATCAATCGAATGTTTTTTTTTGGTTCATTGGTGTCTTAACCTGGTCCTTATTCAATATAAAATTTTGCCAGTTTAATGAAGAAACAAATGGAATAATGTTTGTGTCAACTCGAGCCGAGGTTGAGGTGACAAGAAAATTATTGCCTACTGTTATGATTTCATCAGTTTTTGTTCGTATTTTATCAATGTTTCGTTCTCTCCTTTGACGGTTTATAATTCATCTCTCCAGTATTTTGATATTTCCCATATTATCCTATCTGGTTATTGCAAATTTATCTTTTTTCAGAGGAATTTTATTAGTTTTATTCTCGATATAGTTCCTTTATTACTTTTATTGATAACTGAGTTATTGCGAGAGAATTGAAGGTTACTTGTTAGTTGGATGAGATAGGAATCCAAAATACATTTCTCAAATCATCATACTCAATGAGATATTTGTATTTTCATGGTTCAGAATCTTCTTTATATTACTATTTGGGTACTCGCAAATTTAAATTTATGGCTTTCAACATTGGTGCTATATGAATTGAAGATTCATCCTCATACCAAATTATTGGCATAGGTATAGCGCATTTATATAATATAGATACAGAATTTCTTTCACCCCTTATAACTAGTTGATTGCTAATATTCCCATCATTTTATTCCTTCAAGACACCTGAGGCGTACCACAAGGGTCAATTTTGGGACCATTACTATGTCTGTTATACGTGAATGATCTGTTTAAGGCATGTTCACTGTCTTCGCTGACGTTGGCTGACGTCTCCACTATCTCGTGACATGTAAAATATTCTGCAGAATTCAAAGATAGCTCACAGAACAATTCAGTGAAGATTGAGAAATAAAAAATTACAGTCCGTTGACTATCAAATAGATTTCTTAGTTTTATATTTTCAATCTCCGAAATACGCGAAAACAAAAACTTCTTCATCTAACGGATTTCCTTATCTCTTCCAATTTGTGAGATTCCCATGCGTGAACTGGAATTTGAATAGCCTCGTATACACCAATAAACCATGGTACATTAGTCATGAATGCGAAAAATAAAAACACCAACTTGTCGAATGATGGTGGGATGATGATACTGCAGCGATCTAAACTCTTCAGTTTGTGTTCTTAAGGGAGTAGGTTATCTATCCCCAGATACTTCCTATACATAAGCAGGCAATGTTTAACGAACCTAAGCTGCGGCTCAGACTATATGCCTGCGGCGTTATCTGACTCCTCTCTGCCCTTGTTTGCATAATATTCTGTTTTCCTTCGGTTTTATTCATCTTAGAAACGCTACTTCATCAGATATCTTGTCACGCGTGCATAACGAACGGAAAATGTCAATCGAGTTGAGTGTGTTGGCAAAGTTTACAGAATATACTCTGCAATTCACCATCAGTTTGATATTGGGAAGATCTTTAGTGAAATATGAATTAAAGAGGAAATGGTCCGAATATGGGCATTCCTTCTCATTAATTCATTGTCAGCATATATCGCTTTGTATCACCAGAATAACTTTCCCAGAAATCAAATAGATGCTCATTTATTAATTTGATTATACCCTGTATATAAAACATAATTTCATATATAATATGATCAACTGAAAAACACTTTTTTGCACGATTGATCATTTTTGACTGTTTACCGTGACAGATTTTACGTCAGTAGGTGACATTTACTAGTAACTCGACGGTAAGTAATCCAACTCGACGGTAAGTACTCCAACTCGACGGTAAGTGATTCACTTACCGTCGAGTTAAAAAATCTCTTAATTTTAATTTATTTTTATAATAATGGTATCAATCGTGCAAAAAAAGTTATAAGCATGTCGAACGTTAAGGGTAACCGGTATAAAACCCTAACCGTTCTCCATACTTAATATACTATATTGTCTGAAAACGGAGCGAGAAATGTTTCGTTTGTTCAGAAAAACCAATTATTTTTCATCACCAGAGCAGTCCACATGAACCCACATATTATAGCAATATTCCATACAATTCAGGAGATGCCAAAATTAAACGACATTCACTTTGTTCTTGAGTAGGTAACTTAAAGAATATAATATGCCATGCAGCGATCGTGAATTAAAGAATATTACTGAAAATCAAACTGAACTTACCTCGAAAAAGTTTTATATCTGCACAAACAAACGATGTAACTTTGAAAACAACACAGTGACTAATGAGCGCAGATGGCAAAACAAATAGGTATATATCGACTGTGTCTAGCATCAGTAAAAATATTCTTTATAAAGAAAATTAGAACATCCATCCCAGATTTCCCTCGACGCATAGATCGATATGGAGTTTGTTGAATTGAAAATTACATTCCAAACTTTTCATAAATTGTTCCACCTTTATGTGGATATCGAAATCTATAAATGATGATGAATGGTGAGATTTTGACGTGTTCATAGTGGAAAATTCATTCACGATTCACTGATAAACAGAGTTTTTACCAGATCACCGATTCAATTCTAATGAGAACTTTCCTAATAATAACGTAACGTTGCTCCAGGCAATAAGAGAAACGGAAAGAAGAAGAGAACAAACAAGAGAATAAAAGGGAATTCTGAAAATTCAAAGAGATTCATCTTCATGCAGTGAGAGGAATAACCAATCAAAGGGTTACCATAGTCTAATGAGAAACTCAAATCCGTACTGTACTTTATTTTCTCATGAAGAAATCATGGCCACAAAACATAAAAATCAAATGTTGAAAATACTATTGAGAAAATTAATAGCATGGAACAGTCATGAAGTTGAAGTATAGTAGACAGTTGAAGAAACAGATTCACATGCATATAACAATATCAATGAATAACTCATTCATATAATACATTTGTTTCCATCAATAACTTCTGAATTCAGATAATGGTTCAGATAATGGTCGAATATTGAGGAGATGATCCTTAGTTTTACAATAATTGTGAATAAATGAGTCATTCATTTTGCCAAGCATATGATGATGATGAGATGAGTAAGGGCCACTTTTAGTTTTCTGTATCATTTGAGATGCTGTTTCTAAGATGAACAGGGTAACTAGAGTCAATATTTTATGGGATTTCAGGAATGCTTTGCGAGGATCTCGAGGTTCGGCTTTGCACAATCATATGTATAGCGTATCGTTCGTTTTTGTAGGATGTATACCTACTATATAATATACTATAGCATTGCATCAGTAATTTGGTTTAGATGAAACACAAAAAAATGCAATTTGACACCTCAGTGGTGTGATAAACATTCTATGATTTTCTTGGTGCTGAATCCTACCTCCACGAAATTCTCTTCGATGCGTTTTAACACGACTGAGCAGGTACATGAGAAGTCTTTTCTGGTGTGAAGGAACCCCATATCATGAGTGTGTTCATGCGAATCAGTGCTTTTCTTCACCACTTCCGGTGTTTTTCACCAAGTTGGATTTAGTTGGATCACCTATTGAAATTTAATTCATATGATGATAAACTAGACTCAGAAGAATCTAGGGACAATTCGGATAATAACGAACTGTTTCGGCTTATTTATCCTGTCCAGTGTTACTAGGGACTAGGCCAATTGATACTGATCTGTATCAAAATCATCTTATATATCTAGCCCAATATTGAAATCAGGTACGGTAGGGAAGACGTCAGTGCCACCTATTGGCAAAAGTTTTAAGGTTCTAAGATCGAACAGATGAGCGCATGAAATTCACACCATTCAGATTACGAAAGATTATTGCCACCAAATTAGATGATTCATACACCGCCTCGATTTTATCGTTATATGATACGGTGTAACTTGGTGTTAATTTTATATAATAGTTGTTTTTTATGCGTTAACGTCGATGGTAGCACCATTGAGACTATTAAATTTCAACCATTTGGTGTTACTTATGATTTTATATTTCAGAATCGTTTTACTTCACCACATTCGTTTCATTTTTCACTACCAAGATCGGAATTAGCACCACTCAACACTCAATTGTGAAATGTTTGTTCGTTTCTTAGTTTTTTTGTCTAATACTCACTTTTTGTATTCTTAGAATTAGCGCAGATATTTGTTTCATTTTATTCCTCTATAGGTAACTGAACATCTCTACTTTGACGCTGGTTCACCTAGTTGTATTTTTGTGTATAGACTACCTAAGTCCTGACGTCACAAGTAGGCGGAGTTTAGCGAACCTTTCCATACAAATCGATGTTACATGTTAATCTGCCATAAGAGATACTTTATTTGATTTTATAAAAATTTCTAGTTGGAAATAAGGGTAAACAAGTACATATTCAATCACAGTGGGGTATCACTGATTTGTGACCGAATATATCACAAAGGTAAGTTTTCAAATAGCTGCTATTTTGAGAATATAAATATTTTGAGGTTATGTGTGACTACTTTGTTGTTATTAAAATGGATAACAAAATTGTTTTTTCTAGCTTTCCATAATAAAATGGTTTCAAAACACGTTCTCTGAGGATTTCTTCCATTAATGAGTTAATTGAAAATCTTCATTTGAAATCATTAAAAAGGGTTAAAATGCCTTATAACCTGGACATATGAAAGGCATGCAGTATGAAATTGAGTTGATGATAATCACAGGAGAAGTACATGCCAACATGAAGGAAGAATATCATAATGTACAGGAGGTAAATATGTCATTTGCTTATTTGTTATGTTATCTACTGATTATACCATTTCTATCACAGATAACATTGAACGAATCTGAAGAATTTTCCTCAGCAAATTATGCTTGTCCCAGAAGAGTGAGCATAGCTCTATTTGGGCATGACAATATATCTATAACTGATTAGGACTAGGAAAGTACCTGGAATGTGCCAAAATCGAATACATTTGTTAGTTGAACATTCCTTGAATATTATGAGGATATTAGTGTCAATATTATTGTAATACACTTCTTAATTAGTTCTTGAACAAATATACCTATGTTATAATAAAAGTTATTTGAATTGTCTATATTATATCAGAACTAAATTGAGTAAATCTCTTAAAAACATGAAATTTGTATCTCAGAAATTTCCATGAAATTATATGTATTGAAAAAATAGTTGAAATAAAATGTATGTATGTAGTGATGAGAAACAGAGGTTGTTTGAATGAACAAAAATGTCTTGCAATGTTCAAAGTTATATTCAATTTGTATAAGTCAGGTTCACACCTACATAGAGAATCAAATGAAAATACATGACTTATTAATTTTAATTACATGGTTTTCTGTAAGCACTTCTTGAACATGCAGGTATATCTATAGAGTATTCTCATTTCTTGATGTTCCTGGCTCATTTGGGATGGTCCTGCTACATTTATACTTATATTAGTTGCACTCCTCAAGGCAGAAACTAGAGTGGCTTCAATGTTAGTTCATCTGACCATATATTGTCTAAAAACAGATAACACTATATAAACACAATAATCTTTTTATTTTCTCTAATGACATAGGTCCCTTTTCTATGGGGAATCAAAATACAATTTCCTGTTAATATTGAATTCAAACATGGTTCATCTATTTATTCTATCATTGTTGATGAAATGGCAACAACAAACCAAATATAATACTTTTTGAAGGTTTCCTATCTTCTCTCCTGCAAAATATTTCACATCAGAATGTTATTTCAATACAATGAATATTATAGGATTTACCTTATGAAATTGATCCACTTTTTCCTCTCAGTAGGGTCAGCACTCTGCAGGGTAAGTGGTCTGTGCTCTGCACTGTACTGCAGGTAATACAAAGAACTTGCATGCAACCTTCACTGTAGTGTTCACACATAACCATATTTGTAGCTTCGAGAAACTAGAAGAAAATGTATATTATCAATAAAAACTGCAGTCACACTACATAAAACATATCCAGTCCAATAATATGAATAATAAGATACACAATAATGAATTTATCTTACGAAAACATAACCTCAGAATACTTCGAACGCCCATAAGTCTAACGAATATTCACTTACCGTACTCAGATTTAGACAGAAAGGTAGTAGATACAACCAAGTTTATGAATATCCTCAAGAAAATGCTTATTTATCACTCAAAATTATTATATGATCATTTAAAAAAATTCTTATGGAAGATTCAATGTAACATTTCTTTGTTTGGAAAGGTTTGCTATGCTCCGCCCATTCTTGACGTCACACTTAGGTAGTCTATTGCGCGTGATGTTTAAGTAGAGTTCATCGAATCTATCTATCTATCTGTATATCAATCTATCTATTATTTATCATGCCTTAAAAAACGTGACTCTTTTCATGAATGCTGATGAAGCTGATCAGCTTTGTGTTTTTTAAATAACAAATGAATGGGCTTCGAACGTCTATAATCATTTGTGATGGAGTTGGATCCATTTATATGGAAAAATCTTCTTGTTTTTGTGCAGATGCCGACACACTGACTATTAACTTAGCTAATTAGAGTCCTTGTTTCCAATTACCAGCTTGCGGTTTGAGACATACTGCAGCCATACAATCAGGCGAATTGAATTAAAATTTTCAATAATGACCCTACAGGAACGGTTGTATTGCAGTGTACCAGAACGGAAGTCCAAATTGCCAAACTCTCCGACTAGATTCTCTTGAATATATTGAAGAACTTCAGTCCGAAGTTTTTAATTTAGGTCTCGAAATCTTGACGAAGTATACTTCTATTTCTTGCTACAAATGAAGATGGAGTAAATGCTACAGATTCAATTTCATGTTGGTCGTTTCACGGGATTAAGCTGGAGAACTATAGCGAGGATAAAGAATCGTTAGGAAAATCTTTCATATTTCTCGTGTTTCTTTTATCTATGAATAATTATCAAATGAACCTGAGCCGAGACCTGAGCACTGAAATGGGGTATGGATATATAAGCTAAGAGAACTTCGAAAGATATTAAATGACCGACCAAATATACTAGTATTGATATCTGCCGTGGAATATTCAGTAGTATTTTGGTAATCAAGATTTGAGATTTTACTAGCTATTATACAGGGTTAGGAGAAGCTATGGAGACCCCTGAATACTTACGAAACAAAAAATGCGATCTCAGTGGAGTTTGGTGGGTATACTCAATTAGTGGCTTCATGACCTGGCGAATCCAAAAATAGTATCGACGATGAGGCAACATTTTTCGAAAATGCTGGATTGCTGGATTTCAGGAGATTTTCTGAATTAAAATTTGTCGATTGGAGATTTCACTATGAGACACCAGCAATCGAATGCATCATTAAAATAAACAGGATTTTGTTGTTCGGAAACAAAGTTGTGCAGGATTGGAACATCTGACAATAACATCTGATTACTAATTTCTTTCAGGAAATATTCAGGGATTTTCATACTTCTTCTCATAACCCTATATGAACGGAGCGATAATTTATACTCTATAATAATTATTTCTGATATTATTCAATAAGGTTGACGACCTCCTTTGGTGAATTTAGGTGTTTTTTGGGTTGTAGGTCTTCATTAACAGAAACTATATTATTTAAAAGCCAACGTATCGACAGTTTATTCTGTCATCATCAGGGCACTGAAAATACAGATGATAAGTTGATCATTTACGGGTTCATGTATAAAGTGATTGTATATAAATAAAAAATATAAATGAAATAATGTATCACAGAATTCAAAATAAATCGAGGAGAATGGTATGTAGAGTATGATAATACATAACATTTTATATAAAGGTACAAGTTGATTAATAAATATGTAGATATAATTATCTCCTATTTATTTTATTTATATTTTTTAATTATATACAATCACTTTATACATGAACCCGTGAATGATCAACTTATCATCTGTATTTTCAGTGCCCTGAGGATGACAGAATAAACTGTCGAAAAGTTGTCTTTTTAATGATATAGTTTCTGTTAATGAAGACCTACAACCTAAAAAACACCTAAATTTCTGATATTACTGGATATCTCATTCTCAATAGTGTCATGTTCCATAAATAACCATTATCATAATCAAAACTGAAGGCTCAAATGATAATAAAATATGTTCCATCGACGATTCATTCAGGTCTATCGATCGAGGTTATTTCTATCCAATGAGATAGCACTAACACAATTACTCTAATCTCCTAGCTAATGATTTTGAAGTACAAAAACGGAGTTTAATAATATATTCTTATTCATAAAACGAAATCGAAACTAGGAAAATTTGAGATCGATGTATCACCAACCTGTACAGTTTCTTCAATCGATTTAATTGATTTTCTTCTCCAAAATCCACAGATTCTATCTGAGGTAATGGAAGATTGATATCCAATGGTCACAAAAATATTCTCCATTTATTTCGCAATTACGTGAAACAAATTATTGGCACTTGGATGATATAATTGATTCAACTTCACATATTGAAAAGCCATTGATAGGACGAATTATAAAAAAATTATATAAATACATACCTACTATCCCCTTATAAAAATATCAAACACAGTTTTAATGACTGGTAGACGGTGTGAACTTTTTCACGTGTTAGGAAGAAATAAACATTTGCTCTGCATTCAATGTGTGAATCGTTGCATGGACTACGATTAGATATAATTCAATGTCCTGCGTGGTATTTGCCGGGAAAGTAGTTGTCATTCAAACTGTGTTTGATATTTTCAATTGTATAAGATGATAATATGTATTTATTTAATTTTTTTGATGAAACTTCATTTCATGAAAAGCCTTTCAGATTTAGTATCATCACAAGATTTCGTATGTGATTGTTAAAGGAATAATAATTCTTCACTTTTCATGCAATATCTTCTCAGCCATGCTCATTTACGATCAACAGCATATGAACATAAGATATTCCAGTCAGGATGCCTTATCCAGATACTTGAAAAAGCTTTCAATTCAATGAAGAGCTACTCTCATTCCTATCATATTCAAACATATCATTTAGTTGGATACATCCGAGCATATTATTGGAAAAAGCTAGAACTCTTGTTAACATCAGTGTTAGTAAGACGTAGGTAAATAGGAGAAAAATGTCATTGAATGAGAAAAATAGAACATCACGAACTGAGTATATTATTTTTATATCATCACAAACTCTACTTACAAAAAAAAGTTATATCGAGTTGGGCAATTTTTAAATTAGAGAATGTACTTCAACTCCATTTGAATGAGGCCAAAAAGTTGTGAAATATCGGAAACACCCATTGATCATTCTTTCGAACAAATAACAATGAACCAAACTTTCCTCCCCCTATTTCCTTTAGTTATCTTGAGTTTGTAAGAGAGGTATTTTTCGTATTGCCACCAACTAATAAAACAACTCCAAAATCAACCCACACCATGACTTCTCAATTCGTAATAATTAGAATTGCATATTGAATCGAACTAAAACTGAGTCTCAAGTGTCCTCGTCCTCTTCATTTTGAAGTTATTTTCGTTTTAATAAGAAACTCAGATCGTTGATTCTTTGTTCATATTCATCATTGTCACGCCTATGTTTATATTCGTCAACATTCCTAAACATTGTTTCATTGTTCGTTATAAGTTATCCTGTATAACCAAACTATCTAATAGAACTCATGGTATCACTACTGAATATGATATATTCAACTTCGACTGGAATTTACCGTTTTCTATGCTTTTGACGTTTAACCAAGCACTCCTATTTCATCTGGATATCCTTGCCCGCGTTCTCCTAGAAGGCCTTTGTCTAGACTCTATGGAAATGAATATATACACGCAGCGATCCGAGATAATGTTTCGGTTACGTTGAATAAACTCTCATCATTGTATTGATGACACCGAAAATGGTAGACGCAGTACCAGGGATTTGACGCTCTATGCTGTTAGCTGTCGCAGGAATTAGATTCCACAAAAACAAATAGTAATACGGCGCCATAAATTGTCTCATGAGATAATCCATACTGCGTTGGAACAAATCACATAATAAACGAGGTGTGGTTTGAAGCCAAGGTTGAGAGTTAAAATCTCGGTTTAAACTAGCTGATAGACTGATGCAAATTATATCCCGAATCGAATCAGAATATAAAGTGTTTGAAAGTGTGTGTTGAAAAGTGTGTTTGATCGCCAACTTAGTTGCAAACAACTCTCGAAGTCTCATTGAGACTTGTATGCGCATGGAAGCTTTTCATCCGAAGCACTACTCGGCTTGCTATCGTTGAGAGTCCGAAGGATTGAAATCTAGGTACCATGAATAATCGATTGGTCACCTATCTACTTCCGCTAACGCTAAACGATGCTACAGAAATAAATAAAATTTCTAATAGCCGCGCCGGGATTCGAACCCGGACCCTGCTTTGGGCCCAAAGGCCAGCGCCTCAACGCACTCGACAGACAGGCAGAAAAATTTTATTTTCCAAGAAACTTCCATCATTGATTCTTTAAAATAAATATTTCAATTTGAAATAACAAGTTTCGCTCATGATTGTTTTTATGGCAAACATTGCACTGGATAGTTTTTTGTTCATCGCTGCTATATGCATTTGCTGTGAACCAGTCTAGAATGTCATTCGTCGCGTTTTTTTAAGTTTGTTATCAATTCATCTATATTTTTATTTGAACTAAGAATACTTGTGTCGTCCGCGAATATATCATATATATCAAAAACAGCGTAGGTCCCGATATTGATCACTGAGGTACACCATATTTCAAAATTTCACAATAAGATCGAATATTCGAGAGATTAGTAGTAGTAGTAATTTATTTAGCCTTTCGCTATACATTCAACAATACATATATAATATGTCACTACAAAATTATAATATTACATTAATATGTTCACTTCTAATAAAATCGTTGACATGATTCTTAAACTTATTCAGTGTACTCATATTCAGTTCATTTCCCAGTTCATTATATTCCACCACACCTTTGTAGAATATACTGAATACTGGGTCTGTGTTTTCTTTGCGTGCTTCACAACAAAATTATCTTTACCTCTAGTATCAAAGTCATGAACAGTTTTGAATTTTACTAATATATTTTTCAAATATTGAGGACATGTGTTTATGTTGATCTTGTGGATGAATACCAGGACATTGTACTTTATGAATGATTTGACATCCATCCAGTTCAGGGTGTGTAACATAAATTGAACCGAAGTTCTATAATCACACCGTAATATAACTCTACTGGCTCTATTTTGCATTTTTTGCAATCTCTCTATTTCACTCTGACTTGCCATGTATACAATTGTGGGGCAATAATTGAAATGAGGTAGAATAATTTTGTTATAAATCAACTTCCTAGAATATAATGTCAAATATTTACTCACCCTACGCAAAACACCAATTTTTTTAGCTATTTTACCACAAGTATAATCTATGTGTTTATCGAACTCCAGCCCACAATAAACTATTACCCCCAGATATTTAATTTCATCCACAAGTTCATCAATTTCTTCATTATAAATTTCAAAACTCAAATTGTTTTCTTCGAATTGTGTGCGGACATTGCCGTTTGCTATCAGCATTGCTTTCGTTTTTTTGATATTCAATTTCAATTTATTTACTTTTAACCAATCCTTCAAATTCTCTAAATCCTCATTCATATTATATACGAGAGTGTTCAGTTGTTTTCCTTCCATATAAATAATTGTATCATCAGCAAACAAATGATATTTAGAATTTTGAAATATATGCTGAATATCATTTATATATACTATAAATAAGAATGGTCCCAATATGCTACCTTGCGGTACTCCCAAGTTAATATCTAATTCATTTGATTCTGTGTCTCCTATTTTAACTTTTTGTCTTCTATTATTTAGATAGTCTTTTATCCATTTATATACATTGCCAGTAATACCATATGCCTCTAATTTAACTAGTAATTTTATTCTGTCAATAGTTTCAAATGCTCTTTTTAGGTCCACAAATATAACTCCTATTATTTTACTCGCATCTTTCGTTCCATTCATTTAAAACATATTGTAGTGCCGTTTCACAACTATATTCCTCCCTGAATCCTCACTGATATTCACTTAGTATATTGTTTTCAATTATGTATTGTCTGAGTTGAACATTTCAAGGATTATTTCAATAGCTGGTAACGTATTTATTGGTCGCATATCTTCAGCAGTACTGCTGTTTCCAATTTTTTTAATAGGAATTATATTGGAGACTTTGAGTTTGTCAGGAGAAATTCCCTGTTCTAATGAACTATTAATCAAATTTAGTAAAGGATATGCTATGTTTGTAAGATGATTTTTGAACACAAATGCCCCAATTTCATCTGGACTATTTTTATTCGCTAATGTATTGACGATTGTTTCCAATTCGATTTTGGTTAATAGTTTGAATTCAGTAAATTTATTATTGTTGTTATTATTAGACAAATTGAAATTGGTTACATTATTTGGAATGCTACCTACAATATCTTGTATACTTTTAATATAATATTCATTCAGTCTTTCTACCATAAGCAACTTGTCACTAACAACTTCATCCCCGAATTTTATTTTTGTTAAATGATCTATAGTTTTAGATGATATAATGCTTTTTAATGTTTGCCACATTTCCTTAGAATCACCCTTACACACACTAACTTTCTGGTTATAGTAAGCATTTTTTTCTATTCTTAGTACACTCACAACTCTATTCCTTTTATCTTTATAATATTCCCAGTCAACCAGATCTCTAGTGAATTTAAATCTTCTAAAACTTATGTCTCTATCTTGAATTGCTTGGCGAATATTATCATTGAACCATTGTTACATCTAACATTCACAGTGTGCTCAAGTAATTGCACTACCACGTATAAATTGCGATTTTCCAAATAAGCTTCAATCCAGTGGTATGGTGTGCAACGAATACCATAATGACATTTCCTCCAAAAGTATTGTATGATCTATACAATCGAACGCCTTCGATAAGTCGCAGAATATGGTGAGTGGTATTGATTTTTCCCCAACCGACTCCGGTATTATATAAATGTAGACAGCTTATTACTCCTGTTTATCACAATATTATGTGAAAAAATGGATTAGCCATAAATTGGAAAAAATTTTGAGAGAAAAATAGTCTATCCAATTAAAAATATCAAACATAGTTTGAAATGAATGTCTGGTAGACTACGAGCAGAAAACAACTACTTTCCTGGTAAATACCACGCAGAACATTGAATTATATCTGTTCGTAGTCCATGCAACGATTCACACTGTGAATGCAGATCGCAAATGTTTCTTTCTTCCTAAGACGTGACAAATTCACATCGAGACAGGCACGCCTAACAACCAACAGACCGGTTTCGGGCTTATTGGCCCTCATCAGTGCAGGGTAGTTATCCGAGTAGAGACCGTAAAATCTCAACTCGAAGCGTTGCCTGTCCCAATGCATTTTCGTCGCGTCTATTTGACCGCACCGAGCCGCGTTCCAACAGACAATTGAAAGTGGCGACATCATGCGGCAGAAGAAAGAAACACTCCAGAACCGAATCTCCCAAGTTTTACAGAACTTGGAAGCGGCTGAGAGCTCGACTAAGCTCAATAAATGAAAAAATGGATTAGCCATAAATTGGAAAAAATTTTGAGAGAAAAATAGTCTATCCAATTAAAAATATCAAACATAGTTTGAAATGAATGTCTGGTAGACTACGAGCAGAAAACAACTACTTTCCTGGTAAATACCACGCAGAACATTGAATTATATCTGTTCGTAGTCCATGCAACGATTCACACTGTGAATGCAGATCGCAAATGTTTCTTTCTTCCTAAGACGTGACAAATTCACATCGAGACAGGCACGCCTAACAACCTACAGACCGGTTTCGGGCTTATTGGCCCTCATCAGTGCAGGGTAGTTATCCGAGTAGAGACCGTAAAATCTCAACTCGAAGCGTTGCCTGTCCCAATGCATTTTCGTCGCGTCTATTTGACCGCACCGAGCCGCGTTCCAACAGACAATTGAAAGTGGCGACATCATGCGGCAGAAGAAAGAAACACTCCAGAACCGAATCTCCCAAGTTTTACAGAACTTGGAAGCGGCTGAGAGCTCGACTAAGCTCAATAAATGAAACCGGTCTGTAGGTTGTTAGGCGTGCCTGTCTCGATGTGAATTTGTCACGTCTTAGGAAGAAAGAAACATTTGCGATCTGCATTCACAGTGTGAATCGTTGCATGGACTACGAACAGATATAATTCAATGTTCTGCGTGGTATTTACCAGGAAAGTAGTTGTTTTCTGCTCGTAGTCTACCAGACATTCATTTCAAACTATGTTTGATATTTTTAATTGGATAGACTATTTTTCTCTCAACAATATTATGTATTGAAAAACGTCCTCTGCTGTATAGTCTTTATTTTCAATCCTTAATTCCTCATGGTTTTTTAATCATCCAAAATGGTTCCTCAAACAATATGTCGTCTTTATGGGCTATGTATGCTGAAAGTTTTGACATGTGTAGCATAGCATCAGATGAGAATAAACTTCACAGGCATCTTGGAGACACTAAAAGCTGGAAACTTGGGTGTTCTGCATATTATTATAAAATGTGAGCAATTCAAGAAGGAAAGCTTCTTGAAACTATACTTCATGATACATTTTCTACAACTAAGTTATAAAAAATGGAACTATTCCATTGTGTGTTCGATTCATACGGATAATTATCTGAGGGAATCGAATCTATTTATGTTGTTTTGTGCAAACTCAATCATTACCTAATGAAGAAGTACCAGCTCGTAACCTCATAAAATGTCGAAATGAAATAAAACTCAGAAAGATGCATCAACTTCCAATATCTTAGAAATAAATGTTCATCGCTTACTATACAAATTCGAGTGTCATTGTATCACACTGCACAATTATATTATTTTGTTTAACCAACGTTGTCTCTTATTTCCTCTAATCAGCATCATAGATCTTCAAACTTGAATCGATACGATTTAAAAAGTTTCCATATACCTGAATTTCTGAAGGTAACGTTCCATTGTGCTCAAATTGATGTTCCTTGATTTTTCAAGGTATATTTTTGATATAATTTACTTCGCTTATTGAACATCGGTCAGTTCTTTGACTTTAAATAATTCGACATGTTTCTCTGTTCGCTTCGAAAACTGAGTGGCGTCTAACATTTCAGACCCCCTTGAGAACTGAACAAGAACAACAACCATTGGCAGTCCATTAGACCTCGTGAAATATTTTTGCCAGGAATTTCTGTATGTATAGGATGATCTTCGGGATGATCTTATATGGTGCAGTTACAATATCTTTCTCAGTACCACAGCATGCGCTCAGGGGCACACTACAATATAGTGATTCAGATCTTCAAAACTTCTAATCATCTTTGGTACTTTTTTGTACTTATCCATGTTACAATGCTATTAGAAATTATTGTTCTGAATACCAAACTCTCGATGTAACTTTTTTGCTTCAAACAAAACATCAATTTATCATCCACGTGATGACTACATATCTCTATAACCATTCAGATTCCTATTTGTTTATGATCTCCAGTACTTACAGTAATCTACCTACGTAATTACTTCTTTTGTTTCGAACAAAATATTCCACGTGTTTATCAATAACCAATCAAATTTTTCATTATCACGGTGTCTTGTTTGTCAAACCAATTTCTGCTCACGAAAGAATAACAAACTTGTTACATATGTGATCTCTCTCTAGTCCTCATTTTTCCACTTTCGAGTTCGAGTGTCAACCTTCCTTCGTGAATTTTCGTGATATATACAGTTACTAGTATCTCTCAACATTTCACAGTGTCTGAAACACAAAACTACTCTCGAGACAATCTCAACAATCGTGATGCATATTATAAAAGCATACCTGGTTCATATTCATATATACAGCGTTGCCATATATGCGGGTTTCAGTTTTCTGAAGCCTGTTAATGAGATAGAATTGCAGGTAAGTGAATACTCTCTGTATATGCATTCAGCTTTAAGTTATACGTGGTGACAATAAGAAAATACTTGATAGGTGCTTTCTAGAATGGAAAGCTCAAATCAATTATTCACCGATTCCACAAATAGGATGATATTTCAACAAATAATTATAGAAGAATGAATCAGCTGTCACCGAGACGAAAGAATATCAACATTCCAAAGAAAATCCTTGAATAGAGGCAATCAATGATATCCTCAATTTGTCTTCCACTCGATCGTTTGAGGGTATTTAACAATGAAATACCTTTCATAGTAGAAGACAAACTCTTTGCGGACAATGATACTCAATCTCAACTGCAAAAAATTACAATTTAACAAAAAATCCCTGTTACTAAGTACATTATTTTGACATGACATTCCAACTTCCGAATAATCGACTTCTACTCTTGAAACATCTGGTATATATGGCATCCACGATGATTTCGAGGTATGGGAATAAAGTGATATTTATTCACATATCAAGCACGAAAGATGGAAAATATTTTATGAACGTATCATATGAACGCGATACAATAGCAATAAGATAACACCATTTTCTCGCACCTTCTCTTTAAACGACATTTACCCTCGACTCCAGCATTCGAATGTACCTTCATTGTTTGATCCAAATGCCTAAGTGACATTAATCTGAACATGAACCTTTAATGTACCGTAGAATGAAAAATATAATGATATGAAAACACTATATTTTCAGTAAATCTGGAATAATTATTTCAATTTCGACTCGTCTTAAGGTGGATTCATGCTACATCAACTAAAAAATTAAGAAATGAAGTCATTTGTCAAAACTGTCACTATATATAAATGTTTTTTGTCATAAATGAATGAAAATAGGTAATATAATGATGATATCATGATATAAATATTTTTAAAAAATCACAACCCAATCATTGGATGATAAATTTGAAAAAGTGACCCAGAACTCTAACCAGTCTTCTGTCCTTTGGGCTGTCCGGCAAAATATTTTATTGGTCTGAGGACTTGACGCATGCGTTTTACTGAATTGATGGAAAAAATTAATTTTTTAGTTGAATGTTGGCCATCTTTCTTAGTTTCAATTTTAGTTTTGATTACTTAATTGCATTGCATGAATACTGCCATTGCCTTACATGATTTCAACTTATTGATTTTAGTTTCAAATTCATTTAAGTTTAAATTTGTGCTTGCATGAATCCACCTTTAGTCTTTTTTCTCCTAGAATAGATGAAACTAATGAAGAGATGATAGATGCACAGTTTATGTTTTACCAACACAAGATATGGCGTCATCTAAGGTTACTTCATGACATATGACTACGGTTTGGAATCTAGTAGGCAAAGGTCTACAGTTTTTTCTAGTGCTTGTTATGATAGAAAGCTGTATCACCATCCTATATCCACCTTGGTCAGGGCCTACTACCAATCACCCTTTCAAATTACAAAAGAAGGCATTGAAAATGTTTTCTGATATAAGATATCTTCAGAGTTTCATCAACAAAGGTACATAATGTTATGTCGAAAGTTCCTTTGTTCATGAATTCAGGCATCTATCTAATCGCGAAGCAGCTTCTCTTTGTATGTGATAATAATTTTTTTTTACGAACTTCGAATACGTATGTTCTGCTCCAAGAAATTTAGAAAGTATTTTCGATAGTTTTTAATTTATCTACTTATCGAAAGACCAAGAATATAATTGATTAAATTCGCAGATTAGGAAATGACAGGATTTTTTGAAAATTCCACTTGAATAGCTGCACTTAGATTCAGCTGATACAGTTATGTAACGTCAAAATTCCAGAACATTGAACAAATTCGCGAAAAATCATCATGACTTTGAAAATGTTTTAACATATTTTCTACAGAAATTATATTTCACCAAATTTTAGGAACAATTACAGTTACATCAAGATGTATTTCACAATAGTATTGTCTGAAAATCTGAGTTCATAATTTGAACACCAATAGATTAATCAAATAAAATTTGGACATTGAAATGATTATGTAATTACCTCTACCATCTGTTGAATGCACGCCACAATGTCAGAAAATGAACAGCTGTCACATAAACCCCAGATCTGTATTGTTCCATCACAATTCACAGAATCAAGTTACATCTCACGGCCAATGATGATCATTGAATTTCCGTCGATCGTTAGTTTCTACGGATAGCATCCAATTAGATAGAGGTATCTGCCCGAGGGATATCTGGAATGGATGGAAGCTCTCCGAAATTAATTGGTTTATTTGGAGGTAGTACAGTTTTTGTCCATCGAAAGTCGAGAAATAGATCGGCCACAGTCAAGATCGAGGGTTATCGCCGCAGAATACGATTCCGATAACACTGTAAAAATAACAACCATAGTGTGCTAGCAATTAGGTAGAGGGGGTCCTAAAAAAACAGTGATCAAAATCGTTCCTCGTCTGATATATACATCATACATACAAGGTGGAAACATACAATTCTGTGAAGTCCATCGCTGATCAAGTATAACGAATTGAGACGTCAATCCCACGAGAAAAAGTTTGGTGAAAAGTTAAATGGCGGCCTCACTGAACAGCTGTCACTTTTTCTTGTAATTTATGATCCGTGATATATTTTCTAAATAGCGAACATCTGTCATTCTATTGCGAGAATTTCAATCTATTTTGATTTTCCTAGTCTCATCAATATTCCATAACTATTTGATTCTTGGAATACACTTCGCATGAAGTAGTACCTATTCAGTATTATTCTTTATATTCATTGAATAAAATAATTTGCACCTGTCCAAAATTTCTGTGAAAACACTGAAGGTATCAGCAGAACTGAAACCAATATAAAATCTCCAGCATTCTATTGTTCAATATCCTGTTGATGTCAACTGTTACGGTAAACATTGAAAATTTGGAATAGGTATGATTGGTAAACGACGAGGAGTCAAATCACAGCGTAAGAAATGGCCTACCTTGATGTTAATCTTCTTAAAGGTTTCGTAGGATTCCTCTCTGCCGCTAGGGGTTGCAACCACCTATCTCCGGTTTACTTGGAAGTGGACTGTAGTCTTCGGGGGGGATGGAAATCACACACTCAACTTCGAGAAAAGGGGTATATGCGTATTTGATACTGAGAGCCAAAATCGCGTAGTACCTTGAACGCACTTGTCTTGGTACTGAACATCTATCGACGATCGACTGAGGATCGTTCGGGGGTTTTCGGCCAGTGCCGAATTTGACTCCATTCTCGCGAAAAAATAGATATTTAATAATAAATGGATAGGATTTTCAATGAATAATCACCGGTAAATCTGCGTCACCTTCGAAGATTATAAGATACTTAATATTTTAGAAAAATTGAATTTAATAAACTTAAACTAAATTAACAAACAAAAAGCTAAGCGTAAACATTACCGCCCACCAAAATCCCTTGTAGGGATTTTAGGAATAAGATATATTGAAGGGGCATAGCTTTACCAAGGGCCTTTGAAGAAGGCCCTGAGCGGTCCGTAGAGTCGCCACCCTTATGACTCCATCTGCTCCGGGGTGCGTTTTAATAACCCGACCGGTACGCCATTGCAAGGGGGGAGTGAGTTCATTCTTGATAAGGACTAATTCCCCGATTTTGAGTTCTCGTTCTACCTTGAGCCATTTTTGCCTTTGTTGCAGAGTATGCAAATACTCGTCTTGCCATCTCTTCCAAATATCTTGCTGCAACCTTTGGATAAGTTGCCAGCGGTCCAATTTATTAATTTTCAATTGAGAAAGATCGGGTTCAGGGACACTCGTAAGAGGAGCCAAGGTAAGAAAATGACCCGGAGTTAAGACGGACAGGTCATTGGGGTCCGAGGAAAGGGGGTAGAGTGGCCGAGAATTCAGTACGGCCTCGATTTGTACGAGGAGGGTGTAGAACTCCTCGTATGTCATAACCTGAGTGCCTACAACTCGACATAAATGGGATTTCATAGATTTTATCCCCGCCTCGCTGAGGCCATTGAAGTGAGGGCTAGAGGGAGCGTTGAAAGAGAATGATATTTTCTCGTTTTCTGCAGCGTCTTGCATAAATTGAGAGAGTGCTCGGTGTGCCCCAATAAAATTGGTTCCACAATCAGAAATTAACTGAGAACAGCGGCCTCGGCGACCAATGAATCGCCGGAGGGCGGCAAGAAAGGCATCAGTGGAAAGGTCTGAAACCAATTCGAGGTGAATAGCTTTTGTGGAGGTACAGATAAACAAACATATGTACGCCTTCTGAGATTTTACGCCACGACCTTTCCCCATGGTTATATTGAATGGCCCCCCGTAGTCAACTCCCACTGATTGAAAGGGTTTCAGACGATTCACCCTGAGTGGTGGTAAGTTGCCCATGAAAGGCTGCATTGGTTTTGGGTTAACCTTGAAACATCGCACACATTTTCCGAGAATTCGCCGAATGGCTCTTCTGGAAGATAAGATCCAGAAGTTTTGGAAAACAAGATAATGTACGGTTTGGGCACCTGGATGAAGATGGCGTTGATGCACATCTTCGATCACCAGATCAGTCAATCGGTGATTCCCGGGTAGGAGAGCAGGATGTTTCTGGCCATAGGATAGACCCGAGAAGTGGAGACGACCGCCCACCCTGAGAATACCCGCTTCATCAATGAAAGGGTTTAATTTTCTAAAACTTGGGGGTAAACGACCCTTTTTTTCGATTATTGAGATTTCTTCTGGAAAAGAAATATGTTGCACCCTTTTAACTAAAAGGAAAAGAGATTTGTGCAGTTCCTCTTGAGTAAAATGTGAGTGATTTTGAGAATGGGATTTTTTCAAAGAGTTAACAAACCGAAAGCAGTAGGCAATTATTCGGGTGATTTTCTCGAGATTGGAGAACTTCTGCAAGAGAGTATCGACCCTTTCAAGAGAAAAGAAAGAGATGAGAGTTACGGTCTTCTTTTCTTCTAAATCACTCGAGTCAATAACAAGCTGCGGAGTTTTAGGCCAGGTTTCCATAGGTTGATCCAACCAGGGTGGTCCAGAAAACCACAGATTGTGATTAATCAGTTGGGAGGGAGTGAGACCTCGAGAAGCACAATCGGCCGGGTTATCTAGAGAAGGGATATAGTGCCAGTTTTCAGGTGAAACCTTATCCTGAATAAAGCTCACCCTATTGCTGATAAAGGTTGGCCACCTATGGGCTGAGGATCTGATCCATGTTAAAGCGACCATGGAATCTGTCCAGGCAAAAACTTGTTTGAAAGTTATTTTATCTGAAAAGGTGGTGATGATAAAGTCAATTAAAGTTGCCGAAAGAACTGCAGCGCACAACTCCAGGCGAGGAATGGAAATAGTTTTAAGTGGTGCAACTTTAGATTTTCCACTAATCAATCGGGTCACAATTTCACCACTCGATTTGACTAATCGAAAATAAACCGCTGCTGCATATCCTCGTTGGGAACTGTCAGAAAAGCCATGAATATCACAAACCATGAAGGAGTCAACCAAAAGTCGCGGAATTCTGAGGTTACAAATCTGAGGGAGTTCTTCGCGATATTGAGTCCATTTGTCAATAATGTAGGTAGGAAGGGCATCATCCCAGCCTAAACCGAGACTCCATAAATGTTGGATTAAATGTTTTGCAAAGAATGAGAGGGGGGCTAAAAAGCCCAAGGGATCGAACATTCGAGCGATATCCGATAAAATAGATCGTTTTGTGCAAGTTTCGTTGAGAGAAGTGACCTCGAAAGTAAAAAAGTCGGTAGAGGGTATCCATTTGAGACCTAAGATCTTAACCACATTGTCTTCTGAATCAAAGGACACAGAGGGCTTTTGCAAATCAGAGGAAGGAAACCTCTCAAGTAAAACTGGGTGGTTACTCGCCCATTTTCGGAGATGAAATCCACCTCTTCTCAATAATTCAATCAGTTCACTTTGAAGACTTTGGGCCGCCTCTAGAGTAGGTGCTCCCACGAGAACATCGTCAAGGTAGGTAGACCTTTTTAGAACTTCAGCTGCCAACGGAAAATTATTCTTTTCGTCCTCACCAAGTTGCAATAGAGTACGAATAGCCAAATATGGTGCAGCTGATACACCAAAAGTAACGACATTAAGTCTGAAATCTTGTACAGGATCTTGGGGAGAGAATCGGTACACGATTCGCTGATAGTCACGATGTCCCTCAGTAACAGCTATTTGCCGATACATTTGTTTGAGGTCTGCAGTGAAAACAAAAGGAAAACAACGAAAATTGAGGAGAAGAGCAACTATGTTCTGTTGGAGTTTTTGGCCAATGAAGAGGGTATCATTCAAAGAGATAAGTTGTGGAGATTTGGCGGAGGCATCAAAAACTACTCTTAGTTTCGTAGTACTACTGTGTGGATTAATCACACAGTGATGAGGTATATAATAGATTTTGTCAAATGTTTCAGGGGGCTCTACCGCCTCCATATGATTATTTTCAATATAGTCCCTAAGACAAGCGGAATATTCAAGATGTAGTGAGGGATTGCGTAAGAGGCGACGCTCAAGAGAATAAAATCGTCTGAGAGCTTGTGAGCGGGTGTCACCAAAATATGGTTCTGGTTCCTTGAAAGGAAGGGACACCGTATATCTTCCTGATAAGGCACGAGTGTGCGTGTTGATGAAAATATTTTCACATTGAAGTTCATCTGAAGATATAGAACTCGAGCTTGGAATATCTTCCAACTGCCAGAATGATTTTAGAGTAGCATCGAGGGGGCAATTACAAGATGTCAAAAATGAGTGAATCATTGTAGGAGGAATATTTATTTTCCCCATAATTACCCAACCGAAAATCGTATTGAGGGCTGAGGGTTCATCTTGATTTCCAACAATTTTCCCGTCGCGCAAAATCAGTGGAAATACATCAGCCCCAAGGAGTATGTCAATTGTGCCAGGGACATTAAAAGTAGAGTCTGCTAACTTTATATTAGAGAGGTGAGACCAATTTTGAGATGAAAAGGGGAAAGAGGGCATTTTGGCACAGAGTTGAGGAAGAACAGCCGCGTCGACCACGATCATAGGATGTGACATCTCTCGAGGTCTAAGCGTACAAGTCACGTGGCATGTGGTTTCTGATGTCATTTGACCAAGTCCGTGAATGGCCAATGGCATTTTTGATCTGGGCAAACCTAAACGATGCGCACATTTTTCGGTGATGAAACTAGATTGACTGGCCGAGTCCAAAAGAATGCGGCATGACTGATAATTCCCTCGGATATCCAAAACGTCCACTAGAGCCGTCGAAAGTAACACAGTTGAGGAGGGTAAGACATTCGTGAGAGTTGTTATTGGGGATGAGGAAGAATCAGCTGAGGAATGAGCTTGGTGAACGTTCTGTTGCAGTGTATCGGGAGATGCAGTGAATCGAGAGGAAGGGGTTGATTCGGCAGTAAAATGTAAGTAAGTATGATGAGATTGAGATGAACAGACCCTGCAACAAGACTTTGAAGTGCAGGTTTTTGCTGTATGTTTGAGACCGAGACAATTTATGCACCATCGAGCTTGCTTGACAAGTTCGTACCTTTCTTTGGGAGTTTTAGAAAGTTGGACATTTATAAATTGAATGTGTTGAACTACACAATGGGCACTTCTCTCCGTTGGTGTTAGTATTTGTCATAAAGGAAGATGTAGATGGAGTAACGCTTGACCTATTAACAAAGTTTGATTTTTTATAATTTCCTTGACTGTTACTCGTTTTATGAGATGATTTAGTGAAGTTGAGTGAATCGAGAGCGACACATTGAGCATCCAAAAAACTAACCAATTCATCATAAGTGGGTACCTTCGTAGATGCATGGTTCAGCTCAAATCGTTTTATCGTTTCTGGATCAAGTTTCTTGCTTAATAATTGAAATAAAATGAAATCCCAAGACTCGACAGGAAATTTCAAATTTTCTAGTGCTTTCAAATTATCAGAAAATATATCAAGTAATTGTCTAAGTTGACGAGGAGAATCTGAATTGAGTCGGGGTGCATTGGAAATCTCTTCCCAATAAAAATTCGCCAATAATCTTTTATTTTGATAACGAGAAGTCAAATTAGAGTAAGCAATTGAATAATTATCCTTAGTGAGAGGGAGATTTTTTATAAGATTTTGAGCTTCTCCAGTCACTACCGATAACAAATACTGAAACTTTTCAATGTCATTCAGACTTTTATTTTCATGAATCAGAGAGTCAAATAAATCAATAAATGTAGGCCAAGCTTTCAAGTGTCCATTGAATAGAGGTACATTCAATTTGGGTAATCTAACATTTGATTGAGAAATATCACGGGAAATATCTGCTGGAGCAGGCTGTTGTTCGAAAAGATCATAATAAATGCCTTTTATCCGATAGAATTTCTTGTCAATATCTAGACGAATTTCCTTTTCAGGTTCAAATTGCGGTTCATCCTGAATGGCGATAGTTTGAAGAATCTGGTTGTGATGCTCATTGAAATCCTGATATATAGAATTAATCGCAGAAAATCTTATTTTCAGACTTGTATGAAATGATGAGTCATCAACAGCATACAATGCGATTTGATAGATTTCATCTATACGTTCTATGGCTAGTTCTCTATAAGCGCGGTGTTGTTTGAGTTTATTAGACATAGTTTCAAGTTCAATGAAACAAGAGAAAATGAGGATATTCAAATTGAAATACGAATCAGTTGAGAAAGATTGAACGAGTCAACAACCCAGCCCAGATGATATTCTCCCAAATTGTTTTGACAAATTTCGGAATCTCCTCAGCAAAAAGTGCAGATCGATGAGCGATAAGGAGACTGCAAAAACGGACGAAATTTGTGTATGAGATGGTATGAGCGATAAGGTCACGCACTAATGATTGAAAGAAAGGAATAAATTGAAGGTGATTATCGAGATAATTCAATTGAAAATCTATATATTGAGAATGGAAACGTATTAAATGTGTGAAATCCGGCTTGAAGTGAACCAAAATGTTACGGTAAACATTGAAAATTTGGAATAGGTATGATTGGTAAACGACGAGGAGTCAAATCACAGCGTAAGAAATGGCCTACCTTGATGTTAATCTTCTTAAAGGTTTCGTAGGATTCCTCTCTGCCGCTAGGGGTTGCAACCACCTATCTCCGGTTTACTTGGAAGTGGACTGTAGTCTTCGGGGGGGATGGAAATCACACACTCAACTTCGAGAAAAGGGGTATATGCGTATTTGATACTGAGAGCCAAAATCGCGTAGTACCTTGAACGCACTTGTCTTGGTACTGAACATCTATCGACGATCGACTGAGGATCGTTCGGGGGTTTTCGGCCAGTGCCGAATTTGACTCCATTCTCGCGAAAAAATAGATATTTAATAATAAATGGATAGGATTTTCAATGGATAATCACCGGTAAATCTGCGTCACCTTCGAAGATTATAAGATACTTAATATTTTAGAAAAATTGAATTTAATAAACTTAAACTAAATTAACAAACAAAAAGCTAAGCGTAAACATCAACTGAACTCATATTCTTATTCAGGAGAAGCATTTCTTAAAAATTTCATTCCCCTTCATCATATATTCTTTTTTCTCCACAGATTTTTGACAACATTCAAATCAGAATGAACATAATTATGTTCCTGAAAAATTCTGTCTCCTCAAACCTCAAATTAAAAAATAATATTAAGGTGCACTAGAATATTTTATCACAGGATAATTATTGTAAGAGATAGAATGCATTCTTTATTTAGTTTTGTCATGATTTCAAGATTGATAAAATATATAAGATCCATGTATTCACAGTTCCAAAATTGAAAAAAAATCAAAATGGATTGTAATTCCCGCCAGATGACAGCTGTCCGCCATTTAAAAAGTACATCACGGGGCTCAAAACACAAGAATAAGTGACAACCGTGAGAAGCCGCTATTTAACTTTTCACCAAACTTCTTTCCGTGGGATTGGTCAATTATTATGTCAGTTTCGTTTAGACGACTTGATCTCAAAATACAGCGTTTTTTCAGAAGCAGAACTCTAAAAATATAAACAATAAATCATGACAGGTTGAATTCATGTGCTCTGTACATCATGAGAAACTTTTGGGGTGTGACCGACCTTTTGTGGAAAGAAGGGTACAATCATCCGCAATTCCATGGACCATCAGGCAGGATCGCAGCAGAAACAAAGTTGGTACAAAAACAGATCCTTGTGGAACACCTGCGTTGATAGCCATTTCATCTCAGGAGATGCCTTGAATAACTATATTGAATGATCCATTTGGAAGAAAAATTGATGTTCATCTATCTCAAATCGAGTTTATGGTTCTCAACACCATAATATTTCTCGAAATTGAAGCTATAAAAACATACAATACATCGATTCTCATCTATAACCTACTAAGTTGAAATCGTTCAATACTCATCGATAATTAATATCGGTGAATCTTCGCCAAAAATTCAAACATCTGGAATAGAGAACTCTTAGAGCAGATTTCATGAAAGTCGGAATTTTTTTATGATGATTTTTGTTTTTCTTAACTGAAATTCAAATATTTGAAAAGTCACTTTTTTTCTATCAGTACTTGAATGGTTTATATGCTGCAGAATATCTGTTATTTCAATGAGATTATCAATTCGGAGGTCACAAATTCTAATATGCCAACCTACAGATCAGGCTCTCAAGATATACATATTCCACTTCACATTTGAGTTGAGACAAATTGGATATCAAAATAGTATATTATGATACAAGTTTTACAAGACGCTATTTTGTCGCACGCGTTGTTTGGAGTACGACGAGCGAAGCGGGGAGTGCTCCAAGTGAACAAGTGCGACAACGTGTCTTAAAACGTGTGTCATATGCAATATTTTCTGTTTTGAATTGTTTTGAAGAAAAAAATGGATTTAATATCGATGAATAACAGAAAAATCTTCGATTGGTAACAATGATGACATTAAAATAATTAATATCTGACGCCCAAGCGTAAAGAACAGTTTGCAGTTGAGCGATTTTGATTATTGCAATACCCTGCGGTGAAAAATTCAATGTTGTTATTGTTTTTATTGGTCAATTTGAATCAAATTACACTCTGAATTGAAATTTACCAATTGAAACATTGAGTTTTTAACTGCTAATATCACCAAATCCAAATCGCTCAGAAGTAAACTGGGCCTAACTCTTCTGACTTTCATTTGACAGTTCGATTGTACCAATCTCTGAATAATGAGAATTGCGAACCGAAATAGAGGCTATTTCGACACGCATTTACGTTGCACAATGACTTCATTATACAACCAAAATAGAAAAAATCATAATAATAGAATAGATTGCATGAAGCTTGTTGTTATGCTGTGTTATTTCGAGTACGAAGACCTGATGGTGTTGTGGCAGTGAATTTTAATTGTGATAAAAAATACTCAGACTCTATGTGTTTATTGGGAGTTTCTTTGTTAGTAAACTTGAAACACACAAATTTGTTTTTTTTTCGAAAATAATTTAGGAAAATTGGCCTGTGATGATTCTGTTTGGAGTATACCCAGTGGGCACACGTACGTTGAAAAAACGTTGACAAATGGTTGAGTAACCAACCGTTGAAAGCTGGTACAAATGTCGCGGGAAATAACGTTTAATCGTAGAGAAAATCATATCAAAATTCAACGTTATTTTTTACGTATAAATAAAATAGAATTATAACGTTGACAAATCGTTCAGTAACCAACCGTTGAAAGCTGGTACAAATGTCGCGGGAAATAACGTTTCATCGTAGAGAAAATCATATCAAAATTCAACGTTATTTTTTTACGTATGAATAAAATAGAATTTATGGAGCCGTTGAAATGTAACGTATATTTATAATGATTCGAGCACGTGCTTTCAATGTGTAATTATAACGTATGAACATAATATATTAGATTATATGAATATTACGTAGTTTTCCTACCTCATTCACAATGCCAGAATCTGTTGATTAACCCTAATTTTTCACGTTGTTTTTCAACCTGATTTATAACTTTATAATTAATTTAAATAAAAACGTTTTATTTCACCTAGTTCATAAGGTTGAACCGAACCCCATTTTTGACGTTGAATTGAATCTCGATTATAATGTTAAATTCAACCTTATTTATAACGTTGAATCAAACCTATTATAAAACGTTGAATTAAACCTAATTTATATCGTTATATTCCACCTAAATTTCAACATTGTATTCCATTAAATTTTCAACGTTGAATTCAACCTAATTTATTTCGTTACATTCCACCTAAATTTCAACATTGTATTCCATTGAATTTTCAACGTCAAATTCAAGTCAGCAGAGTTCGTGTTTTTTAACCATATTCATCACGTTTTCTTCAAGTTATTTCTCTATGCTATCTCATAACCAATTAGTGACGCATTTTCATAGGAATTTTCATCTCTTTTTGTTCGGATAATTTCTAGCTAATACATTGATGCAAGCACTTCAGTGACAAGTGACATATAATTGTTGTATTCAATGAAGTCACATATTATTGATACATGATACATTGAAATTCACAAATTATTTCTGAACCCAGTTAATGATATAAAAAAAAATGTTCTTTAAATTCATTACTCTTCAATAATTTCAAAACATTATCCATCAGTCAATTCAACCATGTACCCAAGAAATATATGATAAAAAAGCAAAATCAATTATGTAATGGGCGGGTAGATTCAGGATTGACAATCAAATATGAACAAATATTTATTATTTTGATTTTTTATTTTAATATTCACTTAAATTCATACTCATTTCAAATGAAAAAAAAATCAATCATTCGTGGATTTCTTTCCCTTGTTCAGCCTTGCGGAGGCAAATTTCAGCCACTCTTTAATGACATTAGATAGCTTGAATTCGTCTATATCTTTAGCTGGATAAGCATTCTTCACAGCAGCTGAAAATATAATTTTCAGAATATAGTTGCGCATCAAGGAATGCATCAACTTGTATCCATTATGTTATGGCTGAAACGTGAACTTCAACCAACATCTTGAGAGAACTGTTTGGATATCATCCTAATTCAGTTATTATCAGAATAAAATGCTGGTATCTTCAGCCGAGTTTTTGTTTCAGACACAACAAAATTATTCTTCAAAGGTAAAAAATATTTTTTACCTAACACCAAGTCCTTTGTTTTTAGCTTTTCGAATGGAAGTTTGTCCCTCCCTTTCCAATTGAACTGCCGTGCCAACTCATTGGATAATAGGTAGCTCAATATTCTTCTAGTATGGCTCTCTGTACCAGAGCCACCAAGACTGGATAATCTTCTCACCTACAAAAAAAAACACTTTTTTCAAGATTCAAGTATGCCAACTTGTCTTTCAAAAGAAGTACATCAATTATAAAAATACCATTGTTGATGGTTATTTTCTTTGACAAATCACTAGATCTTAATCATTTTATTTGAAAATGATAATTCAACAAATGTTTCATTTTCCCAAGAAGATCTGGATTTCGTGTGTTCCCCAAAAATATCCCAACATTAAAGAAGAATTTTTCATTGCAGCAATATTATATATAAAAATATCAGCTCACCATGTAAGTCCAGAAATCCAAATCATTTCTAAGTCTAGACTCAAATTCCTGAAAACTGATGAGTAGGTAGAATGGAAAATCAGGTAAATTGTCTGGTGGTATCAATTTATCTGATTCAGTCAGACTGGTTCGCCTATTCATTTCTGCAAGCAGAATTGAGTGTTGGTTTACACAAGCTGCAATCCGGGTGAGTGTTGACAAAACGATTTTTTCAAACTCTGAAAAAAAACATAAAATCAATAATGAAATGATTCAAGTGTGAAAAAATGCATGTTTAGGCGGAGAGTATGGAAGTTCTGAAAAGTGATGCTATCATTGGCATTTCGTTTTTTTTTGAATTTGGAAGTTGATTATTTTTCTGAAGAAAGTGTGACGAAAGTGTGTGCTTTATGTTTTTGGTAATCACCAAAAGCTTTTCAGAAAATTGAATTTTCTTTACAATAGAAATATCGAGTCAAAAATGAGAGAAATTAACAATACGTCTTTACTGTGTGAAGTCTGTCGAATCTGTTGAGAACAGGCCGGTGGATTGCTCAAATCTTGGAAGGTGAAATATGAATCTGCATCCGTCAGCGGTCTCAGCATTTCCCGTGAGAACATGATAGCTTATGGTGAAAAGATACATAATTTGTGTGAATTATACAGGGTGATTCATTGGGAATTGCACATACTGTGAGGGTATATGGAGGACTACATGGTGCTTCTAAATAACCCATATTTTATGGGTCTATCGTTCTTTATAACAAATATACAGGTTGGTTTCTTGATTTCTTCTATAAAAAAATCTACATTATGAAGGTACATACCAGAAAATAAAAAAACTAGAATTTTTTATATCTGCGTCTAATAATTATTTTTTATTATAATAAACACACGTTATCATAATTTTTCTACACATTCAAGTTGTTTGAAAAGTTAGTAATTTATATCAATAATTGGTCCTAAGTTCGGACATATTCCTCTCGTTTTTCAATAAGGTTGGATCAGAAAAATAAAAAATAGTTGATATATGGATCAATGCTGGAAAAGTACCACTTAAAGAATTTTTTTTAATTGTGTGCCACCTCAATACCGAAACATCTAGATTTATAATAATAATAATGATAATAATATATTCAAGATTGGATTAAGTTACTATAGAGCCCCCCCTGTAGGGTAAATAAATGACTCAAGTTAATCAGTAAATAAGTTTCATAAGGAATAACCAAATTCAAATTAGTAATTTCTTTCTTTTTCCAACCTTGTAGATGAAATTTCAAAACATTGATACACAGGATGTTGTTTGGACTCGAAATAATATGGTTATTAATTTTCAAAAGGCCGGACCTGAGAATGAGTTATTATGTTAATCAACACCACTGTGGGCAAAACACATACGTACCAAATACTACATAAATGTATAGGGTGGTTCATAAGTTATGACTTATTAAAAAAATTGGAAAATAGAGAAATCAACCTATATCTTGATTATGAAGAATGAATGAATTTTTTTCCAAACCCCAAGTGTGATATAGATTGTTGAAAACAGATTTCCAAGGAGAATCTTGACATGCAATAAAATATATGTTCCATAAGAAAACAAATAACTTCGATTTGCCACGACTTTTTTGGATATCCAGTATACTTTATAATAATTTTAAAATTTGGCCTTTATCAATATACAGACTACTGAATTGACAAAAAATTCCAAAGTTTTGCCGTTTCGTCATAAATATTCGTCGCGTTAGTCGTAATACTAAAAAAATGCTCATATTTACCAGAGTTTCGTGAGGATGAAGTATCATGGATAGCATTCATAGAGCTGCTGGATAGACCTGATGTGTGCTGTGAAGATGATCCTCCATCTGAAACGGAACTGGCTTTTGATGCTGGTGTATGTGAAGGAGAGTCATTTTTATAGAAATCAAGCCGCACTCTCTTGGCAACTCCACCTTCGGCGATTGAAGAGGGAGAATTACACATATGGAGTTCTTCAGATGCCTCTGATATGGCAGGAACTTTTATAGGTGATGAGTTTTCAGAGTCAATTGATTCATCTGAATCATTCAAAATATTTTTTTTGGACCAATGTTCTGGTTGAATCAGTCGACTCATAATTATCAGTGATTAATCTATTTAAATGCTGTTCCGCTTCTTCATAAGTAGCTGAAAAACAGTATAGTTAGATGAAAATGTAGTGCATAATATATTGTAATGTGTCTTACCACTGGTGAAATGATTTTTTACCCTATAAATGGGCCAACTTTTCTTGAAAGGGGTGAGACTTTGAACGAATTGTTTGAAAGGTACTTTATTGGTCCGAATCGGCCAATAACACTTTGTCTGATTCTTGAGCAGCCAACAGCCAACAGCACAACAGAAATTTCTCCAGTTGACTCATTTTCGGAATTTATGAATTCCACAACAGCAAACATGGTTTTACTAATGAAGATTGGGGAATTCATAATGGTTGAGAGGAAAAGCAGCAAAACCTTCTTTGAATGGTAAAATCATACATTTGTGTGCAATGTCACTTATATTGAGTGTTATTGCCATAGTACCATTGATTTTCTTCACATAAAAAATACCTAATTTTCTTGACTCTAAAGGATATTTATATAAATCATCATAGTATGAGAAAAGTTCTCCTTCAATTAAATATGTACCTTCAATACACCTGATGAATTTGATCATACATATTTTCCTTGATTTCAACATAACACAGTTGTCTGGTTTGAATTTAGATAGATATGTATCTTTGAATCGCAATCCTTTACAATCATAAGAAATAATTTTTCCTTGTGCATTATAAAGCGAATTATACAATTCCTTTGGTTCAATCTCTGAAGTTTGTTTGGACTTTGAAAATTCTGAGAGGTTATTGTCCTGTTCATGAATTCTTCTATGCAGCTGCTGTAATGGTTTATTTGCAGAGTGTAGTTTTCTCTTTAAATAATTCATGTAATTTTCAAATGGAAAACAAGAGAAATCATTAATTGTGCCATACTTTTCAACATCAGCAACCAAGTGAATCAAATTATGTACATTAAAAACTACAAAATCTCTTCCAAACACCTTAGCTGATTCGATAACAAATTTTTTGAGACATTCATCTGCAACAGCAATATATTTATTTACCAACTCCCTGCCAGTCAAAATGAAAATAGCACAATGTAGATAAGATATTAACTTGTACTGAGCACTGTTTACAGCATTATGAAAGATTACAGGAAATGTGTACATGATGAAAAGTTTGAATTCTGTTGCCTTCCACCTTCGAATTTCCCTAAAAGTTCTACATTTTCTCGGAAAGTCAGATGTTATATACCCATGTACAATAGAGACTTTTTCTTCAATTTCATTCCTGATTTTCTGTGATAACTTGACACTAGAACTATCAAAATAGTAATTCACTAAGAACCGTTTTACTACACCCAAGTACAGTAAGTGCATGGGGTCTAAAGGAAACTGAGTTACTAATTTTATATTTGCATTCAGAAGGGGACTTTTTCCCTTGATATATTCACATGTTGGATCATTCAGAAAATCTTGATCTGATTTCGGATCAAACAGTACAAGTTCGTTTTGTGCATATATAATTCGATGATTTTCGTAAATACCAACAATTTGGCATTTCTCGCAACCCATTTTTGAAGTGTGTCCAACAGTTTGGCGTAAATAACTCCTAGCAGGGGCGTCACAAATAAAAAAAAGAATATCAAATTTGTATTCATTCCCACTATGATTTATCCCATTTTGCTTCAATAAGTTGACTTCTTCCAAAAACTTATATAAATAAGTATTCAAAGGATCTGGTTTGCCATTTCCACAAAATAAAGCAATGGTAAATGGGGAATTGTCAGTTAAATCTGAGCACATGCCTAGAATAGGATACAATTCTGTAGAACTACTTTTGAAAAGAGGCAGGCCATCAATGTTGACTTGTATTAAGATAGTTTGCACATTTTCCTTTATACCATAGTTCAATTTATTAAGAAGGTTATTTTCAATACCAAAATAGTGCATGTCCCCATTATTCAATCTGATGAGTTCGGTTTGTCGAGGAGTTCCCATAAGGGTTCGAAAATCTTTAGGGAGAAATGTTAAAACTGGGTTGAGTATGGATAATAATGAAGTAGTAGAATTGCGAGTCACATTATATCTATTAACCCATTCTCTGAGCTTGTTTTTTATATCTATAGCAAAATTATAACGTTGAGGTCACACGTTATTTTTCAGTCCAGAACAAACGTGTTTATCAAACCATCCATCAACTTGATGTTTGAAAATAACGTTTGCTCAAACGTTGGAATTCAACGTTCTTTTATTATGAACAAAATACGTAAAATTTCAATTCAATCTCACCCATTGGTTAAAAAATAGTTTATGATTTGGATTGATTATAACGTTGAGGTCACACGTTATTTTTCAGTCCAGAACAAACGTGTTTATCAAAATATCCATCAACTTAATGTTTGAAAATAACGTTTGCTCAAACGTTGGAATTCAACATTGTTTTATTATAAACAAAATAGGTGAAATTTTGATTCGATCTCAACCATTGGTTTAAAAATAGTTTATGATTTGGGTTGATTATAACGTTCAGGTCACACGCTATTTTTTAGTTCAGAACAAACGTGTTTATCAAAATATCCATCAACTCAATGTTTGAAAATAACGTTTGCTCAAACGTTGGAATTCAACATTGTTTTATTATAAACAAAATACGTGAAATTTTGATTCGATCTCAACCATTGGTTAAAAAATAGTTTATGATTTGGGTTGATTATAACGTTGAGGTCACACGTTATTTTTCAGTCCAGAACAAACGTGTTTATCAAACCATCCATCAACTTGATGTTTGAAAATAACGTTTGCTCAAACGTTGGAATTCAACGTTCTTTTGTTATGAACAAAATACGTAAAATTTCAATTCAATCTCACCCATTGGTTAAAAAATAGTTTATGATTTGGATTGATTATAACGTTGAGGTCACACGTTATTTTTCAGTCCAGAACAAACGTGTTTATCAAAATATCCATCAACTTAATGTTTGAAAATAACGTTTGCTCAAACGTTGGAATTCAACATTGTTTTATTATAAACAAAATAGGTGAAATTTTGATTCGATCTCAACCATTGGTTAAAAAATAGTTTATGATTTGGGTTGATTATAACGTTGAGGTCACACGCTATTTTTTGGTTCAGAACAAACGTGTTTATTAGAATATCCATCAACTTAATGTTTGAAAATAACGTTTGCTTAAACGTTGGAATTCAACATTGTTTTATTATAAACAAAATACGTGAAATTTTGATTCGATCTCAACCATTGGTTTAAAAATAGTTTATGATTTGGGTTGATTATAACGTTGAGGTCACACGCTATTTTTTGGTTCAGAACAAACGTGTTTATTAGAATATCCATCAACTTAATGTTTGAAAATAACGTTTGCTTAAACGTTGGAATTCAACCTTCTTTTATTATGAACAAAATACGTAAAATTTCGATTCAATCCCACCGATTGGTTAAAAAATGGTTTATGATTTGGGTTGATTATAACGTTGAGGTCACACGCTATTTTTTAGTTCAGAACAAACGTGTTTATCAAACCATCCATCAACTTGATGTTTGAAAATAACGTTTGTTCAAACGTTGGAAACCAACATTCTGTTATCATAAACAAAATACGTATAATTTTAATTCAATATCACCCAGTGGTTAGAAAATGAGGCACAATTTTGTTTGATTATAACGTTTAGCTTACACGTTTTTTTTCAGTTCGAAACAAACGTGTTTTCACCCGAATCCATATACTTCGCGTTTGAAAATAACGACTTTCAAACCTAAGTATTCAACATTTACTCCTCAGTAATTTGAAACGTTAATTAGACGATTAATAACAACTATTGGTAGTGGAATCGTTAAGACTGAAGGTTAATTAAACGTTTTCTGCGAACGTTTCAAAAACTCCCCAACATAAAGTATTTTCAACATAAATTTTCAACGAATCGTTGAAAAATTACGTTGAAACTATGTTTATTAAAACGTGTTTGGTATAACGTTATTATTATAACCAAAATGACAACGTTGAAAAATCAACGGGTAACGTATATTTCACCCATTTCACGTTGAATAAACGTTGAATCACCGTATGTGTGCCCACTGGGTATTCATCTTCGTCACAATGCGAGCACTATACCCTAGTGAACAAGATGTGACTTCTCATCTGCTCTTCACTGTGTAGATTGAATGTTATTGCCATGAGGAAGGATTCTGCTGAATTATGACCAGGCAAGAGGTGGGAGGAAAAGGGTTAAAATGTCGAGAGACTAATGGCATGTTAGACGTTGGAGTCAGTCTTGAACTTTTCATTGTCGTTTGTCGGCGGAAAGTGGCACTGGAAAAAGATTTATAGTTGTAGGGTGGAAAATATCTTCGAACTAAGGAGAAAAAGAACTATACGAAGTGGAAACAAACTTTCAGTTTGTATTCATCTGGAAAGTAATCGGTAAATTCTATTTCTCTTACCTGCACTGGAAGCTTATAGAAACCACGGAATTCGTGAGAATTCTTAGTAAATTCACACAAAACGGAAAATACGGAAGCAATCATTTTGATTCCTATAGTGTACATTCAGTCGAATTTCCACAATTATATATTCTTGTGAATGGAACTATAATTTGCAAACGAAAGCTTTCATCATGTATGGTTTGAAATCACAATCTTGTTAAGCTTTCTTCTGAATAAATCTCTAAATACTTGTCCCGTACAGAACTGTATGGATGATAGTACACTTCATAACGAAACGTTGGAGCGAACTATTCAATAAACAAGATCCTGATTGAGTAAAATATATTCAGAACAAATTTGCAAAGCGTACAATTTTCATGAGATATTGAATTTGGTATGAGTTCATTACATTGTCATTTTGTTTCAATCATTGCAAAAGATTTAACGATAGGAGCAATTGAAAAATTCACCTTTCCAAGATATATCCAAAGATGTTTTTGAAATAATTTGAGTTATACAGATCCCTGGTCCCCGCTGGTCCCTTTTAGAGGGTTCGTTTTTCAATATTACCATTTCTTATTCAACTGAAAATATACCCCAAAAACCACAAACATATTCGGAAAACTAAATGAGTAGTTCTGCTACTGAGTAAACACCTCCAGTGGGAGCACCAATAAAACTTACATTAGTTATTCACACCATCATAAACGGCTTATTCTACAAACGGTTAACAAAGTCGCCTTTGATTCTTCCAAATCTCAACACAAAGTTGACATTTCTCGAGAAATGTCAATAAGTGACAGCATTATTGCCGCCCGTGCGAGGAAATAATCTAATTGAGTGACAGCATTTTCACTCGCATCCATCATTGTTGAAAACGAACTAATTATTCTGTTGCATGGTGGAAAATAATATAGGGACAGTGAATTATCAAACAAACCTCCTGATGTATCATAAACTACGAACATTGTAAAATATGAATCTCCTACCAGAGAAATCGAAGAAAACTATGAATGCTAAATATCAAAGGAAGTATCCTCAACTTGTCATATTTCTTCAAAAAACTGTCCGTTGAATATAAAGCAAATATAAGTTCGACTATATTATAAATGTGGGATAGACATAACTTTTCAAGTAGCCTCAATAGCTGCCAGCCCGGATTCGATCCCTGGGTAGTGCAATTTGTTTTTCAATGTACCAGTCATTTTTCCTTTTATTATTCATAAAGTGGAGATGATCATTAAAATAGGCAACTATTGTTAGTTGTAGTGAACTGAAGTGGGTTCGAGTACTCTTAATTGAATAATAATGCTGGGGAGCATTTGTTTGATATTTTTCGTGTACACAATTCATACTTTGATAATCATTCGAGTGTTCTCTGTTAATGGACTATTTATATAGGCTCTTTTTCAGGATGCAAAATCAGTTCAGGAAGATGAAATGGGAGAAAAGTAAACTCACCGGCAGGGATCAGAAATTATTCAGCTTTTAAATTATCGAGCAGTCCTGCACCCCTTGCTTGATTATGATGAGATTAAAATAATCAATTGTAATTCAGGCTTTGGTATCCAGACCAACCCCTCAACTCATGTTGGATCACAAATTAATGGATAGAAGCTCCGATCATACCATACCAACAATAATACACTCGATTAGTGAATATTAGTCGAATCAGTGATTCAAGAAATTAATGTCATTTTTGTACATGAATAAACTAATTGGAAGCTCAGTTTCAAGAATCAGTTGATTAAACAGGGTCATCAGCTGGGCAAAAATTTTTTTAATAGAAGATTGTTCATTTCTAGATAACAACTCGAATATGGGTATCCAAGGTTGACCGACTGATGACTAGGCTCAATAAATCGGCTCAATATTCAGAGGCATCTCGAGGCATTTCAAATATCGGAGACAGAGACAGAGAAATATCGGGATATCTATCGAATAATGAACTTTTTCATTGAATATAATATAAATTGGATATGAAGGTATGTATGATCCTGATACAAATTATACCCTGTATTGTATTGTTCCTATAGTTTGGATCAAGGTGGATATAGGATGGTGAAAAAGCTCTTCGATTGTTTCTGCGAAAAACTTGTAGACCGTTTGAGATGGTAGTAATGTTTCCACGACTCGAATGAAGATGGCGGTAAGATCGATTATCGAAAAAGATTTCTGTTGCTCATGTATTTCTGTGGTTCGCATCTGACAGACGTGAATTGAAACGACATTAAAACAATAAATTTTCGATAAATCTTGAATGAATATTGATATTTTGACTCTTCTCAATCATTTTTCATCTAGAACAGATGAAACTGATAAAAAGATGACGGATGCAGAGTTTCTGTTTTACCGACACAAGGTATGTCGCCATCTCTGATAACTTCAGGAAATATTACTACGGTTTGAAATCAAGTAGGCAAAGGTCTACAGTTTATTCTAGTGCATGTTAATAGGAAGCTGTTTCACCATCCTATATCCACCTTGGTTTGGATGATATGTCAGAAAGGTGATGATTGATTTGATTGATAAATAAACGTCCTTCAGACAAAAGTAGTTGGATTTTTATTGAATCTAGATCAATCTTGACCGTCCGAACACATAATTCGGACATTTTTGGTGACCAGTTTAGCAACGTGCATGGATGAAAAATACCAAGAAACCCATATATTTGTGCCAAAGCATGCTCACACAAGATTGTTAATGAGACATTACCATGAGAAATTTCGGCATAGAGGAGTTGAACTGATTTTGAACGAATTACAACAAAAATTTTGGACAATACACGGTTGAACAGCCGTGAAATCCATATTTGCGAATTGTTTGATTTGTAAAATTGATAGAAGTAAACCTGAACCACCCATGATGGGTCAAATTGCCGCAGTTGAGGATGTAGGTATGGATCATTTTAGACCAATCCTCGTCAAAATAGTTCGTCGACAAGAAAAAAGATGCATGTCCGTGAGAGCCATGCACCTAGAAATTTCGCACACCTTGAATACTGACTCTGCAATCATGGCAATATTAAAATTAGCTGCAAGAAGAGGGAAACCAGAAACTATCTATTGTGATAACTTCAGAGCTGCATCTAAGGAAATTCAAAAAGATATGGAAGATATTGACACTTCTGTTATACAAGATACCATGTCATCGAAGGGAATTCAGTTCAGATTTAATCCTCCTGCAGCACCTCATATGTCTGGAGTTTGGGAAAGACTTAAGTATAGGATCTGTGAAAAAAGTTGTTGGAAGAGTACTCTACCAACAGCCATTGAAAGAAGAAACACTACAGACCTATTTTGCTGAAGCTGAGTTTATAATAAATTCTAGACCCTTGACGAGAGTATCTGGAGATCCTGCTCATCTCGAAGCCCTGACGCCCAATCATTTTTTGATCGGCTCTTCGAAAGGGAAAAGTTCACAAGTATTCAACTTTCCAGATGGTGATTGTTTGCGGATGAAATGGAACAGGACTCAATCCTTGATAGATTCGTTCTGGAAACGTTGGGTGAAAGAATATTTACCCACACTCACAAAAAGAAACAGATGGACAAAAGATCACAAATCCATTCAAATCAACGATATGGTGATTTTAGTAGATGAACTTAGATATACATGGAGGTTAGGTATATAGATATACATGGAGGTTAGGAAGAATTATCAACGTTTATCCAGTTTCGGATGGACGAGTACGAGTTGTGGACGTGAAAACGTCTACTGGTGAATACCGAAGACCTGTTACAAAAATTTGTCGTTTAGAGCTAGAGGAAAGTTAATTCTCCTAGCAGGGTGGAGAAATGTATGATCCTGATACAAATTATACCCTGTATTGTATTGTTCCTATAGTTTGGATGATATGTCAGAAAGGTGATGATAGATTTGATTGATAAACGTCCTTCAGACAAAAGTAGTTGGATTTTTATTGAATCTAGATCAATCTTGACCGTCCGAACACATAATTCGGACAAGGTATAACTACAATAAATTCAAAAAGCGAATTGTACAGAAATGTTGAAGGAAGGATAGCTAACTAGCTGTGTGTTTTCCAGACCGTAGCAAGGCTTTTGATACAGTTAATATTTCAGAGGCATCAAATTTTTTTACGACGTAGGGTCCGATGAACGAGTTTGTAAGCGAGACATCACCGTTTCAGGATATGTTTAGGTGCCGCACTCCAAATATGGGAACAGTATTCCAGGACAGGTCGGATCGGTGCCTTATAGATCATAAACAGCTGACTGGGAGTGGAATAGCTCTTGGCTCGTAACAGAAATTTAAATTTTTGGGATGCACTTCAGGTAATGGACCTCACGTGATTTTCCCAAGAAAGGTTATTGCTGATAGTAACGCCAAGCATCGAAATGGATGACTTCAATGGTATGGTTACTCCTGACTGAATTATGTTGGGCACAGTGAGATCGGCTTTTCTAGAGAAAAGACATATGCTTGTGTTTTGTTTGCATTGAATACTACCAGGTTATCAGATCCCCACTCGAGAATTGTTGCTAAGTCCATATTTATTTTGTTAACATTTCTTTCTCGTTCATTTCTGGTTTGACGGGCCAATAAACTAAGGTACTATCATCCGTCAAGTCACGATATACAATCTTTCTATACTTCTATACATATTTCGATATTATTCTGTATCTAATGTCTTCATGTTTTCACTTTTCCACCAGTAAAATATGTTTTTGGCTGTTACCTTCTACCCCATATCCCAGATCATCATTTTCCAGATACGAAATGAGATTGGCGCTAGCACTTCAGAAAGTTTCCCTTGGCTTATGGTGAATTCCCTTCATTGTTTTGGCATTCATATATTCCGGTTCCGTCCGGAGTTTCTAAGCTGTCTGTGTGCTAGCAAGATACCGCATTAACAGGTGGCTGTTTTGAAAAATTTCTTCATGCATCGATCACGATATGACTTTTGGTAGAAATAACCATATCAGTCAGTGAACTGATCTAGATGCATTGTTCTGTTCCATAAGACGTATTTCAAAGGTCTGCATCATCGTTTACATTTTTTTTATGTTCTGGTTCTCAAATTGTGGATGTTCAAACTGATTGTATAACAGTGAAACATTGTCGAAATTAGCTGGTGATAATGTAATGTTCAGATAACATCGTGATACTTGAAGATTCGTTGATACAAGATTCATCAAATTATCTTTCATAGCCATTATAAACATCCAATTTGGAATATATAGTTGGTGACGCTATTGATTATTAAAGAATAATTAATTAAAGCGGAAATAATATACATATCATTATCGGATCAAACATATCATTCTCGGATCAAATTGAGTCTCAGGCATGAAATATTCATTCCTTCCTATGCATATTCGAGTAGGAATTCCTTCCTTCTTGTAAACTTCGTTCAGTTCGTATAGATTCGATCATAACCTATAATCTCATTTCGAAGTTGATCATGGGTGATGTGTGCAATAAAGGTTTATAGGCTAACTTTACCTATCTGTTAACTCAACGATTTTGATGATGAAATGATCAATGTCCATCTACATGACTGAAACTTGGACTTCTCGTCCATAATCCAATCGACTCGTCGTCCATTCGCATTCCTCCTATATATACCACAATCCCGGCAAAGCGACCGAAATATCCAACTATAATTATTAGTCTCAGAACGGAACGAATGGGGTGAAGGAAATTCCTCAGATCTCTTCGATCGACTTCAAAGACGTCCCTTCCATGTCGTCAATCTTCACCTGAACTGGAAGACGCGAGTGGAATTTAAATATCTTAACCAAACCGAGCATCGGAGTCACCGTTCGCCTTCCAGCCTTTGTGGATTCTTGTGTCTTGCTCTGATTGTTGCCAAGGGACATAGAAGTTATGTCATTTCGTCATGCTCACACTGCTCAAATCTGATTTGAGCAGTATTTGGCTGTTCGTTCGTAATGGGTAATTGATCAGAGCAATTTATTTAGAGCAGAAAAACCATGTCAGTTCGATCAAGCAATCTCAAAAATCAGACATAAATTATATATATATATATATATATTTCATCAAATATGGAGTTTTCTTTTCTTCATTACATTCATATTTTCTTCAGTTGTATTATTTCCAGAAACACATGACTGTTTCACATAGTGGGTATGCTTCTCGTGCTTGGCTAAATTGCCTATTGATTCTCTATAGTTCCCTACATAATTGTTCATATCATTCACATATTTTCTTTCCATTCATAGAATAGAACTCAGCATTAAATTTATTATTTGGAGCCGAAAAATTTAATTAATATTGGAAAGAGGTCGGTCAACTTTTTTCAATATTATTTCAATTTGCGATAGAATGTATATAGAAGACATACTGGTACCAATCCCAAGACAAGAACGTCACTGAGCTTGGGCAAAAATGTAACGGTATTTCAAACAGAAATTTTGGCAATTCACCACCTTGCTGAGGAGTTGATCAGGCAAACATTTCAAGGAAAAACAATTGCCATTTACTCCGATAGCCAAGCAGCAATAAAAGCAGCCAGCTCGATGGAAATCAACTCATAATTGTTCAGGGACTGCTTATAGAGACTCTAGGAGAGCCAAGTAGTAAAAATAGACTGACTCTACGCCGGGGTATCAGCACATTGTTGAACTAGCCCGAGAAGGGGCAAACAAAGCTCTGAATGGTCCAGAACCGTTTTGCGGTAAAGTTAAGACTGAACGAAAAAGAAGCGTCAGAATTCGAATGCAAAATAAATCTTTAGAATGGTGGAATAATTCGTCTGGAATGAGACAGGGTGGAGAGTTTACCAAAAAGCTATCATTCCCCAATATTCACGATCAACCTTCTAAGCCAGGATAGGAGAACAACCAGAATAATGGTGATGGGACTCCTTACAGGGCACGGTAGGTTCAATAAGGATATAAACATGATTGGCCTGTCAGAGCAAACCCTTTGCAGGTTCTGCAAGGAACAGGAGGAAACAGCAGTGAATATACTATGCCAATGCGTGAGCTTATCAAAACTAACGATGGGAGAAGAAAAACCAATTGCTTCCAGATATATGAAGAATGTAGCAAATAGACCATGGACTCTGATAGTAGAGATAGAGCTAGACAAGGAACTCTAACTGATTGAGACGGCCTACACAATACATTTGATTTTCAAAAGGTCGCGGTGTGGAAGCAGATAGCTCATCAGCCTCAAGCTTATTTAATCTAATCTAATCTAGTAGTGGCTTGAAAAATAATCTTATTTCATAATGTTGTATAATGACGACCAAAATTGCAGACTATGCGGAATTTAACCAGAAACAGTATCACATATGTTATGCAAATGCGGAGCATTGGATCGCAGAAGGTAGACGATTTTTGGGCAACCATGTGGACGAACCATGAATATACAACCCACATCCAGTGAAGGACTGGTACAAACTTTTACAAGGCACAGAGATACTGAAGTGAGTACAATGACGATATCTAAGAGAGAATGATGGGCGATTAGGCCTAAGTGTCATCGGAGACTTCGGTCAGACGAGCCTACGTAGGAAGTGGAGTGTTCAGTGGGTAAACCTGACTGAGATCAGGGATTCACACACAATCATATGGGGGATTAGACCCATATGATGTCCATAAAGGATTTCAACCACCTCTATCTCTAATCTAATCTAGTACTGGCCAGAAAAAGTATAATATTTCACTATGTTGTCGAACAATATGTACGGTGTTTTATTCGATATTTCAATGTCGCTTTTGGTAACACTAGATTTGGCAATAGTGTACCCTGTAGAATGGTTCGATTTCACTCGATGATAAACGCTTCATTATCATAATCTGAATAATATTCAATTGACTTATCAAAACCATTGATGGTCATGATATTTGACAGAATATACATCCACAATTAGACTGTATCAAAATATTTTTCGGAAAACCATTATAGTGCTTGTCGTCCGAAAAATTTGAAGCACGTTGACTCTATTTCTTAAGAATGCGATATTAGATTTCCGATTCTGATACAGTTGGACATTTTCCATTCGTCTGAAGAAAACGACTCTTTCAATCAGTTAATTGATCGTGAAATTATCAGAACGCATTGGTCAATGTCAAAAGATAAGATGTTGCCAGAAAAATAACACACCTCTGTATATTAACTTATCCAGGGTTATTCAGGCTCGATGCTCACTATTGAAAAATCGGAAAACCATATGAGATATGAAGAAGCTCAAATTGGGGAAAAGTTGTAGAAATTATGCTCATTATTATGGTGAAAGAATTTTTTATCGTTTTCGAAATATTTTGAGAAATCTAAATTATGTAATTGTTCTTTTTATATTTTGTCTTGCTTTATTATTGAAGATACATCAAAACTGTAAGCACTTCGTCATTGTCTCTTTTCACAATAAATCGAAATGTAACATTACTAATAACTCCCTTATGTCTAAATGAACTCATATGCAATTATAAATTATATATTATTATGTATAATCTACAAATGATAATAATTAGATAAACTGCATTGTTGAGCACCACAAGAGTGTCATGAAACTATCAATATTTCTTTCAACTTATCGAGTATTTTTTGTTAAATTATTAGTCAGATATCATTTATATTGGTTATGAACATGTAGAAAAGCATGATATGTTGATTCATAACTAACCGGATATTAATGTATTTTAGAGCAATATTGGTAGAACAAAATGAGAAAAAAGATGCATATCCGTATTTGAGAAAAAATGTTTATGGTCACGAAAAGTCTATACGTTGTATTCAACAAATATGACAATTTCACGCACTTGCCAAATGAACCTATCAGGAGTTCTAGTCAAGTTCGGATTATCGATAACACATACTTGACTCTTCACTCTGATTGGCCTGTCAAGTTCGGTGTGTTCAGAGTTGTGTATGTGACATTGGAACGTCAAATATAAATATTCAAATGAACTGAGTTTCGATGCCAGGATGAGTGAATGAGTGAATGAGATTGAGTGAAAGTTGAGAGCGAATCTTTAAAAAAATATATATTCTACAAAATTTCAGATTTTTAACATTTACTCTGTTTGTGAAATAGTCTACTTACATTCCACTCGTGATTGGATTCATCTCATAAGTCTGTTTTTCATTTCATAACTCAACTAAGTTGCTTGAAGGAAACACTCAGTTTCGTGTTTTGTATAATATGTAATAAATCAACACACTTATCACGAAAATCCAATAACTTGTGACGTTACTACTGACAATTCATAGATCTTGAGAAGCAGTGGCAATGAAAGAGTGTTTCCAGTTTTTGTGTGTCTCCATTAATACCTAAAGCAAGAAAAAAATGACAATGACATACTGAATATTTCGAAAAATGAAAAAGCTATCTTTCAATTTATTCTTCTCACGGTTTTCAAGATGCCAATGATGAGCTTTGAATTTGAATATCCCTGTAGCTGTATATATCACTAGAGTTGGAATCGAGAACGTGACAAACATGCATTTTTCATTCGTAATGACTCAAAATCGAAAGATATCGTAACCCTGTTGTGCGGCCTGATAAGCCTTCACGTCAGTCTGCGTGTCCTAAAAGTCGAAGCTAAGCCTTTTCGATGGTTCTAATTATGCCCATTTCAGGTTTAATTAATTATGGATCGATTGAGAACTCACGAGAACACGAACCGCTGCCAGTGCACACTCGAGCAATTTCAGTGTAATAAGGGGGGAACAAAGGAATCGGTAATAACTTTTGCTTTGCTATTTTGACCGCCGGATATTTGCGTTCGCATGGGCATTGCTAAATCAGAAGCTGGTGAATGTTAGTATTGGCCGCAAAACATCAATTTAGGAGTGAGCCATGCGACGTATTTTGATTAATTATTCGGATGTTTCGATCACAACAAATTGACTGTTGTTATTTTTATTTTCGAACGTCAAGGTGGGATTTCAACCGTTATCTTCGAGTAGATTGAAATTTGCTACAGAAATGGATGAATGGCAACTCACAAAAATGAATGAGTATTCCGAAAAAAAAGTCTCAAAACTTTCAACTTTGCGCGGTTATCAAGTATCATATTCTTAAATTCATTTCAGGGTTATGAATGAATGAATGAATGAATAAATGAATTTTCAATCAGAGATATAGAAAAATCACAATGATAGGTATAAAGGTATACATGCTCATAATTAGCTCTGAATAAACATTCATTGGTAAACCCTCATAAGTTGTAGTAACTTGTACGTGGCAACACGACAAATATATAACTGAGTATATAATAAATAACAATTAAATATGAATATAAAATATGTACCTAATCAAACACATGTATGATATATTGAATCATTAAGTAACATAAGGATATATAATGAATAAAAATGTAAGAATATATATGAGAAAATGAAAATATGTATAAATATATAGAAATATATGAACGAATATAAGAAATATATGAACTCATTAAATTTCAATTAGTTGTGAGTGAATTTCGCTCCTAGGTCCACTTTTTATGTGCGTTGTGCGTTTGTACTCTCTCAGTGAGTTTTTAGTTTTGATTTGCTCGGGCAGACTGTTGAATAATTTAGTGGCCATATAACTCCTTTGTTCGATGTGTTTTTTCATTCCTGGTGTAATATATGTGAGTTCAACGTTGTTTTTAAGATTGATTCAGATATTGCATCATGTTTACTCGCATAAAAAAAATTGTCTTATGTCCAGTACATATGCTTCTATGAATAGTGAATTAACGCAATACATTATATGTTTGTTTAGCAATATTTCAAAAAATTTATTCTGTGATACTTGTACAGTGTTATAAAATGTTTTTGAGACACCTCCCCAGCCTATGATTCCATGTTCAGATGCGATTCAACTATAGACTTTTGTATATTGTAATTTTTCCCTCCCTATTTAGATATTCTACAACTGTTTTGTATCTATATGATCATATTATATCCTATAAGCTATAGGTAGTCCTTTTGGATATTCCATTTGAAATGTCAATACAACATTATTCCCAGTTATCTTATATCATTTGCCTGTTTCATTGGCAAAGAATTTGGTATGATGATATCATAGTTTGATAGTAAAATTTACAGGCTACTGAATGGTAGGTATACTGTTTTTTTTTTTTCAATTCATCGATAGTAGTCTATTATCCAGCCAAGATTTTATGTTCGTGAATTAGCTATTTAATTACTGAGCATAGACTACAAAGATTGCATCAAAATATATAATGAGAATCGAAGACGGGTTTTGTGAGCATGCGCAACAATGACCAACACCTTCGCATTTTTGATCGCCATTTTGCGTTTTTAGGTCACCAAGGATATTGGGACTTCACTCACAACACTGGAGAGATGAAAGTCAGTATGGTTGTAATGATGAAACGACATTTGACACCTGTGATACGTACAGCAGGTATAGTGATGGCGTACCAACATGACGAAAATATTTGGACACATATATATGGAATATTATTCCCGTTTGATATATCTAGGTGTATCAGTAGGGTTATCACGTAGCTAATTATATGCATACATATTTTTTCTTTGTGTACAACTATCGTAATAACTCATCAGAACTGCCAAATAAATAATGGTTACAAATCATTTTCATCCATCACGACGAAATTTCTTTATTGGTACGAAAGTGGGAAGGAAGTACAGATCTTGACATCATTCATCTTTGGTATTCCAATCATATGCGAATTGCTTCAGCCATCATACCTTCATGAAGTTATGCTGGTTATACAGTGACCGACAAAAAATATTGTAATAAAAATAACTCATACTAAAACTATTGAAACCGCTTCAAAAATAATGAAACAAAACGATGCATTACTTCAGAAAATAATGGAAATGTACTCTCATATATAAATATAATGTTGAATTCAATGAATTTTCAGTTATGGTGAATTCATTATCCGAATTTCATTGTGAATATTGGTTCGCATTGGTTTGATTTAATTGAACGGCACGCAGAATAAGCAAAGTCAGAATAGTATATTGTGCAACAAGTCAATATATCCAATTTCCAAACGAGTTGTACACTATACTTTTCCGACGACCTACATGAAAAAGATAGGTATATGTTAGATTTTAATTTCGCATGACTGTATTACCTACTCACAAATCATTTTTACAGGAAACCAATTCAATTGCCTGAAGAAGTATATAAGAAAGATGTATCACACAAAGATAACAAATTTTATTGAACATTTAACAAAAATATTTGGGAACATTTTGGTCTGTATATAAGAAATATTGGAAAAATAATTATCGATTGTAATATTTGAACAATTGTTCATTACTAACGGAATACTATTATTTTCTTTCATCAAACCTAGATTGCATACTTCTGGGGGAGTAGATTCTATACCATTTCATCGTCGGATGACATTGCAGCAAAGAAAACTGAACAAATTATACGATTCGGTACCTATCTACTTGGTAAATCAAATTGACACTACAATGTTATGAATTTGTTTGTAGATATGTCATTGTCACAGCTACCTAGATGTAAAAATCAGATAGTTAACTATATTAAGTAATCGCACCAATCGCAGAGCTTGGAGATGAATATTTCATTTCGCACTAGTGCGAAATAAAATATTTCGCACTATTTCGCACAAGTGCAAAATATCTTATTTTGTGTACTAGTTCACAGTGCGAAATGATAGGTATTTCAGGTAGGTCGTCGGATAAATAAATTCCGTAATTGATGCGGTATTTAATGTTTTCATGAGGTTGTATCGAACTTGAAACAGATGAAAGAATATATACATATACTTTTTGTGTAATACACCATCCAATATGTTGGACTTACAAGGCATTGAATTCCGTCATAAAGTATCTGATTTGTCTTCCATACATAAAATCGCAAATTGAAATCTGAACCGCCCCGAGCTGGTTCAATCTATAAAATTTAATGTTCCTTCTCGAATATCAGGCAATAATAGAATATCTGCATCTGAAGAAATGGCAGTATGTTGGAATCCATTATTAGACTAACAAGAAATGAAGGGGAACAAGAAGAAATGATGAACACGATTTTGACGTGCTGAAATCATTCACGAAGTCATACTCTCAGCATTTTGAATTCACTCACAAACAAATGATTATGGGCACTTCATGAATGAATATATTTTCATATTTCATTGCATTCAACGTTTTTGTTCATCATAAGTTCATAATTGCTCCTTATTAGTGAAGCTCCTGTGTAGGTAGGTACCCGAAATATCAGCAGAAAAACTCATCTCACTTACTGTTAAGACACCCTGATGCTTTATTCAAGTTGGCCTATACAGGGTCGTAACAATATAACTTCTTTGACTGGGTTCGTGAATATTTAGACGACCTATCGACCCAGATAAATATCATAAACAGGTGGCCACATCGAACTCGTTACTATTCATTCATTAGTTTTTCTAGACGATGAACTATATTGAAAAAATTTAGCATCATTACACTTTTCCGAAAATACATTTTCAATTCAATAAGAAGTTAATCAAATACTATACGAGAGGTAGTACCTACGTACTGCTTTTATTATTTTTGATCAGAAAAATTAACAGAGCTAATGTTGAAAAAGTGAATAGCTTCAGACAAATAAAAATAATAGCATGTGGGGATAACATAGTTCAAGATATTCCAATCTTTCTATCGCTAATCCTCGCGCTGATCATTAATCTTCCTCCTTCATTGACGGTAGCAAAACCGTGATATAATTTTCCAGACAATTAATCCACACCAGAACTTTGCCAATTTTCTGTTTCTGTCTCGGTCCTGGAAATATTTCAACTTTTATTTTGTAATGTCGGTAGAATGTTCCCATACAAACTTAATTTTTTCACCCCCAACACCCCCAACACAAAGAGTATCTTTATCAACTTGTTGATTTCACCAGCAATAAAATAACCTTTTTAAAAATTCTATTATTTTGAAATCATCATCATAATTCTTTCATTACACTGTATGATAATGTCTTCAAAACCTTGTTCTTGTGATCCGAATACAATATCAGCTGTCTGCAATAACGTCTTCATCATAAACGAAGCAAAATATCAGAATACGAAATTAGAATCATTCACTTTCATGCTTTCAATCACATTCGCGTGTTTTTACTGTTCCTTTTCATTTTCATGATTCTCTAGTCACATTTTCGATAAGGTTACCCATCTTATTATTCTTCTCCGAAGTAGAAATGCTTTCATTTCATCGAGATAGTTTTTTTGACATTAGCGCGAATTGCATTCCCCATTGAATGTTCTTCAATATTAACTCTTTCTTATCCATTCTTCAATTCTCTTTCTGAACTTTGAAAGCCCGATACATCTGTAGGTATTCAATCAGGAACATTGTCAACCACTTTCAAATCTCCTTCATCTCTAGAGACTGACATTGTTTCGAATCATTTAACAAGCGCTTACATTATTTCGATTTCGTTGAAACAATTTTCATGATGAACGAATCATCGCGATATCGAACATCTTCAATGCCACTATAATAATTAAAATGGTTCGACAGTGATTACAAAGACTACAGAATAAATGTTATTTCGTGAACCTATTCCCATTGCATCTTTATAATCGTTGATATAAATCAAATTGCTGATTGCGAATCTAACTGGTAGAATTTGAATTTATTACCATCAGCATTCGAAAAATGTCCAACTATCAGTTTCAAGTTTCATCCCAAAATTGGTCCAACTATATGATCCTCTTTAATATATCCTCTTTAATATAGAAATATGAATGTATGAGAATCTAAACATTTGTGACGTCTTTCACCAGGATTCGTTCTTGATGATGTCAGCACTGGTTTAGAAGTTTTCAATGAATTCGCAAAAAGTGGAAGGTACTGTATTTTTGACCAATTCCATTATTTTATGTGTACTCACACCTAGAGAAGCTAGAGTTGAATGTAGGTATATATAAATATATTTTGTTCTATGTTTCTCTACAATTATCACTATGGATTTTCATCAAGTAAGCTCCGAGTCGATGGAAAATTTTAAAGAATATTGTACAATAATGAGATATCCATATTTGTTGATGGCGTTGATGCTGCTCATTGAGCAGTGATAGCGAGGATAGCGATTTTATTATGTTGAGATCAATATTTACGAAAGTAGTTGGATGTACATACAACAAAAGTCACCATATAGTAAATACCTACTGTGCTAATATTATATTGACAAAGATAAACAATAGTGATGCTTGCACTGAGAACATTTTTTCATCGTCACAGCAGATTTTTCCGCTGCGATAGCCAAAAATTTTGACTACATAGGGGATGTAGAAGAGATTCAAGGGATTCATGAAGAGATATTATTAAAGTATCTCAGATACCAAGTGTATTTATGAATGATGTTTTGTTTTAATTACAGTTGTTCTTCATATTATTGTCAAAAGTTGTCAGTTTTCTTTCACTGATTAAAAGTAGAAAAATCCGTTTTCTTTCTCAATTGAGCTTTGTTTTATCACATTGGTCCTTCGAGTTTTTCAAGAACACGCTATGGAGCAAAACCAGACCACTGAAAGTGATTCTCAACATTTGCGTAGAAGTACGAGGTGCAATTTAGGAGTCCCACCAAGAAGATTTTAAGAAACGTATGGGTCAGAATTCAGGTTGAATGTCCCATCTTCAAGTATATGTGAAAATACCATGAGACAGCAAGGTAACAGAGTTCTGGCAGAGAAATCCGCTTCTGTAAATGATTTTTCGCGGACATCTAATCGTACAGTTACTGCAGATGAAGACAGGAGGAAAACCAAGTCTGACTTGAATTTGATCGAATCTAATCTAGAGAAAGCAACAGAAAGATCAATCAAGTCTAAATATTCTTCCAAGTCAAAGAAGTCTAATGTTTCAAAGTTGAATCTGGAATTAATGTTGCTCAAACAGAAACAGAAGTTAGATGAAGAAGAAGCGGAAGAAAAACTAAGAGCAATTGAAGTGAAGCGAGCTTATCTAATGAAAGAAATGAAGATCCAGAAGAAGATATTAGAAGATGTCGAAGATGAAAGTGATAGTGAATCTAATAGGTCGCTGCAAACTTATGTATCATATTCTTCACAAATGATGAATACCTGGATAGAAGATTCCAAGAAATGTATTCGTCCAGAAGCAGACTGCCTTTCGACGTCCCATCCTGAAAATCCCAAGGATGGATATACTACCAGCTTTCGTTCATTCGTCAGTGCTGCATCATGTGTTGACTCTACACGCATCTTGAAAGGTGGAGATAAAGATGAAGTTATTATTGACATAGCGAGACATTGTATGGAAAATTCGATCCAAACCAAGAATTTTTTGACACGTCAAAAACTGAAAGATTTGACACATTCCAGTAGAGAACTTACAGAGTGGCCAATTTTCATAAGTGAGTTCAATATAACAACTCAGATGCATGGATTAACGGATGAAGACAATCTCATTCGTCTTGATAGATCATTGCGTGGAAAAGCAAGAGACACAGTTCGAGCTCTGCTAACTTCCCCTTCTAATGTATCCAAAATCATCAAAATGTTGGAGATGAACTTTGGAAGAAGTGAATGGATAGTCCTGTCTTTGATCGACAAAGTTAAAAAAGTCGCATGCATCAGAGAAGATAAAATAGAATCTTACATATCATTAACTAATGCTATCAACAACATGGTAACCACAATGATGAAGAACGTGAATTCTCATCTATATCTGTATAATCCAGATCTGTTGTCAATTATTGTGGATAAACTGACGTCAATTCAGAAATACAGCTGGGAAAAACAAAAACAGCAATTAGAAATGCAGGGACAAAACGTTTTGGAAAAAGTAGGGAATATGGGTCCAAGCCCGATTTCGACGAAACTTTCACAGATGCTTTAAAACATGATAAAAATACTATACCCATCAAAAATTTTCCGCGGAAAGACCTTTTTCCATGTTATTTTTTTGAAAAACATACATTCCCCCACTGGCTTTCAAAATACGCACACAATTCGTTGTAAGGAGTGTCCAATGTATCTTTTAGATTGGTAGGCACTGTGTTGAGCCAACAATAATTACATGCACAATCTATATAAATTAACTGATTCTTTGAAAGTAATAACAAGAATTAAAAAAAGTTACTTGTTATCAATGAAGTTTGAATACAAAAACATTTTGATTGGTGAATGACACTAATGACAGCTTGTTAGAGCAGATATTTTTGCAACGTTGCCGGTTTGATTTCAGAAACATTCTATTCAATTCTAATCAAATAGAATTTTTTAAATAATTGAAGAATTTTTTGAAAATGGTATTACTTCCACATGAAAGTTATTCCCTTATTCCTTCCTGAAATTAAATCACATTTTTCATGGAAAAAATTAATCAGTATGAATGTCATTCATCGAGTCGATAACGAATCTTTCGTCTACATCAGATTTGTGAAAATAAGCAGCTTTAAATTGATAATTTAAGAACATGGTGCCTGATAATCCAAGATGAAAGAAGGAAAAACCAACTAACCTAACTTTGTTGAAATTTATTACTATCTTCTCTATTTTTTAAACCTTTATAGAAACTGTAATCCCTTATTGCTTGACAAATATCAATAATACATACACGCGAGCGAAGCGAGCGCGCTCGGTCGACATTTCGCAAATCCGCGCGCGCGAATTTGCGAAATGTCGACCGAGCGCGCGCATGCCTATCACCACGTTGTTTATTTTTCTCTACTTCCTGTAGGAACTCTTATGAATGGAAATTGGAAACAGAAAAGAAGAAAATACCACCTAACCTAACTTTGTTTAAATTTAAGTTACTAAAGATCCGAATGCTATTTATTGTTGAAAGGATAATGCTTAAAATTAAACGGTCCTTCTCAGGACCATAACTATTTTTCTATAGAATTCTCGGATTGAATGTGATGTTTTTTTTTCGAGTTGAAACATTAATTCGTTACCAAAATGATCATCCAATAAAAATTCATTTATCCTTGCTTCTGAAATTTTGAAATTCTGGTCCTCTCTGCTCCGAAATATTTTATTTGTTTTACCTAAATCGAATGTTTTTGAAATCGAAACGGCAACATCGCAATAGCAGTTTCGCTGTTTGGAGTTTGAAGGGAGCTGTCATTTGCCAAATAAATGTAAACATAATGTCTATTGAATAATTCAATCAGTTTATTCATATTTCAACCGTTTTGAGAATTATTAGTAATCATAAATTACTTTAAATGTGTTGATAAAAGTAGTAGCCGTTCAACAAAGTGCGTTTCAATCGTATGGATGCATTTATTACTCCGTCCAATATAGATTGTATTTGAGTTTTGATAGTGAGTACCACAACATAAATTTGTCATAAAAATATGGAAAAAGGTCTTTCCGCGGAAAAATTTTGATGGATATAGTATTTTTATCATGTCATGAAGCATCTGTGAAAGTTTCGTCGAAATCGGGCTTGGACCCATATTCCCTACCTTTACCAACGTTTCTTTGGAAGAATTCGCTGAATGGTTCGAGCAGGTAACAAATCTGATTACTGGCATCACCGATCCATTCCAGAGGTCTAGTTACAAAAATTATTCGAAGAAAGAAAACGTCATGGTTTTGAAAGACAAAAATCCTCAAGAAAAGCATCTGGAATCTACAGGATGTGCTTTCTGCAAGAATATAAAAGAATGCGGAGAATTTTCAGAAAAACTGTCGAAAAAACAAGAGAAGTAGCTGCAAACCTCAAACTCCGTTTTCTATGTTTGAAGGTGGGACATTTAGCCAATAAATGTTTCTCGAAAACTAGATGCGGGGAGAATTCATGCAGGGGAAGACATAATAAATTGTTGCACATTGAAAAAGGTAAACAAGAGGAGAAGAAAGAACTTTGTTGCAAATTTGACTTCCACCGTCGAGAACACTGTGCTCTTGAGAATCGCTCCAGTTACTGTACGGGGACCTGCAGGAGAAATGAAAACTTTCGCATTATTTGATGAGGGATCCACATGATTGACGAAACTTTTGCGAAACAAATCGAGATATCTGGTCCTACAGTTCCATTATGTTTTCAATGGACAAATGGAATAACACATTATGAAGATGATTCTAAGTTAGTTTCTTTCAATATCTCTTCATCGAGGTCTACAACTTTCTACAAAGTGGATCAAGTAAGAACCGTGAAGAATTTGAGCCTTCCATGTCACAAGCTCAATGTTGATGAATTGTGCAAGATGTATTCTCATTTAGATGAAGATATTTTGGAATCTATTGAATCTGCTGTTTCCAAAATCCTGATAGGTCAAGATAACGCTGGACTTATTATTCCTAGGCAGATAATACAACCTAAACTGAATCAGCCAATCATGTCCAATTCAAGACATGGATGGACAATTAATGGACCCATCAATAATGATAGAGATGATACCGTACATGTAAGTCTCTGTTGTCATCAGGTGGGAGATGAAAAACTTCATCAGCTGGTAAAAGATAGTTTTCGTTTGGATTCTTCGGGAATAAGCACGAATGACAATATCATTAAGTCAGCCAAGGACAAGAAAGCTGTCGAAGTTATGGAAACAACTCTCAACCGAATTGGAAATCGTTTTGAGATTGGACATCTTTGGAATAACGGAAATGTAGCTTTACCTGATAGTCTACCCACCGCTATGAAAAGGTTATTTTGTATGGAGCGTAAAATGGACAAAAATGAACAATTTGCTGACCAATATTGTGCAAGGAGTACCTATCAAAGAACTACGCTAGTAAAATAACATCTGAAGTGATCGAGTCCAAGAAAACCTGGTACCTATTACATTTCGCAGTTTGGAACATCAACAAACCAGGAAAGTTGCGATTTGTCTTTGATGCAGCTGCAAAATCGCACGGTTCGAGCCTGAACGATTTCCTGCTGCAGGGTCCTGATTATGTAATTCCACTGATTTCAATATTATGGCGCTTCAGACAGGGTAAAATTGCTTTCAATGGTGATATCAAGGAGATGTTCCACCAGGTTGTCATCAGGGAACAAGATCGATGTGCTCAGAGATTTTTATGGCGTGGAAAGGACATGCAGCGGAAACCCGATATCTACCAAATGGACGCGATGATTTTCGGAGCTGTCTCTTTCCCATCGGTGGCTCAATTTGTTAAAAATCAGAATGCTATTGAGTATGAGCCGAAATTTCCAGGTATAACAAGATGTATACAAAAACAACATTACGTGGATGATTACCTTGATTCATGTGGTACTGAAGGAGAGGCAAGGAAGAGGATAGCTGATGTGATGTATGTTCATGCACAGGCCGGCTTCCAGATGGTCGAGTGGAAAACAAATTCTACCAAGGTTTTTCAATCAATTCCAGAAAATGCTCGCTCCAAGTCACAAAATCAAGTTCAGATGGAATTGAAAGAGTACTAGGTCTATTTTGGAATCCGAAATCTGATGCATTTGTATTCTCTTTAAATTTCCAAAAGATATCTCCCAGTATCAGTGAAGGCAGCAAGAAGCCGACAAAAAGGGAAGTACTTCGATTAGTTATGTCAATTTTGGATCCCCTTGGTTTCTTTGCTCCTCTGGTGGTGAGAGGAATATTGATAATGCAAGATATTTGGAAAATCGGCATTGATTGGGATACAGATATCACAGATGAAATTTTTCTCACTTGGACGAAATGGCTGATGGACCTCAAGACTCTCACTCCAATTTCGATACCTAGATGCTATTTTCCAGATGTAAAATTCATACAGGGTGTTCAATTGCATATTTTTTGTGATGCAAGTGATAAAGCCTATGCCACAGTGGCTTTCATCAGATCACAAGTTGACGACCACATATCCATAGCATTTCTAACTTCTGAATACAGAGTAGCACCATTGAAGCAACAGACAATTCCCAAACTCGAGTTACAAGGCGCTGTATTAGCTTGCAGAGTTGCGAAGTCAATATCCAGTCAGCTTGAGTACAATATCGACGATATTTACTATTGGACAGACTATGGTAGTTCTCAAGCAGATAAGGTCACAGTGTAGAAGATTTCCCATGTTCGTTTCCTGTCGTATTGGAGAAATTCAAGAAGATACAGATATCTCGAAATGGCATTGGATTCCCACCGATTTGAATGTAGCTGATCAAGCAACAAAGGAAACAAAACATATAAAATCTGATATTGATAGTATTTAGTTAAATGGTCCGGAATTTCTAAAACTATCTGATAGATTTTGGCCAGTAGAACCAACTTCTGCAGATCATATAGAAAATATTCTAGTCTTGACCGAGAATCCAAATAAGAAACTGATATTACCTGAAATATCAAGATTTTCAAAATGGAGTCGCCTTATTCGATCTACTGCTTGGATTTTATATTTCAAGAAGATGTGTCGTCTCAACAAGCAGAATAGACCAGCGAATCCAATCTTGGACGTGGAGTATTTGGAAGAAGCCTCAAAGTTATGGATAAAGAAGACCCAAGGAGAAGCATTCGATGAGATCAGTTTACTTCAAAAGGGAGAGTCTCTTCCTAGGTCAAGTAGTCTTCATAAGTTGTCCGTATTCCTAGATGCAGAGGGAATCCTCAAATTGAAAGGAAGATTTCCAGACTCAGACAGGCTCCATTTAGACCATGACACTCGATTTCCCATAGTACTTGATCCTAGGCAGAGATATACAATTCTATTAGTGGATCATTATCATCAGAGAGCAGGTCATATTATTGGAATCGAGACTGTAATCAATCAATTGAGAAATAAATTTCGGATTCTACAGTGACTGCAGTAAAGAAGTGTTTCAACTCATGCATCAGCTGTAAAATTCGAAAATGTGAATGAAGAGTACCCGAAATGGGACTGTTACCTCCTTCAAGATTGGAATCTCATGTTTTTCCATTCAGTTATGTGGGTATTGATTTTTTTGGACCCATAACTGTACCAATAGGTCGCAGATTGGAAAAAAGATATGGGGTACTTTTTACGTGCCTCTCTATCAAGGCTGTGCATATCGAATTGGCAGCTTCCTTAGATACCAGCTCTACAATCATGGCGATTAGGCGTTTTATATGCCAAAAGAAATATGGACAGATAATGAAACAAATTTTGTTGGGGCCGAACGAGAGTTGAAAGAATGTATACAGTCTCTAGATCATACAAAGATCAAAGATAACTTGTCTCTGAATGGTTGAAGCTGGAAATTCAACTGTCCTGGTGCTCCAAATATGGCCGGAATATGGGAAAGGATGGTGAAGTCAATCAAAACTGCACTCAAAATATCCCTCAAGAGTATCAATCCAAGAGAAGAGGTTCTTCTTACTCTCTTATATGATGCTGAATATATGGTAAATTCGAGGCCGCTGACCCATATATCTGTCGATCCCGGGGACTTGAATGCAATAAGGGCGAACCAATTTTTACTTCTACGCCCAGGACCTTTATATGGAGAATTTTCAATATCCAGTAAAAAAACAATGGAGAATTTCTCAAGGCTTGGCAGATCTGTTTTGGCGAAGATGGATCAAAGAAGAGATTCCCTTCAAATATATAATGCTATAGTAAGAGAATTAACTTCCACTTGCTGATATAAATTCCTTTTAGACTGTCTCAGCCTATAACATCATAATTGTTAAAGGGACTAAGAATTAATAAAACAACAATACCTATGCAAAATTTAATCAATTTATTCACCTATATCGATACTTTATCAGTCTCAAAAAATTTAAATCTATATATGAGTATAGGTGATGGACAAAAAATATATTTATTCGGAATGTCAGGGTACATTTATTAATAATTATATATCAGAACCGAAAATCATAACTGAACTGAATGAAAAAATAAGAATTCAGATTTATTTGAAATCTCATAGAAAACTTATTGATCTATGGGGCATAAGTATGTATATATACCCACGATATTTCATGGTCACAATAATGTATTTATCATTTCAAAAATGTAAACATTTTCAAAACGATGTATGTTCTCAACCACATAAGCCAATACTTATTTCCATGGATGAAATAGCCAAATTATCAATTTAAACAATTTCAAAGGTTTCAAAAAATATCAGTTCTTCAAGTGGAATACAATTTATTCTGTTACTTCCTTCCACCAAGAAGAAAAAATAATGTTCATCATCAATCGTACCTCGACATTTGGGGTCTTGTTCACGTCTTGATATTGCTTCGAAGATTATACTGAGAGAGTATTAAACTTTTGAAATAACTATCACAATAATATTCATGATGGCAACTATAATAAGAAATCCCATCTTTCAAGGTATATTCTGTAAAATTATCGTCAGCTAACTCTCAAGATCACTTGAATTGTAGTTTATATACACACGATGAACCATATACACATATACATAAGTATCACAAACATTTAAACCAAACATGCGTTAAGGGTTTCACTCAAACTCAACACGAATATTTTGATAATACGTTCAAATATCCACTGTTACTCTGTGAAAACAGAAAATCACCGGAATAGTGGACGGGACGAACGACGGACGACAGACGAGATGAACTGTTGCAAGTCTGGCGATGAATGAAAACGATACCAACCGAACTGCGATTTTGGCATGTCCAAATCGCTTTCAGCAATTAATTTTTGCTGAGATATCAAAGAACATTACAGTTATTATAAAGAAATATTTCGTGATGCAAATATTTTCTGCTAGGATGGCAGAGGACATTACGGTTATTATGAAGAAATGATGATTAAATCTTCTTTGCTACAACAGTAACATATCTAACTATCGTGAAAAAGTATATTTTCATGGTAGCAGAAATAATTTTATAGAATTGCAGTTCTACTACAACAGCCAATTTGTTTTCTGTGATTAGAGAGTTTCTTCGCAATTACAATAAAGCAGTTTCAGTAAAGTGATCTTTTCTGTAAGAGCGAAGCAACTTTACTAGGTTTGTAACTTTCTTGGCTATGACAGGTGAAAAAAACTCAGCAATGATCTTTCCCCTGGGACCTTTCTCAGTGTGGACTATAAACATGTAATCTGCTCTTTTCACTCGGTGGAACAAATATGTCTGAATAAGAATACACGCGATTGATTATTGTCTCAGCATGGTACCTTGCAATATTTTCTCCAAGTATCAATTCCATTGGTCCATTATATCAAAAAGTAATTTGATAGCTATAGTATGTCATGTAGCGACTGAAACACATTGGATATTTCATTCATTCCCGTAATTGGGGGCTTGCCTATATAGCGACTATTTCTTGCAGAAGTATACCTATATATACAATGGAATTTCCGAGAGAACTATAGAAAAGTTCCTGGAAAGGTTCTCATGCACTTTTTTTATTATGAATGAATACAGAAAAGTTCATGAAAATAAAACGGCCGGTGCATTCTATGAACGGATTTTCATGTATAGTTATACTGATATTTTATTCTTCTTGTCAATTCGTCAGTTCTTTTTATTTTCAACGATCTCGGAAGTTTTCATGCTACTAGATTTCCCATCGATGAAATGCGTTCTGGAGTTTTGAGTTAACGAAATCGACGGACAGGAGAAATAAAGATTAATTTCTTATTGTTACTATGAAATCTTTATACCCAACGACGAAGTGTTGATAACATCGCGCTCGTATTTTTATGCTTATTGTATTATAATCAGAACTTTCAAATATTCATTTCCATTATTTGATATGCTTGGAATGATGAAGATAATAAGCAAGTCGTCTGCAGAATTGAAATTGGGTCAGTATAAAACAATCATTCCAGGGTCTGTCTGGAAATATGACATAAAGAAAAACGTCAAGCCTTATTAAGGCGGGACGAAATGCAGAATAATGAAATATCCTCAAAAATAATTAACGCCATTATGAAATTGCAGTGTTCACGTTGTTCCATGGAACAGACTTCAGGAAGATGTCATTTTTAATTATCCGAAAGGATTTCTGAAGCGAAGCTGAACTAAAAATGAATCCGCGTGAATTTTTATTATCATTTGTTTGTTCATTAACGAAGTATTAAGACCAAATGCACTCAGATATTGCCTCTCTTAGTTCCTTCTACTCATATCACATCATCAATGAATTATCACTCGAAAACAAGAAATCATTCACGAAGAGTGCTTTGAAAACAACAATGTTGCGTAACAAACTGAATTTAGACAGTTCAATTGAATTTGGATCTGGTACCTACGTTCAAACAAAGTTTAAAAAATACTCCACAATACAATTATAGAAACAATTCTACCCAATCTTCAGATTATGAATATTCCTCGAGACCTGAGAAGACAAGTAAAATAATAATTTTTTTAACTGATGGAGTATTCGGGCCTCTCTCATTTAGTACTTCGTTTTATTTCGCGAAGAAAAAACAAATCTTGTCATTTCGTTCCTAATTCCAAACCTTTGATTCTCAAGCAGCTAAGCTTGACTGAAAACGGAAAGATCTAGTTCCAATGTTGATTGAACTGTTTGAATTCACTTGGTAAAACAAATTGTTGGCTCACTCTACAAAGTATACTCTTCGCTAAAACGATTTTTTCCAAATTTTGATCAGCACGTAAGATTCGACTTGATATTCTGTCTTTATAGTAGAAAGCTTGCTCGAGATTTGACACAACTTCCTGCAAATTCCTTGGACTGCACATCAACAATAAATGGACTGCTTTAACAAAAAAACTCTGGATGTTATGTGATCAGGACTGTGGCTAGAGAACTAAGCTTCATGATAGCAAAAACGGCTTATTTTTCTCTAATAGAATCTCATCTCAGATATGGAATACCTTTCTTGGGATTTTCTAGTCAGCAGCTCCTAAATTCTGTCTTCACTCTTCAAAAAAAAAACAATGAGGTACATGTGCAGGACAAAGTCAATGGAACATCGCAAACCACTGTTCATTAACAACAAAACATTTTGGAAACTGTATGTCTTATTCATAAAGTCAACTTAAATGCAGTTATTCCTGACCCTGGTTATAGTACTAGGCAAAATAGGAATATTCCGCTTCCAATCCCCAGGTCATCCCTGACGAAACATTCAGTAATTTATGAGAGCAAAAAATATTCAATCATTTACCTACTCTAATAAAAACGACCAAACCCTTGGCATCTTTTCGGAATAAAGTTAAATCATTGCTGCTGGAGAAGGCCTACTATAACTTGCAAGAATATTATGATGATCGACTGTTGTGAGCAGATTTAATAGTGGGTGTGTAATATGCATTTCGTTCATGATTCATTTGAGTTTATTTTTTTACATTTTAATCTCTTTATGGTATTGATCAACCTGTGGCTGTGAATCATGTTATTTTTATTTTTCTTTGATGTATGACTATTAATGATTTATTTAATTTTTGATTTTTTCTTTTAAACATTTTAATCTCTTATTGGTACTTATCAACCTGTGGCTGTAATTCATATTGATTAATTTGATATATAACTGTACTTTATGCTATTTATACTTTATGTTATTTTTTTTTGTAATCATTCACAATGAGATTTTTGTATCTTTGACAATAAAGTGTATATGATGATGGTGATTTGTCAATCAGTCCCGAGATCAGTCCTCATTTATAAAGCTCTCGATATTGATAACATTATGCATTCATATACCTCAAAATCATATAGAGCAGAAAGAGTTATATAAAAAATGGCAACTGGCCATTTTATGTTTCTGTCTCATTTGTCAAGGAACTGAATATTTCTTGGAGAATAAATATTTATATTATTTGAACAACATAGAATCGCTTCCTGAAATTGATGAGACCTTATTCCGTGGAGATTAAAACAGAGTGCGTTTTTGTCGAACATTAATTGCGACAGGAATAAGGAGGATGATTTCAATTATTTCTTTTCATTATTCTCGGGATGCACATTGATTGGTGAAAAATTGATCAAGTTGTGTTTTATCAACTGCACAATTCAGATCACGATATAGAATATTATCAATTAGAAAAAATCTCACTCCAAATCATTTCCAATTATACCAGATCATGAGAAAATGAAAGAAAAGATGTCCGAAGACAAGGAATGATAGATCGAAAATTGAATGAACCAACCTCATACTCAGTCTGAACAGAAGGAGGTACTTAAAATACAGTCATATCATTCAAGTTTTGCCGAAACCTTCAACATAAATATCAAAGAAAATATATACCAGCCTGAAGAGTGACTTCATATTTGATAGTGAGTTGAATTTCTGAGTGAAATTTTTGATTGAATTATTGATCAAAATTGAGCGTATCTTAATTTTTTTTCCATTAATGACAATATTTATAGCAAATTCGAGTAACTCTACTCAGATGAGGAATGAAATGAAGTGAATAACCTTCCCAGGTGACTTTCATTGAGTGGTTGTGTGAATAATAATAAAAATCACTCACTTTCAAGCGCTTTCACCGAATATTGGGGTAAACCAAAAAAGAGGAAAAAGAACGACGAGGTCAAGTCTCCATAGGGAAAAACAATAAAATGCTTCATATCCTGGTGGTTTATTTTATTTTAGTGGTGTCAGTCTATAATAATCATTTATGAGTATAGAATCTGTTCAGTGGTGCAAGTTCCAGGATCATCTGGATATTAGTAAAATGGGTAAGTTGGATCTTCGATGGACCTTGATGGTCATCATACTTGTTCGATTTGTTCACCGTTAAATTAATATATGCCGGTTGAATACTTGAATTTCGTTTCTTTTTTCGAGTAAGTAGGTACTTACCAATATTTTTAAGAGAGGAATAGTATATCTACCTCGAGATCTATACTTGCCTATAACCACCTTAACGATCAAATTGTAGTTTAGCGTCCATTATAAAGCTAGCTCACCCGATATTGAGTGGAATTAATCGAAGTTTACTCTTACAAATAAATTTTGAGTTGAATGACACTATCTGAATTTGGTTAATCAAATCTTAATGAATTACATTCAATGTTGATCAAAAAACTCTGAAAGAGGCTGCAAGTCATCAACAGTACAGAACAGTACAAGCATCAGCAAGGCAACCACAGCCATACTTGATTGCAGAAGACTAGAATATGGCACCTGATGATGGAAAAAAGATATCGAATCGCTGTTTATGACAAACTTGACAATATTGAATGCAAATTTTGACAGTTCTGGGCGAGTTTACCCAAAAAAGAGTTGAAGTTCACTCATTGATGATGAACATATTCTCGAAAATGATTGAAATCACTCATAAATGAAAATATTTCACGAATTTCACGCTTTTTTTTTCAGTGCAGGTGTCCGAAAGAGAAATACCCGAACGGGTACTCAAGTCCCCGAAATATTTGAGCGATCAAGTATTTTTGATATTTATTTGATATGAGTTGAATAGATGTATTTCATGTGAGAAATTCACGAAGAAGCATTTAGTATAGACCTATTGTGTTTACATCTGGTATATGTGAGAAGTTTCAATATGATAGGACTGCCATTGATGGAATTGAAGAAATCAATAAATATAAGTTATGATCAAATCGTTTTTATATGAGTGAGTTTTTGATAACCGTTTTCTCTTTCTTGAAATCCATTGAATTTGACACATTAATTTTGGTGACAATGAGGATTCTTTCACTTCCACGCGAGTCGGCATTGGGAATGAATCGATAGAACCTCGAAATGAGATAAAAACCGCCCGTTCGTGATTACCAACATCCAGAATCGGCATGACGAACCGTGAGCCGTGAGTTATATCTCGAACAGGCGAGCATACATTGATAGACGAGCTTTTCTATAATACTACCAATAGACACATGCCAGTTAATCACCGGTAAAAAGGATCCGAGCCTCCTCTGATACTTCCACCATAATACATCAATTGTATTTAGATAAATGGCTGCCCATTTCGTAGCATGAACTTGATTGGATCGGAGAGATGGATTATGTGAGAGCTTGGGTATTATTGGACGACTTCTAGGATGTATACTATGCTAGAGACCAAAGCATATACTTACAGGGTATAAGAGATGGATTGTTTTTATGAATATGATGCTGATGATAATGATGATTTTGTTTACGATATTGAAAAAAGTATTTTTAACCGCCAACTTAGTTGCAAAGCAAGCAAGTCTCATTAAAACTTGTATGCATGATGAGTAAGGAAGACGGGACCTCAGCTTTTTGAGTGTCATCCGAAGAACTACTCGGTTGGCTTTGATTGAGAGTCCGAAGGATTGAAATCTAGGTTACAAGAATGTTCGGTTGGTCACCTATCTCCTCCCGCTAAACGATACTATAAAAATAAATAAATATTTCCAATAGCCGCCCAGGCGCCACACTGACGTTATTTGGCCGACACTTTTTGGTCATCTGTGACGTACTGCGACGTTGGAGATGACGTGACTGTAACGTTAAAATGACCGGTAAATGTCACAAACCAAGACGTCATGTGTAACGTCTTTAGGACGTCATTTGTATCGTCGTTATGACGTCACATTTTTCGTTCTTGTGAGGTCGATTTGACGACATTCTTTGGTTGTTTTGTGACTCTGAAGATGAAGTGACTGTAACGTTGAAATGACAGCCCAAAGACGTCATCTTTTTCGTCTTTGTGGCGTTCTTTTATCGCTTTTTTTCGCGATATCATTCAAACTAGTTCACCCGAATCATTATTTCAAACTTTATATTTCAAAATATGATGAACCATAAAACTGATTACTATTAGTTCTGACATGATCTCATAGTTACGACATAGCTTAAAAGAACAACACATTCTGGGCCATATTATGTTAGGTCAAATGTTGAGTAACCGATGGCCACTGATAGAAATAAAATAAATGGAACAGCACACTTTCGCGCATTTCCACTGAAATATAACCAATAACTGGAATGCCAAAGGAACTTCTCAAGCATAGACCCTTTTGAATCTCGCGCAGACTGAAAATAATTCAGGCCAGGAGCATGCGCACTATTACTGTAACCAGGTCCGGTCTAGCCTTTGGTACACAGACCACCTGTACTGTGCTTTGGGACCAATTATCAACATTAACATCTCTGAAGAAACATTGCATAAATAATTATCTAAATTAGCAGTTCCAGGGTGAAACCAAAGTTTTTGGAGCGAATTACGGAAATCATTATACAACCGAATTAAATCGAAACCGGTGGTAGGATAATTTTCATATTTTTAATCAATCAAATGTTTGTATTTTTTTGGATTTATTGTCTTGATTGTATATTTCTTAACGTTCTTCAACTATTCCAAGTTTCTATGTATGTATCGTTTTATGTGTGTGTAAAATTCTTCAGCGACGAATAAATTCTATTCTATAATCCTTGTCCTACAGTGAATAAGTTTGTGATCAACCAATCTTTGTAATTATAATTTTAGTTCCTGTGACACAATATGGTAAGTAAACAGTGAAAAAAACAATTTCCATATAGAATAAAGCACATTTTATTATAATATATGTATTCTATTCTAAACTACACAGCACTAATCACGTCGCACCCCGAAATTTTTCCCCTGTTGAAATCTGAATAACTTTTCTCTGTTTTGAACAATTTGATGAATTCTGTTTACACTGTTCACTGGATAGTTGACAGAGGCTTTTGAGGACCAAGATTCAGCCTGGAAACGGAATCACGTTTCAGTCGTTTTTTATAACCATAAGTTATATGATATCATCAATGATGATATGTTCTTCACAAATCACATTTCCATAGCTCAATGTCTCGATATTTGAATAACTACCAATATCTAGCTTTCATTCATGAGCAATGTCTATTCTTAGTTAAACTGAAAATGGATGATTTTAAGATAAAATAATACAGCTCAAGTATAAGTATCAATCTCAACTCACCAAAAAAAGGTTAAACTAGAATTAGTACTTATAGTAGTGCAGTTTTTGCATTGCAGCAATGCACCTTCAAACTTTTTCGTTTATGAAAATGTTATCGAACTATCAAACAGGGCAAATAGACGATATGGAACAACTTATCTTTGATTTGGATTTGGCGAATGACCATTTACCACTTGACCAGTGAGAATTAACAATTAACACGAAACAAAAAGTGCCAAGCCGCATCTGATATAGTTTATCTTATCATAGACGTACGTCATCAAATGTTTACAGTTGTAGTGATCAAATACATGATTTTCATACTTTTACTTTAACTGCGTCGGCGCATAAATTGAAATCTTAGTTCGCATAGTTGGGATCATAAGTTCCCCGCGCATTTACCTATATTAGCGTTCCAGTTATTGGTTATATTTCAGTGCGCATTTCACGTACACACATCACAATAACCACATATATTACTTGGTGATTACTTGATTGAATAACATCAAAATACCAACAGACTAAGAGTGAAGACAATAAGACGCCATTGAAATGACATTGACATTTCACATCAAGCACTCGATGAATATAAAACCTAACCACACTACACCCAGCTATCTTTTTCTGTAGCATCTTTCCATCTACCATAATGGGATGCTTACAAGAAATATAGTTTTTTAATACACAGTGATAATTGCCATGGTACCGTTAATGAAAATTGTGGCGACAATTTAAGGTTCTAGTTCGAAGGTCATTCTGAAGATGCGCTACTATCGTTTCCTTCGAACATCAATCAGTGGAAGCTTTTTGAAACGGAAAGTGAGCGTAGTTCCTTACTCAGCAAACCTCCGAAATACATCAAAATCACGTCTTCCTGACGACAGCACATAATTGCCATGGTACCGTTAATGAAAATTGTGGCGACAATTTAAGGTTCTAGTTCGAAGGTCATTCTGAAGATGCGCTACTATCGTTCCCTTCGAACATCAATCAGTTGAAGCTTTTTGAAACGGAAAGTGAGTGTAGTTCCTTACTCAGCAAACCTCCGAAATACATCAAAATCACGTCTTCCTGACGACAGCACAAAGACGTTCAAGATATGAAGTTATGGTATGGTCAGCTTGTGCTCTTAAAATATGATAACCTTCAAAATACGCAATAATGATCCCTGATGACGACAAGGAGACATTGGCAATATGACGTTATAGTAACGTCAGCTATTCGTTAGGTGATGTCGCTGACCAAAAATGACGTGAAAATGACGGCAGTGTGCCGCCTGGGCACCGCGGGATTTGAACCCGAGCCCTCTAGACTGTAAGCCAGCGATTCAACTCACTCGACCACCAGCCCAGTTCAAAAGCAATATAAAGGTTTGAATTACTCCAATTAGTTTCCCTGTCATGAAACATATGAGTGACCAAAAGCAAATCAATGCAGAACAAAAAGCCATACATTAGATCAAATATCAAAAATTCAGGGATATCAGAATCCCTTCTCGGTGACTAATTTGCACTGATTAACGAATTAATGTCAATAAACCTGAAACATTATCACGTGTTGAGAGTGTGACTCATTGCATGGGCTGCGAGTAGATATAATCCGATGTTCTGCGTAGCATTAGCCGAGACAGTACTTTTTTTTTCTGCTCGTTAGCCAACATTCATTCAAAATGTGTTTCATATATAATGAATCGTATAAGACGTGGAATGTATATCTGTCATTTTTCAAAACTCCATCCCATTAATAGCTTTTGCTTTTTGTTTTGCATTTTTATATTTCATGACGATATCTTGACTTCCTTTAACCTATAATTCGAGACAGACCTATCCACGTGTGAGGCCAGAAGCTCTTGTATTTTAACCGAGTATTTTTTTCGCTAGAACTCAGTTCCTAGCTCGTCTGTTACCTTGGTATATTTTGGCGCAGTCACTCAAAATTAGGTCCATCCACATGGCCAAATGGTATCGAATTCATCGAATCATAAATTCGTATTAACGGTTAGTTACGTCCATCACAGCCAATGACAATTTAACCAATCAACTGACATGCTGAATTCGAAAATATAAATTCAAATATGCTGATGGGACTAATACCGATGTCAATTTAACTGAATGATGATATAGTCGCCTGATTTAAAAATATACTATGTTAAACCAGAGGAGGGGAAATTTTTGCGATTACGCGATAAAGCATCCACCAGTTCCTCGTAGAAGAATGAAACGTTTTCAATGGCATTCATCATCGAATATTATCACAATACCTTCTCTTCAGCCATCTATATTAATTTTATTTTTCTACTTATGGAGTATTACAAAAGAATAAAAATTAATTTATACTGAGCAACAAACAGAATGATTTCCACTTACATGATGCACAGTTTTTTGTAAAGTTTCTCACACATCACATTCAAATACAGATAAAATCAGTAAAAAAGTATGAGAGGAAAATAAACAGAGGAAAATAAATCAAAATCATCCCCACGTTTATTTAGAATAATCTAAATTACAAAAGGTAGAATACGAGCAGAAAACAACTACAATCCTGGCAAATACCACGCAGAATATTGAATTATATCCACTCGTAGTCTATGCATCAATTCATATAAATGAATAAAAAATGCGAATATTTATTTCTTCGATTATTCTAAATAAACGTGGGAATGATTTTGATTTAATAATAATAATAAACGCCTTTAATGTGATAAAGAAAAAATTATACAAAATGGGTGACTAACATAAACTGATGGCGAAGTCTAGCTTGAAGCTATTCTACTTAACCAACAGTGGGCCAAATGCCCAAAAATAAAAAAAAATTATATAAGTAATTGGCTGGGCAAACAAGATGGGTATAATGAATCAAAGTAAATAAATATATAAAGTAGTTGAATTATGGGTGCAATTATAACTAATTCAAAAAAACAACAATTCAATTGAATTTGAGGTAGTTATCAGTCTGCAATATGAATGGGATGAAAATTATCAACAAGCCTGGTCGAGTGTATTCATTGCCTATCAAATAGATGTTTCTTCAATTTATATTTGAACTTATTTATATTGTATATCTTGAATTCATCAGGCAAAAGATTATACAATTGAATTGCATTAAAAATAAAACACCTTTGGAAAAATGCAGTTTTGTGCTGAGGCATGGTTAAAGTGGATATGTGTCTGATATTTTTTGAGTGTATTCTACTTCGAGGAACGAAGTAACTCGTCAGAGCTGGAGGGTTTAAGTGATTCAATAGTTTATGCGTGAAGGTACCAAGGTGAAGCTGCCTTCTATTTTTCATATTCAGCCATTTATTTTCCTCTTTTTAACACTACTACTTCACTTAGAGTTTTTGGCTGTTTCCTTTCAAAAAAATAACAGTTAAAAAATAAATAATGAAAGAACCATAAATATTTTGATCATTCGAATGAGTTGTCGCTCTGTAATATTGAATATATTCAGTTCGCAGCAGTGAACTCTATATACGAACCACAGTTCCTCACCATTTTTTTAACGGTCTCGAGATATTGTTGAAGAGTAGACAAATTGCTGGAGACACTTAATAAATTGTCTCTTCTTCTCAGTTTTGTCTCAGGTACAATAAAATCGATGGTTTGGAGAACTTCAGGTACTCTCCATGTTCTAAGAATGTTAAAAACGAGAATTACTTCCGAGGACTAACGGCGGTCTTTCAATGGTTGCACATTAAATTCTTGTAATTGGCCAGATCTTGTGTTTTCTCAAGAAAAGTGTTCCTAAAAATCGTTTCTGGATTTTTTCTACTGTATCAGAATGTTAAAAGGTCTTTAGACTCCAAATGACGCAACCATATTCTAGCTTAGAACGAACAATGGAATTAAAGAGTAAAAAATAAGTATTGTGATTGAAGTCACGGCTTGATCTTAAAACAAAGCTCATTCTTCTATAACATTCAGATACTAAGTATTCAATGTGCCCAGCATAATGTGTAACATTGATAATCATCTTGGCAACTTATCAAAGATTTACAGACGACTTCCCTACATGGACATCAACATCCGCTTATTGTTGGCATTGCGAATTCTCCAATTCAATTTTTATCACTTTTTTCAAATATCGACCTCGTTATTATTCGAATTTGAAATAATATATCATAAGTGAAGTACCTCAAACTATAGCGGAGCAACTACTTGAAGAAGTCTCTTTGTGAATTTTTCGAGATGTCCAATTTAATGAAATGAAAACATTTATTCGATGGGTAATGATCAAATGATATCCAAATGAAATGAATTCAGTATCTCAATAATTGCGCATTTTTATAAAAAATCCTGATTTTTTAGTTTGAAATAACATCATATCTTCTGCAATCCATAAATTTCATTCCTAAATTCAACTTCCTTTCGAATGGCACTTGCAACCTCTGAGTTTGTGGATGCATGGGAAGTGGTGACTGATTTGGTATCGCAATGGCGTTATATTATTAATTGAATGACAAATTATTAAAAATTCGAATATACGCATATGGCATGGGATAACTCGAAAATCGAGAGATATATATTTATCAAAGCTCCAAATAACGCTATTTTTCACATTCTGGTGCCCAATCGAATGCCTGGATCATGAACTATCGCGAGACATCAACGTTTTCAAGACTTCAGGAGAACGAAAGACAGAAATGCAATAAAAAAAACAGAGGTCATAATCATGTTGGAAAAGTTGTGTCCCATCTTCTCGCGAAATATAATCAGTATAAAGTGAATAATTGATTTGATAGTCCAAGAGACGTACATAGCTTTTGCTTACTTCGAAACGAGCTGTATTTCATTTAGTTTACGAACATGCATAATAGAATTTCTAACAGTACTACCCGACCTCCGAGAATGCTTATCGAATGCTTCAAAATCAGAAATAAATGATATCACCTGAGGTGCATAATCAAATAATTAATTAGGTGCCTGAAATCGAGAGATGGCGCTACTTACCAACAACCGCACATAATCTTTCCAAATATAACAAATACCTCACATAAGAATAACCATTTAAATACAAGAATGGAACTCTGACTGACTGTCCCCAGTGATATTCAGTAAGCTTCACATTATCAATATTATGTTGATATCCATTATAAAATGAAAATTTAATATTCATATTCAAAAACAATAGTAGATATCTCATTCACGAATTATCAACGTGACATGGAATGACCATTTGCGATGTGAATGGTAATTCGCGGATTCAACGTCCACGAAAGTTTTATTGGATTTTATTTCGAGGTTTGTACTCTTTTACCATAGATGTTTAATGTTCTTCCATAAAGAGACGTCGCATAATTGCAGTATATGGTAACTGAAATAGATATTGATTGCGATATTCTGGCAACTTATTGGCGATATGTGAAGTTGCGAGTACTGCTGCGCCTTTTTTATATCAACATTGCGAAGTCGCATCACCACGAGAGTAATTCCCTGCAACTTCCCTGCCATCAAAACTGGTTAACTGGGCCGAGATCTTTCATATTATTGATTCTCTGTAAAAAAATATGATGATGTGAAAAGCCATTATTCAGATGATAAGTAACTTGATGGAAACTTGGTATAGGTGATCTGATAATCAGAAATAAATTATGGCGAATAATATTTTCATATCGATCGCTGCAAATTATTTCCGTAGCAGAGATGCGCCAGCATGAAAACATTCTATTCATCCAACACACGCGGAACAATCTTGGATCTTGGATTAATGAATCGACGAAATCCTAGAACGAAATTTGTCTTAATTGTGTAGCACATCAGAGCACAAACCTAACTAGAGGGCCACATTTCAAGTATTACGTACCATATATTTCAGTTAGAGTTGGATAATTCATCATAATGAAATTATCTCCCTCAATGCACAAGATAATTCATTTGAACTCTCCGAATGTATACGGGAAAAATAAACTAACGAATTTTCATCAGCGGCAATGGTCGTTGGGTTGTGATGAGTTTTTCTCCGATTGTCTGTTGTACACTCACAAGTCCACAACCGCCACATTTCTGAAATACAGGGGGTTGAAAAAAAAACTGTTGTTTCCCAATATCTATGAAACCACGCGATTTTTTCCATTCCAGTACACTCAGAAAACACATATGAGATACCAATACCAATAAGATCGGCAAGGTACAATATTATGAAAACCATAAATCTTACGGCTTAAAATTATATATCTTGTACCGCGCTGTGCTTCCAAGAAGACCGAAAGTCATTATCTCGGCAGATCTCGGCGTACCAATAATTAGAGCGGATGATTCATCGCTGTGGTTGTAGGTATTTCCTGTTATTTCTGGAGATTGGGTGATTTTACTAGAATGAATAACTTGTACCTATATAAAAGGAACGGATCGGCACGACAGTCAGTTTTAGTTTAGAAAGAGTTCAGTTTAGAAAGTAAGCTAGTATTGTGAACAATGAGATTTGTAAAGCGAATATCGTTGTGATTCAATGAAGTGTTTATTGAGTTCTATTTCGCGTGTTTGTTGAAATAAATTGTTCAGTTTGGTACTGAATGTTTTGAATTACCGAACCCAAGTAGAAATTCAATCAACTCAAGATATTTCATGCGATTATTAGATTTTGCCTATAATTTGTTGACTTTCAATACTGCTGTATTGCTGTACTGCGCTGTATTCGCACAAGGTTAGGTTATTTCTGTTTTTCTTGAAGAAATCAAATGTGATAAAACATGTGTTCATCACTGTTCAGGGTGTTCACGTATATTTTGAGACCTCCCTTAACTTCTTCAACTATTGTTAAATTTTTTCTTTCGAAAAATGATATTATGTAGTTTTTCTTGTAGATTTCATATATGTTGACAAGAAAAAAACAAACACCAAATATATTATTTTGAATGGATTACCTATATATATTGTTATTATTGGATATAGATTATTTTTCTGATTTCAAATATAAACATATACAAATATCATGTTATCTTTTATAGATTTCGAGATATTTGACGTTGAAATTTATATTGTATCCGGATTATCTCTCGGGTTAGGAAAAATAAGAGTTCTTTGTTGTCAACAACTTTTAAATATTATGCTACTGCATGCTCTTTCATTTTTCTCCAGTGGAAAAACACAGATCTCTTGAGAAATGCGCTATAGAATTCGTTTCGAAATTGACATCGTCATCGCCATTTTCTTCGTTTATTTCGTTGAGTTCGTTTGAGAAAATCTGTTCCATTCAACAATGTATCAATATTTCTCAAAGTATTTCTAGAAGGATTCACTCAGTTGCCATAAAACACTATATATTCCCATTGTGCGGCTTTGGCATTTTTATTATATTCCAAAAGTACTGATAGTATATCATATTATTTTCCTGTCACTGAAACATATTATTAGAATAATTAATCCCACGAATATTTGACAACAGAAATTTTAATCATATCCATAGCTACTGTAAGAATCCGGAGAAATTCTGGGATTCAACGTCAAATGTCTCGAAATCTATCAGAGATAACATGATATATGTACCTATATAAATATCTGAAATCAGAAAAATATACTCCATCTAGACAAAATATATAGGGTGTTGCATTGAAGAAAATATATTTTGTGCCCATAACTTTTCAGATCTTCAACTGTTTTTTCTGTTAACATGAATTATACAGGAAAAATTACACAAGATCAATTTCTGACCAAAAAAATTTAACTGTTTTCAGATGAAACAAAAATGCATAATATTTCTCAGTAAGGGTAGAGGATTAAAATATGTATTTTTGTTTGTTTTTTTCAATCTGGTTCAAAATTGATATATGATGGGGTTCTCGACAATTTTTTTCCAGATTTCCGCCAAATCTGAGGTCACGTGATATAAGTCGTAACGGATTTTTCAGTTGTCAGGCATGCAGAAACGAACCGCCATTAGAGTTTTCCAGAAATATCAATAACAATTATTCCTTTACATATGTAGCCAGCTTTATGGCTGTATACTATACAAATGAAGCAGCATAAAGAGTCTGACCATTTTGTGAAATGATAGGCCGATTCGAAGTCTTTCAATGACAAGATATGCCTCAACAGTAGCAATTTTCCATGCTTTTTTATTCTCTGGAACATCCGTTACAGTCATAAATGATTTTTTCAGAACCTCCACAAAAGATCCTTCGAAAATGAAACACGAATAAAATTACCATTGTTTGGGATAGATGGGCCCCGAATGTGATGTAAATACGCTCAACGCTTCCACGATCCATTTGCGCCTCCATCTACAGATATAGGTGAAATTTGTCAGCGATAAAAACCAAGAATATATATCAAAATCCGGGATACATGTGTTGCAGGACGAGATTTTGAAAGCACGGACAGGAATTGAAAAATGCGCCACTATTCATTACGGAAGGAGCACATCACACGCGCACATAATGGATGATAGAAATAATATGTCATAACCAAGCTGCAACAGCCGTTTTTCGCCATTGGAATTATACTGGATGTGTGCGAACATGTGGAAAACGAAGCTTAACTGATGTTTATAAATTATCTCGAGCTCCATGGAGGTACGACTCGGGATATTATGTATGATGCTGCCATAGAATATGGAAACGATGTCTATCAAGTCTGATAATTATCCAGTAAACAAAAATCTGAATGTCACATCGCATTGAGAGCTCGACTGGATCTTCAATGACACTAAGAGAAGATTCATGATGGAGATTTAACGGGAAGCATTCTGCGGAGACGTATAATACATGAGTAAAAGAGATACGAGATATACATACATGAAATCGAATGAATCATAAAGTCTCTAATCTAATTAAAACACATTGCATTTCAAACCTGACAATCACTGCTATCATATGTGAATACTTTTTATGGATGAGGTTTGCATTATAAGGAACAGCAATTTGTTTTAACTTCGGATAAATCAACATGTGTGGAATGAAGCAACAAATTCTATGATTTATTTTCATGCCTTCCATGAAAGAGATACCTGACTGATGATATATGAATCAACCATCGATCATATAACAGACTAGATGAATAACACCCAATTCACGCCACAGTAGTAGTTGTCTGAAGCCAACATCTGAATCAATTATCACAGATCTTTCATTGCTTACGCTAGATCCGGTATCCATTTGTTTTGTAGGTCCGGGGGGGTCGAAAGTACTAAGCCATTGATTGGTCGTTTTTATTTCTGTCCATACGTAATATGTGTTGTACCTCGTGATCATAGTACCTACTTTCTAGCAGACCCCTCTTTACCAACAGGATGCCGGATCTAGCGTTATAAGATCTATGGTTATTACTAGGGTTACCTCATTCTGAAACTAGGATAGCAACATAAAATTTCCCTAGCACCAGTGTCTTGCTATCTTGAAAGGGTCTAAATTTTAATGAATTGACATACTAACAAAATTATCTTATTCATTATTCCTGAAAGTCAATGAAAACAATCTAAAATCAACGTTTTCTGAAAATATACATCTTTGATTTGATACCCGGATTATAATAGATTTAATTCACTGTCAAACTATATTGCTTATATTTTCTGGCAATATAAAGTTTCAAAGTGTCGAACTAACATAACCTAACCTAACTTTTCATCTCGGAGAAGCCTGAGAATGTTTTCATATTATCACAAATTGTTTCGCATATTAGGATGGTTTAAATATGTTCATTCAACGAATGATACGACACTGAGTAACTCACCAGTGAAATGATGTGTTCTGGTCTACACTTCTAAATTGTCTTTTACACATTTCACAGTTTACATCATCCTTTAAGTTCTATTTGAACGGAATGAACGGAGTTTTTGACTAGAATCCTATTGAAATTTTCAAAGAAAACTAGAAATATACCTTTTAATGAACCATCAAACAAAATTTTATTTGAAAACAAGACGTTTCGCGCTGTCACTGTCAGCGTTCGGTCGATTATCGGTTGAAAGAAATCAACGGCGTTGGCGCATTCACCAAAAATGCCACAATCCCCGAAAATACGTCTATAAACCACTTATATATAAATGAGGCACTGTATTATATGACGAACATCGAAAACTCAGCTTTTGATACATCATATGACTCATATAAGTACCAACTGAATGATGTATATTTTTGGGAACCTTGAAAAGATGTGGTCTTAGATGATTATCACTTTCAAATGTTACGATGAAGAAAAAAACATATGAATATGAATTTCATGTTGGCTTCAGGCAATTTGAGGTGTTACTATTCTAGTGGGTTTGTTGTTTGGAGAAATCAACCGTTATACTTTTATAACTAATAAAAAACGGCGTGATACATCATATAGGTATTAGATCATAATGCTTGTTTGGTATTAGAGGGGTCTGCAAGAAAGTACTATGATATTACGTGGTACAACAAAATTTTGAAACGATCAATCAATGCATAGCTTAGTACGTTAAACCCCTCCGGACCTACCAAACAAATAACCTAGATACCGTATCTAGCGTGAGCATACATGATCTAAGGTCGGTATCATCGAATTTACAGGTGATATAACGAACGTATAAAAATCATCTCACATATTTATGAACACTAAACTAACGTAAAACTACTAGATTTTAACTTATTGAGGGTTACAAACCAGCTATATAGTAAAATGCTTAGTACTCCATGATGAAGCTATAACATGTGTTGTGGTTTGTAAACCACAATTAGTGAAAATCTAGTAGTTTTCTACATGAGTTTAGTAGTTTGGTGTTCAATTATGGATTTTTTTTCAGGTATCGACCTCATCTATCGAAAATTATATAATTATTATCTATTTCCTTATGATGCTATGTGAATTTCAAGTTATCACTTTCAAGAAATAATGTGTAGTAACGTAAAAAAATTCAGTAAAATTCAGGTACCTGTCCTTGAATTATCCGCGTGATGTCTACTCCTATGCACCTATGTTGAAACACGAAACGTTAGCTTTGTTTTGGTTTTCATCAGAACCGTTTTGAAACCGTTCTAGACAGATTTTGCTCATGCGCATTTTCTTCAACCGAGTTTCCAACCTCAAAAACTATAACATGACCCATTTGTTTGATGAGTTATGTGTTTGTCTCGGTGTGGAATTCGAGGGTGGCTATATGGAGTCAAAAATTCGAAAGGTGAGACGATATTATCCTCATTAACCATTTCCTCATTAACCATCATGTTCACAACCTACAGTTCCATCAAGTGTTCATGTATCGAAGAATATAAAACACCAGTGAACTGCCAATTTGTGTTCACAGATTATTTCACGTTCATTGATCACGTGTTTGAGCATTTCCATTTCATAGAGCGAATTGTCTCATTGTCCAATTTGAATCAAAGTACCTATAATATTGTTTCTATGTTGCATCAATTTGAAATATTTTATTGAAACATAATGGATCCTATATCGATAAATAACAGGAACATGTTTGATTGATAGTAGTCATTAATTAATTTACTTCAACTATTCGTTCATTGATAACAATTGAAAATTGTCCATTGCGACTACCACCTTAGAAAACCATATATATATACTAGGTCCAAATACCCATTGCAGTTTTTTCATACATAAATGATCCGTAAAATCCTAATTCAACTACTGAAGTGGAAAACAGACACCTCGGCACCTCGAGCGAAAATGTCTCCGAACGGACACCTGTTTCCAGCTTGCATAGAAGATCAGCAGGTTGCCAGAGATCCGACTTTATTATTAAAGTTGTGTCATCAGGGAATTTCCGAAAGGGAGAATTTCCTAGATGGGTTTCGCCATCGACGCCAGACATGCGAATCTCCACTCTAGTGGATGCGTGGGTATATAAAAAACGAATATACTGTGAGAGGTTTGTTGTGCTACCTGTTCCATTGATGATTCTGACCTATGATTCAGAATATATCACGCCGTTTTTCAATCATAACGATATTGTCGATTCATATATGGCATATCAATAATGACAGAAACAGTCAGTCAGGTTTTGATATAGATAAAACGGCAAGAAGACAGTGAGCTATGTAGAATTGGGAAGTGTGGTTATTAATAAGATCGGGGTAGGTGGAATATGTACGTGAGCGTAGAAGGGCCACGTAATATTTGATTATTGATCAAATAATAATAGGTGAGATTCCGACTTCAATTTCGGAAGTCCGACTTTCAAGTCAACATTCCTACTTTTATCTCGAAATTCCTACTTTTATCTCGAAATTTCTACTTTTATCTCGGAATTCCTACTTTTATCTCGGAATTCCGACTTTTATTTCGGAATTACGAGTGGGTTGATCAGAACAAATCTACAGGGACTCTCGCCCTTCCCGAGTTATACAGGGAAAACTGAAAATGCTGTTTTTGTTTTTTTCGAATAGAATTTTTATTTCAGAAAATAATACTCGGGAAGGATGATAGTACCCTGTAGATTTTTTCTGACCAACTTACTGCTCACCACAGTAGTTACCTTTCTTTCTATTTGATCGACTTTGAATCTTTTACGGTTTAGAATACTTATAGCAATGTTACCGCACATGATAAAAGAAACTGATGCGTGTATAAACCTATATCTATGACCGTTTTGGAATATAAATAATTCTCTGTTTTTTATGCACACAAATGAACTTTTCAAAAGGTTGTTTATTTTGGACTGTGAGTTTCTAAGACGGTGAAATTCGAAATGGCGTGAACTGATATATCATGAGTAGGGGTGGGTGTTATAACGACTAAGAAATATCTACTATCGATAACAAAAATTTATCGATATCATCGCTATTAACAAATTATCGATATTATCGTTATTGTCGATATTATCGATAATATTAATAATATCGATATTTTGATTCGATAATATCCATTTGAAAAAGTTCACTTCCAGTCATTTTCTCATGTGGATATATCATCTGTAATTTTGAACAACCCTGTATTTCACATGAGAAAAAGAAAATTATTTATATCCCGAAAACGATCATATATATAAGTTGTTGAAAATGTGATGAGGATCTATGAAATTATATTTTATACCGGGTGATTCATTTGAAAAATCGAAGTTTCTGGTATAAGCGGCAAAGTTTAATCGTTGAAAATATTTCAGATAGATAGATCATGACGATTTATGTGTATGTACTTCAAAAAATTCGGAAATCCGAGATGAAAGTCGGAATTTCGACTTAAAAGTCGGAATTCCGAGAGAAAATCGGAATTTAGACGTGAAAGTTGTAAATCGGAGATAAATGTCGAATCTCTGAGATTAAAGTCGAAATTCCGAGAAAAAAGCGGAATTTCGAGATAAAAGTCGGAATCTATACTTAAAAGTCGGAATTACGAGATAAAAGTCGGAATTCCGAAATAAAAGTCCGAATCTTACTTGATCAATTAACAAATAATACGTGGTCCTTCTATATACGCTTTCGTAAATATAATTCGTTTAATGTTCCTTTATTCTTGTGATAATGTACATATTGTGAAACATCTCAATTGGCCATAATACTTGATGTAATTTTGTATCGGATGTTTCCATATTATATTATTCACTTGGGAAGCGATATATCGTGATTTATATTATATGCTCTTATCGACAAATTCGATAGGCGTCTGTGTTCCATCATCGATGTGTTTTATGTGATATGTGTCATATTCGATGAGTTTGACTGACTATACGCAATTTTTGATATTTTGAATATTGATACCATGCATCAGGATCATGGCCCTAGGTCACCATACTTATTGTATCAATATAACTTTAAACTAATCTTTAATGTCTGTGAGTATTCTTAGTTAATGTGTTTTATACATTGGTGTTGATGCCCAAATAAACAAGATTATACCTAGCAATACTTTTGAAGAAATCAGGCACTAAAATTATTTGACTTATTTCAAATGAAAACTTAACGATATGCGGTTTTGTAGTTGATCAGTCATGTATGGTTATTGAAAATCGAACACTCGTACAGATAGAACGCATCACTTCCAGATCGTCCATTATAGTCAACACAATCGACTGCAAACACTCCAATCATGAAATTGCATATAAATCATGATTCTCGTTCAGCCATCATCCCCTTCTTTCCTGAAATAACTCAATTTCAATTTCCCCAAGCATCGACAACTCACAGTGAATATTTCTCTCATGTATAAAATTTCTGATAAAAGGAATGCAATTAAAGGAAAATCATAGCAGTAATTGCACTGCCGATCGATTATGGCCCTACCAAACAAAACATCCCTTCGTCATTACACCACAAACAATACTGACAATTTACAGAAACACTTCAAAAAGTGAAAAAATGTTTTGCATACCTGGGGAGCTATTCTCGAAGTCATGCCACTTTCTCGCGTATACGAATGACATCGTATGAAAATATTCGTATACGTCAATACGAGTGCATTCTTGAACTCCGAAGAAGAACATACGAAATATCCATACGAACTTTTTGAATCGGGCGCACGAAAAATATGACAACATTGCACATCTACCAGTGTTCCCAACCATATCAAGAGACTATGTCTAGGAAAAAAATAAACTCCACTAGTTTTAGTCATAATATTTTGGCGGATAGTTTACTTCTTTGAGAACTTCATATGTTGATATGATACTACATCAGCAACTGCAAAGTATATGCGTTCCACATCTCCGGAACAGAGAGCGGAGTTGGTGGAGTATTGAAAAATCATCTAGGGAAGTTCACAAATGAAAGGTATCACTTAAAGAAGCGAGAGGTTCATGGGAATCCTAGCATCATCGGAAACATTGAATACTATGTCGGGAGCAAAAAAGGATTGGAAGAAGTGGCAAAAGGCAATGAGAAACATTTGATATAGGTACCTACCTCAACAGATCAAACAATATTTTCTTTCATTGTGCAATCTCATTTGGGATTCGCAGGACCACATTATCTAGGAGATAATAATTGAATTTCGAGCAAAACTCTGCCTATATCAATTAACAATGGTATGAAGCTAATGGTGGATTTATGCAGCAATTTTAAGTCATAAGTTTTGAGCCCTTAGTTTTCATTATCAAAATTCAAGACACAAAGGAAAACAGGAACCTTCATCCCATTGGTCACTTTCTGTGGTTCAGTGTCAATGAACCCTGACAATTTCTATAAGCTGGCTGTCATCAATATCAATTTTTTCTGTTAGTAAACTGATAATTCTGTTTGAATAAATAACACAACCACAGATAATAACATACAAAACCATTACATAATTTTCAAAACTTCGAATGCATGCAAATATGATCAGTTTTAAGTTTCACTTAAAACTTGTGACTTGCAACCTTAATCTTAGGTCGAAATGTATAAATGGAAACATTGAAAACCAATGATAGAACTTCTCACGACTGATGACCTTAAATTGCTGCATTAATCCACCATGAGAAAAAACTCCATCATCGTTTTTATTTTCAAAATATACATGTCCTTGTGATTTTTTATTACTTATAGCATGTTGGAAAAGGTTCATGAAATCTATTTCAACAGGAATGAATCCTTAGCCAAGCATCTGAAAACAGACAAGAGATGAGAGTAGGTTTTGGGGAATTCAGAAGTGGGATTTTTTTGTGGGCCGGGCGGTCACTGCCTCGATCACTCGCCTACGTTCATGACATTCGCTGCAAATGCGGTCTGCGATGTTGGCATATTGCACAACTGAGCCATATGTAGGATACGGCACCAATGGCCAGATGTGCATCGCCGCCAATCGCCCTAATTGAAAACTAAGTCTTTTCGTTCCTCTTCAGAGCCATCTAATCGGCCGAACTGGCGGTGCCATAACTCTCTGAAATTTCGTGTTCGTTGCAACCACGGTGATGATGGCGATAATATTCTGTGGGGACCGTTCGAACGATTGAGTTTTTCTCGTAGACTGAGGATAATGATTTCGCGGAGCCTTCCGATTCGTCGATATTGTTCTATCGGAAATAAATAACAGTGGGGCTCGAATGAGTTTCTCTTATTGATTTGCAGAGCATTATTTTTTTTGGGGCAGATCCGGCTTCCTTCCAGGGTGAGGAAACAACTTCGACTCTCTATTTTCTTACATTTGAACATCAACAATAGCCTCAAATTACGGTCTTGTCCTAGATTACCATCATTATTATGATCGAATGCAGTGACCAGTTTTGATACTCGATTAGTAGGTACATTCGAATTCAGTTGATTTCTTATGTATTTCTATGAAATCTCAGATACCGCTATTGTCATGTGATATACCACATAACACATATAACACATAAATATCCCAGCTGCAGATCGTAGAAACAGAGTCCGAGATGAAGGTTTTTGTAAATATTTTCGAGACCCTTCGAGATAAAATAACTAGATTTTGTCCATACACTACCTAAGTTTTCATGCCCAAGTTAAGTCAAAAGTTTCGAGAATAGTTTGAAGTTTTGCACAGGTTTGTGTGGAAAACACTTTTTACCCTTTCTTATCCCCGATGTTTTAATAAGATATTCAGTAGTGCAATGCAAGAAACATGAATTAAACGTGTCATTAATTAGGAGGTGAACGCAGCATAATTTTCAAATCGATTTCTCTCGAAAACGCCGGAAACTAAACAAGAGTACAAAGTTTGGGCAAAGTGGTGGGCGGGTGTGGTAACCCTTGCGCTTAGGCTTCTTTGGTCGGGCCTTTTGTGCACCCACATAGCTTTCGATTCAACTAGGCATGCCAATTTCCTTAGCGAAATTTAGCAACTTCCTTATTTGAATCACCTTCACATCCTGTGGGCGCATCACGATGTTCCCAAAGGCAGTTTTTCTCTGGTGCACCAGCGCGGGGCACTCAAGCACCATCTGCATTGATCCATATTAGCTCCAAGTGCCTATTGAGATGGTTATGTCCCGTAAGTAGACAAACTATCATTTTGAGATCTCGTCTGTTTAGTGATAGGATATCTCTTTCGCGAGTCTTTTCGAAGGTCCTGTTATGTGTAGCTTCGATTGTCTCATTCCAGGTGTACCCTGTCATGATTCGAGGAATTGCCTTTGTAGCAATTCCCTCATGGAGGATACAGCCATACTGCTGGGAATTCTCAGTATTGATTCAGGTCCAATTGGAATTGTTTCCGAACCCACCTTTGCCATTCTGTCTGCCTCCTCGTTTCCAGGAACACCTGAGTGTCCTGGGACCCACATGAGGCTGACTTTCCTTTTCTTCGCCAGGCTTTCCAAGGCATTTCTGCACTCGGACACTAATTTGGATGTGATCCTGTTGGATCGCAATGCCAAAATTGCAGCTTTGCTGTCCGAGCATATTTTGTCGAGATTTTCATGAACACAGGTTAGTATTGCGAGTACTTCTGCCTGGAACACTGAGGCGTGTTCGCCAAGGGGGATCGAAATTTCTTTTTGCGTTCCCCCTTCATAAACCCCTGCACCCGACCTACCTCCAAGTCTTGAGCCATCTATGTACCAGATTGACCCATTTGCTGAAAGTATTTCAGGTGCATATTCTTTCCATTCATCCCTCGTGGGAATGATGATATCCGGAGCTTTTCTGAAATTCAGAAGCGGTAGGGTGCTGTCTCTTTCCATCAAGAGTGTAGAACAGCTTTCCTTCGCCTTGCTCCTGGGATTCCCATATTCTTTGATTAAAGTTTCAATAAGCGCATAAACAAAAAAGTTGGGGGAAAAAGTACTCCTAATAGTACCTTCCGTTTCCAATGCCCCTAAGCAGAATTTCAAAATTTTCTTAATTTTTTTTAATAAAGCATTGACAGTTAGGTTAATGGACAAATTATGTTATTTCATCTGAAAGGGTTTTGAGAATATTCACAGAAAACCTTTATCTCGGGCTCACCTTCAAATGGCTATGATTTCCTAAGAAGGCATTTCTGAACCCATGATTATACAAACTTTCTTCATAATTCTCGTTTCAAGAATCTACAGCTGAAATCTATCGATGTAATGTCAGGACACTCTGTATAAAAGAAAGACTGTCAAATAAATATTAGAGATATCCACTACACCCCTTCCAAATCTCATTTTGCATATAAAGTATATACAACTTTCGCAGTTGAAACATTAACATGAGTTATTGATTGAATGAGAGATTGATTTGTGATTCTCAAATGTATATATTCTAAAAAACTCATCAACTTGACAATACACTATTGAAAGTAACATAATATATATATTCGAGGAACATGGTATATTATATATTTTGTATGCATATTCCATCCTAGGCTAGCTTTCTGATTTAGATGAATTTATTTCTCATCTCGCAGAATGAAAGCACACAAAATTGGAGAAATGCGAGTGCATCATGTTTTCATGTAGGTATTCATGAAAGGCGATGCATTTTTTTTTTCATATTCAATCATACGAGTTTTATTACTTCATTATCAGAGGAAATCGCTTTTATTATCAATATTCAATCTGTGGAACGAATCTCTCGAACATTTTTGATTTTTCATTCCGTTTATTATTCTGAATACCTTGTTTTAGTCCAGTAGGTATACTCCATTCACTCAGAGGGAAGATATGGAAGCTTCCTATGCCCCTCCCAATGAATGGTAAGTTAAGAGATTGAAATGAAACTGCATTTTCCGAAATTCGATTGAGAGAGAATACAGGAGAAGTCGTAATAACTTTTCAAAATCCACTTTTGAATTAAACATCAATTACATTTAAGCATCAATCATATTTTTCATCATCAAAATACTGGGTGTTTCTGCTTCTCACAGAAACCATAAGTATTTCTTAGATATATGATTTCATTACGCATATAGAAAATATGTGAGGTTCTTCTATAAAGCATTATTTCCAATAATTGTAAACTTTTATCCAATTCTTGAATTTGTTTTTTATTGAAGAAAGTTATTATTTGACCACTCGATTTTTGTTGACATGCATGTACGATTTGTACCTGTCAATATTTGTGAAAATCGCCTAGAATCCTTCAACAATAATACACCATCAATCAGTATTATTCAATTTGATTCATAGTATCCAACCACGGAACAACCACACGCACTGTTATATTGCCAAATACTTGAACTTCTACACTGCTAAGTTATCAACAGAGATATCAAATTGGTCATACAATGAATAATCTGTCAAAGAGTTCGATTTAATGAAATAAATGAATGAAAGCACTTGAGTGAGAGACGAAGTGTAAACCGATAAATGTTATAAAAGGAAAGTTCGTGCCTGTATCTCTATAATTGGAATCTCTTGACCCACCAATTGCATCATGTTTTATGAAACAGTTTCAACTGCTATTCATGTTTATTCACTGTGCACCCTGAATAAAATTTCAAAAAGGAAAGTTGGTTGATTTCGCTGTTCTCTAAAATTAGTTATATAGGTAATCTGCCAATTAGTTGCTGAATTATGTGAGCTCAGTATGTACTCGATAATGCAAAATCATGGGAAATTATGTGGGATTAAAATATGTTCGAGATCGATACCTATAATTTAAAGCAAAAACTTTTATAAAAGCATGGATCATATTTACTTTTGAATAAATATTTTATTAACGAAATGAGTGGAATATATCCTGTATCTACTGAAATAATCACTATATACACAGTACAGCTTCACGATGTAGAAATGAAAAATTGTGTACAATTGTGTACAAGTACAATCGGCCAATACTTATTCCTTCGACTCTCATCGCAATCTGCGGCAGAAATAAATATCTAATTGAAGTCCAATTACCTGCCTAATTTCTTATTCATATTCCTAGTTATGTAAAAATGCTTTTTTATGACTGATGAAAAATGGACCCTTTTTATGTAATATTTTCGTTGAGTACTGGATGCATTACACAAAACAAGCCACGCCCCGTGTGTAAGAGCCTTCACACAACAGGCTGTAGTAAATCAGCGACAAAGTAGACGCATTACCTACAAAACAATTGACATCAGTTGATTGAAATGGAATATAGGGCAGGCAGTGCAATGTTTGGATCAGAACTACCTACCGGGGTAATTTAGAACTGACTTTCTGTAAAAATGGATTCAGAAAGCGAACAAATTCAACTCAACTCCAACTGAAGTTCTACAAGCTTCCAGTTTGCGTACAATCAATGAATTTCTATCAAAGATTCATCTACCTGATTGAACGAAAAAATTTTCAAGTAATGTTTGAATTCTTTATAAAAAGATAGTGTTAGAAGTTTGAATATGCACAGAAAAAAAGGATCTCTTAAATCAAGTTGTAACCGCATCAACTCAAGAGAATATGGTAATCTTGAATAGGTCCCACCATATATTAATTTGATTTTTCGACAAAATCCTCTTGACTACTTAGGAACAAAAAGTTTTGTGTCAAATGTGCACTTCCTCGTTGAAAAATGTGGTTTGGTTGAAGCAACAATATTTCAATGTTGTTGTGAAACAATTTTCTTGGATGAAGCTGATTTCTCAGCACATCTGAACAATTATCATCTTGATTCAAGAGGAATCCCTTTTGATTCATTCTCATTGACCTATGGAGGATTGCAACTCTGATTCATGTCGATAATTGAAAATGAAAAATACTGTAGTTTTTTCACAAACTGGAGCTGCAGTAATGATACAGTCATGAATTATTACTTCAAGCACATTAACATGACCTGACAACACAAAACGAAGTATTCTCAACACTCAACATAGTGCCAGTGATACGATGCCATGTCCACATATGTTCTAGATTGTTTGGTTCTAGGAAACTTTTTACGTCCATGTTGAGTACTCGAGTTATAAATAATTCTGCCTGTAATCTGCACTATAGAGGTTCTCTAAATTGTGACTATAGGAACACGAGTATCACCAAAAAACTTCACTGTAACCTGGTAACAATGTATCTCTTGATAGTCTTAATGGCGGCCAACGGCGTTATTTGTTGGCGTTGTCTAGCTGGTTCTGCCCAAGGATATTAAACTATAGGATGGTCCATTCCCTATGATGCCCACACTAGCCAGTTTTATGACGTCACCCGGCTACCTTCTGGTCTTGGATTTTTCCATGATCGAATAATGACGGCTCTTTGTTTATTTTTTCGATTTTGAGGTTAACATTTCTTTGGTAAAAATATTGAATTATCTGAATTTCAATAGCTTCAGTAACCAGTAATAGACAAAATCTCAAAAATAAAGGCAACGTAAGTAGGTACATGCCATACGAAATGTTAGTTACATAATATATTTTTATATATGTATAAGTTTCATGAAAGCAAGGGATGTAATGTAACCATTTGATTGCAGGTTTTCTTATGCTATACCTGGATGGAGATTCTACAATTGGTATTAAAATGTTTGAGGAATACATGTTTCTTGCATTTCCGGAGCCAAAAGACTCAATAAATATTCAAAAAGGGAATGAATTGTTTTAAAAGCTACCTCTCTGCATGGCTGCTACTTAAATTTTGGATCCCAGAAAATGTATTTGTTCACAACATTCCACAACTGAAGAAGACAGCGGAAAATGAATCAAGTAAGAAATATATACTCTTGTGAACTAATATCCTGATATTGGTATTTTTTTAGGTTCACCATTGAGGAGATATCTCACACAAAGTGCAATTGCAAAGAATTTGTTCAGCCTGGTATCACAAATATCAAACATCAATTCTTTTTGTCAATTTAAAACTATAAGAAACAATTTCTTGAAGAAAAAGAGGTGAACCAATATAGACAAAAAGGGGATTTAATGAGCATTACATGAATTTGATTTAAGTGGAAATAATAGAACTGAATACATTGAAATAATTGTTAATCATAAATTTCATTGGAATCTTGTAAATATATTTTCAAAATCAGCAAAACTGTGTTCTTATCTTTATGTAGAATATACCTGCTCCTTAACCATTTTTGAAGTAAGCATTGATGATTAGCTCATTGTTTCATTTAATATAGCTGAAACTGAAAAAATATAAACTGGAAGATAATGATGTGATGATAATGTGTATTCTCTAATTAATGATTGAACACATCATATTCATAACAGCTACCTATTATAACTTCAAAATAATAGAGGCCTACCTCTTGTTTTGGAATGATTTATTATTAATTCTTAGAGTTTACAGTACATTATAGCTTCTAATATAAATGTTCAATGTTTTATAGTTACATCCAGCATTTTTTATTCTGTTGTACCCTGAAAACAAGTAATACTATTAGTGAAACAACCTGTATTTCACCACTCTAATGTAAACCCACCTCTGGTATGAAATATCTTTTATCATCAGGTTTTTAGTTGAATTTTGTTGATGCTAGTCAGCAACTGCCTTCACTATATTTACTCCTTATTCCTATGCATATCCACTTTCTGACCACTGTAGACTGTAGTACTTTGTCAAAGAACTTTGTATTTAGTACTGTAGTGTAGACTGTTTATGTAACATGATTGTAATCCTATCAACTATCACACTGTCACCCTGCAGATCTTCAAGAAAGTGATGTCTTACTATTCCCAAATTTGTGTTCATATTGAAAATGAAATCATTGAATCAAAGAAAGATAAAATATTCTTTCATACTGAATTTACTAACTGAAATAGTGATCTGAGATGACAAAAATAATAAGGTGAACATTTTTCAAATGTTGATGAGGTTATTGTTTATGTTTTTTATTTCATAAAAATCAATAAATCAGTCAGAGCGGAAGTGACGTTTCACTCCCGGGTACGTCACATCCGTGCTAAAAATTTCTGCGGAATGGACCATCCTTATAGTTTAATATCCTTGGGTTCTGCCGACAGTTAGTTCGAGAGCTGGCGACGAAAACAACTTCCTCATAGTTACCAAAGGTTTGACTTGGCACTTCGAGTCTACTTCAGATCGTTATTTTAAAACCGCTCGTCTGCCGGAGGTGAGCGGTCGCCTTCTCAGATTTGGAATTTGAAAATATTATTAAAAATCGCTCAAAACTTCCCAATTTTTACCACAATGATTTTTTGCTGAAAATAGCCTAAGATCCTAACCTAATCGAAATCAGAAACGTCTGCCTCTGAAAATGGTCGCTATTTCGGAGCAGACGCTGTCAAATATGTCAAAAAAACGCCTTCAACTTCCTCATAGGTTACCACCGTGATTTTTGCGTCAAAGTTTTACTTAATATGTTATCAACCAAGGCTCGAAAAGAAAACCTCGGCAGACGGTCGCATTTAAACTGCAGACGGGGTTGAAATTGAAAAGTTAAAAAAATTACCTAATTACAAATGCAAATTTCAGCATATAAAAAGTACCAATCCGGATTGACTATTTGCAAAATGTCTCACAATGATAACTACTTGTAAATTTTTCTAAATAAAATATTTCGTTTTTGAAAAAGCGCTAAATCACCATATGTCAAAAAAACGCCGTCAACTTCCTCATAGGTTACCACCGTGATTTTTGCGTCAAAGTTTTACTTAATATGTTATCAACCAAGGCTCGAAAAGAAAACCTCGGCAGACGGTCGCATTTAAACTGCAGACGGGGTTGAAATTGAAAAGTTAAAAAAATTACCTAATTACAAATGCAAATTTCAGCATATAAAAAGTACCAATCCGGATTGACTATTTGCAAAATGTCTCACAATGATAACTACTTGTAAATTTTTCTAAATAAAATATTTCGTTTTTGAAAAAGCGCTAAATCACATATGTCAAAAAAACGCCGTCAACTTTCCCACAAGTTACCTCAATATTTGCAAAATCATATAAAAAAACTTCATCAGACGGACAAGCAAATGATGCTTTATATAATAATAATTACTGTCTGTTAAAGCGTGATAGGCAAGTAATGCTTTAGAAATGATTTCTCCTTTTCTGGTAGTTTAGATAAGTAGGTATATATTAAATAGAATTCTAGTATTAGCTTCATGTTGACTATAGAATATAGAACCTCATCAATTTCACAGGTCCATCAATCTGATAAAACATGTAACATATATCTTCACAGGCGACGGAAAAACAGCCGGAGTTAAAGTCGAAAGAAACCTATTGGGACGACCCTTAGTATTATCGTTGGAACATATGATTTATTTATTATAAATGTATTATCGTATTCATTGACTACCGTTCCATTGTCACAGAGTTATTTCGCTTATTCAAGTCCAAGTCAAATACGTTGTACCAGTTTCGATGGATTCTTTTTTTTTGCATCTTCTACGTGATCTCCTGTTATCAATGACAGATTAGCAATTTACATCAATAAGAAGTTATGCAGAACATCAAGCAAATGAATAGACCTAAGTGTGTGGTGCCGTCATTAAAAGACATCGAAAGAGACAAGCGGCCCAACGATTTTTTGAAAACATTGAGGTGTGAATCTATTAAAAACTGAATTCGTGAAGTTTTTATTCAAATACTGGGAAACAAGTATTCCTCTGGGTATTTTGGGAGACAAAATTCTTCGGGTGGATTGTGTTACATGTTTTATGGCAATGATGGACTGGTGAATTTTGAAATTGATGAGGTTCTATATTCTAGCCACCATGAAGCTGATGCTAGGATTCTTATTTCATTTACTCATATACAACTACTAAAAAATATCAATGTTGTGATACGTGAATCCGATACTGATATATTTGTAATAGCAGTGGAAAATATGCAAGTAGGTATAGATAAATATAATAACATATTTGGATAGAAACTGGACTTCAGTCAGAAAATACTTTGAGATGTGTTTATTTTAACGATTGTATACAGAAATTTAGGAGATATCCTTCCTCAAGCTTTACCTGCCTATCACTTGCTTTCACGTTTTAACAGGCAGTGACTACACATATATCATTCGCTCGAAAAGGTAAAATGAATCCTTTCAACATTATCGAGGAAGATCTGAATATTGGCCATTCTCAGTTTATTGCGTGAGAGCAAATTCAAGGGATTGAGAAATTCGTATGCTACATATATGGTTTTCATAAATGCTAATAACATGAATGAAGCAAGGCTACATTTTGTTCCATAGAGAACATGGTATCTCGAAAGAAGGAATATATCAGATAAAGTTGAAAATTTCGATGGGATCTTGATGCCACCTTGTCGAAAAGTTCCAATTAATGAAATAATAAGGGTCAATCAAATTTGCGCCATCTAGAATTATGCAACAGAAACAATTGTATATATGGTTTCTATTCTTCAGATTCAAAATTGAAAACATTTTTAACGTCTCATTTTACACGTGAAATTTTTGCTCTATATAGATCCGTTCTTTCATATAATATTGATAAAGCAATTTAGGCCTGTCTATCCTCTGAATGCGACCGTCAGCTGAGGTTTGCTTATACAACTGAGGTAACTTGTGGGGAAATCGTTTTATGTCATATGATATGGGATAGCAGCGCTTAGGTCAAAAATATTTAGGAAAAATTACAAGTGATTATGAATTGCGGGGCATTTCGCAAATTTTCAATCCGAATTGGTACTTTTTATATGCTAAAATTTGCATTTGGAGACAAGTTTTTTTTCAAACTTTTCAACTTCAACCCCGTCTGCAGTTTAAATGCGACCGTCTACCGAAGTTATTTTTTCGAACCTTGGTTTGTAACATATTTGGTAAAACTTTGACGAAAAAATCACGGTGATAACCTGTGAGGAAGTTGACGGCGTTTTTTTGACATATGTGATTTAGCGCTTTTTCAAAAACGAAATATTTTATTTAGAAAAATTTACAAGTAGTTATCATTGTGAGACATTTTGCAAATAGTCAATCCGGATTGGTACTTTTTATATGCTGAAATTTGCATTTGTAATTAGGTAATTTTTTTAACTTTTCAATTTCAACCCCCTCTGCAGTTTGAATGCGACCGTCTGCCGAGGTTTTCTTTTCGAGCCTTGGTTGATAACATATTAAGTAAAACTTTGACGCAAAAATCACGGTGGTAACCTATGAGGAAGTTGAAGGCGTTTTTTTGACATATTTGACAGCGTCTGCTCCGAAATAGCGACCATTTTCAGAGGCAGACGTTTCTGATTTCGATTAGGTTAGGATCTTAGGCCATTTTCAGCAAAAAATCATTGTGGTAAAAATTGGGAAGTTTTGAGCGATTTTTAATAATTTTTTCAAATTCCAAATCTGAGAAGGCGACCGCTCACCTCCGGCAGATGGGCGGTTTTAAAATAACGATCTGAAGTAGAGTCGAAGTGCCAAGTCAAACCTTTGGTAACTATGAGGAAGTTGTTTTCGTCGCCAGCTCTCGAACTAAGTGTTCGGACTGCGCATCTTCGCTTCGAGCGCTACTTCCATGCTCATTCTCTATGCTTATTGGTCGAGCTGGTCACGTGTTACATGCTTCCGTCATCAAAACACTATTCATAAGAAACGATATTCTTGAGCTGAGAGAAATATAATGCTTGACTGACATTACTCACATTGTTTTTTAAGGTGAAGAGTGCGGATTATTTAGTTCATCCAAATTAATTTCAAGAAAATTCATGGAAACAAGCAAACAACGCGATTAGCTGAAAATAGAAACGTTTTGGTCCATCTGAGATTATTATTCTTATCGGAAGATTATACAATTCAAGAATATATATATTATTTGATTCAAGAGATCCGTTTTTTCTGTGTGTGTTTGCGCACACCCAGTCAGAAAGAAATTTGTTATAGGTTCGAATCTCAGATACCTAATTACTTTTTTTTTTAATTTCATCTCGAAAAGATTAGATATTTACTTTTTATTATCTTTCAAAACGAATAAGTTTAATAAAAAACATTGAAATTCGTTTTTTCGATATTTTTTTCTCCAAATAACTCGTCCGTTTGAATTGAATGGTGAACACTCAGTCATAGAAGAAATATAGTATTCTACTTTCGTGTAATGGCCATATTACTAATTCGAAACTTCATTCTCATGAGTAATAGCGTCATTACATATGTTTCTCTTGTAGAAAATTTTCAATATTTGAGCTGATGATGAATGCATATATTATGCTTTCGAAAAATATCTCCTATAACTTGTTGAAATAATTGTTGTGGAGATTACTTTGAGCTTCATTCTAGCGTTGAAATAAATATTTCTTCATGCTTGTTGTTCAATATATTATCGTATCATTTCAGACGGTTTCATTGAAATTCAGCGTGACATAATTCAATTAAATTAAGAAATTAATGAAGGAATAATGAGCTGAATTTCCATCCAATTGTTAATTCTAGAGAATCTAATAATTGTCTTCCCACTACAAGTTAGTAGGTAGACAATTCGTCGTAAGTACCAATATCATCCAAATAGAACATTATCCTCTTCCCTTTCAATTACTCTACCATAACATAGATGGAATCCAATTTTCCTTAGGCCGGTGTTCTGGTGTTTTCAGATAACTGGCCCATCAGACAGTGTCTCTCTTCTCTCTTCCAGCATCCCTGGAGTCCTATGAGTGCTTTATCTCGCTGATGAGTTTTTACGGAGTTCGGAAGATCGTTCCTTGGATACCTTAATTACTTGAATAAATCCGTCACTTACTTCACAGTATGAGACCACTACGCAGTGGTGTTTGCTGGAAATTAACCTCCTGTTGGGCGAATTTTAACGTGTCTGGCAATTTCGTATTCACTTCCTAGAATTCCGATTGAAGTTAACTTAGGAATGAAACGTCGTACTCAGAGCACATGATACTTTTTACTCTGAAAAAAGAATCGTCTTCCTTACTCTATGAAAAGTTGTCCAAAAAAATGATGAAAATGATTCAGAGACGAGCATTTGTTCTGGAAAGACTATCCTAGGGGTGGGTAAATCCATGCCTCCAGCAATTTGAAAACTCTGATAATTAAAAATTCAAGTTAGAAACTCCAACTGGAACAACTTCGATATAAGTACGTGATTAAGTTGCAGTTATTGTTGAGTATCCCAAACGAAATACTGACTGATGGATTCGTCTGAGGAAGTTTTTTCAAGAGAAATTGATATTTGGTTCACTAAACACTTTTTTTGTGAACATCCTATAAAACTTGTATTTTTGTGTCTACAGGTTCAATATGACCTCAGTAAATCTCCTCATTTGAGGTCCCTCATTATAAATATTTCTGTCTGGCATTTCCATCACAGTATTCAACATGTTCATAAATATATTGAAATAAATTAACAATTAGGTGAGCAATGGCAGTTACAGGTTCTAACATACGAGGTATGATCTTTTGATCTAATTTTGATAGATGTACCTACTACTCAAAACTCCAACATTACCCCTTTTGCATGAAAATATACAATAGCTATTTGTGTATTTAGAGCGGAAAGTGATGAATTGCCGCTTGAAAATGACATAATAATATTTCGAGACGGGCAAGACACTTTGCGCTCGAAAAACACACAATATTTTTTCTACAAACACAGTTCCTAGACAAGAAAACTCGAAACTTCATTGAATTAACTTACATTTCATAATATTCTTCATCTGAAATTGACTCATAGAATGAAAAACAATTGGCCTGCCCAGAGATCGAACACGGGCTGGCGGCTTGAGAAGTTGCGCTTTGAACAAGTTGGCTATTGAGGCTACTTGAAAATTTATGTCTATTCCACAGTCATAATATATGTTATAAGCCAAAAATATACCTATACTTAGTCGAACTCATTTTTGCTTTATATTCGGCGGACTTGTGTTTTTTGAGAAATACGACAAGTTTAATTATACTTTGATAACTGTTGTAGCATTCAAGCATTTCATGGCACCATGTCACGAATCTATCATAGCATAATTCCTACTTTTCCTCGATTTCTCTGATATAGGAGGTTAAAATTCACAATGTTTCTACTACGATGTGTTAGATAATTTACTTTCACTACTATTTTCCATCATGCAACAGAATGATGAGTTGGTTTTCAACAATGATGCGAGCTCAAATATGCTGTCATTCAATGGCATTATTTTCGCGGACAAGCGGCAATGCTGTCACTTAATGACATCATTTCCGCGCACGAGCGGCAATGCTGTCACTTAATGACATTCCTCGAATAACGTCAACCTTGTGTTGAGATTTGAAAGCGTCAGAGGCTACTTTGTAAACCGTTTGTCGGAAAAAGTAATTTATTGATTCAAAGTTTGCCAAAATATAACATTGTATGGCTTGATTCAAGCAGTAAAAGGCGATTATATTGAACCTCATATTTTTCATTTGTTGTTAGAGTTATTGTTGATTTAATATTCTACTCGTTTTCCATGGTATGCATGATTGAAAATCGTAACTCTGTCATGTCTATGAATTTTCGAGCTCATCATAATAATGATAATGAAACTTTAACGTAACATGTTAATAGTAATGAAAAATTCCAATGTGAATATATTTTCACTGAAGCTCATTATTCCACCTCGTTTCAGAGCAAATGATCATGTAGCAGAAAATTAATTCGTCGCGCTTAATTATTACAAATTATATCGCGCGAAAACCAGGAAAACAAATGAGCACGCTAATATTCGGAACAATGAAAGACATTGTTCAGTCTCGTTGAAACATGATCCAATTATCCGTACGATGAGTTCAATAATTTTTTTCGCCCCTTGTCATTTAATCGGGAGCCAATCATGTATTTCATTTGATACTAAATTATCTGAAAACTACAAAAATGGTTGACGCCTTATCCCATAGGTGCCTCGTATCTATCAGTTAACCTTAATCACAACACTGCAATACATAATCTAGTATCTACATAGATTGTAGGTTGTAGAATGTAGGGGGGGGGGGGTCGTTAAGGCTATGTGCAGCCTCTCAAGCACCTCTCAAGCACCTCGATATTATAGATTTTTTGTGCATAACCCTTAACCTATTCGAGGCCCGGGATTCCGAGGCTTCGTGCGAAGTTTATCAGTTTCCTGGGATCTAGGTTCCTGATATCGTAGGGCTCTAAGAAGGCCCCTTCCAGGAACTCGAGCCTCTTGCAGAAGAGTGCTGGGCATTCGCATAGCAAATGTTCTGCAGTTTCAGCGAAGTTCTCGCAGTAGCACAGTATTTGAGTCTGTATACCCATGGTAACTGGCAAAACTGAAAGAGTATTCTGAAAAAATATCAAAATTGAATATCTTTCAGTTATTTATCGATATTACATCATTTGTTTTCAATAAAAGACATCAAATTAATGCGAAATAGAAAAACACGTTTTATAAGACACGTTGTCGCACTTGTTCCCTTGGAGCAGTCGTCGCACTCTAAACAACGCGTGCGACAAAATAGCGACTTATTAAACTTGCATCATAATATACTAATATGCACGACCGGGCGTGAAATGGCACTTTATCAACCGGTTTTGTGGGCGTAAGATAGCACTTTACACCCTCGGACTACTTTACTGCCCGCCGGGTGTAAAATGGCACTTTACCGCCCGCCGGACAATGAATTATTAATTATTCGCATCCTCAGCTGCTTCACTGATTTCTGGTGGAGTACAATTCACACTTTCTTCGTCACTGGAATGAATTTCGTAATGACTATTGTCTGTATTGACAGCAAATATGGCTATACTAGCCTATTTATTCACCCACCAGTCTGGAACATGAGCAAATTGTAAACCGTTAATAACTCCCTTATTATATGAGATAGAGAAAAAGTAAAAACACTCTCATGTAATGCTTTTTCGAGAGGAACATCATGGGCCTAGCAAAAAATATTTTAAAGGGGTTTAAAAGGTATTTAAGAACCGTTTCATTCCTATCAAGCATGAGAGGTGAAGAGGTATTTACAATATACTGGTGTATGTAATTCGGCGTAACTTGCTTTTATGGACCTAGGCGTGTTAATAGCCCTCGCTATCGCTCAGGCTATTATTGCTATTACTTACACGCTACAGACAATAAAAGCCTATATTACGCCCTTCATAAATGAATAACTATTTCATATGTTGCACTGTAACGGCGTCAGCGTTTTTAGGTTACCAAGGATATTTGGACACTAATCTTAGCTTTATTTGCCTGCTATTTCTTGAAGTTTTCACATAATACAAATATTTCCATCGATATTGCTATATTATATACTTATAACCTATCATTTCTTTAGAGTTTAGACAATGGAAATCCGAACTATCTCCATTCAATCCCTAGATATTTTCGAATGGTTTGATGCAATCATAAGATATATTATCTCATTTGAGATGTTTTAATAACCAATATATTTCTGGTTTCCGTCTTGTACCCCCGACAAAAAAAGCCATGGGTCTGAAATATTTGTTCAATAAGCTGCTCAAATATTACGTGCTGTATCTTAAAAATCACAAAGGAATCCAATTTCCTATAAATTATGAGTTATGAACGATATGAGAGTTTTCGCCCCCATCAATTTCGTGCTAACAAAAGATGGCTATCGACGTTCATTTTCCGTTATCAATTCCAAGTATATGCATTATTTGTTCTCTCGACAGCATCGATTTTGGGATGCTGGCAACTTACACAAAATGTCGTCTTATTGTTCTTTTTACCGCAAGTTCTTCGAGCATAAAAAATGAGTTGTGACGAGAACATCCAGATAAATAGATTTTAAGTTTGAATGTCTCTTTTGTGTCCCTGCCAAGTTGTAGTGGAATTGCTAAACTTCTTAGATTTTCCAGACCGACGAAATGCCGATAAAGCATTCAGAGCTCTCGGAACAACAATGAAAGATATAAACAAATTAATGAGAAGAGCGGCTGTTAAACTGTTTCGACGATTGCGATGCTCAACACAAAGAAACTCGGCTTTTGAATTTCATGGATGAAATAAATCAGAAATCCTGTAAAATCAAACTTCTGTGCCTTGTTTAACCAGATTGTTGATTGATGTCAATCATGTGACGAAACTATACTGAATAATTAAAATATTTCGACACTCATTCATACAAGGTACCTACCTGATATATAAGGTATATATCTTGATGATGACGTACACTAGGTGCCAACGAAATCAAGACGATTTGAAAGTAGGAGTTAAAAAAAACATTTCATAAACCAAACAAATGACAAAAAGAATACCAAAAGTAGGCGCCTTTTTTTAGTTATCATCATATCTATCAAAGTTTCTTTCTACTTCACTAGTCAACATTGAGATAGACCCCCGTAGTTTACAGAATTAACATTTCAATATATATGGAAGATATCCAGATCATTGGGCTTTGATTTTCTGTTTAATTTCAAATTTTTATTTTCCTCGCCAATGAATGCTGATTTTCAAAACATGAGGTGAAAAGTTGAAATATTCATTGAAACGAATGCATGTTGAAGATATCTCACCATGAGAAGCACCAGCAGCAAAATACCTTGTAACCTTCATTTACTTCGTACCGAAGAGATGCGATAATTGAGAAATGGGCGAGAAATTTCGAATTCTTGGTCTCCCGAGAAATATCCACAAAAAGTGGCATTGTTAATTTCACAAGAATGCGTCCATCAGGCAGACAAGAAGAACAAAACATTTCATGCCAGTGAATCACTAATGAGTGGTCCCTGGAGGGGAGTTTTTGGTCTGATCAATTCATGACTGTGTTTTCCTATTTTCGTAATACCAACCTAATCAGAAATGAGTTTTGAAGGACCAGTAATCATCTTTGGGGACAAGAATTTATGTGTTCTTCGAATTATAATTTATTGTCCAATGGTATATCCCAACAATCGGGTGGTAATTTTTAATGGAATTTATTAATCACCTTAACGCACTGTGAAGGTATTTCGGGCATCATATCATTTCAAGAATAGTTTTGTACCTAGTTTCATCAATATGAATTTTCCTCAATTATTATAGTGTTGATATTTTTTAGATGTAAAGAAAATTCTTCAAATAAAAAATAACCAAAATGGGTCAGATTGAAGTTCATAGTACGAAAAGTTATTTCATTAAGAAATGATTATGTTGTTTCAGTGCAAAAATACTCAAAACTTCATATGATAAATGTTATCCTTCGCTTTTCCTACAAGAATTATTCGAAGATTATTTTGAACGAAGACAAACTTCTACGAAATAATGACTGCCTCAACTTTATTGCAGATAGTGGAACAATGAAAACACGCATTCAGGTACATATGCAACTGAATCATAACAATGCAATGTACCCGATTACAGTAATCCAACCTTGCAATCACTTTTATATACCTCATCGAATTACCGTAATCAGACCATGTGATGTATATGAAACAAAAATAATTAGATCACTCAATAACCATTGTTAGGTCGTCATAGCAAAGTGAATTGAATAGTAGTTAATATCAGACAGCTAGGCTGTCCCCTATTTAAGAGGGGGTTAACCTTATTTGGGATTGATGGTAAAACTTTGTGAAACAAGGAATGGCAAAAATCATATTACTCGGACCTCGCTGAAAAAAATCAAATTTTTTTTTCACTTTCTGCTTGAGGAAGGTTGGATCTAGGCATCTCTCGTAGTACTTTTTTGATTTTTTGAAAAAAAAACTAGTAAAAAAGTTGCGAAATTTCTCCCATATTCATTATTTTTTATCTCACAAGATATATCGTATTTCGAAAAAGTACTCCGAGAGATGCCTCAATCATATAATTGTCTCTATTGAAAAAAAAAATTATCGCGATCCATCAATAATTACTAGCTCAAAAATGATTTTTGCTGAACCCCTGCAGACTCAATTACGAAGCATTTTTCATGACTGATTCGAGCGCCCTCGCACCAAATAAGCACTTTTACATGGATACTATGAATTTATGAATGAATCGTATTTTCATTCATAAAAACCAAAAATAGCACTGAAGCTATTCCAATAATTTTAGCACATGTGATGATATCAATGGAAGTTGCGAAAAGGATTCATTGCATTCTCGAATAAGACTAATTAGGTGAAAGAAAACGTAAACATTTTTTGCGAACGGCGGCGGCAGGCGCTATGTGCACATCAAAGGACCGTCCAGATATGCATGTATCATAGTTTGCGATTGCATTCAGATGGTGACACTATTGTTAGTTTGTGAACTAGTATTATTATTGTGATCAAGCATGTCGAGTTCAAATTATCGAACTGGCGATAAACATCGTAAAAGACTTTCTGTGAGGAAATTGTCAGTCGAAAAAAAGATATTGAGATTGATAAGGTACGTAAATATTTTCGAATGTTTTTATAAGAAATAATTGGAATCGATGTACAGGGTGTCCCATATTCGAAGCCCTACATTTGGAATTCGATAACGGTTAGAGATACAGGATCAGTTGAATCAAGAAAAAGTTGTGTATTCATGTGCGCAACAATGAGCCGCAAAGAAATACAAATTTTAGATTTTAGATTTTAATTTTTTATTGGCTTTATTTTAATAGATACGAAAAGAGCAGACATTTTCTTGAAACTGTATTTCATGCTCTATAACTTAGCAGTATAGAATTTTTAATACGACGTTTGGTCATTCGAGGGTCGCCATCGACTTTTTTTTTTCGAAATTTCATGCAGGTTATTTCGCGGTATGGACAAATAAAGGAATAAAAATTAAAAAAATTCATCGTAATGATAGATTTTGACAAGATAAGATTGAATCAAAATTAGTAGATTTTTACATGAAATATTTGCTGCCTGAAATAGTTGACCAGTAGATACGAGAGTAATATGGAAATAAGAGATATTTCTGTACTACCTTCGGGCTGTTTCATCGGTACTATCTTTTGGCACATCCAAAACAAACAAATGCGAATCGCAAAATTGAAAAAAATACATTTTTTTTTCAACCATAATGAAATACTTTTTTTTCCCTCAAGCCGCTTTCCACTTATTTCAATTCCAATATTGAATGAAAATTTCCAATGAAATTTTGATTTGATCCTTTCCTTGCATATGGATACAATATACCATGGAAACCAGAAGATAAAACAAACAAGTGGACTTCTGACTATAAACCTATGACCGGGGGTGATCCATTTGAAAAAAAAATTGCGATTCGCATTTGTTCGTTTTGGAAGTGATAAAATATAGGACCGATGAAACCCTACAACTTTTATATTCAATGTTTTTTCCACCTCGTATACTTGATGCTGTAGGTAAGGGTCAAAATATAAGAGACAAATAGGATGTTATTTGTAAATTTTGTTTTCAAATATATCATGTGAGTTTTCGAGTTTTCAAGTTCAGTAAAGATATATACTGAATACCTTGAAAAATGTCATTCATTCATACCTATCGAAGAAGAATATTTCGATATATTTTGTTGTGTATAAAAATGTTCAGTATAGTTTCTCCATAAACAGCATTTTTTATTCTGTGTCCATATTCATCATACGATGCATCAATGAGAAAGCATTCAATTTCATCGTGATTTAAATTGATAACGAGCCCTGTCTGAATTCTCAATCCTGAACCTACATGCCCCCGATTTATTTTTGGAATGAGAAATCTAACCCGTTTTAGCTCACCAATTTTTGCTTGAAATTTTCTCTTTTGTCCAATCGAAAGTCCCATTTCTCCCACGACCGAGAGACATTTTCTAATTTGTGTATTTATAAGTTTCAATTTAGCTCGTGTAGACGTTTTTGTGTTACTGTTTTTGATATTCGAAAGGGTTTCATCTGTTTCGACAAGTTTTTTTATATTTCCTATATCATATCAAATTATCCTCATAGACACAGTAAGTTCAAAATATACTGATGAGTGATGAAAAGCCGGAGGCCTATTCTGAGAATTGTAACGGCCGGCCGACGGCCGCAGACCCGAGCCATCCCGAGCCACAGATTCCGAGCGACCACTCGACCAGGCAAGACTATTTACTACGAATTTACGCGACACTGAGTTGGAGTGAGACGCCAACAGCGCTTAGCGTTTTTTGTTCGACATTGGTCTCCGCCCCTTTCGCTCGGGATTTTTACTTCCCCCTTTACACTTTATACTCTGACATGTTTGTAAAGGTTAACCCCTTCTTAATTGAAGTTTTTTATGATGGTTACTTGATTTTTAATAACGGTCACTGGATTTTTTCTCAGTGAAAGCATACGTTATTTAAAATTACTGTCCTACTGCAAGTGGTGAACACTTTGAGAATCTGCTCACGAGAATTATAATTCATTTTGAATAAATTTGATGAATAATAAGATCTTCAAAATGATGAGATGTATCACAAAAAGAGGCACTCGTTATCAACATTTTAAAACTGATGGAGTTTCTAGGGCTGAATTTATTACCCTTCTGTTGACGATATTTGGGTTTGGTATATTTACACACTATATTCCAAAAGAGAGAAATATGTCTGGTTGATTGAATGTCGCTAAGGAAATCGATTATTTTTGGAACATCACATGAACAGTGCACTGTAATGATATATGGTTCTAATAACAATGAATTCATTAGCAATTTTGATAATCCCTACCTACTACTTTATAATGGCATTATTGAAATCCAAATGAGTTATCATCGGTTATATACCTTTTTTTCCATTTCTTATTATACTATGAATGGTTTTATATCATACTGATCACATTGGAACCAATTTCCAACAAGATAACTCATATGTACAGCACGAAACCTAACGTATTATTTCCATAATTCGACTCGCTGACTCAGAAACTTGTTTTCGAAATGTTATTCCGTTTTGGAGCATTAGTATACGACACCAGAGCTTTATGTCATCAGATATGTTTCACATCTCGTCACACACGTACGCGTTTCAACCTCCCCAATATGTAATGTGTCAGTGCAGATACAGGGTATCATTTCAACATATGGTAGTGACCTTTTTCTACATGAGGTTATAGGCCCTAGGTGCATCCTTTTGACCAAAATTTCAGTATTCGATTTTCTGCTGGAGACACTGGCTTCAATCCTATCTTGGGTTTCTGACCCATCAGTCTCCAAAAAGTGGTTTGATTCGCTTTCTATGTCATCTTCCTTTGGTAAGAGGATTTGATTTTTAGCTGGCATATCAGAAATCATCCAGAGGTTCGTTGATTTCTAGTCCCACTCAGTATCCAGAGATGATCCCCTTGGATATGGTTTTTCGTGAAACCATCTTCGCAACCCTCTCCAAAAGGATATGGGGCAGAATAAGATACAATGGAGCTCGCAATAGAGTCTACGTCGCTATCGTTGAAGTGTTGACATCATCAAACCAGTAATGGCCCATGTTTGCTCTGGGTTCCTGTTGTTGACCTTCCGTCCAGCAGACTATACAGAGCTATATGTTTTTTGAATGGATGAGGTCTATACTTGATGAAAATCCATAATTTAACACTAAACTAAAGTAGAACACTACAAGATTTTCAAGATTCCTAGTGAAAATCTTGTAATGTTATATACATTAGTTTGGAGCTCTACCATTGGTTTTATTATTGTTTGATGAATCTAATGAACCTGTTAATATACCCTTCTAAGATTACAAAGGAAAAATCTGACCTTATTTGTAGTTTACCCAGATATTTCACCTTCATCGCAAAGGGATCGCTCTCTCCGTAGGAATATGCTGATGAATCTTTCTTTTTGTGAATGGAATGGTCAAGGTTTGATAATTTGAGAACTTAATATACCTATCATTCTCAGCACGATCTTCAAATTTGACTCCATCGGATTTTCATTTAAGTACATTTCAGAAATGAAGTATTCAACATTCGAAAAAGAGAGCTTTGCAAGCATCAATCAAACATGTGAATATTGAATCGGCTGTCAGTGTAACTGGATTGGTGGCCGAGTGCGCAAAGGCACTGGCCTATGGGCCAGAAGGACCGCGGTTCAAATCTCGCCGGCTATATTTATTAATTTTTATGGTATCATTAAGCGGGAGGAGATAAGTGACTAACCGAACATTCTTGGTATCTAGATTTTAACCCTTCGGACTCCACGGTAACCAACCGAGTAGTGCTTCGGATAACACCTAAATAGCTGAGGTCCCCGTCTTCCTTACTCATACAAGTCCTAGACTTACGAGGGTTGCTTTGCAACTAAGTTGGCAGTTGAAAATATTATATTACACAATAAGTGTGGAAAGTGACATATTTCACACGAGTAATCGTTTAGCACGAGCCGCGTAGCGTAGGTGGTTTTGATTCAATATCAAGTACTGTTTATTTCCATATTCAAGATTATATTTGAATACTTCTCCGACAATTCCCCATTATGTGAATTATTGATTGATTGAGTTCAGTTTGGACAAATTTTATTGATAATGACACCAGCGTACATATACAACCTTGACACCATTCACCTGCTAGCGCCAGTGATCACGCAACCAGGAATACAGAACCATAGAAGTATGTAGTTCGCAAGCGCGTACGAGTTACTCGAGTTAGTGCGTCCTTGACTCTTTGCAAACATCTGTGATACCAAAGAATCTTCTCGTTGGTGATACTGTGATATCAAACTGATGCAAGCAGCAAGCCGCGCATAAAACTGTAGCCGTACTCTTTCGAATGATCTAACCCTCTGTCAGAGGTTATGTATCAGACACATTGAAATCAATAGATGAAGAGTTCTCGGTATACTTCAAAACGAGACAGAAATTTCAATAAATAACATGGATTTGATTTGAGAACGCTTTTATTGACAGTGAGTACATTCACAATATACCTAATTATTTCTATATCAATTCAGGCGACCGTTGTGATATTTTTCATATCAACACTAGTGCTTTTTTTCTTTCAAATAAACAATACCATGGTTATATGAGCTACTTTCTGAATAACAGAACAGTGTGATTATTGACGTTTTCATACGTGGTCGTAGGAAAAACACTTTTCAAAATCACTTCAAATTGAAAAAACTCAGATTTGTTTTCCATGCAAATACTATTTTCAAAAATCCTGGCAGAGCTCTTTCAAATGTGAGTTATAATCAGTGTGTAACTGAAAAGTAAGTATGTTCTTGTATAGATCGAGAAAGATTTAATTGAAATAAAAATATAAAGCTTGACATAATTCTTCAAATGGAGGCAAATCGGTACTTCCTTGCAAGGAATCACAATAATTCCATAAAAAGACTATTAGTACTTCTGGTGAAAAAATTTCTTCACATTATACCTATAACAATTTAAAATATATGTGCATGGTTTTCCAACATATTGAGATTAACCTAGCATGAAAATTTTGAAATTTGACAACGAATTTCACAAGTTAAATCTTCAAACGTCCAGAGAAAAGTGAAGATGAGAGTGAAGTAGAAGTGAAATAGCATTAAAATTCGTATTATGAATTGACTTGGAACCATTAGATGAGCAAAATGTTTGATGTCAAATTAACTGTGACTGATATGCTGCTAAGATTTTTGGAAATAGAATTCGTATGGAATACAAATCTCATTTGTCAAAATATAAAGCAACAAACAACGAATAAAATAGAAATGCTGAATAACAAAGGATATTTTGAAAATTTGAAAATTTAATATAAACAAATAAATCATATCAATATCATTAATGATCAACTTGATAAGCCCAGGGTTGAATTTATACCTACTCCAATTTGCATTCATCTAAATGTATATATTATTCAATAGAATGACCAAATAACCCATCCACACAATCATGAATTCCATAAGCCCTCTGAACCGGAAAAAGGCCGATTTCCAGCGCAAAAACTCCTCGACCAATCCCACCAGTGCCAGTGAAAAATCATAACGATGCGGTGAAAAAGCATCCCATTAAAAAAAAGCGAAACGGCCGACCACTCTCTTCGCCTCTCGTAAATCACAATAGACAACGCAGGCGGCTGTGGATAGCCTGGATACACATACAGGCAGACTGCTGCTATCCACCACGTGCGTCACTACTATCGACATGCATTCGGTGTTCATGATGCGCCAAGGGCGTGTCAACGTCACTAGGCTAGGCGTGCACATGCGATATTTTCTACAAACGGTTAACAAAAGTAGCCTTTGACACTTTCAATTCAAACTTGACGTTTTCCGAGGAATATCATCAAGTGACATCATTGCCGCTCGTACGCGGAACTAATGCCATTAATGATGGATTTATGCTTAATGCTTATTTTCAGTGATATATTGTAGATTGTAGACTGTAGGGGGGGGGGGTCGTTAAGGCTGTGCAGCCTCTCAAGCACCTCGACCTATTATATATTTTGTGCATAACCCTTAATCTATTCCAGGCCCTGTTTCCTGGGAGCCAGGTTCCTGACATCGGAGAGCTCTAAGAAGGCCCCTTCCAGGAACTTGAGCCTCTTGCAAAAGAGTGCTGTGCATTCGCAAAGCAAATGTTCTACAGTTTTAGCGAAGTTCTTGCAGTAGCGGCAACTATCACTCTCTGAAAGTGAATTATCTAACACATCTCCTGATAGCAAAAAGTGCGAACATTGTAAATTTGAACCTCCTACCAGAGGAATCGAGGAAAAGTATACATTATGATAATATGATCGATTCATGACATGGTGCCATGAAATGCTTGAATGCTCAATATATGAAAGTGATTATCCTAAACTTGCTGTATTTTTCAAAAATCACCACTCCATTGGATACAAAGCAGAAATAAGTTTGACAATATCGTTTTGGTTCATATCGTATTATACCTATAGGATGGACATTAGTTTTCAAGTAGCCTCAATAGCCGACGGGTTCAAAGCGCAACTTCTCAAGCCACCAGCCCAGGTTTAATTGCTGAGCAATGCAATTATATTTCAATATATGAGTCATTTTCCCTTCTTTTTGTTAGATGCATGATTTATTGGATTGAATTTCAATATAATAGAGAAAAAGTTATGAAATTAATAATTTAGATGAAGAATATTATGAATTTCTTGTATTTTGGTGCGTATTGTTTCTCTCCTACTCATGCACTCGTTTTCCATGTAAAAAACCTCTGCCACAGTTTTCCACATACTTAGAACTGGAGGCTTCCGATATTCGATACTCGATTCGACCCATGATGGATTGTTCTCAAGATGAATATTATATCTAGTCGATCGGTAATGAGACGAACATAATTTTTATGTATGGTATAACATGCCGGAGCAAGATACATAACTAGCTGAAAAAATAACCATGGGAAATGAAATGATACATTTTCTTTACCGCGATGTTTAGGATATAATAATTGGTTTCGGCGCTGCCCGAGATATATATAGTACATAATATAATAGGTACGTTTATATACGTAGCATCCTTGTAGATAACCGACAGGAACAAAAAGATGATACTGGAATGAATAAAAATGTTTTCCTTTTTCATATTTCAGCATATAGATCCGAAGACCGAATATTTCGATACTAGAGCGAGCAGAGTTGCAATGAGAAACTCTTGGTCATATCAAATTATATTTATTCTTATATTATCTATATCGAATATAGGGTATACAAACTGCATTGAAGTTGATGATCGTAACCATGAATACAAGAAAATCTGCATTGAATTTCATTTTGCCTGCTCATCAAAAAAATGGATCACTCATTGTGGATTGAAAATGTGCAAACATTCACCATTGTCTACTTAGACACAAAATATTAAATAGGTGCCATACCAGAATCCTTTAACAAATATTTCAATGACAGCCTACACTAGAACTCGAAAGAAAAAAATATTACATAAATAATTCACCTAAAATATTGTTGAGCGCTAGAGAGACCTGATATAGAAATATAAAGCCACTTCCATGATAAGAAATACATTAAGCACTGCTTTGTTTTCTCATATGAGATCGGTAGGTCGATCATTTTTTACATCCACTCTACTTTATACTTCTACTCCATCATGTTTTTCATATAATGCCCGTGATTGTGCACACTTTTATTATGCCCCATTTCCAGAGGAAGCGATGAGGGTTAACAGTCAATTATTATGTTTTATGTTCATTCCCCCATTCTCTTCAGTGTAACTTTCTCTTTGCTGAATTAGTAAATCTCCGCAGACACGAACAGCATAAACACCGATATATCAAAAATTAGGTCAAAGTCGCAGATATCACTGGATTAGGAATAAGATATATCTAATGATATCATGAGTAAAAATGAGGAGTTACTTCTACAGTCCAACGAATCTTCAGATTCTGTTCAATCTACGGAGAATGTACAACCTAGAATGCTAGAACAATATGTTTTCAATGGATATCAATAAAGCTTGGAGGTTAGAAAGCTGCAAGTGGGGATCTGATGATCCAGTAGAGTTCAAATAATGCTAATGCCACCACTGTGGATTTTAATTGAATAAAAATACATAATTGACCAAAGGCAGGACAAGTTTGAAATTCAATTCTGCCCCATTAACATATTCCCAAGAAAATTTAGACGATTCAATCAATCACAATAAATATATATTTCGTTATTTCTCTTCTCATTGATATTTGTTCATTTTTTAATTTACTCCTCAGCGATATTGTTTCATGTTTCCCAAAGTTTGAACTTGTTTTGGGCGAATCAATCAATCCATTGACTTAATTCGAATCTAACAAAATTTAGAAGTCACAAGTCCGCAAATTATTAATGAGAAACGAAAGAGAGAATCGATCAGGCCCAGAGTATTGATTGTCTCGGATATCGGGACACTATAGGGACTCTTTTGAAAATTAATTATCTCCTGGAGGAAAACACATAATCTAATCTTCAAGAAATAAGTCTATTATGTTTTTATGAAATAAATTATTCTAACTCGTTATTGTATCAGCTCATATAATTTTGTAGTTCTCTTGATAAATGAAGTTGAATAAACACATCAATTGTTCTACATACGAGAAGTCACAAATTGCAAGATTTAATAGTAAAAAGAAAATAATAAAACTAAATAATCATAACAATTCACCATAAACATCTGAGATATTCAATTAGGACAAAAAGGTAGACAAACATCTAAAAGATTTCTCATTTTGTTTTTACTTTCACATCAGTTGTTATCGATTATTTCAAGGCTTTTCAAATATTTTGTTTTCAATTTCGAGAATAATTTCAGGAAGTAATCTCCGATAACTTCCATATGGATATCAAATCAGAACAGAAAAGCAGGATAACAGCTCGAAATAAAGTCATGTACACATCTTTTATACCTATATATTTTGTACCAAATATAAAATATAACTTGAAATATTTCGCCCTCCCACTATTAATTTTTCAATTCGATAATATATCTATGCAACTCTAGCTGAATAAAAAATCATTCAAAAACTATTTGTCATATTTTTTTATATGAAAGAAAAACCCATGTCATTCGTGGAACATATCGTGCAAGTGAGAAGGATATTGGAAGAGAATATAGGTATTGGAACTTTATACGAATATTTGGAGGTTATAAAACTCCGGAAATACCTCAGAAAAAAAAAATGGGTAATGAGTTCCACAAATTCTTCTTTATAGGAGTATTAATTTTGATAGGAGAAAATTTGGCAGGTTTAGAGCTTGACAATGAAAGGGTAGCAAGTCTGAGCCCGTCTAGTCTGCCTCTCTGGAATCGTTCGTGATGAAACAATAGACGCGAACATATCTATAGAAAAGGCAGAGATCCCCTACTTTTCTGCGGTATTCTAGAGTGTCCAATGAGTTCGTAAGTTCAGGATAATCAACACCAGATGAACAGCTCTCTATAGTGGGTTTTATGATATTACATGGTTGCCATCCTGAAATTGATGAACCCACAACAACCAAATAGGGTCAGCAAGATTATTTCATATTGTCTGGAAATGTTCTTTGACGTAGGAATAAGATAGAGTTAGTAAAAGGCGTGTACCGTACAGGTATCACAAGTCTCTGAATAATAATAATAATAATAATAAATGGACTTTATTTTACTTGGAGGAGTTTAGCTTGTAGCTATTCTTCCACTCAACCAAGCTTGTTTCAAATTAACAAAATCATATTCGTTTACAAAAATAATATCAATAATAATTACAATCATAGTATTATAATAATGATAATAATAATAATGACTTGTTCAAAAAGAAAAAGTGATACATAACATGATAAGACTTGCAAACTTGATATTATCGCTGTTCATTCAGGAAATGATTCTTGAGTTTACTTTTGAAATTTGTGAGACCTAAGCTATTCATGCCTTGACTGATGGAGTTATACAGGACAACCGAATGGTAAGAAAATGATCGTTCAAAGAAAACCGTTCTGTGTTGAGGAATCGACAAATTATTTGCATATCGCAGATCTCTGGTGTGTGCTTCTTGTCTGTGTTGTAGTTTTTCAATGAGGTAAGGGGGTGTTTCTTTTCTGAAAAGTTTATGTCAAATAATTGTATGATGATGTTCTCTTCTACTGTACCTCAAACCGAAAATAAACCTGACGCATGCATTCTGCATGGGCCATATAGGATGTCACAGTAGTTGATAAACGATAAAACCAAAGAGTCACACAGGGTGATTTTCAAATTTCTTCCTAAAAAATGTCTATTAGAGTAGAGACCCTTCATTATACAATATGCTCTTTTGATAAGATTGCTCACATGGTTATCAAATTTCAAGTTATTATCAATAATTAGTCTATAACCTGCTGCCTATCTCTTTCGCTAGCAAAGATCATCAAAGATGATTTAGTATGTTTGATATTGAGACAATGTTTTTTGATATTGACACCAGTTGTTTTATATCATCATTTAGAAAATGTTCATGCCTCAGGATATGTTCAGTTCTGGCTGACTAATAGAGGTTTGTGTCGTCTGCATACGTATGTATTTGAAAATAGTTCAAAACATGATGGAAATCTGCAGTGTACAAAATAAAAAATAATGGAGATAACACAGAGCCTTGCGGGGCGCCATGCGATACTTTTACGTAACGTGACAAATTGTTTTTAACCTGGACACATTGGCTTCTGTCAGATAAAAAGGATTTGATAAGATTGCTAGCATTTTCTGAAAACCCGTAATGGTTCAACTTAGGTATTAAAAGGCGATGATTCATAGTGTCGAAAGCTTTACTATAGTCAAGCGAAAGAAAAACAGTCACTTCATGTTTATCATACGCATTTAAAATATCATCCGTTACCTTGAGTAGGGCAGTAGTGGTACTATGATCTTGTCTGAAACCTGATTGGTGAGCTGGTAATATTTCATTAACTTTAACATATCTTGATATTTGTTCATGAGCCGCTTTTTCAACTACTTTTGATAATGCTGGTAAAATGAGGGAGGGATTAGAATTTTTATTAATGGGAAATATCTTTTTTCCATATTTCAGGAAAAACTCCATGTGTCAAACATGTATTGACAATATAAATTAGAATGGGAGTAATGTATGGTATACATATCTTCAACATTTTAATAGAAATTTGGTCGCTTCCTGTGACATTACTTTTAATAGAACTAATAATGCGCTCCAGATCCTCATTGGATATTTCGCTGAATTCGAGTTTATTTGGAAAGGGGCAGTGAGAATTGTAATGGTTTAATATTTCATCAGGAGGATCAGATGCTAACTCGTTTACTGACGTAATGAAATGGTTATTGATTACATCAGAATCACTGAGGTTGTCTGGAATTTCATTTCTCTTATTATTTTTAGAAACTATATCTGATAGATTCAACGTGTTCCATAGTATTTTGCTATTTTGTTGATTCTCAATGAATATGAGATATTGTTTTTTTTTCGGTTCTTGTAGCGGCAGTCACCATGTTTCTGAGGTTTTTGTAGATGTTCCAGTCCTCAAGTTTCTTGGATTTTTTGTATTTGTAGAAAGCAGAATTTTTTGTTTTGATCATTATTTTAAGAGTATCCGTTAGCCAAGGGGCTTTCGGCTTGCTTATTCTCACGGTTCTAACGGGTGCGTGCACATCAAAAACAGATAGTAGGTATGTACTGAATATAGACACAATTTGATTTATATCATCTGTTTAATAAATGTCATACCAAGGCATTAACTGTAGATCATGGAAGAAATCGTTGTAAACAAAATATGTATAGTCTCTAAATGTTCTTAAGAGTTGTTGGGGTTTATTTACTTCGTAATGTAGTCGACAATGTACCATGCAATGATCAGATATTTCATCTGCGTTTAAGGTGTGCGTACTAACTACCATATCTTTATTAGTGACTGCGATTATATCGATTAATGTACTACTTACTAAGTTCTGTTACCCTGTTGGGTTCGTTATTTACTATAGACAAACCATATGCTTCGATGAAGATAGCATTACAATATCATCAGGTTTAATGTTTTTTAATATTATATAATGTACCTATTACATGAAGCTACCGACTGTCAACCATTATCTATTGAATAATGAACTGTTGCCTACCAGGTCAAACTATCAGTCAAACACAGCGATTTAATGAGGTCAGTATGGAGTTATGAAGACTACATCCAATTAATTTCATTGGTATACCTGAATCTTGAATGAACTCAGACATGCCTTCGTGAATATGCATTCCATTATCTCCTGATAGGGTTCACGTATACTTACCTCGAATGATGGTTCTCTAATTGAATTCACAAAGTGCCTCGCCATGTCCCTTTTTCAGGTTCCATTAATTAATGTATTCTCCAAAGATGCAATTCAGATTACTAGCTAACAATACATACAGTGTATAAAATCTGAAAGTAGTCAGTGCATGGAAATATCCCTGTAATAAAAGAAGACATCAAGACAAAATCAAATCAGGGTCGGGGAAACCCATACCTCATTATTTTTTATATTTTGTCTGAAGGAAGAAAAACCTATAATGTTTGTGTGGAACATCTTACAAACAAATTGAAAGAGAGGAAACAAGTATCGGACTTTTTCTTGAAATTTTGCAGTATCCGAAAAAACACCTGAGTGATTAGCGAGTTCCATGATTTCGCCGTTCGATGAAAAAATAATTCCAATACAGATGGGTTTAGTAGGTTTCTAGCTATGATGATGAAAGGATTTGGCCAGTCCAAGCTCATCTAGGCCAAAATACTACTGAGAAAATATCAGCAGAAGAGATCATTTTACTGCATTTGCAAGAGTAAAAAAGCTCAAATCAGGACACAGCTGGTTGTAAGAACACCTTGAGATAATTGGATTAGTGGAGGAAGAAAAATGCAGATTTTGTGAGTAAGAGGACGAAATCTATATATATATCATGCTTTATTCACCCCCACAATATATATGAAGCAATTTCATTCCTAAGGAGGCGCCTGAAATACGACTTTCAAACAAGCCACAAACGATACTGTCAATAGATTGAGAAAAAAATATATGCACTGATCCGAAAAAATGTTGGCAGTATGTAAAAAATAAAAAGTCATGTTATTCGCTACCTATCACCTAATGAGTTCAAATATGAGAATTAACACTTCGATCCTCAGCAAGATCTAGGAAACAATTGCCTCAAAATCGGTAGTCTTTCAGAGATAGAAGTCGCCTTTGCCTTGAAAATACCAAAACCAAAAAATACAATGTGACCCGATAAAATAACTTAGTTTTTTTGCGTGACTGGGCTACAGTTATCTCAAAACCTTTAACTATGTTATTCAACGAGCTAAACTCGTGCCGATACACAAAAAAGGAGATAAACATATCTCAAATTATAGACCCATTACAATAATAAATTATAAAATGACTATAAAACAATAGTATATTACACAACAAGTGTGGAAAGTGACATATTTCACACGAGTAGTCGTAGCGCCAGTAATCACGCAACCAGGAATACAGAACCATAGAAGTATGTAGTTCGCAAGCGCGTACGAGTTACTCGAGTTAGTGCGTCCTTGACTCTTTGCAAACATCTGTAATACCGAAGAATCTTCTCGTTGGTGATACTGTGACATCAAACTGATGCAAGCAGCAAGCTGCGCATAAAACTATAGCCGTACTCTTTTGAATGATCTGACCCTCTGTCATCAACATCGAAATAGTTCCAGCAAAGAGTATAGGTTCCAGTTTTTATGTATCAGACACATTGAAGAAGAAGAAGAAATATTTATCAAGTAGGTTTCCCTAATATACAAAGCTCTAATATAGGTGTATATATATATAAATAACAATAAAAATAATGTATCCCAAAATGTACGGATTCATCCTATATGAATGATCTGTTAAGTTGGTTATTAATCTGAAGTAGTAAGAAAAAGAATAACATTATTACAATTAAATATAAAAACAGTTATAATACAATACAGCGTAACCAAAGAATAGTATAACAATTATTGATCCTATAAGATTGAACAGTAAACTGGAAAATAAGAAATTAATAGATAAAGAGTTCTCGGTATAATTCAAAACGAGACACAAGTTTCAATAAATAATATGAATTTGATTTGAGAACGCTTATATTGACAGTGAGTACCTTCACAATATACCTAATTATTTCTATCAATTCAGGCGACCGTTGTAATATTTTCCATATCAACCCTAGTGCTTTTTTTCTTTCAAATAAACAATACCATGGTGATATGAGCTACTTTCTGAATAACAAAACAGTGTGATTATTGACGTTTTCATACGTGGTCGTAGGAAAACAGAATTTATACCTTCGAAGATGTATAACCTTATACCAGTGAATTGAAGATATATTTCAAAAAAAATAATTGAAATATTATGCTAAAACAAACTCTGCTCAAGAATCCTATGTATTTTGAAAGCGATTAAATATATTATCCCATCTTATCTTAATAACTTCTCGAAAGTATTTGGGATAGCGATCTATCAGCCGATATTCTATCATGTGAAAAATCAAATCACAAAATTTCAACATGGATTTATGCGAGGAAGATCAACCTGAACAAACTTGTTTTGTTTCACACAACTAAGATTCACAGGTAGATGTGATATACGCCAATTTCCCTAAGGCTTTTGACAAACTCGATCACGCTGTCCTCCTCAGTAAACTGCACAACTTTCAGCTATCACTCGATTTGCTCGTCCACCGAACTCAGTTTGTTGATTGTAGTGTACATAAATCTATACAGTTCTCACCCACTTCTGGAGTCCCTCAGGGATCCGTTTCGGAACCATTATTCTTCTATATTTCATCAATGATATACGATCTAACATCAATGCTGAGAATCCCATATATGCAGATGATTCAAAGATATTCTCTAGAATCACTGACCATAATGATTGCCTTTCCCTTCAAGAAGATTTGACGAAAGTCAATTACATGTAATGTCCTCCTGTTGAAGGTTGAGAAATGCAGTGTGGTATCATTTTCTCTGGAATATACCATTACACATTTCCATTTACCTATACCACGCTTGAATCTGATGAAATTCTCCCCTTTACATACTATGTGCACGATATATGATGTGACGAGCATATGTATCGCATCAGCTAGATAATATTCATGTGGCATCCATAAAAAAGTTGATTTTTCCATAAAATTCCTCATTATACAAGGCTTTTTACGATGAGCGTTAATTAGACATTTCTGGTTAACCAGACAACTACTCTGATTTTTTATATGGAACACCCTGTGTTTTATTGCATTTTTAGATTCTCCTTGGAAAGCTGATTTCATTGATCCCTCATACTTGTGGTCTTTATCGAACTATTAAAGAGATATAGGATGTGAAATATCGAGATTTTTCAACTTTGGGAATTGTTTTTGTCGAAACTATTTATAATTGGTTGAAACGGCTTAAATGTCCCTATATCTCAACTTTTTATCCACTATCGATTGATATTTAATTGAAACAAATACAGGGTGGTTCAAAATTTAGAATTCTAAACGATTCTAAACCACCCTGTATTTGTTTCGATCAAATATCAATCGATAGTAAATGAAAAGTTAAGATAGGAACATGTTAGCCTTTTTGAGCAATAATGGATAGTTTCGACACAAAAAATTCCCAAGGTTGAAAAATCTCGATTTTTCGCACCCTATATCTCTGTAATCAGCTTTCCAAGGAGTATCTGAGAATGCAATAAAATACAGGGTGTTGCATATGAAAAATCAAAGTAGCTGTTACTTTATAGTAGAATCGGCAACGCTGCATCGTCTAAAATATTTCAAATGTGTGAATCATATTGATTTATGAAAGCTGTCGAATTTTCAGGTTGATCCGTTGTCTGGTTAGCCAGAAACGTCTAATTAACGCTCATAGTGAAAAGGCCCTGTATCACATCTTATGTAGGTATTCTTTATCTTAGTTATTATATTTTGAATATTTTATGTTCCTATATGAGTCCTACTCTATAATTGGATGTATATGTGTTGAGTAGTGTAAATAAAAAGGAAATGAAGTAGTGGTTCATTCATTATGAATCGAAACGATTCTGGGATACCTACCTACTTCATTCAATTCTTCTGGCATATTATTATTTGTACATTATTTTATAATTTCGAGTTGGTTAGAAAAAGTTCACAATAACTAGAACCATAAAACTGCTGCAATGGAGATTGTGATAGGGGTCGTGGATTATAAAAATATTTATCAATTCTTGAGAAGGACCTCAACATAGATGAGATAATGAAACAAATTATGTAGAATTCAATAGGATACTTTCGAAAATATTAAAGCAGATCCGAAATATCTATTGAAAGACAATTATTATTATCCAGCATGTTATGCTTTTTAAATGTACTTTATAATCCACTATGGTATCCCTATTGTAGTGGCCCTGCCTGAAGATGATTTTGACCTTTGCCTCAGCTGGGTATATGTGAAAATCGCCTCAAAATGTGAAATTAATTTGGCATCAGCACGAAGTGTTTCTCAAACAAGACCGCGAGTCATGAGTTTCAATAAATACTTAGGTGATTCCATTATATTCCATATTTTATAACTGAGAAAATCAACCCACCATAAATAATTCAGAGGACAATCTGCTAATTTCACTGGCCTACCAGCATCCCGAATGAACCTATGGATGCGTTACACGATGAGGTTAACGTAAACATCTGATGGTGGTGCTCTAATTGTATTCACATGAAGCCTTCCCATGTCTCTTTTTCGGGTTAATTATTTGCGAATCGGCGAATTCAAACTTCCAGCTCAAACAATTCGTTCATTTTCGGTACCTCAGGCGCGTTGCCCTGACAAAGCAAATTAATTCATCACTCGATAGTTCATTATTTTTCGAGTAGCGCTGTGTAACGTCCACTCCAAAATTATGTGGGGATGCCACTCCGCCGTTTTATTTTCTCTTGAAAGCATTGTCATGCAAATGGTTTTCAAATTGGATTTTTGCTAAGTTTATTCGGCTATAAACAAGACCGGCTAATGGTTATGGCTTTTAGTGCCACGAAGTTTGGTAACGCGATGAAGAAGGTGTTCAGAGAATTAGTTATACCTAGGTGGAGAGTATGTGAAATGCACCATTCGTCGATTCGGATGATTCAATAAAACACAATGTCTATTTTACATCCATCTCGCCGAAGGAATATGAGTAAGATGAGAGTTCCGGGAACTGTTACCTGACGTCATCATTCGAGAAATTTCCTTTTCACGACTTTTTCCAGACGCTTTTCCTGCATCAAGGATATACCGTATGTCACAGATCCATGGTACACACCCCTTATTTTATCTGAAACATCGAATATGCTTTGAAATGTCACTTATGTCGAATCATTGGATTCAGAAAAATATATACAGGGTGTTCCATTTGAAAATCGAAAGTTAATGTAATTTCCGGAAAAACCGGAAGTTGAATTTTTCTTCTAAATATGCCAAATAGTGCTGTCTAGTGGGCATTTTCAATGTTTCGAATTTCAGAAATATAGGTAGAGAAACAAAGGAGAAGAGGGGGTTGTACCATGAGTCTGTGACACATGGTATAGGGTGACCGAGATGAAAATGAACAGCATGGTTGTCTTGGAAACGGTAAGATGTACGGATTTGTTTGAATGGGAGAAAATAAGTTGCGCAGTAAGGACCTTCGTCGTGGCTATTACAGAAATTGTTTCGTTTTCCAAATATTTGAAGAATATCGAATTTCGAAATTTTGGCTTCAATTTAATTCTGGAGTTGTTTTCGTCGTTATCGAATAATGCGTACTTTCTCATTACAACTTTTTGAGCTTTTCAAAATAGTGCCAACGACTTTCCTGTTGGTCGTTTAGCTTCGAAGAAATCATAATCAACTTTGGTTTTTCTTAGAAAGAAGAGAAATATAGGTACGTTATATCATGCGAAATTTTCCATAAAGTCAAGTTATTATCAATATATTTCTCTATAGGGATCGCCAAAACAAATATTTCGAAAATCTATCAGTAGGTGCTAATTCTCAATTTGAATAGTTTCCACAATTAGTGTGGAATTAATGAAATTTATTGAAATATGGGCCCCACATAAAGTTTCATGAAACATACTCTCAATACTGATATTACCCTAATAGCACACATTGTTCCCGGAACGTACGATTAATGTCCCATATAAGTCGCAATGTCCCGGCCTTCTATGGGATATGCACGGAACATTCCACAGAGGATGCTTCCGGAACATACACGCAGAATCATTCCGGAAACATATTTTTCTTGTCCTAGATTGTCAAGTTGATTATTCCCCAATAAATCGATTGAAGATTTTTGTATTGGGTTTATGCATAGAAATCATATACTGGGTTTATGACTCAATTCGATTATTTTCGTTACATGAAAACAGTTTGCAATTTTTTAACGAAATTCAAATTTCAACATTTTGATGAGTTGTTCAAACAAAATCCGCTGATATCGAATCGAACATAGTATCATTGCCTTTTTTTTCATCATCATTTTATATCATTTATGTATCATTATTTGCATAAACACTAAGATGGCAACGCGGTGACGTCAGTTGAAAGGATTACGTTCAGAATAGGAAACTGGCCAACTTCTACAATAGTTGAATAGTGACTGACAAAGTGACAACTGACAAGCGATTATGATCTTCACATGTCTTCACTATTTACATTCTTTATTGTTATATTATATCCAGTATTGTGAATTTTGCTCGATATATTACCATTGTTTACTTCAGATTTTTTATAATAATTATGATGGTTTAATTAACTTCATTCCAGCCTAACTCAACCAAAACCGGGTATGGCTGGAAATAAAAGTAGGTATATATTGAAGAAATCATCCAATTCACTCATGTGATATATTATTTCAGCAATGATTTTCCTGTATATTTTGAACATGGTGGAAATATTTTGAATCTGTTCTGGTACTCTTGTGGATCAGATCCATTAACCTACTTGTTGAAGCAGAAGAACAAGTTCCTGTTGTGATGTTGTGAAGCATTCTAATCTTTTTACCTGACTGAGTGGCCTTCAACTTGTAAGTATTATCCTATAATTCCTGCTAAACAGATATTGACTCAAATTCTATGAGTTGTACCTAGAAAGCAAGTCCTAAGTTTCAAATATTATTTTGTTCTTATGTGTTTTTCAGTTGAATCTCAGAGGAATATTGAGCAAAATAACCAGCCTTTGTGAAAATCTGTGATAAAACTATGTGAGGAAGATGGAGTACCTTTAGCAACGAAGTTGCAGAGTGAATCCAGTTGAACATAAACTCTCCTCCAACCTTTGAGGAGCCACAGCAAGTTATTGTGAACAGTGAGTATTACAATTTTTGAATCTTAAATTCAGCCTGAAATATGTGTTTGTTTTTCAGTGAACTTTGAAGAATGTATCATCTACATTCAGAGATAATCCAGAGGTTTGAATATGATTGAAGTTGAGAAACACCAGGGCTAGCTGAAAATTGTTTTATGTCAACACAGTTCATGCCAATTTCACTGAATTATCTGTATCATTAGTATTATTATATATCAATAAATTTGCAAATAGTAACGTCATGTTTCACTTCTTGGAAAAGTCAGTACCTACTATGAAGTAGACAAAAAATATATTTGTCCCAAATATGTTCCCCAATGACGTTCGAGAATGTTCCAATGGAACATTCCTGGAGCGTACAATTTGTCCACAACGGATTTACCGGGAATGTCCCCGGAATATAATGCGACTTTACGCGACATTCCCGGAACATTTCTATTGTCGCAAGGGGACATTTCCGGAATATTTTGGGAATACATTTGTGCTATTAGGGTACCTATCAACTGAAAAACACTTTTTTTACAACCGGTAACCGAAGTAGTATTCGACGCTTTCAAATCTCAACACAAAATTGACATCTGAGGAATGTCATTAAGTGACAGCATTGCCGCTCGTGGGCGGAGATATTGAAAAAGCGCTCGCCACTGGGCCACTGCCATAGGTATATTGTTGAAAATGAACCTATATTCTCTTGCATGATCGAAAATAGTGACTGTGAACTATCTGAGGCACCTTCTCATGTAGCAGAAATAGCGAAAATTGTAGATATGAACCTGCTACCAGATAAATCTAAGAAAAGTATGACATGGTGTCATGTAATGCTTGAATGTTGAAGATATTATTGTAGTATTCTTAGTTTATCGAATATAAATATCGAATATAATTTCAATTTTACTTCATTCTCTATGTTAGTTAAAGAATCACCAGTAGTAGTATAAGTATCGAGTTTCCTTGTCTAGGAACTGTCTTTTCGAGCGACTTCCTATCACTTTGCGCTCTGAATAAACAAATTGCTATTATATTGTCCGAAAACGAAAATATTAATTTCTCCATAATAATAATATAATAAGACCATAAACAGAAATACTGGAAATCAAACTCAACTCACTTACACCTACACCAGCCCAAACAAACGATGTCGATAAACAAGAAAATACAGAGATGAAAAAATACAGGAGGCAAAATTAATACTGTTAACGCGCTGTGCTTCCAAGAAGACCGGAAGTCATTATCTCGGCAGATCGCGCCTAGGACATCACTCGCCGACACGGCGCGGCGTACAATAATTTGCGGATGATTCATCGCTGTAGTTCTAGTTACTTCCTGTTATTTCTGGAGATTGGGTGATTTTACGAGAATGAATAACTTGTGCCTATATAAAAGGAACGGATCGGCACGGAGAGTCAGTTTTAGATTGGAAAGAGTTCAGTTTAGAATGAAAGCTAGTATTGTGAACATTGAGATCTGTGAAGCTAATAACGTTGTGATTTAACTAAGTGTTTATTGTGTTGTATTCAGTGTGTTTAGAGGAATGAATTGTTCAGTTTTGTGCTGAGTATTTTAAATTAACGAACCCAAGTGGAAATATCGTAACAATACCAAAATATCGGCTGTGTCTCAGACTGGTGTATAAAAGGGGAGCCATAATCCTTTACATACGATGGATTGAAACCATGAAGATAATATTCGATTCTAGAAGTGGAGCATATAAAATGGACGATATTGATATCAACTGACGTACGGATGGCATTTCACTCTTGTGTTAAAATCTTATTATTTATTATCTCCTAGCTGCACTAGAAGAATATCTATAATGTTTGTGGAACATCATGCTTGCCAGATGAAGATTATTGGGAGGTGTTAGTGTGAGAAGAGAGGGTGCATTGTTTCACAGCTAAATAAGGGTTTTCATTGGAAGCCGCAGTGCTATCAAGTGATGCCGTTGTGCAATCAACAAAATCCCAATTTGGCGGCAACACTTTCGACTCGGAAAAAACAGGAAAGTGGCGTAACCACATAATTCTGAGTCGGACGTCCAGGATGGCCCCTCGAAAAATAACCAACCAGCCAGTGATGAATCTATTAACTTCGTCAGCACATTGTGCGGTCCTCCAGAACGGGACGAATTTAATTGATTCGAGTTTCGAACTCGTAGTTTATGGCGCCGGAGTCGTTTCGGAGCCATGAATTGCAAATCCCAAATTGACCCCATAAAGTCCCTACCTAGGGCCAGCACGCAATTGATTTATCTCCAAACAGGGCACACCTATTGTATACGCAACAAATGAGAGGAGAGGCCGCATCCACCGATATTAGGCTCGCGAGATCGAGCTGACGGTCAGTTAAGCTGCTTGAAGTAACAATGGACCAGCATTTGCATGAGCTACAGAACTGACTACGACGTTAAAACGCTTATATACCAATCATTACTTCGTAGTCTGCTGGAAAAATCATCTGCCTTATTCTTACAATCTATCTTATGGTGTATTGGCTAATTCAGCCTATAGTGGTTTTAGGTGTGACTGATGCCCATGAGCAATGCGTTCCCTTGAGATCAGGTCCGATAACAATAAGGTTGGTTTTTCAGTTTCCGGCTTCTGTTGGGAAATTCTATCATCAGCTGAATATCGTGACTTTTCGGAGGCAATCTGATTCATTGCCTGAACCCAGTCCAGAAGTCAACTTGAATGGGTGAACAGACAAATATAACGAAATCGAATGAAAGCCAACAACGATGACAATAGAAGGATACGTTTTTACAAATTAGTATCAGTAGGTACACTGAACTAACTACTACAAATGCAACCATATTATTTATACCTTAACATACAATACAACAAAACCTGTAACAATACGAGGTTAGATAATGTTCATTACCCCTATCGAGGAAAGAGGTAACAAACATTGTCCCTCCCAAAAGGTTAATTTCGATCTAATTCTAGGGAAGCAAATTCAACAATGGCGAATTATTGGAATCTATAGTAATTGAGTTAAAGGTTTATTAAAATGTCGTATTTTCATCTAGCCTATGGAATAACCTTATGGGGCAACTCTTCACAGGCTCTTTTGGAGATTCATCGTAACGTGCATCTATCATACAAGAAATAACAACTGACTTATCAACCCTAAATTACAATTAACTACCCGATAAACTAAACTTTTTCGAACAGATTTTACTGAGATACAATTTTAATTATCTGAGAAAATAACTATGTGCCGAAATTATAATGATAATTATATAATTTATTGAATTTAAGAGAGAAAATGTATACAGTGAATAAAGAAAAAATGTTTTCGCATGTAATACAACAAGTGTATTGATGATTATCGAAACAAAAATTCCATCGATTTAGAGAAACAAATCATGTTGCTTGGAAACTACAGGAGAGCACAGCGCGAGTGTGGTTTCCCAAAGCAACATGATTTGTTTCGAAAAAGAGAAGGAATTTTCGATAATCATCAATAACACAAGTTGTATTTGTTCAGATTATTTCAGGAATAAAATCAAAGCCATTTTGTTGATTTCCTATTTTAAACGTACAGCGTACAGTTTATGGAATTAGTTATTTCGATTATGCATTGTAGTTCGACAAAAGAAGATTCGTTATGCAACCAACAATACATTTATGCCATTGTATGATGTAGGCAAGATTACCTAAGCACTAGGTACTACTGAGCTAAATGTGTGGTTAGGAGGTTACATTAGATTAATTCTAATTCTATTAATGCTAAAATTGTCTAAAATTTGTGGAAAATGAAGTGGATACAAATTGATAGTGTGTGTTTATCATGGTTCAGACGAAAATTTGGTGTAGTGGCATTCATTTATTTATCAGGGAATCGGAAAATACTATGACAGATTGACAGTAAGTCGTTGTTAAATTAAACACTGCCTACGAATCAGAAAGCGAAATACAGAAACGAAAACACAGCATGTAGGTATCCAATAGCCAATCAGGAGCCGAAATACAAAATCGAAAACATGGTGTTATTGCTTATCAACACAATCATTTCAACCAATCAAAAACGTGTATTTTAGCATGAATGAAATAATCGAATAAATGATACATACTCGATAAGTGAGCAAACACTTGTTTCGATATAGCTAATACAGAATAACCACCTGTCCTGTTATACAGTATAATTCAATTTCTTGAAAGCTCATAGTTTGTCTCTCGAACATGTTTGTTTGTCTTTAACTTATATCGTTGATTGATTATCAATCAACGCTACGCAACGTTATTTGTTTGCATTAAACACACACTAAAATTACCCTTTGTACTACTGATGTGATGTGTTTCTAGCTGATTGGGTTTGTTTCATTAGGTAAAAATTAAATTTTTTATAACAGACATGGTTGTCTTGTGAAAGCAGGTTGGAATATGTTGAATTTGTTGTTTATTATTACGATTTTTGAATGTTCTGCCAGTTTGACCAATATATACCTTCGGACAAGTTCCTCAATTGTCTATATACTCCAGATTTTCAAAATTCAGGAATTCTATCTTTATTATTTTTGATTAACCATCCCAACGTATTATTTGTTCTATTAAGCAATTATATGTCTTACTTGTTTGTGCAAAAATGAAGCTACTCTATCAGTAGTCTATACGAAGTATGTTTTTAAGCAAGAATTGTATCTATAGTATGCTGACTTCATATCCATTGTTCACTGAGATTTATTTTATAATTTTGAGTTATTTTTTATTGCATAATGTTATTTAGCATTTTAGTGATGTCAGCCGATGTGATGAATTCCTTGGTCCAAGATCCTTATCAAACTGTGTTTTTGAGGAGTATATAGTGTACTGGATGTTTAGTATTCAAGAGAAAATGTGCTACATCACAAAAATTTGATATTTATGACGCACCACAACTTTGATTGAAAAAATAAGATACCTTCCAACCATCCCTGTTCCACGTAACTTTGCCACTGAGGAGGACTGACTCTGGCTACATAATTTCTGTTGCTCCCCGAATGGGGAGTCAATGGTTCAGGGTTAAGGACCCTTTATCACGATAACTGCGGTCATAAGTAAAAAGCTGGTCACTACAAAAACTAGGAGTTACTGCAAAATACCCAAAGAGATGAGCTTCTTAATAAAAGCGTGGTACTCACAAAGACATATCTTCTGCTGGAAATCCGCGTCAACAATGCAAGGAAAATAATCCTTCTCGCCTATTGCACAGCTGCCCCGATACGTTCGAAAAAAATGCACTTATTCTCACCATCCTTACAACAGATAATCTATACGAGAAATCAAGAAGCCGAAATCTCTGTCCTTGTATTGTTTTTCACATACTCTGTCTGTGAAACTCTATACCACCTTTTCACCGATAAATCTGGCCAATCACCAAACTCTGGGACTGTTCGTGAAAGAATTTTTGTATCCCTTGGCTACCGGAAGGGAACTGTTATCTCTGATCTCGGAATTTTCTCATCAGAGAAGCTGTGACATTGAAAAGTAACAATAACAATTCGCTTAGAAACAGTAATTGAAATTAAATGTATGTCATTCAGGTTAACTAAATTGAGGGATCACCTTAATTATATTGAAAATCCTTTACACAATCTATGATGACAACAGGTTTCATGAATTCCTTTATAAAAATAACATCAGTGATAATGCATCTTCATGATAATTGTTTATTGTGAAAGAGGAAGACTACACACATAGATTAAATACTCACATTTTTCTTCTCATTGTTTGGTCAAATAAGTTATCAAGAACATCAAGAAATATGGAGTCTTGAATTTGTGTGCAACGAAGGAAGTTGCATACGATACTTCAATTCAGAATAATTTCCACCTCAGCTTGATAAAATTCCAAAGGATGAAGTTTCTGATTGGAAAACTTTGTTGCCGCCGAACTCCTTGTTACTACTTATTAGCAGAATCATTCTATCGAACGGAGTATGTCACATATTTTCTACATAGGAATAGTTTCTGTCTTAAACAAGATCATCTCCTCTCCTTTGAATAGGGCAGCAAACTACTTTGTTGTCTTAAAAGAGAAAATAGTATATCCAATTAAAAATATCAAACATGGTCTCTACTCGGTTGAGTACCCTGCACTGATGAGGGCCAATAAGCCCGAAACCGGTCTGTAGCGTGCCTGTCTCGATGTGATTTTTACACGTCTTAGAAAGAAAGAAACATTTGCGATCTGCATTCACAGTGTGAATCGTTGCATGGACTAGGAGCAAATATAATTCAATGTTATTCGTGGTATTTTCCTGGAAAGTAGTTGTTTTCTACTCATAGTCTACCAGATATTCAATTTCAAACCATGTTTGATATTTTCAATGGGATAGACTATTATCTCTTTTGATTTTTTATGTAATTCCGGCCGGTGATTTTTTAAATCTTTTAAATTTTTGCCTCATTTGTGAGCTTCTTATGACAGGAAAATGATCCTCACTTCTTTTCTAAGTCAACATCTATTTGTAAAATACTCACCTGGGCAATCGTTCAGGCACACTCAAACAGTGAATAAGTTTTTTAAGTTGTCAGTGGTTTGAGTTTCAAACTTGATGATCTTGTCTTGCGGAAAATCTCTTTACTGAACATGATCCAGTATATAAAATGTAAAAAGAAGTTGAATACATGTAAATATATGATGTGCTCGAGTCGAAATTGAGATGAATAAATAAATTATTGTTGATACATATATGTTCATATTTCAATAATTTCCCAAGCATTCTTAGGAATTGAGTTCTATTTTGAAACAATAACACAAACAATATTTTATCGTACGTAATCGAATTTCTGGCAGATGACCTTGATACGCGCTCACAAAGATCGGCCAATGAAATCACAATACGCCATAAGCCAAAACGCGAAAAGCCAGCATGTGAACGCGCCATAAAGCTACCTAGTACGAATTGACAAGTTCAACCAGCGTTGAGAGACAAAAAATATGTCTGCCCTAGTGTTGTCTTTGGCATCAAGATTGCAACTTGAAATAATGAAAATCCCTAATAGCACAAGATGTCCATTGGACATGCGTTTTGTGTCCAGTATATGTCCAAGGTTTCCATGGATATATTTTGGACATCCATAGGATATACACATGAAGATATCCAATGGACGTCCAGACAGGGTAGTCCATTTGGTGTCCATTTAATGACATCTTCTTCAAAATATCGATAGTCATTGTCCAATCGATGTCCACATGGAGATGTCCATTGAACATATATTTATGGCTTACAATTTTAGATCATATGTTGTCCATTTTAGGTCCAAATTGAGACGTTCATTGGATATTCAGAACATATGGCGTACATTCAATGTCCCCACGTTCTTGTTTTGAATTTTTTCCACACACACATACATACCATTGCATTCATAAAAAGTATTCAAAATTGACACTAAAGAAACCCTCATGTTCAAGTAATATAAACCAATGGGAATTCTGTTAAATTACTTTACTCCTCTAGAAGTGGTTCGGATTACAGTATCAGCTGTTGGTCTCGCTTCTCTCCACCATGCACGAATTTGGCTCATTGGGCTCTCACAACATAGAAGTAGAGATATCAAAATACCACACATCATTGTCTACTCCATCATCGTACAATACCTAAGTTTTCTCTAAAATGAAAAATATGTCAAATTGACATGCAAGAATCAACACTAATGGAGAAATTTGAATCGTTCTCATTATTGACCAAATTTCATGGATTTAATGATATAAATAAGAAGACAGCAGCAGCCGCCATGCAAGGAAGGATGAATCACAGAGGTAAAGCAACGATAAGCGAAGTTAGAGTTTGGATGGGTGAGCGCGCTTGAATGCTAGTAGCTTTTTTTCATTTATTCGTCATAAAATGGACATCCTATGGATATTCCATGGATGTCCAAAGCGATGGAAAGTGGATGTTCAATGACCTATATTTGTCCATACATGTTACCATGATGGATACCGTATGGATAGTCAAAAAGTCGGAAATGCGACATCCTATGGATGTCCATACGTTATCCGGTGTACAAAAACTGGATGTCCAGTGGATGTCTGAGATGTCCTGAGGAGGACATCCATTGAACATCCATTGGACTGAGTTGTGCTATTAGGGATGCTATAACTGGGACTAAAGAATAAGAAGCTCAGCTCAAAAGTATACGGCGTTTTATAACCTGTATATAATTGGTTTGTTTTTCTTGTAGTATTTTCGTTATTCCGATTATTTCTAATATTGTGTGAGAATTTAAAGCTTAAAATAATTATTTAATAATTCCAAGCACATTTTAATTGTGATATTAGACTTCTTCTTTTTTTACGTCCCAATCATAACATTTTCATCATTTCAAGTTGCAATCTTGATGACAAAGACAACACTACGGCATATTTTTTCTCTCTTTATACTGGCTGAACTTGTCAATTAGGCAACCTCATGTGTCCAGTTTTTCCAGTTGTAGCGAGATATATTGATGAATTTCAATGATTAAACCATGGAATCGATAAAATTTACCATATCATTGTCCTTCCCCATCACTGTGAAATTATTGTGAAATGTATAATGAAAAGGACCAAACTTTTCAATGTTCCTTAATTGTTTTCATCGGAGTTTGCTCTGAAATCAATTCGATTGAAGGTTCACCCAAATATTTTCCAACGTGTGTGAAAAGGAAGGAACCTAATATCTCTCTTTTCTGCAGATCACCCCAACCGAGTAAGTTAACAAATTTTCTTCGACAAGATAAATGTAATCATCTCCGTCTACGATCAATCGGAGCAGCCGCTCGGTACAAAACATTCGTTGCTCATACAGTCGAAGGGTGGAAGCCGGATATAAATTGTTCATTGTTGTGTAAACTCCAAAGTTCGATTTTATGCGAGCACTCGAAAATCGTGCACAGCCCTATGACCGCCACCACCCGAAACAATCATCAATTTTTTATTTTGATTGCACATCCGTTATCCAACGATTCTGAATTTATTTGCAGCGTTGCATTTCAAATATTCAGCAGTTTATATTTTATTTACGAGACCTATGTACCCATATTATTGCTCCCACATGCCGTCGGGATTGTTTGAGTATGCCAGTCACATACGTTCGCAGGTTGACTAAGGTGAATGGAAATTCGCGGAAAACATGAAGAGTCGAGTTGAAATAAATAATAATGGTATGCACCCTCGCTCACCAATTTCATGTTTCCATACATCGGCATCGCGAGGAGTAATATTATTATTCTCTGTACTCCTCCAACGGAATCTCATTATCTTCGAGTCTATTTCCTCTATTTGATTCTTATTAGATTTCATCATGAATCTTAGGTATAGGATGGAAACAAAAGTGGAAATAACTAGCAATTCACGAAATTTTACTGACCTTGAACCATAAAGTTGATAAGGGCAGTTCTCTTTTCGGCAATCTCTATATCATCGAAGTCAAAGAACGATGTCCCAATGACCTATTATACAAAAGGGTAGAAACCTCACGACCTGGGGTTGCTACCCCGTTGTCGGTCCTCTAGTTTCGGGGGTTTTGCTTGGCAGCAAAGAGTTATAGTTAAAGAATGTTACAAATGAGACAATAGTGGATTAATCATTGACATTGAATGTCCATACGGCCAAAAAAAAAGGGAGCAAGCGAGACTCATTCTCATTGTTGAATCGCAAAACGCTTTCGGTTTTGAGGGGTCAAAAATTACCTAACATCATAGGTATAATTTCGAATAGATTAAAATTTTTATTTTATATTTGAGTAATTATATCAATGTGAGTATTGTCACGTATCAGGAAAAAAGAAACATTTTTGAATATTGTATTCACTAAGTATAATGTTCAGTGTGGTATTAGCGAGAAATTCAGCAGTTTTCTGCTCGTTATCACATTTTCAAACATCTTAGATTATGTTTATTGGTGAATTGTTATGATATTGTTTACTCATTTTGTTTTTACTTCCGAGTCAAAATTGAATTTGATGGAAATGAGAAGATTGATTCGTGTCTTAGCTTTTCATAATCGAAATGTTTCCCTTTCTGAAGGGCAATAGTTTTTTTGGGATTGAAGTGAATAGGTCAATTCGGCCCCACCTTTTGGAGCAACAGGGGCTAATATTCAGTATAAAAAATATTTGGCACTGAAATCGACAAACAGCCACTGAACAAATGATATTTTTAGTGATCACAAATCAATGGAAACAAAGAATCCAAGAACATAAAATCAGTTTCATGAATTGAAATAACTAAGATTTTGAAATTTAACTTATTGACAAGAGAGGACAAAAGTTGAACCTGTGGAATGACCAGATTGATTCGAATCATTCTCCATTATTGAATTTATTTCACCACGTAATAATTCCATGACCAGGTGATCTTCTTTTCCTGTTAAACCTTTCAATAAAACCTAGATAGAGACTAATTTCTGTATCCTTAAGATAGTCTTCACGTTTCTCTTACCTGACCTTTGTATATATATTTATTTGATTATTTTGCTATAGTAATTAGTTCAATACTCCATCTGAAGAAGCTATCCTGTTGTCTCCTTCGTATGGTCACTGCGTCTTGTTTGAGTTTATAAGAATCATCCATGGTCTGATGGAAACTCGTGGAAACAAGCCCACTGTAACCCCGATGTGAGATGCTCTCTCTTGGACGAACCGGTAATCGGAGCATCTAAGGATGAAGGAAAACATCCGGGGAATATGATGCCGGTGACGCACATCCCAGCTTCCGTTCCCCAGGGATCCCCGACGTCTCAAATGGGCGACATGTTTCACGCCAGCTTCACCGGTCGGTTTTGCCGGACAGACCACAAAGGCGTATTAGGGATCGCATAATATGAGCTAGCTGGCATGCTCAGAACGACGAACGCAATCGAGACATCTTCCTATTCCAGCACCACAGTGGAGGGGGGTACAAAAGAAAAAACTAACAAAAAGCGGAAACGTCTTTTATAGGGTGTGGAAAGTACCAACGAATTATCGGAAGAATTCAAGTGAAAATTATATCTTTGATAAAAGTCACTCAGAATAAAATCAGGGTAGACACGTAATATCAGATGTTATGATTGAAAACGGATTACAGTTTCTAACGTTCCTGAAAATTTAGTAATAAACCTTAGTTACTATCGACGCAGAATAGGTCGTGAGATGCATCTTCTCATCATATTAAAAGCAACTCCAATTTATGAAATTTTCTTACCGAATCTCCCACGCAGCAGAATCAATTCTTGATAATTTTTTTCTCCGAACTTGAAAAATAATTCTGCTGCTAGGGAGATTACAAGTGAAAACTCAACGGAAGGTCCTGAATGATGGGGTTGAAAGAAATAAATCTGCAAACAATACTGAATGAGCCAGTGGAATCGGATGGGAGTTATTATCATCAGAACTCTAGCTACGACTGCCCAGGAAAAAACCAATATCTTGGCGCACCTATTTGCTGGGAATTGCACTCTGGATTCATCGGGAAAAGAACCCCCGAACATAACACCTATTGACAATCATATGTCCGAGATCACCTTTCGCCAACGTACTATCAGAAAGATTTTGTTTGGTCTCAACACCAAGTAAGCCTGTGGATCTGACGGAATCCCACCGATTGTTCACAAGAAAGGTGTCCCCGAACTGACACCTGTTCTTTGCAAGATCAATTTTGGCACCAACACTATTTCTACTTCAAATCAACGATTTGTTGAAAGCAACTCCATGTTCTATACACAGCTTCGCGGATGATGGTACCCTTCATACCGATTTCTCTTCCATCAGGGCTCCTATATCGGCCCGTCAAACCAGAAATGAACGAGAAAGAAATGTTAACAAAATAAATATGTACTTAGCAACAATTATCGAGTGGGGATCTTATAACCTGGTAGAATTTAATGCAAACAAAATACAAGCATGTCTTTTCTCTAGAAAATTCGATCTCACTGTGCCCAACATAATTCATTCAGGAGTTACCATACCATCGAAGTCATCCATTTTGGTGCTTGGCGTTACTATCAGCAATAACCTTTCTTAGGAAGAGAGGTACATTGCCAAAAGTGCATCTCAAAAACTTGGATTTCTGTTTCGAGCCAACAACGATTTCTCTCCCAGTCAGTTGCTTATGATCTATTAGGCACAGATCCGACCTGTCCTGGAATACTGTTCCCATATTTAAAGTGCGGCACCTAAACATATCCTGAAACTATTGAATTCTGTCCAAAAAAGGGCAATTCGTCTCGTCGGTGATCCCTCGCTTACAAACTCGCTCACTTTTCTGGAACACCGTGGAAAAGTTGGCGATTTATCTCTATTTCATAAATATTTTCATGGGCGATGCTCTTCTGAAATATCAACAATTGTTCCTCCATTAGCAGTTTCTTCGAGATAAACCCGTCAAGTTTAGTCTTCATACCCCTTCGTGGTCACTTTAGAGACCTGCAGAACGTCCCTTTCCAAAGACTCGTTCATCCAACGAACATCGATACTTTTGAACTCATTGCCTAGGTACCATCTCCAGTAATTTAAGAAGAACAACAACTCCTACCCTCTTTTCCTTGGTTCTCACGATGTTCTCTGAACATTACAGGATATCCCTTTTCGTGAGAACCAGTACATAAAAAAAATGCTGAGAAGTTGAAATTTCGTTGCATGGCGGTTTAACACGTCATCAACAACTACCGTTTTTCATGAGGTGTCAGTTTTTATTTCCAGAATTGAGAACATGTGTTAACTCTTCGACAAGCACATTCACACATCATGATCTTTTTGATTGCTCAAAGGTATTCATATTCAGTCAAGAATTCTGAACGTGCAAGACTGACTTCGCGTTATGGCTCTTCTATTCTTTCCAGCTAGAAGTGTAGGACTAGCACCAACATTGACTTCGAAGTGTTACCTTCAGTGATATCCTCTCACATAGCAAAATCTTCTGTCAACTCTCCCTGAAAATTTAGCACATCAAGTTCATATCGTGCATTGAATTTCTTCTCTGGTATTATGAAAGCTTATTTTTCATTATACTTCTTTGAAATGACTTTATTTTCATCTATATTAGTAATATTGTAAGATGATTGGCTTTTTCGGGCTAGCGCACGGAAAAACTATGGGAATAACCATGGAAACAAATCATACATGCCTAACACTGTATTATCAGCATTGTTTATTCTCTGTCAATCAAATGTATGCCAACAAAATGAACTCAGATGAAAATCCCGAAATTGCTGATAATATCTTAGAGCAAGCGGCACAAGCGACCGCGAATTTATTACCTACCAGTAAAATCCAGGGTACATCTATTAGTAGTTCCAAGTTTTTCCATTCCTTCAACTGTGAAAATAAAAGTGTTTCAAGTTTCTTTTGTGTCTTGATGTTTTTATTTTCAACGAAGTATGATAAAAAATATCGGTCATTACGGAAAAATCGCTGTTTCATTCCTATCCTCATAGGATTCCTATGATCTTTTATTCTTGTTCCAAAGGAGCTCAGGAGTTCACAAAATTTACAATTGCTATTGATTGCTTGTTTTTTCGTATCGTTGAATATATAGAAATAGCTGATTGAATTTAGCTGTTTTGAGGAGCAGAAAATAAAGAAATGTGGAAGATGCATATCCGAGCGAGTAGATGCTATGGACAGTCTCTCAGGACATATTGACTAAGATGAGAGCAAGTAATATTAAATACGTAATTAGTGAGATAACGAGCCAACACTGGCATAATATAATTATGGATATATCGTTTGACCCACTATTCCACGACTCGTTTTATTCTTTCGGACAATGCGGAGGAAGTTGAACTCCCTTCGCTGGAATAAATACTCATTTATCGTTCGTACATAAAATGGAATCGAACTGCTATGATGCTTTATTATATCATCATTAGAACAAAGCAACATCGCCGGTAAGGAAAAATTGTAAAACGGGAACATAAACAGCATCCGAGCGAGCAAAACAAGCGGTGCAAGCGAAGTAATTTTCCGAGCGTTTGCTCTTCTAATCTGCCCTCTATTATATTGCAGTGCAGATAATCTAAACTAGATTTTCCGTGAAACTTCAACACGCTGGGACTTTTTCTTGGTGAAATTGTTATGTCTTGTATTTTCACGACAAAGTTTCCAGTGCTACACTCATAACTGAGTGTGGTTAAGCAAGTACAAAGTGAGTGAAGCCCCTCTTGTGTAAACATACACCTGGGTCATAGAACTATTATTCTTCAGCAAATGGAACAAAGTTGCTGATTATTTGATGACTCATCTCCAAAGTATCTCTGCCACGTCTTAATGAATGAAAAACTGTTTATATTTTTATATGGGGCCGTAGGATGTGCAGAAGCAATTTGTAGACACCAACTTCAGTGCTGCTTCACATCAACGATATGTGAAGATAGGTGACTCCCTGTCCGTCCACAGCTTTGCGGATGATTTAACACTTCATGGCGCTTTCTTCTCTAGAACCACCATATCATTCGATGAAGCCATAGGTGCAAGAAGGAGGCAGTTCGATACCGTGAATGAATTTCTGATGGCTAATATTTTTCAAATGGGGACTTGCTAATCTAGTATGGCTTAACCCTTGTCCTGAAATGGGGACAGCCCATGCATAAATTATTCGTTGAGCTCGGTTTGTTTTCAGTAGTAATAACCCAAGGACATTGATAATTGTTCGAAAAAATTTTATAACAGATTTCGAAAGCTTGTTGCTTGGAAACAGACCGACGCCGTAGGCGTAGGTCTGTTTCTAATTGAGCAAAAAATTTTCACTGCAATCTTATTTTACCACACTCAGATTAGGATATGTTATTTCAAATGAACATTTGTGAAGCCATTTGTATGATATAGTAATGAAGTTGAATTCGAATGAAATCGACATTACTTGTATATGGTGTGGGGTACTCTTTCGTTAAATAATAATAATAATAATAATAATAATAATAATAATAATAATAATAATAATAATAATAATAATAATAATAATAATAATAATAATAATAATAATAATAATAATAATAATAATAATAATAATAATAATAATAATAATAATAATAATAATAATAATAATAATAATAATAATAATAATAATAATAATAATAATAATAATAATAATAATAATAATAATAATAATAATAATAATAATAATAATAATAATAATAATAATAATAATAATAATAATAATAATAATAATAATAATAATAATAATAATAATAATAATAATAATAATAATAATAATAATAATAATAATAATAATAATAATAATAATAATAATAATAATAATAATAATAATAATAATAATAATAATAATAATAATAATAATAATAATAATAATAATAATAATAATAATAATAATAATAATAATAATAATAATAATAATAATAATAATAATAATAATAATATAATATCGCAGGAGCCTATTCAACATCAAGGCCCTGCGAAAACAAGATCTGACTAGAATGGATGAATCACTTCGTGATACACTTCCAGAAAATGCTGACATCTGGCACATCAATTGTGCCGTGTACGATGCCGTTCGGTCCTCTCAGCCGAGGAGACCAGTAGAATCGGCCTCCCCGGTCGAGAGGGCAGAACGACGCGTACGAAAGATGGAAGCGAAGATCCAGTCGGCGAGACAACACACTTCCCGTATCCAGTGTGTGATGGATTATGTGGAGGCCAACAGGCCATTCACGTCAAAAGTGCGACGAATAGCCACCACATTACGGCGCACTCATCACACACTGAACCTGGCAGTGCTAACTGTCATCAAACAGCACTGCCTGGAGAGGATACGGATGTTAGTGACTGCCAAGCAGTCACTGAAGAGGCGAGCAAGAGGGTTGGCGGAAAATAAACTTTTTCGCGAAAAGCCCTCTCGTTTATTCCAACCGCCTCCTAGTGTAGTTGAGAATCCGCCGACTGTTGATCAGGTGGAAACCTTCTGGAAGGGTATCTATGAGGTGAGGCATCCATTCAACAGAGATACTCCAGCCCTGACGCAGTTCGGAGCCTTTTGTGAAAGGTTCCGAGAGCCTGAGCCCGAATTGCTGCGTCAATCGATTACCACCGAGGAGGTTCAGAGAGCCCTAACGGGTTCTAAGAACTTTGCTGCTCCAGGTCCTGATGGGATCAATAACTTTTGGTGGAAAAAGTTATCCTCTACCCACCATCATTTAGCCAGAATATTCAATCTCTGGCTAAATGGAGAGCAGCAAATTCCGGAGTGGTTCATCGAGGGGCGAACCGTGCTTCTCCCCAAGAAAGGAGATTTGTCCAACCCGAAGAATTACAGACCAATAACCTGTTTAAACGCATGCTACAAGCTGTTTACACGCATCTTGTACATGCGTATGCTCCTAGTGGTAGACCCGGTTTATCAACGGATATATGAGCAACGAGGGTCGAAGAGGGGTGTCGCTGGCTGCAAGGAGAACCTGCTGATAGATAGATCCATAACGCAGGACTCCGTGCAGTATAAGCGAAACCTCTCTATGGCCTGGATAGATTATCGAAAGGCATTTGATACAACGTCGCACGAATTACTCGTGTACTTGCTCAAGTGCCTTTCGGTACCCGATCCGATAGTGAGATGCATTGAACAACTGATGCCGCTCTGGCGGACTCGCTTCACCATAACATCGGGGAATGCGAAAGTCCAGACAGAGCCGGTCATCATCAAGAGAGGGGTTTTCCAGGGAGACTCCCTCAGCCCTCTCTTATTTTGCATCTCATTGTTGCCGTTATCCGTTGAGCTCAGAAGAACCAAGGGCTACTACTGCGGACCACCCAGTCAACGGAGGCATAAGGTCACTCACTTATTCTATGTGGATGACCTTAAACTCTATGCTTCCGGTGAGAGGGACTTAGACCAATCCCTCAGGGTGGTACAGGAGTATACACGGGCTATTGGGATGGAATTCGGGATGGACAAATGTGCACTGGTTCATCTTAAGAGAGGACGATGCGAGGACTACGAAAAGGACGCGCAGCTAGTGGACGGAAGCATCCTACACCACTTGGATGCCGGAGAGACGTACACCTACCTGGGTGTGGAGGAAAGCCACATCCAGGAAACACAAATGGTGAAAGACGCTCTCCGCAGCAAGTATCGGCAGCGACTTCGACAGATCTGGTCTTCAGAACTGTCTGGAAAGAATAAAGTCGCTGCTACTAACATGCTTGCTGTTCCGATCCTACTATACTCCTTTGGAGTATTCAAGTGGACACTAGCTGAGCTGCGTCAACTTGACGTTAGTACTCGCAAGATGATGCACCTTAATAGGAGCCTTCATCCAACATCGTCCGTTCCACGGTTATATCTCCCAAGAGATCAGGGAGGCCGTGGACTCTTAAGTTTGGAGTATCTCCATAACAGAATGGTTCTGGATAATGCCTGCAAGGTCATCAGGAGTTCGGACCCCCTCCTGCAAATGGTCAAAAGCCATGAGAATGCAGGAGTAGGAGCATTTCTATTCAAGGCAGCACATCGAGCAGCCGATGAGCTCTCTCTGATTTTCGATTCCGAGCGTGGAGCCCGTGACTCAGTCACTGAGCTCGACCACGCTCGGAGGAAAGCCCGCATCAAAGCTGCAGAAGTTGATAAAACTCTGCAGCTTCACATGGATAAACCTCTACATTCTGTCTTCTTCAACAACATTGAAGACAGGGGTTTATCCAAAGAGCTGACCTTTGCATTCCTAAGGTCAGGCGGGCTGAAATCGGAAACAGAGGGGTTCATAATGGCATGCCAGGATGGAGTTTTCAACACGTTGCATTACCGAAGCCGAGTCATGGGTATAGAGGTCCCTGATGTAAGATGCAGGGCCTGCCGTAGGGCGCCGGAAACGCTGATGCACCTGCTTTCATCATGCACGGTGTATGCAGTTTCGGTCTATATCCATCGACACAATGCGGCATTACGAGTGCTATATTACCATCTGAGGCACTCGTACGGTATTGATGAGACTCCAGTGCTGCCTTATGCTCCGGGGGATATTGAGTCCGTTGTGGAGAATGAGAGGTGCCGAATTTATTGGAACTTCTCATTCCCCACCCTCAGGCAGATACAAGCTAATAAGCCTGATGTAGTCCTCCTCGACCATCAAACGAAAGCGATGTTCGTGATCGAATTCTCGGCACCAGCCGAACCGAACATCGTTTTGAAGGAGGAGGAAAAACGGACGAAATATAGAGATCTTCTCTACGAACTCCGCAGACTTTATCCAGACCATTCTGTCGAACTAGTCATCCTGATTATAGGCTCTCTTGGTGGTACACGACATACGCTGCTCTCAGAACTCCAGAAAATTCCAGCTTGCCGACAAAAGGCAAGCGTTTTAGCTGGAGCCATGCAGAAGGCCGTCATCCTGGGATCATTGCGTTTACTCAGGGCACACGATTCTCGGTCCCAGTGATCACTTACCTCACGGCGTGGGGAGTGGTCACTGGTTTTTCTCCAGCTCGACTCTGCGTGGTGTCGGAGACCGCAGAGTCGTGACTGGAATTGATTAAATTCAAATTTTATAATAATAATAATAATAATAATAATAATAATAATAATAATAATAATAATAATAATAATAATAATAATAATAATAATAATAATAATAATAATAATAATAATAATAATAATAATAATAATAATAATAATAATAATAATAATAATAATAATAATAATAATAATAATAATAATAATAATAATAATAATAATAATAATAATAATAATAATAATAATAATAATAATAATAATAATAATAATAATAATAATAATAATAATAATAATAATAATAATAATAATAATAATAATAATAATAATAATAATAATAATAATAATAATAATAATAATAATAATAATAATAATGGTGGAATTGGTGGAAAAAGTTATCCACTACCCACCACCATTTAGCCAGAATATTCAATCTCTGGCTAAATGGAGAGCAGCAAATTCCGGAGTGGTTTATCGAGGGGCGAACCGTGCTTCTCCCCAAGAAAGGAGATTTGTCCAACCCGAATAATTACAGACCAATAACCTGTTTAAACGCATGCTACAAGCTGTTTACACGCATCTTGTACATGCGTATGCTCCTAGTGGTAGACCCGGTTTATCAACGGATATATGAGCAACAAGGGTCGAAGAGGGGTGTCGCTGGCTGCAAAGAGAACCTGCTGATAGATAGATCTATAACGCAGGACTCCGTGCAGTACAAGCGAAACCTCTCTATGGCCTGGATCGATTATCGAAAGGCATTTGATACAACGTCGCACGAATTACTCGTGTACTTGCTTAAGTGCCTTTCGGTACCAGATCCGATAGTGAGATGCATTGAACAACTGATGCCGCTCTGGCGGACTCGCTTCACCATAACATCGGGGAATGCGAAAGTCCAGACAGAGCCGGTCATCATCAAGAGAGGGGTTTTCCAGGGAGACTCCCTCAGCCCTCTCTTATTTTGCATCTCATTGTTGCCGTTATCCGTTGAGCTCAGAAGAACCAAGGGCTACTACTGCGGACCACCCAGTCAACGGAGGCATAAGGTCACCCACTTATTCTATGTGGATGACCTCAAACTCTATGCTTCCGGTGAGAGGGACTTAGACCAATCCCTCAGGGTGGTACAGGAGTATACACGGGCTATTGGGATGGAATTCGGGATGGACAAATGTGCACTGGTTCATCTTAAGAGAGGACGATGCGAGGACTACGACAAGGACGCGCAGCTAGTGGACGGAAGCATCCTACACCACTTGGATGCCGGAGAGACGTACACCTACCTGGGTGTGGAGGAAAGCCACATCCAGGAAACACAAATGGTGAAAGACGCTCTCCGCAGCAAGTATCGGCAGCGACTTCGACAGATCTGGTCTTCAGAACTGTCTGGAAAGAATAAAGTCGCTGCTACTAACATGCTTGCTGTTCCGATCCTACTATACTCCTTTGGAGTATTCAAGTGGACACTAGCTGAGCTGCGCCAACTTGACATTAGTACTCGCAAGATGATGCACCTTAATAGGAGCCTTCATCCAACTTCGTCCGTTCCACGGTTATATCTCCCAAGAGATCAGGGAGGCCGTGGACTCTTAAGTTTGGAGTATCTCCATAACAGAATGGTTCTGGATAATGCCTGCAAGGTCATCAGGAGTTCGGACCCCCTCCTGCAAATGGTCAAAAGCCATGAGAATGCAGGAGTAGGAGCATTCCTATTCAAGGCAGCACATCGAGCAGCCGATGAGCTCTCTCTGATTTTCGATTCCGAGCGTGGAGCCCGTGACTCAGTCACTGAGCTCGACCACGCTCGGAGGAAAGTCCGCATCAAAGCTGCAGAAGTTAAAAAAAACTCTGCAGCTTCACATGGATAAACCTCTACATTCTGTCTTCTTTAACAACATTGAAGACAGGGGTTTATCCAAAGAGCTGACCTTCGCATTCCTAAGGTCAGGCGGGCTTAAATCGGAAACAGAGGGGTTCATCATGGCATGCCAGGATGGAGTTTTCAATACCCTACATTACCGAAGCCGAGTCATGGGTATAGAGGTCCCTGATGTAAGATGCAGGGCCTGCCGTAGGGCGCCGGAAACGCTGATGCACCTGCTTTCAGAATGCACGGTGTATGCAGTTTCGGCCTATATCCATAGACATAATGCGGCATTACGTGTGCTCTATTACCATCTTAGACACACGTACGGTATTGATGAAACTCCAGTGCTGCCTTATGCTCCGGGGGATATTGAGTCCGTTGTGGAGAATGAGAGGTGCCGAATTTATTGGAACTTCTCATTCCCCACCCTCAGGCAGATACAAGCTAATAAGCCTGATGTAGTCCTCCTCGACCATCAAACGAAAGCGATGTTCGTGATCGAATTCTCGGCACCAGCCGAACCGAACATCGTTTTGAAGGAGGAGGAAAAACGGACGAAATATAGAGATCTTCTCTACGATTTCCGCAGACTTTATCCAGACCATTCTGTCGAACTAGTCATCCTGATTATAGGCTCTCTTGGTGGTACACGACATACGCTGCTCTCAGAACTCCAGAAAATTCCAGCTTGCCGACAAAAGGCAAGCGTTTTGGCTGGAGCCATGCAGAAGGCCGTCATCCTGGGATCATTGCGTTTACTCAGGGCACACGATTCTCGGTCCCAGTGATCACTTACCTCACGGCGTGGGGAGTGGTCACTGGTTTTTCTCCAGCTCGACTCTGCGTGGTGTCGGAGACCGCAGAGTCGTGACTGGAATTGATTAAATTCAAATTTTCAAATAATAATAATAATAATAATAATAATAATAATAATAATAATAATAATAATAATAATAATAATAATAATAATAATAATAATAATAATAATAATAATAATAATAATAATAATAATAATAATAATAATAATAATAATAATAATAATAATAATAATAATAATAATAATAATAATAATAATAATAATAATAATAATAATAATAATAATAATAATAATAATAATAATAATAATAATAATAATAATAATAATAATAATAATAATAATAATAATAATAATAATAATAATAATAATAATAATAATAATAATAATAATAATAATAATAATAATAATAATAATAATAATAATAATAATAATAATAATAATAATAATAATAATAATAATAATAATAATAATAATAATAATAATAATAATAATAATAATAATAATAATAATAATAATAATAATAATAATAATAATAATAATAATAATAATAATAATAATAATAATAATAATAATAATAATAATAATAATAATAATAATAATAATAATAATAATAATAATAATAATAATAATAATAATAATAATAATAATAATAATAATAATAATAATAATAATAATAATAATAATAATAATAATAATAATAATAATAATAATAATAAACGTCTTTATTTTTTTTATGATTATACAATCATATGGCAGAGCGAAGTTCAGCCATCATGGCTACTCTTACACCTAACCCTGCACATTGATGATACATAATAGATAAACTTAACATACTTTAATACTTAATCACTAAATGGAGATAACTTGCAATTATTAATTAATAATGATATATTGAATATAGTTATAATTTCAAATAGCATTTTGTCCGAGCAATACATGTAATTTGAGTCGTTTTTTGAAAGAATGAATAACTTTGATTTTGAAAGAGGAATCGAGTGAGTTATACAATTTCACACCATTATAGGAAAAAGATTTCTGGTACAATGCTGTCGAATGGCGCGGTATATCCAATGAGTTGTTTACTCTTACATTCACATTATGTTGTTGGTAACGGAATATTAGTTTGTTTCTCAAATATATTGGAATTGACGTAATCAGCGAACGATGAACAAAAATAAGACAATGATATTTCCAAAAAAAATCAATATTCAGCCATCTGAGTGCACGAAAACACTGACTGATATGATCAAATTTTCTGAGACCATAGATGAAACGACAACAGGTGTTTTGTATTCTTTGCAATCTGGTCTTCGTTACCATGTCTAGATAAGGATAAAAAATTATAAGACAATACTGAAGTATTGGCAAGACAATAGTTTCACACAATTTTTGCCTCAATGAAAAATTCAAAATGCCTTTATTTGCAAATAAGAGTTTTAGGGACAGATATGATTTTTTTATAAAATTATTTACTTGGCTCTTAAACTTGAAGTGCATATCCATTATCAGTCCAAGATTCTTAGCCTCGGTAACTAGTGGTATGAGAACATTGTCAATATGTAGGATAATTTCATGTCAACTATTTCGTACATATGCTTCGCGCAAAACAGCATAGCTAAAGATTTCTTAGGATTCAGTTTCAGAGCATGTTTTCTACAATAATTATTCAGGAGTTCCAAGTCGCTGTTCAACCTTCGAACTGCAACAGCAATATTTTCTACATCGAAACTTAATTTCATTTGTGTATCATCAGCATAAGATTGCATTTCTGAAAACTTAATATCTCGGTATATATCGGCAGTGTATATAAGAAAAAGTAGTGGCCCTAAAATTGAACCCTGTGGTACGCCTAACCTAACTTGACCTGCAAAATATATGCCTTTATTTGTACGAACTTGCTGTGTTCGATCGGCAAGATAGGAGGAAAAGAATTCGACTGCAATATTATCCAAACCGTAATACTTTAATTTTGTACAGAGTAACTCATGGTCGACAGTGTCGAATGCTTTTGAAAAATCCAACAGCACTAGCACTGTCGCTTTTTTTGTCAATGGCTGTTATAATATCATCATTTATTTTTATTAATGCACTTGTGGTACTATGTCCACGCCTAAAACCTGATTGGTGTGATGGAATAATATTATTTTGTGAAACATAATTTTGTAATTGATTATTTACGAATTTTTCCAAAATTTTGATTAATACCGGAAGTAAACTTATTGGTCGTAAATCACAATAATCTGATGGATTATGGTTCTTAGCTATAGGGTTTATGATTGCATTCCTCCACCCAGCTGGGAAATAACCAATTTCCAGGCAGCAACCAATAATATGTGTTATGTAGTCCAATATTGCAGGTAAACACAACTTAATCATATGTAATGATATATTATCAATACCACTGGCGTTAGATTTGATGCTATTAATGATTTCTAATATTTCCATTCGACTTGGAAAACGAAAACAGAATTTTATATTTGGTTTGAACATATTTCTATCATAAAAATTGACTAAACCTAGATCGGATTGTACTGTGTTGAAGTCAGTTAGATTATCAGGAAGCTCTGTATTTGGCTGTCTTTGAACTTTCATTTTTTAAAGGTAGGTACTCTCGTTAAATTTGTTAGTGACAGCCTCATTGGAAAGGAAATATCAAATAAATCATTTTGGCCAGAATATTTCTTGCATATGGAGAAAAAGTTTTTGAAAAGTGTTTGAAAAGTGTTTGAAAAGTGTTTGAAAAGTGTTTGAAAAGTGTTTGAAAAGTGTTGTAACCGCCAACTTAGTTGCAAAGCAACCCTCGAAGTCTCCTTGAGACTTGTATGAGTAAGGAAGACGGGGACCTTAGCTTTTTAAGTGTCATCCGCCGAAGCACTACTCGGCTTGTTACCGTTGAGAGTCCGAAGGATTGAAATCTAGGTACCAAGAATGTTCGGTTGGTCACCTATCTCCTCCCGCTAAACGATACTATAGAAAAATAAAATTTACAATAGCCGCCGGGATTTGAACCGCAGACCTTCTGGCCCATAGACCAGCGCCTTTGCGCACTCGGCCACCAACCAAGAGAGCTCTTGCTAATTATTTATGATGGAGACTATTTCACGCACTTGCCAAATGAACCAATCAGGAGCTCTATAGTTAAGTTCGGATGTTCGAAAACACAAACTTGACTATAGACTCTGAGTAGCCTGTCAAGTCGGTGTTTTCAGCTTTGTGTATGTGACAGTTAAACGTCAAAGAAAAATAATCACGTTGTGCACACATTTCAAAATGAGAATTAATCAATTTCAACCATTCAGTCTGTTTGTGAAATAGTCTAATACAATTCCACTCGTGATTGTATTCATCACATAAGCATATTTTTCATTTCATAACTCAACTGAGTTGCTTGAAGGAAACACCACTGCGGACTCATGATTTTTCCAAACAACTCAGTTTCGTATGGAATAAATCAACAGACTTATCACGAAACTCCAATCACTTGTGAAATCACTACATCAAGAATGGTCTGTAATATTCCTTATTGTTTGACTAAAAGTTGAGAGTCGCAATGAACAATTTCCGCGTGATTCAGTGCGTACTTAGTTCAGCTATGAACTACAACCGAATACGACTGTGCTGAGGAGTAGATTCAGGATAACTAAGAACTTACTGTAGTTGAAATATCTTGAATAATATGGTCACTGGAGTCCACTAATGGAATGATATCTCTTACAGCCCCATGATAACAACTCAATAAACATCCACCAAGTTTGATATCACATTCGTCCAGCAAGGGCAGTTCGTTTGGAGATTATTTTTCTATTGTGAAAGTCTTGAGTGAAAAAGAGTCCTTGATCTGAAAAAAAAATAATTTCTGAGTCTTCATTTCATTATGATTTCAAGTTATTCATCGTTATATAGTTTCGTTCTTATAGTCGTAAGTTCTGTAAGAATCACACCGTATAGTCCGAGGTATAATCTGGTGAGAAAGCTTATCTTTCAGTGCGGTAAGAGATGATAAGTTTTTTTTAAGGAATAAGTGGTTTACAGACGAGCAGTCAGTCATGTATTTAATTATTGAATATAGGCGGCGTTTGGCGAAGAGTTTGGTTTTGTGTCTTGTGCTGTGATTATGAAGGTCTATATACTTATCTGGATCATCACATGAGAATCGGAAGGAAAATGGCTGTTATGTTTTATTACGTACGCAACTTATGTTGAATAAACATTTGTTAATTGGAAATCTGGAATTTATTTCTGTACATCAATGAATAAATAAATACATGAATATTTCTCTTCTTATACTCTCAGTTCTTCTTCTACTGACGAAATGTTAGCGTTTTCCTACATATACTGCATCGAAATATTTCGTTCATTAAATTAGCGTTCATCAGCGTGAAAAGCATCTTCTCCCCATCAATCATTGATGGATTCATTATTAGAGGATACATTTGTGCATATATTGACTCATGCTGGTCCTGCCAACGTGAATGCCCTTCTGAGGCACCACTAGCATCTCATTGCTGGAGTTCTGCTTAGTTATTAAACTGGACGACCCTCCTGAACTTGAGACGGAAATTCACAAGGCATCCTCTCGTTTGAGGTCGTCTGAATTAGTTATTCGAGTTTGTAGCGGGATATTACTTGGAACGTTGCTGCGTGAAATCAAAGGCGTGTCAACATTCGGGAAGGGAGTTATGGGGAAAGTGTCGCTCTTTTTCAGCATGAGACATTTTTCAGAATGAAAACTATTTCTCTAACACAATACTTCTGTTATTTACGGTAGGGTAAAGTGGCATAATACTCATCACTGATTTTCAGTAATCACCGACTTCCCTCCTGTCTATAAGTACTCTATTCGAGTGCCAGTGATGACTCTTCATCCCGATTGATTGGGTTTTATTATTTCTCAAGAATCCTCGAAACCGAGTTTCACCTTAAGTGTACTGTGGTTTTCATTCTGTGCGAGAAACTGTTAGAGATTCCCAATTTATTGACAAATTGAAAAGCCATATTCCTCGTATATCTTCCAGTTGGAACGGATCCCGATTCTTCAAGTTCTTGATGTGTATGCGAGAAGACCATCATTTTTTTCGTTCTTTACTGGGTGCTTACCAGTAATCAGAATAGTCTTCCATTCTCTTCTGGCTGCATTAACGCCCTTTTCTCAATTATTATCAACTTTTTCGATGGCAATTGACCATGCTCCTGTCGTTTTCCTTACATACAGTGATAGCAAAAGTGTGCGGATCCGAGTGAATATTTCGGTAAAAGTTTGTCAGATATTTTTGAAATTTTGTGTAGAGTGATTTCAAAAAATGGCGGGTTTGAATTTGTTATCGCTAATGTAGCCAAGTTTTCAAGTATATCTTCGGTAGCCGCTTTTTCGTCTATGCCAAAGATATACTCATCTGCTGGAAGAATCTTTTCTGTTCACAGACATTTCTGATTAGATAATTTCGAAAAAAATAGAAATATGCAAATAAATAGTTATAGGTATATTAGTGGCTTTAGTCTGAATATGCAATACCAAGAATCGCTACATAAATTACATATATATATTATATGTCAAATGACATATAACGTCAAATCGATATGCCAATCATATACTTCGAAGAGTTATTTTTCAAAATCAGAAATTAACCAACAATCGAGTCGCTCTTGTGCTAAAAAGTGTGCTATTGAAACAACATTGAGTTTCGTGGAAATTGAAATAACAAAGTTCTTCTTGAGTTATATAATTTGATAATCTTCATCAAAAAGTTTGATGAAAATGAGGATCGTGGAAAAAATTTGAAATACTGATTTGCAGAGGAAATACAAGACATTGACAAGATGCAGTTACACAGTAAAAAAACTTGGGTGTAATTTCAATCAAATGGATTTCAGAGCAAACTCCGACGAATACAACACCTGAATATCAAAGTTTTATCCTTTTTATTATACATTTCACAATTGAGTGTTGAGTAGTTTCAATTTCGATCTTAGTTGTGAAAAATGATACGAATGTGGTAAAGTGAAACGATTCTGAAACATAAAATAATAAGAAACACCAAATGGTTGAAATTTAATATTCTAGATGGTACTATCATTGACGTTAACGCAGAAAAAACACCTATATTATATAAAATTAACACCAAGTTACAACGTGTCATATCACGATGGAATCGAGGCGGTGTATAAATCATCTAATCTAGTGTCAATAATAATAATAATAATAATAATAATAATAATAATAATAATAATAATAATAATAATAATAATAATAATAATAATAATAATAATAATAATAATAATAATAATAATAATAATAATAATAATAATAATAATAATAATAATAATAATAATAATAATAATAATAATAATAATAATAATAATAATAATAATAATAATAATAATAATAATAATAATAATAATAATAATAATAATAATAATAATAATAATAATAATAATAATAATAATAATAATAATAATAATAATTGTTATAAAAATTACCGAAATTACGAATTGGAATCTAAAAGCGGACTGTAAAAGGACTTACCATCGAATCCTGATGTTGACTCATCAACTTTCACTTTTTGTACGGGAAACCAGGAATAGGAAGGGTGGATAAATCGTGGAAAAATAGTGATTCGAATTTTTCGTCCCTATCGCGAGTACAACTACCATACATTTTTAGGTGAACACAATCGTTATTCTATCTCGATCTCGATTCGACTGCCCGCATTTTTCAGCGTTTCAAAAAACATTGCGTCCCTTTTTTGCTATTCTTCAACGAGATAAACGAACAATACAATTTGTTTACTGCTATATAGGCAACACAATATACAATTTATTATCGGCCAAAACATCCTGCCCCGGGGGTTGCCTTTCATAACAAAAAAAAATCGAATGAATTTGAATCAAGTTTCTCATGTCAAGTACCCAACAAAAAACTATATTATAGCTAAAATAACAATAATATATATAAATAAAACCCAAATAATACCACACAATACCCAAACTTATACTAAATATGCTACTAGTCTTTGTTTTATTGATTTGGGAGTGGACACAGTTTTGCCACTGGCCTTGTGTAAGTACTATTTTTTGTCCTTAACAAAGCAACACGAGCAATACCATCTTTGCCAGGATATAATCTTTCTATAATAGCAAGAGGCCATTGCAAAGGAGGAATATTCTCATACAGAATCAATACCACCATGCCTTCTCTAGCCGGATTATTGGGAGTATTCCATTTCTGTCTGGACTGCAGTGAAGTTAGATACTCTGAGTGCCAACGTTTCCAATAATGATTGACTAACATATCTAAGAGTTTATATCGGGAAACATGACTCATGGTTTCATGAGATAAGTCTTCTACAGGCAAAACATTGAGAGGGGTGGTATGTAAAAAATGAGCGGGAGTTAGAGCCACCGGGTCTGTGGGGTCGTTGGATAAACTGCATAACGGTCTCGAGTTTAAAAGGGCTTCAATTTGAACGAGGACTGTAACAAACTCCTCATATGTTAATATTTGATCGCCTATGACTCTTGACAGATGTTTTTTAACACTCTTAATGTTCGATTCCCATATTCCACCGAAATGACTTGCTGTGGGGGGGTTGAACTTCCAGGTTATTTTATGAATGTTGATTTCATATTGAAAAGCGTTTTTATACTCTTCTGAGTTAATCAAATTGTATACTTCGTCCAAATACCTATTCGCGCCAATAAAATTGGTTCCATTATCGGATAAGATGGTTGTGCAACAGCCACGTCGAGATATGAATCGTTTGAAGGCCGCAATGAAGTTCTCTGTAGACAGAGAGGAGGCTAACTCCAAATGAATGGCTTTAGTCGAGAGACATATGAATAAACAGACATACGCCTTTTGGCTTTTTACTCCTCGGTAGCGACCCATCGTAACAGGGAAGTTTCCCGTGAAATCGACACCAGTTATGGTAAAGGCGTTGGCCTGATTTACCCTTTCCAACGGTAAATCGGCCATCATTGGGAAATTAGGTGTAGGTTTCAACTTGAAGCAGTGATTACACTTCCAAACTCTTTGCCTGATTATATCTCGAGCAGATAATATCCAGTATCTCTGTCTCAATATTGTTTGCAATAAATATGAACCTGTATGACAATTCAGCTTATGAAAATAATCGATGAGCAAACTTACGAAAGCATCTGATTTAGGCAATAAAATCGGATGCTTGTGTTCGAAATTCATAGACGCATTGGACAACCTGCCACCAACTCTAATTATACCATTCTTAATGAAAGGATTGAGGCGGCGAATCGGGGACTTCAGTACTTTATTGGCGGTTAACAATTTATAATCCTCGGCAAAGTGCCTTTGTTGTACGGCTCGAATTATATATAATTCAGCTTTCTCCAAATCTGTGGTATCAATTGGTTTTTTTCCTGGCAGTATTTTAAGAAATCTCAAAACATGCACAGTGGAATTCAACAATTTGGAAAATTTTGAAAAATATTCAATCAAACTATACAAGGGGGAAACTTTCACAGAGGTCACCGAAAAAACCACGTTTTTAGTGGAATCTAATTCATCATTTGGTTTAATGGACTCTATAGGCCATTCTTTTGGATTAAGTGAGAGCCATTCCGGACCTGAAAACCAGTACTTATGATTCATCAACCCTGAAGGGGTGAGACCTCTGGAAGCACAGTCGGAGACATTTTCTTTTCCAGGCACAAAATACCAATGAGAACAGTCTAAGTAAGTTTTTATCTTTGAAATTCTATTGGATATAAATAACGGCAAAGATTTTTGAGAATTAATCCAGTTCAACGTTATAGTCGAATCCGAAAGAGCATAAATTTCGCTTATTGCTGCTCTGACTACATACGTGTGTTTTATGTCTGATATCAGTTTGGCTAATAGTAAAGCGGCGGCTAACTCTAATCTTGGTATTGTCATCAGTTTTGACATAGGTGAAACCTTGGTTTGGGAGCGTAGTAGAGATATGTTCACCCGACCACGACAGTCGATCGTCCTGGCATATACTACAGCAGCGTAGCCGGACAATGAGGCGTCCGAAAAGCCAATCAGCGAAAGTTCAGAATTATTTTCGAAAAACGATATATGCCTTGGTATTCTTAGCGCATTGATTAATTTCATTTCATCTTGGATTGTATTCCATACACTGCTTACTTCTTCAGGGGCAGTTTGATCCCATTCCAGATGCATTTCCCAAAGTTTTTTAATGAGAATTTTGACTAATAATGTGATTGGAGAGATAAAGCCCAACGGATCGAAGGTACGCGCCACTAATGACAACATATTGCGTTTTGTACACGATACTTTCTGAACATTAATTTGGAAACTGAAGTTATCATTCGATGCCACCCATTTCAGTCCTAATACCTTCAAACTATTATCATCGAATTCTTTGATTTTGCTAAGTTTCAAATCATCTGGAATTTGTGATAGCACTTCGAGGGAATTTGACATCCATTTAACCATTTGGAAGCCTCCCGATCGGAACATTTCAACTATTTCGTTTTGGGTTTTGATGGCTACATCGGTGTTGGGTAAGCTGCATATGAAATCATCCATGTACATGTCACGATTTACGGGAACAATTGCGAGGGGAAAACGTTCCGATTCATCTATACATAACTGTTTGACAACTCTGAGACTTAGAAATGGGGACGATTTGACTCCAAAACTGAGCCTATTCAATTCATATACTGATATTGGTTCATTCCCGCCGAATCTCCACAAAATTCTCTGATATTTCCGATGAGATTCGACCAATTTAATCTGGAGGTACATCTGACGTAAATCTGACAGAAGAGCTATGGGAAAAATGCGAAAGTTCAACAAAATATTGACTGGGTTTTTTTGTAATTTTGGACCAGTATGTAGCATATCATTCAATGATTTACCCGTTTCGGTTTTCATACTGGCATCGAATACGATACGGCAAGGGGTTGATACACTACTTGTTTTGAAAATGCAGTGGTGGGGGATATAATAGGAAGGCAAATCAATGTCTCTAGGCCTAACTAGTGACATAAAACCTTGATCAAGATAGTCTTTGAAAATTGAGCAATACGTTTGCCGCAAATTTGGCAGTTTTTGCAATTTTCTTTCGAGTGCAATCAGCCTATTTTTGGCTAAGTTGTATGAATTTCCTAATTGGGAGGGATCGTCTCGGAATGGAAGTGATACAGTATAACGCCCCTGTTCATCCCTACTAACATTATCAACGAATAATTTCTCACAAATATCATCGTCCCTCATTTCAGGAGACGGCGTATTGTCTTCTATCTCCCACATTTTTTCGACTAATGATTCTAAGTTCGAAAATGCACAAAAAAAATTATGTTCCTCTACTTGTCTAGATTTCAAAGGGGCCGATCCCATTACTATATATCCAAAAACGGTTTCTATAGCACAAGGAGTTCCGGGTGTACCCGAAATCCGATGTGAACCGACTGTTTCGGAAAACATCGATGCTCCTAAAATGCCATCAATTACTCCGGGCATATTAAAGGTTGGATCAGCTAAAGATATATTCTTTAAATGGTTCATTGAAGCAATATCAACTGGTATATCTGGTAAACGATTGGTGATTTGTTCTACGATCAACATTTCAATTGGAAATTTTTTATCTGCATGAATATTTGAAGCTATTATTAAATTGGTTATTCCTAATACAGGTTTAATGGAACCTCCTATACCAATAATATTGGACGAGAGTTTAGAAAAGCGCAATCCTAGCTTTTTGCAGCAATCAATGGTCAACAAATTCGACATCGAACCGGTATCTAATAAAAACCGAATGTGTTGTTCCTTATTCCAGCGATCAACTACTTTGACCAGGACCGTACTCAATAAAATTGTTTGTTGTCTTTCGAACTTGGAGTCATTAGGAGTCATTCTGGCACATAGGCTATGGATATTTTCTGGCACGTTAGTACTATTTCCACTGCTCTCCCTAGTAGAACAAGGATTTGCAGTCGTTATTTCAGATATGATATTTTTTGCGATTGGTTCATTTTTACATAGAAGGGTGTGGTGACGAGATTGGCATTTCAGACATCTGAATTTGGAGGGACACGCATTAACTCTATGTTTTTTAGAAAAGCAGTTCAAGCATAAACTATTTTCCTTTACCAATTTGAAGCGTCTTTCTTGTGACGACTCATGAAAATATTTACAATCCTTCAATAAATGGGATCCCTTATTACAGGCGACACATGCATTGAAAAAAGTGGCATTTGTTGTGAGACTACTACCCGCGGATTCTGTGAAAAAACTCTTGCTTGGTTTCGTACGATTTGCTGAATTAACTATAGAACTGTTATTGGTAGGGAAGCGTGGTTTATCATTTCTGACGACGATTTTGCTCTGTTGCCGTAAAAATTTCAATAACTCATCATATTTTGGCAAATCCTGGCTAGATCTCACGAGTTCAAACGAACTGATTGTTTCTTGGGACAGTTTCGATAAAGCTATATGTGTCAAAATATGATCATCTAAATCGTTCAACTTCAATCTTTTCAGAGCTGAAACATTAGTGTCGAATTTCTCCAAGAAGGTTTGCAAGCTCGAGGGATGGTTACTGCCTACATTTTTGCAATTCAAAATCCTATCGAGGTATAAATTGCATAAATACCTTTTATCGTCAAAAGTATCTTCTAATAATTTCCAAATTATATCATAATTGTCGGGAAGCGCTTCTATCGAATTGCATGTTTTCAATGCCTTCCCTGACAAACTCCCTAACAAATATTGCAATTTTTCGGCTTTCGAAAGTTCTAGCTTTGCGTGAACAAAATGTTTGAAATTTTCATGAAATAACGGCCACAATGCAAGATCCTCACCATCGAATTTGACCAATTCTATTTTTGGCATTGCTAAGCGATGTGGAACATTAGATGTTTGAGCATTTTGAATACTAGGGATAGTTGGTTTCAGGAATTTACTAGCAAAATACTCGACATTACAATATAAATCCTCAAAACCATCCGCTATATTATAATTTGGAGTTTCCTCCGGTTTTAGTTTTTGTTTCAAAATAATTATTTGTTGAACAATCTTTTCGTGTTCCTCGGCAGTTCTAGAAAATGTATTGTAACGGATACTAAAATTTTTCAAAACAGTTTCATCATTCTGCCTTTGTTCTAAGGCCAAACCTGCATCATAGCAAAGCTGGGCTCTACGAAAAACATTTTCGCGTTTGGCATTGAGTCTATCTAATTCTAATTCTAGAGGATTAGGCGGATTGGGCATGGCTATATGATTCAAATTAACTCAACTCAAAAAGCTAATGAATGAGAGAATCAAGACAACACTTGGGTATCAATGTGATATTATTTGTAATGTCACCTAAATATTTCTTAAAGAACGAAGAAAAAGCTCTTGGGTACTTCACGATATCTAAGAATAGGTATATACTTATTTGGATCACGAACTACTACCGGTTAACAGCAATAATCGAATTCAATTTGGAAAAGGTCAACGAATGTACTATATCTATCATCTGAATTTAATTTGGCTCGATTAGGACCATGTTATAAAAATTACCGAAATTACGAATTGGAATCTAAAAGCGGACTGTAAAAGGACTTACCATCGAATCCTGATGTTGACTCATCAACTTTCACTTTTTGTACGGGAAACCAGGAATAGGAAGGGTGGATAAATCGTGGAAAAATAGTGATTCGAATTTTTCGTCCCTATCGCGAGTACAACTACCATACATTTTTAGGTGAACACAATCGTTATTCTATCTCGATCTCGATTCGACTGCCCGCATTTTTCAGCGTTTCAAAAAACATTGCGTCCCTTTTTTGCTATTCTTCAACGAGATAAACGAACAATACAATTTGTTTACTGCTATATAGGCAACACAATATACAATTTATTATCGGCCAAAACAATAATAATAATAATAATAATAATAATAATAATAATAATAATAATAATAATAATAATAATAATAATAATAATAATAATAATAATAATAATAATAATAATAATAATAATAATAATAATGATAATAATGATAATAATAATAATAATAATAATAATAATAATAATAATAATAATAATTATAATAATAATAATAATAATAATAATAATAATAATAATAATAATAATAATAATAATAATAATAATAATAATAATAATAATAATAATAATAATAATAATAATAATAATAATAATAATAATAATAATAATAATAATAATAATAATAATAATAATAATAATAATAATAATAATAATAATAATAATAATAATAATAATAATAATAATAATAATAATAATAATAATAATAATAATAATAATAATAATAATAATAATAATAATAATAATAATAATAATAATAATAATAATAATAATAATAATAATAATAATGATGCTCCGGGGGATATTGAGTCCGTTGTGGAGAATGAGAGGTGCCGAATTTATTGGAACTTCTCATTCCCCACCCTCAGGCAGATACAAGCTAATAAGCCTGATGTAGTCCTCCTCGACCATCAAACGAAAGCGATGTTCGTGATCGAATTCTCGGCACCAGCCGAACCGAACATCGTTTTGAAGGAGGAGGAAAAACGGACGAAATATAGAGATCTTCTCTACGAACTACGCAGACTTTATCCAGACCATTCTGTCGAACTAGTCATCCTGATTATAGGCTCTCTTGGTGGTACACGACATACGCTGCTCTCAGAACTCCAGAAAATTCCAGCTTGCCGACAAAAGGCAAGCGTTTTAGCTGGAGCCATGCAGAAGGCCGTCATCCTGGGATCATTGCGTTTACTTAGGGCACACGATTCTCGGTCCCAGTGATCACTTACCTCACGGCGTGGGGAGTGGTCACTGGTTTTTCTCCAGCTCGACTCTGCGTGGTGTCGGAGACCGCAGAGTCGTGACTGGAATTGATTAAATTCAAATCTTCAAATAATAATAATAATAATAATAATAATAATAATAATAATAATAATAATAATAATAATAATAATAATAATAATAATAATAATAATAATAATAATAATAATAATAATAATAATAATAATAATAATAATAATAATAATAATAATAATAATAATAATAATAATAATAATAATAATAATAATAATAATAATAATAATAATAATAATAATAATAATAATAATAATAATAATAATAATAATAATAATAATAATAATAATAATAATAATAATAATAATAATAATAATAATAATAATAATAATAATAATAATAATAATAATAATAATAATAATAATAATAATAATAATAATAATAATAATAATAATAATAATAATAATAATAATAATAATAATAATAATAATAATAATAATAATAATAATAATAATAATAATAATAATAATAATAATAATAATAATAATAATATCGTCCTTATTATTTCATGAAAAAAAAACAACAACATAATGTATTGAGTTATCAAGAAATAAAGGGCGAAGTTCATTGTCATTCATATCATATGATGATTCCAACAAATAGTCTTTATATTTGGTTTTGAATTTTATGAAATTCAATTGTTTTAGTGGGGTGGGAACAGTATTATTATTATACACATGACAAATCTGGTATCTGAAAGACCGTCTGAATATTTCTGTCTTGAATTTCGGCACTGCGATCATATTTTTATATCTGATATTCAAATTGTGTATATCTGTACGATATGTAATTTTCCTATGCAGGTATGAAGGCTTTTTTGTAACGATTATTTTATGGAAAAGACATACAGCATGGAATACCCTTCTTTTTTCCATGTTCAACCACCCAATTTCCTGAAGTTTATGTGATATTCTATGTCGCCGACGAATACCAAAAATCAATCTGAGACATGAGATCTGAACTTTTCGGATTTTATTCTTAAAATTAGAAGTTAGTAGACATGGACCGTAGAGAACATCCGCATAGTTGAAAACTGAAAGTACCAAAGTTTCACATAAGGATTTTTTCACATGATACGGTAAAAAGTGTCGATTTTTTTATAAATTGCTTTTAATGTAGAGTAGGCACGTTGTAGAAGTCTATTTATGAACATTTCGAATCTCATTCGAATAATCATTCGTTAAGTATTGCATCCTGAAAACACCAGATTTGATATAAATTAATAAAAATATTGTATGTAGGCATCTGAATTGTGTGAATTTCATGCAATCATCTGTTCGATCTTAGAACCTTAGATTTTTTGCCAAAAGGTGGCACTGACGTCCTTCCTACTGTACCTGATTCCAATATTGGGCTAGATATATTAGGTGATTTTGATACAGATCAGTATCAAATGGCCTGGTCCCTAATACCACTGATCAGGATAAATAAGCCGAAACAGTTCGTAATCATCCGAATTGTCCCTAGATTCTCTTGAGTCTAGTTTATCATCATATGAATTATATTTCAATAGGTGATCCAACTTAGTAAAAAACACCATAGCTGGAGAAAAGATTCAATACTACTATGAGCGGGATCACTTGAAAATTTAAATTTATGTGTTCACTGATAGATATTTTAAAAATAATACCTCATGATTCAAGTGAAGAAATTAGATATTTATTGGTAATATAACTGGTGCTACAAGGAAATCCGTAAAAAATAAATGATAAGGGTTGTGGTAGTAATTGATTATATAATAAATGAATAGCCGAGAATCACAAAACAAATTTGTTCGATCGTGCTGATAATAGATAATCCTCTCGTACCTACCTATATCGAAATTTGTCTTGAACAGATATTTGGAAACTAGCTGCATCGGAATTTATTGAGACAATTTACTGCTTTGAGCTAGTATAATACACTGGCTAGAACTGCATCTCACCAATATTCAACTATGTGCGCTGCTTTCATTGCATCGAATACCTATATACGATGTGTTCCTTTGAAAATTCTACACCCCAAATATCTCTAAGAAAAAATGCATATGTGAAGCAATCAGTATTCTGATCAGAATCAAATCTTCTCTATAAAATAATTCACAAGGAAGTACAGATTAGTAGGTTAGTAAATATATAAAACAGAACAAGAATTGTACATTGTTCTGCTTCTTCAATAGAGTATATTGTGAATTCTTATAATAATTATGAACCCGAAAAAACTTCAAATACTTCGAACCAGGCAATAAATTCATGCCTGGCGATTATTTTCATCATGTAGGTACTCGAAATCAATTGAGAAAAAAGGTAAAATATACGAATTTCGTGATGTCAATAAATGTGTACGAAGTGCCACCCACAAAAAGAAAGTCGATGAAATTAGGCAATAAAACTATAAAATACTGAAACTCAGTCAGATTATTTCATCTCGATACATTTTTTCATTAGCCCAACAAATGAAAAATTGAATTAAATGCCACCCACCCAAAACTATTACAAGGGTTATACCGAGGAAAAGACGTGAGTACATTTGTGTGCATAAAAAAGTCCTACAGCAGTTATAGGCTATTTTGAGTCAGGCTTGTCACTCTTGATTGAACTTTTGATTTTGACAAGTGGTGTCAAAATTCAAACTATTTTGCCAGAAAAGTTCCAAATGTGTACGTGTACTATTTTTTAATGAAATCTGGAACATCATATACAGGTTAACACCATGCAATCCTTGTACGACTTTTTATGCACACAACTGCACATGCATACTCTTTTGGGAAAGATGTTCCCAATTCTATGTCCACATGGACGAGTGTTCTCAGAAACTTTCCAGTAGCGAACGATGAACAAGAAGAAAACTTGGATGATGAATGGATTCAAGACTGGAACAGGCATATATGAATACATGCATTTATACTAAGAATTGATATAGTTTCATTATTATGTTTTTCCATCAATATATACTTTCACTTTCTCCAACATTCACAACTTTTGCTCCAGGAATGTCGTATCTGCATCGCTTCGATGAAATAGTCAATGCAACATACGAATGATATAATTTTTGATATTGCAGAGCTCTTTTCAGAAAAATGTATACTCAAGTAGAAATCCAATGGAATCAGTTAATTTGGTAGCCATCTGATCAAACACAACCAATCAAAACAAAATTATACTGAAAAGAGCCCATGGGATCTATATCATCGAATATACCGAAGAATACTGTTCACAATAAAAATTCTGTGTGGAAAGCGTTCATGGACTTTTGTGATGTCAGAAAATAACATGAATTGAATGGCAATGGGACGGTGTAGGAATTGGCGTCGATTTTAATAAGGATTGGAATGTGAATATGAGAAGAAAAGATAGTACAGAGTTCAAAAAAGCTACTGTCAAAACCATATGGAACCTAACAAGTAAGCTTCTACATGAAAAATATTACAAGCAAATGAAAGTGATCATTGACCCATTCAAAAGCGTTGTATTTCAACAAGGGCGAGTTGCCCTTGATGCTATACGTACAAAACTACAATCAGATCCCTGTAAGAGGAAACGAAGTTCAGCGGCATTAAGGCAGAAGACATTCTATCACATAGCTGCTGTAGCATGAGCTTGACGAAGTGGGAAAGCTGCCGCTTTTTTGATTGACATTTTCGTATTGAAATAAATAACGATGGTTCTGCAACAATTCGAGTCGAATATAACCCTTTATTCAGCATGACTTGCCAAGGTGGTTCAAGAATGTGTACTGACTGCGAATTTTCAGTGCAGAACAACGACAGCAACGTATAATCCTCTAAGATTATTTAAGAAATTGTTATCAAAATGGGGCGCAAATATCAATACGAATAGATTATTCGTCTATCACGTCTGGATCTTCTTCAAATTTTTCTTATTGTTATTTCGATAATTGCGCATTCAAATAAATTGTTTCTACTCTGTATTTATTTCCATAATCAGCAAAAGAATTTTTATCCGAATAACCCTCGAACATTGATAAGTGCTCGACAGTTTTATATAACAATTATCTCAACCAAATGTCTTTGATTTCAACTATCTCAAGCAACAATTTTTCAAAATCTGTTCTAAAATTGTTTCGACAATTATCAGTGTCCTTGGGTTATTACTAAACTGATTATTTCATTCATGCTAAAATACACGTTTTTGAATGGTTGAAATGATTGTGTTGATAAACAATAACACCATGTTTTCGATTTTGTATTTCGGCTCCTGATTGGCTATTGGATACCTACATGCTGTGTTTTCGTTTCTGTATTTCGCTTTCTGATTCGTAGGCAGTAGGGTAGTTTAATTCAACAACGACTCACCAGTTGAAATCTGTCATATTATTTTCCGATTCCCTGGTAAATAAATGAATGCCACCAAATTTTCGTCTGAACCATGATAAACACACACTATTACTATGTATCAACTTCATTTTCCACAAATTCTGGATAATTTCAGCATTAATAGAATTAATCTAATGTAACCTAACCACAAATTGTGACAACAATCAAAATGAATTTAGCTCAGTAGTACCTAGTGCATAGGTAATCTTGCCTACATCATACAACTCGTGTTATCGATGATTATCGAAAATTCCTTCCCTTTTTCGAAACAAATCGAAGGAATTTGTGTTTCGATAATCATCAATACAGTTGTTGTATTACATGCGATAATCACAGCAGATTATAATTTTGGATGGCGATGATGATGAAAACGAAAAAGCACGAATACCTCAAAATCAATATAACTCCTCAGATACGACCTTTTTGTTTTTATCGGCATTTTTCATAAAAAGTTATGTAATTATTTCAAATCGAGGCCATTTGTTCAATGAAGTCGATATCGGGAGGTGGAATATCTTTGAAGTGGTGCACATAATGAGTTACATATTTTTCAATTCTCAAAATCCATCGTGCTCTTGGATATTCTCAAATAGGTATTTATCCGACTTTTCGATACGTTATCCTCTACAAACGAGGAAATAGCGCAGTCGTAAAAATTCCTTCGGATTTCGATAGGATACTCTTTCTGATGCGAATACAGTTGGCTGTTCGTGTGGGAACATGTCTAGTTTTATAAACATTCAGTGCACAGAAATGAACGAAATGGTCGATATCCCGTCAGTCCATGAAGCATCGTCGTAAAATAAATCCTCCGCAAACATAAAAGTCGTTACAACTTATAGCCACACCAAAAAGTCATCCAGCATGCTGAGGCAAAAATAAATCGTGATGGCATTCAGTGGGTTCATTTTGCATGAATATCGCAACATGAAATCATCAGATACCTGCGTAATCACTGCACATGAAAAGCCATTGCCATGTTTGTAATAATGGTTGGTATGTTTGTAATAAAGATTGAATCGTTCAGAAATTCTTGTAATTCAGAAATCTACCAAAAAACCTCACCTCAACTTTCCAAACGATCAAAACAATTTTGAACTCCATATATTTCGCACTTTCCAATTTTCTTAATTTTAAACCTGCCAACTTCGCTTAGTACGAACCTGTATGTGTCCTATACTATAAGCAACAATGTTCTCCTTTACATCTTCTAGCACTGTTATTTCTTACGTTTCTGACACGTTTATTGGTTTTCCTTTCTAGCAGTTCAAAGAAAAAATAATCAAATTTTACGACTAGTAATAATATCCATTTTCTATTCAACCAGTTTTTATTCACCAAATTCAATTATTTGCTCAATTTCTTGTGAACGATATACAATACTTCTCGAATTTTACCAAAAGTTCCTTTTTGGTGTAAGATTGATGATGTTCAAGTTACATGAAATTTGAAAGGGAGAGGGAAATGAAAACGTATAGGTACACGGCAATGAAAAACTGTAACGTAATCATCTTAGTGTCAAGGAATTTACGAAAGAGAAACTCTTCTTTGATCTCTTGACAAGCGGAATCACATCTTGAAATCTCTCTTGTGTCTTGTGCATGTATGCTGTTTGAAACTGAGCGTATTTCTCATCATTGAAGTGCTTTATAAAGATTTTGCCGAATACCCCATTCAACTCCTTTTGATATCGAAATGCACGCAAACAGGCAAAGCTTTCAAAAAGCCAATATATATATAGTATCTTGATAAATTTCGAATTTTGTTTGAGTAGCGAGAGTTGGAAGGGATATTATTGATACATATACTTACATAGTTATTCGGTTTGATTATGAATATGAAAATATTATTTTGAGATGAATAATAAACTATTTCGATTTATTTTATTCCTATTAGATTTGAGGTTCACAAAAGTAAAATTATACTTTTACAAGAAAATGCGAAAGCACAATTGAATATCCGCACTGATATACCAGGGCTCAGAGCTCGGCAATGAATCAATCAGAAAATTCCTGTTGCATGTCAAAATCGACGATATCTACCTTTCTGAAATAATTTTGGCAATGCGTCAGTGCTGCTTCTACTCCAAGGTGAATATAGTATGGTGAAACAGCTTCCTATTAACAGCACTTGAATAAAATGTAGACTTTTGCCTACTCGATTTCATACCGTAGTAATATTTCCTGACATTAATAATAATAATAATAATAATAATAAATTTATTTGCCAATAAAATACAATAACATTCACATTAGGAAGAAATACGAATCCGAGCAAATATTCGAGAGACCCAAAAAGGTTTTTTACAAAACCTGACTATGGGGAAAATTCTCCTTTCAACTTGGCACAATATATTCTCTATATTTGAACATACCTAACTACACAAATACACAAATTGAAGACAATAAAATGGAAAATAAAAATACAAAAAATAAACTGTACATCATGTCATCAAGTACTACATATGCATGATGCATGATGAGGGCATTTATGGAACATAATTTCATTTAATTATTAATTTTCACTATTATTTCAACTGCCACACAATAATTTCTAATTAAAATTAAAAGGGAGGATCAATTATATTCTTAATGATGTTTCTGTCCTGTGATAATATCCAATTTTTCAGATGTTTTTTGAAGCTGTGCATATTTTTCATGTTTTTAATCATTGTTGGTAAGATATTCGAAAATCTTGGTGCGAGATAAACGAAACATCTTTGACCAATTAACTTGTTTGCTCGTGGTAAAAATTCTCGTCCGGAACTAATGGCTCTAGTATTGAGATTATGAGTCAATTTCATTGTATATTTTCGTTTCATCTTAATGTAAGTAAGGACTGATTTTGCAAACAACTGGCGAATGTCCAGTATCTTCAGTTCTACATATAACTGATCAGAAGGAAATCTACTTGGTTTAAAATAAATGATTTTCAAAATACGTTTTTGGGTTTTTTCAAGGGTGTCCAGAAGGCATTTTTTAGCCCCGCCCCATCCAATAATGCCATACTGCAAAATAGACTCTACAAATGCATGATAAAGTATTTTGAGTTGATGTAGGGATAATACTTGCCTGATTTGGTAAAATTTATGGAGCAAAGAACGTATCTTTTTTTTTGTGGCGTCAATTTGAATATTCCACCTCATGAAAGAGTCCATAAATATCCCAAGATATTTTATAGATATTGTTAATGATATGATCTGGTCATCAGTTGACAGGTGTTCATAATCGGGTAAATATTTCTCATAGGAAGTGAAAGGTACCGCTTTAGTTTTGGAAATATTTACTGTTAGGAGATTGGCGTTGAACCAATTCAATACATCTTTCAAACCTCTCTCTGCATTTTCTTTGACTTGTTTCCACGTGTTTCCTGTGAATAATATGACAGTATCGTCTGCAAAAGAAATTATGCTTCCTGGAGTGTTGAGTTTGAGGAGGCCATTTAGATAAATTGTAAACAAGACTGGTCCGAGGACGGTCCCTTGTGGCACACCACAAGTAACAGATCCCATTTCACTATCTACTCCCTTCATCTGAACCACCTGATTACGGTTTGAGAGGAAATCTCCAAATAGGCTAAGTACATTACCTCTAATGCCAATGAGTTCTAGCTTCTCCAGCAAAAGCCCGTGACTAACCGTGTCGAACGCCTTTGCGAGATCAACGAAAACCCCAAGCGAACACATCTTGTTGTCTATGGATTGATAAATCATCGAGGTCACCTTTGCAATAGCATCTTGGGTACTTCTATTTTCTCTAAAACCGTATTGTTCTTCTGAGATGATCTTGTGTTTATCGAGGTAGGCAACTAATCTTTTTTTAATGATTTTGTCGAAGATTTTCGATAGGCCCGAGGTCAGTGATATAGGGCGATAGTTGGACATATTCGTTTTGTTGCCTCCTTTGAATAATGGTTTTATTGTGGCGATTTTAGAATGGGCAGGAACCAAACCCGCCTGCATACATAGATTAAAAATGTGGGCTAGAGGTTCAGCGATGTAATTAGCAACTAATTTTATAGTTTCATTTTTCAGCCCGTCCGGTCCGGGCGATTTATGACTTTTTAGAGTGGAGCATATAGATTCGATTTCCTTAGGGTCAGTAGGTTCTAAATACATGGAGTGCGTGAAATCTTGGATTTCATGGTTGACATAGTTTGTTGTTTTTATTTTGGATGCAAGATTCAAACCAATATTACTGAAATATATATTGAGATGGTTTGATATTTCTTTAGGGTCGGTTATTTCTTTCCCATTTTCTAGAGTGATTTTTGTTGGTGTCTCGTCTTTAGTTCGATAGTTGTTCGTGAACTCTTTTACAATATTCCAAAGGTTGCGTGAACAATTTTTGTTGGATTCTATTTTTTGTTTGAAATAATCGTTTTTTATTTTCTTTATCAATTTATTGAGCTTATTTCTGTATTGTACGTATTCTTTTTTGATATTCTCATTTCCAGGGTTTCGTAAGTGTTTTTGAAATAGTGTATCCCTAGTTCTCATAGAAGTAACTAACCCTATTGAGATCCATGGTTTTTTCTTATGTATTTTTTTGATTTTAATTTCATGAGAACAATTTTTGATAACACTTGTGAATTCAGAAAGGAAAATTTTCATCGATTCTTCTGCATCAATAGAATGATAGACTGAATTCCAAGTTTTGATTTTAAGAGAAGATAGCAGTTTTTTTTCATCAATTTTTTTGTTTGTAACATGACCATTTTGTGTCTCAGTCTTTAGATTCCTCATCACGGCCACTACTGGGTAATGGTCAGTTATGCTAGATTTTAGGATACCCGGAGTGATTTTTTGGGAATTTTCGATTTTTTGTTTGAAAAATATATGATCTATGCAGGAAGATGTATTATTAGTTACTCTGGTATTTTTGTTGATGAGTGACTTGAAACCCTTTTCAGATAATATACTCAAGTAATCATCGACGTGCTCTATATCAATTTTTTGATCCGTAATATCTATATTGATATCTCCCACGAGAAATGTGAAGTCGAATGCATTAATATGAGCTGTATCCATAAACTGAGAGAAACTTCTGAGAAAAACTTCTTCTGACAAAGAAGGTGATCTATATATGGCAAAAAGGCAAACTCTTTTTTTTCCAATAGATAAATCCAGTTTGAGTGCATTTGTTTCCCCTATCTTTATTTGGTTTACATCAAATTCTAGCTCATTCTTTATATAAATGAGTATGCCATCATTTTGATTCAATCTATCATACGTATGAAATATTGTGTATCCATCGAGATGAAAATCATTTTTGTCCGATATTTTCCATGTTTCGGTGAGAATAATACAACTGAAAAAATTTTGAAACTGTGAAATATAAACCTGAAATTGGTCAAAGTTCTCCTGGATGCTACGTATATTATTGTGGTATATTGAAAACTGATTATCATTTTCACCAAATATTTCGTAGAAATCATTTATGTTCTCAACTTCATGAGTTTGAACTTCAAAATCTCTGACGAACTGATCCATTACAAATTAAAGATAATTATTATTTAACGAAATAAAACCTAAAACGAAAAGACAAATACCTTGAACTATACCTCGCATATATTATTGATTTATATTTAATAAAAATTAATTGAAACTATAGATTAGACGAGCTAGTGAGACAAAAATAGATACATCAATCAATGTTAGTAGTTAGTGGTTCTTTTCGACGTTCTTGTCTTCTTCATAGTATCTGCTTTCGTGGGCGTGGCTTCAAACTTGCGTTTTTTTTCTTCAAAAATCAGTTGTGATTGGGAAGCTGCTGTTGGAGAAGTTATATACACCTCCTGTGTATCTTTTCCGTTATCGATTTTTGCGTTTTCTTTTCTTGACTTCAATTCTTCATACGTATATTCGGTACCATCCACTATAAGTGTATTTCTTCTGATTTTTGCATCAGAATTATTATCTTTAGCAATCTTCAGTTCTTTTCTGAGAAACTTTTGTTTATTGTATTCTTCAGAAGTGAGGTCGTGCGTGAAATAAATCCTTTCTACTTGGAGTGTTTTGAAGTTAGTTCTCGCACTTTTGAGGATTTGCTCTTTTTTCCTGTAGGAGACTAATTCTAAGACTACTGGGCGAATCTTATTTGCAAATAGCTTCCCTATTCTATAAACATCCCTCAGATCACTCTCATTACAGGAGACATGAAGTTTTTCATTTATTATTTTCAATACTCTTTCAGTTTCGGGTTGTTGAGTTTCTTGTAAACCATAGACAACAATATTGAATTTTTTGTACTTTTTCTCGACTACTTGTAATTTTTCTCTCAAAGTCTGGACGTTTTCCTCTAGTTCCAAATTTTTTGCCTTCAGGATTTCTATTTCAGCTTCAGTTTCTTTTTTGAAATCCTTCAGTTCCTTTTTTATCTCCTCATTACTGGTAGCTACATCCTTGAGAAGTTTGTAAATGTCTTCATTGGTTACCTGCATATCTCGTATGTACGATTCGAGTGATTCTCAGTTAAACTGTCCGTCGAACTTGCAGAGACGCTTGGTACTGATTCGAACATTACCAGAGATGACGCCATACCTTTAGTCGGTGAAACAGAAACTGAGCTTATACCGATAAGATTAAAAATATTTGTATAATTATTCCAGATTCACTGAAAATATGGTGTTTCAATGTCGTTTCATATCACGCCTGATGTCGGATTGGAACCACAGAAATACATAAGCAACACAAATCTGTCTTGAAAATCGATCTTACCGCCACCTTCATTCAAGTCGTGGAAATGCTTCTCAAACGGTCTACAAATTTTTCGCAGAAACAATTGAAGAGCTGTTTCACCATCCTTTATCCATCACCTTGTTCTACACAAATGGAGTATTTGTGTTATTTTCATGGAATACAATATACACTGTAGCTCTATCAACAAATATATAATTTCACTAAAACTTGCAAAGACAAAAGTTATGATGAATTGTGAACTCACGCCTTCTGTTATAAAATTATTTCGCTACTTTACATGTATTCGTAGGAAAGCGTATAAGGGCTACCAAGATTTTTTTATATTTTTTCCGACTTTAAACTCGGAATTTCAGACTTTATACTCGGAATTTCCGACTTCAAACTCGGAATTTTTTTATTCCGACTTCAAACTCGGAAATTCCGACTGTGAACTCGGAAATTCCTACTTTAAACTCGGAACTTTTTTATTCCGACTTCAAACTCGGAATTTCCGAGTACAAAGTCGGAAATTCCGAGATTGAAGTCGGAAAAAAGTAATTCCGAGTTTGAAGTAGGAAAAAAATAATTTCGAAAAAATTTCAAAAAATCTCGGTGGCCCTTATACGCTTTCGTATATTGGTCGTAAATAACGCAAAGTGTATAGCTCACACGAAATGTAATTGATTGGAATTACTGAGGAGTTGCATATGCTCAAAAATTATTTGACATACCGCAAACTCAAAGTGAAGTTCCTGGACGAATTTACGCTGAACCAAGGCCTTCCACAAGGTTCACCTCTGTCTCCACTGTTGTACAACTTCTACTGCTCAGACATATATCATCATGCCAATCATGACGAAGAATACTACAACCAGTCAGCATACATCAGGCAATTCGCTGATGATACAGCTCTGATAGCCCATGAAAAAAACTACAGAACAAGCAGTGCTCCATCTTCAGAACCTAATTGATACCACCGAGGTCTGGTTTAACAGATGGCGGCTCTCACCCAACCCGAACAAATCACAACTGATCCTTTTCCATCATCGACTCAAAAATACGTCTCCAGCTGTTGTGCTAGATCAACACATCCTTCATCCGAAAGCCAGCATAAAATACCTTGGAATCACCTTCGATATCAACATGAACTTCAACGAACATACCAATATGAAGAAAATAAACATGATATCAAGAGCAAAACACTTTAGCTGTTTAATCTCTCACGGTAAAGGTATTGACATCAAATCAGCTAGCAGAATTTATAAAACCATTTGTCGACAAATGATAGACTACGGAAGTATTCTGTTTCTAAATTGCGAGCGGCAAGCTATCCACAAACTCGAAGTGGCAGAAACAACATCCATGAGGAAAATATCCCACATACGGCAATCCTGACAATCCCCTTCACAATCCTCCAAACCAGCTTCTCTATCTGACTCTCAATATCCTTCCCATAGAAGACAGAATTCTGGAACTGGCAAATAAATTCTCCAAGAAAGAAGTCAATTTGGAAATTATAAGAAGATATTGTTGCGTAAGAGACCCAAATATCCGTATCTTCTACAAGCACCCCGAACAGACCACCCTGGAAAAGCTAGAACAAATGGCAAGAGAGGAATAGAATCGATATTTTTTTTTTTCGTAAACTTAGATTTATTTTCAACTATTTATATGTTCTAATAAAATAATTATTGTAATCATGGGTAGAAGGACCTCGGTCAATAACCCTTTGAATCTGTTTACTTTTGTTTGGATTCAATAAAGAACATTTATTATTATTATTATTACTGAGGAGTTATTATTGTCATCAGGTTCCTTCCGTAATAAACACTTAATTGCTCATTTCATTATCAGTGATCGATCGAAATAAACTCTAAGATTACTATTAGACTCTTCACCATATGTTTCTATGAAAAATCTGAAATAAATATCTCAAGATGTCATCACAGATTATTCGTATACCTACTCGTTAAATATATCAACATAAATACACAGAAAATAAATTTATTCGAGTTAACTACATAAAAAGAATCACACCCGAATTCTAGTTATATCGGGTAACATAAAGAGCCCTGTATGAATCCCGAAGAATAACATTAACCATACGAATCGATTTTCTATTAAGGTTTCCTCACGAGAGTTGGTGAATGAAATAATATATCATTACTTATCACGAGTAGATCGCAAACAATGGGGAATGGAACCAGCAGAAAATATTTCAAAAATATTTCACTCCATTTATTTTCACACCAAATGTTGCGATGAGAATTAAAAAGGAGTGGGAATTGGCCAACCCGAACGAATGAGAGCATAATATATCAAAAAGGCATTACAGAACCACACAACGTTTGTGTAAATAAATTCATAGTGTCTGTGCCCATGGAGCAGTATACAGAATGGTACAAAACGTCAAATTGACACTCAGACATAATTTAATTGAAAATCGTCAGGTGAAATTTATAGAAAATAATATCAGATAAATCGAAAATTTCACAACTGACATTTTCGACCAATCAAAAGCTTATATTTTGTATCGTTACCATAGCAACTAGAACATGGAGCATGGTATTATACTGGAAATTTTTTGACGTTTATAGGTTGAATGACATTCACATTTACCTTACTTCAAATACTGATTTTTGATATTTTTGAGAAAGAAAATAGTCTATCCAATTAGAATACCAAACATAGTTTGAAAATGAATGTCTGATAGACTACGAGCAGAAAACAACTACTTTCCTGGTAAATACCACGCAGAACATTATTATATCTGCTCGTAGTCCATACAACGATTCACACTGTGAATGCAGATCGCAAATGTTTCTTTTTTCCTAAGACGTGATAAATTCACATCGAGCCAGGCACGCTTAACAACCTACAGACCGGTTTCGGGCTTATTGGCCCTCATCAGTGCAGGGTAGTTATCCGAGTAGAGACCGTAAGATCGCTACTCTTGCGTTGCCTGTCCCAATGCATTTTTGTCGCGTATATTTGACCGCACTGAGCCGCGTTCCAAGAGACAATTGGAAGTGGCGACATCATGCGGCAGAGGAAAGAAACACTCCAGAAATAAATCTCCCAAGTTACAGAACTTGGAACTGGCTGAGAGCTCGAATAAGCAAATAAATGAAAAATGGAGAAGCCATTTACTTTTACTTGAGGCATGCGCTAAAGAATTCGTTTTATGTTCCAGGAAATTAAAATTCTTCATCGTCATTTTGAATCGTTTCTTCGTTTGGGGGAATTTATCTCATTCAACAATGTATTAATATTTGTAGAACTATAATTACTCGGTTGCCATATCATAACACTCTGATTCCTCTTGTGCGGCTTTGGCATTTTGAACTTATTATGACAAATAGTCTCACAAATAACTGATACATTATAGTTATTTATGTATGAGGGCCTTAATTACCGATGGCAAAGTTTGCGTCCCGAGGGCCTCTGGCCCGAGGGACAGCAATTGCCAGAGGTTATTAAGGCTCTATAATTCCCGTGGTACATAGATAATTTTATTTTTGACCGATTTTCATAACAATATGTCCATATTTAGAACGCAATAAATGTTTAAATTCATAACCTTTCTGGTATATTTGAATTAGGTAGCGTTGATTGTAGCATTGTTGGTTGTTGCTAGGTTGTCGCTATGTTACATGTTTATAAGCAAACTTTCTTTATCAATCAATGTTTTTCCGTTAAAAACGTGTTTATTTTTTACCACAAATCGACGATCTTTTTCTGATATAATGGAGGATATTATAAAAAAAGCGGAAAAAGCAAGACAATCATTACTTCCATCGAAAAGTGAAGCCCTATATCAAAAAGAATACAACTTATATCTGAAGTGGCTGACACAGAGAAATGTTGTCAAAAGATGCCAACGAAACTGTCTTTCTGGCATATTTTCAAGAACTGGTATAGTATTTTCAGTATTTTCTGGTAGATTTGGTAATAATTGTATTTATTCGTTGCAGTCAGAAACGTTTAGCCCAAATTCGTTATGGACTAAATGGTCAATGCTCAAATCGATGGTGACCATATATGAGAAAACAGATATCACCAAGTTCAACGAACTAGAGGCTTTTTTGAAACGAAAAAAAAGGGGTATAAGCCGAAAAAGTCTGCTGTCTTATCTCCTAAAGTAGTCATCAAATTTCGAAAGGACGCCCCTAATGAAATTCATTTATTGCATAAGGTAATTTTTTTCTCATATTTTTTTTTTCGTTTGTTTATTTCGTTTTATTTGTTATAGGTTGTTCTAATTATGGGTTATTTTGGAGGATGCAGAACTCAGGAACTTCTAAATATGAGTATAGCAGATATAGAGGACCGGGATACTGTTATGGTAGTGAACGTACCGGAAAGTAAAACTGGTGTATCGAAGAAATGTACAGTTGTGGATGAAAAAGAGTTCTCTGCTTTGCCTTTATTGAGACTTTATATGTCCTTGCGTCCTGAAGGTACAAAACGATTTTTTTTGAACTTCCGACAAAATAAATGTACAACTCAGCCAATTGGAAAGAATATGTTTGGCAAAATTCCCAGCAAAATCGCAATGTATTTAGGATTGCCAAACCCACTAACCTATACGGGACATTGCCTTCGTCGCACTTCTGCTACTGCCCTAGCCAATGCAGGAGCAACTATGACAAACTTAAAAAGACACGGAGGTTGGAGAAGTTCCACGGTGGCAGAGGGGTATCTGGAGGACAGTATTGAATTGAGAAATAGAACGGCGCGTATGCTGTCTACTTTGCCACTGTAGTGAACAGCAACAGCACCACCCATAAAAAAGAAGAAATTGTTTCCAGCGGCGGAAGTAATTTTTAGGGAACATTTGAAAATTGTACATTTATTATTTGTAATGACGTGAATAAGGAAAATATGTGTTAGTTTTCATTACATATAAACGTTTATAAGCATTTCTTGTATCATTTCCACCTGTAAAAGGTAAGAGGAAGTTTTTGAACCTTAATATCCCAAGGGAGTTATGACCCTCATTATAGATATCGTAACTATGACGATATAAGCTTATAATGTCACTGTCAGAAATAAAAGCATTTATCAATTTGACAACAGATGTTACGATTATTCCCATGGCTACCCTGACCATCTATGTCCTAATTAGCTGAAAGAATCCGTATATCATCTGAATTTCAACGTCAAATATCTCAAAATCTATCAGAGATATTATGATATGTGCATAGCCCGGTCTATTCAAATTCGTTTCTGTACGTGGGGATCTCGTAAACGATAAGAGATAGAGTGTCGGTTGAATTGTGGCAAAGTTGCGTATTTCAGAGACCTATTCGACGATGTGAAAAAATCGAATTTAGCTCTTTTGGTTCTGGAGATATACAGGAAAAACCAAATGTGGAAGACATGAGATTGAGGATTTTGAATGCTTTCGCAACAATGTATCAAATAAGTGTATTATTATTATTATTATTATTATTATTATTATTATTATTATTATTATTATTATTATTATTATTATTATTTGAAAATTTGAATTTAATCAATTCCAGTCACGACTCTGCGGTCTCCGACACCACACAGAGTCGAGCTGGAGAAAAACCAGTGACCACTCCCCACGCCGTGAGGTAAGTGATCACTGGGACCGAGAATCGTGTGCCCTGAGTAAACGCAATGATCCCAGGATGACGGCCTTCTGCATGGCTCCAGCTAAAACGCTTGCCTTTTGTCGGCAAGCTGGAATTTTCTGGAGTTCTGAGAGCAGCGTATGTCGTGTACCACCAAGAGAGCCTATAATCAGGATGACTAGTTCGACAGAATGGTCTGGATAAAGTCTGCGGAGTTCGTAGAGAAGATCTCTATATTTCGTCCGTTTTTCCTCCTCCTTCAAAACGATGTTCGGTTCGGCTGGTGCCGAGAATTCGATAACGAACATCGTTTTGGTTTGATGGTCGAGGAGGACTACATCAGGCTTATTAGCTTGTATCTGCCTGAGGGTGGGGAATGAGAAGTTCCAATAAATTCGGCACCTCTCATTCTCCACAACGGACTCAATATCCCCCGGAGCATAAGGCAGCACTGGAGTTTCATCAATACCGTACGTGTGTCTAAGATGGTAATAGAGCACACGTAATGCCGCATTATGTCTATGGATATAGGCCGAAACTGCATACACCGTGCATGCTGAAAGCAGGTGCATCAGCGTTTCCGGCGCCCTACGGCAGGCCCTGCATCTTACATCAGGGACCTCTATACCCATGACTCGGCTTCGGTAATGTAGGGTATTGAAAACTCCATCCTGGCATGCCATGATGAACCCCTCTGTTTCCGATTTGAGCCCGCCTGACCTTAGGAATGCGAAGGTCAGCTCTTTGGATAAACCCCTGTCTTCAATGTTGTTGAAGAAAACAGAATGTAGAGGTTTATCCATGTGAAGCTGCAGAGTTTTTTTAACTTCTGCAGCTTTGATGCGGGCTTTACTCCGAGCGTGGTCGAGCTCAGTGACTGAGTCACGGGCTTCACGCTCGGAATCGAAAATCAGAGAGAGCTCATCGGCTGCTCGATGTGCTGCCTTGAATAGGAATGCTCCTACTCCTGCATTCTCATGGCTTTTGACCATTTGCAGGAGGGGGTCCGAACTCCTGATGACCTTGCAGGCATTATCCAGAACCATTCTGTTATGGAGATACTCCAAACTTAAGAGTCCACGGCCTCCCTGATCTCTTGGGAGATATAACCGTGGAACGGACGAAGTTGGATGAAGGCTCCTATTAAGGTGCATCATCTTGCGAGTACTAACGTCAAGTTGGCGCAGCTCAGCTAGTGTCCACTTGAATACTCCAAAGGAGTATAGTAGGATCGGAACAGCAAGCATGTTAGTAGCAGCGACTTTATTCTTTCCAGACAGTTCTGAAGACCAGATCTGTCGAAGTCGCTGCCGATACTTGCTGCGGAGAGCGTCTTTCACCATTTGTGTTTCCTGGATGTGGCTTTCCTCCACACCCAGGTAGGTGTACGTCTCTCCGGCATCCAAGTGGTGTAGGATGCTTCCGTCCACTAGCTGCGCGTCCTTGTCGTAGTCCTCGCATCGTCCTCTCTTAAGATGAACCAGTGCACATTTGTCCATCCCGAATTCCATCCCAATAGCCTGTGTATACTCCTGTACCACCCTGAGGGATTGGTCTATTATTATTATTATTATTATTATTATTATTATTATTATTATTATTATTATTATTATTATTATTATTATTATTATTATTATTATTATTATTATTATTATTATTATTATTATTATTATTATTATTATTATTATTATTATTATTATTATTATTATTATTATTATTATTATTATTATTATTATTATTATTATTATTATTATTATTATTATTATTATTATTATTATTATTATTATTATTATTATTATTATTATTATTATTATTATTATTATTATTATTATTATTATTATTATTATTATTATTATTATTATTATTATTATTATTATTATTATTATTATTATTATTATTATTATTATTATTATTATTATTATTATTATTATTATTATTATTATTATTATTATTATTATTATTATTATTATTATTATTATTATTATTATTATTATTATTATTATTATTATTATTATTATTATTATTATTATTATTATTATTATTATTATTATTATTATTATTATTATTATTATTATTATTATTATTATTATTATTATTATTATTATTATTATTATTATTATTATTATTATTATTATTATTATTATTATTATTATTATTATTATTATTATTATTATTATTATTATTATTATTATTATTATTATTATTATTATTATTATTATTATTATTATTATTATTATTATTATTATTATTATTATTATTATTATTATTATTATTATTATTATTATTATTATTATTATTATTATTATTATTATTATTATTATTATTATTATTATTATTATTATTATTATTATTATTATTATTATTATTATTATTATTATTATTATTATTATTATTATTATTATTATTATTATTATTATTATTATTATTATTATTATTATTATTATTATTATTATTATTATTATTATTATTATTATTATTATTATTATTATTATTATTATTATTATTATTATTATTATTATTATTATTATTATTATTATTATTATTATTATTATTATTATTATTATTATTATTATTATTATTATTATTATTATTATTATTATTATTATTATTATTATTATTATTATTATTATTATTATTATTATTATTATTATTATTATTATTATTATTATTATTATTATTATTATTATTATTATTATTATTATTATTATTATTATTATTATTATTATTATTATTATTATTATTATTATTATTATTATTATTATTATTATTATTATTATTATTATTATTATTATTATTATTATTATTATTATTATTATTATTATTATTATTATTATTATTATTATTATTATTATTATTATTATTATTATTATTATTATTATTATTATTATTATTATTATTATTATTATTATTATTATTATTATTATTATTATTATTATTATTATTATTATTATTATTATTATTATTATTATTATTATTATTATTATTATTATTATTATTATTATATATGAAATATAATAAAAAAATTGAAAAAAAAATAATTTTTTAAATAAAAAATGTGAACAAGAGATGAAAAAGTTGAGGGGGGGTTTAAAATATACATGAAGACCCTGTACGTCGAACATGTTGTTTCTATATTTTTCAGATATACCATTTGTGTGGAGATTTCAAGTTGACCTATATTCTATCTCTTGCGATAGTTCTACTCCTCGACATGCCGATATCAGATCTTCAGAAGCTTTTGATATTTTCAAACAAAGACATCTCGAGTTCTAAGCAGAAAAAATTCTAGTGAGCATGGAAATATTTCGAGTTTAATAAACGTATTTGAAAATAAAGTGTTCTTCCCGAAATTTCAGGTATCATGATTTGTAGATGGCCTCGACCATAGATCTTATAACGCTAGAGCCGGCATCCTGTAGTATTTTTTTGGTATAGAGGGGTCTGCAAGAAATTAGGTACTAAAATCATGTGGTAAAACTTATATGTCTGGACAAAAATAAAAATGACCAATCAATGGCTTAGTACTTTCAACCCCCCCGGACCTACAAAACAAATAACCCTGGATACCGGATCTATTGTTATTAGATATATGGCCTCGTCAATCAATGACAGGCTAGTTCAGTAAATAACTATTCACGTGCTCATATTAAAACTACCTACCTATAATGATCCATCACTTCTCTAATCTATGCATGATTTCACCACGAAACACGAAAATATTTTTCGCTTTATATATATGTAGATAATGTAATTTTTGTTGGATTTTTGTGTTGTCTTTTCCCGATTGTTATCGTTAGATTCAAGATAACATTTCTTTTGTGTTAAAGAAAACCCAACTCAGCAGGTCGTTTATTATTCCACAATCACATGTCACGTTGAACTAAGTTCATGGTTTCAAGATACGTTAATAATAAATGCATGGCTATAATGATATATAGGTAATAAATAATTGTAGAATGTACTCTACTCAGCAGACGGAATGAAATAAAGGATTACACCGTAGGATGAAAATAACTTCACCCAAACATGAATTATTTAGTTACTTTTGATTTTTGGAGGACTCAATATAATAATTCTCACTATTCTTGGCAATTTCATACAAAAATAGGTGATACCGAAGAGACATGCGAAAAAGAATAAGAACACGTCCATCATGAAGTATTCGAAGTAGGACATGTCCGCAGCCGGACTGCGCATGTGTTTGGTGCCCTTGTGACGTATGACGTATTCTATCCACCAAACCGCTTTCTCTACTCCCTTGATTGGTTGGTCCACCAAAATTGATCTGGCATCGCTTATCTTCTGTTTATACCTTGAAAAATTGAGCTTCAGCTATTATTTCGAAAGAATTACAGGTACTAACCTTGGGTTCCCTCCTACTTCAATTATTGCATCTCTGAATTGTTCCTTGGACATGGTCTTATAATCCAAGCCTAGTCCCATTCCCAGATCAGTGATTTTCTTGACGTTACCTGGCTGGTCCGTCATGAAAGGTAAACCAACCATTGGTACGGCGTAAGAGATAGCTTCCTCTACAGATTGCAATCCTCCTTGGGTTATGAATACTTTCACGTTGGGATGGCCTGAAAACATCATCAACTAAGACAGATGAGGGCGTTAGATACAGAATACCTACTGAGAATATCCTGCTGCTGCAGCCATTTCCTCGCCATGACATTGGCTGGTTGGTTAGGTAGAGTGTCAGTTTCCCATTTCCATAGAACCTTGTAGGGCAGCTCTCGAAGTGCTTGAATGATCACTTCTCTCGTATCTGGAGAAAGATTGGAGCTCTTCACATTGGAGCCCAAACTGAAGTAAACCACTCCTTGTGGAGCAAAGTCCAAGAAATCTTGGATTTCCTAGAAGACAATAAGGGCGGATGAGGAGAGGCTTCGTCAACATAATTCAGCTTTGACAATCGTTTCTCTCATCCTTGTGAAAAATGAGTGAGAGATATCCCACACTTCTGTTTCATTTATTTTGCTAAATCAATAACTTAAGCACTTACTTTGGGAAGAGGTTTTCTTTCTGCTGTTATATGCAGCTGGTTTATCTCGATAACGGCTGGTACGTTAGCCCTTATGCTATTCACGAAAGGGTTGACATTCAATAACAACAAGCTGGTATTCTTTTCGATGTCTCCCAAATACGGGATATCGTTCCCTAAATATTTTCTTGCAACAGCATCTGATTCTGGCAAGATGATCCAATGATGGATCAATCTGTGTAGGATCTCGTAGATCAGGCTGTCTATTTTATCGAAAAATGTCATTTCTCCTTCAGGGCTGACGAGGAAGTGCGGTGACAGCACTGGGTGGGAGGGGTTTCCTAAGACGTCATGGGAATTGGGTAATGCCCTCATGGATGAAACTCCTGTAAAAATCTGGATCCAGAAGTCTGTGTGAATGGAATAAATGTGATTACCCAAATACTCACCAACTATTGGCGCCTTGAATTTGCCCCCTATTGCGTACACTAAGGGATGGAAAGGCTGCACTACCAGCAGGTCGAAGTGATCGACAGGCAGCAGAAGCAAGTTCTGGACTTCTTCATGATGCATTTCCTTTTCAATCAGCTCGCCACACAATGAACGTAGGAACAACACCTTGTTAATTACTGAAGTTCCTTTCGCCATATCACTTACGATGTCCTTTCTCAGCTTAACCTACATTTTGAATATGCTTTTAATCTAGAGATTGTAGATTGTTGGTAGGGGGGATTTTCGTTAAGGCTGTACAGCCTCTCAAGCACCTCGACCTATCAGATCTTTTGTGCATAAACCTTAATCTTTCGAATCCCGGGATTCCAAGACTTCCTGGGAACTAGGTTCCTGCCATCAGAGATCTTTAAGAAGGTCCCTTCCAGGAACTTGAGCCTTTTGCAGAAAAGCGCTGGGCATTCGCCAAAGCAAATTTTTTGCATTTTCAGCCAAGTTCTCGCAGTAACAGCAACTATCACTCTCTGATTTTACCATCTTTTTGAGGTGATACCTCAGAGGGCAGCGTCCAGTGAGAAGTCCTGTCATCTAGTATTTCTTGTACAACTCGAGAACCTGCTTAGCTTTCCTTGGCGATAGGCCGAGGGGTTTTGAGAGCCTGAAATCTGGCCCTGTAACGCCCACTCCAGTCCCTTCATGAATCTTGAATCCATCAGTATTATACCACACTGATGCATCCCTTTCCAGTTGATGTCCGTTCTCTGTGCAAATTTGGTGGTTGTTTATGACCACTTCAAACTGCATTTCGAAGTCGTACCTAACTGCCATGATATCTGTCGGTTTGGATATGGATTCTAGAGAAATATTTTACAAAATCTTCAAGTGTCCAATCCGATTTCCTGATTTGAGATTTATTGTTTGGCCCAGTTTGAAGGCACTGATTACTGCTTCTTTTATAACACATAGGTTACGTTTGGATCTGATGTGAGAGGTGTACTTCTGGGGAAATCCATGTAAAATCTTATCGTTTTTCTCGTTTCAGTTTTTGTTTGCTGAAAAAGATGACACAAATGTCGCAAATTCGAAAACAAAAAAAAAACCATACCATTTCGAGAAGTTCAAGTTGTTACAATCATCAGATAGCGATATAGGTGTTATTTTCTATCACGAATGAATGACTATTACCTCGTAAACGAATCCAACGTCTATTTCCGTAAGGTTGGTCAAGGACGAGTCATTGACAGGGTTGGTGGTGACTACGGTGACTTGGTGACCTCTCAGTGACAACTCCCGCCATATCGGGTTGAAGATCACGTGGTGACTGTACGATGGAAATCCCACGAAAGCTAGGATCCTGGAGGACTACGGAATGCGCATTGTTGCTTCTTTATGCTTGTTGATGCTTTTCTTCACGCGTGTATGAAATCACGCATATATATACATACAAGAAGAATTGATTATAATGTCTGTATGCTAATATAATATAATAATATGCGTTCTTTTGTGTGGTTCGCTTTCAATATTGTAATTTTTTGTGGGTGCTCAGCCATAAACTTGATTACCGGATGGCTTTAAGAAAGCCCCTTTCAGGAACTTGGGCCTCTTGCATAGAAATTGAAATTTGAAATTGCTCACTAGCCTCTTCGGTTTTCATTATCATGCCACTTTATTCCAGTGAAATTTCATTTTATCTCTTTCCCAGCGTCGAACCTCTTCTCTCAAATTCATTCGAAATGTGATAATAACACAATATATGGTAATTTTGCACTCATCATGCGATCTATTTTTCAATAAAAATTTCTGTTTGTGTATTTCTGTATCCAATTTCGATAATGAAATCGTAAACACACCTCTACTTTTCGAGATAATCCATGCCGAAGTTCAAAATTCCACCTTCTTTTACTGATTCTTCTTGACATGTATTGAATAGAGAGTCGTTTTGCTATAAGGTAGCTATGAATCCACCCTTATTATTCGCTCAAGATTAGCACAGAGGTTTTCAAAAAGGCCGTTGTTTATGTCATATTTGAGTTTTTCTTAGACAAAATTCGAAAACTTGACAGATAAAGCAGGTGGAATTTCGATCTTTGGCATGGATCATCTAGAAAAGTAGAGATATGTTCACGATCACATTATCAAACTCGGATACCTGTGGTCAAAATACAGAGGTACAAACAAAAATCTTCACTGAAAAATAGACCGCATAATAAGTGTAAAATTACCCAGGATATTTCATGAACATGACAACTGCACAGAATATTGATTGCATTTTGTGACCGTCGCATACGAATGTCAAGGCAAATAAAGCATATTCCGCGTGTGATTGGTCGTCACGGGTTAGTACGTAATCAAAAATTTACCCTTATTTTTTTGATGAAGCAAATGAAACAAATTCCATCCATGAAGCTCTGAGGAAAGAACGGTTTGAAGAAGAAATGATGGAGGAGGTCAGTTCTATTTCTGACAATTTCTTCACGAAGCATCAGGTGAAATGCTTTGGTCATCTCACTCACCTATACATTTTTATTTGGAATTCTACGTAGATGGCTCGCTTTATCACTCTCGGCAAATAAGTTTATCTAATTATAGATTTTTATTTCGAGGACAGGAATATTTTTTTGAAATTGCTAATTATTATTTTGCATTTTATCTATGAGATTATTATGATTTCCATTTTTATCCGTAATTAGCTTTTCCTGTTAGTATTATCAGGTCACTAACGCTGACAGTTAATCCACAATCACATGTGACGTTGAACTACGTTGATGGTTTCAACAGAAAATACAAAATATGTTACGGTCATATTTTACACGGTGAAATCCTTCTTTAGAGTACCAAAATCTCTTGTGTTTGTAGTAATCATATTAATGGTTCATTTAGTATTCTGTTGATTTTGTAATCTCTAGCTCCGTTATGATATCGTCATTTCGTGTCATACTCACCTTATTCACATATATTTTGCATGATCAATTCCTGTGGTAGTCATTATCAAATGATTACGATCCATTCATTGTTTACATAAAATCCACAAAAGTGAATTAATTATGAAATGTCAATAATGAATAATGAGTGATGACAGCTATCAGATGGGATCAATCCAACCACATCACAGAATGCTAGGTGCCCACATGACCACACCTGATAATATCTAAGAACACAGAAGTGATAAAATGCCCGTAACTCTTCTTCTGACGATCGCCACTCAAATTGTTCATGGGATAGTTTCTTATGTTCTGATACGAAAATTAGTGCATAGATGGCTTGCGTTCAATCAATGTTATTAGACATTGGATTAGTGTTCTGCTTCGATAAGCAATTAATAGATGGCGTCTGTTCGTTTATGTCAATAATAACTGATTGAATGTGATCAATATCTGCTATAGGGTTGTTCAGACACAACAATTGAACATCCCATGATCATCTCGAACATGAGTTAGGTTCTCGGAATTTTGTCCCTGCACCATGGGTTGACAGTGATCAATCGACGGATGACACTTTGTCTGATTCCTGAAATCGGACATTTGACTTATTTCCGATCTTCGATTATTTTTTTCCTGATTCCTTATCGAAATCAAGTGCATGGCGAGTTGAGAATTTTCCTTCGATTTATCGATCATCATTGGATGGATTTGGAAAATTTCAACATTTTATGATTCCTTATTTATCGGACCATTTTTGGATGTTTATATGGTAATGAATCATTTATCTGCTTAGCAGGATTTGCGCGCCATGTAAGTAGGTTATTTTTGAGGTTAAAATTCCGTTTTTTAATCTTAAAATTCCGTTTTTTAATCTATTTAATAATTTTATAGATTTGATTATTTCGATTACTGGAAATTGAAAATACGGTTCAAACTAGATCTGAACCATATATGATTTGACCATGAACATGATTGACCACCCGTCGAGTCGTGCTTAAGTCTGTGGTTATTCTTTTTAGGGTCGTCTTTCCACCGTCTTATTTCCACCTTCTTCTTTCCACCTCATTCATTCACTCCTCCAACGGATTAAGACTGGTCAACTCTCTTAGAACATTTTGCTGTACCTGTTCATCTCTAGCAGTATTGAGGTGCCTAGCAAAGAGTTCCCCAGTGTTCAGGGCTGAACACCGAAATTTACCTGGCAGTCTCAAAGTATTCCATGAGCCACAACAACTGTTGACTTGCATCCTACATCTGCAGTCTTGAGAGGCACTGAGTGGTATCAGCAAAGGAGCTCCACTGAGCAGTCAGCTAAGTCATTTGAGAGTGAATAACCTGAATCTACTGATAGATGTTACAATAATAATTATGTTTTATTGAATTGCCCATGTAAGCTTCCCCGTGACGTCACGTGATTGGCCCCTTCAAAAATATCATTTTGTAGAGTATATTTAGGAAATTCCTGCTGTTCATTCTTGGCTCACTGTTTATGTGAATGCTGATAACCCCTCTTGGATACAGTGTTGATACCAATATATTCGTAAATTTCAAGGAGTGTGACTATTATTCTTTAGCTACCTAACCCCAGGGTTCATTCCAGCTTACACTAAAAGTACTTGACTGTGTCTCATTGTATTGATTCTTTAGCGCAGTGTCCTGTCCCTTTCAACTGGGTGGTTTCTGATTTTTCTGGCAAAAAATCAGTGGCGCACCGGAAAATTAAACCCTTATTAATTTCTCCAAAAATTTAAGAAATTTTACATTATTGTAACCGTACCCACGCCCTACTGAGCTGCTGGGAGAGTTAGTGGCGAGTACCTACGAATGCACAGGCACTGCTTAATAAAATCTTGCCCTAACAAATACTCTATGCAAAATACATTAATTAAATACATTTATATTATGCTATAATCTATCGATGTACTCGTAACGTTGTTTGAGACGAAGTATGATGATTTGATTCAAACAAAGCTCCTGCGTTTTTTAATCATCCTGACAAATGACGAAATTATGATATGGCTCTGAAGTCATGAACTTCGATGTATCACTTTACTTCATTTCGGTTTGCATCATATCAGTACCTAAGTACGGAGTTATCATTTTTTTAGGTTCATATTTTGCCGAAAAAATTCAAATATTCATCATGTCCCCATTTTGGTATACGAATTTAGCTCAAGCGAAATATGAAAATGGTTGGGACGGATTACACATTCTAGCAGAATATCATCCTAAAATTTTAGGTGCAGAGTTTTGCCACATTTTATAGACGTTATAATTACATTTCCAATGAGCACCAGACTATGCGTGCATGCATCAAACCAATGGTGATATCTGATAGTCACAACTAATCAATTATGTATAGTAGATGATAGACCAACTTTTATTCAGATAATTTCTGGTAATATTGATGTGATGATTTCTTCATTTCGTCACAAGATGCACCCTGAACATACGGCTCCATCTAGAAACCACCAAAACTGCAGCGATAAAATAAATTAAATCATCATTTCATGCTGGCAGTGATGACAGAGTATACTGAAATTGTATATTCCTTGTTTTGTTTATCTACATCAGAAGTACCTAGGCTTTTTGATTCAAATATTACCAGTTGGAAATCGAATTTCCTCTACACACATTTTCTCTGTCATCATACCAATTTCCGTTCGCTCATAATTCGAAACCTATTTGACACCAGTCCATTACGTGAGATCCGGATGATTTATTCTGATGATGGAAACCTCGTTCGAGATTTCCCATTCGGTGATCGGATCAAAGGCATATTCAGGTAATGGAACTGACCCGGAGGGCATATAGGTGTGTGGCTTAATTAGTGTCGGCAAGAGAAATGTCATGAACTGGAGGAATGCAAACCAGGTAAACTCATAGCAGCATGTAATTTTCTAATCATTGAGATGAACCGTTTCGAAATTCTCAGGATTCGTGAAGACATATGAATGATGTATGTACAGGGATTCATAATTGAGTCCATGCCTTTAATCAGTAATCGTTTCAGAAGTTGACGACATCATCGTAGCTGCAGCTCCTGTTGTTCCAATTATACTATATATGAAGATGTTCTTTTGTTCAACACTGCTTTTGATCACCTCTTGTTATTGAACTCCTGGTGAATGCGCTTTCTCTTCACATTTTTGAGCAAATCAAATTCGATATAAGAAGGATTCATTCATCTATCGAATTATTCTAAATACTCAACTTGAACCATCTTAGCTATTGTTGTCCAAATTGTCTTGACATAATAATCTTTGTAATCTTCTACATCATATTTCCGTGTTCACAGCATTCTTCCTTTCTTGCTACTTCAATAGTTGAAATATTCCACTGTGATCCACATTCTTTTTGAATCACAGAATTGATTGCATAATACTAAAACTCTCAGGTTAACCCTTCATGATATCCAATGACAGTGAAATGACATCAGCAAGAAACAAATGAGCCTTGTGTACATATGAAGAGAAGTCATCAGCTGATAAATTAATTTTGGTGTCCATCTGCAAGGACAAATATCTTCGAGAGTACTACTCATCACTGAAATTTGACAGTTTACTCATGAATCATTCTATACGAGAATATCAAGAGTTTGGAAAGCCGAGTGGCAGTAAAAGTCAACTCGATACAACTTTTCTCATTAAACTTAGGCTTTGATGATATTATATTGTATGCATATTGATAAGAATATCAGTTCGATTTTGATGTAATGAATCTGATAAGAATAAATGATCAAAACATAGATATGTCCCGAAAGAGTGGCCATGATGGCTGATGATACAGGGTATCCTCAAATGGTTGTAAAATCTAAGTGGTTGTTAAAGTAGGTAGTTTTTGATTCGGTACCCTTCTCCTAGGGAGGATCTTCCTATAACACATTGCAACTAATATTTCGTATTATAAATTCAATTCTGGGTTCTGAGGGTCTGACAATCGACCCACTAAGTTTATACACCATACCGCTAACAATTACATTGCATTATCATGAAAGTGGGTGTATTCGCAGAAACCAGAGAAAAAAAATACTTACTTTCATTCATTTCCGAGAAATGTGGATGGATGAATGAAGACTCAATTTTCAAAGTTCGCATCATTTATACGAAACTCCGTCATACATCGACGGTTGATGAATCATGTGCTGTCAAATTTATGGAACTAATTATATTTCATTTATGATGATCGATAAATTGCATCATACGGCAGATATTTCATATAACACGATTACTGACTGGATTATGCTTTTATAACAGTGAGTGTAAAAGTAATAATGCAGGAATACATTTAATAATATTGATCGTAATTGAATTTTTCACGATTACAGATAAATGTGTCTGATTTGAACGATAACATGTTCTCATTAAATTCTGATTCAATTGGAATAAATATTGTTACCGATTAATTTCAAGAGGCTTTTATGATAGGTGATTGTAGAATTTTCAGCGTTTCATGTTTCCAAAACGATATAGTAATAATAACATGCAGTTTACAACTGTTCCTTCGAAATTCTTTTCATGTTCCTTCGAAATTCCTTCGAAATTCTTTTCATTGTTCCAAATACTTATACCTACTCAGTGTCTCTCAGAATTGACGTATAAGTTTCATTAATTTGTTAAATATAGTTAAAAAATAAACATAACTTAGTTGCCTTAACTAGAGTTTAAGAGACAAATTTCAGAAATAATGATGCCCAATCAACTAAAATCATTTGGTGATTTTTTGTTGTTTTTATGTTTGCCAACTTAAACATAAATTAACTTTTTCATATGACTAAGGGTGACTTTATAAAAACATTTAACATTTAAGATTTATCACCTAACATTTAAGACTTAAGAGCTGATCAGTTCATTCTGTTATAAAAAAACTTAAGATTTAGGAATATTTAACATGGAACAAATAATGTTGACGTTGGCAAGTTCTAACCTATATCTATTATTATTGTTTTTGTTAGAATTTTCTTCAATTTTATTCAAATATTATTTGTGTCATGGACGATATGCTCTATTAATTCAACAAGTTGAAGAATTCAGACATATTTATGATGAACAAAGTAGTTATTCTAAAATAAACTCGCCAGGAAAACTGCCTGGAAAACAATTGGCCAAATATATCTTAGAAAACTGAAGGTAGAAATGGAAAATTGAATTACGGAATACATTTCCATCATGATTTGATCCTGGACAGCCTACATCAATGAAGATGAATTTATGAGATGCATCACAGATAGCCATCAATACCTCGATCAATACTATGCTTGAAAGTCTTCTTGTGGGAGAAGTATCCTGTTCCAGCATGTTTTGTATTTTGTATCTGAATATGCTTTCCATCAAGGGCACCAATACAGTTTGGCATATTCCATTTTTCATAAAATTCCATGGAGATTCCATGCCAATCGATTTTTTCAGTAAATTTTCCACAGTACATCGCTGGTTTCCTCTATGATGACATGTGTACATAGTAGTCAGTCCAACATAAGCAATTTGCTGCATAAGAGCATCCCTCTGATCTGATAAATAGCGATATTTTGGAGTTATTATTGATGACATCGATTTCAAAATATTATCCATCATGTTCAAATAAAAATGGAGTTGGAATGGGTATTCTTTTTCCTATGTATGGGTTTAACTTTGTATTTCAATCCAAAAATCATGAGCAAACTACATGAAGTAAATGATGCCCATGGTCTTATCACTATTATAAAAAAATTGATAAATGCAACCAAATAATTACAGACTATCCACACCAACAAATAATATTCGAAAATATAACCCAAAATTCAAATATCGCGGGAAACAGTATGTCACTTTTCGTTGCTCGAACATGCGCATCTCCTATTTTCATTTATGATCATTTATCATCCATTTCTTAAGTTGGAAGTTGGTCATCTTCTTAAGTCTTAGGTGTAAAATCATAAGTCTTAAATGGTTTTATAACACAACCAATGATATTTCCATGATTCATCTGTCATAAGTGATAAGTATTAAATGTTAGGTGATGAATCTTAGGTCTTAAAGTTTTTTATAAAGTGGCCCTAATCAGTATAGAAAATTCTATTAATTTCTGGTGTATCGCCAATAAACTATAAAAATGGTTATTCACTGAAATGATTATCGATGTCTATATTAGTACTCTTGACATTGTATTGTTGTTAGTGATGTGTATAACCACTCATTCGCAATGATGGTGAAAAAGTTTCTGAGGTAAATTTCATTTATAAGATGAACATCATATTCAAGGAGGAAACACTTTTCTTTTTTTACACCCCTTACCGTTGCATAGATTTTATGCTCGTTTTCCTTCACTTTTTGTTTTGTCTTTCCCTTGAAAAACTTCCTCTCGGTTATTTCAACACCATTTGTCATACTTTTATACTCAAATACTAGTTACAATATCATATTCTTTTCGTTGAATTTTATCATCTTATTGGTAACAATTTACTATCGTACTTCCCTTATAATTAAATTTTGAGCTGTTTGTCATTGTAACTCTGTTATTTTTACTAACATTACAATTTCTGCTAATTCAACTCACAATCAATGTTTTTTTTGAGTTAATAACAATTATGCTCATATTTCTCTTCAAAATTGTTGAAATATTTCTCTGCAAAAATGTTTGGATAAGTGGTGAGGAGGAGAAGATTAAATTCAAAAGTCAATTTCAATACTGAAAATTAATAGTAACTGACAATTTGATTCAATAAATAATATTATTTCAATACATAATACATCAATAATTGTGTTATTTAGTGAAAGGTGTTCAACGTCTCAAAGGATAATGAAGATATTACACGATGACGGTTGCAATAGTATATTACACACCAAGGTAGGAAGAGATTCATTCCTGTCGTGAGATTAGTTAGCTATGATCTCGAGACAGGAATTAAACTTCCTACCGAGGTTTGTATACTATTTTATTTACAACCATCATATTTCAATCAAAATTAATAAATTTCTCTTTCGTTCTGAACATAACTAAAATATTACATTCAACGACAAATGACCAAGAACGTGGCTTGCTCAGAATAATCAAGTAGATACATATATTGTTACCGTGACTACGGAGTATACAATTGTCACCAATATAAATAAATTTCAGATAAAGTCAATAAATGTCGGATATTAAATTCGCGAATAAGGAATTGAAAAACATGTCTCCCGACGAAGAATTTATGGATTGTACCCCACCAGAAGTACTATACAGGCTGCTCACGCAGCAGTTCAGGGCTTGGTAAAATATTCATTTAGAATAGATGAAATGGGGGCGGGAAATGAGGGCGGGAAGTGAGGGCGGGAAGTAGAGGTGTGTAATGTGACACTTCCCAACCTTCAATGACGTTAGTAATGACAGCATTACATATATAGTTATAAATAAAAGTTTTATTTCTTGATATAATTTATTAGGTTATAGCTTGTTACATGAAAGATAGAGAAAATGTTGCAAAATGTTGCTTTAACTTTTCATTTCACCACCAAAATCGAGCTATGTTTGTATTGACATATCACAACAATCATTGTAATATATGATTACTACTAACTGCAAGAAATATTCATCCGATGAATGGCCGAGGAAGTAGGTATGAATTATTTTCATCTGACGAAAAAGAAATGCGTGCAATTCCTATAAAATAATAACATTTCTCACAAAAATCAGATCACGTTAATAATGGTTTTGTTTCAGAAAATCGCAGCAACGTATACACCCTCCATGCCTACGCATGACATTTACTTCCCCATGTCTGGTAAATTTCCTTTGTTCGCATACCTACCCTCACCCTCAACTATAAAATAATATGTGTTCCTTTGAAACACACCAACCCTCCGCGCAGCTTTGTACGAAACACAATTGAAGACTCCGTAAAAGACCTCGATGTAGACAAAATGCGAAACATAAGAAAAGATAAGAGCAATTCAATCGGGGATGGGATGGCAAGATAAAAGGGTTAATCAAGTGATCGGTGCTTCGGGACGAAGGGGTAGGCTCACGGGGGCAAGTCGGACCCGAATGATTTGTGAGTATGAAACCCTCCGAACAACAAACCCACTAGAATAGTAACGCTCCAAATTGTCTGAAGCCAACATGAAGTTTATATTTATTATTTATATGTTTTTTTCCACACACAGAGTTTGCCACATTGTAACATTTGAAAGTGATTATCATCTCATGACCACATGTTTTCTGGTTCCCAAATATATATCTTTTAGTAGGTACTTATATAATATGAATCGGATAAGTGCATCAAAAGCTATTCTAGACAGCGCATCATTTGAATGAAATGGCATATATAGAAAGCACGTCTTTTTGGAGATTGTGATATTTTTGGTGAATGCGCCAACGCCTTTAATTTCGTTCAACCGATAATCAACCGAACGCTGACAGTGACAGCGCGAAATATCTTGTTTTTAAAACAAATTTTGTTTTATGGTTCATTAAATGGCATATTTCCAGTTTAATGTGAAAATTCGAATGAGATTCTACTTAAAAACTTTGTTTATTCTGTTCAATTCGAATTTAAAGGATGTTGAAACGCTGTGAAATGTGTGAAAGACAATTTAGAAGTGGTGACCAGAACACAACATTTCACTGGTGAGTTACTCAGTGTAGTATTATTCGTTGTATAAACATTATTTACTCATCCTAATATGTGTAGAAATTCTTGCAGTGGATTGGACTTCTATAGGTTTTAAAATTAAAAAACTTGTATCTCAATATTTTTAGGTAAATGTAAAGAATATGGAGCAGCTAGAATTTTCATGAAATATTCACAGACACTTCAAAACATGATAAAAACAACAAATCAAAAGAAATTTTGACGCGGAAAGATATTTCTCTAATTTTTTATCAATTAAGGTAAATCTGTACCTACTCACTTTCAAAACAATCTCGAAAGATTGGAAGGATTATTCAATATACTATTCCAATAAAAATGCAATGCAATTAGTAGAATACACCAGGAAAAGTGTTAAAAAATGTATAAATTATATCTTTATTTGATAGACATAAACAATTGATTTATTAAACAGACCTCTCATAACTTTGAAGTTGGAATTACGACGTTGCCAATTCAATTCCAGAAATGGTAAATTTAGTGCCGGTTGCATTGAAGTTATTCAAGCCTTCTGTTGGTAGGATTAAATCTGCTAACTTGCGAGCTAAGGTGTACGTTGTCATGGTTACCAACAAATTAAATATTTAATCGTCTGTTAAATCATTTATGCAACCAGACCTAACTCGGTAAAGGTAAAGAATATGGGGCCAGTTAGAATTTCATGAAATATCCACAGACGCAGTTATTCACGTATTTTATTGAAATAACATGACATTGTATGACAACTAACTGACTCATTACATTTCAGAATGTTCACATAATAATGTTGTTAATAAAGTAATACCAATTCTCAACAATATGCAAAACAATGTGTGGTAATTTGAAAACATTATCGGGTTTCCCCGAGATGAAAAGTTAATGGATATATGGAAAAATATGAACGGGAAAGAGATTATTCCTAGAGACGCTAGAGTATGCTCTCATAGTAGTAGATAAGCCTATATTCAGTGGAATTGAAAGGTAATAACAACATGTTTGATGTTATATTTTTCAAGTTCGAAACTTGGAAACTTTATAGTACCAGAAAATAAACAATATAGTTTGACAGTGAATTGAATCTATTATCCTTCGAGTGATGAATCCAAGATGTATATTATCAGAAAACTTTGATTTTACATTATTTTCATCATCTTTTATGAAGAATGGATATGATTATTTTGTTAGTGAGTCAATTTATTCAAATTCAGACCCTTCCAAGATAGCAAGACACTGGTGCTGGGGGAATCTGTAATTGCTATCCTTGCTTTAGAACATAGATCTTATAACGCTAGATCCGGCATCATATAGTACCTATTTGTTTGGTATCAGAGGGGTCTGCAAGAAAGTAGGTACTATATGATCACGTGTGGTACAACACATATGTATGGTCAAAAATTAAAACGATCAATCAATGACTTAGTTCTTTCAACCCCCCGGACATAAAAAACAAATAACCAGGATGCCGGATCTAGCGTTATAAGATCTATGTTTTAGAATGAGGTAACCCCAGTAACTGATTTAGATGTTGGCTTCAAACAACTACTGTGGCAACTGGCAAGGAACCATTCTCGGGTTATATGATCGAAGATGATACCCAAATTTCTTCTCGAGGGGGGGTGAGATTCAATATCATTCTCGGGCCCTCAACATCTATTTGACGCTATCATATGGCATTCCGGCCGATCTACACAACATCACTGGTGTCTCGCCTTGAGATATATGGAGCGAAAAACTGGGCGGAGAATAAAGTATTTCACAAGAGGTAGCTGGAAGGCACAGCTATTATTCGCGCGAATATAAATCTGGCATTTTTTGGTAGTCTGGCTGCGCGATGAAAACAAGGATAATGATATGTCGTCTATATATATATATATATATACACAATCAACTTTTTTTTATTTAAATGGGGCTGCTATGAAAATATCGGAACCTGAAGTCAATGATCAATACTTGAAACGTTTGCTACCAAGCGTTCCATATTATGTATATAAGCAATTCACGTTTTTCATTAGCGATATAACTATTTCATGTGATTTTCATCGGAACCGTCTACTGTGAAGGATTCATATTTTGCAGTAGTATATAGGAAGGTCTGGCTCGTGAGTGTGTCGGATGGTATCTCAGTCACATGTTTCGTTTGTACCATTGTAATTGTTATTGTAATATATCTACTGAATTTAAGGTATTTGGCTATTCCACCAACTCAAGTGTTGACAATTAATAATCTACTCGTCATATACAGCACATCTAGAATGTGCTGTGCAAAAGTTAGTACTCAAATATAATGGAAGCCGTACCACAAATTTCACTACGTGAACTTACATCCTGTTTTCCACTTCCACAAATAGGGGATTCAAAGTTTTTCTTTCCATTTTTCTGGCCCATCAACTGGATGCCTTCTTTCATCGTAAATAAACTTCGAACATATCCCATCAATTATTCAAATGGAAATCCTGAAGTATCCACATTTCCTAATCCTTCTGAGCACTCCTTGCATCAATTTTTACTGAATTGAATGCCTGAAGATCTGGATGATTTGCATTCTCCATTGTTATAGCATGAAACTTTGCCGACCTAATAAAAGAAAAGTTCACGCGTGTTATTTTCACTGGAACTGGAGAATCATCAATTCTGAGGCGAAACTTCTGCTAAAGATTGCTGGTCTCCCTCAAATACACTGTATTCAGTGATTCAGATACCTCTCCTACGGGGTGATCCATCTAATTTTCTTTGCATTCATCAGAAGTAGGATACATATCATATTGAAAGATAAAAAATGTGTGAAAACGAATGAAATATAATGGTCCTACAAAGTAAAATTAAGTGCTGGTTGAATTGTCAATGAGAAGCTTGCATTGAAATATGAAACTTCAGTCATTTATTAAGTATTGCTAGATCGACAAATTCTTGGATACAATATAAATTGTTTCATAATACTTCAGTAGGATCTGTTTTTATTCAACTTCTTGTTAACTTGAGATGCTTTGGAACTTGGAAGTCATTATCACAATTTCGATTTTCAAACGTTTTGGATGACAAAATTGACATTCATATAGAGGGTGAAATTCCAGCAAATTCAACGCTGATTCATGGACCAAAATACTTGTTCACACTGTCTATTTCACAAGGCACCCTTATTAAAGTTGATATCTGACATTTCGTCTAACAGAATTCATCATCGATTTTTTTTTCATATATCAATCTCAGTTTTTACTCAACGCCTTATTAACTTGAGATGCTTTGGAAGTCATCATCACAAATTCAATTTTCATACGTTTTGGATTGCAAAATTGATAGTCATATACATGGTGATTGAAGTAGGATTCCAAATGGAAAAATATAGTTTTCCGAAAATTCAGCGAAACCTGGTCTGGATAATATTGGACATACATTTCAGGTAAGCATAGGAATATCATACAACATCATCATGAGCTAATATCATCTGAACAATTTGCTGATGTTGGTGTACATTAAGAGCCATGCAAACTGCATGATAAACGTTTACCAAAGTTCTTTCAATCTCTCAGCCTTCTATAGTAAATCCGCCACTCAAAACTGATCGAGCTATAAAAACATCAATAGGCACTAACAAAATCGCGTACTTTCTTCATAATGTTCGGAAGCGTAGAAGGACCACGTATTATTTGTTTATTGATCAATTAAGATTCCGACTTTTATCTCGGAATTCCGACTTTCAATTATGATTTTTCGAATGAATCACTCTGTATAAAATGTTATTTCATGGATCCTCATCACATTTTCAATAACTTATATATATGACCGTTTTCAGGATATAAATAATTTTTTTCATGTCCAAAATACCAATTACAGGGTGGATTAAAATAACAGATGATGTATTCACATGGAACGCTGTGTATATTTTCACATTTTTCAACAATCATTTTAATTCCATTATGATTGAGATGAAAAAATGATCGATGATAACATCGATGATCATCGTTAATAGTGATGATAACGATACATTTTTGTTATCGATAATAAATATCTTTTAATCGTTATCGCCCACCCCTATTTCGAATTTCACCGTCTTAGAAACTCGCAGTTCAAAATAAACAACGTTTCGAAAAGTTCATATTTGTCATAAAAAAGCAGAGAATAATATTATATCTCGAAAACGGTCATAGATACATAAACAGGCCGTTTTTCTTATCATATGATAACATTCCTATATATTTTATGTCGAAATTTCGACATAAAAGTTGAAATTTTTCTGAGATAAAAGTCGGAATTCCCAGATAAAAGTCGGGATTCTGAGATAAAAGTCGGAATCTCAATTGATCAATAAACAAATAGTACGTGGCCCTTCTATGCTTCCGTAATCATGAACATCTTGAAAATAAGTTTGTTCTTTCCAAACTTTGATTTGATGCATTCTTTGTAGTCAGTGTGATTTCATAAGCTAATTCATATAATCCAGAAATGAATTCAAGAATGTAATACTTCAAGCTCGTTTAGTTATGAGATTTTTTTTCAGAATACTCATCCATTTCCACGTCGACTTAAACAACATACAATGGAACGTCTGTTAACGTCTCAAACCCTGCTCGTATGTTCCATAAACTTATGTTCCATCTATCACAATACTCGCGGCACATAATTCATTTTCCATTTGCCCCACGAACAAAAGTTCACATCCTCGCACTTAATTGAATCAGCGAAATTCCAGCAAATGCAACGCTGAATCATGGACCGCCTAATTGATGACGACATGGAATGCAGCGATAACTAAAGTCAATATGTTCTTCTGATTACTTTACGTAAGAGACTGGAGAGTGGAACCCGCGACTCCAGCCCGCAATATCTCAGGGTGGGTGTCAAATAACTCCGGTGCAGGGTGGTTTGTTCCGGCATTGCTGCGGAGGGTGGGGCAAAAGAATTCCTCGTCGCCCTATTCCAAGGTAACGTCGTCTCGGAAACTTTGGCTTTGTACCTCTGCAGCGATATTTATGGGTTCGTGGGAACTTTATTATGCATTTGTCCAGGGGTGAAATGTGGGTCGTCTGCCTGATGTTGAAGTGGATTCGAGGTCGAGTGAGAAGAGTGCATTCCTTCGTGTAATGGCAGGTAGATAATAATTATCAACACAAGGGGAAATCAAATAAAATCAGGAAATATTCGAAAGACAAGCTTCTATACAAATGCACTGAAGAGGTATGGAGTTATCATACTCTATGTTTATAATAAGGTAATTTTTGTATGTTCTGGTTCTCACGAAAAGGGATATCCTGTAATGTTAAGAGAACATCGTGAGAACCAAGGGAAATAAGGTAGGAGTTGGTGTTCTTCTTGAATTTCTGGAGATCGTATGCCTCGGGGAACACCTCCCTATGCAATGAGTTCCAAAGTCTCGATGTTCGCTGGATGAACGAGGCTTTGAAAAGGGACGTTCTGCAGATCTCTTAAGTGACCACGAAGGGTTGTGAAGACTAAACTTGACGGATTAATCTCGAAGAGACTGCTGATGTAGGAACGATTGTTGATATTTCAGAAGGGCATCGCCCATAAAAATATCTATAAAACAGAGACAAATTGCCAACCCTTCTACGGTGTTACAGATAAGTGAGCGAGTTTGTAAGCAAGACATCAGCGACGAGACGAATTTCCCTTTTTTAGACAGAATCCAATAGTTTCAAGATATGTTTAGGTGCCGCACTCCAAATATGGGAAGAGTATTCCAGGACAGGTCGGATCTGTGCCTTATAGATCATAAGCAGCTGACTGGGACTGAAATAGTTCTTGGCTCGAAACAGAAAACCAAGTTTTTGGGATGCACTTTTGGCAATGGACCTCACGTGATTTTCCCAAGAAAAGTTATTGCTGATAGTAACGCCAAGCATCGAAATAGATGACTTCAATGGTATGGTTACTCCTGACTGAATTATGTTGGGCACAGTGAGATCGGCTTTTGTAGAGAAAAGACATGCTTGTGTTTTGTTTGCATTGAATTCTACCAGGTAATTAGATCCCCACTCGAGAATTGTTGCTAAGTCCATATTTATTTCATTAACAACATTTCTTCCTCGTTCATATCTGGTTTGACGAGCCGATATAGGAGCTCTGGAAGAGAAAGCGATATAGAGGGTACTATCATCCGCGAAACTATGTAAAGGACATGAAGTTGCTTTCAACAAATCGTTGATGTGGAGTAGAAATAGGGCTGGTGGTAAAATTGATCCCTGCGGAACACCAGCATTTATGGGTAGAGTATCAGATGAAACCCCATCGACCACTCACATGGAGAGACCTGTTTGAGAGAAAACTAGCAAGCTGAGAACACAGCTGGGGGGCAAACCATAAGATGGAAGCTTGGGGAGGAGTCCCTGGTGCCAAACTCGATCAAATGACTTGGAAATATCTAATGCCACGGCTAAAGTTTCTCCATATTTTTCAATAGATAGCTGCCATAAATGTGAGACGTAAGCGAGCAGATCACCAGTTGGTCTCTGATGACGAAAGCCATATTGCCTATCGTTGACAATTCCTGAGTGTTCCAGATATTTCATGAGCTCGATGTTGATGGCTTTTTCCATGACCTTTGAAATAATTGATAGCAGTGCGATAGGTCTGTAGTTGCTAGGTGAGGTCTTTTTGCCTTTTTTGGGGACTGGTTGCACTCTTGCAATTTTCCAGTTGAACGAAAATATCCCCAAATTGTAAAAGTGGTCGAACAACTTGAAAAGAACAGGTGTTAGTTCGAGGGCACATTTCATGAGAACAATCGGTGGGATTCCGTTTGTTGGTGTTGAGACCCAACAAAATCTTTCTGATAGTACGTTGGCGTAAATTGATCTCGGGCATATGATTGTCGGTAGGAGTAATGTTCAGGGGTTGTTTTCCCGATGAATCCAGAGTGGAATTACCAGCAAATAGGTGGCTTCTTCCTGAGCAGTTGTAGCTAGAGTTCCATCTTCCTTGGTTAGAGGAGGAGATGAGCTGGAAGTGAAATTTATTCCTATAGCTTAGGCAAAAGACCAAAATGAACGGGATCCGTTTAGACATTCAACAAGTTTTGATCTTATTTTGGCATTGTGAGCATCTTTTGAAGATTCTATCGTCTCTTTGCATATGCATCTAGCCTCGACATTATGCTTCTCTAGTCTCAGAGCACGGATTTTTTAGCCATCGATGGTATTCTGTCTGTTTGGAAGCGACAGCTCTAGAACAGTTTCTGCTAAACCAGGGCTTATCGGATGATGTTCTTCTTGCGGTGTTCGGTATGTAAGTTTGCATCCCCAACATGATGATTTCAGAAATTGTCTCAGCCCATCGTGTTGGATCTACTGAAGAGAAACAAACTCTCTTCCATGGAAACGCTGAGAAAAACAAACGAAGACCTTCCCAGTCGGCTGAATTGTAATGCCACATGAGATGGGGCGGTATTGTGCTGCTCGATGGTATATGGAAAGAACAGGTTGTGGAAATGAGGGTGTGATCAGAGTTTCCAAGTGGGGCAATGGGGTAATGTTAAGGAAGCACTTATAACAGAACATTTATTTAACAATGAAATATTATACCTACGCATCCTTGGAACTACCCTCCCTGTAATTCCAAGGTTACAAAATGAGTGAAGGTGAGACAGGGTGAATGTGTCTCACATTCATCACAAGGTGCATCTGTCATCGCGCTGCTGTCAGCTGTCGACACGTTGCCAGACGTAGGAAACTACAGATTTCAGGGTGGCGCTGTCGTTGGATTGCTGCTTGACGTTAGGGCAGTTCGGTGCAGCTGGGTTGTTGCTCCATTGATCTCAGTGACCAGTGATTCCACAGGGGAAATACTATAGGAAAGAAAGTGTTAAATTTCCCCTGGCATGCACAGGGCAACACCTCAAAAATCGACACCAAGAATAAGCAGATGAGGCAATTTGGGGAAGACAACACCTTCGATAAGACAGCATTTTCAATGAATAATCCCAATTTCAAAACACCTACTAACAAATCTAAAACAGTCCTCAGATTAAAACATGAAAAAAAAAATACAAACCCTGTTAATCTAGTTTTTTTTCAACACGTTCAATTCGTAAACGTATAGTTACGTATAATAAACATCAAACATTTTGACTATAATTTTGACTTCTATATCCATTTTATATTGTATAATTATCTTATTAATCTTTATTCATTTTATAGTGGGCAAGTATTTTTTCTTCCTAGGGAGGAAAACTCTAGGGAAAACTATCACATTCAGCATTTAAACTATAGGGAAGAACAGCCATGTTTCGAAAGAGGTTATAGAATGAAGACAAATTTATTTCATTGTCTTATTGCGTTTGTATAAAAACTTGTTTTGAAAAATATTATTCACTTCCACTTGATTTTGTACTTTTCAGCATATTCTGTTCAATTATCTGTCTAAATACTTCCAATTTCGGATCGCTCAGGCTATTACTTAGACGCTGCAGTCCATAACAGCCTATTTTACGCACTTGATACATAAATAACTATTATTAATTGAATCGGACCATAATCACGAAACTCGGCCGCCATTTTTAAGCCACCATTTCGATTTTTTATTCTAGAATCGACCTAATTAGTTACTTTTTTGATCTTATAGTTCGATAATTGACTTCTATTTGGAACTTCCTGTTTTGTCACCTGATGGGATCCATCAGTATTTCTGGTGAAAGGAAACGTTCCTTATTTATATTCCATAATAATATGGATGGTGAGGTAGCAATCGCATTTTGCACTTTGAATCATATTTTATGACATATAATCTTCATAATCAAAATAGAATGTTTGGTGCTCTATGAAGAATGGCTGCATTCAGCATTTTTTCATCCGTGAACTGCCATATATCTTGCTTTCAATTACACTTTTAAACCCATGCCATCTCCGACTTTTACAACATGTGTAAATTGTGGAGTGAATGTGAAATAAACACGGTTGAACATTGTGGAGAAGAGGCATTGCTCGTGCGGATACATTCAACATTGATAAACCGTCTGGCTTATGAGTTACGAGTTTTTAATATCGGGGCTAGGAATAAACAAGCAGCGTCACTCGCTGTTTCCATGAAATACTCTGCAGGATTTATTCCAGAAGTATGCAAGATTTCTGCAGCTCCACACGTAAAATTGCAGAAAGCAAATATTTGATGATATTTAATATTATCGTTAACAGTACAGGCTTGAAGCTGTGGAAACTGGAAAATGAGAACTTCATCGTGTAAACTAGTTCCAAAAATATACGAGCAGCAAACAAAGGAAGCAATTAATAAACATCGTTACAATATAATTGCATGAGATCAACCGAAATATAATTATGAAATTGTACAGAAATAACTTAGAAGGATTGTTGAAATTGTCCACCACCTTGTTGGAGACATAATTTACATCTTCCAGATACGCATTTGCAAGATAACGAGATTCGTTGATCTATCATAAGTTTCCAAATTATTCTATGACCAAAAATCAAGTGAGCATCAGGGCATTAAATGGGTCCATTTATTCCACTGCCCATCAAAATTTGCATAATGATGAAAATAAGACCTGGTAGCGCTACTCTTTAACTGTTTAAGCAAATAAATCCTTGTTTTGAAACAATTGAATTTCAGCTGATAACGTGGGGTTCTCATGTACAACAATATATGGCGATACTGTCGAAAGATATTCGAAGAACTTTCTTTCAATCATGTTGGATACATATTATCATCAAACTCATTGAAAAATGGCTCCATGGAATTCTTAGACGTAATTCAGAATCGAATATTTCATACTTTTCTATTGACACCTGCAGTAACCTGTGAATTTAGTTGAAGTCACGGCTTCACTTAGCGAGTTTAGCCACGCAATGTCACGTTAAACACTTTTTATAGAAGTAGGCGAAATCATGAGATTTATGACCAGTCACAGGATAGGAAGTGACTTCACCAGTCTCTACCATCTCTATTTGCATTCATCCAATTAACAGTAAGTTCTGCATATTACCAGACAGCCATCAGGCTGGTCTAAAGGCTGATTGTGGATAACAACGAAAAAGCCGACCTTCTCGCAAAAAATGAAGTCAAATCTGGATTTATAGGACCTGGAGCCATTTCGGTGTTACAACGAGTGCTACCAAAACAATAATTTTCAACTGGGCGGAAATGAAATCACTCACTTGATAACGTTTATACAATAATAATGCAATAGAGATTATTATCGCATTCTGATTGGACTGCTCATCTAACAGACTTTTGTTTCTGCTGTGAGACGACGCAACTGTTGGTATTGTGTGATGTTCCAATTCTGAATTTCATATATAGTTGGTAGCACTGATATATTCTGTGGAGATATGTCAATTATGTCATGTCAGTTGTTAGTTGTAAGAGTTATAAGTAGTAGTAGAGTAATGGTCTGTCTTGGGTATCATCTTAAAGACCGAATTGATTGTTAATTTTTGATTAGTAATTAAACACGTTCATAAGTATAATTAAATATTTTATTCACAATAAAATATCAAGAATAAGAATAAAACAACAGGTTATGGGCCCAGAGGAACTCGAAGAAAACAAGAGGTTTGATAAATAGGAAATATCCGTAAAAACCCATAAAAACCATAACCAAAAGGGAACGTGCGTTGAACAAAATGGCGTCTACAAATACCAATGAAGAAATCGTGAAAATTGACAAGTTAGAAAATGCTGAAACATTTCAGACTTGGGACTTTCAAATTAAAATATTCTGTAGATCCTCAGAATTATATGAATATTTGAAAGGAGAAATAAAACTTGAAGATGTGACCACCGCAGAGAAAAAGGCAGATTGGAAAAGAAGAGATGCAAGAACACAGAAACTGATAATTACAACAATAGATAAGAAAGTGTTACCACATATCATGACATGTGATACAGCAGCAGCAATGTATAAAAAACTGTGTGATATATACCAGAAAGATACTGAACAACAAAAATGCACATTGTTACAGGAGTTTTTCAACTTCAGTTTTGGAAAAGAAGTTGATATGTCCTTACATATAAGCCAATTAGAAAATCTTGCCTTTAGGTTGAATGCATTGAAACAAAATATTGATGACAGCATGTTGATTTCTAAGATCTTAACTACTTTGCCAGAACATTATAAGCATTTTAGAAGTGCTTGGGATTCAACACCTGAAAAGGATAAAACTCTAACAAATCTGACATCTAGATTGATTGGAGAAGAAAGAATGATGAGAAGTAAAGAAAATGAAGGAGCAGTAGCATTCAGTGCATCAGAAAAAAGGTGTCAAAAACAAGGACATGAAAAGACTTTCACAGGAAGCAGAAAAGAATTGCAATGTTACACATGTGGTAAAAAGGGACATTTTTCTAAAAACTGTTACAAAAATCAAAGAAATACAGAGCAGATGTGTCGAATTTGTAAGAAAAATAACCACTCTGAAAAGAACTGTTTCTTTCGAAACAAACAGTCAAATAAAAATCAAGAAGAAAAAGTGGCTTTTTTAACAGAAAATACCAGAAAAATGAAAAGGAATGGATATCATGAATTTGTTGTAGATTCTGGAGCAACAGCTCACATGGTTAATGATATCAATCTGTTTCAAGATAATTTTGAAGTAATGGAAAGAAAAGTAGGAGTTGCTAAGAAAAATGCATCTATGAGAGTGCTTGGAAGAGGAAATGTAGAGACAGACAATTGTATTCTTGAAGATGTTTTATATGTTCCAGACTTGACAAGAAACTTATTATCAGTAAAAGCAATAACTGAAAAGAATGGTCAAGTCATGTTCAAGAATGATAATGTATATATTGAGAAGAATAACTCTGCAATCATTAAAGGTAAAAAGTCAGAAAGTGGGCTCTATCTTACAAATCTATTCCATAACAACAATGAAACCTCTTTAATGATAGAAACAAAAGAGGAGAAACTGAAGGATTGGCACAGAAAATTGGGACATTTGAGCATCAAAAATATGAAGAAGCTAACAGAAACTGAAATGGTAATTGGTTTAGATATCAACAAGAAGGATTGTGATGAATTAGAAAATATATGTGATATATGCCTCAAAGCAAAACAGACTAGATTACCATTCAATAGTGAAAGACGAAGAGCCACAAGGCCTTTAGAAATAATACATACTGACATAGTAGGCCCTATTGATCCAGCAACATTTGATGATAAGAAGTATATATTGACTGTATTGGATGATTTTACACACTATACAGTTGTTTACTTATTAAGACATAAAAATGAAACATATGAGTACTTGAAAGAATATGTGGAAGAAATGGAAACAAGTAAGAATTTAAGAGTATCCAAAATAAGATGCGATAATGGAGGGGAGTTTGTAAACAATGAAATGAAAGCTTGGTGCAAAAGAAAAGGAATTGTTATGGATGTTACAGTCCCATATTCACCACAATTAAATGGGAAAGCTGAACGTCTAAATAGAACCCTACTAGAGAAGGCTAGATCACTAATATTTGATTCAGGTCTTGGAAAGACATTTTGGGGTGAAGCTGTCAGGGTTGCAGCTTATTTGATGAATAGAAGTCCCTCAGAAACTGTCCCAAAAACTCCATTTGAAATGTGGACAAATGAAAAACCAGATTTGAGAGTACTGAAGATTTTTGGCAGTGAAGCATTTGCCAAAGTATTAGGACCCCTTAAGAAATTAGATGAAAGAAGTGAGAAATATATTTTCATTGGGTATGGAATGAATGGTTATCGACTATGGAATGAGCAGAAACAAAAAGTTTCTGTCTGCAGAGATGTTGTCTTCAGGAAACCAAAACCTAAAATTTCAGAAAATAAATTTGAAATACAAATAAATATGGATGAAGATGAGGAAATGCAACAAACAAAAGAGAATGAAGAAGAAAGAGCAGAGGAAGAAAGACCAGAAGAAAATGTGGAAGATAGAAGAGGACGAAGAATATGTTTACCCAAAAAGTATGATGATTATGAATTTGATTTCATAGCAGCACTATCTGAAGGTTGTCTACTATCAGAGTTGCCTACATCATATGAGGTAGCAAATGGAATTGATGTTTGGAGACAGGCGATCAAGGAAGAATTGGAAAATCTGGAGAAGAACAAAACCTGGGAATTAGTCCCAAAGCCAGATAATGAGAATATAATAGAATCAAAATGGGTATTTACAAGAAAACATCAAAATGGAAAAGAAAAATGTAAAGCACGACTTGTAGCAAAAGGATTTCAACAGAAGAAGATGCCAGAAGAGGAAATATACACTCCTGTTGCAAGAATGATTACCTTGAGAATACTTCTGAGTTTAGCAGCAGAATGGGATCTGCAAATACATCAAATGGATGTGAAAGGGGCATTTTTGAATGGGGAATTGAAAAAACCTGTATTCATGTATCCACCACAAGGTATTGATAATTTAAAAAATGATAACATGGTATGTAAATTGAAAAAATCACTCTATGGTTTAAATCAGAGTCCTAAATGTTGGTATGATCATTTCAATCGTTTCATGTCAAATATAAATTATCATAGGTCAAATGTAGATCCATGTTTATTCAAAAAGGATAATACTTATCTGTTAATATGGGTGGATGATCTCTTAATAATATCAGATAATGTCTCAGAAATTAATTTTGTTAAAAATCAACTTTGCATTGAATTTGAAATGAAAGACTTGACTAGTGATAACATTATATTTCTTGGTCTAGAAATTGTAAGAGTAGAAAATAGAATATACATTTCTCAAAGAAATTTGATTGAAAAAGTATTAGATTTGTTCAATATGACTGATTGTAAACCTTCTAAGATACCAATAGAACCCAAGTTGAACTTGCTAGCATCAGATAATACACTTGTTTGTGAAAATTTACCATACAAAGAACTACTTGGGAGTCTTATGTATCTAATGTTGGGATCCAGACCGGATTTATGTTTTTGTGTGTCATATTTCAGTCAATTTCAAAATTGTTTCAGTAGAACACACTGGACACACTTGAAAAATGTGTTGAAATATTTGAATTCTACTAAAAACTATGTATTGAGATTTCAGAAATCTGGAAAACTTGAGATAAATATCAGTGCATATGCAGATGCAGATTTTGCATTCAACATCAATGATAGAAAAAGTATTAGTGGATTTGTGTTGAGCCTGAATGATAATTTGATATACTGGAAATCGAAAAAACAAGCAACTGTTGCATTGTCAAGCTGCGAAGCTGAATATGTATCGCTATCAAATTGTGTAACAGAATGTATTTTTATTAAGCAATTATTGGAAAATTTGTTGAATCTTGAGTTGAAGCCTATTGTAATATATGAAGATAATCAGTCATGTATCAAAGTGGCAAATACATTGGAAACTAAACGTTCAAAACATATAGACATTAAACATCATTTTGTGAGAGACTGTATTGAAAATGAAATTGTCACTTTGAAATATGTACCGACCGAATATCAGTGTGCCGATATAATGACCAAATCCCTACCATTTGTGAAATTTGAATATTTCAGGGAAAAACTTGGGATTATAAAATTGCAGAATTGAGGGGTAGTGTTGGTATTGTGTGATGTTCCAATTCTGAATTTCATATATAGTTGGTAGCACTGATATATTCTGTGGAGATATGTCAATTATGTCATGTCAGTTGTTAGTTGTAAGAGTTATAAGTAGTAGTAGAGTAATGGTCTGTCTTGGGTATCATCTTAAAGACCGAATTGATTGTTAATTTTTGATTAGTAATTAAACACGTTCATAAGTATAATTAAATATTTTATTCACAATAAAATATCAAGAATAAGAATAAAACAACAAACAACTATAACATAATATCATCTTTCTCCTTCTTGAATAGACAAAGGTTCAACAAATGTGGCTACACAAGTTTGGAGCTGAATGATTCTCAAGAAATATGAGCTTCTTCAATCATGACCTTCTAAAGGAGAAATGGATTGTATTTTGAAATGTAAACTCTGGGGTTGAGCCCCAATAGTCCCAATAGGAATTGCAATAGGTATAGGGCGGATATCACCTACTCACAATAACCTATAGTCTATACAATTATTTTTTCTATTTTGGTTCTATAATGAAGTAATTATGGAACTCGAATGCGTATCAAAATAGCCTCTGTTTCGATATGCATTTTTTATTATTATTATATCAAATGAAAGTCAGAAGAGTTAGGCCCAGCTTACTTCTGAGCGATTTAGGATTTGGTGATACTAGCAGTGAAAAACTCAGTTTTTATTGGTAAATTTCAATTCAGAGTGATTTGATTCAAGTTGACCAATAAAAAAATAATAATATTGCATTTTCCACCGCTGCTATCGCAAAAATCAAAATCGCTCAACAGTAAACTGATGATAGGTTTCACGCTTGTGCGTCAGATTTTAAATATTTCAATGTTACCAATCTAAGATGTTTCTGTTATTTTTCGATATTAAATTTTTTTTTCAATAAAACATTTCAAAAAAATGCAAAATATAAAAAACTGTATAACAGTAGAAATAATGCTCAGGTATCATTACATATTCTTTTGCTATAAGAAACACTATGCCAAATATTTTCAGCCTACTGCACCAGTAGCAAGTAATTTCAGGTATTATTATGAATATAATTGCTGTAAGAAACATTGTAGTTGACAATGAGAATAATAAACTTTGTCACATCTATACAGGGTTTTAACTTCATCAGTGATTAGAGAATGAAATTATGGTGACTTCTGTGAAATTTTGAAATCTGACCTTCGAATATTTGCCTCAGGTATCCGAATGTCTATACGATTCCAAGAGCAAGACATATTATATTGTTTCTACTAATAGTCAATGAATGAACAGGGCTAACAAACCAATAACAGTTCTAAACTATACCCTATTATTTGAATGCAGAAAAACAACAACACCAAACATCAGGACACTAACTGATCCACTAACTAAACAGTCTCAACTCAACTGAAGACAGGGGTCGATGTGTCGTTAGAATTCGCACAAAAGTAGATCACGCCATTCGAAGGAGCCAATCAGCACGCTTCTTTCTTGTTGCCATGTGTATTTTAGCAAATTTTATTTGCACCACCACAAAGTTACCCAGGCGCTCTTAGCAAATTGAATTTGCAACATTCGAGTCCTGAGATTTTTGCGGTTGCTCACCAAAGCTCAATACATTGATTGACGTTGTATAGGTTTGATACTATAATTAAATTATTATTATTATTATAGGACATATGGATATATACCCAGCAAAAACAATAGTTCACCCGAATCTAAAGTTCGAGTGGGTAGTCTTTTCAAATAAAACTGTCCAATGTTAAAGCACAAAATATGCTATCGCAGGTATCGTAGGTGAGGGATTCGAGCCAACAAATTATTATAGCTGGATGTTATTAGAATTCCAGTCTCTACAACAGATTGATTATAGCATTTTCAATTATCATCTGTGACAAATGCATATTCGTGATGATGACATAAAGGTTTCATCTACACCTAGAAATGTTGTTGTAAGAGCAAATATCTCGTCAGCAATTCTGTTTTTGTTATGAGTAGCAAGTGCTTTTTTTTCCGTGTAATTTGTCGCCTCTCAGTGCACCACTGGAAGGATAATAATCACGCATTTTGAATACAGGATAAAAATCAATGACAGGAATTGAACAAATCGACAAATATTGTTAGATTTATTCGCATCTGATAGGACAACCAAATTGGGCAAACTTCTTTACATTTCTGGCAGTTGGAGAAAACGCTGACATGGAATGAAACGAGAAGGAATATTGATGGTGTATAATGCCCAGGGAAATACATATTCTCTAAGGCATACATCTCGAGATATAATATGTTTATCGGAGTGTCAAAAAGTGGAAAATTTGAAGGCTGAGTTAAAAGGGAGATTCATAATAATACGTGAAATATATTAATATACAAGGTGTTTTCAAATAACCGGTTTCTGGAAGGGTTTCAATCATGATGTACTGTCGAGTGAAGGAAAAAGTAAATCACAATGGGATTTATGATCTTACAAGTTCAGTGAACTCATTTTATTGATATTTGAAGCTATCACCTCTGAACCAGATATTTCCAGGTCCTCGAGAGGTGCAAACAAAGTTCAGAGAGAGAAATTGAAATTATGATAAAGGACGACTGAATCGAAAAGAATCCAGAAAGTTGTAATTGAATAATGTTTGAGATCAGGAAAAAGTCTGAATTCAAAGAGGAGGGCTCAAATTCGAATTAAAACCATTCAATTCATGGAGAATATTTTGATTCCATACAAAATAGTTCATGATCAATAAAAAAAGGCTTATGAAAATAAAAAATAAAATACCAAATATTTCAAAGGTTCCTGACTAACCAAGTGATATGAAAACGACTTCCCATCAACTGAATGTTCAGAATAGGTGAAATTTCAATTTCCTTTCGAAAAAATGAAGGTTGTATGTTTAGACTACATAGTGCTACTGCTATTGCGAACAAAGTCAACAATTGTTACACTGGATAATTTTGTATGTGCATCTTCAAACATGTTCACTTGATAGTTGTTATGCACAACCTTCACCTTTCACATCTATTTCTTTGGCTATCAGAAAAAACAAATCACATCAGATCTGAACAAAGCTACGCGTTCCAGTGAGACAATAAAGTACCCTCAAGTCGCCTGTTAATTTTAACGGAAGTCTAAAGGACATTAAATTTGTCAGATCACTCGCTCCTGCAGACTTAAAAAAAACTTCAAATGAAACGAGACCAAAAAGACGATGCGAATATTATTTCGCATCATCTCGTTTAATTATTATTTTGTACTCTCTCGTGTAATGTACTTTCGCGACTATTGTTTACATCTGTGTTCGAGAACTGGGAATAAATAATCCAATCCATTTCGTTGGAGTGATTCATTGAATCAAAAGAGGAAACCCATCGGAAAATTTCTCGAAAGATAAAAGATTCTGTCGCGAAATTATTTCAATAAGATTTCGAGCATATTGAATTACCTCATCTCATCATCTAAGCGAGAGCCAAGCAGTGCGACGAAGTGATTTATCATCAAAAGAAATGGTGCGGCTTGGAATGAATTTTATTCCTGCATTCGCAACATGAAACATGAAGACTTCAAGATCGTCGAAATGAAAACAAAAGAAAAGGTCAAAGATCGATGTTCTCAGCTTCAATCTCCAGGGATGGCATTGAACTAGTTTCGGCCATGAAATAATTCCTTCCGATTGAAGATTCTCAATTACCATCTCTGAATGTCCTTCGAACTAAAACCTTAAATGTCGCCATATCTTCACGTATTTCAATTAGCATCAAGTTGGATTTTTGGTCAAGTTGGCATCCAGTGATTCGTACTTTGTGTCTTTGGGCCCTATTGGCGGTGGGCAAAGTTCAATGCTTTCTGGTTTTGAGGTTGAAATTAGTGACATTACAGTCATTACACTCATGACATTTCTTCTCTTGCATGCGGAGTAAATACTAAATATACTACAAAACACATCTGAAAAAATATTAAAATTGCGTATGTACCCTCTAAGAATCAGTCGTCTCTTGAGTCGTCAGTATCACAAGTCAGACATGAATTTTCAGTTATCCAGAATGGACCAAGAAAATTACCAGAAATTGAAATATCCTGCCACATGAGTAAGTTGAGTACTGTAGTATCACCAAAAGAAGATGAACATCACTCCATTATAAAAGATACTGAATGATTCTGAGTTATATCAGAATGCTGCATCAAAAATTCGTTCCATTCAAAATAAATCACTATTTATGATTTTGTCCTTTGCTTGAATTTACTACCGCGCCTATTCCTAATAATAAGTGTCCTCAGCGACTGCTAATGAATCATTAATAATTATGGTCGTTTCTGAATTCATGATTCTAAACCACCCTGTATTCGTTTCAATTTGTTTTAACCAATATTAACTAGTTTTGACTGAAACATTTCCTACTAAAGTTTAAAAATCGAGATGAATGATAGGTTAGCTCTTCCATGTGAATCTTAAAATGCAATATAATACATGGTAATTCGAAACCCTGTATAGCCAAAAATAATTTGGAATTGTGCGTAGGAAGATCCTACATCTTGACAACCAGAAAAAAATCCGTGATAATCCATGGTTTTATCACAGATAAGCTGAAACTACTGAATTACTGAAGTGCAATGTTAGCAGTATAGAAATAGCAAAAATGGTGATATTCTTATCAAATGGAAAAGTTTGATTGAAGTCAATAATAGTAGTCATACAAAGAAAGCACGAGATCTAGCTTCCGATTTTCGCTACCCAGGGGGCGCGTGAGCATGGCTTTGGGAGGAGTGACCTTGAGCTGAAGTCGATCGTCGCGCCACCACCGTCACGCCCCCTGGTGACGAAAAATCTAAAGCTAGATCTCGTGCTGTCCTTGTATTACTACTAATAATATCACTCAATATAAGTACTTACAGTTTTTTTGTCGTCCTTTGGAAAACATGTGATTTGATTTTCTACGATTCGCTCGAATATGATTTGCAATCTTTATTTACAGTAATAATTGTGAATAAACATCATTGTACCTGATTCACATTCCAGATAATGAAATATGATCACAGGTTGTTTAATCTGTGCTGTGATAATCCTCAAAACCTTTTTTACTTTTCATTTTGAATCATACTTTAAGAAATTAAGTATGTTATACATTGTTAGAACATAAACCCATTAGAAATACTGGATCGTGAAATCGTGAATCGTGTGAAACAAGAACATTCGTAACATAATCAACAAAATGATGACAAGGATGTAAACAAATCTCGTCAATATTTTAGCGCCTGCGCATATGGATGTACCTTTAAATTTTGCGCTTTCGCCATATCTCCAATTTTATTCGCTCTGTCTGACCTGTCTCATCTGTGAGGTTTCCTAATCTGTGGTTTTATAAAAAAACTCTTTATCGTATGAGCTGCCCCACCCTGTATTAAGCACTCAGCACATACCATCAGTTCAACCCTCGACAGGTATGGGACTGTCCAATGATATCAATTAACTAGGTAAGTATATCCAATCTGAAAAGACAAAAAATTCATTCCTGGATGGAAAGAACAACTTTTGAGTTTGATGATTCAGCATACCTATCATCCTCAGCATATAAAATATTCAGCTCAAGATTACAGCACTCATGATATTCGAAATCAGATTACCTTTCGCTTCCGTTTAAGTATATTCAGCAGGCGGTATATGCACATAGATATCTGGAATGTGTTAACAGAAATGTTCATCTCAGCTCATCTGAAACATCTGCTCCCGTATTCTCATGAAAGTGTTCTCGATATCGCAGAATGTAGTGGCGAAAAATTACTTCACTACGAATTCCACGATTTTTCGGTCAGGAACAGGAAAAACGGCATGGAAGTGGCAACAATTTGCATAAGCGAGTTTTATGGTAGATTTTATTACAATGCTAGGGATTAAATTGGGGTTCGGACATTTTCATAAAGAAATGAAAAAAGTCATGAAATCCTGATGAAGGGATTATTATGCAAGTAAGGAGCTGATCAAACACAAGTATATTATGTTCAAATATTTCTTAAGTTTTTTATCAAAGATGATAATAACGTGATAATTGTGTTGGGAATAAAAATAATAATAATTACCTATAATAAGTATTAGTTTTATCTTTGCAATAGAAAAAAGAAATAATCGGAGCATATTTCTATTCTTTATCTCAGGACCTATCTTTATCATCTGAAATGTAAAATACAATGTAAAAAACATGGTTGGAGTGGCAATATTGACTACGATTCAAAAACTGGAGAAAATATATCTACAGGGTGCCAGTTTGAAGCCTGAAAGTTGGAATGATTTCAGGTAAAACCGGAAGTAACTCCATATATATGTATCTTACTCAGATTTGAGGTTCTCGCCGAATAAGTAGGAAATACTTGAAAAAAATGCAAATACAAATCCACCGAAATTCCATTGGAAAAAGTATACAGGAACACCTGGTATATCCTATCAATATTCACCTATATAAAATTTGATATGATTATCAGGTGAATAACATTCTGATATCTGAAATACAATTGGGCCGACCATTCGAATAGCTACCTGATAAACTATTGCCAATTAGATCATTTCAAAAAAACATATATCAATTTTAATAAGAAATAATCTTCACCAATCCGGTGAACCTACGTATCAAACAAAAATATGAAAGAATATCTGAATAAAGTGATGCTCAGCATCATCCTTATACCTATAAATATATTTCTCAAACTCATTACCATCACATTTTCGAGAGTTTGTAGCTCAAAAACTTATACATGATATAATCAAATACTATTGCATATATGCATGAATGATCATGAGGTCGATACCTGAAATATTCATGACAATGAGGCGTTGCTGCTTCCACCATAAATGAATCAGCAGCTAAAATGTTTCCAATACAAACCCTGTTATAGTTTCAGCTATAATTCTTATATGCATGTGGATTTGATAATCTATTCTATAGTGGAGTTCAATGCAACCACAACTCACGCTTGTATCTTCTCCAAGAAGACAAACCTCACAGTGATGTTAGGCATGACTATTCGTATTCATGCTTAGTATTACCAACAACAATGCCCTATGATTGGGTGATCATGTTAGGCCTATTGCAAAAACTGCTTCACAGAAACTGATGAGCTTTCTATTTCTTTTCAAGTGTTCACACCCCAACAACTTCTCATGATCCACAAAGCATATATTTGATTTGTCATGGGGTATTGTTTAAATATTTGGATTTCAGTACCCTTGGTTATCCTCACTTATAAACTCATTGACCATTCTAAAATATTACAGAAAAGTGAGACAGGTCATGCCCAGCATCGTCTCGTCATATAGTGAAAAGCAATCATCCATCAACCTCTATTGTCGTATAATCTATGCATGAAATGTTCTTAATACAATTCTTCCATCAGGTATCACAAGAACCCCTCACTAATAATTTTTTATTTCTGACAGTGACATTATAAGCTTATATCGTCATAGTTACGATATCTATAATGAGGGTCATAACTCCCTTGGGATATTAAGGTTCAAAAACTCCCTCTTACCTTTTACAGGTGAAAATGATACAAGAAATGCTTATAAACGTTTATATGTAATGAAATCTAAGATATATTTTCCTTATTCACGTCATTACAAATAAGAAATGTACAATTTTCAAATGTTCCCTGAAAATTACTTCCGCCGCTGGAAACAATTTCTTCTTTTTTATGGGTGGTGCTGTTGCTGTTCACTACAGTCGAGGTGCCTGCCTCTTCTGATGGCAAAGTAGACAGCATACGCGCCGTTTTATTTCTCAATTCAATACTGTCCTCCAGATACCCCTCTGCCACCGTGGAACTTCTCCAACCTCCGTGTCTTTTTAAGTTTGTCATAGTTGCTCCTGCATTGGCTAGGGCAGTAGCAGAAGTGCGACGAAGGCAATGTCCCGTATAGGTTAGTGGGTTTGGCAATCCTAAATACATTGCGATATTGCTGGGAATTTTGCCAAACATATTCTTTCCAATTGGCTGAGTTGTACATTTATTTTGTCGGAAGCTCAAAAAAATCGTTTTGTACCTTCATTACGCAAGGACATATAAAGTCTCAATAAAGGCAAAGCAGAGAACTCTTTTTCATCCACAACTGTAAATTTCTTCGATACACCAGTTTTGCTTTCCGGTACGTTCACTACCATAACAGTATCCCGGTCCTCTATATCTGCTATACTCATATTTAAGAGTTCCTGAGTTCTGCATCCTCCAAAATAACCCATAATTAGAACAACCTATAACAAATAAAACGAAATAAACAAACGAAAAAGAAAATTATGAGAAAAAAATTACCTTATGCAATGAATGAATTTCATTAGGGGCGTCCTTTAGAAATTTGATGACATCTTTAGGAGATAAGACAGCAGACTTTTTCGGCTTATACCCCTTACTTTTCCGTTTCAAAAAAGCCTCTAGTTCGTTGAACTTGGTGATATCTCTTTTCTCATATATGGTCACCATCGATTTGAGCATTGACCATTTAGTCCATAACGAATTTGTGCTAAACGTTTCTGACTGCAATTTAAATACAATTATTACCAAATCTACCAGAAAATACTGAAAATACTTTACCAGTTCTTGAAAATATACCAGAAAGACAGTTTCGTTGGCATCTTTTGACATAAAATTTCTCTTTGTCAGCCACTTCAGATATAAGTTGTATTCTTTTTGATATAGGGCTTCACTTTTCGATGGAAGTAATGATTGTCTTGCTTTTTCCGCTTTTTTTATAATATCCTCCATTATATCAGAAAAAGCTCGTCGATTTGTGGTAAAAAATAAACACTTTTTTAACGGAAAAACATTGATTGATAAAGAAAGTTTGCTTATAAACATGTAACATAGCGACAACCTAGCAACAACCAACAATGCTACCATCAACGCTACCTAATTCAAATATACCAGAAAGGTTATGAATTTAAACATTTATTGCGTTCTAAATATGGACATATTGTTGTGAAAATCGGTCAAAAATAAAATTATCTATGTACCACGGGAACTATAGAGCCTTAATAACCTCTGGCAATTGCTGTCCCTCGGGCCAGAGGCCCTCGGGACGCAAACTTTGCCATCGGTAATTAAGGCCCTCATAATTCCCTTAATACATAAATAACTTTTATATCATATTTATTTCTCCTTCCTTTATTTTTGATGTATGCTGCCACTCATTTACATTCCAATCTCCTTGTTCATGTGAATGAAAACAATAGGTACTAAAAATAAATTCACCTAGGTACTTACTTTCTCACTCACTAATAACATTCTGTTCTAGTCTAGTATATCCGGTTTTTCAGATCTTGGAAGTTCTGAAGTCGACAAAAAATTATTATTTATCATTTTTATTTCCACCAACACGATTTACTCAAACTCATTCCTATTGAATTACATGGAAAAGGAGGATATGACGCGCGGCAGATAAGGTTCATCTCTTCACTTCTAATTCGGGAACATCTGCCAGTGAGATGTTCGATAAACAAATTGAAGAGGGCATAGAGATCTCAAGTGGCAATCCGCCATGCAAATGAGAGTATTAAAATTTTCAACCTCGGCGTAACTTTGACTCTTCGCCTATCAAAACAAGAAAATCGCATTATAAGACGTTCCCTGGCGATGAAACGATGCTGCAAGAGATCGTAGCGAGTAGTATCAAGGCGGAACCATTCTGCCGAATTTGGAATAGCTCTTTACTATATTACCCTGTTTGACGTCGAAGGATTCGAGTTTTATGAGATTTTGATTGGTTAATTTTTTCATAATGGGATTGGACTCGCAATCATTTCTGGAAATGAACCTGAGTTATATCAAATATTCATCTAGAAAATTCAGACAACTTCATTTGAAAGATCAATAAAGCAACCAGAAAATTTTTAATCGTCCATTGTTTATCACTAACAAGATGAGATTTGTACAAGAATAATTCAGAGGTCAGTAAGATCGATTAGAACAGTTCGTCCAGTATACTGTAACAAACTGGTAGAAAGATAATCAAGAGTCAATGAACATTTTGAACTTATTGAATAATATAGATAGAAATTCACCCAGATATGATATAACACTTAACCTCTTGAGTGGCTTGAACGGATAAATCCGCGCATCAAAGAATTCCACATAATGGCTATGGCGGATATATTCGCCATGACAAAATTGTAAGAGCTCTCTCTGGATAAGCCGAATACGTCCGCATGCGACAAATTACATTGTTATAAAGACTTCGAATAACGTGTTGTCGCGATAGCCAATCGAAATCTTTTTATTTTTAGCCTGTATTGGGAGGCGAATTGGCGTAAAGCGAGCAGCATCAGTGTTCAGAGACGCGTTTGAATTGAATGAATATTCGTAAAAAATAACCATAAATAATGTCTGAATCGGATAGTGAAATTAGTGACTATGAGGACAAACTCACAAGTTCTGACGAGTCAGAAGGGAGCTCCGAGTATAGCGAGGAGAGTATGGATGAATCGGAACCAGAATCAGATGAGCATGAGGTGACTTTTGATATGCCTTGGACGGAAAACGGTATTCCTCGTCCTGCATTTCCATTCACAGAAAACTCTGGATCACAGATGAATTCTGATGATATAATGCAAATATTTGAGCATTTTTTTGATGATCGTATTATTGACCATATTGTTGAAGAAACCAATAGGTTTGCCATTCAATTCATCATAAATAATAATGATAAAATCAAGCCCAATTCCAGAGTGAGGAGATGGAAACAGACTGATAAGGACGAAATAAGAACTCTCATAGGAATAATGATATTACAGGGCTTGTGTCCCAAACAAACCCAAAATGTATTTTTCTCGGCGACACCATTTTTTCCTAGGATTATGACTGAGAAAAGATTTCATCTTCTTCTGAAGTTCTTACATTTTGTTGATAACTCAACTCTGCACGAAAATACAAGCCAGAGAAAACTGGAAAAAGTTTCGCCAATTTTGAACCACCTAAAACAAAAATTCATGACATCTTACATTCCGGACCGGGATGTTGCCATTGATGAATCTCTCATAGGATGAAAGGGTAGGCTAGGCTGGAAGCAGTATATACCATCAAAACGTAAACGATTCGGCATGAAATTATATGCTTTATGTGAAAGTTGTTCAGGTTATATGTTCAACTTTATTATCTATACTGGAGTGGATACAGAATATTTGGAGGCTTATGCAGGGGAACCAATTACTTCAAGAATAGTTTTTTCACTTGTTCACCCATTACTAGGCAAGGGATATCGACTCTTCTTAGACAATTTCTACACAAGCGTCGACTTAGTTGATAATCTCGTGAAAAATAGAACTGACTGCATAGGCACCATGAGAATAAATAGGAAAAAAGTTCCATCGGATATGAAGAAAAAACTTTCCAAGGGGGAAACAATTGCAAGATACAGAAAAAAAATCATGGTACAGAAATGGAAAGATAAGAAGGATGTTTTGATGATTACCACTATTCATGACGAAACTATGGAAAAAATTCAAACTAAAAACGAAGAAGTTGAAAAGCCTTCGTGCGTAGTGGAATATAACAAAAAAATGGGTGGTGTAGATCTCACTGACAATTATCTTCACTTCTACAACACTTCAAGAAATAGAGTAAAAAAATATTATATCAAAATTTTTTGGCATTTCTTGAGTGTAACGACACTAAATTCATATTAAATATATAAAAAAAATGGTGGAAAGCTGAAAAGGATAAACTTTCTACTTGAACTCAGTGAGAGAATGATAAAAAAATATTGTATACCAAATCAAACAGCTCAACGAAGATCAAAGACCCCTATGCCATGCAGATACATTGAGCGACATTTTCCATCAATCATTCCTCCCACTACAAAGGCTAAACCAACAAAAAGGTGGGTTACTGATCTCATAGTATATCTAATGCATAAGTTCAATGGTTTAGATAGTCTATAAACTGTATATTTTCAGGTGTGCTGTATGTGCCGCCAAAAAAATCAGAAAAGAGTCAAGGTACTGGTGTAAAGAATGTTATACAGGGTTATGTCCGGCTCCATGTTTCGAGATCTACCATACTTCCGGATGACTATTGCCTGTAACTACCGAATGAAAAATTGTATGTAACACAAATTATCTATCTCATACTATTTTATTCTATAATTTTTTTTTCAGATGGGGTAGTGGGGAGAAAATTATTTTTGGTTTCCTGGAGAATTCTTCTTGTTTTTGAATATTTGAATATGTTTCTATAATGATTCGATTATTATATACTAACCTCCTTCAATTGTGTATCATTTCGTACAAATATATTACATAAATCATGTATCAGTGAGAATTTCGAATGGCTATGACGAATAAATACGTCATAATTCTGAACAATGGCTTAGACGTATATATCCGCATGCGACAAAAACTGCGGCCATCTCCGATGCAGTTCACGTTTCTGTTGTCGGCCACTTAAGAGGTTAAAGTTGATTTGCTATAATAACATCCTCAATTCTGTACATACTCTTGATATTGATGAGTATTAACATAATTTACGAGTTTGTGATATTTTGAATCTTTCAGAAATGTTCTAAAGTAATTCCTCTTCCAAAGATAACAATATCATTTCTTTCAATGAACAAAACACATTTTGACTGTCAAAAATGAGGTGAATCATCTCATGTTCTGATTTAATATTTTCTTCTTACCTTTGTCCTTGATTCCTATTTCTATTTCCATCACATTTTTATCAATAATAATTTTTGACAGCCTGATGCTTTTTATGATTAGTTTGATTTTTCGCTCCATACATAGTGTTGTATTATAGTCTCTAAGTCAATGTCATAACTCATAATATCGACGTGTCAGTGTTATGTGTCATTTGTCATTAGTGTCAATTTTCATTGGAAAAACCATAGATCTTAATTTTTAGGTCAAGAGGGGTCTGCAAGAAATTAGGTACTATGGTCACGTGGGACAACACATTTGTATGGTCAACAACTAAAACGACCAATCAATGGCTTAGTACTTTCAACCCCCCCGGACCTACAAAACAAGTAACCTGGATACCGGATCTAGCGTAAGCAATAAGATCTATGGGAAAAACCATGGAAAAACCTTCCTTTCTTAATTGTTAATTCCTCTGATATAATGAACCGCATTCGAAAATCGATAAATCAGGGCCGAAAAAATCCGAGATAGTCTCATAATCGAGACGATATCTGCATCTAGCAGTTGAGTTGTATATTGGGCGAAAGTTATAAGTCAGTCACTATATATCGTCCTGTACAGGGTGGACCAAATTCGAGGCGTAACCACGGCGTAACATGGGGAACTCGTAAACCGTAAGAGTTACAGGGTCGATTAAATTGTGGCAATGTTCCGAAATTTTGTGCTCAATGAAATGCTGTCGAGAAAATCGAAAATTTCCCACTACTTCCGGAGATATCCGAAAAAAAACTGGAATTTCGTGAATTCGTTTTGATTTTTTCCTGGTGTTATTTGAAGAAGATTTTTAAAATTAATGGCAGTTCATCATTGCCACATTTTCTTTACTACAAGATGACATTGTCATATCTGCAGTCCGACGTTTCGTCTTCGGCCAACCACCATCAACTTAATTTCTTCATCATCATAGCAACAATTTTGGAAATTCTCGAAAGATGTGCCATTCATCAACAAGTATACCTTTTTCGGATGCTTGCGTATAGAAATATGAACTGATTTAACATTTACAAAAATTTACTTCAATGCAAACTAGAATATTTTAAGCGCTCTCAATAACGAGTGCAACGAAAACAAACCTATAACATGAGCAATGGGTGAAAGAGAGATGACTAGATGCATTTATTTCAATGGGAAATTTTTCTCATATATACAAATTTTTTCGATAATTGTGATATGACAACCAAATCCAAAATAAAAAATCCAGGTCCGTATTTGAAAAAATAAAGTTGATGGTGGTGGGTCGAAGACGAAACGTTGGACTGCAAATGTGACAACGTCGTGTCGTAGGAAAAAAAGTGGCAATGATGAACTGCCATTCATTTTGAAAATTTTCACCAGAAAGAAATCAAAACGATTTCACAAAATTTCAGTTTTTTTCGGATATCTCCGGAAGTAGTGGAAAATATTCGATTTTCTCGACAGCATTGCACAAAATTACAAAACTTAGCCAAAATTTAACCGACCCTGTATCTCTTACGGTTTACGAGATCACCATGTTACGCCTCGAATTTGGCCCACCCTGTACAGTTTATTATCGAAATGTTTTTTTACATTTTGAGGCTCGATTTTGTGTTTAGACATACTTTCACACCTTGCAGTTCTTGTCTTGTGAGTCTTGGAGATATGGTTGGTAGATTTTAATCGAATTGCAACCAATTTTTTTATTATCGTTATGTTGAAACCTTATAATTATTCTGCGAATTTGCATCAAATTTATTTTTTCAGTTTTTTCAGTTACCATCATCAAAATGATTCTAGTCGAAATTACCCGTTGAAATCATCACTTTGATTTGTTTCCCAAAACATGTTCCCTTAATCTATATTATATTTCATCAAACGTTGTGGAGAAGACTGAGCTCTCTTCCAGCTTTGCAATCACTTTTATGCTTTTATGGAAAAAGTTCAAATTACGCCAAAAATCATCAAAATCATTAGGTTATTGGCTCACAAATAACACCATCTGAGTGAACAGCAAAATGTTCGATGCCACATAGAGTTCATTGGGTAATTGGAGCAACGAAATGTCGCTGCCATAACAAGCAGCCGCACATCACTCTGATTTCATTACAGAAATTACCTTGGTTGGAATCACCTTGCAGCAGCGTGCCTCATGGTGTGAATAAATTTAATATACAATGTGCGTTGCGCTGACACAATCTGGCTCATAATGACCGCTTTAGATGAATGTTTGCATTTGATATTTGGCCTCGACGTATTACGCAAATTTGTTGAATTTTCCCAGCCAAACATGAACTACAAAAAGCTGCATGGCGCAAAATTCATTGTCATAAAAATATGAGACATATATACTGAAATGAGAAGACATAACATAACCAAGAATCGCATTCATATATTTAATTGTGTCGAAACAGATAGTATTATTTTCTTCCACATTTCCCCAAATCCAAATTATCGGGGAAAAATATTGTTGAAGGGGAAATGTGCTAAAGTAGCAATCCGATGAAATCAGTTAATTTGTGGTCATCTGATTGAATTCAACCAATCGAATCAACATTATGTTACACCAATCAAAAGCCTATATTTTTTATCGTTACCATAGCAACTAGAACGATTTCCGAGAATGTTTCTCTTTTCCTTTGGGAAAGGAGCATGGTATTAGGCCTGGTTCATGCTCATACGAATTTCGCAAAATTTATGCGGATAAAATGACCGCTGAAAAGAAATATCGCAATAAAATTGATATCCCTACTCTACAACAATATTGATTTATGCATTCAGTGGTATCATGATTATTATATTATCATGATTATATAAAAAGTACGGATTTGGTTGCTAGTGGACCGGTAGCGGCTGACTATGAAAACTGTCAAGTGTTCTACGATTATTGAAGATCTACATTTTTTCATGTTCTGGCTCTCACGAGAAGGGATATCCTGTAATGTTCAGAGAACATCGTGAGAACCAAGGGAAAGAAGGTAGGAGTTAGTGTCCTCCTTAAATTTCTGGAGATGGTATGCCTCGGGAAACAGCTCCCTAGGCAATGACTTCCAAAGTCTCGTTGCTCGTTGTAGAACGAGTCTTTGAAAAGGGACGTTCTGCAGGTCTCTAAAGTGACCACTAAGTGGTGTGAAGACTGAACTTGACGGGTTAATCTCGAAGAGACTGCTAATGGAGGAACGAATGTTGATATTTCAGAAGAGCATCGCCCATGAAAATATCTATAAAATAGAGATAAATCGCCAACTTTTCTATGGTTTTCTATGGTATGTAAGCGAGGCCGAACTGCCCTTTTTTGGACTGAATTCAATAGTTTCATGATATGTTTAGGTGCCGCAATCCAAATCCAGGACAGGTCGGATCTGTTTATATGGAGAGCGTTTATATGGACTTTTGCAATGTTAGAAAGCATGAATCAGCAAAAAAAATTTTATCCGAATAACCCGGAACATTGATAAATGCTTAAAAGTTTTATAACTTTCAAAGAGTTTGTATAGAGGAATATTCAATGATGATTAATTTACCAATGATGTGAAAACAATGCTTATTTTCAAACGAAAATTCATATAAAAATTAATTTCAGCTTTGAATTCAGTGGATTGAGGATATGATGGATCAGCTGAAATTAAATAATACCAGTAATCTTGATGGAGGAGTGAAACTGTGAAGATAAACCTAGACCAACAGATGACACCTTATTGTGTTAGTCAGATTATCAGTAGTAATACTATAAAGTACTTATATTCGGGTTACACATCGATAACTTAATTCAATAACATAATTTCATACAGAGTGTCAGTTATTTTGTTAAACTGACATGATTTGTGGTTGTACAGGAAGTTTTTAGCCTACGGCTTATGTCGCAAATTTCAATATCATGAGAAATGGCCATCATTACACTCGTTGAATAATATACTGATACCTATGTGTCGAATCCTTGTATATTTCATAGTTTGATGAAAAAACAACTTTGTCAATTTATCGATGATTAGAAAGTAAGTATAAGAGGCATTATTTACTTCTATAACAACCCATTTCTAACACAACAAGAGGTAACAGAGTATCAAACTCACGAAGTATATTATTACTGAACTTGCTCTAGCACTTGTCAAATCCACGTGATGCATTCCTGAATTTCTAACGGAACAACTTTTCTGCTTGTCTCCATCGAATTGTTTTCGGATCACTGGAGTTGCTTGATTTCGTCGAGGAGTCTCCAAGTGAACATTAATAAACGACGAACGTGAAGCTTAAATATTGTTTCTGAACAATAATTTGTCCTTTTTGTTCCTTAACTGTTGCGATAACTTGTTAAACTGAATAGCCGAATTCTAATTTGATGGCGTTGGTTGCGGATTCATTCAGAGAAAATTTGATTTATGAAACTTGTTTCTCACTGCGAAGTCTTCAGAGTCATTATAATGAAGACTAGCCTCGGGATTGTGACGGTCTCGTGAAATTGGAATTCTTATCGTCTAGTTTTTTCACAAGATTTCCCAGTTACTTGGATCAGATTATTATAAATGGAGTGTTGATGTTTGGAATGCTTTATGATTGAAAAATCTATACGGAGTTGGTGAAAAGTTTAGAACTCCTCGACAGCTGATTGCCATATCCAGGAAGTATGGACCAGAACGGAAAATTAGCTGACTCCTTACCATCTTCTGAAAATATTGGAATATTAACGAATATCTCGATTAAAGAGAACAGATTATAATTGATAACACATCAAATAGGTATTCGGAGAAATATCCAATTCAAATAACTGACACTTATATAAATTCCTCAACAGATTATACTCTCACAGCCATCTGAAAGCTGATTTGTCATCTCCACATCAAAAACGAGAAGCGAATATCCATAGGAATTTCTTCCTTACTACAGACAGACAATATTCAAAGGTTTGTTCTTCGGACTGCGTAATGCGAATCAAATATTCAACGACCTCGAGTTTCAAAGATACGCGAAGCTTTTCCACAAAATATATTGCCTGAATCAAAGAGAGTTCAGTTGAAATCAAAGAGAAGAGAATATGTTTTTTAGGCGAGTAAAGTTCAAACCCATAATAAGTTTTGAATTTAAGTAATGAGGAAAAAGTTAACACAAACGAAAATCAATACGTACAGAATAATGGAAGGACTATCGCCCTCAGATAACTTGTTTGTTTGAATCTACATTATAACAATAAGTAATATTGCGCAAAAATACTATTATCTTCAATATATCTTTTCGATTTTGAATCATGTGATGATATTCAACCCTGGATGGCATTTATTTGCAGCCACAAGATTTCTGAATGTGAAAAGTAGGGAAGGTATCATATATTCAAAAATGTTGTGGTTATTTTATTTATCGCGAAAACTAGAAGGCTCAAGGTCTCAAGTAAAGTCCTCTGAGTTGAGGTTAGTTAATCAGGCAATTCCTATCAATAAATGAAAACGAGACCGCTCTGGGAAACATATTGCAGTGTGCCTGTTTCAACGACTAAACACCCTGTATATTCTAGGTTATTCCCTTGATCAAAACTGTCAGAAACTTGGAATTTGAAAACACGTGATGTTTGTGCTCGATGATGATGGTGCTCTGTCAGTTTGATATTACATATATTTCGTCAAAATACACGTTTTATAGTATTTTTCACAACTCATAAATCATACTACAACAACGATTTCCATCCCATTTGCAACCGACGTAATATACGACCCCATTATTTTTCAATAGCAGATATTTCATTTCTTGCAATTTGAAAAATGCCATCAGTTCAAGCTCTGTCAATCGCAAGCTAAAAACTTCTCCATCCGCAACGATCTTGATGAAATCGAATAAATATTATATAACCCGGAATATAGAAAACCAATCCATCCATCATAAGCGAACACACCGCTATTCGATATATTCTAATTCATCAATGTCAACTCTCATCGTACATACAGGGCATAAGTCTCGGAATGGTTCAATTATTACAGTTAACCGTTTCATCTCTGGATTATCGATACTGTGATCAACGAAATTAATTGAGCATCGTAATACAGGTAATTAAAATAAACAGCGATCAGTGCCTTCAGACTGAGCCAAACAAGCAACTTAAAAGCAGGGAATCAGATTGGATATTCCAATATTTTGGTAAAAATCTTTGTCCATACCAACATATGATATAATATATGCCAGTCAGGTGAGAATCTGAAGTGCAGATCGAAGTGGTCATAAAAAACCTCGAATCTGTACAGAGAATGGACCTTTTCTATGAAGAAATGCATTACAGTGTGGTACACTGATAAATCTAAGATGGAATAAAAGGCTGCAGTGAGTCAAGTTTCAGGATCTCCAAACCCCTTGGTAACACCCCAACCTTATTTCAAGCAGAAATACATGTGCATCAGATAGCTAGGTGACAATGTTAGCTCTGAAGTCATACACTCGTGAGTTTTGAATCTAAATTGGGACTGAAAACAATCTCTGATACAACTGAAAGCCAAAAACGAGGTCAGTAAAGAAGCAATGAGGAAGCAGACAGCTTTTCCTATCAGCCAGCCCGGAACCCTTCTGATGTGAATTTTTGAAAGCTCACCTGAAAGAAGAGTTTCGAAAACAGGCCTGTTATAGAATGCGCTAAAATATCTATAAATATATATATATATTTGTTTTGTATTCTGTGGTGTAAGGAGAAAATATTTCATTCTTTTCATTTGGAGTTTCATGACTATGACAGGTATGTTGTCTTTGTACTGTGTTCTGTGACTTTGATGATTGATAGACTGATGATTGATAGACTGATGACTGATAGTTGTTGCCACGTAAGTGATGTGAAAAATACCACGATATACCACGCCACGAGTTGAAGATACAGATAAGAATTGTGAATTGAGTTATAAGGAAAATATATTATCAGAGCTACAGAAGGAAAATAGTTTATTATTTCAATCCCACAAAAAGGCCTAAGACAAGCAGAAGGCGAGTGAGTCTATCGCCAAGGAAAGCTGGACAGCTTCTCGGACAAGAAGAACTCGAAACTGGTGAAAAGATTCCTCACTGAACACTGCCGTCTGAGGAATCACCTCAAAAGATGGCCAAAATAGAGAGCGAGATACTGCAGAAAAGTTTGCTTTTTCCATCTTTTGACTCCATGCACGGGAGAAAAACCTATAGTGTTCCTGGAGGAACATCCAGTAGAAGAACATGTTAGGGGAGAAAATGGTATATGCCCACAGCTTTTTTACAAGAGGCGTTCCTAATGGGGTGGGAAGCAATCTCGATCTCGTTCAAAACCACCGGAGGAGCGTCCAAAGATGAGATGTGAATCAGTCTTTAAAGAAAGCAGATGGATTATTTCCACCGAATAGTAATGACACAATTTAGGCGGCGCTTGGAAAAATCAACCTGACATGATGTAAATTGTTCTACGAACAAAATACAATCAAACAAGGATGGTGAAGAAAAAAATACATTGTAATCGAGCCATTCTGGTATTTTTGCCCAACGCTCTATAACTTGAATTATGGGATTAGAGGAATTACGGTGAGAGATGGAAACAGAGCACAAGCGGGTGAGCAAAGTTCCTTGTCCAAATAGCAAAAAGACGGAGACGGTGAAGGGGTACAAGGAATGCGATAAGAACCTCAGACGACCGCAAACACTCATCTATCACATCTGGTGATCATTCATTGTCGTTATCAAAGGTGACGTGGAGTTCACAGACAAATATATCACTTCAGGTTGAGATTTATCGTGGATAACGTACTTAGTTGAATATATCATGGAGATATATGCTTGGGTTATCGAAAGGAATTATGTCATATGAACGAATCGAAATCAAGGCTCATTTCATTGGTTTATATGCTAAGTATATCTATCGAAAGTGAATGTCAGAAAATATAGATAGCTGAAATATTCGACTTCGCTTAGCAAGATGTGTTCTTTGTATTACAAGAAATATGAGATAATGATTTCGGGATCATGATTTCCAAATCATTTCAAACCATTGTATCTTAGGAAAACTGCTTGTTTGACTTGATTCTACAAAATGATCGTGTACCTACTGGAAATATAATGTTCCCTTTCAAAACAAAAAATGTGGAAACCCACAAAATACTCTAAATAATAATGTAATATTCATTATTATCACCATATAAAAGCAATCGTCTTCAAAAAACACTCGAAGGATCTTGGTTTCCCACTTGACCCAAAATTGAATTTCTTCAGATACACGGATGCATTGTCCGATTTACTTTGGATACTTCTCAACTTTCTAGTTATATTATGATATGCATGGTAGCTCCATCACTGATCGGTGCATTCATCGTAACTCGCTGGGGGAATTCAAGATTTTTATTCAGATTGAAATAAAAACTCCAAGTTGGACGACCACACTTATATTCAATGAAACCAAGAGAAAATCAACTAGGAGTTTTTTCATGAGGAGCTAGGTTTGTCAACAATACGGGGATCAAACAGTAACACGCGCCTTCAATAATGCCTCTTGGCAAATAATCTTAGAGCAGTTGAGAAAAAAAGGAATAGAGGAGAGCATTATCAACATCATTGCGACATACCTATCAGAGCGAGAAATTATTTCAGAGGCAGAAGGTACATCCAGAAAAAACAAGTAGCTTGCGGAGTTCTGCAGGGATCGGTGCTAGGCCCAACCCTATAGAACGTACTGTATGACGAATTATTGGAAATTGATCAGCCAGAAGAAGTGACACTCATAGGCTTCGCAGATGATATTGCTATGGTAGAAAGTGCACAAACCGAGCAAATCTTGATAAATAATGCAAACACAGTACTACAGAGAGTAGCAAACTGGCTAGAAAACAAAAGGCTCCAGTTTGCATCAGAAAAAAGCGAAGCTGTCCTGCTGACGACAAGAAGAAAATTACAGCCCATTCAATTTCAATGTTCTAGGCACCATGAGAAACCTCATTAAAGCCATAAGATACTTGCGGGTCTGGCTCAACACCAAACTCTCATTTGCGGAGCATACGAAAAGAGTTACAGAAAAAGCAGAAAAGTCGAAGGTCATCCGAGAGAAGAGTACTTGCAAGTGTCCTAAACAGTCATTTTCTGTATGCTGCAATCAAATGGCTGGAAATGGTTTCATAATGGTAAGATACATACCTGAACTTGGTAATAAGATAAGAACTACTCAAATCCATTGAAAAAGTATCCGTATTCGAAAAAATGAAGTTGAGGGTGGCCCTTGAAGAACGAACCATCGTATTGAAAATTGAAGTACCTACAGCAAATCATATAGCGAATTTAAATCAAAGTAGAGTAGATAGGCATGGATGTTTCAGCCTAGTTGGTTTTTAGTTTCAAAACCAACTTAAAACCAACTAGTTGGTTCTCATAACCAACTAAAAACCAACAAAAAACCAACTAGTTGGTTCTCATAACCAACTAAAAACCAACTTGAAACCCACAATAACCAGCTAGAAACCAACTAGAAACCAACAAGCGCGCGTGCGGTTCTCCCACTCAAACAATGTTCAGTTTTGACTCAAATGAACCATCTACTAAGTAGGATTTTTCTCTGAACACATTTTTATATTTTTAAAAATGAAGGCACCAGCGTGAAGAAAAAAAAACGCCATTTCAGTTTAACTCGAAATATTTCAAATTTGGAAACCACCAAAATAGGCAACTTTTGTCTAATTCAACCATCTTAGATGCCAATAGTGGTACGTCATAAAAAATACGGCCTGGCCTGTATAATATAACACGTGTAGAAATGAAAAAAATAACGATTTTGTGTGTGGTTAAACTGTGCCCACAGTAACCAACCAAACCAGTCCAAATTTTCCAGCATTCGTCATCCAATTTAGTTAGGTACAGAAAGTAATTTTCCACTTATATGAAGTGAACGTGAACGTGAACGGTTGACTTATATCTACCTACAAAATCGCAAATAAGTTGGGTTCATGTAGGAAAAAAAAAATCTAGTGAACACTTCAAACTGTATGTTACGAAGTCGAGCAGATATTCCCAGTGAAAAAAACGTGAATTCTTTTAGAACAAATTGTGATAATAGATATCTGTTGAAGAACCAACCTGAACTAAAACAACATCAAGGAATAGTACAGGTGTTTACGTAGAAACCGACACCTGATAGTTATAGTTGGTACGTACCCATAACTTCTTTAATCTGTGAATATCACACGTAAAATGAGTGATGCAAAAGAAATAACATTGAAACAACTATATGAAGAGATAATACTGTCACGTCTCAAATCTGGCGCTTCCTCCATATGTCACGACCTGGGGTTGCTATCCCTTTGTCGGACTTTAGTTAAGGGGGTTATGCTTGGCAGCAAGAGGTTAACTGACTACTACTTGTGAAAGAAGACATGAAAATAGTGGATTAAACAGTTTATTGAATATAAAACAAAGTGAATTTAAAATAAAGTGAACAACTTGATAAAAGAACGTGAAAAGTGATTACAGTGAATAAAAACTAGTGATTAAACAACAAGTGACTTTATGTCCAGGAAAACAAGTGGACAATTATCTGGTGAGTTATAAATTGATTATAATTACATTCCTGGATTATGCATTTATAATTGTGGCCAATCGGCCCAAAAGAAACATGGGGGTAAGCAAGACGACAAACAAATGTACCTTCTTTTCACGACAAATTCTGATCATTTGGTACTTACATTGATATTATTGTGAACAAGGCTCCCCAGGATGAGGAGATGTGTCGGCTAGAAGTGACCATGGCTGGGGTGGCTTCCCTAGTTCTTTCACTCGCGAATAGTTACCGGCTAAAGGGCTGAAGGCCTGAATGAATTCAGTGACGAGATGATAATGACTCGAACGCAGAGATCGTAATAATAATCAATAATCCTAGTGCGATTGATATTTATGGGTAATTCGTGCAAGATTGCAGAATCGGCAACTTCATTGTTCATATAACTCGCACGACGTTGAACTCTATGTTATAGATATTCCGATTCTGCCGATTTTGAGTTTTCAATAAATAGTATGTTTTCAACTTAAACTCGGTTTCCTGTCCATGTAGCCGACATGAACTGTGTAACCTGAGCTAGGGTTGAATTACACATGAATGGTTATTTCCTAGAGGTGAATGATTTTTACGATTATCAGAAATATGAATTGACTTGACTTTTAGAATATATGAATACGCACGTGGACTTTATAACCGGATGGTTTTACTATACTGGGCATTTCCATTTGTGACACATCTCCCCTCCTCAGAAAAAGCTGGCCCCCAGCTTAAAAATATATATGTTGTGTACATAGATATGATGAAAGAGAAGAAAAAATTAAAAATATAACATTGAACACGACATTAATGTAAAATTACTCAAAGAAAAATACGACTTGCGATTGTTCATGATGCAAGTGTGACATATAATAATTTCACAAATTAAAAAAAAACGAGCACTAATGAGTTCCACACAAATTATAAGTCCGACCCTGCTCCTGCGTTTTTATGATGTTCAGCTGATGCATCTCGGTTTGGTGACGTCAAAGACCCATGCCTTCCACGGTACAGGTGGATCGGTCTTGGGTTCGTCCCGCTGCGCCGTCATCGGTTTTCGTGAACGTGAGTAATCTTGGTCGGTTGGAATCTGTACTCTGTTATGCTTATGACTTTTGACATATTCGGTTGTTGCAGAAGATATTCTGTGATTTCTGTGTTCTATTGAAATTTGCCTCTACTGGATCTGTGATTCAAATCTCTGCCTCATCTCAATTTCAAAATATGTTGAGTATGCATTTTTGCAACTGCATCTGCATTCTGCTTACTCTTGATGAATATGAGTTATTTCTCGTGATACGAGTATCTTAATGTACATTCTTTTTCCTTCTGGGTGTGGTTTTTCAGATTTTCGGATTTTTGGTGATTGTGTGTGATTTTCCATTCGGACACAAATAGGATTATAGCTGAGAACTGACACCTTTTTCTTCAACCTATGTTTGGTGAGCGCATGTATTTTCTTATGATTTTATTTCAAACCGTTAGCATTGGTTCCTTAGGTTGTCTTCTTGGTTATCTTGGTTGTTCCTCACAACTCTGTAGTACTGCAACAGGTGTCTGGTGTGAGCTTCAGTAATTTTCCTGGCCTTCTGCGATTTTGCGTCTGTTCCTGGTACATAGTCGTATACCTCAGATTTGAACAGCAGGGTATATATAGGTAAGCATATATTTTCCTCATAACAAATATGCTCTTATCATCGTACGAAACTGTGTCTTGATGCACATCTCTGCTCCTAGGCACCCTCATATGTCTCAGTCAGAAGCTTTTCAGAGTTCTCAGACTCCTCCCTATGATGTCTCATCAGCTGGTGATGCCCTCTGGCAGGTGGTAGCAGAGCCTCTCGTCTATGTGTGGTCTCAGGCTCACATGAAATGATAGAACAAAAAATATACAGCAGTAAGTATTCTTTATAAGTATTTTATACAAGTATAATATATGTTCATCGAAAAAACAAATGAAATTAACCCCTCTTGAGGTTTTAAAAAAAAAAGTATATATATATATATGAAATATGCCTCATTTATTATAATTATCAACCCATCAAGCATAAATTGACAGTTTGAAGAACTTTGTTGCCCGTAAAAATCGAATCACCAATACTTTCTATTTCATGAATTTGGGTATCTTTTACTAAAGCTTTCACTTATATTTTAGAAATATGCATATAGGAAAAAAAATACTCCTACTCTCCATTTCCATCAACTTGAAGTGAATTCGTTTATATCATAAAATTCGACTGGTTTTCAGTGGAATGTCATTATTTGTAATTTTTTCCAGATGACAATGAGTTGACCAAAAAAATTATTTTTCATTGTAGGTATACATTGAGGTTGCCAGATATATCTAATTAGAAAAAAACTAATAATGAGAAAAAACAATTTACAATAAAATACCTCGTTTCAGTTAATTACCCTGAACATTCAACAAAACATAGTACCTTGTTTTCATTCATTCCTCTCAAAAATCATTGATTCATTTCATCTTTGAATCATAACTTCCTTTAACTCTTCTTCAACTCAATATTCATTTCTTACATAACATCTTTTGTGTTATGCCTTGGCCGAGGGGTAAGCGTTCACCAGTGAATTCTGGCATCTTCCACGCTCTCCTAGCCGAAAACTTACTACGTGTAAGCATAAATTCCTTATTTCATTTCAAATTATAACTTCAATAATCTATCTTCAACTCTATATTTATTTCTTACATAACCCTCATCGTTATGCCTTGGCCGAGGGGTAAGCGTTCACCAGTGAATTCTGGCATCTTCCACGCTCTCCTAGCCGAAAACTTACTACTTGTAAGCAATATTACATCATTTCATCTCACATTATAAGTTCATTAATCTTATCTCAACAATATACTCAATTCTCATATAACACATATTTCTCATACACAAGCATACACATCATTTTTCTATCATTCAACTTCAATAATCACTCGTAAGGTACCATTTTCGTTTTATAAAAAACAAAAAAAAAAAAAAAATTAAAGTACAAAAAAAAACTTCACACTGTTGGTACTTAAAAAGGTGAATCCAGAATAAATTATTTCTTCCTTCATTATATGCATACCTCTTGAAAAATATTATGACAAAAAGTTCGTTAAAATCAATTGAAAGAATTACGAAAAATATAAAATTACTATATATTCACTTCAACTAGGAAATATCATCTCAAAATATATATATTTTTAAATGATCAGTTTTATGAAGCAAACAAAAATTGATAATTCATAATTTGATAGGGAGAGTAGGGTTTTGGAATAACCCATTTATATCAAGATTCTTCATCTGAATCTTCACATTTATGTAAAGTACAACTCAAACTTTTTGTAGTTGATAGATTTGATAGTTCAATTCCATCCATTTCTAGAATAAATTTGTTGTTTGATTTCGAAACATGTCTTTGTGTGGGTATTGGTTTGTTCATTTTTTCATTTTCTACAGAGGATTTCCTGTGAAGCAGCCACATAGTTATCCCTTTATAACACAAGTACAACAAGAATATCACCATTGCGGTACATGTAAGCGAAAAGAGGATGTCATGGCCAAGGGGTGCATTTTTGTCAGCTTTCACCGACGGTATAGAAGGAATAATCGCCAAGTTTTGCCGATTTCCGAAGATTATATATGCAACACAAATGGACAAGATGGAGTTCCATATCAAGAATACCGTATCTCCGTGGATTCCGTAAGTATCTGAGTACGAAGATCCAGTCTTTTCTGTGATCGATTCCAAGATATCATGAATATTTTCTTGTGCTGATGTCAGGTTAAGATGAGGAATATTTAGTGTCCAATTTGTGTTCAAACATTCTCCTATCTTACTGAATGTAGGTAGTCCTGACTTCATCTTGGGATTTAGGATAAAGGACTTCAAATTGGACCAGGCTGCAGGAATAATATGATGGATGGTAGCTACGTGGGGTAACTCTTGTACACAGGGATATCTGGGTGGGATAATTTCTTCCCCTTCCATAAGCAATTTACAACCACATGGTATACTGGTTTTGACAGCACCTGGTGTACTATATGCGATGTCTGGCAGTTTGTAAGTGACATTAGGACAATGAATTTCTGTTTGATATTTGGGATGAGTTATTATATAAATTTCATCCTCTATTTCTGAAATCACTGTTGTTGCGGATTTATGACAACTCATAGGGCAATGGTGGTTAATTTCCTCTACAGTTGTTCCTTTGAATAATTTTCTGGCACATGCAGGTCCCTGAAGGGAATCTGCGGAGAATCGTGGCAAATAACATAGTTTATCGTGAAATGGTTTGCAGTGCTGAAGGCCTGTACCAGAAATTTGTCTTATTTGACTATGTTTTTGAAGATTTGTGTTTGAAACTGCTATATAAACTGTATCATGTAAAATTTTGCATGTTTGGTTTTCCCAGGCAAATGGGGTTGTAATTAGTTGGAACAACTCCCATGAGTGGTGTTTCTGGGAGATTGGGATCCGAATATGAATGAATAACTTTTCATTAGTAAATGTGCAGTCACAGATTGGAAGTTGATAGTATTTTGAGATGTCCTTGGTGGGAATTGACAAGTCTTGATTAGATTCTGCCAGTTCTACCAGTAATTTATTCAAGTCGTGGAGAAGAATGGAAGGGTCCAAAATTGCTATAGGAATTTGGTGTTGCCTGCAGGAGTTGAGAATTCCTTGTCGTTTTATCGCCCTTGTAACTTGTATAGTATGCTTTATGTTTTGAAATTGAGTGTTTATAATAGTTATCAAAAGATTGCTGTGTTTATTCTCTTGTGACATAATTTGATTTTTGAAGTCATTAAAAAACCTCTCCAAGTCATGGATATGTTTTTCTGTTGTCTTGAAGGCTGAGGCAGATGAGTCTTCGAATTCCTTAAATTTCACTGAATTTTCCCCGATATTTTTTAGAGATAGTGACAACCCTTTTTTAAGTTTACCGATATTTTCTTGCAAATTATTTTCGTTCATTACAAGAGATTCTAATTTGTTCTCTGTTGCTACACTACAGCACCAGTTGAGGGCGTCACCCAAAAAATCTAGTCCTCTTTTCGTTCTTATACGATCTTGATTTGAGCAATTGCGTAGGTACAAGGGACTCCAACTCCTTGCTAGGGATGAAAATTCTAATTGAAATGCATTCTGCAAGTCGTTCAAGTTCCGCATCATCATACATTCTGATGACGTTTTATCATTTTTGTTTTTGCAGAGTCCAATGTCCTGGATATCCCTTAGTGCATCCTCTTCGTACCACAGTGATTCATATACCAGTGGAATCGTAGCCTCGTAACTCACCGCTTGAGGTAGGGATTTCCAAAACGCTCCCGCAGTTACCTCCAGATTATGATTACCATATGATAATTTTATAGCTAGTCTGAAAGTGGGTACAATAATTAGTGAATTGTAAAGTAATGGGTTTATATAGAAAATTATTGGCAATATCCAAATTGACATAGTCAGGATATCAGGAAATTATAGTTTACTTATTTCTAGCTATCAGTTATACCCATGTAATTATTATATTGCTCAATTTAGGGGGTTTATTTACACAAGGTCATGAATTAAACAAATATCTCTCAGGTCGTTGGGTAGGATACTATGAGGACAAGTCTAACAAGATACATTTATTGATGGGGTAGTAAGGGTAGTGTAGGGCGTATAAGGTTTTGTAGATAGGCATTTCTGTCAGAATAGCTCATTCAACTTCCTCTTCGTCCTCTTCCTTATTCATCAATTCTGGGGTCCAAGGATCATTGTAGGGTAATATTCTGCATATATGTACCACGTCTTTTTTCGAATGTCTTGTGGGTCCCTTCTGTACCTCATAATTGACATCGCTTAATTTCCTCAGGATATAATAGGGTCCAAACCATTTTAAAATTAGTTTTTCACTGAGCCCTTTTTTCCTAACGGGTGTGAAGACTTTCACCTTGTCTCCCACATTAAACTCTAAGTGGCGATGTCTTTCGTCAAACCTAGCTTTGTCAACCACTTGTTTTTTCGTAATATTTTCAATAGCTTCACTTCTGACTGCCAGGGCCCGTTCTCTGATTTCTTCTGCGTTAGGAGAGTTAACGGGTTCCATCAGGTTTGCTTCTGTTGGAAGAATCACTTCCCTTCCATAGACCAGCATGAATGGGGAATATCTTGTTGTATCTTGTCTGGATGTGTTGTACGCGAACGTGACATGGGGTAGAAATTCGTCCCAGTCAGTTTGTTGCGTATTGGTGTACATAGACAACATTTTGGCCAAGCTTCCATTCAACCGTTCTACCAATCCATTACAACTCGGGTGATATGCTGTTGTATACTGGTTAACTGTCCCCATCATGCTTAACAATTCCATTACTAGTTGTGATCTGAACGTAAGGCCACGGTCTGAAAGAATATATCTGGGCGAGCCGTGTCGACATATAATATTATTTAATAAAAATTTGGCAATTGGCCCAGCTTTTCCACTGGGTAGGGCTGCAGTTTCAGCCCATCTAGTAGCATAATCTGTGGCGACTACGATCATGGTTTTTCCATTTCTACTTTTATGGAATGGGCCTAGTAAATCGATACCAATTCTTTCAAATGGTGTTCCTACTGGAATTGGTTGAAGCAAACCTGCTGGTTTTTTATTTTTTAACCCCTTTCCGGCTTGGCAGTCTGTACAGCCTTTGACAAATTTCTCGACATCTCTTTGGAGATTGCTCCAGTAGAACCTTGATTTGATTCTGTGCAGAGTCTTCGCTATTCCCAAGTGACCGGATAAGGGTTCGGCATGATTGGAGAATAAAATCTCACCAATTAGATGTCTTGGTATGACCAAAAGATCCTCTAGACCATTTGTTGTGGGGTTTACCTTATACAATACTTTTTCAATAATTCTAAAATTTTTTGCTCTTTTTGCTAACCCAATTGGGATTGTTGGGTCAATGGGGTTATTTATTATTTGTATTAAGTGTTTCAGTTCACCATCCTGTTCTTGTTCCTTGACCATATCTTCAGGTAACATCAGGAATGTTGGGACGTCCTCCATGTCATCACTTTCTGCTTCCAGGACAGGATTTCTTGACAGACTGTCCGCATCCAGATGCTTCTTCCCATTTTTGTGAACTATTTCGTAGTCAAATTCGGATAGTTTGAGGGACCACCTTGCCAACCTACCTGTGGGATCTTTGAGGGAACGAATATAGCACAGCGCATGGTGATCTGTCACAATCTTCACAGGTCTTCCGTAAATGAGGTGTCGTAGGTAACCAAGCGACCAAATTGCTGCAAGGGCCTCCAATTCTGTGATTGTGTAATTTTGTTCACATTTAGACAAGCTTCTACTAATGTAAGCTATTGGGTGCTGTTGGCCGTCTTCTCCTTCCTGTAGTAAGATTCCTCCTATTCCCACTATACTCGCATCCACTCTCAATTCTGTCTCCTTATTGGGATTGTAGTGTTGTAATACAGGTGCAGATATCAATTTTCCTTTCAATTGTTCGAACGCATGCTGTTGTTCTTGCCCCCACGAAAATTTCTTACATTGTTTGGTAGCTTCATGTAGTGGGCGAGCTATTTTTGCGAAATCTAATATGAACTTTCTGTAAAAATTACACAATCCAACAAAACTTTGAACTTGTCTAATCGACTTGGGCACGGGAAAATTTTTAATCGAGGTAATAATATCATCGTCTGGCGTTATACCTCTTCCACTCACCACATGTCCCAAAATCTTTACACATTCTTTAACATAAATACATTTGTTCGGCTTCAGGGTCAATCCAGCCCAGCGTAGTCTCTCAAATACTTTTTTCAATTTTTCGAGATGGGTCTCTAGAGTGTCCGAAAAAATTACAATATCATCTAGGTATATTAATATATCCTTCCATTTCATTCCCTGAAATACTCTGTCTGCTACTTCCTGGAAGGTAGCAGGCGCATTGCACAATCCGAAGCTGAGGACGTTGAATTCGTAGGACCCATGTCCTTGTGCTGTAAAGGCAGTATATTGTTTAGATTCCTCCTCGATCTTCACTTGCCAATAGCCGCTAAACATGTCCAATGTAGAATAGTATTTGGCTCCTCCGAGGTATGTTAAAATATCGTCCATATTTGGTATTGGGTATGACGACTTTTTGGTGACATTATTCAGCTTCCTGTAATCTACACAAAAGCGTGTTGACCCGTCTTTTTTCTTCACCAGTACCACTGGACTTGCCCATGGGGAATGACATGGCCTAATGATATTGTAATCTAACATTTCCGAAATTTGCTCATCAATAATTTCTCGCTCTTTTTGGGACACCCTATAGGGGCGACTCTTTATTGGTTCGGCATTACCCACATCAATTTTGTGTTCAGTTAAATCTGTTAAGCCCATTTGTCTAGTTGATTTTGAAAAAATGTCATTGTATTCTTTTAACAGATTATTTAGTTTCCTTTTGAATTCCTGATCTTGGATGTGGTTAGTGTCATGATCTTCTAGAGTGACTTCTTCATTTGTGGGTTCTGTGTATAGTACGATGGCGCTTCCTATTGGTTCATTTTCTATTTCAGTCAACCAACCAATTGTTGTTCCTTGCAGTATTTTGATTTCATGATTAGTTATATTTTTTATGAGCATTACGTTCTTTTCCGGAAATTCTGGTTGGCTTTCACATAGTAGACCCCGTTTTATAAGGAAATCTTCCTTTACTTTGAATTTCTTATTTTGTCTCAAGTCTGTATTCCACTTCACCTCAATTAATACCTGTTTATTGGTCCCGATAATGTAGTCTTTCTTTGAAGTTACTTTTTCCATGGTCCTCTGCTCGTTTCGAGATGGTAGGGAGCAAATAAGTAAATCAATATCTGTATCTTCAAAAATTTCATGGACCATTGGTTCCACTACGTTCCATTCGAGTTTGTCTAACCCACATCCTAATTTGGGAATTGCTAATTTCTTTAGGTTCATTTTTTTCATGGTTTCACAAAGTTTCACAAGGGACGATTTCAGAGAATCCAGGGTTGGTTTTGAATAATAAAATGGTTTTGTTACTAGGTAAAATATTTTTCGCCCTTCTCTTTGTAGTATGGCTAGTCCACCCGGTGTTTGGTTTTGTGCTCGTAGTTCGTGAATTCCTCCAAATTTGTTTTTGAACGTCTCAGCTATTCCTTTACTCATTATTAGATCAGCTGATATACAATGAGCTATGGCATACTCTATAGGGGTTGAAAATAGGTCTAAATTTATTTTCTGAATGTTTGTTCTTGTAATTTTTTCTTTGGGTTCACTGGGTCTTGGTTTTAGTATGTCCACTATGTTCATATTATGGTCTCTGAAATCATCAGGGGGTAGTAATATATCAGGGTTATAAAATGCATTGTGATCTTGGTTTTCAGAAGTACCTTTTGTTTCACTATTGTAGTTTACATTTTTATCGATTTCCACATTAAGATCAATAAGTGGTGGCTGGTTTTCTTCAAATGAAATGAGATCCTCGACATACAGGGTGGCTCCAAGAATCTGGTTTTCTTCTGTCTGTGGGTTTATGTTTGAATATTGTTGGCCAGTCCTTTCAAATGGGTCTAGTAATTTCATTTGTTGCATGCTATTTTTTATATTCATAAGGCACTCTTCTCTGTAGAGTTGCTTGTATGAAATATTTATTTCTGGCTTCTTATGGTAAAAAAAATTAATATTTGCAGATGTCGTACTGCTTTCTGTTTCACTAGGGTGCAAATTTATTTCATGAAATTCATTATCTTTTGACAAGGAAAGAAGATTATTATTTAGATTAATTATAGCTTTGTACCTTCTCAAAAATTCCATCCCCAGAATTAATGGGCATGGCAGTTTTTCAATAACAATTGCCTTGCATTCTACTGAAAGATTTCCAATTTGTAAATCAACCAATGCTGTACCCAGGGTAGGTACTCTTCGGTTCCCAACTGCTATTAAATATTGCTTATTTATGTCATAGGAACTTGTGTACTTTTTGCACACAATGTTTTGCTCTGCTCCCGAATCCAAAATTATTCTAGTTTCTTCATTATTTATCCTCGCCGTGACTGTTAATATGTTGTGATTACGAAAATTTTTAGTAGGTGCCCCGTTTATGGATAGGACGACGCCGGGGTCTAGTTGGGGCGTCCACCTCCGTTTGGGTTTCTAGGATTACTCATGCAGACAGAGGCGTGGTGTCCTATTTTTCCACACGCATAGCATCTAGGTCGACCATTTGTTGTTCTAGTATTTGGTATATACTGTGGGTTGGGTGTTCTTTGGTTGTAATGAGGTCTTTGTGTGAAATTGTTTTGCTGTTGTTGCTCGAATACCCTGTTGTTGCCTGAATAGTTTTGTTGTCCATATCTCTGCTGTTGATTAATTTGTTGGTTATTTTGTGGATATCTGTTATTTGGTACAAAGGGGTTGTTCTGTTGACGAGGGGGATGATACTGCTGGAAGCCATTGTTGGTCTGGAAATTATTCCTCAGCTGAAAGCGAGGCTGAAAATTGTTTCTAGGCCGAAACTGATAATTATTACCCTGAGAAAAATTATGTCTTGCTTGGAAATTTACCCTTGGTCGAAAGTTATATTGTTGTTCTCCGAGGTACTGCTGATGTACCCCCACTGGATTTACTGGTGTTGTTAAAGGGATGAGATTCAAGGATGAGTTGGTCATGACGTCCTCTAATTTATTGACGATATTTTTGAAATCGTTCATCGTCATCCCTTCTGTACGAATAAGGCGATATGCCCCATAGATGTCTGGTCTTATCCCGTTTTCGAAGAATTTACGAAATTCCTCCGGGCTCAAGGTCGGGTCATATTCGTAAAAAAGGGTTTTGAGGTCGTAGAAATATGCTTTAATTGATTCATCGTTACCCTGTTTACGATGCAGGAGACGAATTTCTAGGCTTCTCTTTATATCTCCGTCCCCGAATTCCGCTATAAAGTCTGTTTTTATGTTTTCCCAGGTTTTCCCGTTGTTTCCTGGTACCTCTGTATATATCTTGTACCATATATTAGCTGCACCTTCCAAGAAAGTTCCAAAATAATAAATTTTCAATTTATCATCCCATCCATTGGCTATAGCTGTTCTGTCATAAGCAGTTATAAAAGTGTTAGCATTGCCCTTGGAGGGGTTGTAAGTTTGGGGAGAGATGAATTCTGGAATTGCTGCTGTCTTTGCGGCCGCTAGTGCCTCGTTCAAGGTGGTATTTGCCATAGTTTTAGTCTGTGAGCCTTCTACTAGGGGTGAAGCCGGGGGTTGACCGTTTTGTATAAATGATTCGATTTTATGTCCTTCTACCCCTTCTTCGGAAATCTCGTGATCGGGAAATTCCTCTATCAGTGTAACATTTTCAATGTTTATCACGGTTTCTTCTAGATTTTCAATTAATTTTCCTTCAATATTTTCTGGCAGGGCTTCCGATTTATTTGAAACAATTTGTGGGCTGGTTTCCTCAAAGTCTGGTAATAAATTTCTTGCCTCAGATGACAAGTTTGACGGAATAGGGCTTAAGGGTGGAGAGCGGTTAAGTAAATTTGACCTCTCAAAAGGGTTTGGTGATGTACTTGTTTCCCCAAAAAATTCAGTACTACGATGTGGAGGTTCAAATGGGGGTTTGTTTAATTTTAAAACTAATTTATCTCCCCTCGTAAATGGTTTTCTTCCTGGCATACCTGACTATGGCGCATTTTGTAATTGTTTGAAATATATTATGCTTTCGTGGATTCGATTTATCCTCAATTCTACTAGTGATATATGTTAAAATATCAATTTCATCAGTATATGTGAATGTTCATAAAACACAGCAAAAAAAAATCAGATTGTACCATTAGACATCCCCAAAAAAAGACGATCAAACTTTTCTTGAATTACCTTTTTCACTTTCAGATCTCTTACTATGGGTTCTGATAAAATTGAAAGAGGTATTTGCACAACTAATTTTGTTTTCAGTTGGGAAAATTGTTGGGCTTGTTTATATTTTTTGATCAACATTCGTTGGCGTTTTCCATGATTTTTTCGTGGCATTATTTAACATTAAAAGGAAAAATATTTACGGGGGTTGAACTGAATTATTAAATAACAGTAACAAACCAGCCTGTTATCAATCCAGACATTTTCGTCTATGATAGCACAAGCACTTGGTAGTAACTGTTATTTCATAAGAAATTAGTTGCTGTTATGAAGAAAAAAGGATCAGCCTGATGGCGCGCACAGACACTTGCAGACAAACAACTCAGGGAGTTGAATAGAAAGCCCGTCTATATCAGCACAAGCATATGATTCTTTAATCAACTTTCACAGCAACAACTTTTCCAGACGTTCGAGAAACAAAATGAATGACTACTAATAATTGATAATGGTACAATTTTTAAGAGTGAACCGTGCGGTAAACTGTCAATGTATTACATAAAAACATTTCAATAATTGAGAAGTAGGTACATCTGTTTATATTTTATTTAGGTCCATTATGAAGAATGGAGCCTCAGGAATTCGAGACGAGGCGCCTCCACCATATGTCACGTCTCAAATCTGGCGCTTCCTCCATATGTCACGACCTGGGGTTGCTATCCCTTTGTCGGACTTTAGTTAAGGGGGTTATGCTTGGCAGCAAGAGGTTAACTGACTACTACTTGTGAAAGAAGACATGAAAATAGTGGATTAAACAGTTTATTGAATATAAAACAAAGTGAATTTAAAATAAAGTGAACAACTTGATAAAAGAACGTGAAAAGTGATTACAGTGAATAAAAACTAGTGATTAAACAACAAGTGACTTTATGTCCAGGAAAACAAGTGGACAATTATCTGGTGAGTTATAAATTGATTATAATTACATTCCTGGATTATGCATTTATAATTGTGGCCAATCGGCCCAAAAGAAACATGGGGGTAAGCAAGACGACAAACAAATGTACCTTCTTTTCACGACAAATTCTGATCATTTGGTACTTACATTGATATTATTGTGAACAAGGCTCCCCAGGATGAGGAGATGTGTCGGCTAGAAGTGACCATGGCTGGGGTGGCTTCCCTAGTTCTTTCACTCGCGAATAGTTACCGGCTAAAGGGCTGAAGGCCTGAATGAATTCAGTGACGAGATGATAATGACTCGAACGCAGAGATCGTAATAATAATCAATAATCCTAGTGCGATTGATATTTATGGGTAATTCGTGCAAGATTGCAGAATCGGCAACTTCATTGTTCATATAACTCGCACGACGTTGAACTCTATGTTATAGATATTCCGATTCTGCCGATTTTGAGTTTTCAATAAATAGTATGTTTTCAACTTAAACTCGGTTTCCTGTCCATGTAGCCGACATGAACTGTGTAACCTGAGCTAGGGTTGAATTACACATGAATGGTTATTTCCTAGAGGTGAATGATTTTTACGATTATCAGAAATATGAATTGACTTGACTTTTAGAATATATGAATACGCACGTGGACTTTATAACCGGATGGTTTTACTATACTGGGCATTTCCATTTGTGACAATACAAAGCAAAACTGAAGTCAAAAAAACAATTGAAGCGAGCGAAACTAGAGTGTTATTAGAAATCGGATCTTTAAAAAATAAGGTGAAAACACTAGAACAAGAAAACTGTGAACTCAAGAAGAAGATTGAGTTCTTAGATAGGAATAACAGGAAAAATAACTTGTTGATATTTGGTCTAGATAAAGCTCCACAAGATATATCGCTGCAAAGTCTATGTGATACCATTAATGATTTACTAAACGTAGGCCTTGTAGAATCAGATATAAACAATTTTTATGGACTAGGTAGTTTCGATAGAAGTCCATTGAAAGTTGAACTAATCTCTCACCTGAAGAAACAAATTATTCTCAAAAACTGTGCCAAACTCAAAGGTACTCGTATTTCGATTGCCAATGATTTAACTGAAATCCAAAGGGAAGAGAATAAGGCGCTTCGTGCAGGGTTAGCAAAATATAGAAATTCTCACAAAAAGTGTTATATCAAAGGAAATAGGCTTTACATTGATGAAACGGGATACACTGTGGAAGAACTAGATATATTGGAAGATCAAGTCAAGATCAAGTCACACAGTGCTCCTCCAACGCCAACCATCCAACCAACTGAAGAGATATTGAATGATAAGCAAGAACCAAACGCCGTAGCTGTACCCACGATTCTTCCAGAAAATAGTAAGCCAGTGGAAGCCAATACGAAACCAAGGAGTAGGAAAAATACAATAATACAGGAAACTCCTAAAAAGAAAAATTCAGAAATTGGACCTGATCCCATAGCCATTAGAGAAAAATTGAGATTTCGTAATCACAAATAACCACTCACAGCTCTCCATCAAAAATAGCATCCTTTTCTTGTACTATAAATTTTTATGTCAAAGTAGAGAACCAATCTCCCGTACTAAACAATCAGTTAAATTGTATACAGAACTAATCTCACAATCTTAATTTTTTCTTCTCCGCACTTTTTAACAAATCTTATCTCGATGTTTTCTGTTTTTTCTAATCTTTGATGAAAAATAAATATATCCTTTTATAGTATGGATCCTTATATTAGAGACTATAGAAATGATTCAGTTATGGCTGAACAAATATCTGATATTGGTGATTTGAGGGAATATCTCAGTCATAATTTGAACATATTACACATAAATATACGCAGCATAATGAGAAACATAGATGAATTGAATATATTTCTGCGGAAAATTCCCGGAAAATATGATATTATTGTTTTAACAGAAACTTTTATGGTAAAAGACCTAGATTTCATAGGTATAAATGGGTATCAAACGTTATACAATGAGGGCTCCCTGAATAAAAATGATGGCGTTATTGTATTCGTTAATGAAACAATCGATTTTTCTCATGATATCAAAAAAATAGCGGATATAAAAACTCTACAGATCAACATAAAGAAAAAAAATGGAAAAAAAATATCAATCACTGCAATATATAGATCACCGAACTCCTGTCCTATACAGTTCAATAATGCAATGATCAATTATTTAGAAACGATTAAATCAAGCGAGATGCAAATCATCACAGGTGATATTAATATAGATCTTCTATCAGAATACGATTATGTAGAGGATTACAAGAATATAATGAATTCGTTCGGGTTCATATCCTATATTAATGGCGTTACACGACCCAGTAGCGGATCTTGCCTAGATCATTTCTTCGTGAAGAATACATATGAGTTAGATTGTAAATCATTTATTATAGATCACAGTATAACAGATCACTTTCCGATTGGACTATCAATGAATTTGGGTGAAAATCAGGAACTCGAAAATCATACGGTTAAAAATAAAAAAACTACAAATTACAAGAAGCTCAAACAAGAATTGAAAGAAGAGTTGTGGTTAGATTTGTACAGTCAAGGAGACACGGAAATAATGGCTACAACATTTATTGAGAAACTCAAATATTACATTGAGAAGAATACAAATATCATAAAAATAAAAAATAAAAATCGACCTAGAACTAAATGGATTACATCCGAAATCATTGATATAGCGAACAAAAAAAATGAAATATATAAAAGACTCAGAATCTCTCACGAAAACATAGAACTACGGGAAGAATACAAACAACATAAAAATAAATTGAATAGATTGATAAATACAGCTAAGAAGGCATATGCGAACAAGATCATCGAACAGAACAAAAACAATTCGAAATGTCTCTGGGACAGCATTAACGAAATCTGTAATAAACAGAAAGCAATCACAAACATAAAAGAAATCAAAGTTAATGATCAAATAAAACATAATAAAATCGAAATTTCTGACAGTTTCAATAAATATTATAGTGAGTTAGGGGAAAAATATGCAAGTAAAATCAAAGAACCTGAAAACTTTTTCGATGACGAGAAAAAAATTGAAAGCACTATGTATTTATGTCCTACAAACGAAACTGAAGTGGAACAAACAATAGCTGAGTTAAAACCGAAAAAATCACCAGGTGATGACAATATCCGCTCTGAAACACTCAAGCAGATAGTTGATGAAATAAAAACTCCTTTAACATATCTGATAAATCGATGTATGGATACAGAGTGTTTTCCAAACATACTTAAAACAGGGCTAATAAAACCGTTATATAAAAGCGGTGATAAAACAGAAATGATAAGCTACCGACCACTTTCTTTGATCTCCAATGTAGCAAAAATAATGGAAAAAATACTTAAAAAACGGATATTGAATTTTCTCAATAAATATGAAGTCATTTCGAAGAGACAGTATGGATTCAGGCAAGGTAAATCGACGGAAGATGCAATATTTGCATTAACTTCTTACATTTATGGTGCACTCGATAAAAAAAAACCTACTTTATGCATATTCGTTGATCTATCTAAAGCATTTGACACTGTCTGCCACCAGAAACTTCTCGACAAAATGTCATCCTATGGACTAAGAGGAAAAGTGAATAGTTTGTTGAAAAGCTACCTATCTGGAAGAGAACAACGAGTAAGTATTGATGGAATAACAGGTGCGAATAGAGCTGTTTCCTACGGAGTCCCACAGGGAACAGTACTAGGACCACTTTTATTTACAATTTACATAAACGGCTTACTCGAAATAGAAACTAAAAGCGAAATTTTAAGTTTCGCCGATGATACAGCTATCCTCTATAAATCTGATTCATGGCAAAAATTGAAAACCTTGGTAGAGAATGATTTTCTGAAGATAGAAAAATGGTTCAGATACAATAAGTTGACGTTGAATTTCGAAAAAACAAAGTACTTGCCGTTCACTTCTTATACCAGTGGCTTACCGAACATGGGTCCGCTGAAAATAGGAGAAAGTTATGAAATCCCAGAAGACATATCTATGAAATATCTTGGGATCGTGATAGATCGCCACCTACGATGGGACCTACAAATTAAAAATGTTGTAGGAAAGATAAGGGGATTATTTCATAAATTCAAATATTTGAGAGATTTTATTGATGCTGGTAATCTAAGGATACTATACCATGCATTGGTAGAGTCTCAAATACAGTATGGAATCATAGGATGGGGTGGTGCGACGGATTCACATGTTGAAAATTTGAACATTGCACAAAAATATATTCTCAAAATAATGTATCGTAAACCATTTACTTACTCTAGCGATGACTTGTACAATGAATCTGGTATACTCGACGTGAGACAACTCTTTTGTTTGAATATCTTAAAAAACAATAGAAAAGGATATATCGCTTTACAGCCTGCGAATCATAGTCACGATACTAGGAACAAAAGAAATAACGTAGTACAACCTTATTGCGAAAAATATATAGGCCAACGAAACGCATCATACCTTGGACCGCGTCTTTATAACATCTTACCAATACCTATAAAACATATAAAAAATAAAAATAGCTTCAAAAAAAAAGCAAGAGCATGGATAATCGAATCAAAAAGAGCGTTTTTCCGAGATTTTATAAATCAAATATGACTTTGATATTCCCATCAATGTTCACTATATCCTGAGGAAAAATTTATAAATTTTTATTATTATTGGTCTCAGTTAAATGTATTATTTATTTATTTATTTATTATTTATCATTTACTATTTATTACATTAATATGTTATGTTTTTCTTATACTATATATACTTAATTATTTCCTTCAATGTTGTGTTGATGCATGATTATAGTTTTTAATTCAATAAATATTGTAACTCTCATGTCTAATAGCATGGGAAGTCACACACAAGTGGTATGGCAATTGATAATTGTTATACACACTTCAGTGATCTATTCATGTTTATTTGTCAACTTAGAGTCAATATATGTATGTATTTTCATATATACAAATAAACATATTATTATTATTATTATTACTTGATTTTCCAACTTTTTACTATAAACTAAGAGCCATTTCGTGTTACGTCAAAAGCCGTACGAGAACTAATTCTCGACTAATATTGTGCACAGCCATAATGATTTCATGCATGCAAGGGCCACGTCACACAAAAACTTCAAGGCAAACTCCATGGAAGAACACGGAGGCCCATTATAAATGTTGCTCGACCCAGTTCAGCAAGTCCGAACTGCGTCGGAGCTAATTGAAAGCGAGGGCATTCCTCTTCCTGGGGCATTCGCCATTACTCCAGGCGAAATTGGTCTCTGGCGGGCCAAAAAGTCGATTGTCGCCCGAACTCTTTCAACTTGCGAGAGAGATACTGGGATACACATCGATGGATCGCGAGGACAACTTTTTTCGGCAACCGTCCGGAAAGTACGTACTTTCCAGACGATTTTTTTTGAGAAAGTGGCATTTTTCCGGCCTAGTCCGGAAAGTACGTACTTCCCGGACTAGGCCGGGAATAATCACATCGTTGTTGTCATTGTAAATATGAAAATCTTGGTAGTATGGTTTTGATAAATGCAGTTGATCATTACCATAGCAGCAAAATAACGACTGACAGCTATCTGACATAAAATTAGCTAACATTTCAATTTTTGAAAGAAATGTGTTTCTTCGATTTGTTATTCTACACGGTTGCCGAAAAAATTGTGTACGCAACACGCCCGAAAACAGTTTTTTTGGACTCGCAGACTTCCACTCATCCAAAAAAACAGTATTTTCCGGACTTGTTACGTAAATTAATATTTCCGCAAATCGCAAGGAAATGTCGACACACTAGAAAACAAAATTTCTTAAAGAAAAAGTCAAGATTTCCTAACTGTAAGGCATATATCTAATAATAACTATATAGGTAACATGGTGTTACATTTCATTATATCAAGAGAGTAATAATAATAATCATAGATTTAATACCATTATCTATTATCTGTTTTCAGGAATTAATTTTGTTATTTTCGTGGCCTTCCTCTTCGAAATCAGATTTCTTTTCGAGGGACAGCCTATATTCGAGATTTCGCAGTAACGAGAGTCTGGTTTATCGATACGTAGGACACTAGGTGCTTATTTTCCCGATCTGGTATAAAAATCAGTTGTTGTCAGATAAGGATGAAATATGAAGGAGTATGTCTTTTATAATATCACCTACTTTTAGAACGTCAGTACCTTTTCAGTACTACCAACTCAATTCCGAATATTCAAACTGTTAACGAGGTTTTTATGAATAGATTTTTCGTACTGAAATGATCTCGATATTATCAATTGGTATGGCAATCCTGAGAACCATCGCTAGTGTAATAATTTTCTTCAAGAGAACACACCTCGTTCCCAAAAAGTTGAGAATTTTGAGGATTTTTGGAGACTCATAAATAGGAGTTTTCATACTAAGTTATGTAATTTGTTGTGCTTTATTTTGGGTGTCGATTGTTGAAAATAATTATCGCTCATTGCGGATTTATACACTACAACTGTGAGTATTAATATCAGGAAAAAAACCGCCATTTTCTATGCAGTCAATATATTTCAGTGCTGCTGATATTCTTCATAGTATTGTACTATTCAAAAATCTATCCAGATACCTGGCATTGCATTTGTGAAAGCAGATCTTTTCTTGAATCTTTCTACTTTCTACTGAAAACTTCAGTTTGGTACTGACTAGTATTTTGACATCATTTTTTTTTTGTTCGTATTTTAGGGTTCTTGTATACGACTACATATTTAGTAGAAATACTATATCGCTGCTGTAAGCTATACAACCCGAATGATATCAATATTAAGGGAAAAACCATACTCAAATGCTCCTGAAGCCTGGTAAGAAAATACCTGTCCATTTTTTTTTTCTCTCACTGGGGAACTTACTGAACTACCACTATCGCTAGGGATACTCTTATTGCTCAATCCGGAAAATAGAAAATAGTCTTTTATATCGATGGTATATCATATAAACAATATATACCATATAATATATCGTGTGAACTACATATAGCTATATGAAGGGGTTTTGTTATTGACTGAACTTAATAATTGTAGATAAGATTGCGACCAAGGTGGATATAGGATGGTGAAACAGCTCTTCAATTGTTTCTGCGAAAAACTTGTAGACCGTTTGAGAAGGTACTAATATTTCCACGACTTGAATGAAGATGGCGGTGAGATCAATTATCGAAGAAGATTTCTGTTGCTCATGTATTTCTGTGGTTCGCATCTGACAGACATGAGTTGAAATGACATCAAAACACAATATTTCAAGTGAATCTGGAATAGTTATCGATATTTTGACTCTTCTCAATCATTTTTCATCTAGAACAGATGAAACTCATAAAAGTATGACAGAAGCACAGTTTCTGTTTTACCGACACAAGGTATGTCGCCATCTCTGTTAATTTCAGGAAATATTACTACGGTATGAAATCAAGTTGGCAAAGGTCTACAGTTTATTCTAGTGCTTGATAATAGGAAGCTGTTGCACCATCCTATATCCACCTTGATTGCGACATATGTTGTGGTTATATAATTTTCTTCTATATAAACACATTGAAGTTTATGCTTGTTATAATGGTTGTTATAATTTTCTAATAAATGAAATATTATAGTTTGTACTTAGTCGTTGATCAGCATTATCTTCCCGTTGGGTAATATTCTTGGTGTCACAGTGTATCTGAACGGGTGGCGCCCCTTTATTTGTTTCCTTTTATTCTTTTGATTTGGTATTGTGAACCCATACCCTCACCACTGAGCAAACTGGCTCACTCTGGCCAAGAATTGAGTACTCACTTGAAATTTATTAGATAATACATACAACCAGCCTTAAAATTGATTTTTTTTGTCTAATTAAATATTTCCTTGATTGATTTATCACCCGTTTCAATGGATACCAAAGCTGTAGCCGAGAAATAAAACAAATGACAGTCTGCGGGACAAATCGCGAATATGCGCATGCGCAAATTTGAATAAAGAATCGACATTCGTTTTCATCATGGAGGAGTATAGCTTTCTAGTGAGCGAAAAACGTATGATAGTTATTAAAAAACAGTCAAATGCGTCACGTAACCTTCAATTCGATGTTCTTATTTTATCATTACATAAATTTTTCAAATATTCATTTATCGATGGATTAGTGGACGATTTTAGATAATAGTTGATGATAGATGCAGAAATGGATGTGATCTACAAAGCGATACTTGCGATTTGCATAGAAACCTGTGACGATAAAGTCATCGCAAATTGATCGGAACAAGATTCGTGGGCTAATTTTTGATCAATCACTGTTATATCACTCACTAATCACTTCTGTAAACAATCAGTGAGAACATTGATAACTATATTAACGCTCTTTTACATAATTTGGGTTAACAAATATACCTAACCTATGAAATTCTAAAAACGGCAGTGGATTTCAGTGTCAAAACCCACGCATGCGCACAATTCATCATTAGCAAGCCAGACAGTCTTTTGTTTTTCCAAAACTGGCTTTACTTTCGCGTGAAGAGAAGAATAGGTGTTATCCATATAGTTGTTATTCTGTTAGGATTGTTAGGAAATATTAATTTCCTCACAGTTGTTAGTGTTGTACATAAATGATCGAAAACACGTTGTTTATAAGGAATTAATTTATATTTTGGATAGCTCAATGCCCCAACCAGCTCTGAAGGAGTCTCAAAAATGAAAAATTCATCGTATCATTTTACTATTATTTTATTATTATTTACACTGTTTATTCAAGAAAACACCAGCAATTAAATTAATATGCGTCAAGTTTGATATTTCAACATTATAGAATATTACACAACAAGTGTGAAAAGTGACATATTTCACACGAGTAGTCGTTTAGCACGAGCCGCGTAGCGGTGAGTGCGGAAACGTAACGAGTGAAGGAAATGCACTTTCCAACGAGTTTTGTAAACTATTTTTCCTACGACTCCGAATATTTTCATTTCGCGGGAGGTCTTGTCAAAAATGAAACTTGAGCGGTCTCTATAATTTCAGGTGGTTTCGACTCGATATCAAGTACTGTTTATTTCCATATTCAAGATGATATTTTATTACTTCTTCGACAATTCCTTATTATGTGAATTACTGATTGATTGATTTTGTTTTGTTTGGACAAACAATTTTATTGATATTTGACACCATACGCCTGCTAGCGCCAGTAATCACGCAACCAGGAATACAGAACCACAGAAGTATGTAGTGCGCAAGCGCGTACGAGTTAGTGCGTCCTTGACTCCTTATCAAATGTAAATAGTGCAAACATTTGTGATACTGTGATATGATGCAACATGCAACTGATGCAAGCCGTGCATAAAACTGTAACCGTACTCTTTTGAATGATCTCACCCGCTGTCATCAACATCATCAGACATGTATAGAAATAGTTCCAGTCACTGACCCTAAATTTTATCAAAGTGAATTCAGAGGTTATGTATCATTGATCGACACATTGAAATTAATAAAGAATTCTCGGTATAATTCGAAATGAGACAGAAATTTCAATAAATAATATGATGAATTTGATTTGAGAACGCTTTTATATTGACAGTGAGTACCAACTAATATACCTAATTATTTCTATCAATTCAGGTGTGTTTTTTTCTTTCAAATAACAACACCATGGTGATATGAGCTACTTTCCAAATAACAAAACAGTGTGCTATATGACGGGGTTGTAGGAAAATACGTTTTCATAGTGACGCAACCAATTTTATCACAAATTTCAAAGTTCCATTTATTCATGAATAAAATTATTCGTAATTTTCTTATTAATTACTATCTGTCGAATTTTAAACGATTTGCTGAAAGATACTATGTCACAGTTTTCCAGAAATGTTAGGCTTTTCCTACTCGATAAACAATGTACCTACTATTCCTACAACCGGTTAACAAAGTAGCCTTGAAGCTTTCAAATCTCAAAACAATTTTGTGGATTTTCTCAAGCTAATGTCATTAAGTGAAGCGAATATTGAAAAAACGCTCGCCTGTACCATAATGATATTGTTGAAATCGAACTCATAGTCTCTTGCATGATTGTGAATTATCTCAAATATATAGCAGAAAGAGCAGAAATTGTAAATTTGAACCTCTTAACAAAGAAATCGAGGAAAAGTTTGAATTGTGATATGATCGATCCATGACATGGTGCCATGAAATGCTTGGCAGAAATAATATTTTCTGAAAAAGGTTAATTTCTTATACTTGAATACTCCATGGTAATTTGAGAAGCACCAGTATAGTAATAGTAGTAATGAGGTATCGAGTTTTCTCGTATAGGGACTGCGTTTGTAAAAAAAAATTTGTGTGTATTTCGAACGCAAACTATATTGCCGTTTTCTATAAAGATCATCGCACAGCTAACAATATGAGAGTTATTATTGGTTGCGTGATTAACGGATAAAATAACTTTCATATTCAATATTCATGTAGGCATGTGTGGTTTCAGATAACAAAGAAATTGTTTGTGCAATCGAGAAGAATGCATACAGGGTATTCGATAATATGTTGGACTCACTTCTAGGGGTGATTAGGCGTCTGAAAAGATTTCGGGGTGAAAAAAGGAGTGTGACCCTTGAAGAAATACCTTCTTATTGATTCTCAAGACCAGTTGGCATAACCAATAATGTGAACCTAACGTCGTCCCAAGAACTGCAGAAGCTAGAGAGACAAGACAAAAAAAATTATAAGACCCTGCAACTTGAAAATAAAATACTTTTGAACATATGTTAATTGAAACTTGTATCATTGTATTCATATGCCCTATAACTCATAAAACTGGGTCCCACATAATTATGAAACATCCTGTATTTTTGGGAAGTCAATGCAGGATTATTGTCTTAAAATAATTATATGTCAAATATGATTATGGAAATATCTTTCGGACCAATTTGGAACGTTTATATATTTTCTTCGTATTTTTTCTAAGACCTGCAAAATAATCTTGTTCAATTGCTTCATTACAACCTGGATCCTAATTATGTAATGTGTTTACTTCTTCCATTTCCAACTAACTCGGTAATGGCAAATCGCAATTCATGCGAGGTTCCCGTTACGTTTAATGTACTTAGTTTAATGTTCATACCAGATGCCGCGAATATATTTTAATTGGAGAAAAATATTCCACGGTACTTGCCAACATTGTTCCGCGACGTTCAATTAGAATATATATCCCAGAATTTACAGAGCTTTCGAAACAGTGCTTCGGCATAAAGCAAATAACTGTGTGGCTGTTAGACGAGCCATGACCTCGGCTGCTGAAATAAATTGGCCAACAAATGTAGCAGAAAATCTAGAACTATGGTGTAGAGTCCAACTTCCCGTTTTCCAGCTTCAACTGTTTCTATCATGAAGTTTTATACATATTATATCGTCTGAAACTTGATGGAACGATAAAATTGAATTGGGTAATCCAGAACACATGCTTCCTTCTAGTATGACATTAATATGAGGTTATTTTAGGAGATTATATCCTTGTGAACCCTACTCTTTCTTCTAACTCGCATAAAAACATTCGAACATTATAGATGAATATATATAATCGAGTATTGACATTATTGATATGATTTTCTCGTGAGCAACTCCCATATGATTTTTGTATTTTTCCGAATCCTCTTCAGCCACAGACGAATTGCAGATCTGCTAAACATGAAGAGATAGCAGATAAAAACTGTCATAGAGGACTCATGACCGGCCATGCGCCAGTCGAAGGAGCACCTTACCAGGATGAAACTGTACAATGGCGACCCAAATTGCAGATGCGGAAAGGAACCAGAAACAGTATCACATATATTATGCAAATGCGAGGCATTGGATCGCAGAAGGAAAACGATTTTTGGGCAACCAATAGGCGAACCAGAAATATACAACTCACATCCAGTGAAGGACTTGTACAAACTTGTACAAGGCACGGAGATACTGAAGTGGGTACAATGACGATAGCTAGGCAAGATACAATAGGCCATAAGGCCTAAATGTCATCGGAGACTTCGGTCAGACGAGCCTACGTAGGGGGGTAGGGGGTGGAGTGTTTAGTGGGTAAACCTGACTGAGATCAGGGATTCCCACACTATCATATGGTGTCCATGAAGGATTTCAACGACCTCCGAAAAAAAAATGCTCCACGAAATCGACAGTTCATCATTTATATTCATCATAGTATCGAATCCTCTCATATGGCTTAATCGGATGACATAGGGGCTCTAGATGAGAAGGCTAGTGTTGTGAGAGTTAGACAAATAGATACCATAATAAAAATACGATTTGAAATTATAAAACAAGATATATACTCAAAAAAGGACATACAGAAGTAAACCTGCAAATCTGTACGAGTCGGATAATGCACGCATAATAACCATTTGTGATTTTGTCATAAAAAGAACAGAATTGTTTCAATTCAGTCTTCGGTTCACTGTGTTTTTTCAATGGAATGCCAAGTTTCTAGGACTTGTTCTTAGGAATCAGCTATTTCATCAATGATGTAACTGACAAAATTCGATAACCAGGATGTCGTGCATCTGTTCCCATATGAGGGGGGGAGGAATATTGTAATCATAATTCAAAAAGACATTCTAAGATGTGAGAATTTACAGGAACCTAATTCAATGCCAAAGTTGTTGTTTAGTCAGAAATGACATGATTAATCTAAAGTTATTGTTGGAATCTTCACATCTCTTCCATGGTGGAAATAAGATGGTGAAAAAACTCCTATCCAAAGCCATACATATTTTTTCAACCAAATCACTTTACCTCTCTAATGCAGGACTCACAGTTTTCGCTATAGAGGGCGCTAAAATCACTGACGCTGACGCGTGGTTGTCAACAACAAGTCAAATTTGTTATTATTTATTATTTCGCGCAAAATTTTGTAAATTCTTGTGAATGAATAGTACAGAAAGTTTTATAAATAAATGTATTTGTATCAGTGGAGAGTGCGATTTATTAAGTGGTTGACCGCTCTTCATCTCGTTGGATTAGCTGAATGTGTTTTCCATGAAGAACATACATTGGGAAACCTGAAGGGAAACCTAAAGGAAATACATTATCCGGTGAGTGGAGGGTTTCGTTGCTTTCTTCAATTCAATATATGAGAAGAGTAGATAATGAATATTTTTATGATCCGGGAAAATACGTTTTTTTCGGCAAGGTTAGTTTGTTTTGTAAAGTTTCGATATTTTCATAACTTTACCAGAATATACCATACTTTCTAAGGCCATGAAGGGTCTGATTACGGCCTGTTTATAGTGGCAAAAGCTGTTCAAATCAAAATACTAAAGAATATACTAACTTGTTTTAGGAATGTCCTTGCCTATTTCATATTCATGAGCTCAACACTGGATGGAGAATGAGAAGATATGTATGTGAACTTCCAGGCTGATTTGAAGAATTTTCACAAAATATCTACAGAACTCATGGAGCCTTAATAAGATCGAATGATCATGGGTAATACTGGATGGTGAAATAGAAGATTTTGGAACTTTCAGGCTGATTTGAAGAATTCTCACACAATATCATCAGAACTCATGGAGCCTGAATAAGATTAAATGATCTTGGTAATTATAATCTTTACAATGGTTGAAATAAAACTATATTCGATACTTTTGTGTATGTAGATGTCTCTGGAATGGTAACTCACCTACATGTTTTTTCATCAAATAATTGTAGAGGATTGAATATTATTTCATGCAGTTTGTATTTGTTTTCAATAGCAAATAAGTAAATAAATACCTTGGAAGGCCATATTTAATTCACTGGCAGAAAGAACTAAATCACTATTCACTAATAGCCTTTAGTAGGCTAATAGGTATCTGATCTGAGAAGTTAATGGTTTTTTTTTTGATGATTTTTGTTTGGGTTGGAGTTGAGGAAATGTTTTAATAAGGAGTTATTCAGCAGAACAAATATTAAACTTCAGTATCACAAATTATATATTATTATTATATTAAAAACATGTTTTTGAATATCAATTATAATTTCTTCTTGTTTTCATATATCTGTAAATCTCCAGTAGAAAGCATTCGAAGCAGGAAACAACTCTGGAAACAGTATCACCATTTTTTATTGGCTCTTGGCATTGGATGGAAACGGTTGGAATTGGATGGGATATGGCTTGACTAGGACTGGAAAAAGCATTCAAATGACTCATCAAAAACTGCCACTTTTACAAGGAGGCAATTCTAAAGAATATAAACGCCTCCATAGTATTTGAGAAATCATTCCATTTGTCTGTTCATTATAATCAGTCAAAGATTGGTTTTGTGCTTGTGGCATTTCTTGTCAGTCTGTATATATGAGACAAAGAGTTAATGATAAATTAATACAAAACCCAGAGGAAAACTATGGTCGCAATTGTGAATGCTGAACTTTAACATTGTAATTATTTCAGGAAATTCAAGATATTGAACTGACAAATTCGGAGAAATGCGAGAAAGTCTTGGTAATCTCAAGACATGTATTCCAGGAAATTTCAAGATTTTGAGGAACCTGAAGAAATTTGAAATACTTTGGAGAAATTCAAATAATCCTGAAAAATCAATAAAGCTCATTATTTCACAACATGGTATTCATATCACTTGTATGTTATATAACTAGATATAAAATATTTTCATTATGTAATCAATATATTGTTTATGAAATGAAATATAATTTTCGAAAATTACTTTTTGTGAAAATATAGTTTGAAGTGGTTAATAGTTGATTTCTGAAGCTATTATTTTACTTTTCTTGTATCTGGGATCATTTAAAAAATCACTCAAATTTAGAAATTAATGATTCAATTGAATTTATAACTTAATTCAATCATTTTATATTCCATATGTATGTATGTATCCTTTTGTTATTGATATTTCTTGTATTCACTGGTGAAATAATAAACATTTACATTTGATTGCATTCTCAAATATTTCAAGAAAGCAGAAACATTACTTGTTGAACAATGTAGACAGTAGAGGAATGCTGAATGAAAACTAAAGATTGTAATATTCACATAATGAAAAATGCAAGTTCTGAAAAAAACTGAAATGTTACATAGAAACATTCAATAACTATGAACTACAGAAAACTATTATTGAAAGTTGTTTATATAATGATGAAGTTCATGCAGTACATGGTAGATTTATTTGTACTACTTACTTGCCATAGCAATGGGATAGCACCTCTGTTCAATCATATGAAAGTGTCTAGAACAGATCAAAGTATTTTGGAGGAAAATACTTGCTACATTCCAAATGGAGATTATCATTCTGAAAAGAAAAATAAAGTTTTGTAATTCTAAGAATGGAATTAATTATCAGATTGATGAACCATCACTAGGAAAAAAAAACAGATGGTTGAAATTTGAAGTTGTTTTGCTTTTATTTCTATGTAAATGACTAGGTATATAGTTTATAGTTCCACTTTACAACACAGTTATATACGATTATTTTTTGAGAGCAAATCTATTCAATTTCTTCTAGTTCTACCTCACCAAGTCAACAATAGCGTTGTATGTGTGAAAGGCTAAACAAAAATCAAACAATGTATTTACCTATATTCCAATGTTGAACATAATGGATGCATTTTCTGCATCACAAATGATTTTTCTGTAGTTCTTAAAGATTAGTGCCAATACAGTTATTCTGGGAGTATTCAAACTATTCAGTTTTCTCATGGGTTATATATTTGATCATGTTAAAAACTTTCCAGCATACCTTATCAATGAAATTGTTCCTTCGCATAGTAAAGTTGGATATCATCTCCTAAAACCATTAATATAATGTTAGACTAATAATAATTATGGAAATCTCAACATTAATCAGTTATAATGGTTAATTCCTATAAATATAATGATATTTCTTACCTTTGCTACTAGTTGTAGATACAGAATCGTTTGAAAGTCGGCAAATTTTTCCACGAGTCTTTCCACTAGAAGAATGAAAACTAAAAAACCATAAGGTATAAAAACAGAAGGAAACCACCAACGAAACACTAATGAAATATGAACAAATAAACAACAAAATTACGGTTAATATGCTATAATTTCATCAAATCCGAAAATCGGATTCAGATAATCCATTCAAATTTTGACATTTATTGACAGCAAAACAAGAATTTTATAACAGAGGAGGCTGTCGAACAATAGCGCCCCCTTCAGGAAAACACGCAAGTCCTGCATTATCCAGGTAAAGTGTTTTGGTTGAAACAAAACACTAACAGTGATTTCACCATCTTATTTCCACCATGATCTCTTCACAAGAAGATACATACTCATTTTTATTTGAGAAACGTAATACTCAGGGACCCTATCTTTCAGCACTTTGTTAAAAGCGATATTTGATATAAAAATAAAAAACGTTTCTCTAGTTTGAACATTTGAAAAAATTTACCTAGGCAACTTTTCTCTGTGTAATTGCCTCAAGGCTAGACATCAAAATATACGACCCAATCTAAGAAAGAAAGAAATAGTAATGGCTCCAATCTCAACAAATAGAAATATCTGTATTTTCTTCCATGTACAACCCAATAATTGGAGAACCGCACCGATATCAGAATAGAACTCGATCTTGAGAAATGATTTCAATTCCCAGACTCTCCATTCAACGTTTTTAATCATTTGTCAGTGCAACTTCACCCTGATTGAAAACGACAGATGCGGAATCGATATTTTCATCTCCGGGGCATTCTTCGCACCTGCTAACGCTATAAATTTTTCCCATGAATTCGTTTCCTTTATTTCATCACTTCATGCAGAAATGCGTGGCATGGAATATTTTCAATACCTGTCTGGATATTGAAGCCTTCAAAGTGAATCCGAGCAATCAACCGATGGAGGGTCATCTCTATTTCCAGAAGCTTCCGCGTGTCCGCTCTTGCAGCTTTAAAATGAATATTTTGGTCGAATAGATATCCGAACGCGTTAGAGTAGATGATTTTTATAAGTCGACGGAGTTATTTCAGTACGAATGAACGACAAAACACTAGTTGCAGAGTTAGCTAAATGTGGAAAAATGTGAACAATAGTGTATGCCCCAAAGGAGATTGAATAAGAGATTTTCTCTACGACTATTGGATACCCAAGCAGCAATTTAACGTTGCGGCATCGTGTTTGAAAAAGTTTCGCAACCAAACATGAGTTGCGTATTCGACCTTAACACTACGTTGTAACGACCCTGTTTTGCACCAGTTTGGTCAATCATTTTTGGGTTTTCAAAACGTTTCAGTTCCAACTGTAGGTAGCAGTAGGACGTTTCCTAAACGTTGCTGAAATAGCTACACACTTGCGCTCTCTTTCAGCGATGAGTTCTCTTTTCACGGTATTTAGAAAATACTGAACGAAGTCCAACTAACGAATGCACCTCGCTCTACATTTTTAAACGCGCCTCTTTGTGACATACAACTGTCAGAAGTGTTCTTTGAAGAATTAGTTGCTTTCCTTAATCTGTATCCAGGTTAGCATCTGTTTCAAAAGAAACCCAAGTTCTCCAAACTACCTGTATTTATGTAGCCTTGTGCCTGGAAGTTTTCAAACTAAACTTTATTTTTGACCATTAGGTACCTATATTAGGAGGCAGTGTATTTGAATGCTTGTTTTATTTCCCATTCGAAACCGTTTTCGAAAAACCTTCACCTCTATGAGAATATTTTTTGTAAGAATTTGTAATTTGTAAGAAAACAAAATCCATTTTTGATTCCTATCCGTATATTTATCATTATTTCATTAACATTTCATTGGGGTCAAGTTGGATCAAGTTTTTCGAAGCAATTTAGCCGAGAGTACGTCCTTGTTGTCATGGCTTCTATAGTGAATATTCGAAAAAAGTTAACTGCAAAGATATGATTCCACAAAAACGTTTTCAATTCTTGAAAAAAGTTGCCCACTGCCAAGTTGAATCTCACAAGGTCGGGAAAACGTTGAACATAACTAGAGTTATCCCAAAATTTTTATTTTATGAAGTCGGTTGGGTTAACGTTGTAACAACGTCGTAGATTAACTAAAGTCATGCTCAACAATGATACAAACGTTGTCCGGTGGTGTAGAGAGAGTCGTTTCATAAATGAGTGATTTCCATTTCGGTGTTTTCAGATTTGTGTATGTGACAGTTGAACGTCAAATAAAAATAATCACGTTGTGCACGCATTTCAGAATGAGCAGATCTGGGGTGAATTCCATCGAATTAATCAATTTCAACCATTCACTTCGTTAGTGAAATAATCCAATAAAAGTACACTCGTAATCAGATTAATCTCATGAGTTAGTTTTTTATTTCATAACTCAACTGATTTGTTTGAAGAAAACACCACACGAGTCCGCTAGTCCGCAAGACGAGCAACTGTTTTACTATCATATACACAAAGCTGAAAACACAGAACTTGACAGGCCAATCAGAGTCAAGAGTCAAGTTTGTGTTATCGATAATCCGAACTTGACTAGAGCTCCTGATTGGTTCATTTGGCAAGTGCGTGAAATAGTAGCGATAATGTTATTTTCAATCTGATGAATTGTCACATGATTTGCGACATGAATGATTGGAATAGTAGATAATATCGATGACGAAAAAATATGAAGAAATAAAATATATACAAGATTTATAGTTTGCTCTGATGGTTTATAGCCTCCATAGTATCAAAGCTGAAGTTTGGGCAGAAATTGAATGTAGGTACTTGACTAAGTGGGTTCAAATTCCTCCAGAACTTTTCTTTTATATTTTTCTACTCTATATGTGTATTTGGATCAGGTAACATTAGGTTATCCGACTATTGAAAGTAAGCTTGTAAGGAAATTCCTCGGTATATTTATTGACAGTAACTTGAGGTTTGATAAACAAATTAATGCACTAAAAAAGAAATAATTGTCTTCTGGTTGCTTCGCCGTAAATGTCACGGACTTTCAGCTTCAATGACCGCATACTATTCAGTTATGGATTCACTTATCTTAGGTATGGAATTCCATTCTGGGGCTCTAGCAGCCAGGTTTTATTGCAGAGTATATTCGTTATTCAGAAAAGAGCTTTGAGAATAATATTCAAATTGAGGATAGGACGTGACTCGTGTAGGCCAATCTTCTGCAATAATAAAATACTGACAATTTTCGAAATTTTCAATATAGAGACTGTATGCTTGCTTCACAAACATAAAGAAAAGTTCTTGAATCGAACAGAAAGGCAAACACGTAGGGAGATGATACTTGTTCTTCCACTCCTCACATCAACTTTGACCAAGCATTCTCAAATCTATAGAAGTAGACAGATATATAATCATTTACCTAAACAAATAATGGCAATCAATGATCAGAAACTATTTAGGAAATCGATAAGGAACCTTGTAATCGGAAAGTGCTTCTATAGTTTGGAAGAGTATTTTGCATATTATTTCTATAGTCTTTCCATATAAATATTGCGATTTATATCAAGATTTTGATGAACTGTACTTGTGGAAACATGTTTGTACCTTATTGTTACCTTTATGTAAATATTGTTTATTCTATTTATTTCACAATTGTTCTCTCCCTGCACCGCTATAATATGTAGTAATAGCGCATCAGTTATAAGTATCATTGAGTTACGTTCATTAGGAAGGTATAGTTTGATATTATTCTTTTTTCAAATCTTTATTCCTTCTATAGATACAAAAAAAATCTAGTAGGAAGAGGTTTGGCCGAATATAAAACGAAATATAATAATAATAAATTCATACGATAAAGGGTGTACCTACCTACTAGTCTCCACTAGACACTTTTTAGCCATAGTAGTAGTGAAGGTAAAGTCCTCTACTCGCGTTCAATGGCTATCATTCTCTCGGATGATTATTAAACTAGCCTTCGACTCGTTTTATCTTCGAGAATGTAAACTCTTGTTGAAGAATATACTAATTTCCCTGTGAATCAGGAAATTATGACACGAGTTTCCAATGAAACAGGATGATTTGGCAACGCTACTGCATGAAAATTTGTCACTGTCGTCAGAACTATATTAGGAAGTGGATCAGAAAACAGTGGTTCAACAATACAGAAAAGATGCGATTAACGTTTTGTGAAAAGATGTTATGTTGACAATTTAATTCATGCACTAAAAATGTCATGTGTAGTGGTGTTTTATCATTATGAAAGCGAAAAAAGTTTGCACTAACTTTTCCAGCGACAAAACGGAACCTAACATTTGAAAGCATAACAACCAGCATTGTAAAAAAAATTTGATGACGTTATGACAATTTTTGTCAAACTTGCGTTGTCAGAAAAGTATCTTATTTGTGGAAATGTTGCGAGAAATTGAAAAAGCCATCAATGATAATGCTGTGCCTCGCAATACTGTGAATTCAACTACGTCAATTTGGCGACAATTTGCGATGTTTTGTTATTGATTTGCATTTTCATCAAATTGTCTTACCGAATTACACTCTAGTTTTTTTGAGATGAAGTGAACTTGACATTTATAATCCGAATTTTGTTGCCATTAGTTAATTCAGTTTAAAAACTGTCAGAAAAACGATTGCCAGGCAACAAAATTCTCTCAAATGGGGCCTACTTATCTAATATTCTCTCCACAAACTGAAAATTTAATCCTCATTGATAGAATATCCATTAATGCTACTACCACGATAAATCGGACGTAATTAAGCTCTCTTGCTTCCTTGTGTGAATGTTTAATCTCCGTTTCACGAGAATTTATTTTCTGCATAAGCTTCTGTAATTGGACGCACGGTATGGCTTGGCAATCTTCAAACCTTTCATTCCCAAAACTACATGCGGAAAACGAAATTCCAAACAATACTACTTTCGAAACTTTTTCATAACATCATAGCTACCTGGGATGTAATTAGCCAGCAACGAGTGAATGAGGAAAATACCCTCAAAGAAACGCGGAAGGGACCGAGATTAATACATCACAGAACTACCTCAGATTTGTGGCTCCGAAACAGAAAAAAAACCGGTTGGTATATTTCCTTCTAGGGCATTAATACATCAACTACTGATGATTGGGCGGGAAATCATGAAAGACCTAGAAAAATCGCATGTTCGGAAAAATTATCCAATCGTGGAGCATTGAATAATAATATTAGAGGAGGAAGCGTGATGACCCATGATAAAGTCTAACATATAAAAGAGTATATCCATACCACGCCGAAATCTATGGAATGATATTCCATAGATCTTATTGCTTACGCTAGATCCGGTATCCAGGTTTTGTAGGTCCGGGGGGTTGAAAGTACTAGGCCATTGATTGGTCGTTTTCATTTTTGTCTATACATGTGTTGTACCACGTGATCATGTAGTACCTACTTTCTTGCAGACCCCTCTTGACCTAAAAATTACTACAGGATGCCGGATCTAGCGTAAGCAATAAGATCTATGTGATATTCAGATCATTTTCGACATGAAAATGAAAATTAGCTGTATTTGAAGAGAGGGGATACGTCATCGGTCACATACAGAGCGTCATGAGAAACAGTACCAATGGACTCTGATGAGAAAACGGCATCATGTAGTGAAATTTCATTACATAGGTAACAGTTTTCTGCAATTACTGCATTTTTGAACTTAAAACTAAAAATTAACATTCCTTCAAGATTCTTATCGAATAAGCCTCGGGGTAAGCACTAGTTTTTTTTTCTTTTCGTAATTAGTAGAAATAATTCACCTGAAGTCTCGCCTGAAGTAGTTTAATCACTATCAAATAAACGAGGATGATTTCATCTCTCTTGTTGACAAGTACTAAAGTTGTGAATGAATAAAAAGTATAACATCACCAGAAGATTTTTCCAAGCTACAATATAACATGAAACATACAATGTATAAATGAAATATATCGAATCTATAACAGAGCAATGAGAAATGTTTTTCGCAAGGTCTTGATTTCGTCCCTGGTGTACTTAGCAATATTTGTCAATGAGAGTAGTTTTCAAACTTGATTCGAAAACATTGATAACTAAAAAATTTTTCAATGATTCATCAAGTTTAGTGCCGTTTCAGTACTCTTATATATCTTGGGTGTAAACATGCTTATCTCGTGACAAGAAAACTAACTGGTTCTCGATGTTCAGTTAGATAATCTTGTACATATTTTTTTTTATGTTCTGGTTCTCACGAAAAGGGATATCCTGTAATGTTCAGAGAACATCGTGAGAACCAAGGAAAAGAAGGTAGGAGTTGATGTTCTTCTGGAGAAGGTATGCCTCGGGGAACACCTCCCTAGGCAATGAGTTCCAAAGTCTCGATATTCGTTGGATGAACGAGTCTTTGGAAACGGACGTTCTGTAGGTCTCTATAAAGTGACCACGAAGGGGTGTGAAGACTGAACCTGACGGGTTAATCTCGAAGAGACTGCTAATGGAGGAACGATTGTTGATATTTCAGAAGAACATCGCCCATGAAAATATCTATAAACAAGAGATAAATCGCCAACATTTCTACGGTGTTCCAGAGAAGTGAGCGAGTTTGTAAGCGATGCATCACCGACAAAACGAATTGCTCTTTTTTGGACAGAATCCAATAGTTTCAGGATATGTTTAGGTGCCGCACTCCAAATATGCTAACAGTATTCTAGGACATCTGTGCCTTATAGATCATAAGCAGCTGACTGGGATGCTTGATAGTGGGCTAATTCCTAGATGATTTTCATAGAAATCGTGGAAACCCTTTTTGAAAGTTTCAACACGTTTCTTCCGCGTATTATTTGAGATTTCATCGAGATAGCAGACATCATCATGTTTCAGAATACCTCTATTAACCTGTGCCTCATATAGCTTATTACGATCATCTGCAAGTTATTCTATTCAATATATATACAGCATCATATGAGCAATTCCAACCATATGGACTATCGCTCGAGTTCGATAAATTCCAATAATTATCGTCGTATCGCTCTATTTCCCATTAATCTGAGAGTTGCAGTTGGCAATATGGATTCGATAACTATAAGTGACCTATAACGTAATATCTGGAACTCTAAGTCTAAAAGAGTGATATTTTTCTCATAACATTGAAAAAGACGTGCATTCTCATTTTCATGGGCATCGGCCGGTTGCTAAACTTAGTTTGGTGTGGCGCAACTCCACAACTCCAGAATGACATCACCTGTCATGAGTTAGAAATACACAAGGTCGTATGAAAACCGCAGCTTGATCATATCCTACGATCATAAAACAGACTAGATGAATAACGCTCAATCCTCACCACAGTAGTTGTTTGAGGCCAACATCTAAATCAGTTACTATGGTTACCTCATTCTAAATTAGCAACAACAGATTCCCCCAGCACCAGTGTCTTGCTATCTTGGAAGGGTTTGAATTTGAATAAATTGACCTACTAACAAAATTTTCGTATCCATTCTTCCTACGACTGAATGAAAACAATGTTATATCGAAGTTTTCTGAAAATATACATCTTTAATTCATTAGAAGTAGAAGTATTTATTTCTACACATTATACAGTAGTACAGGTAGAGCGTCAATAACAAACATACGGTAAAATATGTAAATAACAAGAAACAGTAAATAAACAAAGATAAAATACAAATATGACCGAATTTATCAGGATTGTGGTGTCCATCGCAAACATTTAATTCACAACTATATTGTTTATGTATATATTTATACGAAATGATAAAAATCAAAATGGATAATGACATACTGAAAAATGAAAATAAAAAACTGAAAGAAGAAATTAAAACAATCAATAGCAAACTTGACAGCATGGATAGAGAAACGAGAAGAAATAATGTGGTTATACAAGGAATACCAATCACAACAAATGAGGAGTATTAAAAAATTTCCAATTGTATGCATTTGTTCCAAATTTGGACTCTCTACTGTCACTTTGACTACTACTAAGTGAACATTTTATATTTCGATTTGATCAGTACCTATCATTTTCATCCCGAGATGTTGCATTAGTCTTGTATTGTTTAAAATCATGAAATTTCATATCATGTCTAGTACAAATCGCTGGAACGAAAGTCTTTTGAATAGTTATGAAACTGTAGGTCAGTGTTCAGTTCACAGAAAATTATGATATTTCGGGTTTGTTTGTAACTGAATTATTGGTCAGAAAAATAATCAAACTCGATAAAAATCTATATGAAGAGAAATTCGTTTATTCGATTACTGACATATTAACGTCCATTCATTGAAAATCCACATCAGTTTAACAATGAAATGAAAAAACTAGATGAACTTTGCAACAACAAAGACGAATTTCTGGAGAGGCATTTTTTTATTTTCTGGTAACAGGCCAAAGTGGGTAATTCCTGGGCAAGATATGACATTGAAGTCTCATATTCATCAAAATTATGTAATTTGAATCATGTTTCGTTCGAATCGATAGAGCGAAAGATTCGATAAATGAAAAAAATGGAAAAAAGTCGAAGTGACAGTAGAGAGTCCAAATCTGGAATAAATTTAAAAATTGGAAACTGATCTACTTTTTTCTCTGGCATTTTTCGAAATTTAAAAGAAAACTGATTTTTTGAGGATTATGGAAAAAAATATCAAATTTGACAGGTTTAGAGTAGCACATGAAAAAAGGAAAGATGTTGTATTTTACGAATTTTTCAAGCACAAACTAACTGCGAAGACAAATTTTCTTTATATCCATTAATTAATAAAAAAAACTTCCATATGTCGCGAACTTTATGTGTGCTGACTGTATATTTGGAAACCTTGACAACATTTGGTCTCGGGATGATTATCACTTTCAAATGTTACGATGTGGCAACCTCTGTGGGGGAAAAACATATGAATATGAATATCATGTTGGCTTCAGGGTTTTACTATTCTAGTGGGTTTGTTGTTCGGAGATCACATCAAACATCGATCCCTCCCTTTATATTTGCATCCTTCAAACGAAATGAATGTGAACGATAAGAACAATTAATTCGAATTTTCATATGCAATTCCCATGAATGCTTGCTCCCGCTCCATATTTTCGCATTCCTGCTGCAAGATATATTAATTCTGATGATGTGTAGCAACATTCATCATAAGTTATCTAATATCAGTGCAGCAATCGATAACCAGAAGTGATAAATAAGAAACTTCCAACTCCGCGAGGTGTTTATACTTTCCTGCTCCCACGCACTTTCGCCTTCACCTCTGATTTATTAACGACGTCGTTCCTGCTAGGTAGGCAACCGGTAGAAGATTTCATTCCTCGCGGCATTCGACAATCATCCTGTGATTATCTCGACAATCAAGTCGACGACGTGACTCCCATCCGAAAAGAAATGCGCTGACACGTATATTTGACAAACACAACACGTTTTCTTTGCGCGGAGGTTGTTTGAGGGACTAATTAGCAAGGCTGCTGCTGGAGCTATGTGATAATTGAAATTAGACGGATTGTGTGTCTGTCCGTGTTGGGTAACAATTTTCAGCTATAGTCCCTTTGCACGAGGTTCGTACTACGTGCATTCAGTGTAACCAGTTGAACGGACTTTTCGAGTTGGTACGAAAGCGTATAAGGGCCACCGAGATTTTTTTATATAAAAATATACTCATAAATTCCGACTTTGAACTCGGAAATTCCGACCTTAAAATTTTTTTATTCCGACTTCAAACTCGGATTTCCGAGTTCAAAGTCAGAATTTTGTTTTACGATACAATAGAGATCTGATAATCTAGTAGAATTCGATGCTACAATTACTACCAAACTCTTGCTTGTATTTTTATTTCAAGAAGGTGGACCTCATAATGCCTTATAATTATGATGATGTCAGGCATGTTTTTGTTCCTGTTGAATCCTCGATATCCATGATGACCATGCTTGGTATTACCATCATCAACAATACCCTATCATGGAATGATAATGTGCAGAAATTGCTTCACAAGAATTCGATTATTTGTTTCGCGACAAGGACTACGACTTCACACCTTAAAAAAATCTCATAGTTAACAAAGCACAAATTTGACCTGTCATGGAGTTTAGTTCACATGTTTAGAATTCAGCTGCAGTATTCGATATCCATTAAAACTATACGTCTTGTTGGTGACCTTGCATTTACGAGTTTGTTGACCGCAGAAAAGTGGTCGATATCCCTTTTTTTGTAGATATATTGTTGTGGTAGATGCTTATCAAAATCATTTATATCATTACGAGCGATTCCGAGCAGACAGACCAGACAGACTCAGATTGGTCACCCTTTCATTGCCAGGCTCGAGCCCCGCAGAACTTCCCTCTATCAGGATTCTATTTTTCCTCAAACGGAGAAGTTGTGTGACATTATCTAGTATTTTCCTGGTGTCTATATCTAACCAGACCTGGGAAAAATTGATATTTCCTGAAAAATGATGAGTATGAATGAAAAATGATGAATATTGAGGATGTTATAAGAACAATAATGGCTGCTCTGGTATCATCATAGTGTCAACCTGTCTTCGCCTTGCACCTCTAGCTTCTTTGGATGATATAGCGGCTCTAGAGCAGATGTGTACATGGAGTGTACTTTCATCCGCAAAGCTGTAGACAGGACACCTCTATCAGGTCATTGATGATTGAAGTATAAACAAAAGTTGGTGCCAAAACAGATCCTTGTGGAACACCGGCGTTGATAGTTATTCCATCATTCAGAGTTCAAAGTCGGAAATTCCGAGATGGAAGTCGGAAAAAAATAATTCCGAGTTCAAAGTCGGAAATTCCGTGTTCAAAGTCGGAAATTCCGAGTTAAAACTCGAAAAAAATATATAAAAAATATCTCGGTGGCCCTTATACGCTTTCGTAAGTTAGTGAAATGAAACGTGCGATTTTTGTTATCGTTTCAAGAAGGATCTTCACTACAATACACTTCAAAGCAGGATAGCTCACTTCTTCGATTTTGTCTGCCTTTCCCTCCAATCAATGACTACGGGACGTCACCTCAGAGTCTCTATACGGTTTTTTCCCTTTTATCCTCATTTTGTTAGTGTGTTACTGCATAGAATTTTCAGAACTCTAGAGTTCTGTAGTCTTTGACAAAAGCAACACATTTATCAGCGACCTTGACGTTTCGCTCGAGGAACAGTGGAGAATATGGACAAATTGGGACAAATTTCAAGAGGTATTCCTGTCAAATTTTAATTATTTTACTGGTTCATAGTTTATTGTTTTTGTCCAAACTCTCCTTTTCACCATGAGGAAACGATATATTTTTCCCTCCTTTGTGAATAACATTTTTTGTGCGTAATTCCAACTGTTTTATATTGGCACGATATAATTTTTTTCGTGCTCGCTGTGAGGGTATATTAGCACGAAATATTGTTTTTCGGCAACCGTCCGGAAAGTACGTACTTTCCAGACGTTTTTTTTTTTGAGAAAGTGGCATTTTTCCGGCCTAGTCCGGGAAGTACGTACTTCCCGGACTAGGCCGGGAAGAATCACATCGTTGTTGTCATTGTAAATATGAAAATCTTGGTAGTATGGTTTTGATAAATGCAGTTGATCATTACCATAGCAGCAAAATAACGACTGACAGCTATCTGACATAAAATTAGCTCATTCATTCCTGGGGGGTCTGGATAAGCATTCTCTTCCACTCAACCTACACTCATACACTAATTCTATAATACCTGTGTTATATATATTGAGAAAAAAATAAATTCACCTATCTATATCTATATATACACAATAGTTTAGTTTACACAACTTATCAACTAGATTCAATGCAACAAATCAAAATTTAATGGTGTCAGTAAAAAGAATAGCAATGAGTTTTCTCTTGAATAAGGGTAGTTCTGTTCGTTTTATTCCATCGGGTATCCAATTGTACAACCTGGTTATCATGTAACTGAAAAAAGACCGGTACAGAGCTGTAGTGTGAAGTTATGAAAAAATGTTTTGTTGTGAAGCTCTATGGACATCACCTTATATTCTATATCAGAGTAGATGAGGAAAAAATTCTGATATGGTCTCTGGATATTCTCTTTGGAGTACAATTATTTCTTGATCTAACTCTTTTTGTTATTATTCTGATCGAATATCAGACAGCATAAGACCTATATAATTTGACTCTTTACGGAAGTATTTAATATATGCAACTGGGCTGGTGGTCGAGTGCGTTGAATCGCTGACTTATAGTCTAGAGGGCCCGGGTTCAAATCCCGCGGCGGGTATTGGAAATATTTATTTATTTCTATTGTATCGTTTAGCGGGAGGAGATAGGTGACCAACCGAACATTCTTGGTACCTAGATATCAATCCTTCGGACTCTCAACGATAACCAGCCGAGTAGTGCTTCGGATGACACTTAAAAAGCTAAGGTCAAGGACCCCGTCTTCCTCACTCATACAAGTCTCAATGAGACTTCGAGGGTTGCTTTGCAACTAAGTTGGCGGTTAAAAACACACACACAAACACAATATTGCGAAGAGAAGTGCGAAAGTTGACATGTACATTACGTGAGTGAAGCAACAGGTACAAATGATGGTTAGGTTAGGTTATTACAAAAAAAATAATGAGTACAAATTAAAAATTAAAAATTCTTATGAATAATACTGAAATATGAAAATATGAAACAAACAAAAAAACTATAGGCCCGAAACAGCAAAAAAAGAACAAAAATTACTCAATTCAATATTTAACTCATAAGAAAGGAAACAGATAGAAGCGGGAGGTGATGACAAAAAATCGATATCAAAGTATATGGATTCATTCATTGATAACAAAAGAGCGCAGTTTCAATACATTCCACAAATAATGGGCAATGATCTTAACATTTTCTTCTGTGGGATTATCGGGGGCATGGGCTAGAGCAACCATATCTGGTAATGAATTAAGGTATGCTGGTTTGATTTTTAGAGTATATGGGACAGTTGAAGAAAATATGTTCAATCGTTTCTAGCTGTTCATGATTACAGATTGTGCAGCGCTCATTATGATTGATGGTATAAGTTCAACCTCTATAAGAAAATTTGATAGAGATCGAGTTGCATAATCTTAGTTGGGTAATAGTTATCGTGTATTTGACAGGAATATTTAAGGGAAATATAACGCTGCGGCATATTATGCAGAATAGAGAAGGAATTGTACACATTACTAGAAATGATGATCGATGCAGGAGTACTCTGTCCAGCTGATATAATCTATCTTTGAATTTCAATAAGAGTGACTTTTTCTTCGATTTAATAATAGTTCGAGAGCTGGCGACGAAAACAACTTCCTCATAGTTACCAAAGGTTTGACTTGGCACTTCGAGTCTACTTCAGATCGTTATTTTAAAACCGCTCGTCTGCCGGAGGTGAGCGGTCGCCTTCTCAGATTTGGAATTTGAAAATATTATTAAAAATCGCTCAAAACTTCCCAATTTTTACCACAATGATTTTTTGCTGAAAATAGCCTAAGATCCTAACCTAATCGAAATCAGAAACGTCTGCCTCTGAAAATGGTCGCTATTTCGGAGCAGACGCTGTCAAATATGTCAAAAAAACGCCTTCAACTTCCTCATAGGTACCACCGTGATTTTTGCGTCAAAGTTTTACTTAATATGTTATCAACCAAGGCTCGAAAAGAAAACCTCGGCAGACGGTCGCATTTAAACTGCAGACGGGGTTGAAATTGAAAAGTTAAAAAAATTACCTAATTACAAATGCAAATTTCAGCATATAAAAAGTACCAATCCGGATTGACTATTTGCAAAATGTCTCACAATGATAACTACTTGTAAATTTTTCTAAATAAAATATTTCGTTTTTGAAAAAGCGCTAAATCACATATGTCAAAAAAACGCCGTCAACTTCCTCACAGGTTGCCTCAATATTTGCAAAATCATATAAAAAAACTTCATCAGACGGACAAGCAAATGATGCTTTATATAATAATAATTACTGTCTGTTAAAGCGTGATAGGCAAGTAATGCTTTAGAAATGATTTCTCCTTTTCTGGTAGTTCAGATAAGTAGGTATATATTAAATAGAATTCTAGTATTAGCTTCATGTTGACTATAGAATATAGAACCTCATCAATTTCACAGGTCCATCAATCTGATAAAACATGTAACATATATCTTCACAGGCGACGGAAAAACAGCCGGAGTTAAAGTCGAAAGAAACCTATTGGGACGACCCTTAGTATTATCCAAGGTGGATATAGGATGGTGAAACAGCTCTTCAATTGTTTCTGCGAAAAACTTGTAGACCGTTTGAGAAGGTACTAATATTTCCACGACTTGAAAGAAGATGGCGGTAAGATCGATTATCGAAGAAGATTTCTGTTGTTTACGTATTTCTGTGGTTCACATCTGACAGACGTGACTTGAAACGACATTAAAACAATATATTTTCGATAAATCTGGCATGAATATTGATATTTTGACTCTTCTCAGTAATTTTTCATCTAGAACAGATGAAAATGATAAAAAGATGACAGAAGCACAGTTTCTGCTTTACCGACACAAGGTATCTCGCCATCTCTGATAACTTCAGGAAATATTACTACGGTATGAAATCAAGTAGGCAAAGGTCTACAGTTTATTCTAGTGCGTGTTAATAGGAAGCTGTTTCACCATCCTATATCCACCTTGGTATTATCGTTGGAACATATGATTTATTTATTATAAATGTATTATCGTATTCATTGACTACCGTTCCATTGTCACAGAGTTATTTCGCTTATTCAAGTCCAAGTCAAATAGGTTGTACCAGTTTCGATGGATTCTTTTTTTTTGCATCTTCTACGTGATCTCCTGTTATCAATGACAGATTAGCAATTATATTTCACGCCTTGTTCTCAAGATCATATGTAGTACCCCCGATCCCCGCATAATCGCACGATATTCAAAAGCTCTCAAAAAATGACAGGATCCGTGTTCCGTGCTCCGCAACCTCTACGGTCCCGTCCGTCGTCGCACCATCCACACCCACAAATGTCATTCTTTCGATCGTGCGCAACAAGGTTGCACGGTTTTTTCGAGCTCTAAAAAATATAAAATTGTTTTAAAAAGAAAAGACGTAACGTCACAAGAGAGGAAGATCATCAATATGATTTCCCCAAGTTCCAGTAGTGCTGATGTGGAGCACAAAATGAAATATTTACGACGGGAAGTAAAGATATCGTAGAAGAAGGTTAGATGGTCCAGAGATATGGAGGATAAAGAAAATGGCCGGTATTGGTAGTGTAAAAAACAACGAAGGTTTTGTCTGAATTCGCTTCCAGCGATTCAATATTCGATTTGAGTGGGCCATATCGGACCATGAAAGTAAGTATTATTCAATACTTTATGCTGTATCTGTTTTAGTTCAGGAAAAATACCTATACAATACAATATGGTTATGCTAGCCTAGTTGACCTGTGTGGGTCTTCTGGAAGATCAAGTATTTGACAGCTATAATATAGCCAGCCCTGGTTGACCTGTGTAGGTCTCTCAGAAGGTCATGTATATGACAGCTATTATATAGCCAGCCCTAGTTGACCTGTGTGGGTCTCCTGGAAGGTCAGGTATCTGACAGCTATTATATAGCCAGCCCTAGTTGACCTGTGTGGGTCTTCTGGAAGGTCAAGTATTTGACAGCTATTATATAGCCAGCCCTAGTTGGTCTGTATGGATCTCCTAGAGGATCATGTTGGTGACAATTGTTTTGACCTTGGTTTGTATAGATCTTCTAGATGATCAGGTTTGTGACAAATCTATAATAGTATATATTAATTCTAGTTGACCTGTGTTGGTCCCGAGGTACGCCTGCTAGAAGGTCAAATAGGTGACAATATATAATTCAACCCTTGTTGATCTGTGTGGATCATCTAGACTCTTGAGGTTCATGTTGTGACAATCAATATATAATTGAATCCTGTTGATCTGTGTGGATCTCCTAGCTAGAGGATCATGCTTATGACAATCATTTTTTGACCTTAGTTGGTCTATAATATATAATGCTACTGCATTTATTAGTTGCCAGTGACCTATGTCTTGAATGAATAAAGGTCTTGTTATTGTTCTGGTTTTTTAGGTAGACATGGAACAGAGAAGAGCAATGGTGAAAAAGATTCACTATCCATATAATTTATAGAGTTACCATGCTTAGACTCACTGATTCTTAGCTCTTTGCCTTCCTGAAATGAATCCAAAAGTGGAAGTTTTTTCTAATGAGGAAGTCCTAAAAGGGATGGTTATTTAGAAAAGATGCAATCACAGATGGGGCAAGCCTGTTAGCCTTGGCCAAGCACTTTCTGTGGTATTGAAATAAATAACAACCTCCAGGTTTCTAGCATTCAATTAAGTCTTGGATTACTTAATATCCTTCTACAGAACATGCCATTTTGTATCCTACCTCGAGTACAATGTCAAACGTGCCATCTAGCTTCAAACCCCTTAAGCTACCCGACCATTATTGGTTGCCTACCTATAAGGCCTGATGGCACACCTTCCATCCTGTTGAATGATGTATAGAGGAGGAGGGGAGAAGGCAATAATCTACAATAATAGAGCTGATAAGTGAGGAGGCCTAGTTAATAGCAGATTCACACCATGAGGAGGCTAGATCTATAGACAGACTGATTAGTCTTAACTTATTAGACAAGTCCTTGAAGGGCTATTTGAACGGCATGATTTCAGCAGAAAGGCTTAAATCTTCATTAGAAGCTATTGAGAAATCAGCTGAGAGATTGAAGAAAACCTTTCAAGCAAGGGCTGAAAAATCTATACTTTTTCTTTCAAAATATGTCTAATACCTACATAGGCAAGTGACAGCTCTGGGTGAGCAGAGACAGCAGTTGAAGACCTGGAATCAACAAGTTGCAATGGTTCCCAGTTCACCATCCTCCAGTCTCTAAGAACAAATATCGATGTCACCAATATGGAACATCACAGGGAAAAGAGAAAAAGAGGGAGAGGAAGCCATAGTCATAGAATATTCCCAATCAGAAGATGTAAGGACTATAGGGCAGGTCGTTTACCATGTTCTTGAAAGTATGGAGAGAGATCAAACAGATATCTTGTCTATGGTTCAAGGCTACCCAGAGGAAGGTCAATCAATAGTTAGTAAAAATAAGTACATCAACTGAAGGTTGAAATATAAAGTGGTTTTTGAAAAGTATTTTTAATCGCCAACTTAGTTGCAAAGCAACCCTCGAAGTCTCATTGAGACGTGTATGAGTAAGGAAGACAGAAAACTTAGTTAGAAATGACAGTCTTGTGAGGGACAATTCATTTCAAATAACGTTCTAGTTAAAAACAGAATGGTAAAAATTGTATGATTTTAAAGTTGATAGAACTGGACAAAAGTTTTAGTGTTGAGCATATCAAGATGGAGGATTTGAAAACTGACCAATCAGAAAACTAAAAATTGGTTTCTAGCAACCATATAGACCTAAGGAAGCCTATTCTTGATCTGTAAGAGAGAAAATTTCTGCGATTTGAAATTAAGGGAACACTGTATGAATATACATAATCCCATTTGGCTTATATAGGGCACCATTGTATTTACTTACTCAGGTGAAGCCTGTTCCTTATTTTATGAGAAATTTATTATCTGTATAATTTATATTTATGATTTTTATTATTAGGGGCGTCCGCAGGGGCTGCCTTAAAATTTTCAACTGCAATATGTTGGAAAATCTGAGTGTCATAATAAATTTTGAAGATTTATTACCTACCCAATATGCAATGATGATTATTGGGGGTTTTCTTTTTTGATTCAGAAAGAACTTTCTGGAGATTAACTTAAAGAAAAAAAAAAGGTAATTTCAAGCTTTTTAATGTGGAGATCCCCATGAAAAAATGCTCAATACATTTCGTTGGTAAGCTGATGGCAGCATACCCAACTGTCAGATAGTTTGATGTAAGTAATGAAAGATTTGAAAGGCTTAGCCCTCAGAAAGTCTGGAGACAATAATTACAATAGTTAATTGGTATTCCAAGATACTTGAGAGATGATTTTTCATTTGGTGGAAATATAATATACTAAATATAAAAATGTCTGGGCCAATGTTTCTGGAATGATTTGTATAAATCATATCATATCAACAGCAGAATTGTTGGCCACAAATTTTAGATGAAACGATTTGCAAATCATTTAAGAGACTGCATCATCCTCTATAGAGAAAATTTCAGAGCCTACCATTGCATGACAGCTTCGATTACACTCAACATTTTGAAGCAATATAGCAATTGCTTGAAACTATGGTGGGATTTTTTTTGCATCAGGAAGCTGAATATTTTCAATAGTTCAATAACGAATATTTATGTTGGACACTCAATTGTACAAGATCAACTCTCGCTATAATTCAGTCTTCTGAACTTGGTTCTGATTATAGGGTCAAATGTTTTTTTCAAGGGAATTCAACACCTCAGACCAAGAGTGTTCCCAAGTAATACTTGGAATCCATCCATATGTATTTGGTTTACTTGAATATTTTGTTTTCCTAACGAATATATATTCATATTTGGAACTGTTAACCATAGTTAGACTCATTACAGCACATAGGGTGCAGACTTTATCCCTCATACATATTAATAATGTTTGAAATTCATAATTCTCAAAGAAATGAAACGTTAGGTAGAGACAGAGGCTCCAACCGGTGTTATAGGTATATTTCTTATTTCACCATCAAAACCTGTTATGTGCAGACAATTTTCAAACCTACACCACCATGCATCATCTCAATCGTTGAGCAGGTGGATTAAGATATTCTGGATAGAAGTGGGATTGACACTAGTATATTTGCAGCACATAGCACCAAGCATACGATAACATCTGCAGTAAAAATATATAGAAAAATAAATAGAAATGGGCTTTCTATTGATGTAATTGTAATTCGCAATAGGTACTGCTGGTTGGACACAACGCTGAAACCTCAAGGTTTCATAATAGACCAGTAGTTGAAAGGATTGATTATAAGGATCAATGGGCATTTCAAAAATATGTATGATTTGTTTTCAGCTACTTTATTAGTAGTTGTAGGTGATGGGAAGTTTTTGATTCCTGTTGTATGTATTTTTGTTGTTCTGTCAGTAAAGTGGCGGTTTATTTGGTGCTTTATAAAATATTAAAATTATATAAAGACAGATTAAATATATTCTGGCTGTTTATATTCGTATTAATGAACGAATAATTGATGCATTAATGGGTGGATTGTCTTTTGAATGTATAATTGGAAATGGTTTATTGAATGGATATGTTGACAATGTGTCATCAATAATTCTGACTTCTAAAATCAACAAAACAATAACAATTGAAATTATTGGGGCTCTACTGAGGAATATCTAAACACTGGTATTCTCTGAAAAATGCTTCTAGTGAATTCAGGGATCTCAAATATCTTTAAACATCTACATATGATCTTGAGAACAAGGCGTGAAATATAATTAGAAGATTAAACGAACTTACCTTAAGTGAAGTTCAATCTTAATTATATGTAACGCCTTGTTCGAGATGATCATACCCACCCTAAACCTGTCGAATGGGGATCCCATCCCATGATCATCAATATTTGAGATCTTTATTTTAGGCTTTAAAGAATGACATTTGTGGGTGTGGATGGTGCGACGACGGACGGGACCGTTGCGGAGCACGGAACACGGATCCTGTCAATTTTTTGAGAGCTTTTGAATATCGTGCGATTATGCGGGGATCGGGGGTACTACATATGATCATCTCGAACAAGGCGTTACATATAATTAAGATTGAACTTCACTTAAGGTAAGTTCGTTTAATCTTCTAATTTACATCAATAAGAAGTTATGCAGAACATCAAGCAAATGAATAGACCTAAGTGTGTGGTGCCGTCATTAAAAGACATCGAAAGAGACAAGCGGCCCAACGATTTTTTGAAAACATTGAGGTGTGAATCTATTAAAAACTGAATTCGTGAAGTTTTTATTCAAATAATGGGAAACAAGTATTCCTCTGGGTATTTTGGGAGACAAAATTCTTCGGGTGGATTGTGTTACATGTTTTATGGGAATGATGGACTGGTGAATTTTGAAATTGATGAGGTTCTATATTCTAGCCACCATGAAGCTGATGCTAGGATTCTTATTTCATTTACTCATATACAACTACTAAAAAATATCAATGTTGTGATACGTGCATCCGATACTGATATATTTGTAATAGCAGTGGAAAATATGCAAGTAGGTATAGATAAATATAATAACATATTTGGATAGAAACTGGACTTCAGTCAGAAAATACTTTGAGATGTGTTTATTTTAACGATTGTATACAGAAATTTAGGAGATATCCTTCCTCAAGCTTTACCTGCCTATCACTTGCTTTCACGTTTTAAGGCTGGGAAAGGTCAGACACTTTATCCAAATCCGGGACAGGGGGGGTTTGGAGGAAACAGCAGTGGGCGGTTACCAAATCGTCATAAATCAACGGTTATCCTTGTTCAACGAACGATCTTCTCATCTAGTACGGGTGATATCGCGACTGACGTTTTTATTCGCATTGCTCGATAATCTAATATGCGAGTAATACTGGGATGCTGTCTCTCAGTTTTCGAGAAAACAAAACTGGCGTAGATTCAAATCAGACTTGCTGCGGATCTTCAACTTGATGATTGTGTATACCAAATCACTTTTTACGACATTTTCTCTAGGCCAAGAACTTTATTATTCTGAAAAAACACAAAAAGTACGATTTTTCTGTAGAACACGTTTTTTATCGTTCCTACCGTTATATTTCTGGAAATAATTGAGCGATCGGACTGATTTTTTTTTTCAAATTGAAGTATACATGATAGCGCTTCTTGCCATATACAATATTGGTGAAAAATTCATGTTCATCAATTTCTAGAACTGTAGCAAATTTCAACTTGTTATTTTCGGAATGACAATTTTCAGTAATCGAGAAAAAAATTTATTTATGAAAATTTTTGTATACATGCTGCGAACAAAATTGAGCCAATAGATGAAATAAGTTTCCAGAATGAAAATTTTTCATGTAGCAGATATCTACATGTACTTATTTAATGAGACAATACTACATTATCGCGCGCTCGGCGCTCGGCTCTCTCCTCACACAGTCAGCCAACTGGTCTTTGTGTTCATAATGTGTAGTCGAGCTTTCATCAGTATATCAAATGAGAGGAAAATATACATTATTGGTATGAATAAAGTATCTACCTATTTAATGAGTTGGTATTAAATAACTCCATTCATTTTTTTATGTTGACAAAATAATAGTTGAACACATTGCTGCCTCATGATGGCATATTATGCCTTCTTCCAGTCCAATTCTGGCATCGTATAGGTTAGATAATTCTCCTTCGGTTAGGTATGCCATCATGTGAAATCTGTATAACTTCATAAAACATTGTGTATACTAAACGTTTGTGGTATACTTATCCGATTTATCATGAAAGTTTCATGGTATAATATAATGGAAATTGCATTGTAATTAAAAAATCAGACAAATGTTAATTGAAAAGAAAAAAACACGTAAGTTGCGATATAAAATTTTAAAGAATCAAGCATTGTCTTATATCACTCACTGAATATCGAATTTTTTCGTAAAACTGACAGATGCCACTCGGTAAACATTCAGAGGACAACTATTATGCTTCCGTGGAACAAACAAATCTCTCCGAAATATTCGACGAAAGTAGAAAAATGGCGTCTATACCTATTTGGAACTATGTCTAGTTGGGCAGTATCCCCTACCATCATTTTTTCAAAAAGTTCAAAAGGAGGTACCCATTAAAAATGAACTTATGAATTTCGTGATTTTATTTTCAATTTCTGAAAATTGAGATTCTCAAAATATTTTCCTGACTTCTTTAGGTTGGATTTCAAAAATGACATTGTTTAGATTTCGGGAATTCAATAATATTCCATTTCTGGTATTACCGAAGTTTACACGAAACGGAAATTATTATGGTTGAAACGAGCAATTTGGAAAATCCATGTTAACGAGTTTTCAAAAAATACACGTTCAATGTATTACTGACACCCCTTCAATTGTTTATATTTTCAAACCATTTGTCGTCATTTAAATGCTACAAAGGATATTCAACAATTTATTTTTAATAAGCATTTTGCATGTTTGAAAAAAACCTGTGACTCCACACAGTCCCAAACAATGAGTGAGAGTAGATGCGATACATTCGCCTGCATGTGTGCGGAACGAGGATCGAACACTTTATCTGATAATCGACGGTATATTCACCAGTAGGTAGGTACCTATGATGAATATTTGTATTCTATAAACATTATGAAAAACCAGGGTTGCGACGTTTTGAATCGAATAATGAAAATATAAGTAATTGATTTGTGCATTATTTCCATATTTGAAAAATTATGAAAAATCAATATGAATAGAAAAAATCAATCTTTAAATCGAAAAAATCTTATTTTGTTGATTTGAAAAAAATCATGATGCTTCGCAACTCTTACAAAATTTGGATAATTCTGTATCTATTTATATGAACAGCTTTTCAAGAGTCATATAAATTACGAGGTATAACATTAAAATAGCCATACGGAGTGATTGGGAGATTGAGAGCTACTTTCAATAACGTTGATAAGTTATATTCTCGGTTATTATCAAAGACATTCAAATACAGGTTATTATGAATATTATTTATTTACGAATAATAATGAATAATGACTATATTTTCCTAAGGCCTTCATTCTTCTACTTTTTATTTCTTTGATTTTTGAGGACTGCTTTCACTACATATTTTGTATTTTGGATATTCATCTCCCGTTGGTCCCAATATATGTACCATTTTCAGAATCATATACATTCCACATGAGAAAACAATATCATTTTCTCCTCCATTTGGATTTTTAGATCTCATTACACCTTTGAATTTCAAAATTTCAAGCTTTTCCTATGCAAATCCGCAAATTCATCATTAGTTGCACCAATAATTTCATAATACTTATTATGGTTTCAATCTATGATATTGTGTTGACTGACTCGTTTTTTCATCTTCATATTTTGGAGTATCACCAGAGGGCGCAAATATCATCGGACAATTCGCGCTCTGGACTTCTTGTGAAAACACCAGTCCATATTTCGATGTGGTTTTTTTTCTGTAGGAAGATGGGGATTCAAACTAGGTCCGATACTATTTGAAAAGTGTTTTTTTTATTATTCGCCAAATTCGATATGTTCAGGAATATTTGTATACCTTTTGTATTTCATATTTTTGAAAATAAAATAGTATTTCCATTAGCTGGATCACTTATCTACTTGATGAAGTCAATAAGTCATGAAAATATTGATTACTTTACTTTATGACAAGTCTATAGAGAAAGAGTGCTATTCGTTATTGCTCACTTCTTCAGCACCCTCTACTTCAAAATTTAGACCTTTAGGATATTACATACAGTATGGTGGAAATGTATGGAATAAATTCATTATCTCTAACGTTTATGAATTTTAAGGAAAATCCCGAGACAGGTCGATTTTTATTTTCAAATTGACATCTCTTGATATACATACGGAGTATGTGACGTCATCCGCGTAGTTGTGGTGACGTCATCGATTATTTTTTTTAATTAGAACATACCCCGTCCATTTTTTTTTCGGAAGGTATATTCATTATCTATTTGACGGTATACTAATATTAGGAAAATAAGGTAATACAGGGTGAGAAAAAATTATTTTATTTAATATTTACAACGGAAATCGTTACAATAAATAATCAAATTCGTGACGTTCTGCAAGAATACAATGTGATAGACAGAGAACAAATCATTCTCGAACTTCGCTATCGTTTCTGAATATATTTGTGAAATATTCACTCGTATTCGTTCTTTCAAATTATCTGATCTTTCCGGCTTCTTACATAAACTTTGCTCTTCAGATAACCTCAGAGGAAAAAATCGAGAGGAGTTGAATCAGGAGATCTAGTTGGCCATTCGATTTACCCTCTCCGACCTATTTAGGTAATTGTGCACATTGATAGCATAATGAGGTTGTAAATATAAAATAAATTTTTCCCACCCTGTTTCACTTTATTTTCCTAATATTAGTATATGGTCAGATAGAAAATGGATATACCTTCCAGAAAAAAAATTGAACAGGGTGTCTTTCTATTTAAAAAATAATCGATGACGTCACCACAACTACGCGGATGAGGTCACAAACTCCGTATGTATATCAAGAGATGTCAATTTGAAAATGAAAATCGACCTGTCTCAGGATTTCCCTTAAAATTCATATGCGTTAGAGATAATGAATTTATTCCATACATTTCCACCATACTGTATATATTTTTTTGAATAGATTTAAGAATTCCTATATTAAAATGCCATTAGGTAGCATCCTGTATATATAGTGTCAATACCCGATTGCAAATTATCATTCAGTTATACAATGTTAAATACAACACGGTTTCATATTTATACTGTTCCCTCTCTACTTTTACGTATTGAGATCTGTTCAACATTCAAATCATCGCAATGATAAATCCTAAATCGATCCCCGGTAAATAGAAGCGACCTTTGTCGATAGGTTTCTATTCATTCATATTGTATACCTTCTGGGTGTATATATAAATATTCTTATTTGAATATCATACATACCTATTCCTCATTATGTATGAGAATTTTTTCATTGTGAACAATTCAGAATATTTTTATTTTCCACGCAATGTATAATTATTTTATACATATAATATACCATATTTACTAGCAAACCTAGCAAACTGATTCATATAAATTTCTATTTCCTATTCTAATTTCATAATATCACCCGTACTATCGATTGTATCGTGTTTATAATCTACTTCGTTGAGTTTCACCAGGGGGCGCAAATATCATCGGATAAATCGTGCGTATTTCTGACGTTGTAGAGCCTCGGCTCTTGACTTCCTGTGACGATACTAATCCATATTTTGATCTGATTTTTTTTTTGTGTAGAAAGATGAAGGTTCGACCGAGGGAGGATGCTATCTCAAAATGGATTATTTGATGTAGAAATATTTTTTTTGATTCGCCAAATTGGCTAAAAATTTGCTATGTTCAGATATATTTTTATATCTTTTCTTTTCGAAATTTCGAAAAAAGAGGTAGTATCCTCCCTAGCTTGATCCTTTATCTACATGATGGGATCAAAAAATCATGAAAATATTGATTGGTTTTCAAATGAGAAGTCAAGAGCGGGAGTGCTGCATTCGGTATTCTGCGCGTCCCATTGCCCACTCTTTTAACAGGCAGTGACTACACATATATCATTCGCTCGAAAAGGTAAAATGAATCCTTTCAACATTATCGAGGAAGATCTGAATATTGGCCATTCTCAGTTTATTGCGTGAGAGCAAATTCAAGGGATTGAAAAATTCGTATGCTACATATATGGTTTTCATAAATGCTAATAACATGAATGAAGCAAGGCTACATTTTGTTCCATAGAGAACATGGTATCTCGAAAGAAGGAATATATCAGATAAAGTTGAAAATTTCGATGGGATCTTGATGCCACCTTGTCGAAAAGTTCTAATTAATGAAATAATAAGGGTTAATCAAATTTGCGCCATCTAGAATTATGCAACAGAAACAATTGTATATATGGTTTCTATTCTTCAGATTCAAAATTGAAAACATTTTTAACGTCTCATTTTACACGTGAAATTTTTGCTCTATATAGATCCGTTCTTTCATATAATATTGATAAAGCAATTTAGGCCTGTCTATCCTCTGAATGCGACCGTCAGCTGAGGTTTGCTTATAAAACTGAGGTAACTTGTGGGGAAGTCGTTTTATGTCATATGATATGGGATAGCAGCGCTTAGGTCAAAAATATTTAGGAAAAATTACAAGTGATTATGAATTGCGGGGCATTTCGCAAATTTTCAATCCGAATTGGTACTTTTTATATGCTAAAATTTGCATTTGGAGACAAGTTTTTTTTCAAACTTTTCAACTTCAACCCCGTCTGCAGTTTAAATGCGACCGTCTGCCGAAGTTATTTTTTCGAACCTTGGTTTGTAACATATTTGGTAAAACTTTGACGAAAAAATCACGGTGATAACCTGTGAGGAAGTTGACGGCGTTTTTTTGACATATGTGATTTAGCGCTTTTTCAAAAACGAAATATTTTATTTAGAAAAATTTACAAGTAGTTATCATTGTGAGACATTTTGCAAATAGTCAATCCGGATTGGTACTTTTTATATGCTGAAATTTGCATTTGTAATTAGGTAATTTTTTTAACTTTTCAATTTCAACCCCGTCTGCAGTTTGAATGCGACCGTCTGCCGAGGTTTTCTTTTCGAGCCTTGGTTGATAACATATTAAGTAAAACTTTGACGCAAAAATCACGGTGGTAACCTATGAGGAAGTTGAAAGCGTTTTTTGACATATTTGACAGCGTCTGCTCCGAAATAGCGACCATTTTCAGAGGCAGACGTTTCTGATTTCGATTAGGTTAGGATCTTAGGCCATTTTCAGCAAAAAATCATTGTGGTAAAAATTGGGAAGTTTTGAGCGATTTTTAATAATTTTTTCAAATTCCAAATCTGAGAAGGCGACCGCTCACCTCCGGCAGATGGGCGGTTTTAAAATAACGATCTGAAGTAGACTCGAAGTGCCAAGTCAAACCTTTGGTAACTATGAGGAAGTTGTTTTCGTCGCCAGCTCTCGAACTATAAGCTGGAGAGATATATTGTCCCAGATGTCACCAGCGTCAATTTCATTAAATAATGATTTGACTTGCAATGCCCAGTTATATTTGGGATCACAGTTGGACATATGCAGTTGTCGTCATCAAACATGAGATTATTCCTCCCTTCATCCAAAATCTAACTCATTGATGAACTACTGACAATCAATCAATTCCCATAATGACAGCTACAAGAATTGAATGATGGCACTTCAGCTGGAAATTTTCGAAATATAAATTTGATTTTACTCTGAGAGGTTCAGACCATGTTTGAATTTGGAATAGAGAAATTACTACGCTTTCGTGTTATTATGATGTGAAAAATGAAAATACCGTTGATAATGCGCATAAGAGATCTTATTATTCGTGTTTGCCTTCACTTAGAAGCTACTCAAACTACGTTTCATAAACCAAATACTCGCATATTTCCACATATTTCCAACATTTTTGGAGCAATGAAGATAACTATTTATACTTCATCTTATTCATGAACACCAACTTATCTTTCGACTATTTATAGCAGCATCACTTTCATGCCCCACTTTTAGTATTGCACTTCCATCATCATACCTATTCTGCTTCAGAGCCTCTTCCGTCATAAATCAAATGTCATCGTCGTCTTATACGCGTTGAGTGACAGAAGAATATTTTCACATTCACCCCCTGTTGCATAATAGAATTCGAAAACTTCATGAACATGGTATGTTATCATCAGATTTTCGCTCGAGTTCCTTGTTTCACTGAGATACGGCCATTTTTGAAAGTCACATTACGTCAGTTTCGCTGAAAAAAGTAGTTGGATTATTTCCGCCTGTCATCGTGAAAATGTTTGCGAATGTATCACGTGCCCCCAAAATGTAGCGATGTGTCCACTGAAAAATCTGATGTCATATTGGGCCATTTGTATAATAGTACATTATGGTACAAGTTTTATTAGACGCTATTTTGTCGCACGCGTTGTGCGAACACGTGTCTTATAAAACGTGTGTCAAATACAATTTTTTTTTAAGTTTGCAAGCATAAAGCCTACCTTTCATTATACAAAATGCTACTATTGGTCGAAACCAAGGTGGATATAGGATGGTGAAACAGCTCTTCAATTCCGAGAGAAAAATAGTCTATCCTATTAAAAATATCAAACATAGTTTGAAATGAATGTCTGGTAGACTACGAGCAGAAAACAACTACTTTCCTGGTAAATACCACGCAGAACATTGAATTATATCTGTTCGTAGTCCATGCAACGATTCACACTGTGAATGCAGATCGCAAATGTTTCTTTCTTCCTAAGACGTGACAAATTCACATCGAGACAGGCACGCCTAACAACCTACAGACCGGTTTCGGGCTTATTGGCCCTCATCAGTGCAGGGTAGTTATCCGAGTAGAGACCGTAAGATCTCAACTCGAAGCGTTGCCTGTCCCAATGCATTTTTGTCGCGTCTATTTGACCGCACCGAGCCGCGTTCCAACAGATAATTGAAAGTGGCGACATCATGCGGCAGAAGAAAGAAACACTCCAGAACCGAATCTCCCAAGTTTTACAGAACTTGGAAGTGGCTGAGAGCTCGACTAAGCTCAATAAATGAAAAAATGGATTAGCCATAAATTGGAAAAAAATTTCGAGAGAAAAATAGTCTATCCAATTAAAAATATCAAACATAGTTTGAAATGAATGTCTGGTAGACTACGAGCAGAAAACAACTACTTTCCTGGTAAATACCACGCAGAACATTGAATTATATCTGTTCGTAGTCCATGCAACGATTCACACTGTGAATGCAGATCGCAAATGTTTCTTTCTTCCTAAGACGTGACAAATTCACATCGAGACAGGCACGCCTAACAACCTACAGACCGGTTTCGGGCTTATTGAAATTTTTTTCCAATTTATGGCTAATCCATTTTTTCATTTATTGAGCTTAGTCGAGCTCTCAGCCACTTCCAAGTTCTGTAAAACTTGGGAGATTCGGTTCTGGAGTGTTTCTTTCTTCTGCCGCATGATGTCGCCACTTTCAATTATCTGTTGGAACGCGGCTCGGTGCGGTCAAATAGACGCGACAAAAATGCATTGGGACAGGCAACGCTTCGAGTTGAGATCTTACGGTCTCTACTCGGATAACTACCCTGCACTGATGAGGGCCAATAAGCCCGAAACCGGTCTGTAGGTTGTTAGGCGTGCCTGTCTCGATGTGAATTTGTCACGTCTTAGGAAGAAAGAAACATTTGCGATCTGCATTCACAGTGTGAATCGTTGCATGGACTACGAACAGATATAATTCAATGTTCTGCGTGGTATTTACCAGGAAAGTAGTTGTTTTCTGCTCGTAGTCTACCAGACATTCATTTCAAACTATGTTTGATATTTTTAATTGGATAGACTATTTTTCTCTCGAAATTTTTTTCCAATTTATGGCTAATCCATTTTTTCATTTATTGAGCTTAGTCGAGCTCTCAGCCACTTCCAAGTTCTGTAAAACTTGGGAGATTCGGTTCTGGAGTGTTTCTTTCTTCTGCCGCATGATGTCGCCACTTTCAATTATCTGTTGGAACGCGGCTCGGTGCGGTCAAATAGACGCGACAAAAATGCATTGGGACAGGCAACGCTTCGAGTTGAGATCTTACGGTCTCTACTCGGATAACTACCCTGCACTGATGAGGGCCAATAAGCCCGAAACCGGTCTGTAGGTTGTTAGGCGTGCCTGTCTCGATGTGAATTTGTCACGTCTTAGGAAGAAAGAAACATTTGCGATCTGCATTCACAGTGTGAATCGTTGCATGGACTACGAACAGATATAATTCAATGTTCTGCGTGGTATTTACCAGGAAAGTAGTTGTTTTCTGCTCGTAGTCTACCAGACATTCATTTCAAACTATGTTTGATATTTTTAATTGGATAGACTATTTTTCTCTCGAAATTTTTTTTTCCAATTTATGGCTAATCCATTTTTTCAGCTCTTCAATTGTTTTTGCGAAAAACTTGTAGACCGTTTGGCACTTGAATGAAGATGGCGGTAAGATCGATTATCGAAGAAGATTTCTGTTGCTTTCGTATTTCTGTGGTTCACCATCTGACAGACGTGACTTGAAACAGCATTAAACAATATATTTTTTATAAATCTGGAATGAATATTGATATTTTGACTCTTCTCAGTCATTTTTCATCTAGAACAGATGAAACTGATAAGATGACAGATGCACAAGGTATGTCGCCATCTCTGATAACTTCAGGAAATATTACTACGGTATGAAATCAAGTAGGCAAAGGTCTACAGTTTATTCTAGTGCATGTTAATAGGAAGCTGTTTCACCATCCTATATCCACCTTGGTCGAAACCCATTGTCCAAAATGGAGGAATCTTACTATCATTAAAATAATAATTCGTATTTGTCATCACAACAGAACAGAAGTAAATAGATATGTTTATGATGGAATCGTGTCAACTGAAATTGTTTTTAAACGTCATCAGGAAAAATGAAATAATAGAATAAGATATAAAAAAGAATGAGAAATTCAATAATACGTGCATCAATATCTATATGCATAAAAGAAAATAACTTCGAACAATGTCGAGTTATGATCAAGGTTTCCCAATATAAGTAAAAATTTAGGTCTTGTCTACCTCTATAGAAAATCATATCCATAAAAATGTTCTGAATAGGAAGTAGAAATTATTTAATTATCAATCAACAGTTAGTAGTAGCGTACGGATCATCGGATATCTTATTTAATATGAACAATTTCCATTTGACAGTACGATTTTACCAACTTTCGAAGTATAAAAAACGCGTATCAAAACACCAGCTATTTTTGCTTTTATAATGACTTCATTATAGAACCAAAATTGAAAAACGATTAACCCAACAGACGAGTATTCAATGGGTTCGTTACTATGGCAACGCATACCTAGCTAATTAGCACATTTAATGCCATGTGATTTTGTTACACCACCCTGTATACTTCTGACTTCATCAACAGGCTGAAGATGAATTATATCATGACATGTAAGATATTTTAGGGTCTGATATCAAACTTTTTGAGTCATATACATCATATGAATAGAATTATTTGGGAAAAAAACAATCGAAATCAATAATGAAAAGCTTTTGGGACTTAATTATCAGTATATTAATTTTCTGTTGAAAATATAAAAGAATTCACCCTACCCTAGCGACAATAATTTAATAGACAGCATTAATTTCGTGAACAATGGGTTATTCTTCATTCTCTTTTTTATATCCGAAGTAATCTCCCACAGCAGGTACACGTGACACATGGAGTTTTAATGTATTTATCGAAGAGGGATCTAGAGCTAAGCTAAGTCGAAATAGGAATAAGGTACGAACTCTAATTATCACGTTATATTGAATAATGACAATCTGTTGACACTTCACTGTAAGTGAAAGTAACATTCGGGCAGCTGATGAGCTTTGATATTATCTCATCGTCATATGCGTTCACTGAATTATCGGTATGTAAGTTTTCATTCCCAACATGATAATTTCCGAAATATCGTCGGTATATTACGTGGGATCATCATTTTCAAAACATACTCTCATCCAGGGACACTTGGATAAAAACATGCAGAATTATTTGAGCTCATACGTCATACGTTGATGATGTATTCCTGTTCTCTGTGTTGAATTATATGTGTTCATTGGATTAGTATTTGATGAAGGAGGAAATTAAACTAGACCAGCTCTCACACTTTCATCTTTCATGGAGCATTTCCTTTCAAAACAAGTATCTGGGTTGTTAGTGAAGTATAGGGCAAGCTTATTAGACAATAATGGTCCATATCATCATCAGGAATCCGTTTGGTTGATTCTTAGACCAATGGTCTAAGAGTTAATTCATCATTATTTGCTCATCATCATTTGGTAATCAAGCTCAAACCATATTGCATCAAATTCTTCCACTGGTAGATTTTAGATTCTACTCACTTTATGAAATCAAGAATCATTTCTGGAATAGACACACGCCTCGCTTGAAAGCATTCATAGCAACCATCATAGCCAGGGCATCTCTGGTATTGGTGGAGGAGGATCTAAGGAGGCTTCATCATTGATTATTGCATAGTATTAGTATACACAGAATAATATTTTGGTTCGGGTAGAGATATAGGAAAGCAGGATCAGTGTTGAGATATTGGAATTTTCAAATTCATTCCCATTTCGAAGTCAGACCTCCGCATGAATCTGGAAATCCTGTTCCACTGTATTTATTGTTTTCAATATATGTGAGCTCTTTTTGTGCCCTTATCTTATTATTCATGAATCAACTGTACTTCAGCACGAGTTATATGGATCGGCTGAGAATGTCATAGCCTGTAATTACAATTCCTGCGACATCGTCTCAGACTTTCTCAATATATTTGGTTAACAGGACTCTTGTTTCAGTTCACATCATCAAGAAATTGGACTAATAGATCTTCAAATATTCCCGACTGTATTCCTAATGAATCTGACGGGAGGATGGAGCACTAGAGCATGATTTTGAAATTCAAATAGCATCAGCGGAAGCGAAGATGTTTGTTCATATTTCTCATAAATGTATGAGGCAGGCCCAGGATATATATATCGACAGTTCTCTTGGTACAAATAAAAATATAGGGTTTGGTCGGATTCAATTTCCTTTCGCATACGTTTATTATATTGAAAGCAACTTAAACGAAATAATTCGGAAGTACTGACGTTGCTGGTTCTACCAGAACTGTCACACAACATCAGCAATTTCAATAAAATACTGATAGTTTAGAGAACTTCCATTTTATTAATCACTCATAGTTATGGATTATATACAAGGTGATTCACGGTCAATTATAGATTGAACATTATAAAATACGAATTCAGGTCAAGGTATTTTTGGAACTCTTCCTATACCTAATTCACTTCGTAATCTGACTGACTATTTATCCTTAGCAGGTTATATTTTCATTGATATCTTTGAAACTCCTCTTCCAAATGCATTGCCTACATGATGCTATGATTGACAAAGTTTCTACGAAGAAGACCAAAGCATCATATGTTTTTGGTCTTGAACTAATATAAATACATTAATATTTACGGTTTCATTTATATACCGATATAAAATTTCCACATCAAAGGAGAAGGGTGGATTAATTTGGTATCTATAGCTATAGGTGTGGAATAATGAAGATATAGCCTGAAGTAAATATTGGAGCTCATATCAAGTTTGCGACCAATCATTCATCAGCTTGGCAATAAGAGTGAAGTCAAGTATACGTGATGGATTCACGTCGTTGTCACACGTGATAGATCTGAAGGCAACAAGTGGGTGGCAATCTTCACTCTTCGAAGTATTAATTATCGATGAACCCAATTACACAAGAAATATTCATTGACGACTATAATTTTATAGGTATAGAAATTTTCGTCTGAAATGATTATAAATGAAATTTCTATTAATAGCATCATCCCATTCCCAATGGCTTCCGAACACTGACTTAAGGCATTTTTTTGCGACGAAACGGTTTCAAAGACCGTTTTAAAATAGTTTATACCCGAGTTTATACCTCTACTTCATTTATATGAGCCGAAAAAATGCAACATTTCAAAACGTCACCTGTCATAGTTATTTAACCTCAGATGACAGTTCGCCATATTGAAACATGGTTGAAACGGTCCAGGAGACGCTTTCAAAACGTTTTGAACCAGAATCAAGTGTGACGTCACAAATGGTTCAAGAAAATAAAGTGTTTCAAAACTGTTTCAAATAGTTTCAAAACAGTTTCTCGCAAAAAACGCCTTTATTATGCTCACTCCAAGTTGATGAATCAATTTACATAGGCGTAGCTGGTGAAATTGAAATGAAATTACCTTTGACCAGAAGTTTATCGCTACTCTGGCTTGAAATCTTTCGGTAATCTTTGATTCAGATGAACATTTCACACTTAATATTTTCGACCAATCAAAAGCCTTTATTTTGTATCGTTACCATAGCAACTAGAACGATCTCCGGAAATGTTCATGCTCATACGAATTTCGCAAAATTTATGCGAATAAATTATTTGAACTTTTTTGCGGATTTTTTCATATTATCATGATATCATGATACTAAATACTACATAAATCAATAGTGTTGTAGAGTAGGAATAGCAATGTAGTATTTAAAATTTTCCGATTCGCATCAATTTTGCGAAATTCGTATGAGCATGAACCAGCCTTTACACTTGGAATTTTTCGACGTTTATAGGTTGAATGACATTTACATTTACCTAACTTCAAATACTATATATAGCGTTTTCCATTAGTGAAACTGGTGCGCACTGAGTGTAAATATATTTATATACCAACTTTACATCAGTGGTTCAGACTTTTCTGTCATGATTATCCAATGTATCCAGACGGTATCAGTAAATAATGATGAACTGAATTGTTGATTCACAATTTACGATAATATTTAAAAATAGCTGATACGGTTTTGGTGGCTAGTGAACCGGTAGCGGCTGACCATGAAAACTGTCGAGAATCAAATGCGTGTCCTACGATTATTGAAATTGTACATCTTGATTAACGGAACGGTAAATACAATAGAAATAAAACTCAAACAGTCAATTTTGTCAACGTTGTATTTTATTTTACTGTTTATACACAGCCGTACGGTCAACTTACCACTTTTATGCTTGCCTGGCGTCTCAATGAGAAACGAGGTCGAACCTTTCCCTATCTCTTCAACGCTTAGACTTCAATAATATTTCGGTGTGAAATTTTCCTACCGAATACCACTGTAGCTTCTATAAAAAACTGTAAACTTTTTCTCCAATACGAATATTTTGTATTCGTGTTGTCGAACAAATTTCCAGTAATAATTTAAGCTCTAGTGTTTAAATGAAAATTCAGATCATTCATAATTATTCAGCTGATTGATCATATGATCACGGGAGTTTGTAGCTATTTCAAGATTCAGGATATATTGCTTCTGGTAATGTATTCACAAATTTCATCTGACCAATGAGGACAATATATTTCGTTGTGTTAAAAAAAATGTTGTTGTGGATATCATATAGTCGCGAAATCGACAGAACGATTCGATTTGACCAAATCAAAACTTCGAAATATACATCGCAATCATTGAATCCCGATATTGCAATTGAATTTCAAATGGCGAAGTTAAAATGCGTTAACTGTTATAGGGATTTGTTTATTCTAATTCACGCTCTGTTTGCATAAAATTCCATGATTCCAGGCCGCATATCGTTCATCCATTCATACAGGCGAATGATAAACGAGTATCAACTACATTTGGACAAAATTAAAACTGAATTCGTACATTTCCAGCATGAATCCAGAACCTCTGATGTAACACAAAGAAGGTTTAGATGAGAGTTTTTTGAAACAGGGTTTTAAACTTGTAAAGCTTGTACCACTCATTAAAACAGATCAAACACACTCTTTGAACATGTGGCCCAAATAGGGAGTTGCGAATTCTGGGAGGGAATCAACAAAACAGGGCCAGACTGACATCAAAAACAACCCTCAAGCTATAGCTTTTTTATCCGACTATAATGTATCTGAGAAGCAAATAACATTATCAGTTCTCGATTACTGCGATCGAATATTTTATTATTATAGAACCCGTACATATATCATATCATAACAATTGATAAAATAGACACTTTCATCGAAATTGGTGTAATTTCAAAGAATCCTTTTACCATACTTTTACTTTTCCTAAAACCTGCATGAGCACTACTTTCATCCTATATTAGGAAATTTGTTGAATAATAATATAATGATAGAGACTTTGAATATCTAGTTATAATTTTTTATGTTCTGGTTCTCACGAAAAGGGATATCCTGTAATGTTCAGAGAACATCGTGAGAACCAAGGGAAAGAAGGTAGGAGTTAGTGTTCTTCTTAAATTTCTGGAGATGGTATGCCTCGGGGAACACCTCCCTAGGCAATGACTTCCAAAGTCTCGATATTCGTTGGATGAACGAGTCTTTGAAAAGGGACTTTCTGTAGGTCTCTAAAGTGACGAAGGGGTGTGAAGACTGAACTTGACGGTTAATCTCGAAGAGACTGCTAATGTCGATATTTCAGATGAGCATCGCACATGAAAATATCTATAAAATAGAGATAAATCTCCAACTTTTCTACGGTGTACCAGAGAAGTGAGCGACTTTGTAAGCGAGGCATCACCGACGAGACGAATTGCCCTTTTTTGGACAGAATCCAATAGTTTCAGGATGTTTAGGTGCCGCACTCCAAATATGGGAACAGTATTCCAGGGCAGGTCGGATCTGTGCCTTATATAGATCATAAGCAGCTAACGATAAAGAATTTCCTTCTCATGATTCCGTATCGCGGAATGGCGAAATTACTTGACTGTTTGAATAAATAATAAGGAACTCGCTCATGACATCAAAAACATGATTGATGAACCATTTACCAACACGAATTTGATCAGTCATCAATATTTCCTGTAAAATCATATTTCATCAGAAGCTCTACGCGGTATATTGTGAAGATACAGTATGAAAAACATGCCACATTTTGCATATTGCGAATTTCAGGTATAACATGTTCGTATCAATATATTAATGATTGACCTGAATATCAAAGGAAGATGGATTTCATTAGTGTAGAATTAATACTGATGTATATTTTTCGATCACTTGTGTCGTTATTGCGTTTTTTATACCAGAAAACGAGAATTTTATATTTATATTATAATATTTATTTTTTCACCATTTTTGTGATTCTGGGATTTAAATGAAACCGAGCAGTTAGGAATTGTATATCATTCAGCTCACCTCATTCAACCCAAAACACAACAGTGGTGCATAAAGATTGAAATTTGAAGTTTCAGACTTATAAAATACTAAAGAAAAATCTTGAGTATATTTCAAATATTTAAGAACATTTTTCAAATGATTCCAATGTATCTTTGAATAGCAGTTTTGAAATCTACTAAAGTAACTAACTGAATAACATAAGTCTGGCCTAGAGCCGATCATTAAATACATCAAACTTCCAATTAGTTCTTTATATGGAACTTTATAATCACTGATTTCATCCTTTTCAAGATTTAATTTTGGTTGAATGGGTAACTTGCTTGGATTACATTCAACCATTTGAAAGCGGTTCAAGACTTTGGAAATTAACAATTTTTGAGAAATTTTGATTTCAATACCACATTTTTCAATTTCTAGACCTTAAAATGTTAAAATCCTACCACTAAGATCTCTAATTTCAAGTTTTGAGTTCAAATACGTCTTAATGTTTTTCACCTCAGTTGGTGAATTTGACTAAATGGGATTCAAATATCAGACATCTTGCCATATTCAAAATTGTTCTGTTGAATCTCTCCGAAATTCCATTTTGTTGCGGATTGTGGGGAATTGTATATTCTATTTGTATACCTTTTTCTTTACAGAATGATTTAAATTCAGAAGAAGTATACTCTCCTCCATTATCACAACGTAGGTTTTTTACTCTACTGTTTGTTTTATTTTCCACAAGAGAAACATATTCTTTAAATTTACTGAAAACTTCAGATTTATTTTTCAATAAATATACCATGGCAAAATGACTAAAATTGTCTATGAAGGAAACATAATATTGCATACCTTTTGGAGTAGCAGGATTGATTTTTCCACATACATCAGATGAGACAATTTCCAACACAGCTTTTGCCTTTCTACCTTCATCAATGGTCTTCAGAAAAGGTGTTCTCGTTTGTTTACCTTTAAAGCAGCTCTCACATATCTCACTACTTGGATACCTTGATGAATGTCCCATACGCTTATGTAGTATATCTTGATTTTTCGGTTTTGACACAACATATACACTGTTTGATTGTGCCGTTATGAATTCAATAGTATACAAATTTCCAATCAACTCACCCTGCATCAGAATTTTTTGTCCATTTTCTACAAAAACTTTTCCATTTGTGAATACAACTTTACAGTTTTTCTCCTCAATTTTCTTAACAGATATCAAGTTTGTAGCCAATTCTTTACATACCAAAACATTTTTGAGAATAACTTTCTTTCTGTCTTTGGTGAATAATGGTAGATCACCCTGTATTTTAGCTAGAACTGTTTCACCACGTTTAGCAATATTTATTTTGAGATTTACATCTTTCACATTCACTAGAAATTGTCCTGTGTTCTCATTAACAAGGTGGTTTGTTGCACCACTATCAATAATAAAGTTTATTGTATCCAGGGTATCAATTTCTTCCTTTGTTGACAAAAATGTATCCTCTTCAATATTGACATCATTTGTTAAAAATGAAAATTCCTCATCTTCTTTTTCTTGTCCTACAGTCAAGTTGGCCTTTTTCTGATTCTTCTTTCCACACTCAGTCTTTTTGTGACCTCGTTCACCACAACCAAAACATTTTCCTTTGAAAATACCTTCGAAAACTCTTGGTTTGTACTTAGGTTTTCTTGAGTGACACACAAAAGCATTTGATGTCTCCTTAACATCATCTTTGTTTTTGTTTTGTCGTTGTTCTTCCATAAGGAGCTTATTTTTCACAAAATTCAATGTAATATTGGTTGAATTTTGACTGAAGAGTACATCAATTGCAGTAACTACAGGCTGGTATTCATCAGGCATTCCACATAGAAGTTGTGTGATGACTTCACTATCCTCTAGTTTGCCTCCAGCTCTTCTCAAGTCTGTGACTGTCTTCTCAAATTCAACTAGATACTCATTCAGTGTCTCCTTACCTGTGAATTGTGAACTTCTGAGTTTCTTCTGTAGTTGTATCTGCGTAGCCATGCCAGTCTTCTCATATGTGGACTTAAGGGTCTCCATCATATCTTTGGCAGTTTTCTTGTCCCTAACCATCTCCAAAACGTTGTCTGCAAGGCATTGGACGATTAAGTTTCTTGCCTTAACATCAGCCTTCTTGAAGATTGCTAGTTCAGCATCATCGGTTGGAGGGTTTTCCTCCAGGACATCCAGGACTTCTCTCTGCTCCAAAATAAGCTTCACACGATACTCCCAGGTAGAAAAACCTGTACCGTCGAACAGCCTTACATTCAGAGTAGCCTTTTCCATTGACGCCGCCATGCTGTTTCAACACTTTTTATCTTTTCAAATGACTACACGTGAAAACGATTTTCTCAGCACTCTAGTACAACCAAAGTATCTGGGCCCATAACCTATTGTTATATAAGATCGGCAGTGATATATACTTGCTGAGAAAAATTCAGTATCAACTTAGTGTGTTTTTATTCAAGTTCTGTTCAACAATCTACAACGTACAGCTACAGCTTACTACAGGTAAAAGATAAGTAGAAACGCACATTTGCGCCAAAAATATATTATGTGTGACAGATGACAATTATGACATAGAACAGTCATGTCAATAGATATGACATGGGATAACAGTGAGGTTTTCTATGAATTACACTAAGGTCGAGTACACACTACAATAGTGTGGAGTTTCAAATTTTCATCAAATAAAAAGAAAACAAGTATTTATTTATTTATTTATTAGTGTCGGACTCGATGGTCTATTAGACATTTCTGGAGAACGGGACATGTTCAAAATGTGGTTTCTTGTGTAACTAACCCTGCTGTATCGATCTTAATTCTCAGAGCTGCAGCTATAGCAGCCCCTGTATATTTCATTACATTTCAAAATTCTTCCTTAAGAGCTTATTTCGTGGATCTATTATATTTGGGTTTTAGCGGAAATGATTATAGAGATATAGGGTGTTCGATGTGGAATCGAGACCCCAGCATCATATTTAGAAATGTTTTGTGTTGAAACTATTCATTATTGATGGCTAAAACGGCTCACATTGGGTTCCTCAGCTATTTATTTAATATCGATTGATATTTAACCTTTGCAAGTGTCATATTCATTCAGAAATCAAAGATGTCAATCAATTCGATGTAACTCATTTATAGTTATTAATTTTATGATTATATTTGTAGATGAGGTGACGCAATATTATCCCACAAATATTCTTTTTTTTGTTAATCAGCATTTCCGTAAATGGACAAATAAACTAAAAAGTTTAGTTTTCGTTAAACTTCGAGACATCTGGTGGAAACAAGAGGCAATTCAAGTGTAGCAATCAACAAAACTCTTCCATTCTCTTCACTACACTTGACTGAACTACAATGTACTTTGTCTCATACATTTGCTTCACTCAATAAATTCGTCACGTCAGTAAAGAAATGTGATATCCTGAAGGTATGGCATCAAGTAAATGATGTCACGAACCTAATTCATATTCCGAATTCATAAGTTTTCAATATTCAAAGCAATTTTCCCACTCCGATACTCCTACACAGTTTCCAAGAACTTTCATCAATTTCCATCAGAATATTTACGCAGCTATTTATAAAGCCGTGCTTCAGTCACTTTACGTCTTTTTCGAAACGACAAAACTTTCGCCATTTTGTTATTCTCATTTCACACCTGGTATCGGCTCATATTTATGGCCCCATCGAAAGTAACTTTTTCTTCGAGAACTCTTTGTTGCACCCGTAAAATCGGTGCCAAACTGCATAATCTCCTCATAATCATTATGGGGTTCGATCCAATCACCCATCGAGCTTAATTCGGTATAATCGTATAATCAACCACTTAGCCTCCTAACATCTTAATCTTCCTGCCGAAGTTATGGTTCCAAAAGGATCGAGGCCGATTTATACAACTTATCTGCTCTTATCGCAGACGATGTTTAATTACCTATTTTGCGGCTAATTGAGACCCATGTGTTTTGTGCATACAGTATACAGGGTGTTACGAAAGCTCTGAAGCGACACTGTGGATATTCTTCATCTCATCATGAGTTAGCTATCTCAATATAATGATTAATATGATGAGATACCTACTCAAAATAATGAGTTATGAGGTAGCTTACTCATTGTAATGAATTAGTTATCTTCAAATAATGATGAAATAACTCATAATAATAAGATACTGACTCATTATTTTGAGATACTACGTCATTATTACGAGATACTTATAATGAGATACTCTATCTCATGATAATGTTGAGATAATATATATTTTTGCTACTGCTGAGTTGTCACAGTTTAAGTGCACTTTTCTCATGCTTCTTCAATAGTATAGGACTAGATTTTTCAGCGGTTGACTAAAGAATCTCAGAATTCTGATGATAATATTGATGATTATTATAATATACATGAGATCCTTTCATTGTTTTCAAGAGAGAGGTGAGAGGTGTAAGGTGTGAGGTTACAAAATATCACTGACTGCTTTTGTAGTCGATGATATAGACCCTTATACAATGATATAGATGTCAACATATGTGAACAAATAGAAAATATGAGGTTATTTCATCTCCAGGTTCAGTGATCATCAAGCTATAACCTACTGAAATTTTAACAACATCAAGCTGAAACTTCAATCATCCGTATATTTTCATATTCTTTGTTCTATTCTTATACCTAACTATACATTTCTATTCCATATGAATTTTAAAAAGCACTTGTTGGCAACATTGCATAATATCAACTCATTATTATGAGATAATTTATCTTGCAATGATATAAAAGAAATATCTACAGTGTCCCTTCCAGAGTTTTCGTATTAGGTACTGTCCGACGGTCAATGGTACCTTACATGGACGTATAAACACACCATGTTACCTTAGATGTACGGGAAGTTGGATTATTCTGGCTATTTCACGCACTTGCCAAATGAACCAATCAGGATTCGGATTATCGATAACACAAACTTGACTCCTGACTGATTGGCCTGTCAAATTCGGTGTTTTCAGATTTGTGTATTATGTGACAGTCAAACGTCAAGTATAAATAATCACGCTGTCTCTACCAAATTTCAGATTTTTTCCATTCACTTCGTTTGTAAAATAGTCTAATAAAATTCCACTCGTGCTTGGATTTATCTCATGAGTCTGTTTTTCATTCCATAACTCAAAACTGAGTTGCTTGAAGGAAACACCACTCGTCCTGCAGGCTCGTGATGTTTCCAAGCAACTCAGTTTCGTATGGAATAAATCACTTGTGGTATTACTACTGACTATATCACGCACTTGTCAAATGAACCAATTAGGAGCTCTAGTCAAGTCCGAATATCGATAACACAAACTTGACTGTTGACTCTGATTGGCCTGTCAAGTTCCGCGTGTTTTCAGATTTGTGTACCTATATGTGTCAGTTTAACGTCAAATATGAATACTCACGTTATGCTCGCATGTCATAATAAGCAGATTAGGGATGAATTCTATCGAATCAATCAATTTCAACCTTTCACCATGTCTTTTCTTATTTCATAACTCAAAGGAGTTGCTTGAACTCCTGCGGTGTTAACTCAACTCAACTCAGTTCATGGAATAAATCAACTGACTTATCACTTGTGGTGTTAATACTGAAAATTTTGCTACTGAATCAATTATTGCTCGTATTCTAACGATTTGATATATTTTCAGCGATGCAGTGTTGCCGCTCATACCAAAAGGTAATAATATCTTTGATATTTCAGGAGCATAAACTAGATGATATGACATAGGATATTAAGGATGTATCAAACAATGAAAGTTGAGAAAACAGTTTTGAGATTTTTTCAGAACACTCATCCAATTTCAGGAGTTGCCATGCACCTCTGAAGCAAATTTCCATGCACTGATGCAAGCCATGTGTTCTCTAAATCATTCGAATATATGGGATACTCCATTATTCTCTCAGCCTCTAGCATGAAAAAGAGTCTGTTTCTGAGGGAATTCTACTAATATACCAATATTTTTTTATCCAACATATTATATCACATATATACGCTTCGATTTAGTGGGCATAGCTCCAACATCCGGAAAATACGATTTTCCCCAACGTTGGATCAATCAACTGCATCCCTCTGTATCGTTTCGATCTTCAAATTGCTCCTTTGTTCTCAATGGAATTATAGTAAACGAATTGTTTGTTGTTCCATATTTCCACAAATGGCGACCCTAATTGATTTTCATGATATTTCTGGATTTTTTTAGTATACCGAGTGTTTCTCAGAAGTGGCTCACCCCTATAACTTTTTGTTTCTACATCAGATAGTGTGTAGGTACAAAAATATGCATTTTTGATGTGATGAATTGTTTCAGTTCAGGTTTGACCGGAAATATTCCTTACTGGGTTATATTTCGATATGTTAGTAATTAATTCGTTAAAATGTGATGGAAGCATGTTTTTGATGGTTTTGAAAACAAATACCTATCTCGCTGCTCTGTGAAACTGAAACCTGTCACGCACTGATAACCTCTGCAATGCATCAAGCATAAATACAACACTGGTACATTTCAGAATATTTTAATTTTTGTATTGTTTTCATCCAAACCATACATAATGATATTGTTATATAAGATCGGCAGTGATATACTAGCTGATGAGAAAAATTCAGTATTCAGTCAAAATGTGATTTCATTCAAGTGCTGTTCAAACATAACCTTCTACTATAACGTACAGTTTACAACAAAAAGAAGGATCAAGAAGGAAGTGCACATTTGCGGCAATATCTTATATTAATTACAGATGACAAATATGACATAGAATAGTGATGCCAATAGATATGACATGGAATTGAACTGAGGTTTTCTATGAATTATACTAGGGTCGAGTACACACTACAATAAATAATATGTTTGTATAATCGTGTCATACATAGTCATCTTGACAGAAATTTACTATAGATTCAAAATATCCATTGAATGTTTCTACTATATGCTTACGAGTTATTGTATCATTCAGAATATTCACTAGATGACTATACCAATTTCAAATTTCAACTCGTTTTTAATATTCCTATTTATTGAAAATTTGATGAATTTGATATAGTTTCCTACATTAGCAGTTGATTTTTAGGAATTGAATCATTTTGACTCATCTATATATCATTTGTTTTCTCATTTCGAGTGAACGAACTATATACACCATCTTTTGATATTTTATGATTATTCCAGTTATTTTTACCTCTCTTGTGTCTGAAACCAATATTTCTGTTGAGTTACCCTAAAAGAAGAAAAATATTGTTATCGAACTTCACTTTGAGATTTCTATTTAGGCCATGCATAGAATCATTTTTTAGCCAATGATGTTTAAACCAAAATCGAAATAAAAAATAAATTTAATATAAAACAATACACCTACTTTGTACATCAACCCCTCAACCTCCGTACATTTTCGCCTGCTAATATATCTGCTGCTTGTGAACAATGTGAACAGACCGGCATTCATGTCAAATATGAACTGCACAGCTGAATTCGTCTACTTCAATCCGACTGCGAAATGAACGCCTTTTGTAAATTTTATGGAATTGGTGTAATATCGGCAATTCGCCCCGGCATTCTGGAATGTATTCATGAAAGCAGCTATAGAGCCGTCAAGCCGAGTTATTTATCTGTCACGTCGAGAAATCATGAAGATAATGGGGTAGACATTTCAAAGGCAATCAACATCTAATAAAGCAGGAACAAGGGATTTATTATTGTGAGATATTCGTTTGCAATGGCGTACACACAATTCGATTTGATTCGATGGAAATGTGGTTACCACCAAAATCGATGAAAGGACTTCACAGGGCTAGACAATAGACTCTCATAATCCATTGGTAACGACCCAACAATGAGATAGATATATGAATACACATATACATATACATAGATATGTGCACAGGAGGGCCTCGAAAGGGGCACCCAGATAGACAGTGATACACTTCTAAGTCTTAGCTGACTTTGGACTTCAAACAATCTATGCGACAACTGGCAGCAAACAACCATGTCACTTTGATGGGGGTGCCAGCTCACAGGGCAGTTAGAGATAATGAAGAAGCAATCTGCCTTGCCAAAACACAGCACAATTTTCCGGCCCAGATCCCTTCTCTGGACTCTTCAAAGTCCGCTTGAAAGAAGAGTTTCGATGTTTCGAACGAAAAGGCTAGTGAGTCTATCGCCAAGGAAAACTAAACAGTTTCTCAAGTTTGTTATGAAAGACTTGAAACTAGTGACGGGACTCCTCATTGGACGCTGCCCTCTGAGGTATCACCTCGAGAAGCTGGGAAAATCAGAGAGCTGTAGTCGCCGTTACTACGAAAACTTCGCTGAAACTGCAGAACATTTGCTTCGCCAAGTGCTATTCTGCCAGAGGTTCCTGTCCTTGGAAGGAGCCTTCTAACGTCGCCGTTACCAGTAACTAAGCTTCCAGGAAACTGATGAAGTATGTACGAGGTATCTGAGTCGAAGTGCTTGAGAGGCTGCATAGCCCACTCCTACAAGAAACAAAAATAATTTCACTGAACTAACTTTGACACAATTTTTTTTCACATCAACGATATGTTTCGTCCGCAGCTTTGCTGATGATGATTTTACTTGGAATACCGCCTTGTCCTTATATCATTCAATGAAGCATGCATGGAAGAGTCAGGTTGATACTGTTGATGAATATCAGGCTAGAATTTCGAAATGGGGATTTAATAATCTACGAGTAAGTGAAGCTTGCTTAAAAAAGCATATTGCTCGAAATTAAACAACTCGGATGAAACATAATGAAAGACCTACAGACAGTTATAATGGAAGTCTTTGTCGCGAGGATTCCAATTTAGTTGAAAGGGACATGGAAACGATCTTAATTTTTTATCCTTATATGGGAAGTAGGAATACGAAGTGCAAGACCTCTAGTACAGAAAGTACAAAACTCAACTTGTGATCGCCCATTATGTTAGAGCCCAAGTGAGTGAAAACGTTCTGATAAGAAAATTCACAAACGAAAATTGGTTCAACAACTTATTCTTGAAATATTGAAATATGTAACATAGAATATTGAAACGAGCTGATTCTAAATCGAGAATTCAATATGCTGATGACCATGTGAAGGAAACCTATGAGATGATGATGTTCAGTGATGAGACAATTGAAAAAAATCATGCATGATAACTTCGTTGAATCCTACCTAGAACGGTAACGAATAGAAGAAAAAATTAGAGTTCAACCATGCGTATTTGACAGCATATGTACTACATCCCTGAGCAACTTGGAACAGCGACACCATGCGTCATATGAGACATGGAAGTGACTTGATCAATCAATATACTACACACAAAAAAATACCGATTGGAAGAAATAACACAAAATGAGGAAACTTAGAATTCTAAATAAATGAACCACCCTGTATTTTTTTCAATTAAATACCAATCGATAGTGGATAAAGAGTTAAGAAAGGGACATGCAAGCCGTTTCAACCAATTATAAATAGTTTCCACAAAAAAAAATCCCAAAATTGAAAAATCTCGATTTTTCACACCCTATATATCTCTGTAATCGTTCGATGAAGACCCAAAGTTTGAAAGATCAATGAAATCAGCTTCCCAAGGAGAATCTAAAAATGCAATAAAATACAGGGTGTTCCGTATGAAAAATCAGCTGCTACTTTATAGTAGAAGCGGTAACGCCGCATAATCCAATAATTTTAGGAGTGTAAATCATATTGATTTATGTAGACTGTCGAATTTTCAAGTCGATCCGTTGTCTGGTTAACTAGCAACGTCTAATTAACTCTCATCGTGAAAAGCCCTGTATATCATGCCCAATATCGAAATCAGATACGGGAAGGAAGGATGTCAGTGCCACCTATTGGCAAAAGTTCTAAGGTTATACGATCGAACAGATGAGCGCATGAAATTCACATCATTCAGATACCATTTCCAGGATGCAATACTTAACGAATGATTATTGCCAACAAATTAGATGATTCATACACCGCCTCGATTCCATCGTGATATGACACCAGTGTACCTTGGTGTTAATTTTATATAATAGGTGTTTTTATGCGTTAACGTCAATGATAGCACCATTGAGATTATTAAATTTCAACCATTTGGTGTTTCTTATGATTTCATGTTTCAGCATCGTTCTGCTTCACCACATTCGTTGCATTTTTCACTACTAAGATCGGAATCAACACCACTCAACTGTGAAATGTATAATAAAGAGAACACAACTTTGATATTCAGGTGTTGTATTCGTCGGAGTTTGCTCTGAAATCCATTTGATTGAAATTACACTCAAGTTTTTTTTGCTTTGTAGAATATCAGCACTCACTAAAACGCGACAATTTTCACCTTTTGAGGTTAACCTACCTGTCAATTTTCAGTATTGTTTATGGTGTTGTGACGACGGGATGTTTTCAGTAGTAATATATAACCCGAAGACATTGATAATTGTTCGAAAAAAATGACTATAACAGATTTCGAAAACTCCGAAGCCCTAAGCGGAGGTCTGTTACCTATAAGCAACAAGCTTGGATTCCTATTTGAGCAAATAATTCTTGCATACCTTTCATGAGTTTTTATACGTCAGAAAAATATTCTAAGTAACAACTACTCATCCATATTTTCCACAGAATGACTCTCATTTTGTTGTTGACAAACTTGAATAGATATTTCTACTCGTTCTGTTGACATATTGACCTCGGTTCAGCTATCACGTCAACATCCAGCATTCAGAAATGTTATTCCTCGCTGAATCATCCTTGCCATCCGTTCCTGGAGAACCCTTTTAGTGTTAATGGCATCCCCGGAAACAAACACGGCATCTCGAGGATGCGTCCACGTCGTTTAGGGGCCATATATCAGAGGATGCCGGAAAATTTATCCGCTCCCAATATCTGTATGATTACTCGAGTATATACACCGATAATATGTTCCATTTACGGCCATCATAGTGGCTATTCTATTTTTATTGCGCTATATACCGCGCCGTTGAGAGGATGAATGACCGTCATCAGGATAAGGAGAGTTGACGAAATATGTATAGACTTGGAGTTGCTCTATGCATAACCCATGAGGTTTCCATATCGGTAGGCTGACCAATATAAGATGGGTTTCCTCTTCTAGAATATAAGAGTGTAGAAGAGATTCATGAAGAGATATTATCAAATTATCTTAGATAGGTTACAACTGTTTCAAATATCTCCACTCCTATACCGAAAACTAAATCAATTAAAGCTGAAAATTTTAGGCCATTAAACATACTATACCTACTCTTGAAAAAGTGTTGGAACTAACTGTATATAACCAATTGATTCAGTACTTTGATACCAATGAGTTGTTTCTAGGCAACCAATCAGGGTTTTGAGCTAGACACTCTTGTGAAACATCTCTACAATTTTTAACAACTGAATGGAAAGATTGACCTTGCTTGACCTTAAAAGGGCAGAACTATTCTAATTGAAAAATTAAAGTTTATGATATATTAGATGGCAAAAAACTAAATTTGGAAAGGAACTGTCAGATAAACTTGTTATAGAGTAGTGTATTGGGTCCATTGCTCTTTATTATTTATCTGAATGATGTTAACCATATTTCTGGATCTCATTATATAAATCTTTTTACTGATGATACATTGGTTTATTGTATACATGAAAGTATGGATCAGGCAATTGTTGAAATGAATGGGTCTTTAGATATCATTTATACCTTTTTATTCGATAATAAACTTGAACTAAAGAATCGGAGTTCGAGGAACTTCTGATTGGCTGGAAATGAAGGTGTGTATCTATCTTCGCCTATATCAAAATACTAACTACTAGTCAGAAATCGCATTTCTAAACTCTAAAGTTTATGGCAACTCACTCCGAAATCCTGATTGTTATAAAACATTGGTAGCTATAATATCCAATCAAAATTAATGCGCGCATCGTTTGATATCATCACACAAAAATCATGTCCCATTCTGCAATAAATTGTCAATACAAACACTATTCCTATTCGTTCATCGAAAATAATGTAACTGTAGGTTTCGTGGCTATCGTCGATAAATCATTGCAGTCACTTTCTTCATTTATAAATACCCAATTTCGCATCACCTAAATCAGCCGCTAACTCCTTTTTGCCAACCGATATTTCCGAAACATCCCCGTATCCCACTAGCCAAGAATTATCTCATCATTACTTTGAATTATGACCAGTTATCATACTTTGTTTTTTGCTCGCGCATCTCTCCTCTGGGAAATTTATAACTGTCGTAACTGGCAACACATTCGGAATCGAAAAGCGGCGATGTTTGCCCATTCAATTCGGCAAATGCCCGTCTGTCACACTGTATGAAATGACAAATCGCTCTAATTTTATTTCTCCGCTGGACATGCAATAAGCTAAATGGAACGTAATGATTCGAAATCCTCGAGAATACAAACAACTTGATGTTCCTTTCTTGCAAAAGATGAAAAACATAAATCTTTCGAATTACCTACAACGTGGGTGCAAAATGAATGGTGGACTGTCATCCTAACCGAAAGGTATATTTCTAGAGTAGAGGGTCAATATACTCGAACAGATATTAATTCTTCGTTAGAATTGAGTTGAGTGCGAGAAAAAAATGAATAGATAGATAGATAGATAGATAGATAGATAGATAGATAGATAGATAGATAGATAGATAGATAGATAGATAGATAGATAGATAGATAGATAGATAGATAGATAGATAGATAGATAGATAGATAGATAGATAGATAGATAGATAGATAGATAGATAGATAGATAGATAGATAGATAGATAGATAGATAGATAGATAGATATATATACAGGGCTATTCAAATTCGAGTCTATGCATGGGGATTTCGATAACGGTAAGAGATAGAGGGTTGGTTAAATGGGGGCAAAGTAGCGTATTTCAGAGGTTAATTATATGGATGAAAAAAATCTGACCTAGCTTCTTCAGTTCTGGAGTTATACAGGAAAAATAAGAAAAGGAAATGTTACTGGTAATAGTTGAAAACTTTCCAGTCACTATCTAATGACATTTAATAGAAACAAATAGATGGTGATGCAAAACTCAAAATTCTGAACCACCCGTATTTGTTTCAATTAAATATCAATCAATATAGTAAATAGAAAGTTCAGATAGGGACATGTAAGCCGTTTTGAGCAAGAATGGATAGTTTCGACACACACACTATATCTCTGTAATCTTTCTCGCTATACCCCAAGTATGATGTATCACCGAAATCAGCTCTTCAGGAAGAATCTAAAAATGAAATGAAATACAGGGTGTTTCATTTGAAATAACAAAGTTGTTGCTACTTTTCGATAGAAGCGGCAACACTGTATTGCTGAAAATATTTTAGTTCGATAGACCAAGAGCAACTACTCGAGAAATCAAATTTTCAGAATGATCCTATTTCCCGTTCTTCGTAAACGTCTAAGGTACCATCGACCGTAACCCACCCTGTATATATGTGTATATCACAATTGGAATTTTAGCAATATAACAATTGGAATTTTAGTAATATAACAATTGGAATTTAAGTAAAAGAAAGGGAGTATACTGATTAGATAATGAATTTACAAAATCATTCTCAAGAAAACACTTTACAGAATTTGTGCATAAGAGGGGTCAACAACCTGGCTTGAACTTTGAGTATCTCTGGATCCCAAATAGAGAGACTTCACTTACTCTGGTCTGGAATTTAGGTACCTGGATTTCCTCTAACCGGGCAACTCTAGCAGACTATATTCAGTATGAGAGTCCAACTACTCAGTTCATTAGACTGCGTCCATACCTGGAGTCTCTATCGGAATTGGAGTTGCTCAGGAGTAGATCAGGAACTCACAAAATCTCCTTGCTCAAATCAGGAACAGAGGATACCTCCTTTCAAATCAGGACTTCAGATCTAGATTTCAAGATACTTGCTCAATGCCCTGAAAGCACATCAGACAGGAGTAAATGTCCCTTACTAGAGTGTCAATATTTTCTCTCTAGATCATAATTATTAGCCAGAATATGCTTGACCTTTATTCAGAATTATGCAAAAATCAAGTTTATATAAACAAAAGAAAATATATTCAGATAGGGAATATTACATATCACCAATTTACATATCGAAGAAAAATTTGAAGAAATACATTCGAATACGGAATATAACATAAGATATCACCAATATACTCAGTTGGATGATTGACTAAATTTCTCAAACTACCTATTTGATAACTCATATAATTTCATCATAAAAGCTCATGCTCACACAAGCAAAAATATTACAAATAAATGAATGTTAAGACATTCTCATCATCTTTTGACGAACATCCTTCTTAGAGATAAGTGAATTCAGAAACAAGAGTTATGAATGGATTCTGCAGCTTATTTTATTTTGATAGAAAAATTTAAACAGTTGACAACAAGGAAATGAGAGATCAGAATCAGTAGATCAGAATTAGACTTTTCAGCCAACAAAATAGGCTGATCAGCTCTAAAAGTGAGTAGACAATTTTCACAAAAGATTTGCCAGTGTCCATAATATAAAAATTGTCACTTACCTCAGAACATGACCAATCCTGTATTTCAGCTGAAAAATCCTTCTTCTGTGACTATAATCCTGTTTCTGGGACCAAAAATTATCTCTTTAGTTCAATCTCATGAATCTTTCAATTCTCCAATATCCTCAAAATCAGGTAGATATACCTCCAGGAATAGAATACTACAGATCCTCAGAATAAGATTCCGATCAAACTGAAAGCATTAAAAATCCGACGGAAACGATCTCATCATCACACTTCAATTATAAATATTTTCGATTCTCATTTAACCTGAAACTATTCTGATAAACTCAAAAATCAATCTAATCGAAAACCATATAAATTAACGTGTATCCTCTCCAATGTAAGATCACATCAAATTATCAAGATACAAAATTTTCAATTTTTCGAGAGCCTCATGGTCTCAAATATCGATTGAAAAAATATACTCCAAACTCTCGTTTTCTTCTCTGGAAACTTCTAGGACAAATATCATTGAATTTGATACAATTCAATAAGAAATTATAACATTATCAAAAGCAATTTTACAGAAAATCCATCCATTACCTTGCTCTGAAGAAAAAAAAACCGCAGCAAAACTTAACGTCTTTATCTCCAAGAAGTCTGTTCGTCAAAAGAGAGCGAGTACTCGTCTTTTTATCCCCTCTTGATAAAAATCTTATCTATCGACAGATCTAACAGATAGCGTATAAACAGTTTTTGCCATATTTATTTAATAGTTATTTATGTATTAAGGGAATTATGAGGGCCTTAATTACCGATGGCAAAGTTTGCGCCCCGAGGGCCTCTGGCCCGAGGGACAGCAATTGCCAGAGGTTATTAAGGCTCTATAATTTTCGTGGTACATAGATAATTTTATTTTTGACCGATTTTCATAACAATATGTCCATATTTAGAACGCAATAAATGTTTAAATTCATAACCTTTCTGGTATATTTGAATTAGGTAGCGTTGATTGTAGCATTGTTGGTTGTTGCTAGGTTGTCGCTATGTTACATGTTTATAAGCAAACTTTCTTTATCAATCAATGTTTTCCGTTAAAAACGTGTTTATTTTTTACCACAAATCGACGATCTTTTTCTGATATAATGGAGGATATTATAAAAAAAGCGGAAAAAGCAAGACAATCATTACTTCCATCGAAAAGTGAAGCCCTATATCAAAAAGAATACAACTTATATCTGAAGTGGCTGACACAGAGAAATGTTATGTCAAAAGATGCCAACGAAACTGTCTTCCTGGCATATTTTCAAGAACTGGTAAAGTATTTTCAGTATTTTCTGGTAGATTTGGTAATAATTGTATTTATTCGTTGCAGTCAGAAACGTTTAGCCCAAATTCGTTATGGACTAAATGGTCAATGCTCAAATCGATGGTGACCATATATGAGAAAAGAGATAACACCAAGTCCAACGAACTAGAGGCTTTTTTGAAACGGAAAAGTAAGGGGTATAAGCCGAAAAAGTCTGCTGTCTTATCTCCTAAACATGTCATCAAATTTCTAAAGGACGCCCCTAATGAAATTCATTTATTGCATAAAGTAATTTTTTTCTCATAATTTTCTTTTTCGTTTGTTTATTTCGTTTTATTTGTTATAGGTTGTTCTAATTATGGGTTATTTTGGAGGATGCAGAACTCAGGAACTTCTAAATATGAGTATAGCAGATATAGAGGACCGGGATACTGTTATGGTAGTGAACGTACCGGAAAGTAAAACTGGTGTATCGAAGAAATTTACAGTTGTGGATGAAAAAGAGTTCTCTGCTTTGCCTTTATTGAGACTTTGGTAAAACTTCGTTTTTCACACTCCTATGAGTTCGGAAAAAATTTTTGGTGGAACTTATGTATTTTGACCTCCTGATCACGAATCTGAAGTCAAAACGCGGCGGTCTCAAGTATTTTTGGAGATACGGCCCCATTTTGTCTCAAAAATGCACCATTTGACATGTCAAATTTCTGCTATTAGGAATACACAAAATTCACTCTTCTTTGAGCCAAAACATCACACATGCTCACATTCACTTGTTTCCAACACTTTTTTGCATAAAAAACTGTTATTTTCACAAAAATTCGCCCTTCTTCAAAACGTAAACAAAACATCTTTCTTCACTGATTTTCTGGTTATTTTTATTTGAGATGTTGGCAACGTCTTACCATGAGCCAAACAATCACGTTGCCGACATCATAAATACAAATTACCAGAAAATCAGTGTAAAAAGGTTGTTTTGTTTACATTACAAAGAAGGGTGAATTTTTTGAAAAATAATCGTTTTTTCTGCTGAGAAGTGTAGGAAACAAGTAAATATTTGCGTGTATAGTGTTTTGGTTCAAAGAAGGGTGAATTTTGTGTATTCCTAATAGCAGAAATTTGACATGTCAAATGGTGCATTTTTGAGACAAAATGGGCCGTATCTCCGAAAATACTTGAGACCGCCGCGTTTTGACTTCAGATTCGTGATCAGGAGGTCAAAATACGTAAGTTCCACCAAAAATTTTTTCCGAACTCATAGGAGTGCGATAAACGAAGTTTTACCGAGACTTTATATGTCCTTGCGTCCTGAAGGTACAAAACGATTTTTTTTGAGCTTCCGATAAAATAAATGTACAACTCAGCCAATTGGAAAGAATATGTTTGGCAAAATTCCCAGCAAAATCGCAATGTATTTGGGATTGCCAAACCCACTAACCTATACGGGACATTGCCTTCGTCGCACTTCTGCTACTGCCCTAGCCAATGCAGGAGCAACTATGACAAACTTAAAAAGACACGGAGGTTGGAGAAGTTCCACGGTGGCAGAGGGGTATCTGGAGGACAGTATTGAATTGAGAAATAAAACGGAGCGTATGCTGTCTACTTTGCCATCAGAAGAGGCAGGCACCTCGACTGTAGTGAACAGCAACAGCACCACCCATAAAAAAGAAGAAATTGTTTCCAGCGGCGGAAGTAATTTTCAGGGAACATTCGAAAATTGTACATTTATTATTTGTAATGACGTGAATAAGAAAAATATGTCTTAGTTTTCATTACATATAAACGTTTATAAGCATTTCTTGTATCATTTTCACCTGTAAAAGGTAAGAGGGAGTTTTTGAACCTTAATATCCCAAGGGAGTTATGACCCTCTTTATAGATATCGTAACTATGACGATATAAGCTTATAATGTCACTGTCAGAAATAAATTCATTTAATTATGCATTACTTTGTAACTGGCATTCTTATAATCAAGTTGGATGATGTGAATTTGAATTTATTCAGTATAACATATACCTCTTAGATATCCCATCGTAATACTGAAACACTCCATTTGTGCAAAGAAATCAGAAAATGATTAAATTAGTTGAAAAAAACGAAAACAAAATAGCAATAACCGAAATAGTGATCACGCGACAACAATGTGCAAAGCGAAATACCCATTAAATATACTTACCTGTCAACGATCAACTAATCAACCAATCAAAGAGCACTAATTGAATTTGTGAAGCCACAATACACGAGGGAGATGAAAGATATCACTAAAAAGGAACGAAATTTAAAAACGTGAGAAATTTCGTTAAACATATTATCGCGCCCCTCGAAGACTTTATTCGTATCAGCTCAACTTTATGAGGGTGAAAATGTGTCGCCAGTTTTTTATCGGATGTAACTTCTTAGCAACCATTGAAAGTGCGCATCAAGGAAACTTTAAAAAAATATTTCTGCAGAATAAACAGTTCAAATAGTTCAGTGATTCTGTGGATATCCATAGGATATTCTTTAGGGACAGTATTGCTATTTCCTAAACGGTAGAGATAGAGAGAGCATTAAATTAGAAAAAAAATTCGTGATTGGAACCACATCAATATGCCGTTCTGATAATTGCAAAAAAGTCATTGGTATCCAAAATAATTTGAAAAAAAAACTGATAATTGACGATTTTGTTTTTATTTATTTTCTCAGTTATTATTCAGAGTAAACTGCATACTGCATACTTAGATAATTGAACATTCATACTCTTATAATTCCAGAGATCTGCCATACCTACATCTTTTGTTTTTTTTTTTCATGGAGGCCAATTTTTGTTTTTTTACCATTGAATACAGCTAGGAATCACATTCGAATCCATGTATCACACATTGTTGGTCTCACCCGAAACAGCTCAAAATACGCATTTCTGCTAGTAACTACTATTTTTATTTCACAAATATAGTAGGACATGAAACGGAATATATCAATTATGATTACAGTTAAAAATAGTTTTTTCTATTTTGGTTATATAATGAAGTCAATGAGCTGTTATCACGGATCACTTCCAAGTACCTCACACGGTATAAATCGATGTTGCTCTCTAGATATATGAACAAACTGATTGAGGAAGATAAGGCTCTGTTTTCACGCTCTACTTTCTTGTCACTCGCCCAGTCCCTTCATCTTTCCCAACAAACCCAAAACTATCTACATATGAAGGTGTCAATTCAAGCAACTAGAAATATTGCGCAACTCAGATTATGCAATGAATTCATGTTAAAATTTACCTACCTAGGCCTAACGTACTGCATAAAGCCGAAGGAAATCTGTTCAGTATGTAATCAGCTTGAGCTAGAAACTATTAATCACCTCTTATTTGATTGTCCTATTTACACTTCAATGCGACCTAGTAATACACCTTGTTTAGAAAACGTGAACAACCTGATTTGCACGCTCAATAATATTACACCCTCCGCAGCAAAAGCAATCTCCAAACATATCTGCAATATTCTGAAACTAAGATCTTTCATCATAAACGAATAAAAAAAAACTGTATGTTCCTACACACTTCTTTCCTTTAGAGTATTTATATGATTTTCACCTATGTCACTATCTTTTTACCTTACTTTCATGCTCAATGTTTTTGCGAGTGCTTTCGTATGTTTACATCACACTCGCAACCTCATTTTCAAACATCCTTATGGGTTAAGGTTTTTTTGTTAATTATTATGTACCTATCTTTTAATTCACTCGTTACCGAATTTCTTGTTTATAAAACTGTATGTTTTGTGTAAACAATAAATTGATTGATTGATTGATTGATTGATTGATCATTATGAAACGCAAATGCGTATCTAAATAGTATATCTGTTTCGATACGCATTTTTTATCATTCGGAGGTTGGTATAATCGAACTGTCAAATGTATGTCAGAAGAGTTGGGCCCAGCTTACTTCTGAGCGATTTTGGATTTGGTGATACTCGCAGTGAAAAACTCAATGATTTTGAAGATTAATTTTGATTCAAAGTGTGATTTGATTAGAATTGACCAATAAAAACAATAACACATTGCATTTTCCACCGGTGATGGTATCGCAAAAATCAAAATCACTCAACATTAATCTGGGCTTTACGGCGCTTGTGCGTCAGATTTGAAATATTTCAATGTCATCATTGTTAGAAATCGAAGATTTTTCTGTTATTTTTCGATATTTAATCAATTTCTTTCATTAAAATACTTCAAATCAATGTGAAATAAAAAAAATTGTATATGACACACGTTTTATAAGACACGTTGTCGCACTTCCCTTGGGGCACTCCTCGCTTCGCTCTTCGTACTCCAAAAAACGCTTGCGACAAAATAGCGTCTTGTAACTTAATATACTATTCTACCAATCAAATCATTTCGAAAGTTGAATTATTTGTCAAAGTTGATTTTTTAGAGATAATGACTCATGGCTTGGTGTAATAATAATTGTGAAAAAAGATATTTATGTACGACCGGACGTAAAATGGCACTTAACCGCTCGCCGGACAATAAATTATTAATTATTCGCATCCTCAGCTGCTTTACTGATTCCTGGTGGAGTACAATTCACACTTTCTTCGTCACTGGAATGCATTTCGTAATGACGTGTTAATAGCCCTCGCTATCGCTCAGGCTATTACTTACACGATGCGGTCCATAAAAGCCTATTTTACGCCCTTGATACATAAATAGCTATTACATCAGATGTTATAGAAATGTTGATGAACCACAAAGAACACCATTGGATATACAAAATTGCATCCACTCTACTCTTAAATTGTTATAATTATATCTACTTATAGTAACGTCATTTTTCAATTGGACTGGCAACTTGATGACCTCTCTATACGCGGATTCTTGGGCAGGTATTATGACCCTAAATAATTATGTCATATACCCACTGGAGAATCGCTGAAATGCCCTTTATGGTACAACACATATTTGTCTGTATTAAATCGAGTGTTCGCAGCAACTACTGGATTCTTATCTCTAAATGAGGTCCACAATCTACTCTAGGAAATTGCAGAACGGTGTATGTTGCATTCGGATACTTAACAAACAGGAACAATGGGTTAGTGGCAATTCCCGAACAAAAGCCTAGCTTAGCCCTCCCCTACAGGATATGAGGAAAAGACGAGAGAAAAAATTTCCTGGGGCCATTGTACTCGTATATGATGCGTGAGTATTAATTCGTTCCATGTAGCGGGATTTGAAGGAAATGAAGGTTTGAATGGCGAAATTCGTAACTGGATGTAGTTTGGAATTCTCTTACGCTATGAGGACCTCCAAATAGGTATTTGGATCCGCTGCAATGTTAACTTGAGTTCTCTATAATTGAGATATATTATCGAAGATTTTGGTTAACCTTGAAAACCACAGGGAATCAGTGGCTATACCGAATTTGGCACAAAAGTCGGAGGCCTTCTTTAGATACTTCAATCATCATTATATGGTTTATTGCCGACACAACTGTGTGAATAGCATTTGACAGTTGATGATATCTCATCTGATAAAATGGCTAAAATTTCGACACGGATCAGATAATCTAGTAGATTTTGATGCAACCAAACCAAAACTCAAGCCAATATTTTCTCGATGAAGGCGGACCTCACAATGCCTAATTTGGACATGAATGTTTCTAATCACATACTTATTTGGACCTAACATTTTCCGGTGATGGGTCTTGGTTCAATGTATCAAGATAATATGTTAACACCCATGCACAATTTCAGTTTTGAGAATCATCACAATTCCTTTGAAACCACACAGCCTTTTGAATCGATTTCCTTTCTCTGCAGTAGAAAAAATTATCAGGTAATATACACATCTGAGCTCGGTAAGATAAGGGCTACTTATATATACAATAAAAAACACAGGACTACTGTATTCACCTGAAGACGATTGTATATACACATAATCCAAACGTCGTGACAAACTCGGTTTGACTGACTATCTCTTTTTCCGGTTATTGACTATTGAAATTCCCATTTGAATCTATATTTTTTTCTTGAACTCTATATACTATAACTAACCTTTTTTTTAGATTATCGATACTCGAATCTCTTGATTCGATAGTCTAGTTATCTTTACAACCCTTTTTTGAATACTTTTCATAATTTATTTTGTTTTTCAGCATAACTAATTTCTTCTTTTAGGATTCAAATCTTTATACCTTCAGACAATTTTAAGTTTATATGGGGATAACTAGATTGTAGATTGTAGATTGTAGATTGTAGATTGTAGATTGTAGATTGTAGATTGTAGATTGTAGATTGTAGATTGTAGATTGTAGATTGTAGATTGTAGATTGTAGATTGTAGATTGTACATTGTAGATTGTAGATTGTAGATTGTAGATTGTAGATTGTAGATTGTAGATTGTAGATTGTAGATTGTAGATTGTAGATTGTAGATTGTAGATTGTAGATTGTAGATTGTAGATTGTAGATTGTAGATTGTAGATTGTAGATTGTAGATTGTAGATTGTAGATTGTAGATTGTAGATTGTAGATTGTAGATTGTAGATTGTAGATTGTAGATTGTAGATTGTAGATTGTAGATTGTAGATTGTAGATTGTAGATTGTAGATTGTAGATTGTAGATTGTAGATTGTAGATTGTAGATTGTAGATTGTAGATTGTAGATTGTAGATTGTAGATTGTAGATTGTAGATTGTAGATTGTAGATTGTAGATTGTAGATTGTAGATTGTAGATTGTAGATTGTAGATTGTAGATTGTAGATTGTAGATTGTAGATTGTAGATTGTAGATTGTAGATTGTAGATTGTAGATTGTAGATTGTAGATTGTAGATTGTAGATTGTAGATTGTAGATTGTAGATTGTAGATTGTAGATTGTAGATTGTAGATTGTAGATTGTAGATTGTAGATTGTAGATTGTAGATTGTAGATTGTAGATTGTAGATTGTAGATTGTAGATTGTAGATTGTAGATTGTAGATTGTAGATTGTAGATTGTGGGGGGGTCGTTAAGACTGTGCAGCATCTCAAGCACCTCACCCTATTAGATCTTTTGTGAATAACCCTTAATCTATTCGAGGCCCGGGAGTCCGAGGCTTCTTGCGAAGTTTATCAGTTTCCTGGGAACTAGGTTCCTGACATCAGCGGGCTCTAAGAAGATCCCTTCCAGTAACTTGAGCCTCTTGAGGTTCACTAGCCTTCTCGCTTGTCTTTGTCCTGGCACTCCTCCCAGTGATATTTAATTTTATCTGCTTTCCAGAGTCTAAACTCTTCTCTCAAGTGGGCCTTGGCACAGATGGGTTCTGGGTCGAGTAACTGTGTATCTGTCCCTTCATGGCAAGGCAGTCTGCTTCCTCGTTGCCTTTAACTCCCTTGTGACCTGGAACCCACATCAAAGTGACCTGGTTGTGTGCAGCCAGTTGTCTCAGGGATTGTTTGCAGTCCCAAGTCAGCTTAGACTCACAAGTGTATGACTTCAGCGCTTTTAGCGCTGCTTGGCTATCTGATATAACATAGATTTTTGCCCTTGGAGTGTTCCTTTCGAGGCACTCCTGGGCACATATCTCTATAGCATGTACTTCTGCTTGAAAGATGGTTGGGGTGTTACCAAGGGGTTTTAAGGGCCTGAAATTTAGCCCTGTTACTCCTACTGCAGGCCTTTCATCCATCTTGGATCCATCAGTATGCCATACTGATGCATCCCTTCCCAGTTGACGTCCGTTCTCTGTGCAAATTTGGTGGTTCTAGGGAAATATTTTCTAAAATCTTCAAGTGTGGAAACTAACTAACTTTTACATGGTATGCATAATAATAGGTGAAAGGTAAATAGGTAATGTTTTGAATAAAACGAAATGGACACAAAAACAGCATCTTCTGGAAAAACAACGAAACTTTAAATAGAGACAAGACCATTAAATATTCTCTTTCATTTTGTTCTTGTCTTGATAAACGCATATTGTGTATTCTTTGCGACACCAGTTCACTTTGAATAAATGGATGAAGTAGATCATTTTGACGTTATATGAGATATATATTATGTAATTCAAATAGATTATGCACGGAGACGAAATTATTCCACTCGTACGCTTCTCTCACCTCAAACCGCCACTGTTGCATACATTCTCGATGCTGGCATAGCTGTCAAATTGAATTTAACGCAATAGCAATTTCCTCATTGTTCCTTTGACTTGAATCCTCTTCAGCGTTGATATGTTCAAAATTACAGGAAAGACTGAAACGACGAGCATTCTAATATAAACGTCAGTGCCCGGTCGACTTTTATATTTATATATCGGTAGACGACGGTCATAAAGAAATAACGGGGATGAAAAAAACTGTGTATCAATTGAAATGATAGGGAGGGTTAGAAAAAATAACCAGAAAAATGTGTGTGATTGTGAGGAAAATTCAGTAACTAGAGGTTATTCGATATGGCGGAGTGAAAAATCGTATCGGCATTTGTCATTTTAATTTATTATTTTCACTTATAATACTACCAGAGCCTCGATTATTACTGGAAATATTTTTTGACACACAAATATTTTGAAGATTTTAATCTTCTAAAAAATATTTCGTGTTCGAAAAGGAATTTTCTGTTTTTAATTGAAGCTAGAGTAGTATATAGGTATTCGGTAAAAAAATCTCACACCAAGACTCAGTTGAGATTACGCTAACGACCGAAATAATAATATAAGGTAAAGTTGGTAGAAATATACTTTTTTACAGAAAACTTGAAGTGGTATCATCTGAAGTTAAAATGTGAATATCATTCAACCTAACGTAACGATACAAAATATAGGCTTTTGATTGGTCGGTGTGATATTTTTAACTCAGCACATTATATAGCTACAGGGTTCATTCAGGGATCATTGAGAACTCGAAAAAGATCAAATTGGTTCAAATTTCCGGAAATCAATGCTCATTATGGTGAAAGAAATTCCAAGATAGATTTTCGTTATCGAAATCTTTGGAAAAACTGACTTTTGGTTTCATCATTTCAATGTTTTCTTTGCTTCATTATTAGAGATAGACGAAAAATGAAAGCACTTCCTGATTGCCTCTTTTTGTGATTTTTTTTTCAATACGGTGATTCATATTTTTCCTTATATCTCGCTATAAATTGACTGCTCCTGTAATACAACATTACTAATAATTATTTCATAACCATAACCCATTTAAACGAATGTAAATCACAAATATTTCGATATTCCACACAAAATTATAGTTAAGCTGCAATGCTGATGAGCTTCTCGAGAGTGGCCAAATGGGGTTTCAGCAAGAGAGAGCACCATCTCAAAATATTAGGTTATAGTGAGAGACTTTTATTACACAATGAATTTCCAGGACAATGGATTGGAAACCATGGAGTGGATTAGTGACCTGCAAATCGCCAGATCTCACCCACTTCGATTCATTCTTATAGAGATCAGTAATTAATTGGGTTAACTGAGACCAGGTGAACACACCAGAAAATCTGAGGAGGCGCATTGATAATTCATTTAGATCGGTGAATGATATTGAGAGGAGCATAGGGAGGAACTAGGTGTCCTCAATTCACATTTGAATTTATCTTATATCCCCTACTACCTATAGTAGATGGATTCGAATAGATAGAAACTCAACCAGCAAACAAACCACCTAATTATTCCATGTAAAGTATATTTCAAGAAACTAGAAGCATCTATTCATGCTCCATTTTGATGTATTCTACAAAATGCAATGAAATATATAAAACCAACATATTTCATAACAAAATTGCACTTGGTACATATATAATCTTGTGGAGAATTATAGAAAGACATAATTATTCAGGATCCAGCGAGATGGGAATCCACCATATATACGGGAAGAACAGGACAAACCTATATTCGTTTTCTATTTTTTCGTATAAGGCCAGTCGTTGCCGTTTTCAATTAAAGTTTCTACGAGAGATCTTGACTTTCCAACAGTTCCAGGAAAAGTTCGCGAGTTGCTCCCTTTTTATATCTCGGAATCTAATTTATCAGAACGCCAATCATGACTCGTGGAAATATTTACTCACCAACTTCGAGTCGAAAATGTCGAGAAAAACTCGAAATCCTTTCAATATTCCGTTCTAATCACAGTGCAAGTTCAGATTGGTATTTTATAATATAACTCTGCTTTGTAAAATATAACGAGATTCATTTTTTCATTCTCGTCTTTCTCATCCTCAGAAGTCGAATATTTCTTATAATTCAAATTTTGTATCTGAATTCGTGATGACATTGATTCATCTATTAGTTCAGTCTCTCAAATATTTTTTGAAGATGCTATATTTTTATATAAATATGGTATTCACATATGTGCATTATGAAAAATATGGAGAAACCAGAAAAGAGACAGAAGAAGCAATCAAGCACATTATATTGAGATAACAATAGACGTAGTTATCAAAAGAGAAATATACCACCAGTATTGAAGAGTTCACCTACAAGTATTTTCTTCAAATCCATGAGGTTCGAAATTGATACGATTCTTCGAAAAGATGTTTGATGTCAGACTTGAATCATTTATTTTTCAACATAGCACAATGAATACAACACCACGAGAAGAAATCAACATCTTTGCTGAATTTTTTGTAGCCAATTCCACCATCGATAGCCGTATGTTTGAAATTGTATTCATTGGTTCGACACCAAGAAGGCTAGGAAACCAGATGGTATTCCTGAAATCGTTATCAAGAATCATTCAACCATGCATGAGTAATCACAATATTAATGCACATCAGCAGTATCAGCACAAAGATTTCGACATCAGAGCAGTTTCGTATGTAGGATTTATGCCCCTCCCCCGCGAGAATTGTACCAAGGTTGTGAAAATATGCCTTCTGCTTCTCATCAAACAAGCCATCTCCTACCTTTTTATAGTTTCCCCAATCAACTTTGTCAGTGGCTCACTAGTTTTATTCACAAAAACGATTCTTTGAAGTGATTGTAGACTTTCATTCACTTTATAGATCACAAAAAGAGGCAATCAGGAAGTGCTTTCATTTTTTGTCTATCTCTAATAATGAAGCAAAGAAAACATTGAAATGATGATACCAAAAGTCAGTTTTTCCAAAGATTTCGATAACGAAAATCTATCTTGGAATTTCTTTCACCATAATGAGCATTGATTTCCGGAAATTTGCACCAATTTGATCTTTTTCGAGTTCTCAATGATCCCTGAATGAACCCTGTAGCTATATAATGTGCTGAGTTAAAAATATCACACCTAACATTTTCGACCACATTTTCGACCAATCAAAAGCCTATATTTTGTATCGTTACGTTAGGTTGAATGACAATCACATTTTAACTTCAGATGATACCACTTCAAGTTTTCTGTAAGAAAGTATATTTCTACCAACTTTAGTGGAATAAAGTTAGTTAAGAATAATGGTTCGAACTACCAGCAGCTATATCTTATTATTATTTCGGTCGGTAGCGTAATCTCAACTGAGTCTTGGTGTGAGATTTTTTTACCGAATACCTACTACTCTAGCTTCAATTAGAAAATTCCTTCTCGAACACGAAATATTTTTAAGAGAATTCAAATTTGGTTTTGGACTTTCATTCAAGGAACCGAAGAATACCACAATGATCTATTCTATTTCCAACTGGTCTTCTGCCGCATATCGACGATTTTTTGCAAATGACCACCAATCAATGCGTCCAATCTTCTGACTAGATAACAATAACTCGCAAGTTTTCGTGAAAATATACTCTTTCTGACGCCGAAGCTACTATATTATCAAAATCCAATCACCTCGAGATCTCATAAGCAGAGGCAACTCACCGTGAAATCGTTTTAAAATCATTAATTACGCCGACAACCCCATTTCCTCGAAAGATGAGTATCCAAAGTGAAAACAAAAACTTATTGCTTCCCGAATATACACCTTATCCCAGCCTTCCCACCTCTCGTTTCTCAACCGTAGTTGAAATTTCTCCAGGAACCCGCACATATATATCCATTTGAGATAACTGCGTAAGACAGGAGTCGGAATTAACGTGCAAGACTCATTTGCATTGCATTTTCTCCCGGATTTGGCCGTGATGAGTTTTATTTTTTATGGCTGCGGGCCGGGAGGAATAGGTGTGCCCTGCTCACCACTAATCCGGGAGGTGCGCTATGCAAGAAAGCCGATAAGACTAAAGAATCGCTTTTATACTACCGCAAAGAACCTTTTCACTATCCTTATAATTTCATTAGACTGGCTAATACTTAATCTTGCTGAAACATTGTTCCATTCTGCGGAACCAGGAACTGTTTATGTAAGCTCTTTGTGTCTTAATTATCTCGGTTTGGAGGTAACGTTTCACCGCTAATTGAAATTGATTCTTGTATAATTTCTCGTTGAAGTTATATTTCTTGAACTCATCTTGGAACATATGAAAAACAAATCAATTAATAAAGCAGTTTAGCCCCGAGGAGTAAAATGCATCAATATGGAGTTGTATATATTTTCTCTCATAATTATCATATTCAAAGTAGAGTGGACTGAAAACTGATTATCCGGATGAAAATAGAACAAAATTTGAACAACTAGCTACAATGTCGATAAGGCTGAGGAATCGTCTTTATCATACAAATCACTGAAACAGTATCATAGCCCTATACTAGTATATTGTCTTCTTGCACTGTATACATACACTATCTATCATATAAAATCTCCTTCTCGAGAATTGAATGTTGCACAAAGTTTCAAAATAAAGATAATAATAATATGTAACGAAAAAATATATTGTATATAGGAATATGATCTTGGTTCTATAAAATCATCAACAGTTCTTGTGCAATAGATTTATTAATGCTCATTTTCTGTACGACATTTATTTCTCACACAGTTTGGTGCTATTATCTATAGAATCTATATTTTGTCTATTTCCATCAATATTATACACAATAATATTACTCCATTTGGATATAAATTTGGTTATACCTGTAATGAAATCACTTGAGGATTTTCTATTGCAACCACAAGTGATTTTGGACAGGCAAACTATAAAGACGGGTCCATACTGACCACCCTTTCATTCTCAGTACCATGTATTTCTGATTTGAAATCCTCCACTGTGAAAATTAATATATATTTCTAATCACCTAACTAACAAAAAAGTTACTGTGACATCATTGAAAAATCCTAAAACTGTGTGGTATCAAGATAATTACAATATCAATGCACATCAGCAATTAAGATTCAATTTATCACATTTCTATTCACACTCCTATTGAATACATAATCTATATATTTTATGTAATACGATACATATGGGGTACAATTTGGGGTCAGGGACATGATGTGCAAAGAGTCTTTGTCATACAGAAACGTATCCTAAGGTTAATTTTCAATCTTCCATATAGATTTTCATGTCGTGAAACCTTCAAACGGTATAAAACAGTCTCTTCAATATATTTGCTAAAAGTGCTCAGCTACATTTACATCAAGAAAGATAAACTAATGAGAAATAGTGATATCCACAATCACGATACAAGACACAAGAACAATTTTGTTTTAGTAAAAAGTTGTGGCATTCGGTATTTTAATAAACTTCCGGCCATAGTTGAGAATAGTGAATCGTATAGTATATTCAAGAGACGGTTGAAGAAGATCCTTCACGAAGAATGTTTTTACAACTTGAAAGAGTTTGAAACTTATCTTGCTAACATTCAAGAGATGCACTCTCCTAGCTGTATTTGAGTGCTGTTTTTTATTATTTACTGTGTATTATTCATTGTTATATATTATGTATTCATGGGTCTGTATATATATATATATATATTCGTATTTTGGGTGAATGACTACTGCCACTTATGTGTGCATTTGTTTTGACAATGACTTATCTATTGTACAATAGAAAATCAGGCAATAAAGAATCTATCTATCTATCTATCTATCTTAATAATATAACTCCAATTAGATATTGGGACATTTCTCATACCTATCATTTTAGATTGAAAATACAAAGTAGGTACTTCTTTTAGTACTCTTTGAGAAATATTCATAAGTAGTGGAATAGATATTTTCAGAGTTATCTGTTCTTCTTCAACATATAGAGAACATCTAGAAACCTGCTGGTTATCCCAGACGAATAATTAAATATCTGCTCGAGTAGGTACATTCCTGAAGAACATGCAAATGTTGTTCTCCTCTAACCTCAAAAGCTCATCATTGACTCTGTTGCTGAGGTTGATCGACTCAGATTTTTCTTAGTAGAATTTTCCTGGTAACATATATACGATCTTCATCGAAGTGAACCGTTGATTCCAAAATAACTTAATGACATTTTCATTGTGAAACCGGTGAAAGAGTGAATACGGTGTGGAACAACCAAAGAAATTATTGGAATTATTCTGCATATTCATGGAAAAGTCGATTTTCAAATTATCATCAATGAATTAGGTCCAATGACATAGTTGTCAATCATACCCGCCCAAAGATGTTTCGTATATAATGTTCTTATCCAGTGTTCAACGATCAACATGACCATGAAGAGAAGAAGTGAACATATCCGAAAACAAACATTTTCCAAATTGAAAGATCTTACCAACAACGATAAAATAATGTTGTAATTAGACAGTTCCACATGAATCCAATTTTTATAGAGCGAGATACTTAGCAAACGATTTGTTGTTTCCATTGCTTAAGACGTCGAGAAATATATAATCGAAGGAAGCAAGGGAAAAGCCTTACGAGAGAGCACGATGAAACCTCAAGAAGTCACGATCCATTTATCAAATAAAAATGCCACCGAATTGGCGAACCACCATAAAAATTGATGTAAAAGAAAATCCATCCTGACAGTCTTTAGTCACTTCGATTTATTTTCAATTAATGGGACTTCTAGAGCTTATCAAAAATGGTGAATCGCGCAAAGGATTCAATTATTTTTGAATTTATTTTCTGAAGGAATTAATTATAATGATGAAAGGCAAGCTTCACAACCAATTAATTATTTTTCTTTGCGAAACAAATTTAATCTATAAAATACAATTCTCCAATACATTTAAGTTTTAGAAATTCAGAGCCAAAATCAACAAGTATATCATTCAAACTATCTAGCAATCAATAAACACAAAATATCAACTCACATATCAAGTATTGTCCATTTATTAGGCTTACACAGCGTAGCAGATTGAAGCAATAATCAAGCAATAATAAATGTTTTTTTCAACCCCCCTACCCCTTGGCATTAAACCGATGTTTATTTTGCCACAGAAATTTTATATTGAGACGAGACACTATGGCCTATATTGATATTTTGGATTTAATTAGGAATGTATTAGAATTACATTTTATTGGTTGGAAACAGAATATTTAAGGAAAGTAAATTATCTAAGAAATCGGTACGGTGTTGACTGAAGTTAGAGCATGCAAATAGGATGTGATTTATGTCCGCTAAAGAAAAATTGTCACATGGGCATAATGGGTTAACATCAATGCCTATTTTTGCCAGATGTGCAGGAAACTTACCATGGTTCATTTTCATTCGTGTGATGGTGGTGGAGGAGAACCTTGAAATGTTGAAGTTGGCTATGTGGGGGATACTTTTAGGCAATGTGGGGAAAATTAGTGAGTAATGATTTTTAGATTTAGATGAGAAATCTTTCCATAGTATTTCCCAACTCAGTCGTGTTCCATATCCAACATCTGAGATTATATCTTGCGAGTTGCAGATATCAGTTATCATATCTAGAGAGGTGGCTTCTTTCGCTGCCAAATCTACTTTTTCGATTCCGACAATACCAGTATGACCCTCGATCCAAATAAAAACGATGTCAATTTCATTACTGAAGAAGTACTCCAAAGTTTGAATAATCTCAAAAATAAGTGAATTTTTATTGATATGACTTTTGTAGTTAGTGATGGAAAGAAGTACAGATTTGGAATCTGATAAGAAAACTGAGCTAGCTTCGCCGTTATGTTTAACCCATAAAAGAGCTTGGAGTATCGCATAAGCCTCAGCTGTATAAATTGAAGACTTATTGGGGTTGAAAAAAGTTGATGAATTTCTTAAGAAGTCTGGCCATATGAGTCAAAACTTTCGATATTTTAATTTCGAATAGGTATGCGATAGTCACTATAATCTTCTCATGTGTCATCATGTTGATATGAACAATTCAGAATAATATAAAAATTAGAATCACTCTAAGGAGATCGTAATATTGAAGTTCCATACCACCTATCAATGAATGATTTTTCATCCTAAAAATATACATAGTGATCAAAAATGATGAGAAACAAAAATTTCTGTTTTATTGTCGATTAATCATACTCAACATGAGAATTTGAGTCATTTTTTGTAGGTTCCTACCTTGTTCTTGAATACCATCATCATGTAACTGCAAATAGCAGTGATGTCTATCGCTTGTACTGTTACGAATAGAGTACCTATTTATAATAATCTATACGCACGGTATAGCAAGATCATACCTAACTGAAGATCTTCAGCAGTGAATTTTCTAAATTCAGCAACTCTTGGTATGACGTCCGGTAATTCAGGGTGATCCATTACGTTTCCCATTCTCCCCATTCAATGCCACCATTAAAGATAATTATATTCCTCAAGCATTCCTACACAATCTCTGGCAAGTAAGCATTTTTCACCCTCGACATCATTTTCCTTCTCAACTGAAAATGCTTCGTCCAAACAACGAGATGGAAGCCAGCCTCGCTCTTATATTCTACAATTCGCTAAGCAACTGGGAACCATTTGAATGAAATTAGTGCAAACATAATGAAGTGATGTAGAATTAGGCGTTATAACAGCCGTTCCTGTAATACGTATTCACCGCAAGGGCAGCTGTTCGTGATCTCTACCAAATAGATGCGTTTTCAGTTTGTCGTTGATTTTTCCCCTCATAGTCAGGTCAAAATTGTTGAAAATTCCATAATATCATATTCAATTGATCAAATTAGGAGCAAAAATGCAAAAACCGATAAATCCACTCTCAGTGATTTCGGGATAATTGATGAAAACTTCCCTATAGTGCATGTGAGGTCCCAAGAATATTCGAATATTATTCTAACTGAATTCAGGTAGGTTATCAACCATTATTCCAAAATATGGAGATCGCAATATTAGTCACTCTCGGAAGAAAAAATTACATTGATTGTTTATCGGTTTTTCCTCGAAATTAGAAATGTATCGGTTTTTTCTTGAATGAAAGATCTAATATTTTGTGTAGTATCCATACAAATTGTATGCATGTTTGCAGAACTTATTGCAATGAAACGATGCAAAATCATATTTTTCATGACATAAACTTGAATAAATCACCAACAGGTGGCAGTTATTCTTTTTGAAGTATTTATCGGGATTTGCTCGAAATGTGGATTTATCGGCATTTGCAAGGATTGATCCACTTCAGATGACGATTTGTGATGAATTATCATCGGGTTTTGCTCGAATCTGATGAGTTATATGGAAAGAGTATCCCAAAATTAGTGAGAATCTATACTTTGCGGGAAAAATGTTAAAATTGGATTTATCGGCATTTTTGCTCCGTTTATTATCAAGCTTTCTTTCGAATTTTATAGTTGATATCATGTACCTTAGTGAGGTATTTCCGGATGACCAAAACTCCCAAACTTCCAATAAAGATCGAACGACTCCATAAAAAATATCCCCACTTTCTGAAAACACTATCACTACATTTTCACTATATTTTCAATAGCTCCATGGTCAGTCCAATTTGGCGTGTGTTACTAGAAATGAATCAAAATAGGAAATTTAGGAAGAAGGTAATGAAAAGAAAATACATAAAATTAATAATATCTATTTCTTTTAAATAAAGAGAATTTAAGATATTATTCAATCTCAGCTCAAAAAGAATTATAAAAAAACTAGTAGATCTAGGAGTTGTTCAAAATTGAAACAAGAATAATTATATAATAAGTATATAATATAAAATCATTATTCAATGTCATTAATACCAATCCATCAGAACTGGTGTTTTGTCATTAGATTCTTTATAAGAAATTGCTCCAAATCTAGAATTCTATCTGGGTGAGATCTCTGAATTCTCAAATATTCCTATTCCTTTCGACAACCAATTATTCAGAATCATACACACTCAATATATCAGGTATCTGAGAATCATTGCCATGGCTACAATTATTTACCATCGCATACATTTGTTGAATCTGATTCTCAGGGTTATAGTAATCGTAAAGTTTCACTAAAGATTGCTTCTTATCATCAACCTCGTAGTTTTCATTAATATTGAACGAAAAACAAAGTAATTTCTCATCCAGCTTCGTGAAATATAAATTTACTTTGTCGCTGCCCTCCTCGAACATCTTGATCCCTGAAACACTTATGAGCGTTATCCCATTTTCACCCTGGTGATTCCGCCTTACCTGATTTTGTTTCCGAATCCACCAAACTGTACAGAGAAGCCCTATCAGCCTGGTATCCAGTTGGCAAAGAAACCTCCATCACAGCCATATTGGATACTCCATCCGACCCAGTGTAAGCCAAACAGGGTGATAAACTAGTTACTGAGCACTGATCTATCGTAGAAACGGGAGAAACATCCACGGCTAGTTTGAAAGCTTCACTTTTTGGCATGTGACGAAGATAATACGATTGGGTGACCTGATGAGGAGGTGACATCATCAAGGGTGCTGATTGAACACTTGAATTCAAATCAAATTACCTGAGCTAGTACACAACCATTTCCTCGAATTTCCACGTCAAGTTTGCCTGTTATAGGTTTCAAGGTGATTGTTTTAGATTTCCAGCTATCGCCATTTGTGAGGGTGAGGTTTTGTTCACCATATAAAGTCTTTATATTTATCTTCAAGTTCGAATGGTTTGTTCGTATAAGTCTTGAGTATCTTGAAAGTGCATCTAATGCTACAACTGTGTCCTGCAAAATAATTGAATCGAAATTGTTTCCTTGAACTCATCTCAGTTCATATTACACCTGTGTTGACTTGAAACTGCCTTTGGCTTCCAATTTTGACGACAACCATCTCACTACTGAGAGCGCTACTGCCATATTATCTGATGAGTTTTGATGTAGAAGTGATAGCAACACGTAGCTTGTAGTTTCAATATCTGTTGCTGTGGAAGTATTCTCTGGAATGATGGAAATTTCTTTATTTTCCAACATAATTTTGATGCAGCTACAGACGCGAATAAGGTAATAGTTATATGTACAAAATATTTCGTAATTCCACTGACAACGCTTAACAGGTAGTCGTGATTTTATGAATTATGAGGTAGGCATTGAATCACATAAAAATGTGTGCGCCCGAGGATAGCAAAGTCACAGATTTGTGTATGAGCTAAACATTTGAAAATAAATCAGCCTGAAATTTGCCTAGTCGAAGTTCGTGAGTGGCTTTGCTAGATTCTTCATTATTGAATCAAGAGTCCATATGTCTTACTTTTGATAGACCACCATATCATATTATGCTGCCGTTCTGCAATAGCTAAGAGTCTTTCAAGCATCCTATTTGCTTCATGATACCATTTCATCTTAAACATGGCAAAACAAGTGATGGCCATGCTATATTTGTCTGGATTATGTGGAGCCCTCATACAATACTTCGCATTTGTAATAATGAGTTCGGGGACTTCTACATTCGATTCCAGTAGACTCAAAATGACGTACGACGTCAAGCCAGCTGTACTGTTCTCTCGGCTAGTACCACCCTCAAAGAAATATAAAAATAGAGTGAAATAAAAAGATTCTCATGGGTACTTACCATATCTTGGAAAACGTGTAACATCGTATTGAAACATCCATTTTCCAGTTGGTTCTCGAAAATCCAAGATACGGCTCTATCAATTACTCTTTGATTGACATAAATGTGGAGCTTGGCCTCTTGTAGGATTCTTACGACGAAAGTAGTCAGAAACATTGAGCCCATTGGATCGTGATAACCAAATGCAGAAAATGAACCATCTTTATGAACGTAGTTCAATATTTTCTGGTAACCTGAAAATATTTAGCTATTTCTGGAGTTTGATGATAAGCATAAGGTACTCAACCTATTTTGAGATTTCTCAATATTCTTTGATTAACAGACTTCTTCAGCGTATTAGTTGAGTTCAGGTACCTCAGAATGTACAAATTTGGTGCCACTGAAGCCATAATTTGTTCTCCACAGCCCATTGGAACATCTAATAGTTCTTCCAAATTCTAGAAGAAATGAATGATAAAAGTCTGGCAGCAAATACGTAGCGATATTCTAGACATGACATTAACCCTAAAACTTCTAAGAACGAACTGTTGAAGTTCTTGGATATGTATCGTTCTCCACTTCATGAAAATACTGGGTTGCATCAACTGTTGTGAATTCCTATGAGAATATGTACTTACCTCAATAGTTTTCCCCAATAGATCTCCGTTCAAAGTCATATGTGATTTGTATGTATCAGGAACAATATTTTGGGGTACCTGAATATACCAGGAAATGTTTGTTGAGTTCAAATTATTTGGTGAGCACAGTAATGCGGATTTCGTTTCCTTCATATAGTACCCCTCCGGTTCAACTACGATTGATTTAATAACGGTGTCCCTAAAAAAACATCTAAATTTTTCCGAAGCAAATATGATCTTGAATATCAGGTACCTTTTTGATATAATTGTTTCTGGTCCACATGTATGGAGATAATGTCGATCTGTTTTAGCTATAACGCTGATATTGACTATACCAGTAACAGTCGCTTTCAATTGGAACTTGTGACTTGCAGTACTGTTTTCTGACAAACAGAAAGACACTGCTAGTTTATCGTCTTGGTTGCTCAATACCAAACCGGTAGATAAATGCAGTATTATTCTAGTCTGGCAACAGAAATATATAATATACACGGTGGGGCAATAGTGTGTCTGACTTCTAATGCTCGACTTGGTTTTTATTCTCATTCAGATACTTTGACTAGATTCTTGAGAAATGCATCTTCTCCATTTGTATTCCAGGAAAGTATCAATTGTATCTCAGAATAGTCAGTCGAATTTAGATAGCATTTGGTATTCCAGAATGAAAAATAAGGGCAATTACTATCTTTTCAGAATACCTGAAGTAGAATTAGAGGCAACTGCAATTGATCTATTGTAAAATTGAATATCTGCACTTCACACTCTTCTTGATGAGATGCTATTTATCGGTAATGGGAACAATGTTGTGATACTAGCCAACTCTTGTTAATCTTGTTAGCAACTTCATAATTTCTTTGATTTCTGAAATACAAATGACTATTCTGAAATTCAATTGACGCAACTTTATTCATGTGCAATTGAAAATATAATAAAACAAATTCATGTATGCGAATGTCAATTACATGTTGATTACATATCAATTGTTACATAACAATATTTGAGAGTAGAAACAATTGTCTAGTGAATATATTTTCACATGTGTATATTATAGTGTAATGATTGATATATTTTCAATATCTTGAAATTCTATAACACAGATTATAAAAGGTTGATGTTTAGCAGATTGTCGTTGTCTCATTGGAATATAAGTAATTTTCCCAAAAAATATTGAAAACACATATCTCATTCATCACATATGTAAGTAACACATTTTAAAATTCAAATGGAATGTAAAGGTAGTGTGTTTATCAAAGACCCATTGAATTTCAAATCAAATAGTATCTACCTAATCTGACATTTAAATGGGGTGTATATTAGCTCAGAAGCACAGAAGCAGAATAATAGCTATACATATATATACGAAACTTTACTGACCAGAAGTTTTTTCATAAGTTTACTCTGTTAAATAGTAGGTACCTACTCACCGGAAATTTATAGCTCCAATAATTGGAAATATGTACATACAAATAGAAAATTTCATCCTTTTTCACTGTATATGGAGCGACGATATCGATGAAAAAAGATTGGAAACTAGTGATTTCACTTTCATCTGCTATACCAACGCCAGCTACATCTGACACACACAGTACATTAGTGAGCCAACCAGTTATTGAGTGAGGCAAATGCCTCTTGAGTTGAACCAGCCCACTGAAAATTTTAATTAATATTAGGAGGTACATAACCTCCCCATTTCAAATCTACCTTACTGGTACTAGTTCCCAAAGCCATGTTTCAGGAAAATTAGATCTGACTGAAACAATTTGCGAATCGGTGGAAGATTCATACTGATCGGTCATAAACTGGACTGGAAAGAATCAGGTTTCAATGTTGAATACTATTAACTCTCCAATAATAAACTGTACTAACCATTATTCGGATGTTCCATCGTGGGTCCTAGAACAGTTGAACAAGAGAACTAGGGGGAACTGAGATTGAGATAAAGAAAAAAACTCACCTGTATAGCATGCCTTCGTTACAATTCTCAAGTTTGTTATTGTTACGGATCCAAAATTCTGGAACCTATATTCGTGAAATTTAGTGATGAGACATCCTAAATTCTTACCTTCAAAACGTCATAAGCATCAAAATCTTCTGAGAATGGGTATGTATGGCGCTTTGTTCTATTCGTCTCTTCAGTCATGTAGGATACAAATACTACAGAGAAAAGACAAACTGATGAATAATATCCTTTTGCGCGACAGACTCATACCCTTAGATTTCTTCTTCTCTGGTACCACACACGTCTTTCTTGTGGATTGTGCTGTTTCTCTGTGTTTCGGTGAGAATGCTTTCAATAACATTGACTTGTTGGTGACCTGATGGGACAAGGACAGGAACTTGGAAGACTTATCTATTGCGGATACAGAGCACAATGCATGAGCTGCTGTTTCGATATTCAAATCAGCAATCGAACCTGGTACCATCCTGTCTTGGGTCCATTTGGCTCTAACCTACAAAAGACCCAAAGGATTCCTAGTGACCCAGATTTTATCAATCCACCAGAAAAACTGAAAATTCGCAGTCTAATATGACCTACCTTCATCAAGCACGGCTCTACGTCGATACTTCTGGTAGCAGCAATTGTTTCACCGTTCTTTGTTACGTAATACACCAACAGCTGGTAATTTGAAAGGATTTTTTTGTCGAGTTTGAACTTGATAACAAATTTATCGTAGCTTGCGATTTTTGAGTAATCATTCGTACCATTTATAACATTCTTCAAATTTTTTATGTACTCGGTGCTTTGTTTTTTTACTTGATGTTTGATTTTTCTCATTTTGTAGATCTGGTGGGCACTTTTCACCTGCAATCACAATAAAACATCATCTAGTCTGGTTATAGAGTGTACGTGTATCTCAATAATATGCAAGTCTAGAAACTTCATCATTTTTTTAGTAAATGGGAATTCTATATTCGAGAGTTTATTTATGCATATTTCCAGTTTTTTCTAATATATACTCCACTACTTGATAGGATACTGAGTCATATTATGCAAGAAAGTTATTATTGCAGATTTTTCATTAACAGTTTTTGTTTTCTCATGGTATAAATTTTAAGGCAGTATCTATTGCTTCTTCTAAGAGTGGATGAGTACCTAATCCAGCATAGATACTAATTAACAGAAATAATACATTATCTACTCCAGATTGTAATACTATAATAAATATAGTATTGTCAAGAAGTCACATTTTGAATAATTATTCTCTCACATGTAACAACAATATTTAAATTTTTTATAGGAAAATGATTCTTCTAAGCTAAGCGTGAAATACTAGACTTACCAAGTAATAAAATGTAATAGTTTCGTCGTCCTGTAGTGAGTCCGTAGTGAAAGTGATTTCAAATTGTTCAGCAGCTCTACATTCATCGACAGCCTTCTCCAGTTTATTCCGTTGAAGATATATGAAACTGTGACTTGTTGAAGAGAGACGTATCGATAGGAAACTATCTTCAATATCAGAATGATTCAAGGATCTAGCCTAGAAATTCGATACAATTATTGGATATCATCAACAAAGACAGTTCTACTAACATTGAAATTCATGTGGATTACATCATTCCTCATAGGTAGAACATTGAAAAGTAATACGCTTTCTTTACCTATCGTGAAGTTTGAGCAATGTTCATCATTGACGTAGTTCCAACTCTTTTTGATGGCTATGCTGTAACAAATTTCCACTACCTCATTTTCCATTGGAACGTTTATGTTATTGAATTCCAATTTTCCGTTGTATGGCAGTCCAGGTAGGAACATCGAGTCACTCTTGAATTTCATCTTGTATGCTTCTCTCTTCAATGGAATCTTGGCGATGGTTAGTTCAATTCTATTCGTGCCTCTTTCATTAACAGTTGCTGTGATATGCACAAAAATTTTTTGATTGTCTAACGATGATTTATCTCTAATTTTGGAAAATTCTAGTTCCTTGTATTCAACCATGAATTCACTGCAGCCATTCCGCATCTAAAACGTATTGAGATTCATGATGAATCTTCATCAAATCAACTACACCTTTTCCAGTTGTATTTCAGAAACCATCAAGTTTATTTCAGAAAGCGTCAATTGAATTTCAGAATAGTCATTTGTATTTCAGAAATATACAGCTGTGGACACACGACTACCCTGTTATATCAACCAATTTCAGTGAATTTTTGCCTTTAACAATTTATGAACTGAGAAACATTATATTTTCTCTCGGCAAAACTAACAAATCAGAAATTTTAAATAATAACTTTTTGAAAGAAAGCTTTGATGTTGCTGCTTGTATGCAATATTGAATGTAATTAACACATCACTTGAAACCGGTGTGTTTCCAGATCAATTTAAGGTCTCCACTGTCGTTCCTATACCGAAAACTAACTCAATTAAAGCTGTAAATTTTAGGCCATTAAACATACTACCTACTCTTGAAAAAGTGTTGGAACTAACTGTATATAACCGATTGATTCAGTACTTTGATACCAATGAGTTGTTTCTAGGCAACCAATCAGGGTTTAGAGCTAGACACTCTTGTGAAACATCTCTACAATTTTTAATAACTGAATGGAAAGATATACTTGATAGGAATCAATACATTGTTGCAACGTTTCTTGATCTCAAAATGGCATTTGAAACGATCGACAGAACTATTCTTATTGAAAAATTAAAGTTTATGGTATATCGGGGATTGTATTGGATTGGATTAGAAGTTACCTCATTAATAGAAGGCAAAAAACTAAATTCGGAAAGGAACTGTCAGATGAACTTGTTATAGAGAGTAGCATACCCCAGGGTAGTGTATTGGGTCCATTGCTGTTTATTATTTATCTGAATGATATTAACCATATTTCTGGATCTCATTATATAAATCTTTTTGCTGATGATACATTGGTTTATTGTATACATGAGAGTCTGTATCAGGTAATTGTTGAAATGAATGGGTCTTTAAATATCATTGATACATATTTATTCAATAATAAACCTAAACTAAATGTCAGTAAAACAAAAAGTATGATTTTGACATCATCTTATAAATATGAACTAATTGATTGGGCAAATGCTGTCATCAAAATTAATAATAACATCATTGAAAATGTAACTGAAATAAAATATTTCGGTTTTATAATTGATAAAAAGTATTTATGTATGCTAGGTTGACTCTTTTTAAAAGTTTACTTCAACCTCATTTTGATTATCATTCCACATTACTTTTTCTACTTATTAAAAATTAAATAGCACAATTGCAGAAGCTTCAAAATCGGGGTATGAGGTTAATATTGGGATGTAGCAGTTTTACAGCAATTAAATTGATGTTAGAGTGTCTAAACTGGTTTTCAGTTGAAGAACGTATTTTATTCATGACTATGATCTTTATATTTAAGCTGCAAGAAGGATTGCTACCCAATTATTTCCATAAGTTCTCATTGAGAAATAATGAAGTTCATAATTACAATACGAGAAAAAATAACAACTTTCACTTGAAAAAACTAACACTAAATTTGGAATGAATAGCATGTTTCATAAAGGCTTGAACGAATTTAATAAACTACTACAATTTGTAAAAGAATCTAATTCAGTAAATCAATTTAAGTCATCATTGAAGAAGTTTATCAGTGGCAGGTCATTGTGATACTGGGGATTTTTTTTTCTCTAATATATTCAAACATTGTTTTTTTTAGTTTGATTATTGATGTATATATATATATATATGTATACTTTGTTTTTTTTTAATTTATGTTGCCTACTCGATAAATAAATAATAATAATGAAAGTATCAATTATTGTATTTCAGAATAGTGAGTTGAATTTCAGAAAGCGTCAAATGTATTTCAGAATAGCGAGTTTGATTTCAGAAAGCATCAAATGTATTTCAGAATTGTCAATTGAATTTCAGAAAGCGTCAAATGTATTTCAGAATAGTCAATTGAATTTCAGAATTCGTCATTTGTATACAAATGATATATTCTGAAATTCAAATGACGAATTCTGAAATCCAGTTGACTTTTCTGAAATATATTTGACGGTTTCTGAAATTGAACACACAATCTTGAAATACAATTGACGCTTTCTGAAATTGAAGTCGTTATTCTGAAACACATTTGACGCTTTCTGAAATTCAATTCACTATTCTGAAATACAATTGACACTTTCTAAAATACAAGTGACTATTCTGAAATTAAATTGACGCTTTCTGAAATACAACTGGAAAAGGTGTAGAACCCAACACACCTCTTTCAGTTTATGAACAGGACTCATGGTACCATGAGAATCAGATATCTTGATGAATGCCAATCCTTCCACGTGTTTCCCATAAGAATACTCAGCACAAACATTCAGTTTGAAAGATGGATTCTTATAGTAAATCATTTCTGGATGAAACATATATATCTTGTAACGGGGAAGAGTATACTTAGAGACTTCGAAACTTTTCAATTCCCCGAGAGTTTCTATTTTCCATTTTCCCTGAAAGTTTAGAAGAATTTATTGCAGTCAGTGGATGCTGTTATGACAACGGCTTAGTAGGCTTTGGTACAGTATAAAAGATATTTCAATTTTGTCGACTCGAATAAGAAGCATTACATTTACTTATTGGAAAAACAAGAAAACTCACCACTAAGCTTTCTGAAACCATTTCATAAACTAGACTCACTAGACCATTCTCCAGAATGACGTCTTCCCATTGTGCCACTGTGACATCTAGAGGGTTAATGATCCGTATTTCTTTGATCTATCGAAAAAATGGATCATTGATAGATAATCATGAACTGAATTCAAAACATTATTCGCAGCTGCAGCACTATTCCATGAGGTCTGCATGTGTTGCCGTATAATTTTATATAATAAAGAATATCGATTTATTGACACTTTCAAAGAATATACTTTGATTTTGATAGGAGGATGCATTTCCATTGAATGAAGTAGATTTCAGAATATGAATTCGCTTGTAGGACCAGTGTAATAGTATATTTCTAACGAGTCTGGAAATAGGTATTTTTCCGTGTGCGTTTTACAAATTCTCGTATGAGGTGAATCCTAACACGGGAAGTCATGCAAGCACGGAAAAATCATTGGAGTTCGGTGTAAGAGTAGCTTAAGCTAAACCTCGCTCCATTACAACCATAATAAAAATTTATTTTGTACCCTATCATCAGTGAAATAAAGGCGATTATTATTATTAGTATTAATGAAGGATATTTTTTATTATACTTCGTTGAAAATGAAAACATAAGACACAAAAGAAACTTGGAACATTTTTGTTTTCACAGTTGTAGGAATGAAAAAACTTGGAACTACTAGAGTTAGAATATTGAAAATCAACTAACTATAACTATACTATCAAAGCAACATTAACAAATGCTGTTTTTAATTTTAAGTATCATTAATGGTTATGTTTATTGTACAATTCGTATTATTGTACAGGTTCAGTCCTTTTGGAGTTTCAATTTGTGAATTTGCAGTAACTGAAGCAGACTCTTCGCAAATGTCTTGATTTTCTCGAACGAATGATGCAGGAGTGAGCGAGTGAGAAGGGTTGAACAGTGTTTTTATTATACTTTTGGAACCACTTTATTTTCATCTATATTAGTAATATATTTTAAGATGGGCTTTTTTGGGCTAGCGCACGGAAACAGCGCAAGGAAAAACTTGAAGAATAACCATGGAAACAAATCATACATGCCAAACACTGTATTGTCAGTTCTATTGTTAATTCTCTGTCAATCAAATTTATGCCAACTCAGAAGAAAATCCCGAAATTCCCGATAATATCCTAGAGCAAACGGCACAAGCGACCGCGAATTTATTACCAGTAAAATCCAGGTCAATGTATGAACACGAATATCAACTTTTTACAGAATGGCGAAATCTGAACAGAATCAAAACTGTAAGTGACGATATTTTTCAGGTTTATTTTGTCGAAACAGCTAAATCTATGAAATCTTTCACGTTATGGAGTCGATTCTCAATGCTAAAGAGTTGTTAGGCCATTAAAGATAATGACATCAACAAATATCCAAAAACTATTGCTTCCCTGAAGCGTCAAGTTGTAGGATATATTCCAAAAAAGTCCAAAGTTTTTACATTCATTCGGCATCGCCTCACACGAGAATTTGTCACACGCGCACGGAAAAATCCCTATTTCCAAACATGTAATGAAATATACTATTGGCATGTATGATTTGTTTTCATGGTTATTCTCAAAGTTTTTCCGTACGCTAGCCCGAAAAAGCCCATCTTACAATAGTCGAGGTCGGCAATATCATCCGAGATGCGAGGGATTTTTTTATCACGTGACCACGGAGTGGTCGGATTAATCGGAATAAACGAACGGTTCAGATCGTTGTCAAAGGTGAAAGTGTCAAAGTGTCAATCCGTTTTGAAATTTTTGGTTGTTCAAAAATAATGAGTATTTCTGCTGCTGTATTGGCACTTATTGAAGGAGGCTATCAATTAATGTTTGAAGATGATGAGGAGGAAGATATCAGTATTTTGGAAAAAGTAGACAATTTGGCTCAAGAAACGAACGGTTGAGATTTACTTCCCCTAAATCTAGATGTCATAAACGAACGATTTAGATTGATCGGAGCAGTCTGACATAAATACCGAACGCAACTAATATTACTAATATAGATTAAAATAAAGTGATTGCAAAGAAGTATAATAAAAAATATATTTCTTTCAAATTCGCCTATCACAATCCTCGTCTCACCCGCTTCTTGATATTTTCCTTAACTGATATAATATATTGCATTGTGTAGACTGTAGACCATAAAAAGTTCATGAGGTACCTACTTGAACAAATTCCCATGCTGTTATCTCACGACTTTTCATTATCACCCAGGGACCGCGAGGCTATAGCCGAAGTATACGGAAGACGATAAACGTCAAGTGGATATAATATTCATTAATTCATTAATTTTTTTGAATATTGATGAATTAAAAACAGACTACCTCTATACTACAATTATTATATATCTGATATACACCATGCTCAAACAAATATGAAAAGGTAACTATGGATTCATTGAGAAAAATCATCTCGGTTGAGAAAAACCAGTCCGAAAACTGAATAAAAATTATGGTAGATTTTACATACCTTGGTGCTGATTGGTAGTAATTTTTCGTTGAGAACCAAAACTCGGAATCTGACTTTGTCTCCAGGTTTATAGATTCCTCTGTCTGTATCTATGAATGTTTTGATGACTTCGCTCGCATACATCTGAATGGGGTCTTGATTATGAGCATACTGCTTTGAACCACTGGAAGAGTGTACTTGGACTTTTACGTTAACCAAAGTATGTTCTTTCATTTCCAAGCGGGGAACATAAAGTTCGAAACAACTATGCTCTGTCAGATAAAATAGATGGAGAAAATAAGATGAGGTATACAAGACAATTATTAATAGGTGAGATTGGTGAAAATTCCATGAGTAATAAGTTTTTGCCAGTATATAAAGTAGGTATGTACTCAATTCTTGAATAACTAACATTCTTATTGATTTGTCATCCCAAATATCTCATTAGTTTAACATAAATTTTTATTTTGTTGCACTTATTGATATAAGGACGACCAATCGAACCTTTTCGTCACCGAAGTATAATAATGGACAGCACCGTAATGTGTATTTGTCCTTCAGATTAGATTGTACGGAGGTGTTGAATGCTATGCAGCCCCTCAAGCACCTCGACCAATCAGATCTTTTGTGCAAGATACTTAATCCATTCGAGTCCCGAGACTTCGTAGAAAGGTTAGCAGTTTCTTCTGTTAGTCAACTGTGAAAGTGGCTCAGAAGTCGACTCTCATTCCAATTACAACTCAACATTATTCTATAGCTATATATTGTAGGAAGATAAACAACAACAACAACAGTTAATCGGTCAGTATTCCAACAACCTTGGGTTTGTTTTGAGGAACACTCTGATAACAGCAGCAGCACATCCTGGCACGAAGCAAATCTCCTACTCACCTGCTTCCAAACTACGTATCGTCGAGTAGTGTTTCTCTTTCAATTTGAGATTGATCACGACCCTGGCTGGTGTGGCCACATCGTGCAAAGACATACAAACCGATTCGTTTCTGCCTGAAACAAGTACTCTCGGCATGGAAAACAGGAATCCCCCATTCTGCACGGCATATTGGTTGTTGCTGTAATGATAACATTGGTGGATTCGAACAGAGCTGATTATCGTAGGTGGCACCTGTCACAGTTCGCTCGGTGCACACGCTGCACAGCAACAATTGTTGCGATTGTTAGTACTGTAATATGAAAATTTGTGGCCATGCTTGAACCGCATCAATGGCATACTTGTGATATCTGAGTGCGGTGGTGGTGACGGTCGTGATTGCAATTGCATTATCTCCCAGTGTTTTTTATTGTTCAGGGTTTGAACTCTGACACGGTAATCTAGAAATAACTGAGTGGTCGTTATCTGCGTCGTTTTTTTTCTTGATAAGGCGAAGTGCATTGAGGATGTGCAACTGGTGTCGTATCGAGTAGAGATTTCCAGCACTATTTTATTATTTTTTGAAATCCATCGTGATGGATAACAATATATTACGCAATATTTAATACCCGCCAGAGTCCCTCAGAGGTAAAATTATTTGGATTGGATTCATGTAGAATTAAAACACTGTCAAAGTACATTGGAGTTATTACATTGAAAATATCTATTCTTTTACTTCGTAGTTCACATAACTATATGCTATAAAAACATGTTTCAGAGTTCTCTCAGTGATTTTTTATCATTTTCAGTCTGTGTGAAATTAGGTAGGTACCTAACTACTTTTTTCAACAATGATAAAAGTCATCCTATTGTTATGTCCGTGCACTGAAAAATGCGATTTTCCTTGTGAGTAGGTAGCTTATTGTGTATTTGATCAATTATTTCAAATGGCTCAGAAGCACAACACGACTGAAATTGATAAATATATACATAATAAATACATATTTCGAAAATTGTTTTAATGTTTTTGTCTTAGTCGGGCTATCATCCACTCCCATGTTTTGTGGCATGGAAGCTCTGTTTCTCGAGTGTTTCTTTCTTTCGCCGCATGGTGTCACTATTTCCAAGTGTCTCTTGGAACGCGGCTCAGTGCTGTGAAATAGGCTTGACGGAGATTGCATTGGGACAGGCACCGCTTCGAGCGTAGATCTCAGGTTCTCTATTCGGTTAACTACCCTGCACTGATGAGGGCCAATAAGCCCGAAACCGGTCTGTAGGTTGTTAAACGTTCCTGTCTCGATGTGAACTTTGTCACGTCTTGGGGAGAGATAAACATTTGCGATCTGCATTCACAGTGTGAATCGTTACATGGACTACGAGCAGATATAATTCAATGTTATGCGTGATATTTGCCAGTAAAGTAGTTATTGTTTACTGCTCGTAGTTTACCAGACATGCAATTTCAAACAGTGTTCGATATTTTCAATTGGATAGACTATTTTTCCTTTCAGTAAACGACTGTGTTGTGGCGGCAAACTATTCACTGAAGTTGCTCGAGAAAATTTCCAAGAAGATCAAATTAAGAAACCCTGCTGAATTCATCAGCATTCCGAATAAATGTTCGATAATAAAAGAACAGATTTTTTGTCTTTTCAGGTCATAAGCACCGAACACAAGCCCCGAGACTTTATAATACTTTGTTACGATATTCGTGCGCTAAATTTTCTCAGGACACTCCAATCTGTTCTCTGAATATTGCGAATTACCCAGACTGACAAGGCGAAAAAAGCTTTCAATGATTCTCGCGTGAAAATATCGCAGCCTTTTCCCCACTCCCAGATTCAAGTGCTCTACCTTTTCCAAATGGTCCACTTGCCATCCACTCTTGAGAGCTAATTGAAAACTGAAACACTCCCTTTCTGGGGCGCTGTAAGTTTTTTTTTGTGAAATCGCTCCCTGTTGGATAGAAGGGTCGCTCGTTGCCAAAAGTGTTTCATTTTTGGAGAAAAGATGCACTGCTGTAGAACAATATGGGTTGATGGGGATCTGAAAATCAGTCTCCGAAAGTGGGTCATCTTCATAAAACAAAAGTTAATCAGGACACGAGAGAAATATCAATTTTCAGTATTCATGTGTATCGATGTATGCTGTTGAAACTGGACCAATTAAAAAATGAGAAATGAAATACACAATTCGGTCTACCATTCATGAATAGTTAATGCCACATTGAGGAGGAAGGGAATTTCAACCATTATCAGTGAACGAATTATAGCGCTAGATAAATTGGCATCTCACAAAACTGGATTGATATTCTGAAGGAAATTCTCAAGATTGGGGAAGTTTGAGGTTTTCAATGACATCACGCAGATTATAAATAATGCATCGGAACCAAAGAAGTTGGGAAAATACAATTTTGAGATTTCTCTCAGAATGCTAATCCTAGTTTTGGGAGTGAATAAGCAGTATCAATAAAAAAGCGCAAGCGCACATTTATAGTTACCTTTATTATAAAATACCATTGTTTTCGTTGTCGAATACTTTCTTATGATCGATCATGTCAATTAATATATTTTTTCCTACACTCAGTTTTTGAGCAAGAATGACCTTGGCAATTGGTACACGCTGGAGAACCCACCAACCCGACTTTTTAACAACCACATTTGGCACTATAAACTTTTTTGCAGTTGCAAAAAAAAGTGTTGATGAGTTTTTCTGGAGCAGGTGGGAGTAAAGGTTCAATCAGTTCCAGAGTATTATCTATCAATTTCCAACCCCAGTCTTTTGGGTTCAGTTGATTGCCTAGCCATGTTTGATTTTGACAGTATAGGTACTCGATACAAGTTTTGAATAGCAGATGCCGATGTTGGAGGAAGACATGATAGTTGTCTTGTTTCTTGTTTCGCGTATTTTGTACAAAAGTTAAGTATCGGTATATTTATCTATGCAAGTAATTTTTTTGGAACTCTATAAACCGCAAGAAGAAAGCGAATTCCTCCCGTAATTATTGTTTGAGGTCTGGAATCAATTTCTGTAAATACTTTAGCGCAGTCAGTCAAATCTAAGTGTAGCAGCCCGTTATCGAATTAAGAAACAAGTACACCTATCATGTCTTTCTCCAACATCAGTATCTGCTATTTAACACTTGTATCAAGTTCAAACATGGCTCGCAATCAACTGAACCCAGAAGACTGGGGTTGGAAATTGATAGATAATACTCTGGAACCGATTAAATTTTACTCCCACCTTTTCCAGAAAAACTCCTCAACACTATTTATTTGCAATTGCAAAAAAAGTTGCAGTGCCAAATGTGGCTGTAAAAAAGTCGGGTTGCTGTGTTTTTCATCGTGTACCAATTGCCAAGGTCAGTATTGCTCAAATGTCCAGTTGAGTACAATGGAGGAAGATTTCAATGAGACCGACTCAGCCATCACATTTGAACAATTTATGAACATCCAGCAAGAGGAAGAGGAAGAAAAAGATATCGAAGAAGACATGACTGTTGAAGTAGACATTCAAGGGTATGAATTTGATTAAAATATCTGAAAAAATCGACACAATAGTTAACCAAATAATCAATAGCAGTATCAATAATCAATATCAATAATAAGGTAATATCTAGAACTTGACGAGTATTGTTTCCTTAAACTATCCAAAAATTGTCATGACAGTTAGTGGAGTAGGCCTACAGGGGAAACCACGATAAAAAAACGCGCCGAGTACACTACCTCACAGCTGGCGTGGAAATGAGTGCATATCATGTACAATGTGAATCTTAGAATCGCGATATCTAACGAATGGTAACTCTTAGGAAAAAAATCATAAGAACCATTTTTGTAGAGAATTTCAAGATCTACAACTTTGGTGGGATTTTTATAAAACTCACCGTTTTAGAAAAAAAATCAAAAAACCTCAAATTTTGACCCCGAAAAACTTTTGAAGCACACATAGGATCGATTGGGATTATTGAAACTTTATTCGTAATGGTAAACCCCAGATCTCCAGCAATATTTGGCTTTCCGGGAATTTTTTTTATTTTAAATGTCTATATTGACCGGAGTATTATGGATATGTCTAAATAAAGGGTAGGCAATGCCAAAATCTTGAAAAAATCGCAATTCTCAACGAATCTTACTAGTTATTTATATGTCGTCCCTATGTTAGTTGAAAACTTCTGGAAACCAAAATTCTTAATTAATCCCGTCATGTGGCTCCTAATTAATTATAAAGACAGCTCAGAAGCAACGACACTGAACTTAATTGAACAAATCTCCGTTGCTTTGGAACCCAAGATCCGGAGCGATGTTCTTATTATTTGTGAGAAAACAAAAATCCTCGGCTCAGCTATAATAGCTGATTAAACTCCCTTTTTTGAATTAACAAGCTCCCTTTGTTCGCCTATTTTCCAGCTAATTACCCAAGCAAATCGAATTATTTTCTGTGTTGAGTTCGATCGAGGGTCTGCTCTGAATTCTGTATACGCGTCGATATTTTCGTGAAAATAAATTGAGGAATATCAAGATGAATGAACTTGGGATCAAAGATAAAGCATTTTATATCCTACTCTTCGGCGTTCAATGATGAATCTATCAGTTAAACGAATTCACAATTTATCATCCAAATTACGTGACTATTCTTACAAAAAAAAACGATTCGTTACAATGACCACAATTTAGGTAGCTGCAGTAAAAATTAGTACCTATACCAAGAGAGGCAGCAAAAAACAAAGTTAGAGCAAAAGACCATTTCCACAAGCATCAATATATACTTAAAACATCGCCAAAATATAACCAAAAGTTTGAAAACTATTTCATGTCGAAACCACCTGTCCAATTTAGAATTTTTTTTTTCAAATAACAGGTTGCCGCCTACACAATATTGGTATTCTAACTGTATTCTGATGAAAATCTCTTTTTCACAAATACCTGGTGTAGAAATGATACCTTGTTTTTTTGGTGGTGCGTTAATTTATTGGTAAAGTGCAACCCATAAGTATTTGCTGTGTGAGAAATCAATGGAGGTACTCGTTCGTCAGTAGTGTTCAGTGAATTATGTTGTGAGAATAATGGATTCGACGTCCTTTGGTGAGATATTTTCCGATTACTTCTGCGAAACACTAATTCTTGATGAAAAACTTTCATCAATGAGAGAGTAAAGATTGAATGTCTAATTCAGATTACAGCAAGTGAGTAGCGCCCTCTATCTTGAATGAATCCTAGCAAAAATAATTGCGGAGTTAGATAATTCCTTATTGACATTTCTTCAAGCATTTTTTGCCCGATTAAAGAACATCTTATAACAATGTATTCATGTAATTCTGCTATGATAATCTTGGTGGTGATGATGAACTCATTCTTCAGAGTAATAATATTGAAAGAAATAACGGAGGAAGCATGATATATAAAAATAAATAACATGTATCTACGAATAGGCAATGATCAAATTTAGGCTTCATAATGATCATGAATTATAGTATATTCATGTTTCATTACAATTTTGAAAACCAAATGGGTAATGAGAATGGATCATTTTTATCGCGAATCTGATTAAACTTTCTGAAAAAATTGGAGACTTCAGTAGTAGGTATATACAGGGTGCGGCACCGAAAACGAAACAGATCGAATATCTTATAGACACATGTGTTGTGAAAAAAATGCAAAAACACGTCGATTTGTAAACCAAGGGGGACATCTTTCTACCATAACCTCAACTGTCATACCTCTCTCTCCTCCCCTTGGTCACTATCACCCATACAATTTAAATAGGGAAAGTACTAAGTGTGACACATCACTGAAAAGGTAATTTGAAAAGGAATTCAGCCATGTGAGTGTTCGCTTCGTAACTTTTCATTTTGGCGCCCTCTTGCGGAAAAAAAAATTTATTCAAAGGTACGAATGTCGTCAAATAACTCCAGAAATGCTCCAAAACCTCAGACGTTTCGAGACTAACTTATACTCATGTATGGCAGTTAATGGAGAACACTTTGAGCAGCTATTGTGAATTATTGTAGTTTGGAATGATTGGAGTAAAATTTATGCAAGCCTTTCCAATTTTTAAGTTCATACACTGTTCATACACTGTCATTTGAGGTTATGGTAGAAAGATGTCTCCCTTGGTTTACAAATCGACGTGTTTTTGCATTTTTTTCACAACACATGTGTCTATAAGATATTCGATCTGTTTCGTTTTCGGTGCCGCACCCTGTATATTCGTTCTTGAAGTGGGCAAATAAAAACGAAGTTAGCTCCTACTTTTCAAGTGGGGTATACAAAAGTTCAGTTGAGCTTCAATAACTTTGGTTTGTGAATTAATTTGTGAGTTTATAGATGAATATGCAAGAGTCGTAAGTTCTACGTTCCCCCAAAGATAACAGCGAAGATCTTCAAACTATCATCAAAACCTTGTTCGGGTTAAATTCAATCAATTCTCTACACCTACAATCACTTCATAAATTTCAGTTGAATAGATTCGAGCAAATGAATGTGATTAATATAATAGTATGTAGTCAAGCAGCGCTGGAAGCGTAGTTGTTATTCCCGACCTTTGTAGAACGGCCAAGGAATCTTTAACAGACTAAACAGACTATATAGGGCAACGCTTCAGGTACCTTCGACTGTATACCAGGTCACACTGGCCCAGGAAAGAAACAAAAGAAGACGCCCTGGAAAAAAAATGAGACCAAGACAACGTTTTACTGGACCAGAACTGTTCATTGGTGTGGCATGCTGCACTGCCAAGAACAATTTCCCATCAGCCTTGGCTCATAATAAGATATTGGTGCATTAATTTCATGCAATAAGAAGCAACAAGATACTGGCAAGATAGTAGGTATAACTTAGTAGAGTGCATCTCAGAGAGATAGTATAGGCTTGCAGAAAATACAACATGCCGACAATGTATGAAAGAATATGAGAAGGCTGAACATACTTTTTTTTTTATCGGTTGACGAGGTGGTTGAAACCCTTTATGGGCACCCTATTCTCACAGGGTAGTGTGGGTGTCTTCTGAGTCCTGAACATCCTCAGACATACCCACTAAACACTCCACCTCGCGTGGTATGGCTCGCCCCTGCCGAGAACACAGGACCTTGCGACGACACTTAAGCCGAGAAGCCTTTTGTATCTTTCCATACCACTTTCTTGGGCCATCGGAAAAATTCCGCCGTCAGTGAGGATCGAACTCACGACGGGCAGGGCAGAGATTGAGAGATTGACGCTCTAACCACTACGCTACCTGGCCCCCCTTATATTAGGTATATACCTGTCAGAAGTGAGTCACTCGAAATCAAGTTTCTCGAGCAGATCAATTCAATGAAGAATTCAAAGCATCCGAATACATCTGCTATATATATATATAGTCCAAATGAATTCGTCAGTCCAGACGACTATTGATGTAACGTTTTTTATTGATTTTATAACAACAAATATACATTTGTAATGATGATATAATCATTCAATTCTCATCTCTATGTTAAGGCAGCGAATTTATCTCGATCAATTTTTCTCGTGCAGATGCGTAGGTCAGCACTGGTAATTAGTAATCAAATTGAATACCTATAAAAGTTATACGATACTAACAGTAAAACAGAGAACATGTAACTGCTCTTGCTCGAAAGTAATCTCGATGATTCGTTTGCCACTGTCACAGGTATGGGAGATGAAGAAATTTCTGGTAGATCTGGTGAGGGTGGAGCATCCCGGCATTCTTTAGAAGGCCCACAACCAGGACAGTCTATGGGGATGTAGATGTAACATTCTTGGTCTGGTGGACACAACGCTTCTAGACAAGGATCGGATTTCACTCTGCAGTCTAAATAGGCTGTAAAAAAATGCTTATTCGAGATTCTCCCTCGATGGAATCAGTATTAAATCCAGACGCATTTTGGGAAAACTTCGAATTTTTTTCTATCGGTATTATTGAAACAATTTGTTTGACGACATCATAACTGTGAATTGAAATTATATTATGCATGTACCTATCGGTGAACATCATAATGATTATTCGAAAAACCTTGGAGACTACAGAATAGGTATCAGAATAACATATTAGTTGTTTGAGGATATACAGGGTGCCCGTTTTTCGAGCTTAACCATGGGGATCTCAGTTATTATAAGAGATACGAGGTCGGTTAAATTGGGACAAAGTTGAGCATTTTCATGCTGAATAATTATGTGAGAGAAAATTGTTTGTATCATTTTCAGTTTTCGAATTAATGGAAAAAAACTGAATTTGGTAATTTTAGATTTTATTTTTTCAAGCGAAAACCATGAGAACTGGACGTTGCTAACTAGGACTTTCTTGAGGCACTTTTTCACAAGGAATATAAATCTGTCATCGTATTTTCCAAGGCGTTCAGAGTGTCAGAGATACAACAGTCAACTTCGGATTTTCTTATGGGCGCGCCATATTGGATTTTTGCATTTTTGAGAAGTAACTTTCTGAATACAATGATATGACACCTGATATGTTTGAATCTCACTTGCTAATCAAAATTGAGAAAAAACCGTTTTTACGAAGTGCTTTGAAAATAACGCCAGCAATTTTGTTTAACAGAAAATAAATTTTGATAGTTCAATTGAGGATAAGGAACGTTCACATTTCTATCAAGCTTACCTTCTTAAAAACGAAGGTTTAAAGTTAGGAACTAACAGGAAAGCCATTACGTTTTTTCTCCGCAAAACGAAACAAAATTATTGAATACATAAGTTATAAGAAATGCTCGAATATTCCACCATTCTCTTCTAGACACAATTTCACTCGTTCTTCTTCCCAGCTCAGCAATATCATCGATGGGTACAATTTTAAGAAATATTTATTCATTTTCCATAAACAATAATTCAGTATTCTTTCTTTCAAGATCTGATTCTTTGAGTTGTAGATACCCATCGATCGAGCTATTCAGAACTCGGGGTGAAGAATAAAATTGTGTTTAGAAGTGAATGGTGGAATATTCGAGCATCTTTTATGACTGTTTTGTTTTGCGAAAAAAAAAACTTTTATAACTTCTAATGTCTTTCCTGATTCAAAATAAGCTTGGTTTTTATGCAAGTAAGCTTACCAGTTCAATTGAACTATCAGAAGTTAGTTTGTTAAACAAAATGTTTGGCATTGTTTCCAAAGCACTCTTCGCAAAAACGATTTTTTGCCAATTTTGACCAGCAGGTAAGATTCGAATATATCGAGTGATATGTCATAGTCATCAGAAAAAAACAGACTCTTCAAAATTGCAAAAATCCAATATGGCGACTATAAGAAAAACCAAAGTTGAGTGTTGTATCTCTGAAATCAAGAACGCCTTGGAAAGAAAAAACTTCTAGTTCTCTTGGTTTTCGCTTGAAAACATGAAAACGAAAGCTACAAATTTCCGTTTTTTTTTTTTTCAATAACTCAGAAACTAAAAATGATATCTGAAATTTTTTTTCAGATAATTGTTCAGCATAAAAATGTGCAACTTTGCTCTAATTTAACCGACCTCGTAACTCTTATAATAACTGAGATCCCCATGGTTAAGCTCGAAAAACGGGCACCCATATTGAAATATGTCTTAAGTTCATTACTGGGTTGACATTTGACATATTTGAAATTGGATTAGTTATCTATAATTGCTTCACATTAGAAATAAAAAGTGAACTGTCTCAGCAATGTTTTCATTCAAACATTGTTTCAAGAGGTTCACAGCCTGGATCGTTTACAGTGTGCCACCCGGTAGATACCGAATACAAAGGAAATAAATCTTTTAAGGATATTACTCACTATCTCTGCATATCCCGTCAATACAACATCCTCCACAACAAGCCTTATCATCGCTGCACTGCAAATAATTGTATCTGTTAAGTTTCTTATTACATAGTCTTCTTATTCCAGCATCACTATAGAACTATAAGCCAATATAAGCTAATCGCCTTAGTACGACGTTGATTATGTAACAAGGTTAGAATGAAAAAAAATCGATACGAGTGGAAAAGCGAGTATAGAGTTATCCATTCTAAACGAGTAACATATTGTATTTCCTTCTCGACCAGAAAGTATGAATTGAAAACAATTAGATTAAGTATAGGTATTTCAATTTGAACGAAACTGATTATGACGGTGCCGCCATTTACAAGAGTATCATAAGTCGCAGGCATGTGGTGGTGCTGTGGAACACGACCGTCCGTCAAGCGGCATACGAATGCGTGGGTCTCCGATATGAAATTTGTAGTTATTCCAAATCCCTTCCTCCTTGTGAAGCTTCAGCAAGTTCGTATAAATTCCATCATTTCCCTCACGTAGGTCGTGTACTGCCTCATCTTGATATTAACATCTGACCCTGACAGTTTTGAAGCCCACGGCAATCAACGTCATTCAGTTCTATTTTATATACCTTATTGTTGTAGAATGAAAATACGTGCAAAACACAAAAGGAGCGAGTATTTTTCAAGAATGAGGTTTATAGTCAGAATGTTCACATTCTATTAATGAAGATGATTAAGGAATCATTATTGTTAAGTCGTCATGATCATACTTTGTATAGTTATTGTTATGTTTCAGTTTGTCAATTTGAGAATTAATGTGAAAACAAAAGTCACATCGTCAGACAGACTTTCATTCATTTAAAAAAGGTAAAATATTCATTAAAGACAAGGTAAAAACAGTCATTACACTTTACAATTATTATATTCAGCATTGACGTGGAGAAAATTATTTCCACAATGAGACTACCAGTTTGCAACCTCGATATTTTCCAAAATGAAAACCATGATATGCGATGAAGGTAAATTAATTTGCTTGAGACCAAGTTCTGATATTTTAACTATATTGAAAATTGACAGCACTGAGAAAAGTGGGTTCATCAGACCATATTACCGATCTCGCGTTCATTACTAATTTGAAATATTCCTCCTCCTTCCTAAAATATCGAAATTTCGAAAGTAGACATATTCTTCATTTATGTTTTCTATGATTTCGTTTTTTACCTTAACCCTATAACAGGTCAAATCAAAGTAGTACTCAATACTCACAGACTGCGAATATTCCCTGCAATCTTGTGAAGCCACTGGCTTACTAAAAATAAATAGCAACAAACAACATTCGAAAACGTTCATCGTCACGTAAACCAAAATAGTATAATAATGGGTAATCAGTATTATTTCCAACGTGTACAATCACCGCCCACCTATACTTACCAGCATATAGAACGGAAAAATTAGCGATAATAAAAACGTACCATATGAATACTTTTCGGATATTAATTTAAGAAATACAGAGCCGGCTCCCCTATAATTCCCCGAGTATCGAATCGCTACCAATGTAGCGAATCATTTTATCATCGATCTACTATTATATGTACTTGATCGCGAAGTTTCAATTTCTCATTATTACTATAAACGACGATGATCCAATGATTATATCTCCTAAATCAATCGTTATAGATTGTTATAGATTCGTTGTTTCAGTCTGCTGGAGATCATGAATCGACTGGATATCAGTTTTCAGTATTCTCCATGATGAGTAGGTATATACTATTTCAAGCACTGGGTATTTTTCACGGACTTTCTCATATTTTCATCTCCATTATTTTTGTTCATCAATCATGATGTTGAAATTGGGATACCGTAGATGAAATGAATCTATCCACCCACCCCACCCAATATACCCATCACTCCATCAGCACATGTGATAAAAATTCCCATTTTTGACGCCAAATGCAAGATAATCGATCTCTGAGAATAAATATCTAAGGGTTCTCTAGGAATTGAATAAAACATTCATAAATGAAAAGGTGTTCGTAGTTCAGTCAGCGCTGAATTCAAGTGGATGTAGGAGCATATAGAATGAATAAGTGATCGGGGTCAAAACATGAAAGAAAACATGAGAAACAAAAAAAGGTCGTAATTTAAATTCAGGAGGCTATCCACGGCCAGATGTATGATGTTCACAATTCGAAGAGACATGAAAAGGTGCAAGCAATGGTTGTCTAGACTGTATAGAGAAGATGAAAATAGAAATCGAAATGTTCAGAGCAAATCTCAATAGGAAAACAACGCTTCGAGTTCAAAATCTGAAACTGTAATGAGAGAATATTATGTTACAAGGCGGATTCAAACATTTTTGATGAAAAGTTCCATGAAATCATAATTCATTGGTAAGTTATATATATGCTGAAGAGAATGAGTAGGTAGGTACCTACATTAGGTATGTGCCTATATAATTGGAATTGTTCAATATCGAATCTGATCATCATAACATAATCCCTCAATTAATATCAAACAAAATTTTAAAGGGATGATTTTTCATTTTTCCCAAAAGTAACATTTGTATTTGATTCTTACTTCTTATATTTTATTCATCAACGAATTACCAATGAGTTTATCAAATTAAAACTCATCCTGGGAACTGACCACAGAATCTGACGAATTCATCTGGATTGTTTTTAATCGTTAGAAACTGATGTGCTACATCTGATATTCAATGGACCCGATTTCACTCACTAGGCCTATGAAAACGAAACCGAAGAGTAAAATCAGGTGCTAATAGGCAAACAAACGTGACAATGAAATGTTATAAAAGAAGGACACCTTAATATAAATCCAGTCTTCAGATTCATCTATTTATATCTGCAGTGCCGAAGAAAATTACAAAAATGGCTTTTCGTGTCATGAGAGAGATAATATTTATTTCATTGATATCTGTATGTCTCTGTGACAGAGGCGAATTACATCACAAGAAACACCACCATCATCACCATTCATTGTGTAAGTACGAGCTGAACAATTTTTGAAACATTGCTTTCCCTGATAAAGTATTTTCAGAGTGCTTCACAACATCGATTGTATCAAAAACTGTAACACAATAATCTTCGTATTCGTTATCGAAGTGAATTTATATGTTTTGGTCATCACTATAATAGTTTCTATAAATCCTATTTCGTTATCTTCACTGATTGTAGAGCTACTTACTGATGCATATTATATTGAAATTTTCCTATTGCTTTGCATGAAAACGGTATTATGAACCAGGACCGGTCTAGAGAAAATCTCGAAAATGTGTACTGGCAAATAAACCCCTGTGTTTATCGTAAATAATTCAGCCATTCATCATTTCTGAAACCTCCTATATGAAATCTCCATTCTGTTTGGTGAAGAAACTTCGATATTTTGACTTATAGAAAAGTAGAAATAACTTCATTGAGTACCTACATATACATAAGATACATTGGATAAAAGTTACAGAGTATCCAAAGATTTATTGCAATAGAGAAAAATACACAGGATCAATAAAAAAGTCGAAAAGAAAAATGTAGACTTATGAATTAGGTATTCTGTATATTGGTAGACCACATATACCTATTTTTTTTCGATGGAAGTCATAAAATAAATTTAGGTTTGTTCAAATGAGTATGTAATTATAGTAGATATTTTCGATGAATTGTACCTACACTGGAAATTTTGTCTAACGTTTCAAAACAACATTATTCCCATTGTAACAGAGATCCTATCCTTATACTTATCCAGTTTTAAAAAAATAAAAGAAAGGAAATAAAAAGGAAGAACAAATGAAAATGTTTTATTCGAAATCATTGCATGTATCACCATTACTGAGAATTGTGTAACATTGATAATATATATTTCCGTGATTTTCTCTGGACCCGGTCCTGATATGAAATGTTTCCATATAAAATATTGATTATTCAACCTTAAATATCAAGCTTTCAAGATATTATACCAATACAAAATATTACTTTTTCTGTGATCTTGAAAAGTTTGTTAGTGCATAATACATTCTGTGTTTCATGCATTTTCAAAACTAGAATCATTAATTTCTGATTCAATTGTGGTGAAATTGTTGATATCAAAGAACAACAACAATTCACTCCACAACATATGAAACAACATTATTTTTGAAAAACGGACTGTGAAGTTCTTAGTATTTCATGAATATTACTATACTTCACAGGGTGATTAAAAAATCAATTATCAGATAATCAATTATTTACAGTTCACGAATTCCATCACCTACACTACCTTATATTTTTGGCGCTCAAAGTCAAGGTTATACTAGTTATTGGGACTGTATGGGCTTTCGCGTTGCTTTTTGGTAAAATTTTCGCAGTAATCAAGATGTCGGAGTACATGAAAAGTAAGTCGAAATATTCATAAGCTCATTTTATGCTCACGCCTACAGCATCTCATTATACAGGGAGATAAAGGCTGTCGAGATAAATTAAAAAGTAGGTACAATGGGTGCAAACTCTATATTTATATGAACTATGAATTTTGTATTTATCTCGACAATCTAAACAATTCCATGAAATATAAGTACTGGTACTGAATATATTATTCCTGTCTGATGTCATGGATTGATAGGCTTCATATATATTTGAAGTTATCAATGTATGGGTAGGATACATATGGTAAACATAATAACTAGAACTAGGATATTATGTACTCAGTGTTTTGAAAAACAGTGAATCAAAAAATGTATGAATTATTTGACAATAGATAATAAAAAAATAATATTAAGAAAATGTTCAATCTTCATATACTTAGTGTTCAAAATGATGAACTGGAGGAATCTGGTTTAATCCCATCATTTCTGAAACATTCTTCAAATTGAAATTTTTCGTTCTCATACTATCCCAAATTTCCTTGAATCACTGCTGTTTGGTAAAGTATTTATAATGTTCTAATGCCTCATTCAAAATTTTTTCTAGAGAATTATGATCATGATGATCATCATCATCAGGAAAAAATCGTGTATGTTAGTTCGCCGTATGGATCACCAAATTATGATCATCATGGCGTGTATGGCAAGTCTTTCGAAACCAGCGCTCCTGCTTCACAAAATGTGGTCAATAAAATACCATCCGAATCTATTTATCTCGATAATGTTCAACAAAACTATGGTCCACCTAGTCCCAGTTCACCAAATTCTGGAAGAAGCAGTGATGGCGGTGCTGACATTTATGGGCCATTCGACCAATTTTTACAAATCGTAAGACAGTAAGTGAAAAATATCCTTCGAAAAAGATAATAATTTTACTCCACCCTGAAACATATAAACACTCATTTTGAAATGATACCAATAGAAGCACGTTAGATATAGAGATGGCAATAAATTGAAAATCATCATGTAATGAAAAAAGATGTAGCACCTTATTTGCTAGCCCTGCAGTTACATATCTGGGGAATATTTCAGAACATGAACTGTGTGTCACTATTGATGGATGTTCATCAATTTTTGATAGAACATATCCATACACAAGAAGAATATTCTATCCATATGATATACCTGGTTATAGATGCACAGGGTGCATGAAACACCCTGTATTTTATGGCTTCTTTAGATTTTTCCTGTAGATCTGAGTTCATCAATCTATCACACTACGTTATCTTATGGCAAGAAAAAGTGGCAATGATGACCTGATATTCGTTAAAATGAGGTCAGGAAAAAACTAAAACGTTTTGAAATTCCGATTTTTTTCTGGATATCTTCGGAAGTAATCAACATGTCTCCGATGTTGAATCAGCATTTTATTGAGCACGCTTTGTCAATTAAACCGACCCTGTAACTCTTACGTTTTACAAGATCCTCTCAAATTTGGTCCACCCTGTACCTATACAGCTACCATGAGAAAAAAACATGAAACAATATTGTTATAATTGTGTGGTCACAAAAATGAGTATGTTGTCAGTATAGGCAACAGAGAAATTCAGGCCATAAATAAATAACTATTCAAATTTGCTACGCTATTTTCCATATTTCTTCATTTTTCAGGATGAACCTGACAGAAATCGTCTTCAAAGATATGCATCTGGGCACTGAAATTTGCAAAAGGAAATTCGTTTGTGAAGCCGACTTCAATACGAAACAAAGCTCCCTTTTAAGCTCCGCTTTCAGTATTTTGAGGTGAATTTTCTTAACGAAAGTTTCCCTATCAGATATTGACTCTAAAATGCTCTCTTAGTGAAATCTTGTCATTTATACTCACACTATTTTTCTTTCAGTGATGACAGCTACCAAGAATACAAAACAAATCATACAATATCATCCATTGAAGAGTGTGAAAAACTGTATCCAGATTGTCATCAAAATATGGGGAAGCTATGAGGTTATGAACACGTCCAACAGAAATCAGGATCATTCTAGTCATGATTGAATTATTCAATATTAGGTACACCAGGTGTCCCGGTTTACTAATTCCATTATAGCGAACGACTTTTAGTTTGAACTTTTAGATATAATGCTTATATATACCAAGATATATACACTCAATCAAGTACTTTTTGATAATGAGAACGATCTGAATTTCACTAAATTTATAATTTATTTAGTTCACTTTTTAATTTTTTTTTCGAAAGAAGAAGTTACGCAGGATATCGTGAAAAAGGTTACCAAATTTTTGATTTTTCAAATTAATGGAATTTATAAATTGTGACACCCGCCGATATATGCCTATATGTAGAAGATAATCATATTACAGGAGAAACGTCAATATTTCCATTGAATCATTTCCATTTCACATCAAAATCATTCATTAATTTATTATATTTATTCGATCCCAATGGTTTGGATTTATATTTATAATATTCAAATGAACATTCATCATAAAATGAAATCGCATGATTACATTATCGCTATCCATCATTTTGAAATAATCTCATTATCCACATTGAAGTGGTGAATGACACAATTGAAGGCAAAATCGTACTTCTTCTACCATTCGTAGATCAAAATTATTTTCAATTACGCTTTTGCCTGACTCCAAAAAAATTGTAATATTTTATATGATACCTGTTTGGATGATAATGGTTTTAAATAATCTGAAATTCGTTAATAGTTATTTTAATCAGGTATAAGTAAAATATTAAAAATATACATTTGAAATGAATATTGAATTATTATATCCCATTCATTTCTTCAGAATATATCAGTTACAAAGTTTCTAGATGCTAGATGTATGTTAGTGATCTTTGCGTAGGTAGGTAAAGTGTACTCGTCTGGGGATATTACAAAGTTATCCAAAAAAGGGGGGGGATTCACGATGCGACTCATGCAGAGTCAAGCAACTCAGTTTCGTATATTTGATAAATCAACAGACTTATCGAGAAACGAAAATCCAATCACTTGTGGTATTACATTATACTACTGATAATTTATGCAGTGATTGATCTCACATGGTGGGGGCTGCCTCTACTCTCTACTGCTAGCTTAATCAAGGGCCAATATACTGTCAAATAAATAAATCTTTTCAGCTAGACCTATAGTATATGATAGATCGATGAAATCAGCTTTCCAGAGAGAATCTAAAAATGGATTGGAATATAGGGTGTTCCAATTAGAAAAATCAAGTTTGGTGTGGCATTCTGTTTGTAAGTGAACACGCAATATGAAACCAAGATAATTTTAAAATTTGCCCATCTTTCAAAGAGTGAAAACCGCATTTCGATATCTCGTTTAGTTCAGGAGTTATCGAAGATCGCGGTAACATTTGGACACACTGTATATTTTTGTGAAAATCTTGAGGCTGGATAATTTGATTTAAGAAATAAATTACAATGAAACAGGGTTCGATCTGACTCGGGTCGCCAATAATCATCGTCGTCTATCACACATATAGTGAGGTGAGGGGAATATCTCCTTTTTTTTTTCACTCAGCAGCTGCCTGGCGCAAACCTGTCCCTCTTCATCCTTGTCTGTCACATGTAGTGGCATGCGCAACGCTTGTCTGTTACTCTCCCTGTGCGCTATTTAAACTTTTTCATTTTTTATTTTCAAATCTAGGCAACCATGGTTGTGCCCACTTTTGACAAGGCAACCTTATACTCTTGGATAGGGAATAAAATAAACTTTCATTTTATTAAAAAATCAATCAAATAACGGATTTGAGCTCGTTATTTGAACTTGGTTTCCATTCTCTATCTGAAGCCAATAATTATATTTATAATAATAAATTTGCAATGAATATTACACCTATGGCTCACCATTAAATTATTGAGTTTTTTTTATGTTCTGGTTTTCATGTAAAGGGATATCCTGTAATGTTCAGAGAACATCGTGAGAACCAAAGGAAGGTGTTCTTTGAATTTCTGGAGATGGTATGCCTCGGGGAATACCTCCCTAGGCAATGAGTTCCAAAGTCTCGATGTCCGTCGGATGAACGAGGCTTTGGAAAGGGACGTTCTGCAGATCTCTTACCTTTACAAACATGTCAGAGTTTATTTGCGGTGTAAAGGGGGAAGTAAAAATCCCGAGCGAAAGGGGCGGATACCAATGTCGAACAAAAAACGCTAAGCGCTGTTGGCGTCTCACTCCAACTCAGTGTCGCGTAAATTCGTAGTAAATTTAGTCTTGCCTTGAATGCCTTGCCTGGTCGCTCGGGACAAATAGTATATTCTGTAAACTTTGCTCGGGATCTGTGGCTCGGGTCTGCGGCCGTCGGCCGGCCGTTACAATTCTCAGAATAGGCCTCCGGCTTTTCATCAGTATATTTTGAACTTACTGTGTCTATGAGGATAATTTGATATGCTATTGGAAATATAAAAAAACTTGTCGAAACAGATGAAACCCTTTCGTATATCAAAAACAGTAACACAAAAACGTCTACACGAGCTAAATTGAAACTTATAAATACACAAATTAGAAAATGTCTCTCGGTCGTGGGAGAAATGGGACTTTCGATTGGACAAAAGAGAAAATTTCAAGCAAAAATTGGTGAGCTAAAACGGGTTAGATTTCTCATTACAAAAATAAATCGGGGGCATGTAGGTTCAGGATTGAGACCCTCTGTTCGGTGGCTAAATGTAGAATCAATTTTCAACTCGAGAATTCAGACAGGGCTCGTTATCAATTTGAATCACGATGAAATTGAATGATTTCTCATTGATGCATCGTATGATGAATATGGACACAGAATAAAAAATACTGTTTATGGAGAAACTATATTGAACATTTTTATACAAATATATCGAAATATTCTTCTTCGATTGGTATGAATGAATGACATTTTTCAAGGTATTCAGTATCGTTACTGAACTTGAAAACTCGAAAACTCACATGATATATTTGAAAACAAAATTTACAAATAACATCCTATTTGTCTCTTATATTTTGACCCTTACCTACAGCTTCAACTATACGAGGTGGAAAAAACATATAATATATAAAAATTGTAGGGTTTCATCGGTCCTATATTTTGTCACTTCCAAAACGAACAAATGCGAATCGCAATATTTTTTTCAAATGGATCACCCCCGGTCATAGGTTTATCTTCTGGTTTCCATGGTATATTGTATCCATGCAAGGATCGAATCAAAATTTCATTGGAAATTTTCATTCAATATTGGAATTGAAATAAATGGAGAGCGGCTTGAATTCAACTTTAATTATACCTACTAAGAAATCGATATTCTAGAAAAAATAATGATTTTTCTGCATGGTTAAGCAACATGAGAGTGTCCAACAACTACAGGGCAGTGAGTGACTAGCTGAACATACCAGAAGATATTAGAAGGCGCATTGTTAATTCACTTAGATCGTTCATAATGGGTAATATTTGGAGAGTTATTGTTATACAGATGACTCTATTTCCATGCCTTAAGGGTATATTCCTTGAACAATTTTAAGTCGAAAGTGGATTAACTTTTGTTCAGAACCCTATAGTCGATTAGTTATGTACAATATTAAATTTAGCAGAGTATGTGTAGATATTCTTGATTTGAAAGCCATCATAACGTCAAACAAATTTCACCATAAAAATATGACAGAATAATTACAAGGCCTACCAGATTTCTCTACTATTAAATTTTGCCCATAACTTCGAATACAATAGCCTATCAGTAAAGACTACTTGCTACAAGATTGATTTACTGTTGAATTTGAAATTGCTCATATAGAGTGCCAAACGCCTCAATAAAACGCTTAGAAACAAAGTTGGTGGGAAATCGGAGGTAAAAAGGTATATGGCATGTCCAGAAATGTCACCCACCATCTCCTGAACAAGAATCCACTTGCGTGTCGTCAAAAATATCGTCCTGTGCGTTTGGGGGATGGGGTGGTTTTGGAAAAAAAGTATGTTTATTTATTCGCCCAAAATTCGATGCAAACAAAACGCAAGCATGTCTTTTCTCTAGAAAAACCCATCTCACTGTGCCCAACATAATTCAGTCAGGAGTAACCATACCATTTAAATCATCCATTTCGATGCTTGGTGTTACTATCAGCAATAATAACCTTTCTTGGGAAAAGTGCATCCAAAAACTTGGATTTCTGTTTCGAGCCAAGAGCTATATTTCATTCCCAGTCAGCTGCCTTATGATCTATAAGGCACATATCCGACCTGTCCTGAAATACTGTTCCCATATTTAGAGTGCGGCACCTAAACATATCCTGAAACTATTGGATTTTGTCCAAAAAAGGGCAATTCGTCTCTGGAACACCGTAGAAAAGTTGTCGATTTATCTCTATTGTATAGCTATTTTCATGGGCGATGCTCTTCTGAAATATCAACAATCGTCCATTAGCAGTCTCTTCGAGAGTAACCCGCCAAGTTTAGTCTTCACACCTTTTCGTGGTTACTTAAGAGGGGGTTAACCTTATTTGGGATTGATGGTAAAACTTTGTGAAACAAGGAATGGCAAAAATCATATTACTCGGACCTCGCTGAAAAAAATCGAATTTTTTTTTCACTTTCTGCTTGAGGAAGGTTGGATCTAGGCATCTCTCGTAGTACTTTTTTGATTTTTTGAAGAAAAAACTTTTAAAAAAATTGCGAAATTTTGCCCATATTCACTATTTTTTATCTCACAAGATATATCGTATTTCGAAAAAGTACTCCGAGAGATGCCTCAATCATACAATTGTCTCTATTGAAAAAAAAAATTATCGCGATCCATCAATAATTACTAGCTGAAAAATGGTTGTTGCTGAACCCCTGCAGACTCAATTACGGAGCATTATTCATGACTGATTCGAGCGCCCTCGCACCAAATAAGCACTTTTACATGGATACTATGAATTTATGAATGAATCGTATTTTCATTCATAAAAACCAAAAATAGCACCGAAGCTATTCCAATAATTTTAGCACATGTGATGATATCAATGGAAGTTGCGAAAAGGATTCATTGCATTCTCGGTGATTAGAAAACGTAAACATTTATTGCGAACGGCGGCGGCAGGCGCTATGTACACATCAAAGGGCCGGCTAGATATGCATGTATCAGACTGCAAACAGAAAGCTAGTTAGTTTGCGATTGCATTCAGATGGTGACACTATTGTTAGTTTGTGAACTAGTATTATTATTGTGATCAAGCATGTCGAGTTCAAATTATCGAACTGGCGATAAACATCGTAAAAGACTTTCTGTGAGGAAATTGTCAGTCGAAAAAAAGATATTGAGATTGATAAATAACGTAAATATTTTCGAATGTTTTTTAAGAAATAATTGGAATCGACAGGGTGGCCCATATTCGCAGCCCTACATTGGGAATTCGATAACGGTTAGAGATACAGGATCGGTTGAATCAAGAAAAAGTTGTATATTCATGTGCGCAACAATGAGCCGCAAAGAAATAGTTGAATTTTTTTTTGTTTTTGAAATAAAATAAAATACAAATTTTAGATTTTAATTTTTTATTGGCTTTATTTTAATAGATACGAAAAGAGCAGACATTTTCTTGAAACTGTATTTTATGCTCTATAACTTAGCAGTATAGAATTTTTAATACAACGTTTCGTCATTCGAGGGTCGCCATCGACTTTTTTTTTCGAAATTTCGTGCAGGTTATTTCGCGGTATGGACAAATAAAGGAATAAAAATTAAAAAAATTCATCGTAATGATAGATTTTGGCAAGATAAGATGGAATCAAAATTAGTAGATTTTTACATGAAATATTTGCTGCCTGAAATAGTTGACCAGTAGATACGAGAGGAATATGGAAATAAGAGATGGATGAGATATTTCTGTACTACCTTCGAGCTCAACTATATTCGAGGTGGAAAAAAACATTTAATATAAAATTTGTAGTGTTTCATCGGTACTATCTTTTGGCACATCCAAAACAAACAAATGCGAATCGCAAAATTGAAAAAAATACAGTTTTTTTTTCAACTATGATGAAATACTTTTTTTCCCTCAAGCCGCTCTCCATTTATTTCAATTCCAATATTGAATGAAAATTTCATTGGAAAAATCTAAAATTTGTATTTTTTTTTATTTCAAAAACAAAAAAAAATTCAACTATTTCTTTGCGGCTCATTGTTGCGCACATGAATATACAACTTTTTCTTGATTCAACCGATCCTGTATCTCTAACCGTTATCGAATTCCCAATGTAGGGCTGCGAATATGGGCCACCCTGTCGATTCCAATTATTTCTTATAAAAACATTCGAAAATATTTACGTACCTTATCAATCTCAATATCTTTTTTTCGACTGACAATTTCCTCACAGAAAGTCTTTTACGATGTTTATCGCCAGTTCGATAATTTGAACTCGACATGCTTGATCACAATAATAATACTGGTTCACAAACTAACAATAGTGTCACCATCTGAATGCAATCGCAAACTAACTAGCTTTCTGTTTGCAGTCTGATACATGCATATCTAGCCGGCCCTTTGATGTGTACATAGCGCCTGCCGCCGCCGTTCGCAATAAATGTTTACGTTTTCTAATCACCGAGAATGCAATGAATCCTTTCATCACATGTGCTAAAATTATTGGAATAGCTTCGGTGCTATTTTTGGTTTTTATGAATGAAAATACGATTCATTCATAAATTCATAGTATCCATGTAAAAGTGCTTATTTGGTGCGAGGGCGCTCGAATCAGTCATGAATAATGCTCCGTAATTGAGTCTGCAGTGGTTCAGCAAAAACCATTTTTCAGCTAGTAATTATTGATGGATCGCGATAATTTTTTTTTCAATAGAGACAATTGTATGATTGAGGCATCTCTCGGAGTACTTTTTCGAAATACGATATATCTTGTGAGATAAAAAATAGTGAATATGGGCAAAATTTCGCAATTTTTTTAAAAGTTTTTTCTTCAAAAAATCAAAAAAGTACTACGAGAGATGCCTAGATCCAACCTTCCTCAAGCAGAAAGTGAAAAAAAAATTCGAATTTTTTCAGCGAGGTCCGAGTAATATGATTTTTGCCATTCCTTGTTTCACAAAGTTTTACCATCAATCCCAAATAAGGTTAACCCCCTCTTAAGTAACCACGAAAAGGTGTGAAGACTAAACTTGGCGGTTTACTCTCGAAGAGACTGCTAATGGACGATTGTTGATATTTCAGAAGAGCATCGCCCATGAAAATAGCTATACAATAGAGATAAATCGACAACTTTTCTACGGTGTTCCAGAGAAGTGAGCGAGTTTGTAAGCGAGGCATCACCGACGAGACGAATTGCCCTTTTTTGGACAAAATCCAATAGTTATGTTTAGGTGCCGCACTCTAAATATGGGAACAGTATTTCAGGACAGATCGGATATGTGCCTTATAGATCATAAGGCAGCTGACTGGGAATGAAATAGCTCTTGGCTCGAAACAGAAATCCAAGTTTTTGGATGCACTTTTGGCAATGGACCGCACGTGATTTTCCCAAGAAAGGTTATTATTGCTGATAGTAAAACCAAGCATCGAAATGGATGATTTCAATGGTATGGTTACTCCTGACTGAATTATGTTGGGCCCAGTGAGATGGGTTTTTCTAGAGAAAATACATGCTTGCGTTTTGTTTGCATCGAATTTTGGGCGAATAAAAAAACATACTTTTTTTCCAAAACCACCCCATCCCCCAAACGCACAGGACGATATTTTTGACGACACGCAAGTGGATTCTTGTTCAGGAGATGGTGGGTGACATTTCTGGACATGCCATATACCTTTTTACCTCCGATTTCCCACCAACTTTGTTTCTAAGCGTTTTATTGAGGCGTTTGGCACTCTATATGAGCAATTTCAAATTCAACAGTAAATCAATCTTGTAGCAAGTAGTCTTTGCTGATAGGCTATTGTATTCGAAGTTATGGGAAAAATTTAATAGTAGAGAAATCTGGTAGGCCTTGTAATTATTCTGTCATATTTTTATGGTGAAATTTGTTTGACGTTATGATGGCTTTCAAATCAAGAATATCTACACATACTCTGCTAAATTTAATATTGTACATAACTAATCGACTATAGGGTTCTGAACAAAAGTTAATCCACTTTCGACTTAAAATTGTTCAAGGAATATACCCTTAAGGCATGGAAATAGAGTCATCTGTATAACAATAACTCTCCAAATATTACCCATTATGAACGATCTAAGTGAATTAACAATGCGCCTTCTAATATCTTCTGGTATGTTCAGCTAGTCACTCACTGCCCTGTAGTTGTTGGACACTCTCATGTTGCTTAACCATGCAGAAAAATCATTATTTTTTCTAGAATATCGATTTCTTAGTAGGTATAATTAAAGTTGAATTCAAATAGCCAGAAAGGTGGTGATATGGTTATAACTATAACAGTAGTATTGCATACGATAGTGAAAAATATGGATAAAGTTGCATACCTACCTATTTTGTAAACGAAAAGAGTTATCGTGGATTGTCTTTCACTATTATAATGAGGGTAAAATTTCACAACTTCATACCAAATCGAACTTCTTCGTATCTCTTATGGTTTTTGAGTTCCCAATGATGAGCGTTAGATTATGTAAGGTATCTAACATCTAACTACTTGTTGCTTTTCACTTGTCTTCAATAAGTTTATAGTAAATATCGATGATGAAAGTTGACCCATTTTAATAGAATCTTTGAATAAACACAAATTTCACTATAGTCATTAGCGAGATGAAACTAAAAGTAATGCTAATGAACGAGTATAGGTTGCCACACTTCTATTTGAATATAAAAAAATACTAACATTGTATTTATCTTCAGTCTCGAAATTGGTATCTGGCTATAACAGTGCAGTGAAAATGATTCCCTTGAACAAAATTGTTATATTTCTTTCCCTAGTGAGCATTTGTTGCTGCGAAGAAAATTCAGTGGAAAGAGGCCATCACCACAAATACTTATATTGTTAGTTATATAGTAACTATTTTTTTTCGAAATGATCAAGTATTTATATTTTCAGTTACTAAAATTGCTTACCTAGTATTTTTGGCTCTGAAAATCAAAGCTGTTTTAATAGTGGGCTCGATTTGGGGAATTGCGCTGTTTTTTGCAAAAATATTTGCTCTATTCAAGTTACTGGAATATTCAAAGGGTGAGTACAAATTATTCAAATTCCTTTTTATTCAGCTCATTCAAGCTATCACAAATTTATTCAACTTTTAGTTAAAGAAAGCCACAGTGGTCAACCCGAAAAAATAGTTTATGCGAGTTCTCATGAATCCTCCTTTTACGATTCCCCCGCTATATACGGAAAATCCCATGAACCTTCCTACCATCAACCAGAAATAACATTCGATCATCCGCCGTCGTCTGAAAATGCAGAATTTCCACCGTCGGATTTTCCTGACGTCGGAAATGATTTTGCCGGACCCTACGAATCGCCTGTACATGATGCTAGAAGCGAGGGAAATGGGATATATCAACATTATGTTAGCATTTTTGCACGTGCTATCAAAATGTAATGCCAACCAATATCTCATCACGTGCTTTTATTCAAAAAAGCGTGGATATAGTGTGTTGGAATGAGTCTTCAATTTTATTTATTTTCATGTCGATTTTTCGAACCGTTATTGTAATAAACTCTTGAAATGCGCGCGTAGATGGCGGTAGGATCGATTTTCGAATGACAGTGACAGTAGAAAGTGACATGACAGGGACGAATTATTATCCATTCGAATATATTTTGTCATTATTTTTTGTTCCTATTATTTGAATCTTATTTTTTGTATTAGTGTTATGATTTTCGATAATTGTAAACAATTTTGATAATGTATGTATTTATAAAATATGTAGGTAGTTTGTTGTGACGAACGCCGGGAAATATCATTGCAGTGACAAATCAAGTAGGCAAAAATCGAGAAATGTTTCAAAATAATGACCTGCGGGGATAGGACTTTTCCATCATTCACTATATCTACCTTGATACTGATGTTATTATTTACAAAAACAATAAATGTTTCAGGATGAACACAACGGATATAGCTTTCGATGTAATGCGTTTGAGAACTGAAGAATGCAAAAAGAAATTCGTATGTGAAACCGAATTTAACGTGAAACAGAGTTCAATTCTGGCAACTGCTATCGACTTACTGAGGTAAGAGATAGATTTTTTCACATTGAACAAGCAATATTTTATTTCCGCTGAATTTGGTTTCAGTATTGTTGCTTATTAGAAACAACTATTCAATTGTTATTTCCAAAATGTGTACATTCGTATGTAAAATTCCATGTTGTCCATCTACATAGCGGTCATCAAATTCGTCTTATTATAGGCAAGGCAAGAGTCTCAGATTTTTTTTTTCTTTTTTGAATATCATCAAATAAGGCCGCCTTTTCCATTATCATTAACAATCGACTTAAAAAAATTGATATTTGATAAATTAATATTTTATGATATTGATTATTGAATGCGCACTTTTCCGTTTCGAAAAAATAATTTGACAAATTCCGAACCAGCATTTTGTTGGTAATCAATTTGCACAACTTTGTCATAATTAACCGACCGTGTATCTCTTACGATTTAGAGAGGCTCGAATTCCAGCCACCCTGTACATATGACCTTTGATCACTTAGGCCTACATTTTCACGTTCACAACAAAATATAATCTGAGCATATTCAGGTCGCCACTGGCGCATTTGGTAAATGATAAATGGTCATATTCAATAATTCGATTTTCACTTCATTAGATGATATGTCTGATTGAATATTCTAATATGAACCGATTTTTTTTAGCGACGAAACCTACAAAAAATATAAAGGGAACCACACATTAACAAATATAAGTGATTGCTCAAAATTATACCCGAACTGTTTCATGGAATCTGAAACAGCTGAAACCTGAGATCAAAATTGGGGAGAAGTATTATACACCTATAAAAGACTTGTTATTTATTTATTATGAATCAAACTATGTGTAATTTATTTATTATGAATCAAACTATGTAATTTATTTATTACAAATCAAACTATATGTAATTTATTTATTATGAATCAAACTACGTAATTTATTTATTATGAATCAAACTATAATATTTTATAAGGATATAACTGATATATTTACTTATGCACGACCGGGAGTAAAATGGCACTTTATCGCCCGGTTGTGCGGGCGCAAAATAGCAGTTTACCGCCCGCTAGGCGTAAAATGGCACTTTACCGCCCGCCGGACAATAAATTATTAATTATTCGGATCCTCAACTGCTTTACTGATTTCTGGTGGAGTACTGTACTCGTCAGTTCGTCACTGTGGAATACATTTCGTAAAAACTATTTTCTGTATTGACAGCAAATATGGCTACTAGCCTATTTATTCACTCACCAGTCTGGAACATGAGCAAATTGTAAACCCTTAATAACTCCCTTATTATAAGACATAGAGAAAAAGTAAAAACACAAAATGTTGCATGGATTTCGGGCGTAACTTGCTCTTATGGACTTAGGCGTGTTAATTTTTTTTATGTACAATGAAATATCAAAATATACCGGTCGTGCGCATAATGTGTTGTATGCATTTCGGGCGTAAAACTTGCTTTTAATGGACCTACTAAAAGCTGGATCCCTAAACGATTAAATATGTTGAAGAATCTCTTCTCTTTTTCTCACCTATACATGGGTAGTGTAGTGTACTCTGGACTATTGATTATAATGAAAGAAAAAAGAATGTGCTGCACACCTCACTATTAGTTGATAAGATGTTAAATTAAGTAAGCTACAGTTGTTAGGGTAAGGTTTTACAGGCGGATGAAATAACTACGGCATTGAATAACTTAATATAAACATGAAGTATATTTATTCAAAAAATAACTATGGTGGTCTACTGACATATAGGAATTATAAAGATTTATGAGTACCCCTGAAAGAACCATATCAATTTACATAAAAGAATACGAAATAAATCGAATTCACAATCATACAGTAATTATCAAGTTCAATACACAAAGCTTTTTTCAGTCACCTTTTGTTAATCAGAAAATCCTACGTCAAATACTTTAATATTTTTGAATACAACCCTGGCTACTATCAATCAGACAAACGACACCCTCTGATATGAATGGTATAATAATTCCCTAACATGCCTTTTAAACTTTTGGCTCAATGATCTGAAATATTTTCCTACGGGCATTTATATAGACTGGTTTGGGCAACTTACATACATACTTTGCATCTGGTTCACTTTTCACTTATGCAATATTTGAAATTCGCGACACTTGCAAACTGACTGGTTTATACTGAGAAAACTTTCAACTATACAAGTTACTTTTACAAACACTGTTGAGCTTCCCTGTCTGAAGACTAACTTTTGCAATGACTATCGACTACTTGCAATTTGGACAAAGTATGTTCTGTTTGTCGACAATAAAGAATCCGCTACTCAAAAGTCCGTTAGCTTCAAAACAAGCCGTGGTGACCACGGTATTAAGGAACTTAGCTCCTCCGAGCAATGTTTGTGACTGCTCTCGATTGACTTTTGGTCATCAATTTTATATAAAAATCTACCCTTTGTTCCTCTCAAAGCTGCAATTCGACAAAGAACACGTGCACAATATTTTGTTTTTTCTCATTGATATCAGTGATATCCCTTTAATGTCTTTTGATCGGCCCCTTTTTGGGTACCTACATTTGTGAATTCTTGGCTTTATCATTCTTGTTGATAAACGAAGTTGACCAATAACTTATATTTTCGGTGCTTTTGAGATTCATCTGTTTATAACTTCATATATGGGCCACCTGCAGTAATAATTCTTCATTGGACGTGATTAGTTCATCTGTAGGTATTTGACATTTGATCTTCGATTACTTTTTACAATCATGATATATTATTTCCGTGCGCGGCACAAGAAAAAGGAAAGGAATATATGTTGATAGAAAAAGGAAATCCGACGAAGAAATCTTAGAAAGTGGCGACAAAGTATAAAAAACAGTAAAAGATAACAAACTAACGTCAAAAATTTTAATCCGGTACCTCATACCGGAGGCGAATTGTTAATTTGTAAGATGGTGTATTATGTTTAGTCACTTATTTCTGTAATAATTTCGAACTATAGGTGTAAGTATTGTTCTTGGAGAGATGTAGGGAGAGATGTTGGGAGAGATGTAGGGAGAGATATGTTGGGAGAGATGTGGTTTACTGTACTATTGATTATAACCTTGATTATAATAAAAGATGACTAACTGAATTATTCGTATATGGTGTGATTATTTATGTTACCTAACGCAATAGCGACTGGGAGAGATGGAGATAGTAAAGCAAGGAGACGCACACGGAGGTGCTTGGTGAGGAGAAAGCTAAAGAAGTGTCCTTTGTAGAAGTTACCTACTAGTGTGTGTGACTGTGTAGAAATCAATACAGTGTGAAGTAAGTCAAACATTACAGGTAGGGCAAGTGGAACATCACTTTCAATTGGCTGCTTTGGGAGGTATTAAGTAAACCCATGGTAAACCATTGGATCAATAATATCAAGATATCTTGTACGAGCTACAGCCCTAAATAAGTCCTATACTAAGTTGAAATATAGGAGATGATTGATTATACAGTGTCCGCTAAAAACTTGGAACCACATCATATTTTTTTATTTAATATTTTTTCAGAGAATTTAATTCTGTATAGAAGAATTTTTTTCATTAAAATACCATTTATTTTGAAACTTGAGATTCTCAAGAACCAGGGAAACTTCCAAAATCCATCGACAAGTTTGATTTCTTCAATGTGATGAGATAGTTTACTTTGAAGGACATTTAGCACCATATTTTCTCTCTCAATTTGATCACTCATTCTCAGAATTATAGAAGTGTAACTACTCTGACGGATATTTCCTCAACCCAACTTCAAATTATTTCCTTATTTCAAATGATAAGCAGGGATGCAGATGAGAGAATACACACAAAAATTGTTAGTTTATATTTTAATTCTACTCTAAAAAATTACTCAAACCTGTATATTACATCTTGGTAAACTACTTTTCAATGCCTGCACCGTTTTAGGCAAATCCTTCACTGAAGGAAGATTATTCAATATTAAATCATTCAAATTACTCAAAATCTCCAACTGGAGGAGACCTTTGTCTGTTATATTGTGACAACTACTGACTTGGAGGTAAGACAATGAATTCTTCAAGTACCGCAACTCCTCTAGGGCTGAATCTTCTAAATAATTACACCTGTGTATAATAAGTTTAGTTATATGTTTACATCCACTGAAGTGCTCAAATCCTTTGTGCATGATGTTAGTGTTTGTAGCATCAACTTCTTGTAATTTCAGAGCCTTGTCTTCTGGGGGTAGCTTATTGTAGTTTGAAATAATATCTTCAGAATTCACCACCTTTACAGATCCTCCATTACGTAAAATCCATTCTGCACAGGTGCGGTCTGGACCCAATATTTTTTTACGCTCATGATCCAATGCATTGAACTGTAGATTTATCCAATAGAACAGGGTTCTTTTAGAATGAGGAGATAGGTATTTTGTGAATATTTTATACTGCATCATCATAATGAACTTTTAACAGAATATTCTCATGTAAGTGTTTCACCTTTGGTGACCTGGAAAGTTTCAAAACTTATTATTAGCCAGGTCGAATCACATTATGATTCACTTACACAAGCTTCTAGATAGTCGATTTTTCGTTCCAAAGTAGTTAGTTTTTCGTTCAATCCCGCAAGTTTGGAACGACAAGACAAATCTGTAATATAAGGGTTCATTCAACGCTGGCAGTCCTTGATATTGAAATATCAAAATATTTTGTAGATATGACTTACCAAATGAATTGAGAAAATCAGTTATTTTTTTGATACTTATAGTAATAATTTCTATATACTCTCTATTAACCCAGTCTTGTTGGATTTGTTTTTGTACTGTTTCTCCTCTATTTGGGGTTGCCATGTTATAGTTACGGTTTATTTTTTTATTTATAGATATGGTTGTGAGTTGGTTGTGAGCTTAGACCATGTTGTGAGTGTTGGTTTTGGTTGGGTCGTTGTTTTGTTGTCATTGTCACGTTACTCACGGTCAAGGATGGTAAACCACGGTGTCTTGTCACTGCACAGCCTGTTTGTTTTCTGGCTTTTTATCATGTCAGAGATATGTTTCTGTCATTCTGTCATCCAAAAATTAAAATCGTCCCCGCGCAAGTGTCACATAAGGTTTTACTTCGAAAGACATTCAGAGGATGCGCTAGTATCGTTCTCGTCGGAAAACCTATATAATCGAGAAAATCAATCAGTTCAAGCTTTCACTTAAGAAAAAATTAACAGAACCATAATTTATGATCAATCAAGAGCTAGTTTTGAGATTTTAATATTTTTAATTTTCAGATCATTGTCGTGTTTGGCGCTATCCCTTAGTGAGTAATTGAACTAAAATTTTATTTGATCCATGATTGATGCTTGATTTTGTTTCTAAAACCACATCACAGAGTACACTGAGTACAGTAAGGTTAGGTTAATCTTTGACCATATTGTCTACTCTGTGCTCTGTGCTAGACCTATGGATACCTCGACTGTCAGAAGTCATTATATTTTCTGTTTTGTTTTAGTTAATGTTTAATGTATGATGTTTATTTACCTTGAAATTCATATACATCAAATGAATCAACATCATCGATATCAAATCAAGAATCAAATACTTGCTCTCATCGTACCCATTTACTAATCTAATCTAATCAGATGAACAAGCATCTGCACACTACCTTATTTAGTGAACTAATATTGATGTTCAACCAGTGATTGAATTCCATAACATTGAAACACTACATAGACTACATAGAGAACAGAAGTTGAACAGAATCGTTAATAACATGATCATAGTGAAACTTTTAAAACAAGAAAATTCCAATGAAGAGAATGTTATCTCCACATTATTTGAAGGTGAACATATCATAGGAAGAGAAACACCTTTGAATGTGAGTTTTCAGGGTAATTTTGACGCTCTTCAACTAGTTTCGGATATATGGCGCCCCAAAGACAGAAAAACAGGGTGTCAGGCATTTGTTCTTCCCGGTTTTTCTCTACCAATTTCCGCTCAAAATTTCTCCTTCTTTTCACCAGCACAATATACACACTCTAATTGAACAATTTTAACAAATTTTCAACTTGTATAATAACAAAAATCATCATTCTTTCATTTCTTTCTAGCATGGAAAAAATTATTAATTTTGACATTCCAATGATTTTCATTTCATCATGATCTTTAATACCAACCAAACCAACTTAACCAACCTTCCTTATTACAATTTAACACCTACTCATCAACATTTTTTCAATGATTTTTCTACATTATTTTATTGAAATGAAGGTAACAAAACTACCTCATTGAAGTAATAAACCAATAGACAGATCCAAATACATTTGTAAACATTTGTTTCAGTGTGGAGATAAAAGAATATCCCGAAAACATGCAATCATCAGTGTCAAGCAAGATGGTGTTACACTAAAATCTGTAAGTGACAAATTAATGGAATATGAAATTTGAAGAGATTCAAGAATGTAAATTTTACAGGTGCATGTGAATCCTTGCTACTTCAGAACATCACAAAATAACAATGTTGAAATACTGAGGAAGAATAACTGTATCACTTTGAATGATGGTGTTCAGTTTTCTATGCTTTCTAAGAGTGATTGGTTCAAAGTAAAAATTACTACAGATAATCCTAGTGAAAATGAACCTCCCACACTTTGTGATAATCCAAATAGAAGTAAAAGGTCTCATGATGAAGACAATTCCAACAGAACACATAAAAAATTGAAATCTGATGAAGAAGCACATAATGTGAACAATCAACATCCATCAATCAACTCAATTCAACATCAGGAAATTATTGATGCAGTTGATGTACTGATCAACAATTTAGATAACATATGTGAAGAAGAATCTGAAGACATCAGTGAAAGACTGGGAGGACTGAATTATACAGACCCCATTAGGCAAGACAAAGTTGAAGAATTAAATAATAATGTCAATGGTACTGATGACGGTTCTAGGAATAAAATGAACCTAACTGATCTACAGAAAAGTGGAGATGGTGTTGATACTGAGAATGCTCCAATTTTAAACAGTGCAGCAGATGTTTGCTCAGTGAATCTACAAAATTCATGTCTGAGAGAATTTTCTAATGAAAACACCACCATAGTCCAAATTGAAAACACAGTAGGTAGGATATTTTCTCCTGTATCAGAAACATGTGTACCACAAAATGCAAATGAACATGAAACATCTCACATTGACCAAACTCATTCCACTGAAGGCCAAAATGTACCTATTCAAGTCAATACTGCAGAAACAGATAGGTCTGATCTTATTTCAACTGAGGATATCAAGAAAGAGCCTGAATGTATGTCTGAAGATAATATAGTTCCTAGTACATCAGTAAAAGAGGAACCTGTATGTATGTCTGAAGATAATATAGTTCCAAGTACATCAGTAAAAGAGGAACCTGTTTCTGATGAAATTATCAAACAAGAACCAGATAATACCCCAGATGTTACCAATCCAATTCCAAATGATCCATCAACTAGCAATAACCCAAGTAATATGAGAAGAGATAGATGCTGGTATGGCCATAATTGTTACAGGTAAGATGGGATTCAATATTGGTATTTGGTATATAAAAGTCAAACAATACACTACCTACTGCATCTATACATTGAAAGTGAAACTAGTCAAAAATAACATTAATCACAGTTGCTATTTTCTTTTGTCATGTGAGACTCACTGACCAATGCCTCTTCATCTTAAATTCGCCAGCCATCCATTAAAACAAATGTTTATTTCTCTAACAGTAACAGAACAACACATTCAACAATTTCAAATTGTGTTGGAAAAAACTTTTATTTTCATCAACTGTTGGAATTAATCTGCAAGCAGTTCAGGACTATTCTCAAACTACTATGACAGATATACTGTTGTAAAATATCAAGTAAATCAGAAGGGTTGCTGTAAATTTACATTATAGTTTTGAAATCGGCCAATACTGATTCTCTTTAATGAATTCCTCTGTTGATGGACTTTAAGAGATGGTTTATCAATTTTTGATATGCCCTTATTTCTTTATTTACAAACTGAAGTTGAATGCAATTGGGAAGGAGATTAAATTTATATTAATGATTTCTCGAAATAAAAATCAGTGTGTTTCTGCAATTGTACTAAATCTCAACAATATTGAATTTATCCTTTTATTAGGAAAAATCCTGCTCATCGATTGAATATTAGCCACCCTTCCGACAACGATTATGACAGTGATCCAAATGATGTACGTGCCATATGTCCATATGGGAGGGCCTGTTACAGGGTCAACCCTCAACATCGTAAAGAATTCAAGCATTATGGCAAACCAGCACCAAAACCGACTAACATTAGATTAGTAGTGAATGTAAATAATAGTTGTCGGCCACAATGTAAAAACAATAAACCAGGTTATGAAAGCGATCCTGGAGATGAACTTTGAAAATGCTCCTATTCAGAATGTATCATGGTAGAATAGTAATAGGATATTATTGTTAATTTATATCATAGCTCTCATGTTACCTTATATTGTTATTTGACTGCTATGGAAATGTTTTTTAAATATACATAAAATATTGATTTCTTAAAACGGAAAAGTAAATGAGATCCTATCACCTTCCGATTTTTCCACTCCAATACCTTAATCCTATTTGGATTCTGTATCATCATCATAGCCCCCAAAAACCAGAGTTTATCCAAACGTTCGTCATGATGAACAAAGTATGCATTTATTTCATAACAAGGTGTATTAGGTGGATAGCAGCTAGAATGTTTAATAAGTATAGAGGATGACTCAATCTTTATGCTGCCATGTGAACTTTGTAATGTATCTCCAAAGAGTATAGGTTGCTGTACTGTGAATAGAACTTCACATGTCATTTATTTGATCTCATGACTGTATCAACCAATAGAATGATGCATCCAGGTCATTCATGCCTGGATGCGATTCCCCTACCACAGCCGTTCAAGGAAACACGTAGTAATTTGACTATTTCATTCATAAATAGAGGGAGTGGAACATCTTGTTCTTGAACCACTAATCTTTGGCAGTACGCCGTCTTTCTAGCTTTCGCTAACCGCTAGCCTCCAACGCCGTTCCAAGAATCGTAAACGCCGTAGTCGCCGTATCTATCTCTTTCGTTTTCTCACTGACTCTGCTCCCAGTTAGTTTATGATAACTTAAGTAACTTTCCGATATTTCTTCTAAAGTATTTGTTTCTTACACTTTTCCACAATTCTTCTATAGCTCTGTAGTCATTTGGTTTCCACTATATTGCCACTCGTTGAGGCGCCATTTGTAATGTATCTCTACCTTATCTCGTTGGGTCTGGGTTCAATTTATATTCACCAAATTTCTAACAGAAGCACTTTAATTTTTCTTGTAGGAAACACAACGTTCCATCGGTTGGTACAATATCAACTTAGTAACTAACTGAAATTCTGACTAAATATTCGACAAAATGTAGAGTTGTCTCTCATACCGTCTTTCGCCTGAAGACTCCCCTCGGCGTTGCCACATCTATACAAATATAAGTACATATGTTTTATGATTCCAGTTGAAATTGATATATTTCAATATGATTATTATCACATTTATAACTTCAAAAAGAATCAATAATTAATTCCTAAACAAGTATCGTATTCATCTGTTCCACATATCACTATGTGGAAATTATATATTATACAGAGTCTTCATGTACTGCTAACATCTCCCTTCCTTAATTCGAAGTCCTTAAGGTAACTTGGAATTCGTTTTGTTCTGGTTGGTCTTGCTTCATGTTGAGATTCTGTAATAGAAGGTGTTTCATCAACTTCTTGTTGACTCCCATTCACAAACTACATTGCATGTGAATTCTGAAATGAGTGGAAGTTGTTGACCGCTTGCATTTCTGACTATATTTTCTGTTGGAATACATTGAGGCTTCCCTAGTCTGATCCACGTTTCTTCTGACACAATGGTGATATCTGAAGCTGTATCGACTTGGAGATTTACTGGTATTCCATTAATGATCACTTGGAGGTACTTGCGCTCTGTTACTGAATTCACTTGAGATACTATGTTGCTTCTGTTGAACTGTTTGTAGTTTTTCCTCTGGTTTTTGTTACAATACCCTTCTTTATGACCAATTTTTTTGCAGTTCTGACATGTATGATTCTGATAAGTACAATTCTTAGCAAAATGCATCTGGCCACAGAACCAGCAGGCTGTCTTTGGAACATTTTTGTTTGAGTGACAGTTTGATTCTCTATTATTTTTATTAAAATCTTGTGATTTCTTCTCTGAAGGATTTTTCTTCTTTTGGGTAACTGCGTTGACTACTGATGTATTGGAATGCTCTATCATCGCGGTATCTTGTTTCAAATTCAGAATACGCTGACACTCTGAAGTTAAATCTTGTATATTAAGAGATTCCGAATCTTTTCCATCAATTCTTGATAACAGTTTTGTTCTCACGTCTGAATCATTACCAGACTGAAGACCACACACGAAAATTAGACATTTGAATTGATTGGCCGTGATTTTCCTGTCAAAGTCTTCACAATATTTATTCACTTTCGCAGCATAAGCAACAAAATCTTCTGTGCTATTTTTGGTGAGTTTCATACACTGATAGCGTGTATTGAATATTGAGGTTTTCTTTCCAAACATTTCTGTGAGCTTGGATACGGTATCTTTAAAATTGATTTCTTTAGGTAGAATCAAATTGATGTATTGTTGATGAACCAGTGTGTCCAATTTCCTCAGCAAAAGTCTTACTTTAGCTGGATCTGAGAGTTTTTGAGCATCCTCTGAGAACAAACTTTCGTATCGTTGATACCATATGCTTCGAAAGTTATGTTGTTTTCAGGATCATAATGGAATTCGGTGATACCGTCGCCAAGAGTTTCCATACGAAATTCTTCACTTCTGTAGTTTTGGGTAGAACACTTCCTGAGTTGAAGTTCTGAGACAGAAGTAAAAGAAATTCTTGTTGGTTTTTCATCAATTGATCCTGTTGAAGTTGCGCCTGGAGTTGTTGAGCTTTGATGAATTCTGTGATAGTTTTTTGAAACTGCTCTGACATATTTATTGTATTGAGTCCTTTTGAATCCTCGTCGCCACTTTTATTATTCCAGTTGAAATTGATATATTTCAATATGATTATATTATCACATTTATAACTTCAAAAAGAATCAATAATTAATTCCTAAACAACTATCGTATTCATCTGTTCCACATATCACTATGTGGAAATTATATATTATACAGAGTCTTCATGTACTGCTAACAATATGCAATCAAGGTTGCATATGTGAAAGGCAAAACAAAACCTAAATTTATGTTTATACAGGGTGTCCCCTCTCAATTGGAAAAAACTTCTGGGGCATATTGAGGAACCATAGACAAGCAGTTTGAGATAAGAGACTGATGTCCGGAAGTACATGGTTTTCAAAATACAGGGTGTCAAAGTTTTTTTCAAAAAACTTTTTTTTATTAATATTTCAGACACGTTAACCGATTTTCTTGAAATTTGCTAGTGATGTAAGCTTTAATAAGACGCTCAGTTAGCACTAATTAAATGTTAATTATGACTTCCAGTGGCGCCCCGGGGGACAGTGTCACGAATAAAAATGACAAAAAATGTACGCTGCTGACTTTTTTTAAAAATTTTATATATTTTTTAGAAAGCTCAGTTAAAAATACAACTTTTTTGTCACTTGATATTTTTTCGTATCTCTCTCCGTAACTATTACCGATGTTTGAATCCATGATTGAAATTCGACATCAAGCATTTCGTTCGTTCTTCTCGACGCCGCTTCCGGCGCCGAATTTGCTTTTTTCTTTATGCGATTCAGTCGATATCGATAATACCCTTTTGTCACAGGCGAAAGAAAACAGTTTATTCCTATGAGTTTTTAATTAATCATCATATTTCAATGTATTACTGCCCTAAAATACAGAATCACAGACCAAATCTAGAGGGCGTATGTCTTGGAGTAGTCCCGGCACTCACAATCTCCTGTCCTTTATTCAGAGCCGCTTCTTTTTTCTCGGCAGCCTCCTTCCTGGCTTTCATTTCTTCTTGCGCTACTTGCATCTGGTTCTCCATCTCTAGCAAATGTTCGGCAGCTTGTTTCTTCTTCGCTCTGCCGGATTTGCCGGTTTCCTTAAGCGAGAAGAACATCGGACCCAATTCGGCCAGCCAGTGGCCATCAACAGAAGTGACACACTGCATGTATTCGCGGGCAGTCATTACGAGTTCGTGGTAAACAACATAGTCGGGGGTGTTTCCGAGACCAAATAGGGCTGAAGTAGGGTGTAGGTGACATGGCATGCCAGTCCTGCAGTTCACATATTCACCAATACCTAAAAACATTATTGATTTGTAATGTAACAGGCTCTGAACCTTACATAATTATTGATGACTAACCTTTAAGTCTTGCAGCTTGGTGGAAGTATGCCGAACAAATACATTTCCTGACAATGTCCCAATCAGTGCCACACGATCTAATTTCCAGCTTCTGTTGCACCACGATATCTTTCAGCTGTTGCCGCACTTCTCTGACCTTCCTCATCGCCTTGATATGTATGAAGTGTTCGTTGCACCAATGTGACGAATAATTGTTCTGTTTCCATTGGTTATAGACATTGAGGAATGTTAGGTGGTCGCTCTCTGGCACCTGAAACTTTTCTCGGACGCCGTCTGCTTCTTCTTCTCGGCCTTTAGGGCGATAAAAGATCGAGGGAACAGACAGCATCGAGACGATGATGAGGATTTCTGCGGTACAACCCATCTGCGATGACACAATCAGCATTTGACATTGGGGTGGGTCCAGAGGGAATTCTGCCATTTGTCTACCTGAATCAAACAATAAACTGCGATCTATCAATCACGATTTGGCCCAGGACAGTATTAATAGGGATTTTCGAACACCTAGATCATGTTACTGACATCACGTAATATATATAACCCAAACCACAAAAAAATATAGGATATTTTTTCAAGAAAACAAATATCCCGTTTGGTTTGTATTTTGTAGTGATTGTTAGGACCTGTAACTTTTTCAAAATCCTACCTAGTTTTGTCAAAACTCCTGTATGATCAAGTGCACCCAAGATCCACAATTGATAAAGTGAATTGAGTATGTTGTCTTGAGGGGGTGGATCCATGAAGTGAAACTGCAGCAAATCCTGCACACCTAGAGACTTGAGCAGAAGGACAGTGTTAGCCAAATTTGTTCTTTGGATTTCTGGAACTGTTGTTACCAACAGCTCTTCTTTGTACTGTCTCTCAGTATATAATCTGAAAGCCTGGCCAGGTCCTGTACGACCTGCTCGACCTGATCTCTGATTAGAATTTGCTTGACTTATTGGATAAATCTATAAAAAAAAGTCATACCGCATTCAATTCTGAGAACAAGGATTATTGATATAATTAATACAGTATAAATTGAATTTAGACATATTTCTTACCTGTAGAGCATCCATACCAATTCTTGGATTATACACCTTCAATTTGCAATATCCGGAATCGATCACGAATATTATTCCATCGACAGTAAGGGATGTTTCAGCAATATTAGTTGCGACCACACACTTCCTTATACCATCTGGTGCTTTCTGAAAAATTTTTGCTTGCAAATCAGATGGTAGCTGGGAGTAAATTGGTAAGATAGATAGCTCAGGAGCGTTATCGATTTCTGATAGTCTTTCAGCTAGGACATCACATGAAACTTCGATATCTTCTTGTCCGGGCATAAAAATCAGGATGTCTCCAGAAGGTGGTTGTAAGTGAATTTGTAGTGCTTGTTTCACAGCTGCTTCTACATAGTCCTCAACGGTGTTTTTGCTAAATAAAGTTTCCACTGGAAACGTTCTACCCGGAATATTAAAAGTGGGGACGTTACCAAAAAACATTGAAAACTTGCTGCTGTCCATGGTGGCCGAGGTGACAATCAGTTTCAAATCATGCCGCCTAGCTACAATTTCTCTCAACAGTCCAAATAGAACATCAGTACTCAATGAACGTTCGTGAGCTTCGTCCATTATTATGGCACTATAATGGTCCAGATCGGATTCACGTAGGCTTTCTCTCAATAAGATACCGTCTGTCATATATTTGATGACAGTGTTTTCGGATGTACAGTCTTCGAATCGGATGGCATAACCCACTTCATCACCTACAATTTTATTATAAATATAATTCAAACACACTGATGAAACTTAATTTACTTAAATGATCCTGGGAACTTTACCAACTAAAATTATATTCAATATGAACCTTCAACTAACCTAACTGAGTTCCCATTTCATCACTTACTCGTTTTGCAACAGACATAGCTGCTACCCTACGAGGTTGCGTACACCCAATCATACCATACTTGCTGTAGCCATCTTCATGTAAATACTGAGTTAGTTGCGTGGTTTTACCGCTACCTGTTTCACCCACAATAATAACAACGGAGTTCTCTCGAATAATATTGAGGAGTTCCTGTCGAACAGCGAAGGCAGGTAAATACCTCCTTTGTTCTGTTATAGTTTTTTTCCTTGAAAAGTCGCTGCTCGCCTCACCTAGATGAAAAATAAGTATGAACCACTTAACTAGAGCAACGTCTCTTATTTGGGTGTTCGGGAATTGCTGCCTCAAGAAGAAATAATCCTGCGCGTCTCGGCTTATGAGGTTGGAAGGCACGCGTGCCTTCCTCATATATTCTAACATGCTGTATAACTTGATACAGATACTTCTTATTTTCTATTTCGCGCCTTGTCTCATTGGTTTCTTCACATTTTAAAAGGTGTTGTGCTAGAATACTTTCTGAAATTTTGGTCAATTTCATGGCGTATTTGGTCCAGCTACCGACTGCAATAAGAGGGCGTTGCCAAATACTCAACTCTACCGTGGCTTGCCACCGTACTCAACTCCATTGATTTATTTATAGTTCGATCATTTTTGGGGTGTTTGCAACTCAATTTTGTTTCATTTCTACCTTATTTCTATTATATCTGTTTTGACGATACATTTATATACAGGGTCACTCACGGTCGATGGTAGGTTAGAAGTTTCTGGAGAACAGGACGTAGGATTATTCTGAAAATTTGATTTCTTGGGTAATCAGTTTTGTTCTATCGATCTAAAATATTTTCAGCGTTGCGGCGTTGCCGCTTCCATCGAAAAATAGCAACAACTTTGTTATTTCGAATAAAACACCCTGTATTTTATTTCATTTTTAGATTCTTCCTGAAGAGCTGATTTCGTCGATATATCATACTTGGGGTATAGCGAGAAACATTACAGAGATATTATAGGTTGTGAAAATCGAGATTTTTCAAATTAAGGAATTTTTTTGGACCGAAAACGGTTCTCTTCACGATTTCTGATATTTTATTAGAATATAAAGCGATATTTTTGGTCAACTACTTTATAGACCCAAGTATAGACCCTAACAATAATAATTGAATGATCATTATCCATTGAAGTTTCAATGTTGGGTTGTAGGAATTCATTAGTTTCAGAAGACTTCAGATATAAGTTCTATGTAGGGTGCAAGTCATTCAAATGTACTTCTGGATAATATGTAGATAATAAATAGTAATTCTGCCATTCTGTAGAAGATTTTAACCCCAGTGGTTAGACATATAAATTAGTGATATAGAAGTGGCAACTTAAGAATTGCAATTTTGGCAGCTTCAAGTACAACATAATGTTGTAATTATAGTTTAAAGTACATGTCAAATATGCATCTTCCATTTTATTGATTTTTCTGCATTCAAACTCAAAGATCAGTATATTACAATGCATACCATAGGTACATTAAAGGAATATTTTTATTTTTCATTAGCTAGATAATTAGAAAGTCAATGCCATGACAGACAGAACAAACTGAGTAAAATAATAATGGTATTACCTGTCTCTTTCATATGTTCTGCAAACTTATGATCCATTTTATAATCAGCAGTATCTTCCTCTTTATTAAACTTATTATCCTCTTCATCATCTTTCTTTTTGATTCCCATAATATTACCTATTTTGGTACCACCCAGTTCCCAGTGTTTTTTTTGTGCTTTTCTCCTTTCCTTTTGTTCTCTAAACACTCTCACAAGATGTGATCCTTTTCTAGCAACCAATGCCATATCAGAAGTTGGATCTCTTACAGGTATGACAGGTTCTGGTTGCTTTGTGAATACTATCCTACCATCCAGGAATGGTGGAACTATGTTGTGGACAAGAAGATGAACCCTATCTATTGACTCTTCATCAAAGTCTTCATTATAATCCACTGAATGAACAACACCTGATGTCAACATTCTATTCCTCTCCCAAAGTTCATTATCTTTATTAATTTGTCTCTGTTGTGCAGATAACCTTTTCTTCTTCCTCTGTTCCAACTGTTCCTCTTTTTTCTTGGTATATTCCTCACTAACACCAGCAAATGGATTATTCTCATCATCATATCCTTCATCCATGTTATACCACTCTCTGTCTAGCCGCTTCTGTTCCTCTTCCCAGTCTTCCCTATCAACAGTAGCATCCCACTTCAAGTTTTTATCACGAGTACTGGGAGTGGCACCAGTTTTTTTTCTGTCTCTTATCCAAGCATTGAATTTGTGAGCAGGAGTAGGTCTAGGTGTATCATCTTCCATCTTATACCTATCATGTTCTCTTCTATGACTTGATGAAGAGGATCTATTGCTTCTCTCTGACCATTCAGTTCTTGGTTTATCAACTTTTGGTGTTGGATAGTCCCAAGCAGATTTTTTTGATGGGGAAGGATCATCTTCATCCCAAGAACTCTTAGAAGTACTGTCCTTAGGGTAAATATTTGGTGTTTTTGGTTCATCCCTGAATTTGGGTGATTTGTCTTTTCTCAGCTCACTGCGATCACTCCTATCGTTACTTCTTTCACTTTCATCTCTCTTATGTCTACTTCTACGATGGTCACTTCTCCTTCTTTTATGAGATTTGTGTTTATCAGGAAGATCATAATGTTCATTGTCCCTATTTCTGGTTGTTGCATAAACACCTTTTTCTTTCAATCTGTTTGAATTCAACCTTTCTATCAAACGATCCCTGGCTTCCTTTGTGATCCCTCCAGTATAAGTGGGAGTTTCTTCCTGTGGATTTCTGAATTTACGAGTTTCAGTGTTTTTTTCATCCAGACCACCTTTCAACACTATGTCATCACCACCTGTGACTTCAGAATCTTTTTCTTCTATATCGAATGACATTTTACGGGCCATTTCTTTCTCTTTCCGCTTCTGTACTGCTAGTTTGTCTAGACCTAGTAAAGAAGATTGGGGTACCTTAAATGATGGTGAAGTAGGTTTATTTTTCTTGATGATTAAACCCCCTTTGGTGGAAGTACTACCTTCTAATCTATGAATATTTTCTTCAGAATCCATTTTTGAAAACGAAAAATATAGCAAATCTCGAATTTTAAGCCTTTATGATAAGCAGGAATAGGTTAAGTTTAAAATCTGTCAACTGCTGTCAACCATTCGGCAATCGGTATTTTGGCAGACGGCAACTGACCGGCAGACGGCAGATCAGATCTCAGTTTAGTCTATTTGATTCAAATGTTCAAAATGTGCAGAAATCCTGTTCACACGATTTGAAGAAGTTTGTTCAAATATTTCAAAAATTCATTGATCATAACGGAAGATAAATCTGCATTCATGATCCAAACGCGTTTTTTCAACAATATATGAATAGAAATAATACACAAAATTCTCTACAAATTTATTTCATGGTATGTTTCGCACCCCTTCAGAGTTTAGTGAAGAAGAAACGAAAAATATGGACAAGGCAATGGCTCCAAAGAAGAAATATTGGTATAGATGAGTCCTACCAATGATTTTTCAAGAAATCAGATTGGTAGATCCAAATAATTATCGAAACTACCTTAGTTTAGTTCCCAAATTGAACTGTGTTTGCAAAACATTGAACAATGCCTTAACTTCTGATTCTATGTAATATATAATATATGTAGGTACTTATATATGGATGAACTTCTTATGACTTATTACTTAAAACTTGAGACTTAACGGTGGATTTATGCAGAGGTTTTAATTTAAGTCGTAAGTTTTAAGTCTCAAGTTTTAAGTAATAAGTCATAAGAAGCCGTCCATTGGTTTTCAATGTTACCATTTATACAGCTGCCATAAGTTTTAAGTCCTAAGAAAAGTTGGCCAACATTTATATCTTACGACTTACGCTTTAAAACTCGATCGATTTGCGCATGCGTCTGATTTTGCAAAAGGGTATGGTAACAAACAGCAGGAGTTGAATGCATGTAAAGCAAATAGACATAAATAAAAATAGGATTTAGTCTGGAAATTTGGATTGAATCGTAGGAAATGAGAAAAATAAGCACACAAAATAACAGGATTGACACTATTGACAGTCCTTAAACCTTCTTGCATAAATGGTCGATTTTTCCTTACGACTTAAAACTTACGACTTTGAACATAATACTTAAAACTAACGACTTAAAACCTCTGCATAAATCCACCGTAAGTCCTAAGAAAAGTTGGCCAACATTTATCACTTACGACCTAAAACTCGATCGATTTGCGCATTCGTCTGATTTTGTAAAAGGGTATCGTAACAAACAGCAGGAGTTGAATGCATCTAAAGCAAAATGCAAATAGACATGAATAAAAATAGCATTGAGGCTGGAAATTTGGATTGAATAAAAGGAAATGAGAAAAATGAGCACACAAAATAACAGGATTGACACTATTGGCTGTCCTTAAAACTTCTTGCATAAATGGTCCATTTTTCCTTACGACTTAAAACTTACGACTTAAAACTAACGACTTAAAACCTCTGCATAAATCCACCGTTAGAACATGTTCTAATTTCAGCTGCTGTTTGATGTGATGTCATTGATGACATCACACTTCCTCACTTCCATAGTTTGAGTTCTTGTAGGTACCTTTAGTTTGATTTGGTTTGATCAAATAGTTTGACCTTGAGACACGGACTTTATGAACCAACCTCTATGGCATGAAGAGTTGAAGACTAGAACTACTTGAAGAGGTTTGAAAAATTTGGAATCTGTGATTGTTGTTTTTGTTTGGGTTCTCTATAAAGGAAGACGATATAAAATGATATCGCCTATGGGAATTTTTAAAAACGTCTTGTATGAGTGCAAAATACCAATTAGGAGTATATCTCTCTTTCCTAGATTACAATTGAAAGAAAGTGAGTCAACTATTCAAGATTATTTTTTTAACTTAACTAAAACAAGTACATTTCAGTAAGAGAAGTTCAAAAAGATAAGGAACTAGTAATATATGGAGAGATAGTACCTTCCCTGAGAGAACATGTATTTTTGAAAAATACACACCCACATGCATGTCCTCTGTGTGCTTCTGGTCTTGATGTGAAGCACACTGATATATTGATAATTAGTCAGTTTGTAAGGTCTGATGGATGCATGTTACCAAGGCGGATAACAGGATTATGTAGATCCCAGCAAAAGAGAATGTCTTCTTTAGTAACTATGGCACAGAAAGCTGGTGAGTGTCTGTTCATATTAGATTTAATAGTATTCACAGGTTCTTATATTTTATCATCCCTTATAGGCTTGATGCCCAATTTAAATCCAGCCAATAGTAACAAGGATCCAAAGAAGAGGTATCAATGGAAAAAATTCAATAAATACTTTGATGAATCTACAATAAAATGTTGAAGCTAAATTGTGTTCTAGTATAAATAAAAGTAGATAATCAAGTTAATTTGAATTATATTCAGCAATATCATTTCAGAATATGCACTGATTAAAACTTTTTTGTGAATGAAAGATGCTGTTTTTACTTTCCATTAATTTATTTTCAAATGTCAAACTTTTCCTCCATGTCCTCTGATATATTTTTTTCTAGTGCTGTGTCTGCAATATCAGTTTCAATTGTTTCAGTCTTGAGTAGTGCATTATGGATCATATCAGTAAATGGACTCCCATGATAAGAAGGATTATTAACCATCTCCCTGAAAGAACATTATGAATTGACATATTGAAAGTTCACATGTTATTTTGCATGTTATAGTCTCATTACTCACATAAAAATATAAAGTATCTGGGAAGGTGTTAATTCTCTAAATTTTGTAAAAATATTTATATTTTGTAAATACATATTATGGTCCAATGTAGGTACAATTATATTCCTTCCACAATTAGGAACCCATTTCCTAAAACAAATAAACATATAGGTACCTTGTTTCTACCTGCTCCTAGGCAATGTAAACTTACTCTATTGTTGGTATTACTTTTTTATTGCCATAAAACTGTCTAATAAAAAAATAAAGAGGTAAAAGTTGTTCAATTGGAACTGGAAGATTTCTCTTGAAATTTATTTTTACCAAGTATATTTTATCATATTCATAATTGTTCATCTGAAATGACATTTTATAAATTCATTGTAGAAATGTTACATCAAATTGAAAGTTTGAAATAAATTATTTACCCACATATATTCTTTTCTTACTATGATGTTCCCATGGGAGGAATATTTCTCTTGGGAATTTCTGTATCAATTCATAATCAAACAATATATTGAACAGTATGGATACAGACTGATATACATTCAGATTCTCTTCAGGACCTGAGGATAAAATCTAAAAAAATATTGTTTTTTTATGTATAGGTGATAAAAGATATGATTCTCACCCCATAATCTTTGTGTTTCATGAACACAAACAATTGTACTCTTCCATAGCTGATTGGGCCATTTTGTAATGACAAAGATTTTATCAAATACTTGATGAAATTCAATCCTGACATGAAGCCAATTACTGTCATAGATGGCTCTAAAAATCGCAATTAAAGCTAATAACTCCAGACTGTTCAATAATTATTTTTACCATCAGTCCAACTCCTTTTTGGAACATTTTTTAGCAATAACTGTACTCTATTAGCATTGTCCATCTTATCTATGTAAGCAAATCTGTGCAACTGGAATATATCTTTGGTGAATAACTCAATACGCCCAGGAAAAACTTCACCAAAATTCTAAGAAATGAATAATTTTTATACTTTACAAAGAATATTAATTGTGACTATTATATTACCATCAGTTCTTTTCGAAAACTTTGACAAGGTTCATACATTCTAACTCTATTGACACCATTTTCCAACAGTTCTGTAGAAATCAGTCCCAACCCTGCATTAGTTTCAGCAATAAGTTGGTGCCCACTTAAATCAAGTGATGGTAGCACTAGTGATACAATTTGTTTGGCTGCCTTGGAACATATCAAATAAAAATGTTCTGCAATTCCAAAATTCATGACATCTTTATATTTCAGAGGAACATATTGTCCTACTTCTGATAAATGGTTTTTCAAAAATTTGTGCACATCAGACTTTGATATCCTTTTTGTCCCATCTGCTCTTTTGGTACTGAATTGTCTGATCAACTGTTTATTTATTTGAGAGATATTTTGAACCTTAAAAGAAATAAAATATTTCGAAATTTTACAATAATATAGGTCTAGTTATTTGATGTAAGGAATAATCATTGGTTCAGATAATGTTTTCCACTATATTCAATAAAATTCAAGACAGTTATTTATTTTCACTATAAAACATGCATACCTTCAATGGTTGATAAAAATTAAAAAGCATATTCAGAGAAAAACCCTCGATATAATTCTACCACAGTTTACTGGGTTTACTTTCTCCATTAAGAGAGGACAAACTTTTGAGGAAGATTTGAAATCTTTCATCAGTAGAAGAGAGTGTGGTCAAGTGTGGTTATGTATCATAATATGACATATGAGGGGTCAAGCCCATATATATATAATAACAACTATTCTTCTCTTCACGCGAAAGTGAAGTCAGTTTTGGAAAAACAAAAGACTGTCTGGCTTGCTAATGATGAAATGTGCGCATGCGCTGGTTTTGATGAGTTGAAATCCACTGACGTTTTTAGAATTTCATAGGTTAGGTATATTTGTTAACCCAAATTATGTAAAAGAGCGTTAATATAGTTATTAATGTACTCACATTGTTTACAGAAGTGATTAGTGAGTGATAACAGTGATTGATCAAAAATTAGCCCACGAATCTTATTCCGATGACTTTATCGTCACAGGTTTCTCTGCATATCGCAAGTATCGCTTTGTAGAACACACCCATTTCTGCATCTATCATCAACTATTATCCAAAATCGTTCAACAATCCATCGATTAATGAATACTTGAAAAATATATGTCATGATAAAATAAAAACATCGAAATGAAGGTTACGTGACACATTTGATTGATGTTTAATAATTATCATACGTTTGTCGCTCACTACAAAGCTACTCTCCTCCATGATGAAAACGAATGTCGATTCTTAATTCAAACTTGCGCATGCGCATTTTCGCGATTAGTCTCGCAGACTGTCATTTGTTTTATTTTTCGGCTTCAGCTCTGGTATCCATGTTACCTATATAGTTATTATAGATATATGATGAGGGGTCAAGCCATATATATTATAATAACAACTATATGGATAACACCTATTCTTCTCTTCACGCGAAAGTAAAGCCAGTTTTGGAAAAACAAAAGACTGGCTTGCTATAATGATGAATTGTGGACATGCGCGGGTTTTGACTAGTTGAAGTCAACTGACGTTTTCGGAATTTCAAAGGTTAGGTATATTTGTTAACCCAAATTATGTAAAATAGAGTTAATATAGTTATTTATGTACTTACTGATTGTTTACAGAAGTGATTAGTGAGTGATAACAGTGATTGATCAAAAATTAGCCCACGAATCTTGTTCCGATGACTTTATCGTCACAGGTTTCTATGCAAATCGCAAGTATCGCTTTGTAGATCACATCCATTTCTGCATCTATCATCAACTATTATCCAAAATCGTCCAACAATCCATCAATGAATGAATATTTGAAAAATATATGTCATGATGAAATAAAAACATCGAATTGAAGGTTATCTATCTGACACATTTGATTGATTTTCAATAATTATCATACGTTTGTCGCTCACTAGAAAGCTACTCTCCTCCATGAATCCATGATGAAAGCGAATGTCGATTTTTAATTCAAACTTGCGCATGCGCATTTCCGCGATTTGTCCCGCAGAGTCATTTGTTTTATTTCTCGGATTCAGCTCTGGTATCCATGTTACCTATATAGTTATTATTAGATATATGGTTGAAAGTACTAAGCCATTGATTGGATCTTTTAATTTTTGTCCATACATGTGTTGTACCACGTGATCATGTAGTACCTACTTTCTTGCTGGATCTAACGTAAGCAGTAAGATCTATGGGTTAACCCATGGTTAACCTCATCTCTGGTAAATTTGAAGTTTGATAATAATTTTCAGACTCCTTGGTTTGCCAATGCCATACATTTTCAAATTTGACGCGGCCCTACCACACCGGCACACCACAGCATCATGTGGCATCATCCTTGAGCCCATTAAAGAGAAAATTGGATACAATATTGCTCCGAGCAAGACTTTCGTATCCAACAGAGATAGCTGGATAAAGGATAAAGTACTATTCATGGAGCTACATCAAAGATGAAAAAAAACCTCACCAAATAAAAAACGAATATGTCTACCAAAATTGATTTGTGGTTTTTCAATCTGACATCTATTTATCAAATTAGTTCTCCAAAAAAAATTTACGCCTGTTTCTGGACTAGTTCTAATTAAAAGGAAATATGGATAGCAACGACTTCGTAAATCAACATGTCGAAGATAACTTTATTCTTTAACAGATGTTTACATGAAATGGAAGATTTTTCGTTTAGATGTAACAAATGAGTTTAACACAAAAACAACAACAAATATATTCAATTTTACAAAATATTTACATAACTAATAATATACAAAGTAAACATTTCACATTACAGTCAAAACTTACCAACATAAAATATAATATTCTAGTATCTCGATTTCAGAAATATCAACCTAAGAGTGAACACTCACTACTCGTCACTTGTGTAATAATGCAATAAAAAACATTTTCTCTAAAATAATTGATTTCAGTGGTCTACTCAAAATAAATAAAATAAATTATAAGTTATGTTTTAAGATTGTGATTCTGAGTACTTCCATTCAATGCAAAAATTGTAAAATAAAAGTAACTTGGGATACGTTGTCGATTTTCTCGAGTAAGCATTCATTATTTTGGAGGAGTATGAGTTTCCATCATCATAAAGAGTATTGTGAAACAGGGCGAAAAACGATAACACATATATTTATGCAGGTGAATTTGACCAACCGATATGTTTCAAGCTGATAGACTGATAACATAGGTACGTAGGGTTACAACAGAAAATAACAGTCCAAGCTCTTCTTCTTTGAGTTGTTTAGTAGCAAAATGATACAATTTCTTACACTCTTCAATATCCTTGTTCCAACGAACAATTCACTCTGAAGACGAAATAGACAATGAGTCTTCATCTCATTTAATAAATATGTAATCTCGAAACAAGTCCCTCGATTTCGAGGAGACATCACCATTAGGATGGGAAAAAGGCGTAACATACTGTTTGAGATTGCATATTGGTAGTAGTAGAAAACTAAATCACATATCTTGTGGAGTAATTGAAATAAAATAAGAAATAGAACTTTTTATTTGGTATGAAAACAGATGTGCGCATGACAGAACACAACCAATACGAAATCGAAGTTGACGTTTTTATAAACTAGTATGAACTCTGTTTAAGCTAAACCTCGTTCGGTTGCTATTGAATAGCCAATCAAATCTCTGGTTTTCTAGCAACTAAACCAAGTTCAGCTTAAACGGAGCTTATACTCGTTCATAAAAACAGCCCTAAGTCAATCTCCAAGAAGCCGGTACCTTAAAGCCGATTCCTATTTCTTATTCCATTTCATTCACCACAGACGAGTCCGAATAATCGAAACGCCACATCAGTCTTCCTACATCACGATCAAGTTCGATTTCCTGAAACATTCTCATCGGTAATAATAGAAACAAGTGTTCGAACGACCGGAACCACCAAACAGTAGATCCCCATCGACACCCGAAGCAAGAAACCCCCGACCCGGCTACGCCTTGTCGCTCTCGGCCTTGCTCAGGCTTATCGCCAACTCCAAGTCGGCCTGCTCCTGCACCCGCCTCCTCCGCCTGTCCTCCTCTACCCTGATGCTTTCACTCGCCGCCCAAGCCAGCATCTGATCCTCGCTGAGGGGACCCGAGGAAAGAGGTGCGGAAGCCCTGCCACTGGCCGCGGGCGGGCCGGAGGCGGGCAGGGGGACGGACTGTCTGCCGCTGAGGCCGAAGGGGTCGAACTTGACCTCCGGCTTGGCCTCGGGCTCGTCGTCGAAGGAGAAATCGAAGGGGTCCGCGTACCGGTAGTCACGGAAGGGGTCGTCTGTGAACTCTAGACCTTTAGAAGATTGCGCTTGGACCTCGGGGGTGGCCTTATCGGTGAACTGAAGAGGATACATGGAGGTTATTAAGGCTGAAATGTCGGTGGAAAGAGTGTTAGTCGGGTTACTTCGGAGCTGCGCCTGTAAAGGTTAAGGCATCGAACGGAGATGCTTGCTACTACATCGACATGCAGGTGCAGAATTCCAGTAAAATAGGTTAATGGTAACTAGAAAATAAAATATGTCGAAAACTAGTGAATAAATGATCAATGAATGAATACCTACATCATATTGCTTCAAGTTAATTTGATAAAAATTTGTTTTTCTAAGAAAAGTCCAATTCTCATTTTGGCTCAAGTTGAAGTAAATGTGGAATGAGTTACCACCTGACAATAACTAATGAATACTACGTTATACATATTCATGTGCGAGAAATTTGAGGTGGATTTATGCACGACGCTTTTTCATTAATCTGTTACTTTCTTTCAGTGTCATTAGACCATATGTTTCTTCATGGATTTTGATACCTTCATGCACGACCTTCATTTACTTCAAGCTCTTCTGCGAATTGTCATACAAAACTTTCCATTTCTACTACTAGCAAGTACTTGTATCATTTCCCCAAGTTTTAGCCTGAAGTCATTCGAGAATCGTGCCTGCTCAAATTACATATTCACTTTATTTGTCGTTAGAAGATGAGAGTTGCTTACAGATAATGAGATATAAGAGTTAATTCATGTGCATAAATGGTGAAATGTAAATACTGAGTTTTAACATCTCTAGTGAAAACGATGGTGATCAAGAAATAACAGATTAATGAAAAGCGGTGTGCATGAATCCGCCTTCAGTTTATTATATTAATTAAAAAAACAATGATCATCAACACATTCAAATTCGTAGAGCTATTGTTGAAATTAAATCACTATCCAAATAATTTAGTTTAACGTGAATTTTATAGATTCGACAATATGAAATGATATAAAATCTGTTTGTGTAATAGTTATTTCTTAAAGAATTGATACATCATAATGTATGATCAATTCTTGAAAATATGTCAACTAATCGGTTTAATTATACAGGGTTGTATAGATTAGTGTTGTATTCCAAAATAGGAGGATATCAGCAATAAAAGTCGCGTGCTACGTAATGATTGTGCATCAATGGTGCCGACAGTGATGAGCTTGGATCAATATGCTTACGCTAGATCCGGTATCATGTAGTATTTGTTTCGTATTAGAGGGGTCTGCATTGGAAAGTACTCTATCACGTGGTATATATAACACATATTTATGGTCAAAAATTAAAAAGACCAAACAATGGCATAGTACTTTCAACCCCCCGGACATCCATACAAATAACCTGGATACCGTATCTAGCGTAAGCACATATGATCTGAGGTGATACAAATACACACCTTTTCACTGGAGGTGTGAAGTGTATCAAAAAACAATGTGTATAGCTACATAATGAATAAAAAAATAAATTGCATACCATAGCATACTTAGGAAAGCCATATATAAATTGGGTGAAGACAGGATCATTCAGGGAAGGAAAGGACAACTGGGTATAATCGATCAGGAAGCTACGGTGCGAACACTACAATTAAAAATTAGAAAATATTGCAAAAAGATCAATCAGAAAGTCAACTCAACATCAGGACTTTATGATATACTTCAGACAAAACTGGTCACTGGAAACTGATACTTTGCAGTAAATTCTCTTTATTGTCAGCAAGTGAGAATAAAAAACATCCATTAGAGTGCAATATATCAAGTGTTTGTCAGCTTTTATAGGTCGTACCGAAGGTGGACATAGATAAAAGTGAAATGACGAATTTTCCGTCAAAGCACTATCAATGATTTAGCACTGGGATTCAATTTCACGAATTCGATAGTTGGTATTCTATTTCTCGAATATGTCTCCCAGTTTAATGTTCAACTCATCATGGTTTTTTCATTAAAATATGTTAAATGGTCAATGTAGATTTTATTTTTAGAAGCATAAATATGGCCATATGCTGGACATTGCAACTCAGTTTTAGAACAATCTATGTCGACAAAAGGCATTACAATATTTGAATATTGTTCATATAAGGTTTATTTATGGTTTATATGTATTTTGTATCAAAAATATAAACCTAACCTGATAAATTTGATCCCATCAGATCAAAATGTAATCCTATGAAATCAAAAAACCGACGATTTCCGAAGAGATATTCGATCGCAATATAGAATCGGAAACGAATTTGACATCGACTACATAATCGTATATTACGATAATCGACGATCTTGAAATAAGAACCCGATGCTAGTTCTCATTATTCGTATTCTATATTCCGTGTTTATGTGACATCGTGTAAATGATTATTCATCATGCGGAATCAGCAGACGTGGATCAAAATGTCATCCTATGCAATCAAAAAAAGTCTACAAATTTATCTAGTGCCCCATTAATGGGACTCGTTCTACATGAGAGTCAACTTTCCGATCTAGCAAAACTCGAATCGCTGCCGCCTCTATCAACCCACCTTGGCGTCGAAATCCGCGAAATCGGCGAAGCCGCCCCCGCCGCCCCCGAAGGGGTCCGCGTCGAAGGCGTCCCGCAACGGCTTCTTGAGGCTGGGCGGCGCGACGGGTCGAGGCGGCGCTGGCCGTGGCGGCGGGTTTTTGCTCTTCTTGGGCGGCAGCGCGGGGCTCGGGCTGGCGGGCCGCGGCGGCGCCGCCGTGGGGCCCGAGCCGTCCCTTGTGGGGGCGTGCAGGATGGCGAACGGGTCGCAGCCGAACGGGTCTTTGCCTTTGTCCTGGTGGTGGACATAATGAAAGGTACATTTGGATGAATAAAGTTGGATGTATAAAGCCCTCTGGTTTCCTCGAAAGCGGTACCGACAAATTGCGACCGCAATAATGCGGCGAATGACGTCAGATTGCGGTGGGAAAATCAGGGTTTTCAAATAACTTCAGAAAGCGTCGCCAGTACCAGTACCATTAAGCAACATGGACGAACTCGATGTTGCTTTTTCAGAAGTGCTAAATGGGGAATATTCCTCAATTCTGTTTAATACAGCAAATGCAAGCATGAACTCATTGATCATGAGTTTTATTCATGAATTTTCCGAATTCGTTGCGGAAACTATATAAATTGATTTTTCAAATATGGGGTTCTAAATGTTAAAGTGCTTTGTTTCTAGTTCACAAATTGGCAACAGCGTCTAGTAGGCTAGAAGAACAACAACACACATTTGGCCACACTTCCATTATGTACACTTGATGTCAATGCATTATCAAGGAATCAAACTGCTAATATAAAAAAATAATCAGGCAAAACATGAATTTCAGTTCAACTCCAACAAAAACACCAATCCATCCACAAGTCAAATATAAACATAACCTCCAAAACTGACTAGCATATCATTCGAGGAGCATGAAACAGAAATAAGCAGAATGGCACTTAACCCACAGAACTTATTGGTAGTATAAGTTTTGTGTTCTGACCTGATCAAAATATAACTATCTTTATTCACCTAATCAATGTAATGGATTTGTTGTCCTATATTATTTATGAAATCTGCAGTCGATGTTGCCAAATGGTGAAATAGGAACAAGGTGCTTTAAATTTTAAATCCCCATACTAAGTCTTTTTTAAGCACTTGAAATGTTTTTTTTTTGAAAAAGGTTGAAATGGTGAGTTTGAAATGCGACGTTTTCAAGATATTTAATAAGAATTACTTCATTATCGTCCGAAGGAGAATTCCCCATTCCGAGGAATCATAGGAAGATATTCATAGAAGTGAATCCGACCTTTTCAAAAAAAGAACTGCAGAGGGTGCATTCCAAATTTTGTTTTGTCGCCATCTATATACTATCGAAAATAAGTTCAGGGAATATTTTCGTTTGACGCCGGTCTTATTTGATTTCGTCTTATGATATATAAAAGATCTTTGGTCAAAACCAACAAATCTTGTTCAAAATCCATTGACTTCTGAGCAAAAATTATGCCTGCACCACATCACCACCGTTATAAACCGTTGACGAACTGTTTCTCGCCGCAATGGCTACCGCATTCACTATGCCGGCACCGTCATGTTGCGTTGCGGTAACCACCAACGCTTCCTTAAAAACCACTGCTGATGATGTGCATGGTACAGTTTTCAATGACGTCATTCGTCGCATTACTGCGGTCGCAATTTGTCGGTACCGCTGTCGAGGAAACCAGGGCTTTAATGAAATTTATTCATTAATAGGACATCCTAATACACAAACGATAGCTACAACATAAGCGAATTTATAACTTGAAAAGGTATACCTACCTAATATTATGACCTACACTAAAAAATAAGTTTGATTCATTCAGAGTGACCATTGTCGATCTGAATTAACACCTAGTAGACGGTATAATATTGTCTGTTCACAGGAAACAATGACGTAACTTTATCCGTAAGGCAGAGACATCTTCTGATAATAACCATGAACTATTTTCAACTTGAAGTGTCAAACCGGTCATAACCTAATGTTTTTATGAGAAACTAAAATGCGAGGCAAGTGAAAGTATTGGCATATCGAATGTACCAACGATAATTAATACAATTTCAATCACTGAAAAGTATTGAAAATGAGTCAATGTGAGCATGTGTGGTGTTTTGGTTGAAAGCAGGACGAATTTTGTGTTTTTAGTAGCAGAAATTTAAGATGTCAAATTGTGAATATACGTACCAAGCGTTTCGACTTCGGATTCTTGTTCTGTAGGCCAAATTACGTGTGTTTGAACAGTTTTAGAAGTCCAACAAATTTTTTTCTCCTTGGAATACGTTATAATTGTTCGCAAAAATTGTATTATAGTTCCAGCCAACTAGGTTTCCATTTAGAACGATAATGGAGTGACACAGTAGAATGCAATATATATTTGACAGTCAACAAATGCGATTCATCAAAAAATTGAGCTAAAAGGTGTGTCCTTAAACACTTACAAAAATCTAACCAAGAAGACATGAAACAAATGTATTTCATTCCAACTTACAGTAATCCGTTTTCAATCATAACATCTAAAATTACATGCCTACCCAGATTTTATTCTGAGTTATATATTTCTTATTTATTGTAAGTAAATAGCAGGATGAAATGAATAAAAACTCAACAAAACATTTACGCTTAGAATACTCACCTCTGTTGTGGATTGTTTTCCTGAAGCTGTAGACGAATCGCCGAAAGCAGTAAAAGGATCTTTTGGTCCAGCTGTTGAAGTAAATGAACCATCAAACAGATCTGATCCAAAACCATTCTGAAACAAACCAACAGTCGAGTTCTGGAAGCATTTTCAAGTAGTCATACTTACATCTGGAAAGGCAGCTTTGAAGGGTTCACTGTTGGAAAATGCATCTGAAATATAAAATTGCTTCACATTAGTAAATAGCCATTTTCGAAGTGACGATATTCCGCCATACAAAATATGTCTATGTTAAATAGTGAAATATCACTCACCATTCTGGAATGGGTCATCTGTAAACCCAGTAGTATGGCCATTTTGGCTACTAAAAGGATCAACTTCAAATCCATTCTGAAAAAAATGGAGTGAATTTTTTAATTTGAAAGTAAGAGATAACACCTACCTGTTCATTACTATCATCATTATTATGAATCATTTTTTTATATTCTGAATCTCTGAATTCTGGTTTGATCTTGAGAATAGCGTCAGCAACTTGTGATGTTTCTCCCGAATCGATTGCCGTGTCGCAGGCTGATATCGCATCATTCATCTGCCTTGTCTGTTCTTGTAATTGAGTTATCAATGCCTTTGCCTAGAATATAAATGATAGAAATCCCAAGCTCCTAACAAAATAATATCATTACCTGGCTAATACTGATTTGTGTTTCTTGTAAATTGGAATTTAGATTTTCTAACTTCTTTATGTACTCAGCTTTTTGTTTTTCTAAGCGTTGTTCCTCCATGCGAAGACCTTCCAGTTGTTCTTTCTTTGTGTTCAATTCTATTTCTTGTGCTTTTACTGTTTCTGCTTGTTCAGCCGCTTGAATCCTTAGTTTTTCAACCTAACCAGAAACAAATTGAACCACCAAAATTCAATAAGAGATTTATTTCAAGTGCAGATTTTGAATTACGAAAATACAATACATGCAACATACCAATTATTGCCAATTGTTCAAAAAGCAGACATTACACTAAAGCACAATTAAACGTACCTCTCCAGCTTGATCCTCAGTTTGTTTTGTGAAAGATTCAAGGTCACCATCCACCTGTGTATTCTACATACATATATTTTTCTAAATTCTAATCTAACTATCCAACAAGTGCAAAAAATCCAACAACCACTCAATACACTGGACATTTGGCATTTTCCAGCAAATAAGACCAAGAGCAATTAATAGAACAGAAATTAATTAGTTCAGGCAGAGATAAGTTATCGGACAAGATGTTTCTGAAGTTCTGGAGCTATGTACTAGGTGTTGGTACGGGTGTCTAGCTCCATTTGAAACAGAATAATGCCGTGCTGACATTACTCAACCGTGATATAGGAGTTTGAGGATTACATTATATTATTATGTTTCGTGTATCGACGAAACAAAAGGATAATTCCGATAATTCACTAAAAATGGTCAACCATAAAAGATTCCAAACCAAGATTAGTTTGATAATATGGCTGCCACCACCCGAATAACATTGGAACTAAAATTATACCGAGTAAGTATATTTCTAAACTGTCCATAAGACCTGTCTTTCTTGTCTGGTAACTTATCTCTGATTCAGATAGCTCAAATGGATCATTTTATGCTAGGTGAGACCACTCAATATTTGTGTTCAATATTGTATTATTAACAATGACTGTTCTCTGCTCACAATTGTAAATACACAGACAGTATTAACAAAATTCTAGTGCAATCTTGAAGCGTGTCTCTCAAAATAATCAGTTGTCAACAAGAAAACTAAAACGCACACCCAGCATCAAATGATCTATTGCTATTTTTACTCAAGAAAAAGTAGCCAAGTTGAAAAGAGTAGTAGGAAATAGAAGTCTGTAAGCATAACAAATGCGGTAATGTCAGTCGCAGTGATAATGAAATGGAACATTCACCTGTGCCTTGAGATCATTCAGCCTTTTTTGGGCTTCTCCTTTTTGGTTTTCTAATTGCTTCAGCGTCGCTGCCAGAGTATCTAACTCTGCCTGCAGGCTTTTAATTTCGCCGCTCTTGATCTTCAAATCAGCCTCTTTCTGGGCTATGTCGGTTTCAAGAGCAAATTTCTCTCTAGTCAACTCCTCTATGTCTTTAGTGATCATATCTAGTTCTGGGTTTGAGTATCTTGTATTATTGTTCTCCTTGAAGAAAATACACATTTTCTGAAGTTGACGCCAGGATCGGAGAAACTATTGTGTTGATTTTATTATTCTATTTCCATGTTACGTTTGGTGAGTATTTAGTTTTATTAATTCGATAATGTAGTGGGCAGACAACACGGTATAATAACCTAAATCGAGAAGATTATCGAAACATACAAATAACCTCAATTATCTCAATGATATTATAGACATAATTTTCTACAACAAGGACATAATACGAATCCACAACTTATCAGTCGAGTTATTTCCACACAAAATTTGTCTAATTGTTGGTTACCATTTTAGCATTAAATGTCCCCATAAGAATAATGAAAACTTTGTGACTACTTACCACAAGGCCATCCAAATGTTTTGTGGTACGAAAAGTCGGAGGAACCATTTCTGGTGCAAGAATGGAAGGAGGCTCGATACCTTTCAAGCATCTCGATACAAACCACATTGCTAAGGCAAACTGCTCGTCGTTTAGCTTGCCGCTTTGCTTGATATCACACAAAGCCCTTGAAACGTAATAGAAGGCAATGAACAGTAAAATTAAAAAATATTGGTTTTAGCGAAATCTTATTAAATTGGGTAGGCAGTTTTTTGAGGGGTCGCAAACAGAGAGTTAAAGTGGGGTCTTATCAATCAAATGATATTAATGTTTCATCAGGTGTCCCACAAGGATCACACTGTGCACCATTGTTATTCAATCTTTTTATTAATGATATTAGTGATTGCTTCACTTTCAGTAAATATTTAATGTTTGCTGATGACTTGAAAATGTATCACCCTGTAAACTCATTTGATGATGAATGTAATCTTCAAAGAGATTTAAATAATCTGACCGCCTGGTGTAGTCGAAATAAATTATTTCTTAATATTGACAAATGTTCTTTCATAAGTTTTCATAAGATTAAAAAAAATATGACTCATCTTATTATATTAATAGTGAAAAACTTTCATCAGTATCATCTGTTCGAGATTTGGGCATAGCGTTTGATGAAAATATGACTTTCATTGAACACATTAACAACATAGCAAACAAGTCATCAAAGATGCTAGGGCACATTCTTAGAAGTTGTAGCACTTTCTCAATCCATACAGTTAGGTTGTTATATATGTCATTGGTGGTTTCTCAATTGGATTATGCCTCTATTGTGTGGTCACCACTTTACCAAATCCACAACTATACTCTTGAACGTGTTCAAAATAAATTCCTGAGGTTCTGTGCCTATAAACTCAACGTTGTAATAGAGAACCATGATTATTCTTTCATACTAAATGATATGAGAATGCAAAGTTTGAGAAATCGACGAACAACAAATGATATATGCTTCATTTTCAAATTGATAAAGGGAATGATTGTGTGTCCTAATTTGTTAGAGTTGATCGATTTCAATATACCAAACAGAACATTGAGAAATAATAACCTCTTTCAAATATCACATCATTCTACAAATTATGGCCAACACACACCTATCGAGAGAACATTAAAAATTATAAATGAAAGCGAGTTAGACATTTTTCATGGATCAATTGATAGTTTCAAAAAACTTGTTAAATCTATGGTTTAATGTTTATTCATTAGAATTTATTATACGTATATTTATTTTATTAATAGAATTTCATTAGTTTTTATAATATTCACCACATATTTGGATTGTGTATAGTTTTTTTGTAATGGGGTTTCCCGTAATAAATAAAAAAAAATGAAAAGCGTCAATGTATTAATTGAAAAAAAAAAAAAAAAACAATACAGTGTGGACGAGAAGACTCACTTCCCATGAATTTTAATTGAAAAATTGCCTTCTCTTGTTTTTCTCTACCTCAAAAATTCATCTAAAATAGTGGTCTCCGCCCTCATTGATGGTTTAGTACGTTTGGCTGAATTAGTCTCATAGACAAGATCACAAACGCATACGTTTAGTTCAAACGTGCTTGTAGTTGAAATGTAGTGAAATTTTATGTTAGTTCCTAGATATTATTTGATGTTCAAATTAAAACCGCTCTTAAACCATAAACATTCAAACAACTGCATCATGGCCGGTCATTTTGACGTCCTTGACGTGCTTGTAGTTGAAATGTAGTGAAATATTATGTTAGTTCCTAGATATTATTTGATGTTCAAATTAAAACCGCTCTTAAACCATAAACATTCAAACAACTGCATCATGGCCGGTCATTTTGACGTCCTCTGATAGACATAATCCTGTTGCCAGTTTCACTATTTTTCGGAACTTCTGGGCAAATGTTATTCAATTTCATCCCATGACGAATTGTTTCAGCATTTGTCAAATTAAAATGGAGACTTCGTGTTTGTTAGCTATTTATTTAGTTAATTTTGAATGTATGTATAGTGATTGCTAGTATTTCGGACAACTCATATTGTAAAGAAATATTATTAATAACGCTCGGTGACGCTGTGAAATAATTATCTCGGAGTATTTGTTTGGTATTAGAGGGGTCTGCAAGAAAGTACTATGATATCACGTGACACAACAGAAATGTGGTCAAAATTCTTAAACGACAAATCAATGGCTTGAACGTTAAACCTCTCCGGCCCTAGATGCCGTATCAAGCGTAAGCATATATGATCTAAGGTTGGGTATCATCCATGGGATTATGGAACGTATTATACTTTAGTTCACGCTAAATTCATATGATACGTGATAGTTTGCCGCCTCATAAAATATAAATTAGTGTAGTTTGAACATCTAAGAACTTATTTGACGAGAATTCATCTGAATGTAAGTTCCTAATTGGTAGGGCTGTTTTAGCAAATCACGTGGCGCTTGCAAATAACTTACCAAATATGGGCCAACACAAGCTGAGGCACCCCCGACTGTAGAAACACATCTTTAATTTCCTGACCGGACACAAATCCGTCTTTGTCGACGTCGCTTTTTATGAAGAGTACATCAGATTTCTCCTTTTCCTCGGCACTGACGACCCATTGAATGGGTTCAACTGTAGGTTGCATCGGTACAGAAGCCTTGATAGCCGCATTCAGTGAAACGGGTTGTGACATTACAGGAGGAGGAGGCATTTCAGGTTTGATACCATCTAAACCTTTGACAAGAGACGTTGACTTGGCTTCGACTGGTTCAATGAGTTCAGGTGGCAGAGTGTTTGGTATTGCGTATTTCTCTAAAGCTTTATAAACGAGATGCATCGCCTGAAATATATTTTGAAATATCAAAATATCATGCCGAGTGCTCAAGAAATAGAACATAAGAAATGGGGTCGAAAAAGTTTAGTCAATAGAATCAAATTATTTAGGTGTAACGAATGTCCATGGTATCTCGAATTTAAAAAATACTCTATCAAAAACACGTTTTCAGCTACATCAGCGCAGTTTCTACTGCGATCGTTGTCGTGCAATTGATGATCTTGCACCAATAGTGACCACCGATTTGTCGATACCATCCAGTCGTTAATGCAACTCATTAACGACGAAGAAGGGTGAATTTTTGTGAAAATAATAGCCTAGGTTAAAAGAAAGTTGAATTTTGTGTGTTTTTAATAGCAGAAATTTTAGATATCAAATGTTGCATTTTCGAGGCAAAATGGGGCCGTATCTCCAAAAATAATTAATTGATACCGCCGTGTTTTGATTATGATCAGGTCAAAGTACGTAAGCTCCATCAAAAAATGTCTTTCAACTCATAGGAGTGCGATAAACGATTTTCCGAAAAATGAAATACTAGAAAGCAACAAATGATGAAGTGAAGCAATTTCTATTTCGTAATTTGTTCATTCGGCCAAAACATTGTGTGGATGAAACATCTCAGAAATACTTGCAGTTTAGTGACCATTATCGGATGCACGTATGACTTGCAATTTGCCATCAGTTTTTACGTGAGCTGAAAAGGCGAAAAATAGCTTATGACAACATCAATAACAAGTTTTTATTTCTTTTGAGACAAGAGCAAAGATAAGAAGACGAAATAAAAGAATAGCGACATAGTTACAGATCGAGGCTCTACTCGGAAGATCTTTCAAACGGTCTGCGAGATGAATGGGTGCTTTTCAGATATTCTATAAAATCACAGAAGGGCAAAAAACTGAAGAGCATGAGACAGATAGGAATTCATGTAGAATAAATAACCCTTAGTATGAGTTTCACAAATAGTTCGCTTCATAAAAAATAAACATATATTTTGATTTTCATGTAGTTGTAATGTCTATTTCTAAGAGTGGGTATACCTTAACCTAAAAACTAACTATGAAAATTTTGAGATTATCGATACACATTAAAAAGTGTTTGAAGTGTTTTTAACCGCCAACTTAGTTGCGAAGCAACCCTCGTAAGTCTAGGACTTGCATAAGTTAGGAGGACGGGAACCTTAGCTTTTTAAGTGCCATCCGAAGCACTACTCGGCTGGTTATCGTTGGAGTCTGAAGGATTGATATCTGGGTACCAAGAATGTTCGGTTGGTCACCTATCTCCTCCCGCTTAATGATGCTACATAAATAAATTTTCAATAGCCGCACCGGGATTCGAACCCGGTCCCTCTGAGCCCAAAGGCCAGCGCCTCAACGCACTCGACCACCAACCCATTATATGACATTGAAGAGAGCCCGAAACATCGATTGACTTGTTTATGCAGCGCATGTAATAACAATAATATCTTTATTGTCTGTCAAAGAACAAAATAACAATTTTTATGATTCACATACAGAATATGAAGTGTATATTTTTTCAATGAAAGATTTTATACGAAAAAAAGCATGAAAACAGAGTTTCCGATGATGAATGGGTCGAAATACTGTCCTGATATGTCTGAAAGATACACATCACCATACAGAGATTCACTATAATTTTCCGCAATAACAAATGGCAAGAATGATCATTCTTAGTGTGGTGACAAATTGGTCTCACATGGCCTTCAGAACGAAATGATCGAACTACTGGACGATTGAGACCAATGTGTCACCATAAGACCAACACATTTTCTCAGGTAAAAAGAAGTTTACCAACTTGTAAGTATAAACGAAAAAAATATATTATGGACTACAAGCAAAATTAGTTGAATTTGATCGATTATTTCCGGAATAATATCAACTTTTCAATTATGAGCAAGCAAAGGAATTCCCTAGGTTTGAAATACCTATCATTACAAAAATTTCGGAATTTAAGAATACAAGTTGAATTAAAAATATTTATTATTCAGAAAAATACTGAAATTGATTTGGCTCGGCTTCAACTTAGAATTTTTAATGATTGGTAGATCCTTGTTTTTTTTTTTAAATTTTTTATTCAACTGATATTTATGTGCTTCTTGAAAAAAATAGTATAAAATGTTTTGAGGCTTATCTATTTGACTAGATTCAGTACTTCCTACAGTTTTATAAAGTTTTGTACTTAGGATGCCATTCCAGTCTAAATATGTATTTTCAAAAATATTTCCAGTTCATCCCAAAAATTGTACAGGGTGTTCCACTTAAATGTGTCACCTTCCTTCATTCTCATAATTTTCAACACATTTTCTTCATTAAAAACTTTTCTGGAATGATTTTTACGAATTTTTTGAATCTGAGGTCACTTTCTTTTTGTCTGTATCAACCAAATACAGGGTGACTAACAATTTTTTTATGTTCTGCGGTTGTTTCCTATGTTTGTTTCATTCAATAATAATTTAAGAATTAATTTTTGAATTCAGTATGACAGGCTTTATCGAAATATGAAAAAAAAAAGTTTTCTGAGCCACCTGTATTTTGTAAATATCAGAAAAAGTGAGCTCAGATTCAGAAAATTCGTGAAAAATTTATCCAGACAAACATTTCAATAACCAAAATGTGTTGAGAATTAGGACAATAAAGGGGGTGACACATTTAAATGGGACACCCTGTATAGTTTGCTGAAACCCAATTAAAAATAATGTCATCATGTGCTCCATTGCACAATATTGTAGCAATTATATCACATCTTATTTTTTGCATATGTGAGCCATATCCTTACTTACCACTACAAACTCATGTCTATTTAGCATACCATCTTTATCATGATCAGCCAGATCCCAAATTTTTCCCAATGTTTCAAAAGGCAATTTTGATTCCATCAGTACATTTTTCACCTTGAAAATCAATTATGATTTGGTGATATTGCCTCAGCTGCTAGATACTCACCTTATTCCCAGGTATTAAACCATTTATAGGTTGCAAATCTTCAAATAGTTTGTTATATTTTTCTCTTTCAGGAGGTTTAATTGTCCAATCAACAGCAGAAGGAGGAAGAGATGTTATCAATGTGGTAGTCATGTTTCTTGGTGGTGGTGGCTTACTAGGTTTGGGTAAAGGAACATCTCCCTAGAAAAATGATTTGTCAATGTAGATGAAACTTACACATTCTCAACATGAGTGAATATTTATTAAATTATTAGGTTGATCTCTGCATTTTTGAGGTTTATCAACTTCTGATTTATTTATAGGATTCCTACAATTGATTACCATCTTTGGTGGAGGTACATCAACAGAAATATTAGAAACTTTTAAATCTTTCCCATTCTGGACTAGAGCAACCAATTTCAAGGCAATAAACATGCCAGATTTATCCAGGCATCCTCTTCCACCTGGATCTGACAGATCCCAAATTTTTGAAAGCATCACATCACTTAGCCCGGATTTCTTAAGAAACCGGGCAGCTTCCATTCCACCAACAGATCCAATTCCTTTAGGGTCGACCTAAACAGTAATATCATGTAAAATACTGACTTAAATGTTCAATTAAATTACTTCAAAATGGTCAACACTCACCACATTATAATAAGCTTCATATATAGCACTATGCTCACCAGCTACCTGAAAGATATTATAATATTATGTAGTATGAAAGTTGAATGAATACTGATTGATGATAACACTCCATCGAGAAAACTGAACTCAAACATCGAGAACAATCAAACTGATGTACTGAATAGACAAGTAGATAACGGTATGAAGATATCTTGGGATGGTAAGATGTTGAACTATTAGTCATAGGAAATATTAGCTTATGATTATAAAAAAAGATAATAGTGGAATTACTAATATAACAAGAGAACTTCACAAAGTTTTGGCTTTTTTAACACCGCCCACAGAACTGTCATGTTATAAAAAACAGAACTGCTCCAAACTTGCGGAAATTGAGAAGAAAATATGAGCACAAGGTAAATTCATCGTCTTTCAGTTGACACATAACACTTTAATTTTAACAAAAACGATTATATTTTGCGAAAATAGAAATATTTTCTCTACCTGTGTAGGAGACGGCAACGCAGCCATCTTTTCGAATACAACTATTCTCGATTCTTGGGATTTGATTTGTCTCAAACTTAAAACTTAACCAATGAAAACGTAAATCAATATTTTGTTCGAAAGTATGTGAGAATTTAGAACTACCTGATTTGCAGATCTAGATTTTAGATTATGTCACAGTCATGGGTCACAGTTTAATGCTCACTCAATGTAGAGTGTTAGAGCCATGTTAGAGCACTAGAGTGTAGATTCTAGATCTAGAGGACAGAGATGAGAACGATAGTAGCGCATCTATGAATATCCTTGCTTTTGGCCAAGTTAAGTGGTATGTACTTTGTGTCTTCGGGCCCTAAAGGCAGAGGGCAAAGTTTGATGCTGTTATTTTGAAGTTGACCTTTAGTATTATGACAATATTGACAATTGACAATACTTCTCCTCTTGCTCTTGCATGCAGATTTGCAGAGTGAAAAAATAAAAACTAAAACTACTAAACACATCTGAAAAAATATTGAAATTGCAGAATGTATCCTCTAAGAATCAGTCGTCTCTTGAGTCGTCATGTAACACAAGTCACACATAAATTTTCAGTCATCCAGAATGGAACAAGAAAATTACCAGAAATTGAAATATCCTGCCACATGAGAAAGTTGAGTACTGTAGTATCACCAAAAGAAGATGAACACCACTCCATTATAAAAGATACAGAGAAAGTAATTGGCGAGAGTTCAAAGCATGAATTCCAAGCTGAAACTAGAATGCTGTTGGACATAGTTGCAAAATCCTTATATTCAGAGAAAGAAGTATTTATCAGGGAGCTAATATCAAATGCCAGTGATGCACTAGAGAAATTTCGTTATCTGACTGTAGCTGGAAATGAAGCTGCTGATAATATTGTAGATGGAGATAGACCTTTGGAAATTCATGTATCTACTGACAAGCACAAATGTACTCTAACTATACAGGATACTGGTATTGGAATGACCAAAAATGAACTATTGTCAAATCTAGGAATAATAGCCAAATCTGGATCAAAAGCCTTTGTTGAAGAAATCAGAGCAAAACAAGAAAGTGGGGACAATAATATTATAGGACAGTTTGGTGTAGGATTCTACAGTGCATTCATGGTTGCCAATAAGGTTGAGGTTTATTCCAGAGTGGGTGGAAATGAAGGATATAAGTGGGTTTCTGATGGAATGGGTACCTTTGAAATTCAACCTGCTGAAGGGGTACAATGTGGCACAAAAATTATACTCCATTTGAAAACAGAGTGCAGAGAGTTTTCTGATGAGGATGCTGTAAAAGAAGTAATAAAAAAGTATAGCAATTTTGTTGGTAGTCCACTGTATCTGAATGGGAAGAAATTTAATATTGTGCAGCCTTTGTGGTTGACAGATTCTAAAAGTATAACAACTCAACAGCATGATGACTTTTACAGGTTTATATGTGGAAGTTATGATATCCCCAGGTATACCCTACACTACAAGACTGATGTGCCAATATCCATAAGGGCATTGTTATATTTTCCTGAAGGAAAACCTGGTTTATTTGAAATGTCAAGAGAAACTGAATCAGGAGTAGCACTTTATACAAAGAAGATATTAATTAAAAGTAGAGCAGAAAACATTTTACCAAAATGGTTGAGATTTGTTAAAGGAGTGGTAGATTCTGAAGATATTCCATTAAATTTGAGTAGAGAACTCTTACAAAATAGTATTCTGATAAAAAAACTTAGAGATGTTTTAACTGCCAGAATACTAAAATTCCTGCAAGATCAGTTGAAAAAAGATGAAGAAAGTTATGCAAAGTTTTATGAAAATTATGGACTTTTCATTAAGGAAGGTATAATTACAAATCACAATCAGTCAGAAAAAGAAGATGCAGCTCATTTATTGTTATTTGAATCATCTCATGAACAACCTGGAAAGAAAGTTACTCTTAGTAACTATGTTGCAAGAGCATCAGAAAATAGGACCATTTTTTATTTGGCAGCTCCAAGTAGAAGTTTAGCTGAGTCATCACCATATTATGAATCTCTAAAATCCAAGAAACAGGAAGTTTTGTTCTGTTATGAACCTTATGATGAGCTAGTTCTAATGCAGTTGCAGCAGTTCAAAGGATATAAGTTGGTATCTGTTGAAAAAGATATGAGAGATGACAAGGCAGCTAATGATCTAACCAATTTGGGAGAAGACAGTTTAAAACGTAGTGAAATCAATGATCTATCAAACTGGATTAAAGATAAGCTGAGTGGCAAGGTGACATCGGTTATTGCCACTACCAGATTAGATAGTCATCCCTGTGTGATAACAGTTGAAGAAATGGCTGCTGCCAGACATTTCATCAGGACACAGGATAATTTACCAGAAGATAAAAAATATGCCTTGTTGCAACCTCAATTTGAATTCAATCCTAGACATCCCATCATTAAAAAATTGTATACATTGATCACCTCCAACCCAGAATTGGCGGAATTATTAGCAAAACAACTATTTGCTAATTCCATGGTTGGTGCAGGTTTGGTTCAGGATCCAAGAGTTCTTCTAATTTCAATGAATGATCTTCTGGAAAGGGCATTAGATAAACATTAATTTTTTTGGTAAAATAGTTATGTGTTAATAATGTTATGAAATAATATTCATTTTTAAGTTTATGTCTGAGAAAATATAGGGTACTGATTTCTAGTTTTTTAAATTTTCTTGTTCGCCTGTGACCTTGTATTGTGAATGTGTATTGAAAAAAAAAAAGAAGAATCGCATCGCTCAATTATAACCTTAATTTGTGTTATTGTGTTTGGTTTTTGACTTGAGCATTTTTGTATTTTTTCGAAATGTGGTGATTTGAAATGTTGAAATGGGAAGTAGACTTTCTTATCTTTTATTCCTGGTGTGGTTGAGCTATTTAGTGATTTCCTCGTTACACTTATTCACTAAAGGTTTCTTGCTTAGTAAAACAGTTCAAAGAAAAAATTCTACATGCATTTCACACAATGAAATACCATGTACTCCGGTGAAGTCGGACACCTTACAGCAAGAATGTTCATTACATCACAAAGTAGCTTCAATTTTGAATAAATACTCCGGTGCATCTAATATATGTCTACCACCTAGAACTCGTGTGATACTTCTAATTGTCGATGCATTGAGATATGACTTCCTTGTCTACAATGAGGCGAACAAAGTTCCATTACCATTTCAAAACAAGGTGCCGATAGTTCATGAGAGGCTGCAGAAATATCCTGATAATGCAAGATTATATAAATTTATAGCTGATCCACCCACCACCACAATGCAGAGACTGAAAGCATTAACAACTGGTAGCTTGCCTACTTTTATTGATGCTGGATCAAATTTTGCTACATCAGAAATCAATGAGGATAATATAATAGATCAGGTGAACCTTTCCCCAATCACATCATTATAGTTTATTGATTGAGTGTTATGATTTCTTATAGCTGATGAGGCATAATCACAATACAGTATTAATAGGAGATGAGACATGGGATAAACTTTTTCCACAGAGGTTCATTAGAAATTTTGTTTTTCCTTCATTCAATGTTTGGGATTTGGATACAGTAGATGATGGAGTGAGAGATAATTTATATTCTGAATTAAACAAGACTGATTGGAGTCTTCTTATTGGCCACTTCTTAGGTGTAGATCATTGTGGTCATAGGTATGGTCCGAACCATCCTGAAATGCTGAGAAAGTTAACTGAAACCAACATAGATTTAGAGTAAGTACCAACTACAAGTTCTCTTTGGAAAATTAGTCTATAAAATTATTTAAATTATTGTTTGATCTTATTCATTTTCACTGTTTCTGTTCATTTCATTTTCCACCAATCCCACCCCTTTATTAACCTGATATTTTGATTTCAAGGAATTTCAAATTTGTTTCCCAACAAGTTCATCAAACTTATTTTTCATTTGTTTTATCTTACTCTGCCCAAATTCATAATTTATACAATCACATCATATCATGAAATTTGTATGTTTATTTTGTCTGTAGGAATGTCATCAAGGTAGTAGATGAACATGAGGATATGATGCTTTTTGTCATTGGGGACCATGGTATGACTGCTACAGGTGAGTAAAATAGCTTCATGATTGATGATTTTGATGTAATTTTGATATTTTCAGGTGATCATGGTGGTGAAAGTGAAGATGAAGTTTCAGCAGCTATGTTTGTGTATTCAAAACAGGCTTTATCAAATATTGGTGAAGATAATGGCTCAGTTAGACAAATTGATTTGGTTCCTACCTTATCCACATTGTTAGGAGTTCCTATTCCTTTTCAAAATATAGGAGTACTTATTCAGAACTGTTTGCCATTGTCAACCATTGTAACTGAAAATTGGCATACAATTCTCTATTCCTTGTGGGGAAATGTTCAGCAAGTAATGAGCTACATAAAAGAATATTCTGAAAATGAAGGCACCTTTGATACAGAAATACTTGATTATTTTTCTGAAAGGTACTCACTGTTGAATGGAAAAATTAGTACTATAAAGGATGAAAAAGAATTCAAAGAGTTCTCTAAGGAATTAGTTATCTTTCTCACCAATATACGTGAGTCATGTGAAAAAATATGGATTCAATTTGATTCATTTTCCATGGCAAGAGGGTTACTCTTCTTGTTTTTGACTATATTCCTGGTATTTATCATCACTGATGGCATACCCATTCCAACCCTCATGGAAATATTTTCTAGCTCCTATATTATTTGTTCTTATAGTACAGTGTTTACTGCTGCAGGACTGGGAGTCATTCTGTATTTATGTGGTTTTGTAGATAATATGTTGTCAGTTATATATTTTCTGACTTGTGCTACATCACAAATTATGTTGGCTTTGATAGTAATACAAAATTGGGAAACAATTACTCTCAACTGGTATTCCAAAAGGAAAACTGATAAATATGTCAATCTCATTTGTAGACTTGTATTGATTTTCAATTTATGTGGTCTCTTTTCGAACAGTTACATAATAGAAGAATCATTCGTCCATCTCTTCCTTCTCACAACTATTATAATCATAGGGTCAATAGGAATTAGCGCCAGTACCTCCAAGATGAAGAAAACAAATCAGACTGTCTTCTACTGGATGCGATTCAAATTTTTGTTATTCGCCCTTATGATAGCTGGTTTTGTTCGAGGAACCATGTATTTTTGGCGTTGTCGTGAAGAACAACAATGGTGTTTTGCATCTTTTCATGAAATCATCAATGCAACTTCAAAAATAGAAACTACCAAACTTCAGTGGACCATGACGGTTATATGTTTGGGTATTTTTGTGTTTGCCACCAAAGAATGGCTGAAAAATGCCGGGAATCTGAACGGTTATTCGTTAACGGTTACATTGGCTAAATTCATGCCGACTGCCATCGTAGTTTGTATGGCTGGTTATTGGGCGCTGATGCGGGTTCCTTCCAATCAGAAACGGCAATTTTCATCAAGGTCACCTAATATCTTAGCGTGGGTTGTTTACGGTTCAACAGCTTCTGGTATACTTGTCTGCCTGTGGCAACCTCTCTGCACATACATTATGTCATCGACAGGAGCTGTATATCATACAATTCCTGCTTTATTCAGGAAACTCAAGAGCAATGAAACTCGAGATGAGGATGCTCCGGTTGTTTGTGGACTGGGCACTGTATACAGTTCAGTATTCATTATAATTGGAGTATATGTTACTTTGGTATTTGCACTAGTTTTGGGAGATGGAGCTGCCCCATCAGCTGTAATCATGTTTATGACTGCTATTTTTATTGTAATAATAACCTCCATCCTGAGAATTGAAAAAGTAAACTCAGTGGGTAAGTACAATTTTATAGTTGTATTCAAAATAATCTATTATGAATGTCAATATTGGGAAATGATGCACATGTTTCGAATTAATTATTATATATTATATACATATATTTTTTAGAACCAATATGCATCGAATACGCGACAGATGGATAGGTACCAATTCGTTGGTATAGCTGAACAGGATCTTTCAGTTTCTTCAAATAATTGTTACGATATTCAATCTTGGGATGAACAATTCATTCCACTATATACTCCTAATACAATAAACACTTATGGGAAAATCACTTCGCTGAGTCACTCTCGTTATTCAATTTTCTCTGTGCTTACAAAACGAAACTAAACTTACTGTCAGCGATACTGCGGTCCTTTTATATGTGCAAAATAATATGTTTCCAGAAAAATGTTTCCCTATCAGGAATTGTCTCAAATATTATATCAAAGTCTACCCGTTAATTATGTCGGGCGAGTTTGATCTTATCGCGAAGCTAAATCATGTGTTGGCCTTTTTTGTTAATTAGCCCGCCGAGGCTTCCGTATTCTCGGAACACAATCCGTAACAATAATCGGATTCTGATCAATAAATTCAGATTGCATAAATCCGCATTGAGTTTCTCGTTGAATGCTAATCAATTCCTCATTTCAGAACAATTATTCGAAATACCGAATGTTTCGATAATGGTGTGGATTATATTGGGGCAATATTTTTTCTACGCAACCGGCCACCAAGCAACTTTTCCCAACATCATTTGGGACGCAGCTTTTGTGGGGACCTCTGGAGTGTTTACTAGCAACTTCATACCAGCAACCCTGATAATCTTGAATACCTTTTGCTCATACATTTTGATGGGTTTGCTTCTTCCGATGGTGTTGATAACACCGTTCACATTATTCGTCATCATGCCAACTGTTAGTGATAAGAGGAGTGATCTTAAAGTGGATTCTTCGAAAGGAGAAGTTATTTTATTCGAGAAGAATGTGTTGTTCATGACATCCATGTTTTCACTATCTTGCAAGTATATATTAGGTCATGCAATGAGGGTTAGTATGTTTCTCAAAATGTTTAGCTTATGTCGCAAAACGCAAAAATTCAATATTTCATGTCTATAACGTAACATGATATGTAATGCATAATTACTAAATTGATACTTATCAGATTTTTTCTTCCTATTTATATCTCATGGCAATGTTCTTGGCAATTACTGAATTCATTTACATTTTAGTATCGTATAGTCATATGCCATTGTCGTTCGAAATGAAAACCTAGTAGGCTGGAACTATAATACAATTGTCTGTTCACTCAAGTCCCAAACGTCTGCCAAGATGAGGTCGAGAAGTCGTTCGATGCTCATTTGTTTCAGTTTTTTCTCTGTCAGCGAACCAACTTTGGGTTGAAGTTATGTTCTTTTTTTTTCTAACTTAGGTTCAATACCAGTTTTCAGGGACAATAATAATAACGCATTCCAAGAAGAAGGAAAAACTTTTTGGAGGTACTTACACACGTATTATTTTGAACTCCTGAACAAGAATCCGATGTCGAAACGCTAGTTTCGTAAATACACCATTTGACATCTTGAATTTCTGCTACTAAAAACACAAAATTCGTCCTTATTTCAACTAAAAACCATACACACTTACATTTACTTGTTTTCAACACTTACACGATACTTGACTTGACACTGTCACAAAGTTCAGCTCCCGTCATGCTTGGTTCTCGATGGGTTTAAAAAGGGCGAATATTTTCAAACATACTAGTTTTTCCTGCTAAGTGTGTGTGGTGTTTTACTTACGAGAAGGACTAATTTTTTTGTGCTTTCTTCAGTGTGCAGAGCAAATTTACAACTCAACGCAAGTGATTGAAATTGTATCAACTATCGTAAATTCGATATGCCAATACTTTTACTTGCCACGCATTTTAGTTTCCCAATTTTGAACACGTTCTTTCTACGTTGTGACCAATTTTTCACAGCTACATTATTGACACTGACTGACGATGTATTTTTTTGTTTCCTGACTCTGATCAATGAATCAATGATTTCGAACAATTCTGTGCTTGGAACAGGACATTCGCTGTGCTAAAAAGGAGGGCGTAATTCAAAATGTAAATAAAAACGTTAGGTTATTCCCAGCGTATGACACTTCAAGTTCAAAATGGTTCACGACAAGGTGGATATAGGATGGTGAAACAGCTTCCTATTAACAAGCACTAGAATAAACTGTAGACCTTTGCCTACTTGATTTCATACCGTAGTAATATTTCCTGAAGTTATCAGAGATGGCGACATACCTTGTGTCGGTAAAACAGAAACTCTGCATCTGTCATATTTTTATCACTTTCATTTATTCTAGATGAAAAATGACTGAGAAGAGTCAAAATATCGATAATTATTCCAGATCCACTGAAAATATTGTGTTTTGATGTCGTTTCAACCCACGTCTGTCAGATGCGAACCACAGAAATACGTAAGCAACAGAAATCTTCTTCGATAATCGATCTCACCGCCATCTTCATTCAAGTCGTGGAAATATTAGTACCTTCTCAAACGGTCTACAAGTTTTTCGCAGAAACAATTGAAGAGCTGTTACACCATCCTATATCCACCTTGGTTCACGATTATCAGAAGATGTCTCTGTCATTGTTTCCAGTGAACCGACAATATTATATATACCGTCTACTAGGTGTTCATTTAGAATTTAGATCGACGATGGTCATGCCATTATATTCATATAGTAACTTTCCAACATCAGAACCATTATATTATAACAAGTTTTGGTCTATTTCGACTCCAAACTGAACGGAGGATTGTAGTTTTGGTTTTCTTCATTTTTGCTTATTGTTACTCTGTCATATTATTTTTGTCTTCTCTACATTCTGCATTTCAAGAATCTCCAATATCTGTCATGAAAATTACTGCCCGCATCATCGATCCTCTTTCCTGATAAACCTGTAGATTTTTATGTTGTTTCGAATTAGCCGGAATAATATATGATGATTATTACGAACATTTCGAAAATACATTTCGCTTAAGAAGACAAAAGGGTATTAGTGGTCTCGATAATAGTTCTGTAGCTGAGGGCTATAGGGGAAGATCCTGAGATTTTATTATTATATTTTTTTATGTTTCAGGTGTTTGCGAGTATGTTGGCATGCACAATACACTGTCGCCATATGATGGCGTGGAAAATATTCGCCCCGAAACTGATATTTGAATCGATAGGAATGATGGTTACATTAGCTTCTGTTGTGGCTGGTTATTTAATTCTAGTCAGAATAAATAATAGAGTACAAGCCTTAGTAATTAGATTGAATAAAATGAGTTGACTGTCTTACATTTGATTGTGTTTTTATATTTTATCAGTATTATTCATTATAATGAATAAAGCAAGCTATTTAGTTTTGTGTTGTATTTTATTTTATAGAAAAATGCTGATTACTTACGTAAACTCAGAACAAAACGAACTATTTCATAACTAAATATTAATGAATCCATGGTTCATATACCGAAATGTTCAATAACTAATTTTAGTGTATATTATTGAATCTCAAGAAACTTCATTGATTTGTGTAAGTACTATAAGCACAGATATATAAAGCCTCAGAAACCGACGTTGCTGCTTACATCAACTTCAGTTTTGAGAACTATATAACCTTTATTGTTTAGATTTTTGCTGCTGCTGCTTTCCATCTTTATATTTCTTACTATGGATATAACTTTCCCAAAAAATTAACGCTCCATCAAAAAAACACGCTCTAATATTGCTACACCGCCCTTATTCGTAACAAAGAGATTTCTATCAGAGTACAGTTAGTATACCAACATTTTGTGTAAATAATGACTTCTTATTCAAGAAAAAAAAGTCCAAATTGGAATAGTGATTTACAAAAAATTATTTCAAACTTTCAAATTTTTTGGTAGTACGTTAATTTCAAGATAAGATAAATTTATTTCTCAGATTTAAAATAACATTTACAAAATAATATTAATTACTACCTATATAACTAATGTAATATGTATATTGAGATTCTATATAGCATTCAGCATCGAGAAAGTGAAGGGTGCGGTGAAAATAATGATAACAAAAATATGATGACCTATATTGCTTAAAGATTTCATAGAGGAAGGTAGGTGGTTGTATACTTTGATTCCGGAATACAACGGCCTATTCCTAGTTCTGTTGTAGCTATACTTCGGCAAAATGTACTGTTCATTTCTAATTGGATATTAATGTTTGTTTGATGGTAGTGTCGATATTGATCGCTTTTTGTGTATCAGCATACTTATTTTGAATATATAAGTGTTTGTTAGAGTGAATATTTTGTGGTCTTTGAAAAATGTTCTGCAGGAGTCTCTATTACTCAAACCAAATAATACGCGAATAGCCCTTTTCTGGATTGCGAATACATCTAACGCATATATAGATGTTCCCCAAATTTCTATGCCATATTGCAATACACTATGGAAATATGCAAAATATACCAGCTTTGTTGTTGACAGATTGGTATTCCTCTTAACAGTGCGTAAAGCATAGATTGACCTGCTCAATTTAGTCTGAAGGGCAGAGGTATGATCTTGCCAGTTCAGTTTATTATCAATAGTTAATCCCAGGAATTTGGTCGAGTGTACGAAATAATCATTGAGTTGTATGGTCACATCGTCAACATCTTCATATAATCTATAAATAAGTCGATTTTTAAAACGATAATTCATCAAATCTCTGCTGTGGTAGCAATATCTTCTCTGTAACCATATTGCTATTTAAAAACAGAATAGACCCGAATATCGTTCACATAAATGAGAAATAACGTTGGTCCTAGCACTGATCCCTGTGGGACACCAGCCTGTAAATTAGTATATTCTGAATCTTGATATAACACATTACCTAACGTTTCATGTTTGATTCTAATACACATTATTCGCTCTGAGAGATATGATTTGAACCAATCATTGGATAAACCTCTGATTCCATAGTACTCTAATTTCTTCAGAAGTAAATTGTGACTTACGCAGTCGAATGCCTTAGATTTCTTGGGGAAGTGTATACCTATTATAGGTTCCACCTTATAATTAACTGGATCTCATCAACATAAATAACTCAAACCTCTAACTCATATACAAGTACTAGACTTGAGAGGGTTGCTTTGCAACCAAGCAGTTGGCGGTTAAAAAAAGTTTTCAAACATATTTTCCGTCGTTCCAATCCTTAGAGCAGAAGTCTCTCGATTTTTCTCCACTCGTGCTGAAATAATTTCAAACAGTACTATATTACGGTTGTGATTATGGTTTCCGATTGATCCAGTCTCTCTCAGACGTTTGAAAATGATTTCTTGCAATATATTCTATACCTATGAGACGTATAGGTACTCTGCTCTGCTACGATTTCATTACTTTTGAGCGTACTTTGATATGATTAACTAAAACGACCGATTCCGTTAGATCCAAAGTTAGATCCTTGATAAATAAAACACATTTCGCTATATCTGATTCATATATATATTATTCCCCAGCGACATAAACGTAGTATAGATGCAGCAATCGAAAATATTCATTTGAATTTAACCAACAGAACGCAAAATCAATCTTCAAAACCACCAGTTTCAGTTCGCTTGACTAATGAATAGTAAAAAGAACCACAAAAAGTGATTAATCCTTCTCCAAATTTTTCAAACCGTAAGCAAGTAAGTACTTTTTATATTTTCGTGTTTTCTTCATAAGTATGGTGAATGTATTCTCTCGACCATTTCAATGACATGGAGTGCAAGCGTGTATTATTATTACGAGGGAGCGCAGCCCGAGGAGTCCCCCAAAGATATGCCCCTGTCTTCAGGTCCACTGCACAAATACTGGCAAAGTTGGCAAGTCATATCTTAGAAAGTTACTGAGTGGCGTTCAAACCACCATTACAGCAAAGCGAATCAGATTTGAATGGTGTCTGTTCTTGAGCATTTAGAAAGTTGACTGCTCCGCACGAGTCTTAGAAGAACAGAAGTAGGTGCTCTTGACTTTTCTTCGGTTCTTGTAATCATTCACTTTCAGCACTTAGGCGATGCTGGTTCGGCCGACTTGAGATATTGTTTTAGTGCGGGAGATGATCATATTTGAATCTCGAGGTTGATTTATAGTGAATACCGGTGGAATCGTATGTTTGCTTGGATTGGGATTTGGTGAAACTTAATCGTATGTATATACTTTTGAATCTATCTTTGTTTTGCGTAACCATTTTCGATGTGAATCGGCGGATTTGTAAACGTTTTGTTTTATAATCGGTATACTTACTCGAACTGAAATGGGGAATTAATTTCATAATCGTAGTTGGCCAATCTCTCTTGGGCAAGCTAAAAGAAATTATTATGCTATGCACATGTTTCAAATTTCCCATGATTCAGTGATAAAAATGAGGACTTTTGAATACCAAATGGTATTTTTCACTTTCTTATTGTACGAGAAATATTTGGCTCAATGCTTAGAAAATATTCATTAGTGAAGTTTTTTCAATTGTATCTAGCCGCACTTCTTGGTATGCGTATAAATATTTATACCAGCTGTTCTGTTTTCATCATTTTCAAACAACATAAATACCTATCCGCATGATAAATGATGAGAAGAAAGTTGCCAACTGATATCAATTGTTGCGCAAAATCTCTATAAGGTATAAAGTAGGTACCTACCTAATCATTATTTCTGCAGAACCAGAACGATTAAATGTTTCCACCAATCACCTGCTTCCATATAGTTTCGTCAGGCTAACAATCTGAAGTATTTCAACACCAATCTCAATGCCTACTGAACATATCTCACAACTGCTCAGTTATAAAATCGCCTAGAATTTTTAAAAAATTGCATGGTAGGTACTTTGAATTGTTTGAAAAACTTACTGGCTAAAAATGAATCGTGCAACACCACGTTATAACGAAAGCTTCAATACATTCTGTATCTGTATCTTGTATACAGATTCAATCAAATGTTTAGAACCATCCATATATCTTGATATAACCAGAATATGTAAGATCTTTCTAAATTCTCATACTGGTTGAATTGGAAAGGTGGCGAATTGAAAATATTATATCACCAATGTTGCCACATTCTAAGTTTTTCCATAATTACTTATTATGAACTTACTTATTTTATTTACTCAATATTTTTTTGGCTGGGAAAACGGATCTTTGTTGAAAAAAGAGACCGTATTGAGTTATTGAAAATAATTGAATGAAGAACTCAAATTTGATTACCTTCTCGAATGCATATATTATCTTCTATAGGTTTAGTACAATGTTTTACTATTGGTATCTATACTTTCTATTTTTTTCTCAGAAATCTTTAGAAAATATTGTGAATAAACCTATATATCAAATGGTACATCAATTAACTCATTGAAATATTCTCTCTCGAATGATACAAAATATATAGGGTTTCTATCAAAAATAAGGAAGTTGCGATGATAATTTCGGGTAAACTGAAAACGTGGCAACATTGGCGATCTAATTCCCTACCTTTCCGATTCACCCTATATGAAAATTCAGAAAGATCTAACGATTGGGTGCTATAAGACATATGGATTGTTCCATACATTTTATTAACTCTGTAGGTATATAAACGAGTATATATATCACATAAAATGATGATTGAATGACGTGAATATTGAACAGATCATAATAACGACGTTTCAGAATATTATTTGATAGTGGCTTGATATCTTTTTTTGTGACAACTTAAAGCGCTACTCGCATTTTAGCAGATTTATGTAAAAAAAGTAGTCTTCTTTTGAAATCGTGAAACAAAAGTCTATTATTTTCCGCTATAATATAAGTATATTCATTTTTCAATATGTAATTCGAATTTCGCAATATTCTATTATGATGGTTACCTTATCGTCACCTCAGTTTGATCACTCAATTATTTTGAACACCAAGTATCCGAATATATTAATTAATTTCTGACTTATTAGAATTGTTTTAATTTTCGCTTCTATCTTTTTATGGTATCCCGAATCCCCCATATATTTAATAAAATGTTATTTGTTCCTAAATTCGATAAACATGATCATTTTTAATGATTCGAGATTTGATGTATTTGACATTTGCATCTGAAAACGCATCATTATTGATGGGTATATTACATCACTTTGTCTAGAGATAGCAGCGAATAAGAATCGATGCATTATTCAGAAATTATGCAACACAATCGTAGGTTAAAAGCAGTCTTACCCATCTTCGTGAATGTGCATATCATAGGTTAATCTAGCAATTATAGATTTAAGATGGATAGGCACTCGTATATACCGGCGAAACAACAGGAGAAAGTGTCCAAAATGTGCCATTTTATTTGGAAATGATTTAACCTGGGTTATGATGATGTTGCAATTTGCTGTATGTTACATGAATTTGTGGACAAAAAGTTATCAAGCAAGCAATTCTCAAATATTATTTCCCTTCCAGAGACTCGTGAAAATAATTAAAAATCAGTTTTTTTAAAGGAACACCCTTTATATTATTTCTTTCAACTGTGAGATGTTTCTATTCACTTTTGAATACTTTCCCCATACCCATCTTGTACAGTTTGTGAAGTTACGAGCTCGATTTTTTTTCCATGGCCAAGAAGTATAAACAGTTCAAGTAACCTTAACGTAACAAGCTAACCATTTAAAAAATGTTTGATTCACGATTCTGCATCGATTGACAAAAAAAAAACAACTACTGAGGCTCCAATTGAAAATATTAAAAATAAAGTGCTCTGAAGTATGAACTGTTTGCCACCAAATTTCCGACACCCTAATATATGCCTATATAATATGATGATTCGCGTCAATCCAACTTCGTTTATAGTTTTTATACAATTAGTACCTATATATCTTATATACGATGCTATCACCGAAGTACTATAAGTACCGAGATAAGTACCAATGTATTTGTTCTCATCTTAGACCAGTGGTGCAAAATTGATTTTTTCTCTCTGGATATGGGATATCGCTGAACCGATTTAACCAAATGAACAACTTTATATACAGTGAGGACCAAAAGTAAACGGAATGAATTTTTCTCCTTCAAGAAAAATACTGAAACACGTTGATATATGTTCTCGAATAAACAATATGTGAAATGAAAAGAAGCTTCTCAACGTTATTTCAAATAATTTTAATAACACATTTTATAAAAAATATGATGCATGAACCAAATTCGAAAACATAAATGTAGCTGCATAGGCGATTGAATTAAGTATCATTTGTACCCCCATTCCATTAAAACAAAATCGGTAGGTAGCTATCACGATGCAGATGAAGGGAGTTCCTTTTGTTTTCCAAACAGTGAAACCAGGAGTCTTTTGAATGTTCTATGTTGCTTTCGAGTGTTTGGCAGATATTGATTTTGATGTAGGTCCCTCGCAAAAATTCGCACTTTATAAGAGTTTGCCGTTGATTGAAGTTAGTAAAAATTACCGAACTATTGACTAATCGCATTCGCAACATCAAAAGTTGTTATTTTTGTGGGGAGAGTTCAGAAATGAACTAATTCTCATTTTTATATACTCAATTGCATCACAGTCAAGGACTAAGAGAGACATTATCTGTAATATGTATAATTATACATCACATATCAATTAAACCGAATCTTCAATTATCCATTCGCGTAAAAGGACAGGTCCTCTATCTCATTATGATAATTGATTGACTACTGATGACTTTGAAACCAAAATTAGGCATTTAGGCGCCATCCATGACCTTCCAATTGGGTTTTACATTAATATCAGATGTATATAGATTATCTACATCAGTGACTTTCCTACAATCATTACAAAATCATCAAAAGTATCGATTCTTGTAATTAAACTACTACAATTCAGATGACGTTAACTATTCCTTCATACAGGGAAGACACATCAATAGTACTATATTATGATACAAGTTTTATAAGACGCTATTTTGTCGTACGCGTTGTTTGGAGACGAGCGAATCGAGGAGTGCTCCAGTGAACAAGTGCGACAAGGTGTCTTATAAAACGTGTGTCATTTCTATTTTGAATTGATTTGAAGAAAAAATTGATTTAATATCGATAAATAACAGAAACATCTTCGATTGGTAACAATGATGACATTGAAATAATTAAAATCAGACGCAAAAGCGTAAAGTTCAGTTTACAGTTGAGCAATTTTGATTATTGAAATACCAGCGGTGAAAAATTCAATGTTGTTATTGTTTTTATTGGTGAATTTAAATCAAATCACACTCTGCATTAAAATTTACCAATAGTAGTATCACCATCAAATCCAAAACCCCTCAGAAGTAAGCTGATGGCCCTAACTCTTCTGACTTTCATTTGAGAGTTCGAATGTACCAACCTCCGAATAATAAAGAATGCGTATCGAAACAGAGGCTATTTCGATACGCATTTGCGTTTTATAATGACTTCATTATATGTATAACCAACATAGAAAAAAATATAATTTCTAATTTCGATATAAAACCGAATTTTTTATAAGGGAAATATACTATTGAGTGTACTGCATATTTTAGTTAACAAAAACAAATTGAGTCGATGGAAAACCTAGAATTCACTTCTCACTAAGTTTAGTTATGTTAGGGCTAGAAAAGGACAGCTATTTTGAGAAAAGTATTACGGCGTTGGTTGGAAAATGCGGTAGTTGAAGAGTTTTCACTTCATTGAAGAATACGCTGAGTGGCAGATCTAGAATTATTATATATAAAAAAAAAACCACGTCCACTACTTGAAAAATGGTTACAAAAGAGATTCATCTCAAGACTCAATGTTACCATTGGTGATTTTTCAAAAGTACAAACTGAAATTATAATCCAACTGCTAGTTTGCAAACTTATCATCAATCATCCTCTATACAAAAGAAAATGTATTCTATCCAATTCATAATATCAAACACAATTTGAACGACTGGCAGAGAACGATCAGAAAACAACTACTTTTCTGGTTAATGCCACACCTATTCCAATGAAAGCATCGCCACTCATGTGGATCGTTGCATAGACTGAGAGTGAATATAATTGAATGTTCTGCGTGGCATTATCCAGGAAAGTGGTTGTTTTCTGGTCGTTATTGTCTACCATTCATTCAAACTGTGTTTAATATTATGCATCGGATATAAGACGTGTGTAAACTATTGCTATCATTTTTGTGATATTCCTTCCAGATAGTTGCTTTTAGTTTATCTACATTATGTATATCTTTTGTACATGTTAGCGACTTATTTTTCGAGGAGCGTTTGAATATCACTTCAAAATGTTCCGAGAAAAATAATCTATAAGAACATCGATAGTCAAGGTGATTACGTCTGTAATTTCTTATGGTGAATAGCCGCACACTTTGATGATAAAATTATGCAATTCGAAGGATTTATGAAAATATGTGTCAAACGTTATAGGTATATTGTTTGTACAAGTATAGTAATTTATGACAAGGTCGTCGAAATACCATATTTAGTTTTAACATTATCGGTTGTGAAAAAATTAATCGTCAAAGACGCTTTCTGAAATATTTAAAATCGGCTTGTGATAATTATACAAATCAAGATTAATGGTGGATTCAGATCCTGGTTACTACAGCAGTTTGTGCAAGAATAATCAAATATCGTGAGTTCATATTTCTGGTTGAATATATTCCAAACTGCCAAAGCTTTATGTGATGAGAGATTGATAATGTTATTCCATGAGTTTATTCACGTTGTTCAATATACGTCTACTTTCACGATTCTTTTTTGTGACTTTGTCAGTATTAACGATAAAGGCCTTAGAACCTACGTTTCCACATATAATGGGATAATATAAAACAAAAGATAACGTATAGAAACCTCTTAGTAGATTACTATAAGAGTCATGTTGAAAGATCATTTTCCATTGAAAAAATCTTATCTACCAACTATTGTTCAGACAGAGCCTTGTGTATAAAAGGGGAGTTGTACCTTCTATTGCCACAGGAAAAAATAATGAATATGAGTACGTTTCGTTTCCGGTTGATTATAAACCATTAGTATGCTTGGAATATAGCTAGAATATAGCGGATATCCACCTATATTTGCTACTATGCATTTTATTGTTACCTACTATGTCGAACTGTCGAACAAAGTTTTTTTAAATCTAACGGAAATTCATTTTTCAAAGCAGGTGACCCACAAACGTATGTTAGTATAGTTATTACCAATATTGAGATCAAAATTGCTGGACCACTGAAGTATATAGTGTTAGGTATTCGTATCCTCTGAAGAAACAAATCTTTATAAATAATGCTTACCTAATATTAGGTATAAAAAGCCAAATTTGCCATATAAGTTAGTGTCTTGATGATTAATGGTAATTGTCTTTGAACATTATAGGTATAGTGCTATAAACGTTGTTGTATAACGACTAATAATATATACTGAAGGAATATATTATGTAAACACCGAAATAAATATTCAAAATTTTCTCGAATTCGAAACAAATAACGAATACAACTCTGGTAGTTATATGAGGAAGGAAATGAAAACTATAAAAAATAGAAACTTATGTGGTACCTATTTGTGACGAATATTTGACCAATAAAAAAATTAGAGGGTCAAATAAATAACACTTCTTCGACTTCGACAGATATTTTTCCGAGACTAAAACTTCATACTTCATGGTGTAGACAAAAAGAATTCAGTGGACGATCTACAAGAAATAAGAGCTGATGAAAATGAGAGAAAATGAGAAGCAAAAAATGTCAGAACGCATACTTATAGTCAGTATAAATAGAACTGATCCCACAAGAAACAATACGTACCTCGAAATTTGTTCATAAAATAATCATATTGGAAATAAATTTTTCAAATAATGAGGAAAAAAAAGGTATAGTTTACTCGCATACTTGTAAGTTTTTGTATCGTACCCAATAATCGAAATATGTGTTCACAGTATTCTGATGCACATATAGAGAACATTCTGAACAAATAAACACATAAAATGCATATGAATGAAGCGAATTCATCTCTCATAAATATTCATTCATTAGGTACCTCCATATCACAGATTAACGTGGGTTAATAAATATGTGCTCATACAAGTGTTTTTTTTTATATTCTCCTTCATATTTTGGCGACCTTCCTTGTGAATGCTCATATTTCCGCTTCGCCCAACCTTTAGTCAACTGGAATATTATTATAAACCCAGAAATGCAAATTTAATTAATGTTTCATTCTGATAGGAATTGTACCAGGTGATCTCGCAGCGTCCAAGATTTTTTTATTACGCTGTTCGGAAATTATATAGATATAATTGTAAAATCGTTATCTCGTTTTAATTCCCAAATTTTTCGAAATTCTGGTGAATGAATTCTAGTGATTTATACATTTTCTTGAATATGTAGTTGCCTTGGTTATTTGATATAAGATGGCGCGGACCTCACAATGCCTAATGTCAGGCACAACTATTCCTACATTGAATCCTCAATATACGGTAGGTATAAGTATATATAATATAGACTTTCAATAAACTCAGTGATTTTTCAATAGGTATCAGAATATCACCAACTGCTTCAACTAAAGCGATACTATGAGCTTTTAGTAATTTTAGATATTTCGCAATAAGTAATAAATGTATTATTTCAAACTTGTTATGAATATTTTCAATAACGATACTGGATGAAAAATGTTTGATTATTCACATAAAAAGGTCGTTAATTAATATCCCAGCAAACAATGAATCTCTGGCCGCTCTCTGGCCCAACGCATGATTGGTCGGGTACATGCTGGCAATGGCAAAGCTACATCGGCAAAATGTCGGCCCGATATATGGCATATTGTAATCGGGTATCTATAATCCAACCAGCAATGGGCCAATACCATTAAAAGGGTATCTTTCGACCGACATCATCTGGATGATGGCCCGTTTCAAGTGTTATTGAACAGTTGAGAAACATTTTGCTTCAAATGTTGTTTTTTTCTCAATCCCGGCGCTCATATGAAAAGTCAGCAAATTCAAAGTAGCGATATGCAAGAAAAATCACATTTCATATCAATTTGAGGCATCAAAAATATGTCAAATCAATGCTCGAAACACCCTCATGTCCAAGTAATATACACCATTAAAAATCCTGTTAGAATCCGTCACTCCCAGAAGTGGTTCGGATTCCAGTATATGCACTAAGTATCGCTTTCCTCCATCCTGGATAGATCTTAATACTCAAGGAGGGGTTCCCATCTTCGAAGTCGCGATATTCGAAATATCCCGCCTTCACCAATTCTAGCATCGAAAGAAATTTCAAATGTCAACTTACTGATGAAAAATATGCCAAATTGACATCTAAAAATGTATAATAATAGAAAATTATTGTTATTCAAATTCCACTGATTTATAATAAATATATAATTAGAAGACAATAGCTACATTACTATGCGGAATGTGATACAATAACGAGGGTAAAGCAACGTTGGGCGAGGTTAGAACTTGGATGGGTGACTGCTGAAGGCTGTTGAATTCTTTTTTATTTCACATAATATCGTCGTATTATAGGCATTGGTCCTGAAGTGGGCCAATGTAGTATTCATTATGGCGCACAGGCATTGGTCCTACCGGCGGCCAGAGTGTCCTATTTATGTTGGTCCGACGTCATCTGCCACTGTTTCGCCGCAGCGGCAACTTCTGGTAGGCAGGTATTGGCCCAGTACTGGGCCTACTGAAATTGTTTGCTGGGATATTTTCGAATTATGTGTATATCTTCAATTACCCCATCAGTTATCGTAAACATTATTCTTCTTGACAGATTTTGTTTCCGGCCTTTATAGGAAATCCTGCGTTAAAACAAATAATAATATGAAACCTATCTACAGATAAATAATGCTGAAAATCTTGAAAATTTTCTCTTTCCACAATAAATAGGTAAACCTCGGTCAATAGCTTTTTGAGTACACAATAAAGCGCGTTAATTATTTTATTTAATCCTTATCGAGAAAATCTATTTATATTACTATTTGTGGGAACAGCAAATTTTGTCGCCTGCTCTGACTTACTTTCTCTTGCTTCAAAAAAGCAATATATTTTGAAAAAGTGCTTGCATCAAAGTTATTTCTGACCATCACTGTAGATTTCAACATTGTGTTAGTGGAACATAGTGTTGAAGGTTTTGGCTTTTTTCGAAAAAAATGCAATCAAAGTTTTGGCTTTATGTTTAATGCACCATTTTATGAAAATACCGGGTGTCAACGAATCTATTAGACAAGTCATAACTTCTAGAATATTAGGTCAAAATGAGATTTGGTATAGGTAAATGACACGTGAAGAGGAAAGTTTTCGCATATTTTTCACTTTCCGGTTACTTCCGGTTTCACCGGAAATGGCTCCGGTTTTGAATTTTTAAACGGAACACCTTGTTTTTTGTAACATTTTTTTATTTCTGAGACAATTCTCAGTACAATGAAAGTAAATAAATCATGATTTATGGCACACTTGACAAAAGTAAATAAATTATTATCCAGTATTCAAAACTGGAGCCATTTTCGGTGAAACCGGAAGTGACCGGAAAGTGAAAAATATGTGAAAACTTTCCTCTTCACGTGCCATTCACCTATACCAAATCTCATTTTGATATACCTTATATTCTAGAAGTTATGACTTGTCTAATAGATTCGTTGACACCCGGTATAACATTTTTCGAATTTATCTGACAAAAAAATTGATTTTGTGGCTTCATCAATTCCAACTGGATTGTCGCTGTCGCAATCATAAACTTTTATTTATATTTTATCAATAATCATTACAAAATAAGGTTCGACTTGTCTATATAACATCATTTCAAATAATCATAACTTAGCAAATGTCAGATTCTGAATATAAAATCAATAATGTTTTATTGAAATGGATGCTGTTTTTATCAATTTATGCATCTTTTGTATGTTTGGGATTGGGTATGATCGGCCGAATACGCAGTATTCTGGCTATGCCATAAAATTTTATAAAAGTTGCCAATACTAAATGGCAGCCGAATTAGTGTCATATCTATAGTGTAGGTTACAGTGTATATTCCTAGGATGGTTAACCTTGGTTTTTGTCCCACGTTGAAACCTTTATAAACTCAGAAAACACAGTAAATTCGCCGTTTACAATTGAAATGTTGATCTATACGCTCTTTCATAGGGATTATTTTTGAACTTCGGAAACTTTTGCATTTATATAATAGAGGGGCCGCCCAGTATCATAAACCAAACCTGTATTCTTAGTCGAGACAACGAAAGTAAAAGTTGTCTTGGTTACTTCATTGCCACTTCACAGATACTGCTAAAGGCACATCGGTGCAAATAACGGAATTGGTGTGATTTTGCAGTACCTACCTACTATAACAATAATTGCTGTCACCAATACCAAACAATTGGTAGGTTGGTAGTTGTTAAATTGCATGGCAGACATAGGTAAATTATTCATTATCGTTTATTATGCTGATGATGAACACACATTTCTTTGCCGCAGGCAGATGTCCAAAGTAGTACCCATCGAAACAAATTTAGATTCTCCAATAAAGATTCGATGAGAACTATCTCAACAGGTCGTGATTCTTAACAATTTTTGAAGATTTTAAAGCCATATAATACGTTGAGGATTATCATATACAGTGACCGCCAGAAAGTAGGCATCATAGGACATATGGGAAATTTTTTTATTAGGTAATATATATATATATATAGCATAACATTGATTTTTTTTCTTTATCTCAGATTTCTTTCAAAACTTGTACTGAACAACTTTTCCAAATAACATTTTTCGATATTTCTCCAAATAAGGGGTGTTTAGGGACATGATTTTTGAATTTTTCAAATTTCCCGTTAAACACGAAATGACGAACGGCACTGTACAACGTCTTGTGAGGTTTTTTTTATGCAGAAGCGAATGCCCGAATGGCAGATCAAGGTGTGAACTTCTTTTTGGAAGTTTTTAATCGATTCTTGATATTTTTTGTTGTATTTTTCTTATTAATCGAACCATGTGCAGGTATAACATTTTTTGAAAACGAATATAATAGAAAAAAGTTCAAGAATAAAGTACCTACACCCAAATTATACCGGCTCTGAACTAAAAATTTTGTTCGTGACTTCTGTCCTTATCAAAATAACATGTGGAGGTATCATTCCATCAAAGGTTTTATATAAAGAATCTCAAGTTATAATGGTTTTTGAGTTTAAAAGGTATATATACCTACCTATACCTATAGGCAATTTCCTCTTGTCATTTTCATTTTTCAAGAACATAAACTCAAATCCAACTACCCACCCAATATAACAAGAATTCAGTCCGTATTTTTGCGGAATAATAATAATTATTTAATCCGTTTTATCCTTCATTATGGCTTTCTGGAGTTCTTTCGAGACCAACCGAACAGCAAACTTTAAAGATAAATATTCCGCATGAAAAAATAAAAACGTGGTAATAAGGATGAAGATATTTGAAATGACAGATTTAGATTCCTCGTAAAAATGTGCCTCAAGAACGTCCTAGTTATAAACGTCCAGTTCTTATGGTTTTCGCTTGAAAAATAAAAACGAAAATCACAAATTTAAGTTTTTCTCATTTATTCAAAAACTAAAAAAGATACATAAAATTTTCTTCCACATAATTGTTCAGCATAAAATTGCGCAACTTTGCCCAAATTTAACCAACCTCGTATTTCTTATAATAACTGAGATCCCCATGGTTAAGCTCGAAAAACGGGCACCCTGTATATACAGTAAGTTATCTACATGTGAGAAACTCTTATTATTTATTTTACAAAAAAGTATTCATGAAAATTCATGGTCTCGAACCTAAAATGCAGCCATCAGATATCAAATTATATCAAGCTTATACGAGGCAATATGAGGTGTGTCAAAAATATGAATTTTTCTCAAGAGTAAAGTAACCCTATATTGAAAACGGGGTGTTAATTCTCACCATACAAAAGTGGTTCGTAGATGTTGTAGAGTATGCATATGGAATATGATATTTGATGAAGTGCATTATTTATTGAAATGATAGGTACTACGTTTCGAATTACAAAGATCTTCATTCTATTTCGTTTCAATCTTGTTTCTTCATGCACAAATCAATCGTGATATTGGATGAATCAAATATCAAAGTCGGTGAGTTCAAACATCGAATTGATTTCAGATGAACTAGAATGATATACCTACCTACCTATCTATTCCCATCTCGACAAGACATTGATTTACGCGACTGCTAAAGTACCATCAGTCACGCTCGTAGCGCACGAATCTTCAAGAAACTATTTTCTTTCGACATCTAATTGTTTTTGTTTTTTCCAGGAGGATGAAGAGGCCGTCAGGCCTTTGGATACTGTTATCTGCAGGTGAGTGTCGAGATTTTATCATTCAAATTCCGGTCGCCATTGTTCGATAGCATTCTTTGAATGCAAGGTGAATATTGGATTCAAAATAAAACGCAATAACTTCTGATGGCAGTGAAGAGATATGGTCGATCGTAATGTCTCGCGAAGTGTTTCAGGGCCGTAGATATGGAGGGGCGAAAGTGTTCTCAAGTATAGTGTGACCAGTTGGATATGGGGATAGATAAATAATAATTATGTATTGCCTTCAAACAGATAATTTTCAGAAACGACGTCATTCTCACAAAAATTTTTCATCAAAAGTAGATCTAAGAGGACATACCTCTATTAGGACGACATAATTAGGACAAACGTTTTTGAATTACTATCGACTCTAAATAAAAAAATCTCTGAGGGGAAGGGAGAACAATAATTATGAATTCTTATAGAACACTGACAGGTGTTTCAGTATTGACTCCAAAGGGTAGAGATTTTTAGAAAAGTATAAGCACCAGTACCTGATACTGTTCCAATAGCTGATATATAGTTCATTTACCTTTCTTATTATCCAACATCAATGAATTTTGTTCATTTTGGCGAGATCTAGAATTGATGCTCTACAAATAAGAAAAGACATGTAAGTAGTAACGATATGCATTATCAGTCAAATAGTATTTATTTAAGATAAAGCTTTGAATGCAACTCGATTATTAGCGATTCAACAACGTCTCGGACATTGCGGTTGACTCGGCTACCGCCTCGTAACCAAGTAGTGTCCTCGACTATTATAAATCGCCTAATAATCTTGCTGCTGCTTTGGATCCTTTTTGACTGTCATTGATTGAGCAATATCATAGCAATATTCTATAGGTATCCTCCAATAGATGACATCAGATATGACAAAGGGACACAGGATACTCTTTATCAACGAAATTGTTCTCTTTTATTTTGCTACCTCTTCCGTGCTTTAGTAAAAGTTCCATCGAAACCTCGGAACCTATAGATACACAATTTGTCATCTTCAGGAGTAGAACATCGTAGGTGATCCATCGTAGGTGATCCTTATTTGCAGTTGAGGTTTAATATTGTTACGTTATTTCCACTTGGGTTCGTGAATTTAAAACACTCAGTACAAAACTGAACAATTTATTTCACTAAACACACTAAATACAACTCAATAAACACTTAGTTAAAACACAACGATATTCGCTTCACAAATATCAATGTTCACTGTACTAGCTTTCTTTCTAATCTTACTTGTCCGCGAAATCGCGGATCTTACATAGGTAAAAACATCATTGTCCAGAAAGAACAGGAATAGAACAGAATATTCGACGTCAATGAATCAATCATCCTCTAATTATAGCGGTGCGTCTGCGACCGATGCCTCCGCTGTGAGTCACGCGTCGAGATGATGATTTCCGACCTTCTCGGAAATGCCAGCAGTTCGTAACAATATAATTTGATGGATTTTTACTTTAAGTCTCACCTTTCCCTATTCAGGAAGGACTATAGTTGCACCCGAAGATAACCAGTTGAGCATGTAACTAAATTACTTAATGACTTAATTTATAGCGAAAATGTCGATAATCATGAAAAAATCAGGATTTTCCATCGCATTCATTTAAAATGAGTATGTGTCTACTGAAAGAACACTATATTAGGTAGGTATCACCCATAAGATCCAAACCAAATAATCATTGCGGTAAGGTTCAGGTGCGAATACAAAGCTCCATGTTTCCAGTTATTTATTAGGTCCAAAGCCGTTTGGAAAAAAACTGTTTTTGGTAACCATATAATAATAGCACTTGATAGTTGTTTCAATACATGCAACTATCTGAAAGTTACCTACTGATGTGATAATTCGAATTATTGTTTATAATGATTACACTTAAAAATGTTTTATTAATATTTATTTCATTAAATGATCTCCGAACGTCCTGAATATTACATATGTGACCTTCTAATATAATATAGGTACCTATATACATCATCGCTTATATAATTTTATTTATTGATCTAACTACTGTTGTATTGCCAATCATATTACGAACCATTACAACATATCATTATACTACGCTAATATGACACCAAATTCGTTTCATAATGATTGTTATACGTATCAACCAACTGAGTAAAAGTCAGCCCAATCGTTATCGTACCAATCGACTGAAATGGAAAGTATATCACAATTTGACTCTCAATTCATTCAGAGCAAGTATAAAAAGAAATAGGTAGGTTCTGTCGACGAATGCAATATTAGTCAACGAAGTCAACAAAATATCCGTATTATTACCCAACCGATTCAACGCAGTGTGTTTCTGTATACAAACTGAATTGGTATACGGAATATCCAAAGGAATATAACCAATTACCATGGCCAAGAGCAAATCTTGATGCGATGCATGCTGCAAGATTCAATTCTGTTAAACTTAAAAGTAATTTTCATTCCGACAAAAATTATTTTACCACATTGTCGCAGCTTGGTGAAATACAGTATTACCAAAAACCTTCTGTTAACTTAACGTGGGATTAACTCTGCTAACTCGCGAGCTGATGCATGCGTTGCCATAGTTACAAACAAACTAAAAATGTTATCCAATATACATGACAGTTATGACTGTCATTATTAATGTCATTTCAGACAAGTAAACTATCAAATAACTCACGTTTATATTTAAAGTATATTCTAATTATTTATCACTATTACAAACAAAATTCACATTGATAATGAAAAACACTAACGGTTTATTCGAATTTGAAGTCATTGTAAAATTTGTTGGTTCATTGAAACCAGACGCTCCCATATCGGCATACCAAAATTTGAAAAAGACACTGTCAAGTCATTCTGACATTTATAATAGGGTACTGAGACTCAAGTGACTTATTTTCAACATAACACACTAGTACCATAAATAACTATAATCGTCTGTTACATTCTTCTTCTACAATTCAGAAACCATGGCAACGCATGCCTTAGCTCGCGAGTTAAGTTGACAGAAGGCTTTTGATAATGGACTTTTATGCAACCGGCACTTTTACTTGAAACTAAACACTAACAGTAATTTCATCATTTTACTCCACCATCATGACAGAAATGTATCTGAATAATCATAAATTTACGAATTCAAATTCAAGTAGGTATATAGGTAGACTTGTGAAAATAATAAAAACGATTTAATGTCAATTTTGACATCGACTGAATGAAGACACGAACAATTCTATATAACTGAATCAAGCTGAGATCATTATTCTTATCACACTTCGGTTCATGATTTCAATTAATATGATCCAATATCCTCTAGCGTGGTGCCAACCATCAAAAAAGTAGTTCTTTGTTGGTACACTTGAAAAAATCATTTCAAATGTTGTTAAAACAAAGTATTATGTTTATTCCAAAATACATATGGCCTCGAGAGTGGACACACAATAATGGACAAGGACGAGAATTATTATTGATAACAGGTAGGCAGCGCTTATATCAACGTGGAACATTGCCAATTGAAAATATGCGTTGAGCAAAAATAGTTAACCAATCAACAATGCAATTTGAAGCAATTGACAATAGCACTTTCGAATGCCTCACGTGTTCAACCATCCATTTGAACGGTTGAACTAGTGCATGTCGCTTATGGTTCAATCAAGTTTGATGTAGGTGAAGGCTCTCAGGGTTGGTAGCCACACATCGTTGAATTAATTCTATTCACTCAATTTTAAATGGTGATGAAAACATTTGGATCTGATGAGACAGGTGGTAATTGTGACGTTTTTATTGATTTCGCGAACAAAAAGAACGTGTCATGAAATAAACATTGCATCAGTTGATCATATTCAAAGGTCAAGTGATTTCAAGAAATGAAACGTTTGAAGTATATTCACAATAGCGAGAATATGTTGAGTACTTAATGAGAAAAAAAAATAGTATCGTTTCGGATACATATGGGACTTTTCCATATGTACCATTGGAATTGTCGCAAGGTTTATAATATGGATATGTTAGTGTATGCTTGCAAGAAGGTCGTTGCTTTACGGGCGTGGCATAACTGGGATATAGTTGTGTACATGGAATTTTAATTGGCACTATGAAAAAAACATTATATGGTATATATATTGTGAACTTATTCAAGGATTTAATACCTATATGTTTGTATGTGTAGAATTACTTTGATCAATTTAATCAACATAATTGCTTTTATATCAGAGTTGAAACCAAACTCGTCGAATCATTTTTCGATATACCTAATAGTATATAGAGTGGTAAAATAGTACCTATTATGTCGTGTTATTTTTTTCTTTGTGTAATATCTCTTATATATTTTCAGCACATAGGTTATCTCTATAGGTCCTATAATTTAATTGTTTTGTTTACTCTTTATAAGCTTCAATCATGATTCAATAATTATTCGATGATTACATTGTACCTAGTTTTTTCTGATTCTATTATAAACATAAGGAATATATTGAAATATAAATGTATTCAATAATATTAAATATTAGAGAATAAAAATAGTCTACAGAATGTTAGAAATACTTTATTCAGAAAGAAAATACATAAATCTGAAATGAACCATGATAAAAAATGATTTTGTGGTCTGATGAGGATGCGCACTCTTATAAATTAAGAGATATAAGAGTACGCAAAATGATAGCGAGAGTACGCATCTCACAAGCTGGACAAAATATGTTTTCGTCAAGAACTCGCTTTTGCGACATCTTCTTGTCTCTCTTCTTCGAGATAGTGTACGATGCCAAAATTCTCCCTTCCAACATTATTTGCTTTCTTCTCAATAGACTGCTGTTTATTTACCAAATGTTTTCTTATTGTATGCATTCTGTATTGGTTTATACGAAAGGACGCATTGCGAACTCTTGTATACCGTCGAATGCGTATACTCTTAGTGTTTGAAAGTGTTTTTAAACGCCAACTTAGTTGCAAAGCAACCCTTGAAGTCTCATTGAGACTTGTATGAGTAAGGAAGACGAGGACCATAGCTTTTTAAGTGTCATCCGAAGCACTACCCGGCTGGTTATCGTTGAGAGTCCGAAGGATGAAATCTAGATACCAAGAATGTTCGGTTGGTCACCTATCTCCTCCCTCTAGAGAGAGGTGGATAGATATATGTACTGGTGAAATCACTTCCTATCCTGTGACATGTCTCAAATCTCTTGATTTCGCCTACTTCGATAAAACGTGTATAACGTGACATGGCGTGGGTGAATCTCGCTAGGTGAAGCCGCGATTTCAACCAAATTTACAGGTTACTGCAGGTGTCAACACGAAAGTATGAATATTTGATTCTGAATGACTTCTAATCGTTTTTAACAATTTCATGGAGCCATTTCCAATGAGTTTGATGCGAATATGTATCGAACATGATTGAAAGAAAATTCTTCAAAAATCTTTTGACAGTATCGCCATCTATTGTTGTACATGAGAACCCCACGTAATGAGCTGAAATTCAATTGTTCCAAATCAAGGATTTGTCTGCTGAAACAATTGAAGAGTAGCGCCACCAGGTCTTATTTCCATCATTCTCTAGAGTCTAGCTATAGACTATAGCCAGCGATTCAACGCACTCGATCACCAGCCCAGTTGTATTCTTATTTCAATTACTTCGGGTTATATAATGATTTAATGTCTAGGAAAACTGGATAAAGAATGTAAAGTGCACGTACCTGAATATGTGTTTAATTTTTTCATACATTCACATATCATTTAAACCTCAGAAGTTTTAGTTCAGGGCTTATGAAAGGCACACCAAAATTAATACCTGCATAGGCCCAACACACACAATCACATCTAACAGACGAATTAATCATTCGAATTCGAACAAATTTTAACGCCAACTGAGAGCATTAGAACATATTATCATAACAGATGGCATAGTGCGAGATATCTTCGAAAAATTGATGTTGCGTACTCTTGTAAACTGCCCACTCTTGCGTGCCTTTACCCTAGCACTAGAATGTAACTAATGTACCTACTGTAAGATTCAATTCAGAATCATCTTTTTAATTTTAATGAAAGTGGTGTACATCAATCAAACTAGTGACTTTGACTTTCCTGCGGAATGGAATTATTATTCATCAGATTGAAACTTATTATGTTTTTTTTTCAATATCAGCCTTGATTATTATTCATTATTAGGAATTCAACATGATTATAAATGCAAATGTACCAGTTTACATACGAATGAATTTCATATTCACGTCTTCTCAATTCTCTTGCGAGTTTCGTTTCCCCATTTGAAATCTCAGCCATTTCACGTGGGATACGCATAAAGAAATCAAGATCCATCAACAACAACAACTATTCCCATTATACAAGCCATTGAAATGAACTATAAATATTAGTTTTAGATATGAAATTCAACCATAAATACATTTTTTTCAGGGGTACTTTGGCTGAGCATTCAAGACGTATATGGAGTAAGAGGTACATCTTCGATATTTGGGAAATCAACAACGACGACCACTACAACTCCACCGGCAAAAGAAAAAGAATCTTCAGAAGAAGAGGTAGGTTAAAGATGTAAAAGCGAGTGTTCCTTTCGAAGAAGAGTCCACGACCTACGAAGGTCAAATACGTTATCCGCACAAGCATGCATAAAACTGAGCAACTTTTGGAATAAAAAATCGAGAAAATTTTTTTATTGCATACGTAAATTATACTTGAGTATCACCATCTGATAATTTGTGACCTGAACAAAGCTCATGGTCGTTCGTACTAATAAAGATAAAGCACAGGATTCAAATTAAGAAGGTGATCTCCATTCAATAATCTTCAATTTGGACCTGAAACTCAACCAGTCTATGTGAAGGTATTATTCAAGAGCCAGATTCACTTTCTATCATTACAACTACAAATATAACCTTGAAATATTTCTTATGTCAACACTGATCCTTGTTTTACCAAGGTTTGAACATACCGCACGATTTAAAAAATGATGAATATGAATATCTGAAAGTGAAGTGGATTCCTCATCGACAGTGATATTGATGCACTAAGTTCTCTGGTCTCGGTCTGAATATCATACTTTCTATCAGATATTAGAGTGTCAATGATTATAGATGACTGTAGATTCATGGTGAAAAGTTGTTAATTCAATGTACCTATACTGATTGAAATGAAGGTTAGGTTGTTAAGATCACTGAATACCTAGTTATAAAGTATATTTTCAACATCTTTCCACTTTAACACGTTTTTTGAAATATTTCAACTTAAAATAAATTCGAACAACATCATTATGGAAGGAATATATCGACCATTTTATTCCCCAGTTTTATTGATTTTAAGATGGGATGAACCATCTTATAACTATAGCACCAAAGCACAGATTACCAAAGGTACAACATTATTATAATACATATACGCGAGTACAAACAATAAGAATTTCACAAAATTGTGATTTTTTGATTTGATTGTCAACCCGTGGAAATAATTGATCTATGAGATGAATATTTTGTGATTTTGCAGCAAACATCGACAAAAACAGAATAAAAATCATTGAACCATATAATTTCTCTATTAAGTATGTAGCCTAATTTTCCTGACAAAAACGTGAAGGCGAAAACGCACGAAATGATGGTCACACATGATAATGAGCTGATGAATATACATAAAAAAGAAGAGTTTTATGACTCCCATTTTTCTGTTTCAGGGGGTAACGACAGAACTAAGTGCCGATGGCAACACAACGAAGCCAACTTTGACAGGAAACCCTCAAATTGACTATATTTGGGATCCAAATTTGCCAAAGGAACTCAATGGCTATAACCTGTCAGATTATCCCTTTTATGAGAGGGTACCAAAAGACATTAATTTCAAATGCGATGGATTGCATGACGGTTTTTATGCAAGTGTACAACATAAATGCCAGGTAAAATATCTAATCGGTATCGTTACAGAGGTTGCTTTTATACTAACGATTTTCATTAACAGCTTATTTTGTTGTCTCGCACAAACTTTCTTTTTAGAATTTAACATACCTCTATTGGCAGAACATGTGGTTTATTCGTATTGAGATAAAAAATATCGATTATCACGAATGAGTGGGTGGGTTATTTAAACAAATATACTCTATTCTTTCTTCTGAATTAAATAATTAATACAGGTTTCGGGATAAATATGTATTTGAAGGCTATAGGAAAAGGATATCCAAAGTTGCAGTTGGATTAGTTTATGCTCATAAGTCCAATTATTATGCATCTGAATGGAATAGCCTTTGTAACCTCGAGAGTTTTGTTGCAGCCTTCACAGCCATCTTGCATTTGTAGGTTACATTCCAAAGATGTAGATACTAGGTCAACTTTGTGTCTAGGGTTACAGTTAGATATATGATTTTTTACAACTTGTAGCTGCTTATTGAAGACAACCTTCCCTACCAAGTGGATGACACAAAGGCTTCCAGTTTTCTTACACATCTCTTAGTGACGAACATACCTTTGTGATTTTTATTTTATATATATGACAAGCACCAATCACAATTAGTGAATGAGATTATAAGGTTGACTCATAAAATTATTACTGTCCATAATATATTAATATCAAAATAAAATACATATCGTACTTTGTTTAACATGTGTTCACTCAATTCGGTAAGTGTCCTATGTAAATAATGATGTATATATCAATTGTATATATTTATTTTAACACTAATCATAACTTTATCTTTTTGTATATATATTTCCTGGTCTTTTAGAATATCGAAGTTGAATGAATACAAATGTCTGTGAATAATAGATTCCGTTTTCCTACTACTTCTACTATAGTACCTAAGCATGGGTGTTGGACTTATGTGGCCATTGAAGACAACTGGTGGCATTATGGGTATGTAATGAAGTTTCACTCCCAAGTGTAAATGTTCTCATTTACCTGACAACTAATTATTATTTACAATTTCATAAATTAATCATAGATTGAAGCGTTCAGAGGATATCAACACGAAGAATAATAATTATATGTTCCAAATCGCACACTTATAATTATGTGGGATCGAAATATCCTATAAGAAATAATATATAGAATTTAAATATTTTCAAAAATTCATCAACACGAATGATTTTTTTCAGGTGTATCATCACTGCTTGAACGAAATAAGATATGACTTTTTGTGTGGTAACTACACTGCCTTCGATCAGAGAACGTTCATTTGTCATTTTGCATCTGAAGTTGACTGCAACAACTCGAAGAAATTTTGGCACAGGTATACTTTTCGATACATTTTTACATTTTAACGTTCCTAATGATTGTCAAACATCAAATAATTTGCCAACAATTCGATCACAATGATATTACATAAGACAAACTCAGACTTGGGTATAGAGCAAGAAAACAGGTTTGGAGTTTGTTACGAAACTATGGTTTCGTATAGATATCTGAATTGTAGTATTTATTTTCGATGAAAACATATAGACGACGTTCAGGTTGTGAAGGCGTTTTAGCACATATAATAAACTCAAAAGGCCCGTATAGTGGATACATTGGGAGATCAGTGCGTAGCCTCCAGAAGAACTAACAGAGGTCAATGATTAACTGCTTTCAGATCCAATAATTTCATTTTCTACGCTGAACCGAGCGCCTCTTTAAGAGTTTTCGTTTTATGGAAAAAAATGTATGTTGCTTTGATGTGCAGCTTCTATAATAAAACTGGAACGAATCCCCATAACATAATAAAAGACAATAACGATTACTACTTTTTCAGAAACGATGCCTTATACAAAGCTGCTTCAACTACTACCATTAAACCAATAATTTACACTACCGCTCCGCCAATTCAAACTCCTACAGACGCCCTAGCACAACCTATAGGATCAGGGCAGAGAAGGCTACGACCTTATCGCAGGAGAAGGCCGCAATACGACTATTATGATGATTATTATGATTTCTTTTACGAAGAAAGGCCTCGATCTCGAGGAAGAAAGAGACCTAGACCCCGACCCAGACCAGTATACGATGGCGATTACGAGGAAGAGTATGAAGAGGAACGCTATGAAAAAAGGGGTGGTGGAAGAAGAAACGAGAATAGGAGGCCTTATGATAGAAGGCCTAGTAGCGGGAGAGTAAGGAATAAAGAAAGGAGTAGGTTAGAATACGAAGATGAAAACAGCGAAGAAATATATAAGGATGTTGTCCACTTGAGTAAGTTCGTAGTACAGGACGGTATAATTTTATTAATATGAGTATTCAAATTTTTTAGAGAAGAGGAAACCAGTAGAGTCGAAAGAATCTTATGGGAGAAGGCATCCTACAGGTAATGGAGGCGACGAACAAGAAAACACCAGGAGACCAACAACTGAGAAAAATCGCGAGAAAAGTAAAGTATCGTCAGAAAATAGGGCAATCATCAAACCTGTCAGCGGAACTATCTATGATCGACCCAGGTTGGCACCAAAAATTAGGCTCCCTGTTCCTAAGAACGAGGCTGAAAAATATGCCTATAAGCCACTGACACCATTAGAGCCTATATCTCAAGAGAATATAGAATATGATGATGATTACGAAGAAGTCGAAGCTTTTGATAATAAAAAGATACCTGTTGATTTAGAATCTGACAATCAGCCCGTGGTGAAATCTTATGCAAGAACCAGAAAAAAGAATTCACAAATTAAAGAAGGCACTGACAGAACTATTACTAGAAAACGACCTCCAATACCTACCTATGAAGATTACGAAGAAGACTATGATTATGAAATGAATTCAGGGTCACCACCTAAAGAAGGCCCAATCAAACCAAATCACGAAGCGTTAACTAACACTACGACTACCACAACTACATCCACTACCACTACTACCACTATGGCACCAATAGCCAACATTGAACAACCTTTGATAAGGTTAGTCAAAAGACCATTCTTGCCAAGTCGAGGTGGTAATCCATATACGGCTAGAGGTCTCAAACTAGTTGGAGCAAAGGCAGCATCAGATGCTAGAGAGAATACTGAAGTTACCAACGAAGATCTCGTAGATAGAGTAAACTATCAGAGTAAACTTTCTCCATCAAAGGTTTTGGATTCGCCTGTGAACACTAGATTTGTATCAGCTAGTCCTACAGATAATTATCAAGGAGGTGTCAGTTCCCGACAGAATTCTCAAAGGCCCGATGAATACGAATCGCAGACCCCTAAGTTGCTCGAGAAAAATCTTCTAGATATTGCCGTCGACGAGTATGATATCACAATCAATGATGCTCTTAATCCTTCCCTTTCGAACCTCCCAGTTAGGGGGTATCCAACTGGATTTGATGTTTTGAGCAACGAATATGTATATAATAGTAATTACAGGCCTAGATATACCACAGATCAAGTAGTGGCCACAGCAAGTAATGGATACATTTATAAGCCTATTAGGGCTGCTGACCAACGACTCCAAGTACAGACTCAAAGTGAATTCGGGACTCAAATGCTACGTGGCAATACCAATTACAAGACCCAATACAGCCCAATTCGTGAAAACTATAAACCTAGACAATATCAAAGTACTGAAGCTATTTATTCGAGATACTGATTGTTTGCTCAACAGCCATATGAGTTTTATTCAAATTTAAATTAATATGTGACTATCGATAGGTATATATTCGTATTCCACAAGTTCATCAGTGTCTTTTATTTGATAATGATGAGCATCGGATCATAATACTCGAGATGAATGATCGAATATAGAAATCCCACGAAGAGTTGCATATCTAAAAAAATGTCTAATGTTTAATGACACAACGATAATGACGCCAGATTAAAAACATAAGTGTCTTAGGTAGTATTCCACAAAAATAATGTGATGCCAGTGATTTTGAGTTCGTTCAGCATGAACAATAAAAACATGTTTCTTCTGAGTATATACATAGCTTGATATTAAACGATAAGCTACTGTGAAGACAATGAAACCACGCTCACCCTATATCTTGTTTGTTCATCACCCGATTCGAGAGTGTCTGTATAAAACCGCGGTTTTCCTATCAAAAGCGATTTCAGTCTTTGATAAACCCCTCAATGGCATATTCTGATATTATTTAATTTTGTTCAGACTGTCCTCTTTAGTAAGAACTCAAAAAGAAGGGGTTAGCTTAGCTGATGTTGACACATGCCGTTTAAATTTTACCTGGGGAAGAGGGAAGTACAGCTGTTTCTCTTTGATTTCCGAGAAATGATATGATTGAACAAACTAGATATAGGCATGGCCCCTATTCTTATTGTCAATAATTTCAAATGAAGCTTCATAAACCATGTAATATCACCTGCAGTCATTCTAGTGAGATTATGATTTCAGAATAGATTTTAAACGAAAACGTAGTTTCATTTTACAATCCACCGAAGTGTCTTCATATTCTGCAGGAGAATATATGACCTAGCAGTCCGTTTTTAAAAGGTAGGTGACATAGGCAATAAAATAAAGATAATTAATTGTACGACGTTACCAACATTTCATCTACAGTTCAAACTGAAGAATATTAGCTCAGATGCCTATCAGTCTCTATACTCCAAAAGAAAAGCCATCAATGATAATAACGACTTTAAAACTAACGTGTTCTGCCAAATCCGAGGTTCTTTTTACATTTTTTTAAATTCCCCACATTTATAGGTTTATCATAACTGCCTCTTCGGTGTGAGATACGACTTCCTATGTGCCAACTATACAGCTTTTGATCAAACTCTGTTCAACTGCAATTTCGTTTCCAACGTCGACTGCCAGAATTCTCACAAACACTGGTACAGGTGAGCAATATCTACCATAATATGGATATTTCCCTAACTCAATCTCGAACATAATTTCCAGAAACGACGACCTTTACAAGGCAGCCAGTACAACTGCCGCCCCAGCGCCAACACTGTACAATTTTTATACGCAAGCACCACCAGGAAAGCCGCTGACAGCTTCGCCCAGCCTGAGGTCTCCACAGGGCAATTACTTCTCCCGAAGATTGCCTCCATTTCAGCAGGTTCCTGTAAATTCAGCAGAAGAATTCGTTCCATTGCCTGCGCCGGCAGAACCGCCATTAGAACAGAGACCCCGCCTGAGACCTAATAAGAAATTATTGAGACCTCGATTTGATTATTACGACATAGACGATTATGAAGAACGGCCGAAAGTGGTGTACGGGAGGAAAAGGCCACGACCGAGGCCAATTTACTACGACGATTACGAATATTACGATGATGATAGACGTTACAGGATGCCGGAAAGTCGCAGAAGGAGACCATATGATAAGCGACCGGTGGTTCAAACTAAAAGAAATGAAGGCAAGAGGGTGCGGTATGAGTACGAAGATGATGACATAGTTGATGATGATAGGAATGCGGAGGAGGACGATAGATTTGCTGATATTTCAGAAGGTAAATTTGACAATCAGTTTCTTGGAATTAATCAATTTCCGAGCTCTATTCACGAATAATGGATTTCAATGGCTACCTAAATACGAGTTCAATATGTTCCATATACTGCTTACTGCTGGAGTTCAAACCAATTGACAAGTTCAGCCAGCGTTGAGGGAGAAAATAGGTCTGCCCTCTGCCCTAGTGTTGTCTTTGTCATCAAGATTGCAACTTAAAATGATGAAAATTTTGTGATTGGGACGTAAAAAAGGAGACTAAATAATATGTTTGGAATTATTCAAACATTATTGTAAGCTTATTACAATGCTCACAAAATATTCAAAATAATCGGAATAACAAAAATACTACAAGAAAAACAAACCAATTATGTACAGGTTATATAAGACTTCTTCTTTTTTAGTCCGAATCATAGCATTTTCATTATTTTAAGTTGCAATCTTGACGACAAAGACAACACTAGGGCAGACATATTTTCTCTCTCTTAACGCTGGCTGAACTTGTCAATTGCAAAACACCTAATGATTTGATAATATACGATAGGATTCAAAGACATTAAACTTTTATACTTTCATTATATTGAAAACCGTAACAAAATACAATATGCATAAGATATCGACATTTTCTTGACATTATTCTCCCATGAATATAAAATTTCGTTATGTTCGATAATTTTGGACGTTCACAAAAATATATAGGGGTTATTCTCTGCTCCTTACACTTATATGGATGGTGTTGAAATACTTATACAAGTGAAAATTTTACAGGAGACCGAAGGTATAGACGAAAAGAGGAACGACCAATATCTAACAGAAGAAAACGACCAAATCGGTACAAGCGACCGGTCGATGATGATTTTGACGATTATGAAGAAGAGTACGTGGTGAAAGACAAGCGCAGAAGGCAACCCCCGCAAGATGCAGATTATGATGATGAGCCCCAGGTAGCGACAAGTAAAAGAAAAGGTACGAATCCAGATATCACACAAAGAAGTGTGGAAGCATCCAGGGTAATGATAAAACCTAAAACGGGTACCCTCTACGATCGTCCTAGAGTAGCACCAAGGATAAATTTACCAGTGCCCAAAAATGTAGCTAAACAATTTGCGTACAAATCTGGGGAGACTGAAAAATTAAACGATGAAGATATTTCAGTTCCAAGTACGTCTGAACGTGTTACGACAGCAACTGTTGAAAATCCTCAAGAATCAATTTCGACTAGGAAAAGACCATTAAATCCTAGAAGAAATAACAGGAACAAATCTGGATCTAATAATAGAGAAAAGACACAAACTACTAGTGCTGAGGATGACGAAATTCAAGAAAGACGTGCGGATAAGAAGCAAACACCTGTTATCTTAGAGAGTCCATTATCATCTAATGACAAAATAGAGTGTTCAAGAAACTGCAAAGGAGGAGGTCGAAATGATCAAGGCATTTCTACTAAAAGCCATAATCCTCAGAAAACAAGAATGAAAATTTTTAGAACACTAATTCCAAATAAAAATTCTTTTGATTCTGAAACTGGGCCGAGAGATGAGAAAATAATTGATATAGATAAGTTGTATGGAAAGTATGATGCATCACTCAATGAAGCCTAATGGTGTTTTGGAAATAAAGGTGCCATTCAGCAGTATAGGGTGATTGATTTTTGAAACATTTTATACAAGAATAACGCGATAGAACCAGACACAAATCTTCACACTGGCTCATTTATTTGAAAATCAATTTTCAATGACACTGGTGCTACAAAATCGATTCTAATAATTTTCAATTTATAAGATATTCAAACTTGCCCAAAAATACGCCATAAAAAAATTCACCATGACTAGGGTTTTCGCCAATTTACAGGTCAACGTAAGTTACAATCGAGGACCAGAATAATGAATATATGAGAACTTGAAATATTTATTGAAAAAACAATAAAACATATGGAAATTGGAAATATTACCACATACAAGAACATAATAAATAATAAACAATCAGAGATTCTTGTTATGTTTTAATGTTGACATTGAAATAATAAATACCCATACTCAAAATTTGTATTTGCTCATGTTTATTGCAGGGCTCTGAAGACCACAACATCTCCTACTTCCTTACACCTAGAACAATAATATATTTATAGCTCAACTTCCAAAGATGAGAGTCCATAGGCAAATTTTTCAACTATGATATTTTGTGTTCTATTTAATAAGTTCAAATATAAACAGAAATTGGATCTATGTATTTTTTATTCTTTTTGGGATAAATACATACCTGTTAGAAAGCTTGTCTGTTTATCACAATTATTCACTAGTTGTAGTTTTGAAGTGATCATCACAATTGGAAGTTCACTTCTTTGGGTTCCATAAGTAAGCTTTTGATGAGCTGAGCATGGAAGAAGTTGTCACATTTTGAAAGAATAATTCGAGAATTCACAAGATGATAAAAGCTATCACCAAAAGATGGTACAGTCAAAGCAACATCTCCATTTACTCTTGTGGTCATATCATTTGTCAAAACAACCTAAAATTTAAGATATGTGCTGATCACAATTAACTGGACATTATTTATTCACTTACAGCAAAATCATATTTTTCAGCTGAAGATTTGAGATCCATGAATATTTTACTGATTAGTTTCAATCTGTTTCCAACTTCTACTTTCCTCAATGGACTTGATATACTATCTATTACTACTAGCTTGATCTAAAACATAAAAGAAAACTCATGTTTTCTAGCTAATTATCATATGTACATGCATACTAACATTTTTTTGAGATATAAAACTTCCCAATTGGGCTAAGCATCCTATCAATTCAGTAGCATCGCCAACTTTGACAAAATGAATATTTCTGAGAATAAGTTGCTCAGTAAGTTGAAAGGAATTATTACTCCTGATATTTTCATAAAATTGTGAAAAAGTTCTTGCCATTTCTAAAAATACATGGATAGCACATGATTATGAGGGTTTGGTATAGGCATGAAAAATAAATACCTCTGACTCTCTCAACTGAAAAATTATGATTTGTGCTTATGTATAGGGATTCACCTCCAACACCACCAAGGAATTTTGGCATTTGGACAGATATGCATAACTGAAAACTGAAGAAAACTAAAAACATCTATTGATAAGAGAGGAGTTACCAAGACAGTGAAAAAATTACTAGGAAACTAATGATAATTTGAAATCCTTTGAACCCATCTACTGACTGATGTTGAACCTATTAGTTTTGAGCAATTTTGAGTACTTACCTATCAGCAAACCTGGAACATTTGATTTAATACCTGACCCAAAAGCCTGTTATGCCTGTCATAAAATACCACAGGCAGGAGAATTGATATTTCAAGTTGAATTCTACACCTTTATCAATGAATTTAACTATAAACATTCATTTTCACCAATTTCACAAGATAAAATCAAAGCAACTTGTTGGTTAGTCTATATACCGGGTGTAAATTTGAAAACTTTCAATGCGAATATCTCGCGAAATAAAAAAGTTAGAAAAACACCGTTTGGCACAAATGCTAAAGAGTTAGGGGGAACTAGAACCACCATATTTCAGTGAAGGGATGAGTCACCCCGTCGGCGCGACACATCCCAACTTTGAAATGTCAAATGGCACTACCCCTTTTGTGATACCTCAAATGAACGGTCTCAGTCAGTCGTATTCACCTGTACAAGACTTTTTTCCACCCACTACAGGGTGCACGAAAAACAAAGTCAAATAAAATGAATTGTGTTTAAAGGATATTTTATTTGATCAGATGTTCAAAATGCATTCCATTCTGTTGTAAGCAATACTAGCTCCCCCTAACTCTTTAGCATTTGTGCCAAACGGCGTTTTTCTAACTTTTTTATTTCGTGAGATATTCGCATTGAGTTTTCAAATTTACACCCGGTATGTAAGCTAGTAAGTACATGTTTTTGTTTTACTTGTTTTCAACTTGTAATGTTGATTAGTAGCTTACAAGGATGATAATGATTATAAAATTGACAGAAAATTTGCTACCTGGTTATTCTCAGGCACAGGTACCTGAGTTTTTCAAGACATGATATTGAAACATTGTTAATAATGAAATATTACCACAGCTGTGTTTTTCCTGATCCAGAATGGCCCGTAAATTCAACAACTGATTTGCTAACAATCACATTCTGGAGGATTTCATCTAGTTTTTCATTGTAACTCAAAATGGGTCCATGCTGTATGTCTTCTTGGTAAAGTGAGAATGCTGATTTATATCCAAGAGCTCTAGGGTTATCCTCAGAATGAGAATCAAGTTCACAACTCATATCAGATCAAATTTTTCATGTTTTTTTTTGGCGCCGATGAAACAAAATTTTCGAGGTTAATGAAATTTCTTCTTTCTATTTATGTTACCAGGATGGCCTTGAGGCATTGAAGAATTTATTTGGTTACTGCTGCGTTCACGGCCATACGATTCGAAATTATATAGGGTGTTTCTGAATTCGGTACCTAAGCATGCAAGATATTTTTGTTCTATTTGCTACAACCATCAATACTATACTCAGTTTTATCGAATTAAAAAACCGTTTTCTATTTTATAAAATACAGGACTGAAATGAGATATGTATGGGTATTACTGTTTTTTATCTCCATTATATTTTTGTGGTGAAATTCAGTCCATCGTGTCGTGTAATTCACTTAGTTTAAATAAAGTATACACGTAAATATCGATACATAGTTTACAGACAGATCTCTTATATTCATGTTTGCTGAAGGTTGAGTTGGAGATGAATAAAATTCAAATGGTGTTAAAGGGTTAAGGATCTTAGAAGAAACATACACAAAGCTGTGGAATAAATGTCTTTATATTTAAATATTCGTTAAATATTATTCATATAATACATATATGGATACTTTTAATGGAGTGTGACAGAGTAATCCCCTACTAATGCCATCACAATCCATCGGACAGTGTAACTTTAAAACAAAACGGTCTCAAAACGTGCCACCAAATATGTACATTAATATTAAAGCTTGACAAAAACACCTGCAACGAATCTTATCGGATTTGAACCTATTTAAAAGTTGTTATATTTATATAATGTACTTCAGCTGATAATATTGCTATATAACGTTGCGTCCTCCTCCTCCTCTCAGACGATTATGACCTTATCCATCTGCCACTGCTTGTTTCTGGGTATCAATTTGGATACGATTTGGTCAATATTTCTTCGCCCGTAATGAGTCTGTATTCAGACCTGAATAGTTCTAAGAAAATAAAAAAGAGTGACAACATTTGTAAACAAAAGTGAGCTTGGCTCATTCACTTCTGATATTCTCATATTTTAACTCTTGATATAAGGAAACTGTTAGCACCTATGTTTTTTCAATTTTCAAACTGACAAATCTGCACACTAATTCAATCACATTTTGTAGGTGAACAAGGCAATTTCTCCTTTAAATTGTTCCTAGGTGAAATGTTTATTATACTGTGCACAGTTTGTATTGAAAAAATGACATCATTAAGTCAGCATATTAGATAGGCAAGAATGAGGCTTTTGTGTAGTAAATTCATTGAAAATTAGAAATTTTATTAGAAAATAGTTATTAGAATATTAAGTTTAGTGTAAAAAGTATGATGTTTCGATATTTTTTCTATGGTGATACTCGTTTATTTTCATTTTTATTGCAGTAGCGTTCGTTAGTTAAAAAAATGAACACCACAACTTTCTATTCCCGAAGACAACTGATATATCCCGTAAAAATATCGAAAATTCAACACTTCACTTTCTTGAACCTGTCATGCAATATGACCAACACAGGTGTTCACAGTAACTTTATAATAAATGTTACCCATGAGTATTGAGGATGTTATATTATTCATCAGATGAGGCACTCAACAATAATCGTCACTCATCAACTTATTCCATCGCTAAAAGTACCACCCCAACTCAATGAAGTACTAGATAAGAATACATTCCATTACAATAACAAGTTAAATTAGAGAATACCTTCGAAATACCAAGCATTCCATACTGAAAAACACAACAAAACTAAAAATGTTAATATAAAAGCAATAAAGAATAAAATAATATAATGCCTAGGATGAATAGTACTCTTCAAAAAGATATAAAAATAATAGCAAAACGAGCCAAACAATACTTTCAAAACAAGTTGCAAATTTATTTTACTACTGCTTCAGGTATTAACACAAAATCCACGTTGAAGAATTGACAGCAACATCCACTCTTTCGTCTGTCATTTTAAGTGCAGTTTTCGTTCTTTAGTAAAGCAGTCGTAGAAAAAGTATATAATTATAGATTGTTAACCAATAACCAAATAGCATTGATAATTCTACTCAAAGATTTTGTAATTCTTAATCAGATACATTTTCTGTTTATATTCCATTGATCTGCAGTATTTTGAATAATCGATTTTTGGAGAATCTATATTCTGTAATATATGGAATCATATGTGCTGGTGAAAATATATACAGCATGATATACTTAGTGTCTCAAGTTGGTGATGGATGTATAGATGTTTCAGTAACCATATTATTGATTATTAGTTGAATCAGATTGATAGGAAGACTAATTAAGTTATAAATGAAAAGCAAAACCATTGAAAGAAAGATGGAAATATCAACTTGAACAATAACGTCTGAACTAGTCTTTGTGAATTAAATAAGAAATTCTAAGTGGAGAATGCAAACATTTTTCAGTCAAGTTAACGATGTTGAGTTTGAGAAATAATTTGACTACCAATCTATATCTACCAAAATGCATTGTTTATGTTTCTTCCGTTTTTTCGCATTTAGACCCGATCTGCAAAACTCTTATCTCTTAACAGTAATTTCAGTACATCCATCACCACTACTGTATCCAAAAAATCACAGTGAATCAATGAATCATAGTAATTATTTATAAAATCGATCGAAGGAATTCGAATAAAAAATATGGATATCTCACCAAATCCTTTCAAAGGTATGTAACTTCTTCAGGAAGACTATCCTGAAAAAAGAAACAACATAATGGACTTTCCGTTCCATTCTGACCAGGAATTACCTTCTCAAGTAAAATTATTGTTAATTAAAACAGCCAATATCAAGCAAAATCAAAAATTAATGAAATCCAATCAATAATGTGTATGATGGGCGCTTACCATTTCTGTGGAAAGACAATTGATAGCATGCTCGACGGTTTTCTTGTGATGAGGTTTCGTAGAAGTATGGCTTTGCCTTAATGGTGTTGTGGGACAACCTATTTATTTAACAATTACAATTATTTGCCTTATCACCATAACAGAATGTGTTGCACTAGAAAATGAAAAATGACTACACGAAAAACAAAAAAGATGACATGATCGAATCATTTGAAAATGACTAATGATTTTGTTAGTTGAATCATTCTTCTGTTAGCTTTAATGAGAGTATTAGTTTAGATCAGAACGATTCAAAGCAGTTAAAACACCAGAAGAAAAAAATTAATGGTCATGAAATACATGCAATAAATTTTGAGTTCTATTCCTTCAAAATTTCTCTATTTTGAAAACACGTAAGATAAATTACAATTTTCAAGTTATATAAAAAAAGTACATAATTCTGTCTGGAAATGGAAATGTGATAAACTGTATCCAGGTATCTAAATTTCAAGAAGCACGAAGCTTATTAAAGCTTCCTAAAATAATGGATGATGTGACCTGGATACAAGTCGGTAGACGAGTATCATTACAAAAAAGTTTCAGTTAGCAAAACATATCATCTTCACTTGATTTGGAAATCAATAAAAAATAAGGTGAATTCAATATAATCATTTCATGATTTGGGTGGAATTAGTAGACTATTATGTTTTAGTTTATTATACTCAATCCGATTAGAAATCATCAAAAACTTTCATAGCCAAACAACTATACCAATTTCTAGTATCAAACGGGCCCAGAAAAAGTCTATTATCAGGCCATGATGCCACCTCATCCCAACCTATTGAAATAACACCAGCAAATAGTACCAAGCCATAGCAAATGAGATATAATCAACTAACAAGTCACTATTACATTACATTTTTCCACTCAAAGTTGCAGTAGTGAAAAAAATTCACATTAGTTTGCTATCCCATTGGGTCTTTGGCAGAAATTAAATAAAAAATCTTGCTTTTTAGCGTTATACCAACAAAGATCGGTAGTAAAAGGAAACACTCAATATTAATCATATTTCCTACAAGTTTCTCATGAGAAAATATCAAGGGAAGCAAGAAAAATACAACTATACAATTCTCAGAATTCCAAAAACGCCGTTGTGTGCGAGTTTCTTCACAAAAGGCTTTTCTTATCATAAAATATGAACATTTCACCATTCGTTCACTCCAGATTTTGGAAAACTCTCCTCACCTGTGAACTGTGACGTGAGTGTCTTCTGGTAACATAATTTATTGGATTACTGAGAAACACGTCGCAGTTGCCAACTATTTGTGAAATATACAAAAACATAACATGATGACAAATTAGTCTAGACCTGAAGTAATGAATATTCTCAATTCACTCTAAACAAACAGATTTGGACAGGTACATCAGTAAGATAATATTGCAACCATTTCCATCATGATAATCTTGAGATAATATATAATAATGTAAGAAAATATAATCTGAATGAATGTGAAATATTCCTAATCTTTGAAAATATTTCATTGAGAAACCTACACATTATCAGTGTACCTTTGCGCCCCATTTTCCAAAAACAATTACAAGGTTTTACAAGACACATATCTCTACTCACATCGATATAGAAATGAGTTGAAGTAAGCAATGACAAATGATCATAAATATCCGCCCACAAATTACCCATATTGGATTCTTTATTATGAATAAAATATGCTGATGAGAATATCGGGACTCAAAAGATTGATAATAGGTTATTGTAGCATTCAGGGTATAAAACCAAAAACCATGGTCTTGTATTTTATGCAACCGATTCTAATAACAGATAAATCAGTTTTGAAGCCCTGCAAGAATTAACTAATTGCGAGCAAAGGTCTTATTTTTGTCTACTGTTCAGGAAAATTGTAGGTTATCATGCTGCTGTATATGAGAGTTTATTTTTGTGACTCAACCCGTTGGAAATTACTAGAAAATAGGGTCTTATTTACCGCAGCTTGACTTTTGTATTCTGTGAGACGAAACAGTCAACTCTCTCTCATTGAAAATTATGTTGATTCGATGAACCGAAACGGATGTGCCTGGAAGCTCATCACTCACCAATGTCTCCACTACTTGATGATTCGGTAAAAGAAGGTGTACCTTCAGTCCACGTGGGCGTGGAGCTTTCTACCGACGTAGGAGGCGTCCAAGCCAACCCCCTTGAGTGACTAGAGTGTCCAGCTCCTGAACTGCCCGATTCGACGCTCAGAGAAGATTTGTTTTCAGATCGAGATTCTAACTTGATGTCGGTTATGCTGAAAATAGATATATTCGTAAGAAATAGGCAACTTATTTTGGGTATGCAGTGTATGGCTAGGAAAAAGTACAACTCTCAATTTCGACCAAGCTTTCGAGTCTTCATATTATTTCTTCATCAGGAACCCTACAATTCAAACATTGAAAATATTTGGAAAACAATAAAAAACAAAACACTCACAGATGTGAGGTTGAAATGGAGCAATTATCAGTTTTAGAAAACATTTATCTATGTAAAAGGTACTTCACTTCAAACATTTAGTTATGTTAGTTATTAAGTTACATAGATAAATGTTTTCTATAACCGTGATAAGCATTGCTCCATTTCAACCTCACATTCGGAAGTGTTGTTTGTTTCATTGTTTTTCAGATATGTTCAATGTTTAAATTGTAGAGTTAGCGATGAAGGACTGGATAGATTGAACAAGTTGTACTTTTTTCCAACCACAGACTGCATGCCAAATAAGTTGCCTGTACTTAAGACAGTCGTCCCATCTGTACATAATCGTAGATTGAAGTATGCAGTGGTACCAACTTGTGGGCTCAATTATATCGTTTATCTTCAATGTTCGGATTTGTATGATCAGTGGAGTGGTACGCTTGATATAAGTAACAACGGATTTTCGAACTGTCAGACATGCAATAACGAACCGCCATGTGGACACCAGTCGTTGTTCTCCGAACCCCTTATTTTTTCGCTCAGCAGTATAAGATCATTCTCGTTCGAATACTTCAACTTCCAGGTATCCAAAAAGTCAAATCTGGATAATATAAAAGCATTGAAGTATGCCCTTTTTTTCACATGACGTGATGGAGAACAATGTGTAAATTCAAACGCTCTTCAGCTATGACGTCAGTGTGTTGACGAAATGAAACTTTAATAGACTGATAAGCGAGTGGACGAGGGATTATGTATTTTTAAATTTGATTACTTATTTAATAATCAGTATGAACAGCATGGGGACCTCGGTAACCGTAAGAGTTACACAGTAGGTCAAATGAGCACAGAGTTGCACAATTAAGGGGTCAATATAGATAGAAAATCATAAGAACTAAGAATGCAAGAATGATTGTTGAACATTGTAAAAAGTGAGAGCAAATGTTCAAACAGATTACCTCCAGTTTGTAGAGATAAGTATGCACGTCTTTATGGAATACAGAAAAAAATGTCAGCCATCGACACAAAAAGCAGAACTGACAAGCTGACACTTAAAGATTGCGGATAGTTTTTTTTTGTTTCTAAGTATGATATTGGGAGTTTGAAAAACAAGAAATTTTTCATTAATTCTCAATCTGGCAACGCTGTAAGGTGCTCAGGACATCATACGTACAACCACACTCGCGCATTAACGTCACATGGTCTGATCGTTTGAATTTGGTAGATTGCTCTGGAGTTTTCAATACTTTTCATCTCGATATATTGATACAAAAGATATTAAAAAAATGTACGCATGCGACGAGAATCCAATATTTCGAAATAGAATTTGTCTGAAAACGAGTGGAAACGCTCATTCCGGAAGCTCTCACCTGACCGCATCATCCTTATAGTTCCTGACACTGTGATGTTGGTGGTGGTGGTGGTACGACACGTGCGGCTGGCTGGGCGAATGCGACCTCACGTGGTGCACGTGGGACGGTAGCGATGCCCCCGCCACGACGGCGACGTCTCCCGGCTCCCGGTCCAGGGCGTCGTAGGTGGGTGGCGGTGTGCTGCTGCAGCTGGGCGTCACACCTGCGGAGCGACAAGATGATAAGCTGCCGACACGCGTTATTTGGAGAGGTGGCTCCATAAATATCTAATAACAGCTATGTATATGGATAAAGCCCAGTTTAATCCTAGGCGTTGGCGATGCTGTGACCTTGAAATAATACAATAGAGATTGGCTGCGATAGTTCCTACTATTCAAACTGACCAATAACAACAGCGCATGTTTCACCGTTAGTATCGCCAAAGACAAAATCGCCCAGGAGTAAACTGGGCTTAACGCCTATTATTATCTTCGCGCGAAAGTTAGTTATGGAGAAACAAAAAACTGTCTAGCTTACTAAAGATGCAATTTGACGAGTTGAAATTCACTGACGATTCTAGAATTTCATAGGTTAGGCCAGTTAGGGAGATTTGTTAACCCACAAGATATAAAATATCGTTAAATATGATTATTATGTGTAGTAGGTAAAATAGTGACTGTGAATTATCTAAAGGCACCTCCTCATGTCATCAAACTCGAAGTAAGTATCCTAAGCTTGCCACATATCTCAAAAAACATCATTGAATATTGAGCAAAAATAATAGTTACTGAAAAAAGTGAATTTCAATTATACTTCGTTTGAGAAGCATCAGTAGTAGTTATAGTATCGATAAAGTATCAAGTTTTCTTGTAGGAACTGTATTTCGAACGCAGTTTCCACTTTGCGCTCTGAATACACAAAGAGCTATTTTATACGATCACGTATGAAACGGCATAAAGCACACTGTTTTGTTAATTGTAAAGTAGCACACATCACCATGGCATTTGATTTTTTGAACACCAGTTAGTAACATTATAGATATACGAAAAAAAAAAACAACTATAAGCATTCAGTAAATAACGTGAAAATTAGGAATTCAATTATAGCTTTTTTGGCAGATTCGATTTTTTTTATCAAATTTGACTTACTTTTCTGCGCACCCTTTGTATTATGCAGTGGATCTGAAAGTGAAGCCAACTATTAGTTCAACTTTCAATATACAATCACTGCGATTAGTTTCGTTTAGTTGAAGAATAATGAAAATATGGGTGTTCCATTAAAAATAACGAAAGTGGAAATTAGAAATAATCGGTTACTTTGCTCTTTGGTCACCCGAATAATGGAAAAAATATTCATTTGTATTACGCATAAGTCGCATAACTCTTCACAAAAACCATATATCCAACGTCACGTAATGATATAGGATAGAATATGTTAATAATGCGCATGAATTGTCATCAATTGGAAGAATAATATTGAAATCAAATAATTTAACCGGCAACTAAGTTACTATCTCCGGTAGACCTGCAAGGTCAATAGTAGGTAATGTTAATGAATGATTTATGTTTTTTGTATGGTTGATTTTTTGTTATTGAATTTTAACAGCATTCACATATATATTTGAACACCAAATTTCAAATAATATGTGAAGTAGAGATATTTTTCACTGGTATGCAAAATAAAAGATTCGTATTGAAGAATGCTTCGAAAAAAAATGAACTATTGTAATTTTGATGTTCAAAAATGACAGAAACAGGAAAAATAGAACATTGTTCAGCAGTACAAACATGCTACACTAGATAGCAGATGAGCTACAAAAATCACGAAACAAAGCTTTAAAAGACTTTCCAAAAAACACTTTCAAACGTTCATAAGCGATAACTGACAAAAAATCAAGAGTATGTTTAAAATTCATTGTCTAATAGTTATTACTTGTTTGGGCACATATTCTAATATTTTATTTGATGTTACTATGAAATTCAAAACAAGGCAAACCGAAAACATGTTAGATGTAAAAGTTGCAGAAACCAACACAAACTGAACATAATCAACAAAAACATACAAAGAATTACGTAATTGTACAAATATTCCGTATCCATCCTCTCTCTTGAACAGTGCACGGACCTAACAAATAAAAATAATACATTTAGAATCAGCCAATAGTTGAGTTGATACACATCCAGGTTTGAATTTTTGATATTTTCAACGAAATCACTCGTCTTTTACTCGCAAAATTACCAGAGAAAGAACAAACTTGAATATAAAAGAGAAAATTTCGATCGAATGGAATTTAAAAGAACTATTTCGCAAAAAAAATAGGTTTAGATCCATTGATTTATTTCATGCGGAAATAATACAAAGAAAAAACACCAAAATAAGAAGTGAATATCAATTCCTTTTTCCTGATAATCTACTGGATATGTATTTACTCACTTCAACAGTATGCAAAACAAAAAAATATAAATTTTGACAACCCTAGTTGTATTTTGTTCATTTATTTTTGCATATTTTCAGTGAAATATAGGAAATATTTGTACACGGAAAACAATTCCAATATAAATTTTCTTTCATTAACTGGTCAGTGAACTTTAACTTTGCTTAGATGCTTTTGCTCAGAACAAGTTATCGATGTATAACCCGAATATTGTGAAGCACTTATGTGGTTTTATTACTGAAAATAGTTCTCCACGTAATAAAAATATTCTTTATTGTCTTAGTTCGTTGGAAATCTTTTCAGCTTTTTTTATTGGGATTCGAGACTCAATGAAACCAGACTATCGAGAAGATTTCTCAGTTCGCTGAATCTGTAAATGATAAGTTTTTTGACAGACAGACAAATCATAGAATTATCCTTGTTAATCTTATGCATAAATAGTATGAAGGGGAAGGCGAAGCGGTGATATCACGTTGCAGCACGGAATTCGAGCTATACAGTGAAACATTCAACAATAAATAAAAAAAAAATGAGACAACCAGCAAATAACAACTACTTTCCTGGCTAATGCCACGCAGAACATTGTCTATGCACCGATCCGCTAAGTGAATACCTACTGTATCTAAATGTTTCTATCCTCCCAACACGCGACAATGCTCACATTGAGACAGGCACTCCCAACCACCAGCAGACCAGTTCTGGCCCTCATCAGTGCAGGGTGGTCACCGAGTAGCGATCTCGAGATCCCCACCCGAAGCGGTGCCTGCCCCAATTCCAATGAGAGCTCGTCACGTATTCGAACATCTTTCAACAGCTACTTGGAACAGCGACACCATGCGGTGAAAGAAACACTCAAGAAACGTGGCTATAACGTCACGCGACATGGGAGTGTTTGAAAGCTCGACCAAGCAATATAGTACAATCGAAATGCCACGAATTGCAAGGAGTGAAAGTAGAAATAAAATGAGAAAACTCAACGTCATAACAATTCACGGATAATCAATCAATCAATTCATTTCAAGCAAAACATACAGTTTCATAAACAATAATAAGAATCTAAGATGTTCAAAAAGATAGACAACGAGCAGGAAACAACTACTATATTCACTTTGGTGCATATAATGCGAGTAGATATTATTCGATGATCTGCATGGAAATTAGTTGTATCCTGCTCGATTTCTACCCTTTTCAAATATCTTGTATGTTTATGTTATAGGAGAATGGGGAATTTTCCGAAATTCAGGTGAAAATTCACCGAAATCGTATTTTTTATTTATCTCGTTCGAACAAAAATTTAGTATCCGTGCCTCCACCATTCTGATGACGTACTATCTCTTGAGCGTACGGTTGAAATGCTAACTAACACTTTTGCGCCAGTACACAGTTGCCGAAAGTACCGATATGTCAGTCAGATATTCTGCAATAAGATTTTGGTATTGCTATGATATCCAATGTATTATTCGTTCAATAGTTTGAGTAGGAACTGGATTATATTCTGAAATATATTAAATAAATATCGAAATAGAGTAATTTCTGATTATAAAATATGACCATAGGTAAAAAATAATTTTGACCCTGTCAATTTCAAGTTGATTATGCTACTCAAATATTCCATGTTCAATTGAATATTTCAATTCATCTAAGAAATTAGCGACTTCAATCTGGTAATAGTGCAAGCAATATCTTTCTTCTTCTTCTTTTGGTCTGTAGGCTCATGGGAATCAAGTCCAGAAACTTGAAATCCACGAATATCCCCAAATGTCACCAAATCTAGGTAGTACGTCATAGTGTTCCTCCATAAGAATAAGAAATTGCTGTATTTTGAAAATTTAAATTATTTGGTAATTTCAGTAGTCATTCATTCAAACTTTGGCATGTATTATCTCGAAAAGTAATGGTTTTTTCACGATTTCAATACCAAATTCGGATTCCTGAGGTTGCAAATACATGGATACTATCAAAAATTCCAATTGAATAATATAATACTAGTTATTTGAACCATAGTTCCAGCGTACTAGGTTTTTTCAGCAGACAAGTCCTTGATTCGAAACAATTGAATTTCAGCTCATTACGTGGGGTTCTCATACATAACAATAGAGGCGTTACCGTCGGGAGATATTTGGAATATTTTTTTTCAATCCTGTTTGATACATATTCGCATCAAACTCATAGGAAAAACGCTGCATGGAATAGGGTTGTAAACTTTTTTTCAAAAATTATATATGTGAAACGCGGGCCTCCAGAGAATACGTCAATATTCTTTTGAAATTTTTATTTTCAAGGGTTTTTCCAAAATCGGCATTCAAAAATCGAAAATTCTCCATCCTTTTCTAAAAATGTGACGTCACCTGGTAGATTGGTTTAGGTTCTGTTCCATTAATCGAAGTGGAAGAAGAATTCACAATCTCTGTCATCTTTGACAGATGGCGGTAAAAAATTACTGGGCGATTTTAATTATTCATGCGAAAATATATTCGGATGATTCAAGGTAAGTTACTATTGAGTTTTGTTTTATTGTTCAGCGTTCATTATACTCTTCACTGACCACTATTTTCAGAAAATTCAAGCATTCAAAGACTTGTGCTTCATGTAGCAACACGAATGTGGATTCTCGAAATACATATTTGTTCCTACTCCAAGTGTTAATATGAGACAAACTTGGTGTTTTGCAGTAGGACAACACATATCATCAGCTACATCTGCAAGATAAATTTGATCTAAGTTAAAATTCTTATTCTTATTTTCTTAATCTTTGTACATGAACATCATGAGAATCTGAAGTGTGAGCACAAAGTATTTTAGTAATAGGTATAAGCTAATAAACCAAATCTTCATTGTCATGCACTTCTGTAAATAATAAATGTATTTTCCTAATTCCTCAGTTATTCTTAGAACATACTCTAACTATGATGTGAGTTTATATGAAATGTCTTCTTTACATTATATAGTGAATATTTAATAATAATATCAACTTGTTGTTTATTAAATATATTATCAGATGCACCACTACACTTACCTACTTCTCCCAGACAATAATGTTATTAATTGAATTAATTCTTCATTTTATTTCTCTATTTTATAGTGTCTTTCAGTCGTATGTTCAATCGTCGCATTGACTTCGCAGAGGTGGAATAGAAAATTCTATAGAAATATTATTAACTCATATAAAATACATGATTTGCGTTATATAGATGATAAACAATCAATTAATGCGCCCTTTTGAATATTTTGAATTAGTTTCCTATCGAAAAAATTTGAATTTAAAATTGACATATTGTCATCTGACTTATCTGCCATCACTTATGTCAAAAATTTCTTCTTCCCTATTATTTTCGATATTTTTACGATACCATCCCGATCTACCAGGTGACGTCAGCAGAAATATGGTGCTGTCAAATAATTATTTTTGATTTCGATTTTCTCGAGCATAAAAGAATATTCCGATTTAATTTTGATGCCATATCGGTAGTAGTTTAGTAATGTATCGGAAAACGACAATCAATTCTGCTAAAGCTTTAGAAGTTTATGACCCTATTGTTACAAACAATTAGATGTCCCTCAGAATACAATATTCACAATTTTGTATTGTGAAACCTGCAATAACCTTCAAATTTGGTTGAAAACGCGACTGAGCTCAGCGAGATTTACCCACGCAATGTCATGACAGACACATTTTATCGAAGTATGTGAAATATGAGGCATTTTATTGCGACGAAACAGTTCATACCTCTCCGTCATCATTTCATGAGCCGAAAAAATGCAACGTTTCATAACGTCACGTGTCATAGTTATTTAACCTCAGATGACAGTTCGCCATATTGAAACGGCGGAGACGCTTTCAAAACGTTTTGAACCAGAATCAAGAAAATGGAGTGTTTCAAAACAGTTTCTCGCAAACAATTCTCGTATCTAAGGAATCACATGATTTGAACCAAACAGCTTGTGAGGATCTAATGTCAAAAATTGCATATTGGTTTTCCAAAAACAAGCTTTCCATAAATACAATAAATACAGACTTTCTTATTTTTTATACAAAACAAAGACAAGTTGATAATAATAACTATAAAGATTAATAACAATGACATCAACCAGAATAACATCATTAAATTTCTAGGTATGACAATCAGTGATACCTTAGACTGGGAGAGTCACATAAATAATGTAATCAAGGTAGTAAATTCCAAAATATTTCAAATACGGTGCATGCATAGAGTACTGACACTACAAGTACTGAAAAACTTCTATTATGCAGAGATCCAATCTAGATTGACTTATGGTATAATACTCTGGGGACAGTCTACAGCCGCAAAAACACTCTTTGTACAGAGAAAATGCATTAGAGCTCTGCTATGCAAAACTCAATCCGAATCTAGTAAACCTCTATTCTATAAAAGGAAAAACAGTATTCTCTGTCGCAAAGACATTCATAACTATTTCACTCGTAATCACAATCTTCTGAATACCCCACAAAATAGATTGAAATTAACTCAGAACAGTCCTCTCAGCATTGGAATTCGAATATATAATAAAATTCCTGAAGAAACAAAGGAGCAAAAAAACCTTGAATGTGGCTTGTTCTATACTTTGGAAGAATATTTCAACATGTAGCATTCAAACTTATTGTGAGTTTTATTATATACTCTGTATATTTGATGTATTGTATTATGTATTTATAATTTTGACGTGTTTTTATACAAAATGTGGTCTTTTTAATGAATAAATTTGATTTGATTGATTTGATTTGCACAAATGGCAAAAGAGAATTGGAACCAGACCCAGGATAGGAAGTGAGAAACTAGTCAATATCCATCCATATCTGTTATGACATTGAGTTTCCTCATTTCATTTCCACCGCCACCCACGTTTGTACGCCAGTGCTAGAGACATGCCAGCGACGACCATGCAACGCAGACATCAGCGAGCCACCCGCACCTTTGTCGCCTTGCTCGCGCCGGTGCTTCGGCCCACCCCTGGGCGGCACTGGGGGCGGCACCTTGCCCTTGGGCTCGCTGCCCGCGCGGCCCAGCAGGACGGCCGGGTAGGCCGCCGCCGGGGGGGCCACTGGGGCCGGTTGCGGGCCGCCCTGCAACTGGGCGGCCGTTTTGACAGGCGCGGTATTGGGCATGCTCGCTGATCGATTGCATTGATTAGGCGGCGGCCGAAGCGAATGCGGCATGAAAGAAATCATTCGGGGTGAATTCAGTGTCGGGGATTGAAATGCTAACACTTTTGCACCTGTACACAGTTGCCGGAAGTATCGATATGTCTAAATATTCTGCATTAACATTAACTTGGTATTGCTATGATATCCAATGTAATATTCTTACAATAGTTTGAGTAGGAACTGAAATATATTCTGAAATTTTATGCCGGTGCCCAAAAAAATGTTAATTGAAAACGAGACATTAATATTGAAATAGAGTAATTTCTGATTAATGAATTAATGAATTAATGAATGATGGCCAGGTACAAAATAATTTTGACACTGGCAATTTTACTTTGAAGTTGATTATGCTACTCAAAAAGTCGGGATTGAACTCAATTCTGCACCTTTTCCAGTTGTCTTTCAGAAAGCGTCAGTTAATTTAATTATGGTCAGAAAAGTATCAATTGCATTTCACAGAATAGTCAATTGAATTTCAGAACTGTTCATTTGGATTTCAGAGAATATCATGTGTTTCAGAAAGCATCAATTTAATTTCAGAAGAGTCACTATATTTCAAAAAACAGTAGTTCATTTTTGGATGTCTTATTTTTCATTTATCTCTCAGAAATTAATTAGGTATGTTATCAAGATTTAATGTTTATAGGGGCTAATCATCTGAATAAATTAATTATATAATCATATTTTTAGATTATACGAAAATTCTTGATATATTTAATGCATAATGTCATATATTCAAGTCGAAAATTTTTAGAAATATTTCAAATTTTAAGTTGAAGATTGCTAATGTATCGATTTTTGCCCAAGAGAAAAACCCAATTATGTTTCTGAAATATGAACGACTTTCTGAAATACATATGATATTTTATGATATTCAAATGAAGAATTTTGAAATGCAATTGACTAATCTGAAATTCATTTGTAGCTTTCTGATATCGAACTTACTATTCTGAAATAAAACTGAAATTAAATTAACTAATCTCAATTATATTTGACACTTCCTGAAATTCAACTCACTACTCTGAAATACAATAGACACTTTCTAAAATTAACTTGATGCTTTCTGAAATACGACTGAAAAGGTGTAGTGCTTCTGTGTATCACACTAGGTAGGTTTGTTAATTTGAGAATTTAATGAGATATATTGCTAAATTTCTCCTGGCTAAACCACGTGTATCTTCAAAAATTTGCGAATTTATTTGTAGTTCTGTAGTTTTTATTTGAGATGTATTATAATGAGCAGATGTTTGCTTAAAACAAGATTCTCTAACCTTCACCGAACCTAAAATTGAATTATCAATATAATGGTGTAATAGTAATGGTTAGTCTTGAATGAGTCTCCATATAAAAACCAACTACCTAATTCAACCTTTGTATTGATTAGAATGGATGTGTAAAATAATAAGCAAATCTTTTTACAGCATGATTCTTGAATCATCTTAGAACATTGCGAGTGTACCAATACTTGAAGTTATAAAATATTTCCTGATTGATCTGAGACTATATGAGGATTTATGCAGCACAAATTTACACTCAACTCCAACTTACATTTACACTTCAACTCTAACTAAGAAGTTGAACCTCTTGTTAAATAATGGTTGATTTTATGCAGAGAAATTAAAACCAAACTTAAACTAAAAGTTGGCCAACTTTCAACTATCTAGTGTAGATGTAAATTATTGAGGTAATGTGGCGCACTTCCAGATGAAATAAATCAATTTTAGAAACAATTTCAACAAATTGAGTAGGTATACCAAATAGAATTCCAGTTCACAAAGAATTAGGTTACTTTTTGTTGAGATGTTTCACAAAAATAACACATGCCTAGTTTTTGTTAATTTTTTTGCATAAAATACCATCGAAAACAAGGATTAACTTTCAAGTCATTCAAGTTTAGTTCCAGTTGAATTTTTATGTTGATTGTGCTGTACCCTATGTATAAATAATATGCCATGAATGATTGATGGTAATAAAAATGACCACTGCAGGAAAAACACTGCTTGACAACTATTAAGCACCATAACAGTATTTGTCATGCAAGAAATCGATCATTCTTTGGTAAAGAAACCCCTTGATTATGTACATAAGTAGTCCTGGAATTCTTAGTAAAATGTTAAGCAAAATTAACTCACCTTCTTGTTCATTCATTTCATCATGTCTTCCTAAAGGCCTAGATAAAGATTTTCGTTTCGATGGAGAATGTTTCAAGGCTGGAACAAAATTAAACGGATATTAATACTGCAAGTTATCAAGTAATATCTAACAATGTCATTCGTATTTGGCGACAAATAATTTGACAGGAAGCCACAAACAGTAGTACCACACAATACATACAATTTTTCCGAAGATAATAACCACATTAAACACTTACGTGCCAAAAAAACCTTTGACATAAATAAATCTGCTAACTGGTTGAATTTTTCGGATCTTATCATTTTTATAATAAAATTTAACCTTTGAATATAAAGAATATCAAGAAAATTATTTTTTTTAAACAAAAAGAATTGATCTTGAAGTTATGAATCTCTTCGGGCATGAATAAATTTATTGTGAACAAAAAGTTGGTCTGAGAGGATTACATCATCAGGCCATAATAGTTTGATATAAAATAATGAATTTGTATGTTTTTTGTCACTGAACTATTTTCATCTCGAAAATGCGTATTCTTTTGTTTATGTTGGATTGTCGATAACTTCTTTTGGTACCATAAAAATTGGAAAGCTAGATTGTCATAATAATTATCCCCCTTTAATATGTCTTATATCCGAAAACAAGTGATATGAGAAAGGCATTGTACTTCTATATGTCTGCACTAAATAATTTGAAATACCATTCAACATGATTCTGGCCTAAAACTCAACAGAGTTACATGATATCTGCGGATAGAAGCGAAAAAATAGCGCATAAAAATATGGTGTAATTTACCTATGTAACTGGAAACCAGGTTGCGAAACTTGCGGTGATTGCCTTTAATTTCTGGCAAGTCCACTACATGAAGCATTAAAACATATACAATGTGTTAAGGATCCACAGGTCAACGATCTACTGCTACTGCGTTACATTCATGAAAAAGAACAGCAAAAAGTTGCTTGGCTGCACATCCGCTGACAATGAATGAAGACAACGATATACACCAGGATCTCATGCACTCGAATGGAACGCAGTAAATGCTACAGATATATGCGAGTGAGAAAAATGTTATCAATGATCGACGCCCAAGCCCCTCATCTCAAAAACAATATTGGCTGTGTCTTTTCATCGGCGCGCCTCAACATATATATACAGGGCTATTCAAATTCGAGTCTATGCATGGGGATTTCGATAACGGTAAGAGATAGAGGGTTGGTTAAATGGGGGCAAAGTAGCGTATTTCAGAGGTTAATCATATGGATGAAAAAATCTGACCTAGCTTCTTCAGTTCTGGAGTTATACAGGAAAAATTAAGAATTTCGAAATTCTTCTTTTGCCTATATCTCTTTATTTTACAGTGCCACTTTGCCATAGCAACTTTATGTAGCCTTTCCAAATATCTGAATTAAAATTATATACAGGGTATCGTTTATATTGGGCCACCCTCAACTATTAATTTTCAAATACGGACATTCCATATAATTAACCTCTGAAATACGCTACTTTGCCCCCATTTAACCAACCCTCTATCTCTTACCGTTATCGAAATCCCCATGCATAGACTCGAATTTGAATAGCCCTGCATATTTGCTATTCATCGGCACGTGATCCACGCATGCTCATATTCTGCCCCGACGAATAAAATCTTTTACTAAGCATCTGTAATACCTACAATACGGTAGTGGAAAGCACATTTGCCTCACAAGTTCAACAACATAGACTCAAGAAGGCTTTTTAACACTATTTTCCTTCGAAAACAGAAAACTTCATGAAAAGACAAACTCGTTCACGTTGTTCAGGGCCTTGAGCCAGTATATAAATATAGCTATTAAAAGGGCAAAAGCCCTAGGAAATGTCACATTATTTTGGTCACCATGCCGCCCTTGGTTGGGTCTACCATCAAGTAGTATGTTCTACTCCAGTAGAATATTGTAGAGTGTATTCATGTTCCCATACATGTAAAAATTCAAATGTAATAAACAATTTAAAAAGGAAAGAAAGAAGCCTCACAAGCTAGGCTCTCCAGGTTCCGTTCCCTCGGTTACCTTTCTTCTTTTTTATTTTTTCAACTATCAATTAATTGTTCCTTCTTGAAAAATTTACAGAAATAGTGATCCGGACACTTCTGATATGTTGGTTTGTTTGGTTCAATTGTTTGTTTGGTTGATTGAGCCGGGATTTTAAAGTTATATTTTTCAATTATCAATCAATTGTTGTTTTTTCCTCAAAATACACCAAAACTAGTGATCCCGATGTTTAGTCAGAAATTCTATTCGTCGGGCCGGAATATGTCGAGGTGCGCCGACCAAAATAATTTGGGTTAAGGATGAACTACTCGTGTAACTAGTTAGGAATCTTTCTATTCATCTTTCTATTCTGCACATACTGCATGTGGTATCAAATATATCCGTGAGGACATTATAGAACAGCTGATTTTATTTGAACTGGATAGTTGGTACTTCCATAATATAACTCTGTAATTCATTTTTAATATTTTCTATAATTGGACTAACATTTCAGATATCCTCTTTTCAGTTGACGAAACTAATACTGTTATTTGTTATTTTTGGATCTATGGAGCTGGGGCGGAAATGATTGATAAATCTGTACATTTATTCAACTTTGCCATAATAATTTCAACAACAAATTTCAGACGCGGAAAACAATGATTATGGAATATTATTCCAAGAATGATTTTAGTCAAGACAAAAGCTAGACACAAATATCCAACACCAAGTTTCATTACATTCAAAAATACATTTACAAAAATCTTGTTTCCTGAACAATACTGATTTGCAGGACCGGATTGATAATAGATCTCATGGGCCAAATGCCTTCAGGCGGAATCAGGACACTCAAGAAATTAATAAATTAAATTGAATAATTTTAAATGGAATGGACCTTTCACAAGTACTTTGTAAAAAAATCAAATATACACTGACACAAGGATGCCCTACATATTATTATCATAAATAAGGCAACAGCAAAAAACATAGTAGAATACTATATCTATATCCAGTATTCCTATGTTTATACAATAGCGACATATTCATCAAATGAATAATTTATCGTGACTTGACGTAAAAATAACTACTCACCTGCCTTCATTACTTTTGTGTTTTAAAATTTGATGTGCATGCATCTTCACAAGATGCAAAAATTGAGTAATTGTTAACAACATTTCCAAAATCTTTTAGAGCGGAAGTAGAGATAGAAATCAAAAGACAATTATTATGATAATAAAACTGTGCATCATTTTTGTAGACATTTATTCAGGTTGTAGAGGACGAGAAAATGTAATATGCATTTTCTTGTAATTATTTTCGAAACTAAATGATTGTTTGCATCAAAGTTATCACTAGCGGTAATTTTCATAAACCCAGATGAGTCAGGTAGATAAACGGAAAGCAAATTATCCAGTGCTACTGTAACCAAATCAAATCATGTTCTGCCTACAGTGATGTTATCAATATCAAAATGAATTGAAAATCTTTAGTTGGGAAGATATTCAAATTATACCAATATCAAAAACTGAATAACACAAATCCAAGCCGCCAAAACATTAATAAAATACTCACGTGATGGAATTTTCTTGAATACAGTCTGTGTCATGAATCTCTGGAATCTCTGGGCATAGAAACTAGGTCTATGCACAGAAACAGTATCCTGAAAATAAAATGAAATAACATCAAAAAAGGTTTCTCGTTTATTATAAGTTAGATTTTACTTACACCATCATGTATCATAGATTTCCAAGTATGTTCTAATTTTTTCTTCAACCTGTAGCTCTGTAGAATATCTATTATACCAATAAATAATAGCAGACGCTCTCCTTTAGTATTTCTTGCTGGAATACCTCCAGGACTAAAAGAAAACATTCAGTATAGATTCGGGCAATAGGTCTTCTGAGAAAATATAGAAATTTTAATTGCGCTCAATCAGTTACAAAAAATGACAGGCTAACGATTTCAAATATAACATAAAATTAGAAATAGTTCTTGAGGAAATTTCGTTACAGTGAAGAAGAATGGAAAATAAAAAGGAAGAAGAAAAGGTTGAGGAGATGAATCAGAAGAAGAAATAAATAAGGTGTAGGGAAAGAAGCATAGAACAGAATTAGTGCCGAAACTGTCATCGCTGACGAAGTTAGTTCGGCTCCCAGTCCGATAGATGGCCATTTGATGGACGCTGTCAGAATGTCAATGCAATGCAACAATAGTTTTTTGGTATACTATCATCGAAGGAGAGATCGTTCATTTTGTTTGTTCATTCATCAACAAAAAGTGGTTGTCAAAATCATCAAAATTGGATGCTTTGGAACGATGATTCATGAGTTATATCGAGTGTGACAAAAGCATTCTGTACTTGAGGACCAAACAATTAACTGGAAACATTTTTTCATACACATCTCTCTGTCCAATGATTTCACCTTAGAATATGTCGCTAACATTTTTTTGTAAAGAATATGGAATTCTGCTAGTGATTCAATCAACAATATTCGATTCATTTAATGAAATGAACAATTTGATGAATGGGAAAGATTGTCAAACATTGTCGAATAATCATTCTGATCTGTATCAACAGGCAAGAAAAATATAACTGAAATAATTGGTTTTATAAATCAAAGTGATAACTGATTACCTGTATTTTTTTTTGAATATATGTGCAATGATAAAACATTGAACCAGTTATTTGGGAGAAATTCATAGCACAAAACCTTTTTGGAATGGAAAAAAAAGAACCCCTTCATCGATTTTGTATTCCACTATAAATAATTCAAGTTGAAACTTATATGCATTTCTAAATTGCCGCTACGCCCTTTAGTCGATGAATTAGTTCGGCTCCAGAAACGCATGATGGCGCTGTGTGAGATTACATACACAGGAAGAAGTTCACTAGATTCATTTGATGCACTTACGGTGTATCATCATCCTCATCTATGGGCTCAGACTCTGCCTGAATGCTCTCCATAGCCGTGGAATGAGCTACCAATCTCTGCCTGTTGATAGACTTGCTGCGATTGAGGAATGCTGCGGCCCCTATTCTATCCTCTTTTTCTCTCTCCCTCTCTTCATGGAGCAAAACAGAGCTCATATCTCCAGCTTCCCCATCCTCAGGTACTTTATCTAAATTTGTTTGAGATTTCTTCACCTGTGTAAGAACGGAGAATTGAACCCAATATTCCCAGAGCATTGCAGGACAAATCAAACTGACATCAGTGCATAAATAACTATTAGGTTTGTTCTAGCAACGATTTTGAATAGTTTGCAATCATCCGGAGCATGCGCATACTGATTTATGCGTCTATTAAATCAGTATGCGCATGCTCCGGACGATTGCAAACTATTCGAAATCGCTGCTAAAACAAACCTATTGTAAAATAATTAACTAAACCGAATTTAGGCCATGAAAACCTAGCTCTCTCGATATTCAAGTAAAACACATTATGTGATATGTGGTAAATAACATAACTAATGAAAAATCTATGACAATGTCTTACCGTTTTTTCCTTTTGGACCTGATCCAAGTTATGTATAGCTAGCAATAAACTGTAGTCCATAATTTTGAAACTCTCCAATACTCTACAATCTCTCTGAATGGTCTTAGCTAATGCACTATAAGTATCTGCTTCCATGAATATGCCTTCTGGATGATGTTCCATGAAGTCCAGATCTTTGTAAGTGGGTGAATTTTTCTGACGTTCCGCTTTCGACGCCTGAAAATTCGTTGATATATAAATTGATCAATATGTATTCATAACTGCTGAAGGTTGCATTATCAACCCAAACTTCCAAGCTTGCACTGTTGATGTTGGGAATATTTCAAGCAGTTAATTTCAAATGTATTGAAGAATTATTCAAATTGGAATATGGCATTGTTGTGCTGTGCATTTTTTTATGAATTCCTTAATGCCATTGATATTTGTATTTTGAAGGTGTATAAAATTTCAATGGTGTATAATATATAATAATAATCCTTATTCTGGATCATTTTCAACTTTCTTGATTTTGTCTACTTTTATAAATTAGGACATTAAATGGATAAATCTCACCAAGTAGAGCCTGTTAGTCAACCGAATTCACAAGTGACAATAACAATATAAAAATATCTGACTCTTAAAGGCTTCATGCCCTCAATAATTTCGGGACTCTTTTTTGTGGAAATGAAACTAACGGAATATATCGTTTAAAATGAAAACCTCACTCAATTGTTTCATGTGGAGGATTGTTTGACAAGGCAAAATATTTTGATATGAAGTCAAATGAATAATCTGTGCTATCAGCAAAGCTACCTAGCTTTTTCATAATTATTATTGTTATACGAGCATAATAGATGATTATTACCTTTCTTTTATATGTACTTCCTTTAAGATCATACTTTTGGTGCATCGTAATATTATTTGGCAATAAATTATTCATAACAACCAGTCTTATGTTTTTACTATTACATTGGTAACAATAAAGTCCAAAGAATTTTGGTAACAATGTTCTAGGGTTCTGATTCAGATTCATGTAATAACCTTGAAAAAAAAGATAGTATCAATAAATTTATAAGTGCTAGTCTAGAACAGCGGTCGGCGTTCCTTCGAAATTATTTTAATTTCGCGCCAAAACTGAAATATATGACATCATTGAGACAGCCCACTGTGCTTATTTTGATTTTGCGCCAAAACTGACATCCTCGAAACAAACCACCGTGCTGGCACATAAAACACCTACCAGTACATGTTCACGTTTCAGATATTGTTCGTGAACTGCCCAGAAAAACTTCTTTATAAGAATAAATGCGCCCTTTACAAGTAGATTCCAGTCATGCAGTTTGAAAGGAATGTCTACAAGGCAAGATTTATTTATTCATGAAGAACAAGTGTCTGTATCATTTGTAGTATAACAGAAAAGAGGGGTTGTGTGTAACGTGATATTCAGGATATCAATGTGTTCTTGACAAGTGAGTACCTTTACTCAATTTAACATCATTGATTTTCAGAATTTCAAATAATATAATATATTAAACATCCTCACTTTCAGAAATTTACTCCTGATGATAACTTGACGCCGAAAACGTTTGAGAATTTCAATTATAGTAGTCATGGGTAACACTGGTAAGCGTTACATCTGATGAAGGCAGAGTATGGGTAGACAAAAGACCTGGTAGATAAAATCAGAAGCAGAACTGACAGATGCAGGTCAAGTACCGCAAGTTCACATGACAACTTTCGCCTATCGCAGAAAGCTTAAATAATACCAATAATGAATAATTCATAAAAATGATGGTGAAGTGAAATATCTGAAAATCGGAGCTATTATTAGGCACGTCGGATAGTTATCGATTTTTTGACATATGATGAATATCTCTTAAACCTATTTTTTTTCTTTTTAACATACAAACTAGGCTTCAAAATACATTTTTTCGGGAAAGATTGCCGACCGCTGGTCTATAATATAAGGTCCCAATAACTGTCTGGCATTTCATTTACCTGCTAACAATTTTTGAAGAAATTCTCCTTCCTTATGTTGTACAGTCTTAATAATGAATTCATCATCATTAGTTACATAAAATATGGAGCCACTTGCACCAGGATTGGAAAGTTCTCTTAATCTCGAATCACACATTGACATCTAAAAATACAACAATGAATATTCAGAATTGCAGTTGAATTCATGGTATCTCACCAAAAAATCATCAGGCTGGATACCAAACAGATCTCTAAAATATCTAAAAGCTATGGGAGCATAATTTTTGAATTTGAACTCTGAAAAATGGTGAGCTGGAGTATGGTTGGAACCTTCACGTGGAAAATTTGTTGTTTCAACTGTCATAAAATCTTGCATCAGAAGATCTCTCTCAGGTTTTGATGCTAAACCTCCAACTGCATGTTGAATCCCTGAAATTCAATATTATCAGTTAGGTATCTTGGATTTGCAACCTATAAGGTATTTCAATTGATCAATGATAACAGACAATGAAGTGGCAATTTCAGTCTTACCCAACTGGATAGAGCCCATAATTTGAGTAGTTTCAATTTTTTTATAAGTAATTTCGCCTTTCTCTCCAACTCTTCTATGACCAATTTTTTTATCTCGGTCAATTTTGAGTTTGGCCTCATTTGGAAGGGTTTTTGAGTGGACCTTAAATTAATATAATTAATAATTTCATTTCAAAAATACATTATATACTCACATCTTGTAAACTTTTGAATGCTGTGGAGTTATCATCTTTGTCTGAAATAAGAGAAGAGCACTTGAAATTAAAAAAATATTTCACTTGAAATGCCAGGACTTCAGAAATCCATTAAGAAAATACATCAAAAGAACATACATCAAAATTTTCATTGGAAAATATTCATGCACAACACAATATGGAATGTTGTTCATGCTCAGGTTACAGTGGTAATTAGAGAAAGCATATTTTGGGAACAACTCAAAGATTTTCTTCATTGATTTTGGACATTAAGTTTTCATACTAACTTGATATCCTGCTAATAAAATAAGAGACAGGGTAAACTAGTTTCCAATAATTCATCGATTTCTTTTTGTGCACCCTATAAGATCTACATGAAATTTACAATAACCATTAATGATAAACTAGAACACCTTATAAGAAAACCATTTAATAACATTTATATCACTCCAATTCATTTATTATTGAGAAGTTGTCAAATTATTGCCGAGATTATTGCATAATATATTTCTAGACAAAAAAATAACTTCTTTGACCTAGTTGACAAAATAGTGTGACACACCTTATGCACTCTGGAATAAGATTTTGAATTTGAAATTTTTTACATTTTCATTAGCAAACTGTGCCTGATGGACAATATTGATAGTGTTTTGGCCTGCAAATGCAGCAAAGTTGAAAAAACTCAGTGGTCTAGACATGAAAAATCTACAATTTGTTCAAACTTTGAGTAATAGTTATAGTTAATATAGATTGCTTGTAGTTATTTATCTATTGAAAAGGTTTGCCTCTTTACTTGTCAGTCGAGTTGTCAGTACTAGTGATTAAATCTTATCATAAGTGCACAGGAAATGTACACTGACCATAATGTAATAGGTTACCCTACTTAGCTTTCCCTCAATGAAGTCAAATATTTCATTCTTTAGCCGCAGTAGATACACTCAAAAATAATTTCAAAGTATTTCACTAGGTAATTCATCAACATTCATTTGGTAATTACCTGGTGATTAGTAATGAGAAACAAGTAACAACTAATGACTCATTCCATTGAATGTTCATGAACATGTAGCACCAAGGTTCATTGCTGGTATTATCATGAAATGAACAGTAAGAAAACAAATTTTCATTTTCCTGAACATTGTTAATTCCATTCAAAAGTAATGACATGTATAACCAGGAGTATTTGATAAAATATATAAAATCATTTTACCATCATTATCCTCAGCGTCTGTAGATTCATGATTTGTTGAAATCTCTTTGGAGTGGTTCATATTTGTCGTCAAATTTGAGTCAGCCGTTTGTATTGTTTCTATTGTATCTCCAGAAGCCATTTTTCCACTAAACCCAACTGGGGATTAATCAATATTAATATTTTACCTACGATTGCCTAAAATTCATCTCACTTCACGACACAATCGAGCATATTTTTCATTTTTAAGAATAAAATAGGAAAAAGTGAAATCCTTCTAGATTCCACACCTTTATAGCTTTGACCTCTGACATGTCAATATTGACTGACTGAAAATCTAAAGATGTCATTCAACTCATTCCTGTTCCTTTCAAACGTCAAAATCCATAATCTTCTTCAGTTTTTACGACAGTGGCATGGTTAGGCATAGGATTAAAGTAAAAAGAAGGTAAAAAGTAACATTCACTGTGCTGGCCGTGTGGCCATCTGGCCTGCTGGCCATCTAATTATAATAGATTTTCGATTAATGTACCATGTACAAGGAATAGAGAATATATATTTTTTAATTTTGAAACTAATCAATCCACTGTAATCAATCCTACACCTGCCGTCTATTCTAGCGCACTCTCAGGGTCACGAGACGAATGAAATTAATCACTCATTCCGGTTTGTTTACCGGCATCTGCCGGCCGTCGCTGAAGTGATGTTGCCTGTACGTTTTGATATAAGTACCTGATAAATGTGTAAGATGGCGACATTCATCTCAGTTTCATTTTCTCCATGTGATTTTCTAGTCCGAACTACACCTCAGTGTTCGAACCAGAATGTTAATTCATGGATAAAGTGGCTCGACTATCAAAATTATGAGAAATCTGATTCACGATCGCCTCTATCTTATACGTTATTGAGACACTGCGAATAAAAATCCCGGAACTGTACAGAATTGAAATAATGAATTGAATTCGACAAAACACCACACACGCTTACTATTAATTATTTTCAACACTTTTTAGCGAACAAAATTGATATTTTTAAAACATGTATCGTTCTTCGAAAACACAATAGATATATGCCAATACTTTCACTTGCCATGTTTAGTTTCTCAATTTTGAACACTTTGAACACTCTCTCTACTTTGTGACATAATATACATATACATTTTTCACATTCACATCACTGACACTGACGATGCTTATTTCTATTTCCTGATGACTTTCTGATAAATGAATCGATGATATCGATTCTGTGCTTGAAACAGAAGCTTCGCTGTGCTAAAAGGAGCGGGTTATTCAAAATTTAAATAAAAACCCAGTACGACACTAGAAGTTCAAAATAGTTCACGGTTATTATGAGAAGATGTATATCTGTCTTACGGATAAAGTTACGTCATTGTTTCCAGTGAACAACTAGGTGTTCATTTAGATCGACAATGGTCTATAAGGTAGCATCGACCGTGACCCATCACCCTGTATAATACGCGTCTTGTTCTAAATTACCTGAATGTCATTAGAATGGAAATTGCAAGCAAACTTTTCATCTATACGGGTTACATTATCATGTAGACACATATTTTCATAAATTTTTTCACTCGTATAACACTCGTCCAATATTGGAAAATGTATAGTTTTCCAGTTGATGTCACACGTTGCTGGATGCTGGATATGATAAATGTGATACCTACAACGGGTGTAGATAACGATGCGCTGGATCTAATAAAATTTCCAGCAACGTGCGGATATTATTAACACCAATAAAAGATAACCGCAATTCGAGAAGAGAGAATAGTTATAAAAGTTCTCAGAAACGAATTTCTGCAAGTGTGGCCACGCAGTTATTCTCATCAGGACCGGATAAGTTATTTTTTCTCTCGGGGTCCCATCAGATCAGATGATGCCGAATTTATAACCTACCCGAAACATACAAATTTCGAATTTGACGCTCTGTATATTATATCTATATAAATAAGTAGAACTATGAGATATATTCGAATTATAATTATATAACTCTATATTTTACTAATTCTTTCAGAAAATTCTCTGCTCAAATTGATTACTTAATTTAACATGAAAGGAACTGTGAAATAACTCAATGATTCTTGATGCTCAAAATTTATCATAATCAGAGACTGCGAATAATAAATATATTACTCAAACCAATCATGCATTATCGAAGGCAAATTAACCAATCTTGCTTGGAGATGGCAGAAATAAATTTCAGGTATAGTCATTATTTCTTGTTTCGGGATAATTTGGGCATCGCCGTTCTGAAATTGCGTGGGATAATTTTTAGTTGATTTGGATAATTATACCTCATGAAACGGCTTTTGTCACACCCTCTGCTAGTCTTGCTAGCGAGCTTGCTAGTCTGCTATATGTATATAGTGGGTCTCAAAAGGTATAAGGTTTGGAATAAAAAAAAATTGGCTTCAGGAGCAACAGGTAGATATAATGGGAATAAAAAAAATCCTTGATTTTCGAACTATCAAAGATGTGAATGGTGAATGAACACTTGCACGAATAGATATACTTTCTATAGAAATGAACGGCTTAGGGACGATAGGGTTATACCTATATTTGAAAAAAAGTCTAATGATGGTGGATTTATGCAGCGATTTTAAGTAATAGGTAAGTTTTAAGTCGTAAGTTTTTAGTCATATATAAGTCGTAAGAAGTTCAATCATTGGTTTTCCATGTTTCCATTCATACACTTGACATAAGTTTTAAGTTGCAAGTCATAAGTTTTAAGTCGTAAGAATGTTGGCCAACTTTAATCTCTTATGGCTTAAAACTTAAAACTGATCATTCTTGCGCATGCGTTCGAAGTTTCCAATTCTGTGACGGTTTTTTATAGGTTATTATCTGTGATTGTGTTGTTTATTCACACTTATATCAGAATCATTAGATTATAAAAAGAAAAAATGGATATTGATGACTGATATTGTAAAGTGACCACTGACACAACCACAGAAATTGACCATTGGGAGAAGTTACCCTTAAGACATGACAGTCCTTAATAATTCCTGCATAAATGGTCCTTCTTTCTTTATGTCTTAAATCTTATTACTAAAAACTTACGACTTAAAACTTATGACTTAAAATTGCTGCATAAATCCACCATATGCAAGTTGAATCCGTATAAAAAAAGAAACTATAACGAGATGTGAATGATGTTTTAAATTTATTCTTCGAAAGCTTTTGATTATTAGTTTTTATTTCAATTAGTTTCGAGATAACAGTGTTTAATGTTTATGATATTGTTAAATGGGGAAATTGAGTTATTTTTTGTTATTAAAAATTCGAGATACTTATACCTATTGAATTATTTTTCGTTCGATATATTAATATACCTAAACAGGATGAGTCAGAATAAATTGAAGAGACCGAAAAACCTCGTACTAAAATTTCATATTCTATTTCGAGGTGACAATTAACAAGATAACGATTGAACAAATTGACAAATATTTCGATATAACCTGCTCTATTTTCTTAAAAAAAGCACAAAATAAATCAACGATTTGATAACAAATTTAAACTCAAATAATATATATATATAATGCAATTCATTTTGAAAAATGGAATGTCTATAATTTCATATCAGCGTATTCTTGAAACGTTAGGTAATCGAAAGGACATTTTAATTGAAAACCATAGATGTCTCCTACTCCATGACAGTTATTTTTTTAGGTTGCTATTTTTGTGATTTCGGAAAATAGAAAAAAAAACGAAATATCGTTCGGGAGAGTATAATACAGGGTGTACTGAGTTTAATATTATTGTAATTATACTTTTTTATGCAAATTTTCAGACGATTAATTTTAGAATTGTTATAATCAGATAGTTTCAATAAAAAAGTATTTTGTTCCGTATCGATCAGATGTGCCATTATCTAGTAAAATAAATTCAACAATATTATTACACCATCTCACAAGTTGTGCACATCGCAATTTTAAATTATATATATGAGTGAGCTATAATTGTGCGATAATTTCTTCGACATGTGGTGACGAAAACGTTTCGCAGGCCATCACACTATAAACAATAATAATTATTATTGACAAAAAATATTCAGCATATAAGTACTATCATCATCAGGACCCCCTTTCAGGAGGCCGTAAGTAACTCTCTAAGGATTAATTTTTCGATCCATGCATGTTCATTCGAACTCTTTTCAAAATTACACCAGCTAACACCGTCTGGTGTCCCATGAGGTCCTGATTGTTTTCTTCTTCTTCTTCTGTTTGGTTTATTGGATTTCTGGCTCCTTTCGTTGCCAATTTCTCCAGATCAGGTAAATAAAATTAATTATTCAATAGTAATTTTTCACTAGTATGTAGTTATATTCCATAAAAAAGTTCTTAATTTCAAGAAGTACTTCAATGCAAGTATGGCCCCCTTATTCGACAAATCCGTTGTCATCCGGCCTCTAACCGGCGTAGAAACAAGAGGACCAATTGATTTTCACTATTATTCACTTTAGCTTCACTTTGATAAATATATTTTCAATTTCAAAATGGACGATCACATTTCACATCAACTTGACTTCGAACCTCGAGGACGCCGCCTGTCCTCTACGTGCCTCTACCATGGCCTGATTGTTTTAGTGTCAGTAAACACCGGCGTATTATTCACCACTGTAGGTGTTATGTGACCTTTCCTATATAGGTGTTTTTAATAATCAAACCCAGTTGTGTGAGTAACACTATAGTGTTGGTGCTGAATAAGCAGAATGAACACTTTGGTGGTGTTGTTTATGAATTTCCGAAAGTGCGTTTTGACACCGCAGTGGTGTGATGCATATTCTGTTATTTTCTTGATGCTGAATCCTATCCACGAAATTCTCTTCGGTGCGTTTAAACACTGAGCAGGTACATGCGAATACTTTTCTGGTGTGAAGAAACACCATATCATGAGTGTATTCATGCGAACCAGTGCTTTTCTTCACCACCTCCAGTGTTTTTAACCATGTTGGATTGTTGGATTACCTGTAAGTATTGAAATATAATTAATATGATGATAAACTAGACTCAGAAGAATCAGGAACCGAATGATGACGAACTGTTTCGGGCTTCGGCTCATTTATCCTGATCAGTGGCACTAGGGCCTAGGCCAATTGATATACCTACTGACCTATATCAAAATTATCTAATATTATATTATGCCGAATATTGAAATCAGGTACGGTATGAAGGACGTCAGTGCTATTGGCAACATTTATAAGGTTCTTAAATTTAATAGATGAGCGCATGAAATTCACACCATTCAGATGCCTACTTACAATATTTTTATTGATGTATATCAAATCTGGTGCAACTAAACTAAGAATTAAATTAACAACCAAGAATTAAGAAAGATGAATACAGGAAAATCCCATACTTAGAGGTTTTATAAAGATTCATCTGTCATTCAAATTAATAATTAACAACTAAGAAGATGATGGTCATCTTTCCAACTAAGAATTAAAAATTATGAATTCAAAACGCATGCGCATAAGGCATATTTGAACACAGAACCATTTCTTCGCTCTGAAATTCAGGCACGGAACAATAAAAAAACCTAATTCTTGAATGATATTTATAAACACCTTCTTCGTTGATGTAGTTGCTAATTATATTAATTGTTAATGGAATTCTTAGTTAAGTTGAGTTTATAAATTCACCATTAACGAATGATTGTTTCCACCAAATTAGATGATTCATATACATCACCGCCTCGATTCCATCGTGAATATGACACGGTGTAACTTGGTGTTAACTTTATATAATAGGTGTTTTTTATGGCGTTAACGTCAATGATAGCACCATTGACAGTAAATTTCAACCATTTGTTGTTTCTTATGATTTTAAGTTTCAAATTCGTTCTACTTCTCCACGTTCGTGTCATTTTTCACTATATACTGTAAGATCAGAATTAACATACCACTCAATTTACACTCAATTGTGAAATGTATAATAAAAATGACATAATTTGATATTTAGGTGTTGTATTCGTCGGAGTTTGCTCTGAATCCATTTGATTGAAATTACATCCAAGTTTCTTTTACTGTGTAGAAGCCTATGGTAGAGTTTGTCAAGTTCCGACCCAGTTGAAGAAAATACATTCCCTACTATGCATGCATTTATATAGTTTTAGTGTTGTCTATAGTCTGCACGATTTCTGCCATTGGCATAAAAAACCACAGACAGATGGACCGATTTGAGAGGTAGGTAATAACTGTCCCGGGGGCTCAAACAAATGGAATGACAGCGGGTAAAGCGAAATCCGAAAAACTCTAAATTACCTAACAACATGGCGTCTGGTAGGCGGCCCGCGCTTGATTGGTCCATGGAAAATATAACAGCTGCACATCGAGGGCTATTAATGAGGACCATTAAGGCTCTCTGAGGCCAATATTTGGTTAAAATGTGTGTGCGGTGAACCCCTAATCAGTAGATTTGTATCCTGTTCTTCCTCTTTTGTACCTCCATGTTCTTTTTATGGGAGTTCATAACTAATGTTCCTCAGGTGTTTGGTGTTTTTGTGGGGATTTGTCAAGCAACTGAATAGTTATCCTATACAACATGAATATAGTTATCCTATACAAATAACAGATGCATCAGATGCTTTTATGAAATTTTAGGACACTAACTTTCGATTTTTGAGATATTTGGTATAGGTATATATGTTATTTTTTCTTAAAATGATTTATCGATTGCACGCGTTTATTTATAATATATTTCGATATATGTTCTTTTCATTCGTTAACTACTACCCATCTAAATGTTTTTAATTAATGTCTAGGTACCTATGGTCTCATTATCGATTAATCTGGAAGTTGAGACAGCAAGACATTTTGCGTTTGAAATACAAACAAGTTTTTTTTTACAAATCCAGACGTATATGAAGTTTATGATTGAAATTCACCATTTTCAGTAAATATTATTTTTGATTCAGGTATATAAGTATATTCAATATTCAACAGACTGATGTTTTTGAGAAATGTGACGAGTTTATAGGATACCTACTATCTTCAATATCTTTAACATTCAGAAGCATTTCATCTTATACCTACCAAGTCATGAATCTATCATATCATAGTTCATATTTTTCGACGATTTCTCTGGTAGGAGGTTGAAATTCACAATTTTTGCTCTTTCTGCTACATAAGGAGGTGTCTTTGATCATTCACCGTCACTATATTTTCAATTATGCAAGAGAATATGAGTTTTCCATCACAAATTTCAATATGGTAGAGGTGAGCGTTTTTTCAATAGGTATTTCCGCTCATGCTCATGCTGTTACATTCCTCTGAAAACGTCAATTTGGTATTGAGATTTGAAAGAAAGGGCATTTTTTTGATAAATCAAATCATGCAATTATTTTTCATGATTTCGATGCATCACCTTGGAATATAAAGCTTCGACATCCGCCTGTCTATAAAATATATAGCACTCCCTTATTACCTATACCAGTGCCATCGGATAACAGAATGAATGTGAATATTTCATACACAAGGTGTCCAGAAATTTCAGCAGCATCAGATCCTAAGGAACAAAAATTGTTTTAAATGCCCCCCTAAGGAGTTATAGATATACACAGGTGGATATAGATATAGATGTGACTGGTCCCAAATCTCTTGATGATTTCGCCTATACTTCGAAAAAACGTGTCTAACGTGACATGATGGTGTGGGTGAATCTGATGGATAAGTGAAGCCGCGATTTCAACCAAAATTTACAGGTTACTGCAGGTGTTAATACGAAAATATGAATACCTATTTGATTCTGACTTCTAATCGTTTCTAACAATTTCAAGGAGCCATTTTCCAATGAGTTTGATGCGAATATGTATCGAACATGATTGAAAGAAAATTCTTTGAATATCTTTCGATATTATCGCCATCTATTGTTGTACATGAGAACCCCACGTAACGAGCTGAAATTGAATTGTTCCAAATCAAGGATTTTTCTGCTGAAACAATTGAAGTCTGAAGAGTATAGCGCCACCATCAGGTCTTATTTCCATCATTAGATATATACCTATATTCAAAGGTGAGTCCGCGAGATGAAGGTTTTTTGTGAATATTTTCGAAACCCTCTGTGATGATAATATAACCACCCAATTCAAAAATCTTGTGAATATATTCGAAATTTTGTTCAGGGACGGATAGGAAACGGAAGGTGCTATTAGGGGTAATTTTCTCCACAAATTTTTTATTTATACAGTTTTTGTCACATTCGTCTATGGTATATGGTCTTGATCTTGGTTGATACATATGATGTTTCATGTACCTACGTATATAGAGATTTAGGAACATATTGGTGACGTCAAAATGAGGAAAGAAATAAAGTTCTTTTTGAACATAATATGTCCTCAAGTTATGAGATACATCATCAGACACCATGCACAGAGTATAGGTATCAAAGATGAATTTTGTGAATTAATTTCGGAATAAATGTTAGGTATATTCGAGTAAAGTTTGGTATCTGGAAGTTAGGGGTGGTCGATAATGATTTGGAAACATCGATTATCGATCATCAGAATTTATCGATAGGTACCTATCATCGGTTTATCGATAATATCGATGATACTATCGATAACAAAATCAAATTTTATGTAAGTTTGTTTCTTCATGGGGGTGGCGCTATACCTATAGAAAATAAGAATTCAACTTTGACACAGAAAGTCAGAAACGAATAACTTGCAGGCATATGTTTATATAGGAACTTTTCTTCTCATTTTAACGTCAGCATCAACATGCTCTATACGTACACGTATATATATACTCAAGAAACACACCCTGACGTATGTCTTCGTACTGAATCAACTTATTTTGATCCAAACAGGTATACCTATTCCTACCTAAAGCAGATTTTACATAAATACTATATTCTGTAAACTTTGCCTGAGATATTTCGCGTTTGCCACAGGCCCCGCGCTGTCTAAATCCGGCACTGGTTTCTTTCATCCGAGGATTTGTGGTTAACCTTTTGTAGCAGATGATGAGTTTGTGTAAGAAGGAAGTCAAGTGATGCCGCGTGTATACACGTTTTGTGTTCCGAGAGTTCCTGTCTCTGGGAACAGCTGCGAAATTTGTAAGACTTTTCTCAGCTCGGTGCTCGACGCCATCAATTCTCCTTGTGCCCTAATTGATCGCAACAATCGCAAACAGGATAGATAAATGGTGTCCTTTTGTGCTGGCGAGGCGTTTTTCTTTATTCACGGCGCGTTTTTTCGACAGGCAAAGGGAGCATCATGGCGGTCTCGTTTTCTCAGCGGTTGCGGGGTTGGGGGGTTCGGCTAGCACTTTGGGGGCAGGTATAGGTAGGTTTGGGGGGACTTTGGATGTTGATGAAATAGATTTGATGTATCGAAACTTACAGAAACACGTCATAGTGAATTCGCCAGCATTACTGTTCGTTTTGCGATTTCATTAGAAATATAGGCATTTATTTTTATTATTACCTACTTGAGATATACAGAAAAAATTTTTGCTTGATCTAGGTGATCAATATACCAAGCAACGATACAAACTTTTATTATTCCCTAACATAAAGTATAATACTAAGTGGCAACTATATATAGTTTGCATCAGGATTTTAAAACAACCCCACGAAAGATCTTAAAAATAATTGAAAAATACCAATAATACTTTCCGTGTTACAAGTTATTCGGCAAAATATTGTTGATCGAGTATAAAAAAATACAGTTGATAAGTCGTACCTATACCTACCTATATAGGTGAGTAGGAAAGTAGGTATAGGTTAATTTTAATTTTATTCAAGTGATAATTCATGAATTTGATTCTCAATGATCATATGACAATTATTTTCCTTTTGGTCGATGTGTAATTCTTTTTTTGGGAATCATTATATTCTCACATCATCTCCGCGTGAGCCAGTTTCTTTTGTGGATTTCTGAATGTTTCATTTACTGATATGCAAAATTTCACTTATAATGGCGTCGAGATAATTTGAATAAAAAGGGGCAGTTTCGAGTGATCTGACCTAAAGTTGTAGTTTTTCAAATAGGAATCATATAAGTAATTGGCTTGATGGTTGGAACTAACCATATCATATATTATATCCGGTTGCTTTTGATGTGTAAGTTTTCAATTGTGAAAATTTTCGTCTATAGGTACGACATCTCATTTAATAAACGATAAAATTAGTTAAATAATGAGTATTATTACGAAAACAAACATGTCATAGATGACACCCGCCTATACTCTGAATGAATAAGTATAAAAAGCGCAAAAGAATGTTCTGTAAAATATTGTTTTTTATTTTGGTTCTATAATGAAGTCATTATGAAACGCATGCGTGTCGAAATATAGCCTCTGTTTCGATACGCATTTTTTATTATTCGGAGGTTGGTATATACAATCGAACTGTCAAATGAAAGTCATCAGCTTACTTCTGAGCGATTTTGGATTTGGTGATACCTACTTGCAGTAAAAAACTCAATGTTTTTTATTGTTAATTTTTAATTCAGAGTATGTGACTTATTTGAAATGACCAATAAAAACAATAACAACATTGCATTGCAGTGCGTATCAGATTTCAAATATTTCAATGTCATCATTAATATACCAATCGAAGATGTTTCTGTTATTTATCGATATTAAATTAATTCCTTTCAATAAAAGACTTTAAATTAATGCAAATTAGAAAAAAATGTATATGACGCACACGTTTTATTTGTCGCACTTGTTTCCTTGAAGCATCACTTCTCGCTTCGCTCGTCGTACTCCAAACAATGCGTGCGACAAAATAGCGTCTTATAAAACTTGTAAGTATCTTAATATACTATTTTGCTAATGAGGACTTAGGTGCACACATCAAAAGCTACCTACCCAAACATAGGTATTGTGATACATGCATTTCTGCTTTATACTCTTAGGTATACGTAGATTCAGAACTCCAATAACTAATTCGATAAGTTCTCTTGTTCATGAGGAGTAACCAAAAACTCCGACTTCATAAGGAAAATATGTGGAGGAATTAGCCCTCTCCCTCTCCGTTCCAGTCCGCCCCTGTACAATCAATTTTAGAATGTTACTCCTTTCCCTCTCATCCTCTTCAATACATAATAATGAATGTGTATTATATTCTACTAACAACGAATACATAATAGGTAGGTACATTTAATCCGTGCATATCGGAGCAGAAGGCCAGTAAATCAGGGAATATATACAACTCGACGAACAACCCTGTCGCTGCTGGATCGAATAAATAACCTACAATATGTCCGCTATTATAATACCAACTACCGACGCTTATCGCAGAAACGCGGTTTTGCATTAATTAGCTTTTATAATATCTACCGAAAGTCGAAAAAGCTCTCAGGGTATATATGCACGGGCTATATATATTAAGTGGTGAATTTTTTAAACATTTGTGTTTGGAAAGGACCATCTCGTTATGTAAAGCCGAGCTCATGGGTGCCGTTAGCAGGGTGCAAGGGGGTGCAAGTGCACCCCCCTGGCGAGAAAATATACATGGAAAAAAACAATATTTTCTGTTAATGTTTGAATACAAACTTAAAGCGCCTGGGTTGCTGTTCAAATTTGTTCATCACCTTGTCAATAATAAATTCTTCCTCTATACTCTTTGAACGAAATATATATTCAAATACTCGCTCGATTTCAATTTCACATTACATGTATCCACATAATATATACATGATTGTATAATTCTACATTTTACATAAGTTAATATCAGGGGCGGCGAGAGCATGGAAGCATCGGGACCAATGCACCCATGTAGGCAATGGATATATATGACTGCAGTGGCGCGTATAGGACAGGAGTAGCTTAAAACCTTCTGTCTATATCATATCAAGTATGACTTGAAACCCAGCTTGAAAACCGATCAGTCACAAAAAATTATATTTCGGCCGTTAGTTTCACACGTAACGCAAAATAGCTCCTTTCTCTCTTCAAATTTGAAAGCATTTGACCTTGAACCATGAATAATTCTCGCCTGCAGCGCATTTTTTTGTTGGTTTCTCTGAACCCTCCATTTTGGCACCTAATTGACAAAACTCGCAGCCACTGCTTAATAGTATAATGTTTAGATGCAGATGCACCACCCTGAAAGTAATCCTGATGACGGCGCCCATGGCCGAGCTAGTTGAATTTGTTGACGTATAACGAAGGAAGTTCATGCCCTCTTCTACGCCATCATCAGGCGTATTAAAAACGTGAGTATAGGTATACATTTCAGATCTATATATTTAATGACATATTATATGAAAGATGTCTTCAATACCTAACATTCACGTACCGAAACAATTCATTATTGGCCATAACGGCTATATGTTGAATTCATGATGGCACCATGTCATGAATCTTTAACATATCATAACCCATTTTTTTCCCTCGATTTTCCTGGTGGGAGTTACAAATTTTGATTTTTGCTCTTTCTGCTACATGAAGGAGGTGCCTTAGACACAGTCACTATTTTCAATCATGCAAGTGAATATGATTTCGTTTTTAATAATATACCTGAGCGTCTTTTACATATTTTCGCTCACGAGCGCAAAAGCTGTCACTCGGAATAAGCATCGCATCAGTGTCTGATCTGAATGACAAAGAGATAAATCAATATTTTTTATGATTTAAACATAACTGTATAGTTCAGGAAAATTATTTCTCATTGAAACATTTTTTTTATACCTACCTATATTCGAGGGTATCTCATTGCTGCAGATATATAATGCAGTCAATTATGGCGAGTTTTACACCCATCTGCCCATGTACAAGCTATTACCGAATATTATGAAGGATTCGGCGCGAGTCGATAAACCAACGTGGCAATATTTGAACAATTATGGTAAACCATAATTTATTTGTTATAATAAAGAAAAATTGAAGAGCAAACAGTGATTCACTTATTGCGCATATAATAACTATAACATCAAACAGATTTTTTGTTCTACAGCCCAAACGGCCCATTTGCCGACATGCTTATATTTATATATAAATAAAAATGCTATTTGTGATGTCCCCATTATCCTTTGAAGTTGGTCGGTATCATTTCAGGACACTCTGTATATTATATCATCTATAAGTATATTATGATTCCGAGATAAATAATGACATTTGTCACAGTGTAGTCGAAATACGTGAATAAAGTTATGATTTTTATTTTATAGCCATCATCTAGGTGTATACTTGTCTATAAATGATCAAAATATCAATGTTTATAGGGTAATTACGGAAGAGATGGACCAATGCCTGGGATGAACCAGCCTGGGATGAACCAGCGTCCTATACTTTCTAACATATTTATACGTGCGAATTGGAAAATTAGTGATGAAGTGATGAAGTGATGAAGTAATGAAGTAATGAAGTGATGAAGTGATGAAGTGATGAAGTGATGAAGTGATGAAGTGATGAAGTGATGAAGTGATGAAGTGATGAAGTGATGAAGTGATGAAGTGATGAAGTGATGAAGTGATGAAGTGATGAAGTGATGAAGTGATGAAGTGATGAAGTGATGAAGTGATGAAGTGATGAAGTGATGAAGTGATGAAGTGATGAAGTGATGAAGTGATGAAGTGATGAAGTGATGAAGTGATGAAGTGATGAAGTGATGAAGTGATGAAGTGATGAAGTGATGAAGTGATGAAGTGATGAAGTGATGAAGTGATGAAGTGATGAAGTGATGAAGTGATGAAGTGATGAAGTGATGAAGTGATGAAGTGATGAAGTGATGAAGTGATGAAGTGATGAAGTGATGAAGTGATGAAGTAATGGAGTGATGAAGTGATGAAGTGATGAAGTGGTGAAGTGGTGAAGTGGTGAAGTGATGAAGTGGTGAAGTGGTGAAGTGATGAAGTGATGAAGTGAGGTAGCCAAACGGTCGCCAGTTGTAGTCAAATAGTCGCGGTTTGCGTGTATGTTATTCGAAACTGGAAATATTCGTTCATGCATTTATCATTGTGGAAAATTTTCTTACCCAAATTTCAAGTTGTGATTCCGGATTAATGTACGTACTGAAATTCAATTTCTTGATAGAAATCAACTGCTTATTATTTCGGTTTTCATATGTACACTCTGGCAATGCATTTCTACTTCTATATTTTTTAATTCGGACTATTTTAAAATGAAAGAGTTGAACAGTATTTTTACAGAATAGATGTGAAATACCAAAGGAAATTGATGCGGACAGAATATAGGCTGCTTGAACCGAAGAAGATCAAAATAATGATGCTATATAGAATAGCGATGGGAGTAAATGCTGCCACAAGACACTTCAATGTACCCAAAACTACTTCACTGAGAATGAAGGAATCTCTGGCAAACTGAAAAAAAATACAGGGTCGATTCACCAGAGCATATTGCAAAAAATATAGAGTAGAAATAACAAAAATAATCGAAAGAAAACTACGATAAAATCTCACAAAAGACAGGAAATACTAGAAATAAAAAACGGGTGAGAATGAAAGGAGTCGAAAGATGAAAGAAAAAATGTCTTTGGATGACGATATAGCTACAGAAGAATGGAAAGAAAACAATTGATCATATTCAACGCAGCTTTCGGTGGCAGCTTTTAGAGCATTCTTAGGTTGGCAATAATCTTTCATCAATATCAATAGTCATAAATGTCAGTTTCGCAGATGAATCTATGAGCCCATCAAGTCATCAATATTTTTCTATTCATATAAATGTTCAGTTATTTCATATTTATAATGAATTTATATGAAACCAGGATATAAAAACAATCGAATTAATTGACAGTTGACATTAAGGATGGTTGACATTTATGACAGATTAGTACCAATCCTAGAACGCTAAGAAGCTGCCACCAATCTATAGCTATTGAATATGGTCAATTAGGCAAAATTATGCTGTGACAAGACGATTGGACTGGATCATGAGTCATGCATGAAGTATGGAAATATATGATACATAAATCTGGACAAAAAGTTATTCATACCTCTTAGCACTATGTGCGCTCATTTTTTTGCACATTATATTATCAATATATCGTTATTTTTCAATATTTCTTATTGCGGTTCATCTCTTCCTGGTGGTTCAACTATCCCGATTTTATGGATCAACTATAACCCGCACATTGAGGGTTATTTGGACCATAATATGATTCAATTCAATTATTTTTTGGAACAAACAGTTAATTTTTTCAGTAGGTATTTGAAAACATTTGACATTGATGTTGCATGATCTAGAGACAATTATTTTTTCATTTCTGTGAAATTATTTTCGAGGAACTTCTGAGTGGAATAAAAAAGGTGGCTCATCTCTCGTAATTACACTATAGGTATTACACTTCGATTTTTACTGTATAGGAATTTTTGAAATACTATTTTGCCATGTATACAGGCAGCTTCTACCATTTATCATGTGGTATATTCTGAACCGTAATATAGATACAAAGACGGTTAAATCGGGAAAAGATAACTATTGTGCATGTTGAGCAGTAAGATGATTAGAAAAAATCTATACAGGGAAGGGCGAGATTCCCGAGTAATATTTTCTAAAATAACAATTCTATTCGTGAAAAACCAGAAACAGTTTTCCCTGTATAACTCGAGAAGGACGAGAGTCCTTGTAGATTTTTTCTGACCAACAGTTACTGCTCACCACGATATAGTTACCTTTTCCCCATTCAATCGTCTTTGTAGGTACTTAGCCCATAATTTCGGAGATACTTATTCCAGTTTCCGAAAGGGTCCAAACTCCGTATAGACAGACAATCCAGACACACAGTCGACGAAAACCGATGCGGCAAAATCCTCTGACCATTGTGGTTTATAATAGAGGCTGAAAACAACATAATTTACGACACGGGGTGTTCTCCGCTGCCGACCTACAAAAACCTAATAGCTTATTTATTCAAAACATGAACAATCCAAGATGGCTGACCTCGCGGATAGGCAGGTAACCGGCTGGCTGCTATAAAACGGCGTTAATAGCTGTTTCGGGCGAAGTATTGTGATCGAAAAAATCCATCCGGCCATATCGTGTAGACAAGTTGTCTTGTCTTCGACTGGTTTGTTCTCGATGCGCGCTGACTTACATTTATTCTTCTTCAGGGAATAATGTTCTCGTCGCAGTCGTAACAACGGTCAATAAGTCAATTATGATCTTTCACTTTATATAGATCTCGCTCTCTCGCTTCACAGCCCACGTTATATTTTCGATTCGAGTGGCACTTCTCCATTATTTTATCAAAACAGTTTTAACGCAACAATCTTTTTCATTTCATATATCCTTCTTCCTGTCTTATGTCAGTTTTTCGAGTCAAATTACTGATGACACATTTTTAGTTAAAAGAGACACTTACCCACTTGATACATATGAATAAACAGTGATGATATAATCACCAGCAGTTTTTGAAGGGAAACTATTTTCATAAATGTTTTGGTTTGGTGTCAAGATGTCGATAATATCTTCTCTGATGGTTTCCACACATTCCGAAAATCAACCTTTAAGTCACTGATGACAAGATTTTCGTCATGTTCAGGGCCAATTTGGTTACTCATGCCTGATTTGGCTAACTGATGAGTATAACTACTGTTTGAATGAATGATGATTTCGTTAGTTGTATTTCAATTATCGTTGCTGAATTTTGGTCCAAGGAAATATCATCATCTTATTAATTTGTAATGAGTAAGTAGTTTCATCTTGATTATTTCCGTTTTGGATTGGTGTACTTATAGATATATTCTTTGTGGAACGTACATTACAAGTATATGTTAGCAATCTATGGATATTTATAATTTTATTTATTTCCTTATGCAGAAAACATTATACCTATACTTTTCTACTTATTATGGCACACGTTGTCGCAATATTATTTATAAATATTCTTGATGATGAAACTTTGAAGAATGAAAACTGTTGAGGAATGAATAAAATATGAATATAGCACTGTTGTATACATGGAAATATAAAATGTTGATGTTTCAGTAGCTACAGTTGACGCTGCAGTTACTGTTCGTAGATGGAATATGCTAAAAATAAACATCTGTTCATAAACTACGCAGCTGACGCAGGTGCCGTCGGATATATTCTCAATACATTTTGGAACGGCAGCGTCAACTGTAGCTACGGCAGCGGAGTTTATAAATTGGGCTTTATGTGTTGCTTCCGTTGAAGCGATAGTGGTAAATAGAATCGAAGAAATCAAGTTATAGGTTCGGGACTGTGGTCTGTCATAAATTTTGGAGTGGTTGATTTCTCTTCGGCTTTGCATGCACAAATTCACATTGTGATGAATCAAATGTTTGCTCATCCATATATGATCAAACATTTTTTGCATCAATCTAAAATAGTTCACATTAGCCTGATGTTATTCTGATGATGGTCAATTTTATATATTTACTTGGATTTTCTCATTGTGCTAAAGTTGAGGCAAAAGTATGTATTTTCGAAATATGTTTTTTTTTAATGTGATCACAACATACTTCACACACGAAGCGGAATGAAATTTATATATAGCTGAAAAAAATCCTTATGAATCACACTGAACTTAATTTTTATTAAATATATCCATAGAGAAAACAGACTATCTGACACTTCTGAGAGCTTTATTTCTGAGCATCTTCGTTTATCATTTTGAAATACATCTCAGATTTACACTGATGATCACTCATCACCACAAAATGTAATCCTTCTGCGTCATGCATAAGGTTGTTTCTCATTCATCCATTCATTTTCTACTTATATATGCAGTTTTTTTTTAACCGCCAACTTATTAGTTGCAAAGCAACCATCTGAAGTCTATAGTAGGACTTGTATGAGTTATGAAGACGGGTACCTTGGCTTTTTGTGTCATCCGAAGCACTACTTGGCTGATGGTTACCGCGCGTGAAGAGTTTATCTAATAGTTTTTTCAAATGAAAATGAAGACTGTATGACTTGAATTGTATTATTTTATGCACGATCGGGCGTAAAATGGCACTTTATCGCCCGGTTGTGCGGGCGTAATAACACTTTACCGCCCTCGGACTACTTTAGCGCCCGCCGGGCGTAAAATGGCACGTTACCGCCCGTCGAACAATAAATTGTTAATTATTCCCATCTTCAGCTGCTTTACTGATTTCTGGTGGAGTACAGTTCACACTTTCTTCGTCACTAGAATGCATTTCGTAATGACTATTGTCTGTATATTGACATCAACAAATATGGCTACTAGCCTTATTAAGGCATTTTTTTGCGACAAACTGTTTTGAAACTATTTGAAACATTCCATTTTCTTGAACCATTTGTGACATCACACTTGATTCTGGTTCAAAACGTTTTGAAAGCGTCTCCTGGTCCGCGTTTCAATCATAGATCTTATTGCTTATACGCTAGATCCGGTATCCATCAGGTTATTTATTTTGTAGGTTCGGGGGGGATGAAAGTACTAAGCCATTGATTGGTCGTTTCAGTTGTTGACCATACAAATGTGTTGTCCCACGTGACCATAGTACCTACTTTCAGACCCCTCTCTAGACCAAAAAATTACTATATATACAGGATGCCGGATCTAGCGTAAGCAATAAGATCTATGGTTTCAATCATGTTTCAATATGGCGAACTGTCATCTAAGGTTGAATAACTACGACACGTGACCATATATCTAATAATAACTATATAGGTAACATGGATACCAGAGCTGAAGCCAAAAAATAAAACAAATGACAGTCTGCGGGACCAATCGCGAATATGCGCATGCGCAAGTTTGAATTAAGAATAGACATGCGTTTTCATCATGGAGGAGAGTAGCTTTCTAGTGAACAACAAACGTATGATAATTATTAAAAATCAATCAAATGTGTGAGATAACCTTCAATTCCATGTTTTTATTTCATCATGACATATATTTTTCAAATATTCATTCATTGATGGATTGTTTGACGATATTGAATGATAGTTGATGATAAATGCAGAAATGTATGTGATCTACAAAGCGATACTTGCGATTTGCATAGAAACCTGTGACGATAAAGTCATCGGAACAAGATTTGTGGGCTAATTTTTGATCAATCACTGTTATCACTCACTAATCACTTCTGTAAACAATCAGTAAGTACATTAATAACTATATTAACGCTCTTTTACATAATTTGTGTCAACAAATATACGTAACCTATGAAATTCTGAAAACGTCAGTGGATTTCAACTCGTCAAAACCCGCGCTTGCGCACAATTCATCATTAGCAAGCCAGACAGTCTTTTGTTTTTCCAAAACTGGCTTCATTTTCGCGTGAAGAGAAGAATAGGTGTTATCCATATAGTTGTTATTATATATATTCACGTGACGTTTTGAAACGTTGCATTTTTTGGCTCATAAAATGATGACGTAGAGGTATAATATTATATTATGATACAAGTTTTATAAGACGCTATTTTGTCGCACGCGTTGTTTGGAGTACGACGAGCGAAGCGAGGAGTGCTCCAAGTGAACAAGTGCGACAACGTGTCTTATAAAACGTCATATGCATTTTTTTTCTATTGTGAATTCATTTGAAGAAAAAAATGGATTCAATATCGATAAATCACAGAAACATCTTCGATTGGTAACAGTGATGACATTAAAATAATTAAAATCTGACGCACAAGCGTAAAGCCTAGTTTACAGTTGAGCGATTTTGATTATTGCAATACCAGTGGTGAAAAATTCAATGTTGTTATTGTTTTTATTGATCAATTTAAATCAAATTACACTCTGATGAATTGAAATTTACAAATTGAAACATTGACCAAATCCCACGCAAAAAAAAATAGTTTTTCACTACTAATATCACTCAATCCAAATCGCTCAGAAGTAAACTGGGCCTAACTCTTCTGACTTTCATTTGACAGTTCGATTGTACCAATATCCGAATAATAAAAAATGCGTATCGAAATAGAGGCTATTTCGACACGCATTTGTGTTGCACATTGACTTCATTATACAACCAAAATAGAAAAACTGTTATTTCGTGCAATCGCACGCGAAGTCAGTGTTTCGCGTTCTCAGCACGCAGTCCGCAAAATTCAATTTCGCGGCCGTTACCCATAGCAACGGCCGCGAAACCAAACGTCACTTCCAAATTTGACATTTCTAAAATACTACAAAGACAAGGATTATTTTGTCACACCAATCTTTGAACTCACCGTAACATTTTTCGTACTGCCGTTTAGATTTTTCGGGTATTAAAACGGAAAATGCCGAATTTACAACGCTTTCGAGTTCAGGAGGAGTGGAAGGTACTGAAATATCTCTATCAGTATCAGACATTTTGCGTTTTGTCAAGAACTGTCAAAATATTTTGTATATATTGAAACATATCATTTCCATTGCACACGTTGATATTTTAAATAAGTAAATTGAACTGATGCTACTGATGTTGATTTTAGAGCAATTATATATATATATTTATTTACAATTATCTAGTCTTATATTTTTTTACGATTGCACGATTGCATATTTTTTTACGATTGCCTCTGCCGCAAGCGGCCTCGGTGATTTCGCGGTCTTTGAAAATGTTTCGTCGCAAAAACATGCCCTTATTTTCACCCACACCAGTCTGGAACATGAGCAAATTGTAAACCCTTAATAACTCCCTTATTATAAGAGATAGAGAAAAAGTAAAACCATTCTCATGTAATGTTTTTTCGAGAGGAACATCATGGGCGTAGCAAAAATTATTTTAAAGGAGTTTAAAAGGTATATAAGAACCGTTTTATTCCTATCATACTTGAAAGGTGAAGAGGTATTTTCAATAAAATATACGTGTCGTGCATAAAATGTTGCATGTATTTCGGGCGTAACTTGCTTTTATGGACCTACACGCTGCGGTCCATAAATGCCTATTTTCCGTTCTTGGTACATAATTAACTATTATATTGACAGTTGAATTGAAATAATCAACGAAAATCTAATTGATGTGCATGCTTAGTTTCAATCTGGTTTGAGTAGAGTATAGCTCTAAGAGTATAGCTCCCATCATCTAGGTATCAGACTTATCATTGCATATTTCCATAAACAAATATTGAAGAATGTGACAAAGGTATACCTATGTCTATTGTATGTTACATTATTCAACATTTGACAGTGGACGTCCATAATGAAAAGCAGTTTTTTCTTATTAGCCGCACAATCCGTTTGGATTTCGGACAACAACTCAACGGTGACCCACAGAGAGAAATATATCCGTATACCTGCCCTTATGTGGTCGGCCATTTTGAATTGATCATGTCGTTTTGAATAAATAAGCTATTAAGAGTTTGTAAATCAGCGGTGCCTGGTGTATGGTATAGAGAACACCCTAATCGTAAATTATGTTGTTGCATCGGGTTTATGAATAACAATATGCACACAAAATAAAAGGTTTTATGAAATCGTTAATGTTAACAACTGTGTAGATGGTGAGGACCACGGCATATAATTAACTCGAAGAGATGGAAAATGGAAATGAAATTGGAACATGATATTTATCGCGATACACAATCTAAAATTAGCCTGATGCTTTAATATGGGCTGTAAGGAAACGGATAACTGCCCATCAGTTTTTTAATTTGTGGAAACTTAGGAGCATCAGTTTCATATTTTTTGATGTCGCAGCTTTTTCAAAACTATTGCCTATACAGCGTGTCTCACTTTTAATGGAAGCATAACTTTAACTTATTTCGCACTTTTCGTGACATTTAAAAATTCTCCATCATTCCTGATGGTTTCATCCTAATTACACCTCCAAAATTGGGTACGGGAAATTCTAGGGTGTTTATATGCATTATTAGTGAGACACATTTGAATTCTTCAGGACTCAAAATTCTGCTATAATATAGCCTCTTATAGTATGATTTATATATATATCGTAAAAACTTTAGAATATTTGAAGTGACTTCTTTCTTTTTAGAAATACAAATGAGTTAACAATTTTTTTGACACCTGATACGTGATTCAGATCGCTACAGAAAAGTGTGTAATTATTGTAAAAAAAATACAGTGAGTGGACTGAAATGTGATAAATGTGAGTCCATATTCCATAATAGCTGTGCACAAAGGTTAAAAACATGCTGTGAAGAAATTATTACGAGTGCTATACGATTGGATTCGAGTGAGGGGACTATAATAGCAGATACCTCTCTGAAAGTAGAAAACATGCTGCTTAAACAAATGATCGCCGACAAGGAAACTATCATCAATGATAAGGAGATGCTCATTAAACTTCTAAATGAAAAAATACAAAATCTGGAACAAAAACTGACTTCAGATGAATTCATTCCAAATCCGAGAAAAGGTAAACAGCTGGCAAACTCATCAAAAAACAAGCCCAACACAGGTCCCGAAAGAAATGAAGCAGAGGCCAAAAAAGGTACACAAAAAACAGCCGAAACAAATGACCACAAAACCATGAACGAAATCCGAAAAAAACAGGAAAACCTCATGAATCATCTGATTCATATACAGGATGAAACAGATATAAGACCAAGTGAAACTAATCCACAAAATTTGATGCCAAAGGAAGACAATAGCTCATTTAAAAAGGTAACATATAAAAGAAATAGGACTTCCAAAAATACTTACATTGGTGAAGCTGAGATAATCAATGAAGAGGAGTCCAATAGTTTTGTAGGAAGATCATTGCGGAATAAAAAAATATGGTTGTTTATATCCAGAGTGAAAGACCATGTAAATAAGAAGATGATCGAAGACTACCTCAAAGCTAAAACGAACACCACTGTCGATGTTGACGAGATTGATACATACTATAAAAGGAAAGACAACAAATGCTTCAAAATTGGCATGGATTATAACTTGAAAGAGACAGCCTACACAAACACCTTCTGGCCTCGTGGTGTAGCAGTTAATCGTTTTGATTTCAAAAAAGAGGAGAAATACCTGGAAAGGAACCCAGACAACATTGGTGAGAACTCGAATTTTCAGAGAGGACAGCAACTGGAGACGCAAAAATAGTGGACGGCACCAAACTCCAACAAAAAACAACAGACAATGAAGATATTATTCGACAAGAAAAAATCGAAAAGAAGAACAATGAACTCTTTAGTGTTTTCCATTTGAACATACAATCCTTAAGAAATAAGGTAGGAGAAGTTGAGGCGTTTCTAAAAAGTCGCAGATTTGTGTACGATGTTCTTTGTTTTAGTGAACATTTTTTAACAAATGACGAAATTCAGATATTTGGTATAGAAAACTATGTAATTTCATCATCATATGCAAGAAGCAGGTACACTCACGGCGGTACGCTTATTTTGTGTAGAGAAAATATGATATTTGAAAATAGAAGCGACCTAGTAGCACTTAGCTGTGAAATGCATTGTGAGATATCAGCTGTAGATTTAGTAAACTTTATTGTCATTTGCATATATAGACCGCCAAATGGAGATTTTGAAATGTTTCTGGACATTTTGGTTCTGCTATTAGAAAAAATTTTTTACTCAAAAAAACATATTATTATAAATGGGGACTTTAATATAATCTTTGATCATAATAATACTAGAAAAATCAAATACTTAGACATTATAAGCTCCTATGGTTTCACTCAAGTGATATTTGAGCCAACAAGACTGAATAACTGTATTGACAATATTTTCATTAACTTTCATGATGAGTTGAGTACTAAAAGTAGTGTCTATGACCCCTCTCTATCTGATCACAGGGCTATTGACATAAAAATCAATATATCTCACCTAGTGAAATCAAAAGTAGTAGAAGAAAGATTCATCTTTAGACCTTTAACAAACATGGGAAAACGCACTATGTATGAATTTTTAGAAAATCACTGTTATGACTTCATAGCCACAGATATCAATATTAATGACAAATGGAACATATACTATGGAACATTTCTTGATTATATGAAAATGTCTTTTCCAGAGGTACAGAAAAAAGTCAGAGAGGTTAGTACTAATAGAATTCAGTGGTTCACTGATGATATTAGAAGTATGAGAGATGAGATGCAAAGACTCAGCGACTTATATGCTACCTTTAAGTGTGACGAACTCGCACTGAGAATCAAAACTCACAGATACAAGTACAGACAAGCTATTAACATGGCAAAACGTAGGGCAAACACTAAATTCATTGAAGAATCGGACAATATTGCAAGAGCCTCTTGGAAAGTCATTAACACAACACGAAATCGTAAAGCAATCAGAGAAGCAACAGACATTACTCCTAACGAATTCAATAACTTTTTTTCTGAAGTAGCCAACGACATTTTGGGAGGCTTGAAAGAACCACAATTAACATATGAAGACTATTTAAATAGAACACCACTTCCAAATCCCATTCCTACATTCTCGTTTAGGGAGATTACATTCATAGAGGTTAGAGATGCAATACAAAAATTGAAACCCAAACATAGTAAAGATATATACGAAATGAACATAATCCTAATCAAGGAGCTGAAAGATGTTTTAATCATTCCTCTAACCAAACTTTATAATGAATGTATCAGAAAAGGAGTATATCCAACTAAATTCAAACTTGTTAAAATCATACCAGTCTTCAAAAAAGGTAATAAAATGGATACACAAAATTACAGACCCATAGCGCTCATTCCAATTCTATCTAAGATATTGGAATTACTACTGAAAAATCAGCTACAGGAATTTTTCGAGGGAAATTGCCTGTTGATAAAAGAACAATACGGCTTTAGAAATGGCAAATCAACCGCACTGGCAGTCAATGATTTATGCGAAACCATAATAGCAGGTTTTGAAAGTAGTCAAATTGTGGGATCTACTTTCTGTGACCTGTCGAAAGCGTTCGACTGTGTATCACACGAAATATTATTGAAAAAACTTGAATTCTATGGCCTAAATGGAATCAGTTTGAAACTAATCTCGAGTTACTTAGAAAATAGAAGACAAGTAACATTTTGTGAAGGCATTCTCTCGGATGAAAGAATCAACAGGCATGGTGTACCCCAAGGATCAATCCTGGGGCCGCTATTATTCCTAATTTACATAAATGACATCAAATATGCTCTAGGTCATAGTTCTCTAGTACTTTATGCCGATGACACAACCTTTACTAACTATGAGGGAAATTTTGATTATTTGAAAGCTAGTATGGCCATCACAATGTCCAAAGCAACAGACTGGTTCACTGCAGAACGATTGAATCTGAATGCAAGCAAAACTGAATCAATGATTTTTTCCACATACCAGAATGATATATATAAAAATCCGGAATCGGTAAAATTTTTGGGAATATACCTAGACCCCTCATTAAAGTTTGACTGTCATGTAAACTATATAGCAAGTAAAGTTGGTAAAAGTATTTACCTCTTGAAAAACCTCAGTTCAGTAGTAGACCAGAAAGTTTGTGTGATGACTTTCCATGCTCTTATCCAGTCAGTCTGTACGTACGCGATAATAGTATGGGGACACTCTTCTCATGCGGCCAGAGTATTTGGCATGCAGAGAAGAGCAGTGCGTGTACTTTCCAACTTGGGTTATCGTGCTGATGTCAGACAAAAGTTTATTGAACTTAAGATTTTGACCATTCCATCAAGGTACATATACGAATGCATTGTCTATATGCAAGAAAACATTGGTCAGTACAGAACTCAAAGCAGCATACATAATCACAACACAAGGAAAAGAGACAATATAAGAATGAACAATCTTAGACTATATAAATCAAGAAATGCCTCGCTCTACTATGCTCCAGAATTTTATAATAAACTACCACACCATATTAGGGATCTCAAAACAAATGAACTGAAGATTGTATTGAAAAATTATTTAATTAAGAAAGCCTTCTACAGTTATGATGAATTTCTTAACAGCAGAATCGAAATGTAAGGAATTTACTAGGTAATAATACTAAAGTAGACCTAGCGAAAATGAAATGAAAATTTTTAATTATGTGTTTAACTTATATTTTTTTAACTATGTGACACCCATTTTTTATCTAACTTATATATTATATCAGTATAGCTCTGTACCTATATTTGTATTGTTGACCTGTGTAAAACTTAATGTTTATTAACACCAAATATATATTCTATTCTATTCTATTCTATTCTATTCTATTCTATTCTATTCTATTCTATTCTATTCTATTCTATTCTATTCTATTCTATTCTATTCTATTCTATTCTATTCTATTCTATTCTATTCTATTCTATTCTGAGCATCAATATTCTCGCTGTATGCTGATGGTATGGATAATATACAAATCACATTATTGTAGTATTGAATGAGCTTTGGTGTTGATTATTGAAAAAGAAATCATTATTGTGTTTTTTATTTCAATGTTTTATATCAGTCAATCAAAAATATTATAATAGTGGCATTATCTTATTCTTTCAGATTTAGAAAAGGACGGTTCATCTCAACTCACAAACACACGGAAAAAAATTCGATTCGCTACAGGTACTAAAATATAGGTCAACGCAACAAAAAAAATTAGTACCTATAGAGACAGCAAAAAACTATGTGAAAGCAACAAATATTTCCTCCTAATAATTCTTTGCAGTATCAACTAATCCAACTGGTGTCGGAAGCAAACCAAACTTCCGACATGTTGGCTGCATGTAAAAACATTCCTAAGCTGTCATTACTAATATATTTCGCAGCAGTAGCAAATATTTTCAGGTATGATTACATAATGCTCTTGCTATAAGAAACACTATACCAAATACTTCCAGCCAAATATTTTTGCTCTAGTAGCAAATACTACTGCGTTAGTAGCAAGTATTTTCAGGTATCATTATGAATGCAATTGCTGTAAGAAACATTGTAGTTGACACTCTCAGCCAGATGTGTTTGCACTAGTGACAAATATTAGTGCTGTAGGTAACGATGTATTGAATATTAACAGCATACTAATTTTGCACCAGTAGTGAGGTTTTCTAGGTATTATTGCAAATGCATCAGTTGTAATAAAAGACGAAACTCTTTATTGCTACTGCATCTTCATTTCTGCTTCAGTAGGGGTACAAGAGCTGGAATAATGTTACACCCGATATAATATAGAAACATTACTTCAGGTAGGTCCACTAGAACAACAATTTCTGGTAAACTCTCAATTTGCAGTTTATCTCCGAGAAGTTGTATACTATTTTTTTCATAGACGATTGATGTAATGATAATCCCTCAAAATGTGTATGATGATCTGAAAAAAAAAAACGTAAATGAGAATAATAAACCTAGAATATACTTTGTCACATCTATATAGGGTGTTTCACCTCATCAGTGATTACAATATAAATGTATAGTAGCTTCAGTGAAGTTTTGAAATCATACCTTCAAATGTTCGCCTCAGGTGTCCGAATCCCCACGATTCCAAGAGCTCTTCGACTGACATCAAATTTTTCCATTTTTCACATATATTGTTTCTGACAGTTCTAAACTATACATTATTATTTGCATGCAGAAGAAGAACAACAGCAAGCAGGACACTAACTGATCCACGTGTTAATACTCTCAACAGTCTCAACTCAAATGAAGACAAAGATCGATGCGTCGTTATTAAGAATTCGCACAAAAGTAGGTCACGCCATTCCATGTAGCCAATCAGGACGCTTCTTTCTTGTTGCCATGTGAATTTTAGCAAATTTTATTTGCATCACCACAAAGTTACCCAGGCGATATTAGCAAATTGAATTTGCTCCATTCGAGTCCTGAGATTTTTGCGGTTGCGCATACCAAAGTTCAATACATTGATTGACGTTGTTTAGGTTCGATACTTAGTAAATAATAATAATAATTATTATTATGTTAATGACTTTGCGTGGTTACGGATCATTGACAGAAAATAGATAATTGGGTAAAAATGTTTGCTGTGAATGCTGTGTTCATTTTCAAAACCATGCATGATTGGAAAATAGGTGATTTCATTAACTATTCCCTCTTGAACATATGGATATATACCCAGCAAAAATAATAGTTCACCCGAATCCAAACTTCAAGTAGGTAGTCTTTGCAAATAAAACTGTCCAATGTTACAGAACTAATATGTTATCGCAGCATTGTTGGTGAGGGATTCGAGCCAACAAATTATTTTAGCTGGATATAAATATAATTCCAGTTCCTACAGCAGATTGATTATAGCATTTTTAATTATCATCTGTGACAAATGCATATTCGTAATGATGGCATAAATGTTTAATCTACACCTAGAAATGTTGTTGTGAGAGCAAATATCTCACCAGCAATTCTGTTTTTGTTATGAGTAGCAAGTGATTTTTTTCCGTGCAGGGTCCGAAAATTTTATTTAAAAAAATATTGCCGAAATGCCCTATAATATTCTTTCACACACCTATAACATTTACGACCGATCAAAAGCCTATTTCCGGAAATTCCTCGGTCTCCTCGGTTGTAGTATAAGTATAGGATCATGAAATTACACTGAAATTTTTTTTGAATCTTTCATAGGTTGAATGACATTCGCATACCTATTTCATTTCAGATACTAAAGTACCACTTCTAGTTTCTTGCTGTAAGAAAATATATTTATATACCAACTTTTCAATGAACTTAGTCAAGAATAATGATTTGAACTATATACCAGCAGCTGTCTAAAGTTGGTATTTTGTATTTTATTTAGCGTAATCTAAACTGTAGTCTTGGTTTGGTAATGTGAAATGTTCTAACCGAACACCACTCTATAGTTTCAATCAAGAACAGAAAATTCTTGCTCGAACACGAATATTTTTTATATAGAATTCAAAATATTCGTGCGTTCTCGAAAAACATTCCAATTATTTAAGCTCTATACTTATAAATTGTTCAAATTTGATTTTGCGAACTCAATATTGTTTTCCTTTCTTCGAAGGCACATTTATATGATACTATTACTATATTTATATATCTAATTATAGGCCAATTTCCTTAACATCTGCATTTTCGAAATTGTTTGAGAGAATGATCAAAAGTCGCTTAATGCTATATCTTCAAAAATATAATATTATCTCCGACAGACAATATGGTTTTAGAGAGAACCTAAGTACTCAGGATGCGATAGCACATTTAACATCAATAATTTATAATGCCGTCGATAGTAAACTCGCCTGCCTTGGTGTGTTTGTCGATCTGGCAAAGGCATTTGACACTGTGAGTCATGGGCTTTTGCTGGATGGACTTGAACAACTGGGCGTGCGAGGAGTGGTGCTAGATCTCTTCAAGAGCTTTCTTAAAGGGCGAAAACAAAGGGTCAAACTGAACGGAATCTTGAGCACTGAAGAAAATGTATTATGTGGAGTGCCACAGGAAACAGTATTAGGCCCCATTCTTTTTATAATATATCTCAATAGGCTACTCACTAGAGAATCTCCTGGAACAATAATATCCTTTGCTGATGACACGGTCATTTTGTACATCGGGAAATCTTGGAATGATGTGAGAGAAATGGCAGAAAATGACTTGGAAAACATCACTAAGTGGTTCAACTTTAACCTTCTAACTGTCAACGTTAACAAAACAAAAATGATTCCTTTCACATCGTATGAGAATCACTTACCTACCTTCGAACATATTCAGATGGAAAACCAGAACGTTAAATTATCCTTGAGTACAAACTATCTTGGAATCCATTTAGACTCATTTTTAAGGTGGGATGTTCAAATAGAAAAACTGAAAAGTAAAATTAGATCTATAACTTATAAGTTCTATCAATGCCGGCAAATACTACCCCTAAAAAAATTGAAGTCTATATACTATACGCTTGTAGATCCTTTACTGAGCTATGGTATAATTGGATGGGGAGGGGTAAGGAAAACCATTCTGAAACCCTTGGAAGTGATTCAAAAGAAAATTCTCAAGATAATGTCCTTCAGACCGACTCGATATCCCTCCAACACATTGTATACAGATTTGAAAATATTTGATATCAGACAAATTTATGCTAATACAATATTAGTGTTCACGTTCAAAAAAACCAAATATCTTAAAAAAATTGAATATGTATATCAAACAAGATCAAGTAGAGAAACTCGAATGATAATACCTAGAACAAATAAATCCATTGGTGAAAGGACATTCACTTTCCTGGTTCCCAAACTATACAATAAAGTCCCCGAAGATGTGAAATAAGTAACTGCGAAACATTTGTTTAAAAAAAAATCAAGATGTGGATAGCGAATCATGATCGAACATTTTTTCATGATATCATTGATCCTGTTTAGGGTATCTATATATCAAACCATTCAATATATCTGAGACTTCCAACTGCGAATATTTCTATCTATTACTTATTAATTGTACTATCTACTATATTTTTTCTTTTCTCCTTCAACGTTAATTATTCTTTCGAAATATAATAAAAATTGTTATTGTTAAGAAGAATTTTGTGTATGTATTTAGAAATTTTACTTGCAAATAATCAAACTTTGCCATAGACAGGCTCTGAAAGAGCCTAAATGGTTTAAATTCTGATGTATTGCAAATTACTTTGTAAATTATTTATGTGCTTGATGATGTAAAGTTTTTTTCTTTCTGCAATAAATTATTATTATTATTATTATTATTATTATTATTATTATTATTATTATTATTATTATTATTATTATTATTATTATTATTATTATTATTATTATTATTATTATTATTATTATTATTATTATTATTATTATTATTATTATTATTATTATTATTATTATTATTATTATTATTATTATTATTATTATTATTATTATTATTATTATTATTATTATTATTATTATTATTATTATTATTATTATTATTATTATTATTATTATTATTATTATTATTATTATTATTATTATTATTATTATTATTATTATTATTATTATTATTATTATTATTATTATTATTATTATTATTATTATTATTATTATTATTATTATTATTATTATTATTATTATTATTATTATTATTATTATTATTATTATTATTATTATTATTATTATTATTATTATTATTATTGTTATGTTCTTTTGTATACTTTGTCCAAATTTGACTCAAATTCCTCAAGACCAAAGAGCATCAATAACTGCCATTGACCTTCAGAATAGTTTCATAACTTTTTCCCTTACATGAGAAAAGTCCTATTTTCCTATCATCACGATTAAATGAGCTATTTCTGAAAAAAAAATGTAAAAATTAACAGGTTCATTCAGTGATAGGATAATCATTCTGTTATAATATGTATAGAATAGTAATTTTTCATAGTTATAAATGGTTATAGACAATATGTTTTCAAATAATGTAGAATCACCTCTTTTTTTGCGCTTTAATTCACTATATAGATACATCTTTTCAAATAAATTGTATTTGTATTCGTGTTCAGTAAATCAGAAAGTAGGTACATATAGTTGATATAAAGAAACCTATTTCGTTCTATATATACTGCGGTGAAAAAATGCCTCCAGACCTCTAAATAGCACCACTACCCTACAAACCCATTTGAAAAGAGCGCAACAGTTCAAACGGCTTATTCAATCGACTTAGCCTTTTGTACCTCCTTTACCTGAGAATAGAAAACATATAAATGAAATATGGTTTACTTAGTCCAACTTACAATTACTTAACCTTGTTTACCACAATATGTCACAACGAACTAATCATCCTATTTTCGAAGCACAAAACGCTGTTTGAAGAGGGGCCGCGCTCGGTTATTCTTCTTTAACTTTGATTTTGCGACTCAGGTAAGGCATTGTCCCGTGCTTTGTGGACATCATGCCACCCGGACTTTTGGCAGATATCACTCTGACTTTTGCAGCGAGGCGGCACCTTTGACACCTTGCGATAAGGCGAACTGGTCTTCTTTTGTTGCGGAGTAGTTTATTTTGACTTGTGGTGTCTAATCCATTTCGGCTGGGTCCTTTAGAAATTTTCGTGTTTCGAGGTTAGCCGCACAAAAGTTACAGAATGTAACTGTTTCATTACATACACATAACAGAACACGACCATATAAATAACCAGTGAATGCTTATAGATTTGAGTAAAATTTAAAATAGGCTATTAATTTTTTTATATATGACCACATATTTGAAGGAAATGTATTTTAACGAGAGATATTGTCGATTAGTTTCAGTTTCAGCGTCAGCTACTCATTTTTAGGTTGAAGTTATTGTATAAGGAAGAAAATATATATGTGTTCCTATTTTGGTTTTATAATGAAGTCATTATGAAACGCAAATGCGTATCGAAATTGCGTCTGATGTTTCGATAAGCATTTTTTATTATTCGTAGGTTGGCACAATCGAACTGTCAAATGAAGGTCAGAAGAGTTAGGCCCAGCTTACTTACTTACTAAGCGATTTGGATTTGGTGATATACTAACATTGAAAAACTCAAAAATCAAAATCTCTCAACGGTAAACTGGGCTTAACGCTTGTGCATGCGTGAGATTTTAAATATATCAATGTTAATGTCATCACTGTTACCAATAGAATATGTTTATGTTATTTATCGATATTAGAACAATATTTTTCAATGACAGATGCAAATTTGAAAACATTTTACATTACACGTTTTATAAGACATGTTGTCGCACTTGTTCCCTTGATGGGGCATACTCCTCGCTTTGCTCGTCGTACTCCAAACAACGCGTGTGACAAAATAGCGTCTTATAAAACTTGTATCATAATATAGCTATACTATTTCGGATTGTATGTGTAGAATTATTAACTAATATTAATGTGTCAATGGGACGACATAACCTCCTATACATTCACTTTGATGGATAACAGCAAGTCCATGTAAATAACATAGTGAATGAAATGAATATTTCCTTATAGATTTGAGTGAAATTTAAAATGGGATATTCAAATTGATTTTTATATATGACTCACATATTTGAAGGAAATGTTCATATCATAAAATCGTTAAATTCATATTTTAACGAGTGATATTGTCGATTTGTTTCAGTTTCAGTGACAGGTATACTCGTTGTAAAATGCAGTTCCTGCATGCCTATACTCATACGAAATATGTCACTTTTCACACTTGTTATTAAATAGTTATTTATATATCAAGGGCTTTTATGGACCGCAGCGTGTAAGTCTAGGTCTATAAAAGCAAGTTACGCCCGAAATACATGTAACATTTTATGCACGGCCAGTATATTTTATTGTAAATACCTCTTAGCTCTCAAGCAAGATAGGATTAAAACGGTTCTTAAATGCCTTTTAAACCCCTTTAAAATAATTTTTGCTTGTTTTTACTTTTTCTCTATTTCCTTATAATAAGGGAGTTATAAAGGGTTTCAAAATGTCACGTGTCATAGTTATTTAACCTCAGATGACAGTTCGCCATATTGAAACATGATTGAAACGGACCTGGAGACGCTTTCAAAACGTTTTGAACCAGAATGAAGTGCTGTGATTTCACAAATGGTTCAAGAAAATTGAGTGTTTCAAAACTGTTTCAAATAGTTTCAAATGAGTTTCTCGCAAAAAAATGCCTTAATAGGCTAGTAGCAATATTTGTTGATGTCAATATACAGACAATAGTCATTACGAAATGCATTCCAGTGACGAAGAAAGTGTGAATTGTACTCCACCAGAAATCAGTAAAGCAGCTGATGATGCGAATATTAATAATTTATTGTCCGGAGGGCGGTAAAGTAGTCCGAGGGCGGTAAAGTCCAATTTTACGCCCACACAACCGGGCGATAAAGTGTTATTTTTCGCCCGGTCTTGCATAAAGTTTCTTATATATAGGTATATGTTAGATTTTTTCGTCACCACATCTGTTCGATTTTGTATTAGGGAAAAGATTTATTGAAATCTTATATTGCACTATCTAAGAGAATTGCTACACTTTTTTGACATATCCCTTTTTACATTATTTCCATGGCTTCGGATAGTTCGAATATAAATTCCATCATTTTCCTCTAAACTCTATATCTTTCAATAATGAAAGATTATATATTTTGCACAATCGAAATCCTGGATTTGATTTGTGTATGGTGCTAAAGATTCCAATAATAACCAAAAAAGTCAATGTTGAAAAGAAAGTAGATACATGCTTTATATCTTCTATGTTGAGAATTACTGAATTATGCTGTAGAAGTTGTTGATAAATAAGACAAAATTATGAATTATAATTGAAATAATTTCTTTCGTATTGAAATCTTCAAAATTGAGAATAGTCGATTGTTAACGAATATTTTTGGAGCCTCTAGAAGTTATTTTCTTCCCATCAGCCTCTCTGTTTGTCGAGACACCCCGCCCTTAGGCGATAGATCAGACGCTGAGAAATAAAAAAGTCAATCGAAAATAATACTGCTATCGACGCACACACCGACAAGGTACCCACATAATGTACGAAAAAGGCATTTATTTCAACGCTGACAATGTCGATTCCATCCGGATAGCGGATGCCACACAACTAGACGCTACAGGGCGCCTATTCCTTTCGGTAAATTACGGCCCGGCCTTTTTATCTGTTTTGACGCTAAACGCAGGTATTTACGAAATACAGGTGAAAGGCAGTCAAAACACGACATTCCTTTTCCGAAGTACCGCCTTATTGTGACTTTTGGAGCTGTCGCAGATGCCGACGACGATTTTTCATTCGGTATCGAGACAGCTCGGCGAACCTTGAAAATTAGCTTTGCATCTTTTGGAAACTGAATTCAATGCGAAGTGCATATTGAGTGAATCTGTCAGAGATGATTTCTAATTTTGGTTTCTCTTGCAGAGAGAATCACTACCTGCAGATGGGATAATGCAGTTAAATAAAATACTGGTATGAGACATGATGACAGTTGGATTAGTCATGCAGAGTAAAAATTACCAAACCATATTTGAAGAACAATAGCGAAACTTAAAAATCTCGGTATCATAATTGACTCCTATCACCTAAAATATAGTCATATTATTTCAAATGTCTCGAATACTCTAAGAAGCATGTTGTATCTAGAACAATTTTGCCCACATCGAAGGATTATGCATGCATGAAACCATTACATAATTACGTTTTTACAAAAATATTTCTTATTATGTATAACTAGGTACACATACATGCATACAATAATGAGTTTCCCCAATACGCAATGTTAAATTTTAAAAGGCAATTACAATATAGATTTATGGTGGATTTATGCAGCAATTTTTAATCATAAGTACTTATTAAGTCATAAGTTTTTAGTATTAAGATTTAAGACATAAAGAAAAAATTACCATTTATGCACGAATTATTAAGGACTGTTTTCTCCCATTGGGCAATTTCTGTGGTTCAGTGGTCACTTTACAATTTCAGTTATCAATATCCATTTTTCCTTTTTATAATCCAATAAATCTGAGATGAGTTCAAATAAACAACACAATCACAGACAATAACCTATAAAACCGTCACACAATCAAAAACTTCGAACGCATGCGCAAATATGATCAGTTTTAAGTTTAAAGCCATAAGAGATAATGGTGGATTTATGCAGCAATTTTAAGTCATAAGAAAAAAGGACCATTTATGCAGGAATTATTAAGGACTGTCATGTCTTAAGGGTAACTTCTCCCATTGGTCAATTTCTGTGGTTGTGTCAGTGGTCACTTTACAATATCAGTCATCAATATCAATTTTTTCTTTTTATAATCTAATGATTCTGATATAAGTGTGAATAAACAACACAATCACATACAATAACCTATAAAAAACCGTCACAGAATTGGAAACTTCGAACGCATGCGCAAGAATGATCAGTTTCAAGTTTTAAGCCTTAAGAGATAAAAGTTGGCCAACATTCTTACGACTCAAATCTTATGACTTGCAACTTAAAACTCATGTCAAGTGTATGAATGGAAACATTGAAAACCAATGATTGAACTTCTCACGACTTATGACTAAAAACTTAAAACTTATGACTTAAAATCGCTGCATAAATCCACCATAAGAGTTGGCCAACTTTCTTACGACTTAAAACTCTTGTCAAAGTGTATAAATGGAAACATTGAAATCCAATGATTGAACTTGCGACGTATAACTAAAAAGTTAAGACTTATGACTTAAAACTTATGACTTAAAACTGATGCTGCATAAATACACCATTATATAAAGCATGGTCTCTGAAACTTCTATTCTCTTTGATATCAACCACTCCATCATGATCTGATTTCTCCCAGGTTGAGTTTGTTTAAAGAATTACAGAATTTGGTGCTTTTTCTTCCAACTGAATGGTGAGGAGCATATATATAGCTTGAGAAGAATTGACCACAATCAACGCGATAAAAGCAAAAATATAGTGCGGGGACCACCTTCTTCAAATAAAAACCAATAAATCAGAGATGCCACCTTCACCCTTCACCTATCACGAGAAATTTTAAATTCTTTCTGATGATATGCACCAAACACACCTGATAGGATAGAATTCAAGTCGGTTAAAAGATATTCAAATTCTCCACCAATTGAAAAATGTTCCATAATTTAGTTGTTACCAGCAATTTAATAACTAGAAAATTACCTGGGTGAGTATAATTCGAATTTCCTACATGCTCAGTATTGTTTCTTTATTACTAATAATTATAGTGTATATATGTATAGTATTTGTTCGTGAAGGTGTGTCAAAAGCCAAAGAAAAATAATTTCTAACTTGGTAACTTTGTAGAGGGGTTATGAAAATTATAATAAGAATAGTACCTACCTATAGGTAGTATTTGTATATATACACAAAAGAGTATCTTCTTCAATAGACCTGTTGATTTACACTAAAAAAATAGGTAGTTTCACCTATAACAAAATTAATATGAGCGAATCATTACAAATTGTTGATGAACATATGATGCCCATGCTCGACCATATATTCGGTTCTGATGGGATATCTTCAAGTTCGTTTATTTATGTGTACCTATATGCTATCCTCTACAGTACACCATATATACTCATTTACATGAACTAATTAATATTACAAATAACGTGAAAAATATTTTTGAAAAAAACAAGCTGTACTATCTACCCATACAAAAATTATTTTGTAACATCAGATTCAAAAGCTTGTCGAGGATAAAAAATTAGTGATCTTGTACGGCAAGCTATTGAATCCGATAATCACAATCAATATATACCGTTCAGATATATCGGAAGAAGGAAATCTTCCTAAATAGTATGTTAAATAAATATAGTGGAAAGTACCTAATGATATAGCAGATAACCAGCAGTACCTACAATATTTTTATTCAGTACAAATTCATAAAAACCATTTATGTTCCAGAAGGAGTTAGCAATCGATTGAAATCAAAATATACAGGGTGTACTATTAACGAATGTTATTATTTTCGAATAAGTCGAAAACGCGATTTTTAATTGAATTTCTGTTAGTAATACGGTAATCAGTGGAAATAATAGGTACTACTCGTTTTCTAATTTGACCGACCTCGTATCTTCAATAATAAAGAAGTTAGCAATAGTGAAAACTTGAATTTGATCGCCCTTCGTACATTGCGATTATTGAAAGGGATATGACTTCTGATAATTTTAAGATTTATTAGCTATTGGCCTTGAATGAAGAAATGTAGATATATATGGTAGGTAAATTCAACCTCAACAACTTGTTCAGATGATCTGAACTGTACAGCAGTCCTATATAACTTCCATAGCATACCTATTATAAACATATATAGGTATTAGGCACAATAACGTTGAGTAATGATATAGAAACAATTGAACATAAATAATGCATGCATAGGTATATAAATACATTATATTAAAGCAGTCACGACCAAGGAGTAGGTATTTATATACATGCAACATATTGAATACATATACAGTATATTCATATATTGTTATTTTAGGAGAGAACCAGTGGGTATGTATGTTTTTCAATAGAGTTATATGTTAGATTATTATCCAACTTGATAATTCATAACATATTGATTATAAAACCATGATTCTCACAAAACTAATTTCATTTTGTATTCTTTAGTGAAATTTATCTATATGAACAATGCGACCAATGGGACACTGCCGGTTGATAGTTGAAGTTTGAAGTGACTGACAAATGATAGCAAGCTTGAAAATGAATAGTCCTTCCCTATATAGATCAAAGATCAACGACTCTGATGAGTCATGATGCTTCAAGGAACGAACTTGACTTTTGGAATAAATTCATACCTATATATCCATGAAAGCAACAATTATGAGAATTATGGCAACGGAATGGACACTTCACTAATTTGTGATAAGTAGAGGAAAGGAACCAAATTTGAGATACATTTTTTGTACAATGAAAATAAAATATAATTTATTTCAAAACATTATAACTATCATGAACTCAGTACATTACTTGAAGGGTTTTATAATCACCAATAATGCATACGAAAAAAGTTTACAGTTAGAAAATAATTAAATTCATACAAGAAACAAAAGAGTCTTTCAAAATTGAGGTGCCTAACTTGAGATAGTCTGGTTACTAAATTTGGGATAGGGTCCCAATTTGGTACATCACTCAAAAAATCCTTTTCCCTCGCAAAAAGAACAGGTGAATTTAGAACTTGTCAATTCTCCACAATCCGCATGGGCCCATCTAAAACATTTGACACATTTAGCCCATTTTTCACCTTTTTTGTCTTCTGAAGATAGGCCTGGTATAAAATATACATTCAGCGTCACTGCCGCAACTTTCATCCGATGAGGAGCCTTTCAAAATATATATAGGCTCTTCACTGCAAGAATCAGAACTGGATGATGACAATGTACGTTTGGCTTTATTTTTCATTTGTTTTGGACCTGCATCGTTTCTTTTTTCGCGTCACCACCTCTTCCTTGATTAATCGGTTTTTTCATTTTCTTATCCCTCTTACCAATATCTTTTTTTACTCCTTTAGCTTTATTTTGTCTCGCTTCCTTTTTCTTTATAACATTTTCTTGACTTGTAGATGACAAGGAAACATCTCTTTCGCACTGCAGTAAACTCGATCAGTGGCCTTAGTGGTCTTTCTTTCGCTCTCGGAGGTGATGGGGTTGTTTCATGTTCACGTTGTTCTTCTGTTTCCAAGAAAGAGGAACATGATGGAAGATTCTCGATATTTTCCTGTTCCTCTAGGTTTTGCGCTAACATTCATGTAATGAAAAATGCCCAGCTAAATAATTGACATATTTCATACAGTACTTCGTATAGAGGTTCCCAATTTGAGATAGTCTCAAATTAAGATACCCGTACTGTCTCAAATTAGGAAAATTTATAAAAAAATTGAGACAGCTATATTTCGGTTATAACTACTACACAATGAGTTTGTGCATGACAGAATAGTAGCATTAATACTCTTTGTTCATAAAATCATACCACAGTGGACTGATGACCTCACCTTAAAAAAGTATTTTCAGATGCAACAGGCATTCACAAAATTTTTTAGCACCCGAAGTTGAATTGATGTACATTACTCGGGAATCAGGTGGTAACTGACGAAAAAACGTGCTTGCGTATACTCGGTTTGGCCTAAAAGACTCAACTTTTGCACATTATACGTATAGATGGCACCAGCCATTCTGCCAGAAGGCTATACTGTCTCAAATTGGGCTCCTATCTCAAATTTGGTTCCTTTCTTCTATAGTTGCAAATTTTCATTTTTTAGAATAAAATATTTTGGATATGAATTCCAGGAGTCTGTTTAGTAATTGAGGTTTGCATCAGAAATTGAAATTTTTGTATCACAGCAAAATAAAATAAACTCAATCAGAAACATATATTGAGGAGATAACGTATAACAGGCGTAGAGTGAATAGGTATTATTTATTCTCTATACCAATTATGCCATGTTCCAATTCACACCCGTTGTATAGGCAGTGTTGCGAAACTCATCTGTACACAGTAATGACCACTAATAAGGTGTTTGTGAACCAACATTACATTGGTAATAGGCAATCTTCCTATACCCCAAAAAAGTTTCACCTCGTGATCGTCTCATCATATAATAATTGAGTGTGATGAACCAGCAATATATCTTTCGCATTAGATAGTTTCGAAAGCAATATAAAAAACCTAATAATAGAGATGCAAATCCCATTTGATCAGGCCGCTAATATCTCAATAATGAGTATAATCTGGAATATTAAACGAACAAACGAGAATATATCTCAGTGTACCATCAACAACATCAACTCTAAATTAGCTATCGTAAAGCAAGATCATGAGTTATGTTATGAAAGCTGGGTGGCCATAAAAATGGGATGTTCAACAGCATTTCGAGATGGTTTCCAGGGCCGCACTGCATGATATTATGAAAGCCAATCCAAACATTTCTTGTGTCATTAGTTCAAAAATGTATGTATTTTTGTTGGCCAAAGATCATGGATTACCCTTTTATACGAGATATGTCCATATATTTAGGTGTCAATGCTTCCAATCAGGTTTCAATTGACCAATCCATAAAATATATTGACGTTAAAATTACAGAAAAACAGCTAACTATATTACGAAGAAGAGGAGTCATTAACTTTTCCGCATTTATTTTCCACTGAAATGTGAAAAATTAGTTTCCTCGATAAATTCCGTATTTGAAGAATATCAAATATAAATAGTGGAAAATCCAGGGTGATCTAACAAAATGTTGATGATAATATCCAGCACTACTTATTTAGAGAATCGGACAAAAATACAAACGCTTTTTAGTATATAGGTATACCTAATACTGAATCATTTATTCTATACAAATCAGAATATCATCCATCATCCCGCACAGATGACAATTGAAATTGTTGTGCAGTGATGATGCTATCAGAAAAAATAAACTTTGATGTGCTTGAGAAAAGATCTCGAGTATATTGATTCGAAATCTCCAAGACCAAAAGATCCACTGAATGAATACTGAAATTTCATCCTATCACGAAGATTACAATCACTTAAAATTGATTCCATTTAATTACATGCGACTATATATGCATAGGTAGTATAATTCCTTGCACTTGTATGTAAAGTTACATAGCCTCTGTATTGCTATTTAAAATTACATTCCCCTTGTAATATCATATAAAACATCATGAACTTGATATCGAAAGTAGAACTTCATGTATATCCAGGATTATTCCAGATTGAATCATAATACCTATTCACTCGTGTGTGGAGGTGTTTTTGCTGTTAGATATATTCAAGTATTCTACGGTGTGGAAACATGTGGATCCATTAAAAGTTTCGGTTCGTTTTTCGATGAAAATATTGATAATAAATTGCATGGTATTTAGTAGGTAGGTATACTAACATTGTATACAAACAAAAAATAAATAAAACACAACAGTCAATTCCAGAAGTTGGCTGATGGGTAAAGACGATGAGATCATCATCATGATTGGGAAGGCGTCATGAAAGATTACACCTAAAAAAATGTAATTTACATATTTTTTGGAATATTATGTGCGTTAACAAGTATGATCTAAATGAGCTGAAGTTTTATGTATATTTGCGATCAATCACACGTTTATGATGGTGAAATAATAAAAACATCATGAGAAATCACATAGTTTTTTATTAAAATTTAAAGTTACTTTTGAATTCGAGTTAAAATACTCTGATACGTATGCGTATACGCATAAAAAAAATTAAATGTTGAAATTCGATTTCTACCTATATATCTTTCAACATGAAGACATAGGTATTCCAACTTTTATCGTCCAAATACTTTAAATAATCTTAACTCAACTGAACTTAGATACCACACGGCGCTTTCAACATGATATTAGGTACATTCATTCACCAAGACTGTCAGGTGAAGTCGATTATCCTTATATTTAATCCTTCTTTAATGTAAAATCTTATCGATACAAGAAAAATCCTGCACTTTTTTAATAAAAAGTCATAGCAGTGAGTATGGTTACAATACACCGATGTCCAGATGATGCATGAGATGGTTTAATAAGAATAATGTCGCGATCCTCTTGTAATGTAAAGGCATCGAGTGAATTGAAAAAATCTCTTACAATGTTCGACTAAATATTGTTGTTTTCTTAAATTATGTTCAATATGTAACTTCTTACAATAGTAGTTCCCTACCTGACCTGGTAAAATTTGTACCACAAGGAGCCAGAAAACTAATGAACACGAAGGAAAAAGAAGAAGTAGAATAGTAGTTCACTGCTATAATTGTAATTTATACTTATATAGGATTGTTTTTAATGGTGAATCCGTAAACAAATAATAAAATGACATCATATATAAAAATGTATTTTTCCATCAAATTTTTACGTGTGAGAAAGTCGAGTAACATATCGCCAACTCTTCATGGATATTCTGTACAGACTTGAGGCTAAAAACTGAACCGTTAGATATTCGGAAACCTATTGTTATGAGTATGTTTCTTTTTCTTTTGATAACGTATATAGGATGGACGATGAGCTCACTCAGAGCTTAGACATTCAGTCTTTATTTTTCGGTAATGAAAAATCACTCAGATTGATACATCGTCATAATATCTGACGAATCTTGTCAATTCACAAAGCACATGTCAAAATCAATAATACCAACTGAACATTGAAAAATAAAATATCCAAAACTATTTTTTCCGTGGTCGGAACATGGACCAGGTTTTTTGACGGTCAAAGGGTGAAGTGAAATACCCACCCCCTGGGTCCGGGTCTGCCCGCTTAGCCGAGACTCCATTCTCACAGATAATAGTAGTCTGCGGTGAACTGGACCAGGTGATTAACAGATGTCTGAATAATAACGCGCCTGGAGGGGCCCCTCCAGCAGGGGCCCTCGCCTCCCATTGGCCGAGACGGGTCGAAAGAAACGCCCCTCGTGGGGCACTCTGCCGCAGAGAGCACCATGTGTGGCATATGGCTTCGCCATGGTGGTGGAAAAACCCCAAACGGCCGCGATAGCGTTTTCGGGTGTTTTTAATAAAACGGCAAATTGCCTTATTCCGGGAATGATGAGGGGCTCTGGCTCTGCAACGTAATGGCTTCGCTTGTTTGTGGAATGTTTTCTTGTGCAGGCGACTTCCAAGCAATTTGGTTATCCACGAGAATACCAGCACCAATGATGTGCGGTGCACATTGACTTTACTTTTTACTTTGTTGCATTCCGTTTTTCGTTGCTTCTCAATATGGCGCCATTTTTTCCCGGAGAACATGAGACCAACTATGGATTTGAGTCAAACTCTTTTCGAGGCCGAATCGTTTGTATGTACCTATACCCATTGTGAATATTATTTCCTCAAATCACTCGATTCAAATCGGTAATATGAAATTAAAATACGTCATGTAGGGTAAGGTAAGGTAATCCCGTGACATAGGCAATGTCGTGATAATTTTTTCAATATTCCTGAGGACATTGCCTGCCTTCAAATTTACCTGTTCGATGGTTCTAGAGATGGCGGGAGTTGTACTCCAGCTAACGGACCACAGGACATGCTTGTATTCTGGGTTGCAGCCTTACTCTGCAGAATAATCAACAAACTCCGTTGTTCACGTATAGAGAGTTACATTGTACGATTGCCGTTCGTGTTGTTTGTGGTGATAAATCAGGTAAATATCAATTTTATTCGATGTGTGATATCACATTTTGAAGATCATGAGTTCTAGTTGGTGCTCATCGTTTAAATTTTGTTGACACCATTCATGGCGTGTTTTTAAACCCTTAGCTAACGTAGCAAGTTTTTTAGGCCTGACTCCATTATATTTTGCATTTTATTCAACCGCTGATACAAAAATTTAAATATATTTAATACATCAATAATGAAGTAGTTTATTGTAATATAACGCCATTGTAGACTTATATGAATCATATCTTCAGTATTTTGAGGTCCGAATTTTTGATTTTTTTTATCACGACATTACCTATCTATTTGAAAATTTAAAAAAGTAAACAAAGGTGTTTCAATAATTTTCATTCATTATGCACCTTTTCTTCTGCAGAAATATGCCTGATAAGAAGAAGAAAGTCAATAAAGGCGAAGAAAGACAATATGAACATGCCAGCTTAGTTCAAGCAGCTCGCCTTGTGCGTAATCAAAATTTTAGTTTCTCTAGGACCAATGATGAAGACGACGAGGATTGGACATGCGGAAAGTGTGAAATAAAGTTTTCATTCGATGTTAAAAGAAAAACTGGCGCCAATTGGGTACAATGTTCCTTCTGTCTCACTCCATACCATACAACCTGTCAAACTGACTTTCACGATGATGAAGATGTGTATATGTGCAATACCTGCGAAGAACTAGATGATAACATGCACCAGTGATTATAATTATAATAAATAAATAAATGTCTTGTTGAATTGTAATGAAATGTAGCATTTTAATTTTATCACGACATTATCTTACCCATATCACGACATTATATGTCCTCTCACGACATTGCCTTATTTTTCCGCCTCAACAAAAATCCATCCAAAATTTCAGGTTATATGATTATCAATCTAATTTTTCATTAATATGTTGCCTAAGTATTGTACTTTCACTACAGGAGGTAGAAAATTGATTTCCTTCGTTTTTTCGAGGAAAAATCTACTGTTTCATCAGAATATCACGGCATAACCTTACCTTACCCTATAATACCATAATGTAAAGTCATTATTCATGATTTTCCAATATATTGAAAGATTATTACCTATACATATAAATTAATTATCATTCCATATTATTAGTTGAATATTATTCTGTGTGATTTTTATTATGATTCCACCGTTTTGATCATTATTAACAAGTTAGGCCAATTAACTTTACCACATGATTTGTTTATAATAGGTATACCTACTGCATTTGTATTCGAGTATTTTTGAGATATGATTCTATAGTTGTTAAGGTATACCTAATACCTATAAGTTAAACTTTATCGATCATACTCCATTATACGTAGGTATGCCAAAAAAATATAAATAGATACTTTATGATGAAAGAAGCAAAGAAGCAACATGCACCTATATAGTGGAATGCCATCATGATGATGCAATAATTTATCTGAATTATATACTTTTCTGAATTGATTTATTCATATCTTGCAGGTATAAGTATAAATAAATCAAAATGTGTTTAGTATGAGTTGGTACTCAGAGTTAAGTATACCTAGGTAAATGGAAGGCGATGGCTCAGCGGTCAAAGTGCGTATCTCGCGGTTTGCTTGAAATTAAAAATGTCTTGCTCTCTACGTTTTGTAATAGAATTTGTCAAATATCAGTAGTGAAAATTTTGAAAAAGGAGAGCACATTACTCACATCAGTTTGAATTAGTTTGAGTTATAATAGTTTTGACCTATTTGGTTACTTCATTCGCTTCTTTTTTTGATGAGGTATATCTGATGTCATTATTGAATAAAAATATGACAAAAGATATACAGCGTGAGTCTTTTGAAATAGTAGGTATAAAGAATTTCGGAAAAACATTGCTACATTGGCGATACCATTTTCGAATCCGCCATGGGTGGAAACCACCACATCATACAAAAATTCATGAAAATCTAACAGACGGTTACAAAGATATCAACTTATTGGTTCCACACCTTTTCCCATGCATCATGTATATAAATTAATTTTGTTCGTTGTCCTGTAAATCAGCTGATAAAATTACATGTAATATCATCATTCAAATACATCCTGACTGTGAAAGTATATAGAGAAATAGAGTAAATTCAGTTAGTTTCAGTTACAAATTCAAAATAACTTATACAATCAAATTATAATACTTACTATAAAAGTGAGTATATGTATATATAGGGTATAGGTATATTACCTATACATTTGGACACGTATTTTTCACCCAATTTTCACTGTTGTGCATTACTTATTGCATGATCACGTTTTTTCTCGCAAAATATAGACTGTTCCTATTTTTTATTTAGCGACTGCACCAAAAAGAAAACCTATAATGTTCGTGGAACATCGTGCAAGCCAAAGTATGGACAATTGGGAGATTATATGAAGGGATTAGATTTTTTTAAGGAAGTGAATTCCATAACTTCGCCGTTAAATAGAAAAAATGATGTTGAATATATGTAATATGATGTATACAGGGTGTTTCATAATAGATGCGCAGGACTTCAGGATATGATAGCTCTTTCAAGAATATGAAAAAAAGTTTCAATTGACTTACCCTCTAAAACGTACCATTTTCGACATACAGGGTGTTGAATTAAAAAAAACATCGTTTTTTGCGAATATTTCTGGAACCGTTTATCGCACAGAAAACATATTTTGTAGGCATTTTCATAATAAGCTATGTTTTGGGCTGATTTGTTATTTTTTAAATTCATAATTGGTGAAGATTTTGAAGGGGTAGTGGGTGTTATTTCCTCCAACTTTTACGCCACTGGAAAAAGTACAATTTTGAGCCACCTATTTAAACCGCCAATGATGTTTTCTACACAAAAAAGGTACTTCTGTTCATAAGCTCTAGAGTTGACCGTTTTCAAGAAAAATCAACTTTCATGTTGAAAAACATGTGCAATTTTTTTGAATAAATTTTTTCATAATTATACAAAATTTATTTAAACGTTAGAACAAATAACAAAACCAAACGTTAACTTCATATTTGCAAAATAAAAAAAACAAATCATACTTAGTTAAATTGAGTGTTGGAAATGTCCGCCCTGCATGTATAAAATGGTGCATTTTAGAGGGTAAGTCAATAGGAACTTTTTTTTCATATTCTTAAAAGAGCTATCATAATATCCTGAAGTCCTGCGCATTTATTATGAAACATCCTGTATATTATAGTGTCTGCTTGCCCACGACCGCTCGGGTGGAATAACTTCAGACGCGATTTCTGATGAGTATCGACTATGAAAATTTCTATAGAAAATGGAAAGTTCGCCCACTTTTCCGCGATGTTCCGGAGAAGTTATAATGAATTCGTAACTGCAGGATCACCAACCAGCCGAACAGCTCTCCTATATATATCTGAATAGAATTTATAAGCCCCAGCGTGTGTTTGGGAGCTGATGACAGCTGAACCCCTATTCTCAGAAAAAATAGGTACTCGAAAGAGAAAGTAATTTATTAGGTATACTTCATTTGGAATGAAAAATATATTTATTTTATCAACCATTCGTATAGATCCATCAGTCTAAGTTCTATATTCTTCTAACTATACTGAGGCTTATGAAAAATGTAGAATATTCCCAAGATCTTTATTTTAGGCATAAAGTTATAGGTATACATATATTTGGAAAAAATCTGCTTATTTTATTTCTCAAAGGGTTTCGAAGATATTTACCCCATACCTTCAACTCGGGCTCACATTCAAATGGCTAAACCTAACTCCTTATAGGGGAGCATTATGTACCCATGTTTATTTAAACTATTTTTACTATTATTGAATCTGCAGCTGAAATCCTTCCTAGCCATTTTTTGAAATCAAAACAAACATACCTACAATGAATAGGTATATATACTTATCCTTACCACATATTAATGGAAACAAAAAATAGAAGTCAAATGGACAAATGAAATCAATAAGTATTTGTGAAAAGAATCTTGGTTAAATCCATTTTATTATATACCTATCTATATAATAATAATAATAATAATAATATTTATTTGCATTACAATAAAAAAACATAATATAACATTTCCAACCCAAAATTAGATGTAATGCAAAATGGAGCTGGAAACAATTTGCAAAAGTTCTAGTCCAGCCCCAAAATAAGAACAACACTATGAAATTGTTCGCGTAACTTGAGAAAAACAAAACAAAAGAAAAACTACTGCTGTCTGCGGTAGGGATGAGTTACATACATGTGGCCAAAAGATTTTCTCTGATTCTCCTTTTAAAGGTTAGCGTCTTCATTTGCTTGAGTGTAGGTTGTACCTCATTGAACATTTGGTAAATATTATACGTGAAGCTCCTTCGAAATATGGTGGTTCTATGAGGTGGAACAGAGATGCGACCCCTATGCCGTAAATTCAGATTATGTATATCAGTCCTATATGTTATTTTATTGTAAAGATATGGAGGAGTCTGTTTATGAATTATCGAATGTGAGAGAACCAAAAAGTGAAGCTTCCGTCGATCTTGCATTGTCAACCACTTTGAGGGTTTCAGCATATGCGATACTGGATCATATTTTCGAATACCATAGATGAATCTGAGACAGGATTTCTGCACTTTCTCTACACGATTTATATCTCTTCGATCCAGACAAGGTCCGTATAATGCATCACAAAAATTGAAATTACTAAGGACCAATGTATCACTCAACATCCTTTTGACTGGAGGTGAAAGCAAATGTCTATGAGGATATAGCATTTTCAAAGAGCAGTATGCTTTTTTAAGACAATAATTGATATGCCTTCTGAAACGTAAATCTGTATCTAGAAACAAACCCAAATTCTTCACACTTTCGACAAAAGCCAATTCTTCACCTTGAATTTGGATTTCCATAACAGATTTTATGTGTTGTTTGTTTTTTCCAAAAATCATAACATTCGATTTCGTTGCATTGATTTTCAAGGAATGCAATGTGGACATCCTCACTAGCTGGTCCAAATCTTCAATAATTGCTTGTTGCGCCATCAACCAATCATCAGGAATAAATGAGTGATACATCTGTGTGTCATCAGCATAAAAATGAGATTTACATGTTTTTATACTTGATAAAAAATTACTGGTGTATATACTGAATAACAGTGGACCGAGGATAGATCCCTGGGGAACACCACAAGTCACATTTTCCCTTGCAGACTGCCCGGTATTTGTCTCCACAAACTGACACCGATTTCCTAAATAATTAGCCATAAGTTTAATTGCATTGGCCGAAAAACCTACAAAATGAAGGATGGAAAGTAAAATCTGATGGTCGATAGTATCAAATGCCTTAGAGTAATCTAAAAGTATCAGGACTGTTGTTTTTCCTGCATCTGTAGCCCTCAAGATATCGTCGACAATATTGAGTAAAGCTGTCGTACAACTATAACCTGATCTAAACCCTGATTGTTCAGATGGTAATATGGAATACTTTTCAAGATGAAGTCTTATCTGATTATTCATTATTTTCTCAATTATTTTCGACATACATGGCAATATACTTACTGGTCGGAGATCGTTGTAACTCAATACCTCACTTTTCTTTGGCAACGCCGTTATTCTTGATACTTTCCAGATATCGGGAAATACATTTTCTAGCAAACAGGTGTTCACAATGTTTGTTAAAACAGGTAGTATTGTTGGACAACAAAGTAATAGCATTTCTAAATTGATTAGGTCAGGACCTGAAGCTAATATGTTGTATTACTGTGTATTTTGTGAAATTTATTTGTAAAAATTCGTGAATAAACCTTTTTATTATTTATTATTATTATTAACAATAAATAAAACCCTTGAAATAGACTATAGAAACTCTTTCTGTTTTTTAATCACGTTTCATGAAATCCAAATGTCTTGTGGTGAAGCGTGAGTGATAATAAATGTGATGTGGAGCTTCAATATTCCTGATGATTCCTGAAAAACAAAGGACTAAGTATACTAAGTGACAGGTCACTTGAAACATTTGCGCCTATGTAAACAGGATGGTGTAAAACTTAATCAGAAGAATTGGTGCGTAATTATAAAGGTAATTATATAACCATTCATGACAACAATAATCATTATCACTGAAGTAAATACGTTTACTCGTCGCATGTTTTACAGATTGAACAAGTTCTCAACATCGTCTTCGAAGATAAGAAAATGTTGTGTCACAGCTTATGAAAAGCTCACAATGTGAACTATATACTATTTTTTATCTGATGCATGTTTCCATCATAATAAACAATAACAAACAAATTGTCCCTGTTATAAATCGCCCTCATTGTTAACTAACAATATTTATCTACCATTTCCAAACTATATATACATATATATCAGGTATAGGTAGGTACCAACATAATATGTACACGGTCTGTAATTTTGTCGCCACTCAATACAACTCGAAAGTTGAAAGAGAACTTCCATAATGACATATAATGAAATGATGATGCCATCAATATAGGCAGTCATATATAGGTAAAAGTACTTCTACACGCATAGTTAGGTGACAAAATAATGATAGAGTTTCCCGATTGAAGAAGATAATAATGAAGGGTTTTGCTGTGGATATGAAGCGCTTTTAATTAAACCAATTTTTATCGAACTCGTCCATATCCGTGTATAATTACATGGTTGTTATGACAAGTCTATTTTTTATGTATAAGTGCACGTCGTTAGTGTATAATATGTCACGGTTGAGGGATTTTTATTTCTTGTATATAAGTATCGATGAAGGAAATAATAATGAAAATAATAATAAATATGTTTCATTCATAAAATATTTTTTTTAATCAATCAAAAATTATGAACAAAAGTGATGATTCTCGTACATGAATTAATGAATTCACATAATATGTCCTTTTTCACGGAAAAAGAAATTTCACAGGAAATCAATTTCACATAGGTAATTGAAGTATGAAGAATGATGTAAATGAACGAGGAAACTTACAAAATCATATATTGACATATACATATAATACATTGTGTTCATGGTATTTTTTGCTGAAATTGACCCAAAAGAATAAACCTATAAAGGATGTTATTTAAGTATACGTGGCCAAACTTCAAGGCTTGTATAGATTTTAGATTGTAGGGAGGGGGGTCGTTAAGGCTGTGTAGCCTCTCATACACCTCGACCTATTAGATCTATTGTGCATAACCCTTAATCTATTCGAGGCCCAGGATTCCGAGGCTCTTTGCGAAGTTTATCAGTTTCCTGGGAGCTAGGTTCCTGACATCGAAGGGCTCTAAGAAGACTCCTTCCAGGAACTTGAGCCTCTTGCAGAAGAATGCTGGGCATTCGGAAAGCAAATGTTCTGCAGTTTCAGCGAAGTTCTCGCAGTAGCTGCAACTATCCATCACACTCTGTTCATCTTTTTGAGGTGATACCTCAGAGGGCAGTGTCCAGTGAGGAGTCCCGTTACCAGTTTCAAGTCTTTTTTGCCCAACTCGAGAAGGTGTTTATCTTTCCTTGGCGAATGGCTCACTAGCCTTTTCGCTTGTCTTTGCCCTGGCACTTTATTCCAGTGAGATTTTATTTCATCTGCTTCCCAGCGTCGGAACTCTTCTCTCAAGTGGGCTTTGGAAAGTCCACAGAAGGGTTCTGGGCCGAGAAATTGTGTATTTGCCTCTTCTCTGGCAAGGCAGTCTGCTTTCTCGCTGCCTTCAACTCCCTTATGACCTGGCACCCATATCAAAGTGACCTGTTTGTTCGCTGCCAGTTGTCTCAGAGAATGTTTACAGTCCCAAGTCAGCTTAGACTCACAAGTGTATATATGACTTCAGAACATAGATTTTTGTCCTTCGAGCGCAGTGTCCCTTTCAAGGCACTCCTGGGCACATATCTCTATAGCATGTACCTACTTTTGCTTGAAAGATGGTTTTGTGTTACCAAGGGGTTTTGAGAGCCTGAAATTTGGCCCAGCCCTTTAATCCATCTTGGATTACCACGCTAACGCATCCCATCCCAGTTGAGGTCCGTTCTCTGTGCAAATTTGGTGGTTGTTTATGACCACTTCAAACTGCATTTCAAGGCTTGGTTCTTTCAGTGATTAAAAGTTTATAAACATGTAAAACTTTTTTTTTGTAAAATATATGTAGGGCCTAAACGGCTTCGTTTTTTAACAAGAATTCGCAAATTAATGAACAAAACAAAATCGGCAATGGAATAATTGAGATTTTTAGAAAATGACGATTTTTGTTCTCGGATTGTTCTCGGACCTGTATATAAAATATTTTCGTCTTAAAACCACTCAATGAGGACTGAAGTTTAGCCATGATGTATATTGGAAAAAAAAACAAACATGTCCTCATCAGGTATGCCATCAGAAGTAACATAGAAGAAGGCAGAATAAAATAAAAACTTCATCAGTTTCTACATATAGGGTATGCCAAACTCGATGGTCCATTAAACGTTTCTGAAGAACGGGACATAGGATCATCTTGAAAATTTGGTTTCTTGAGTAAATAATTCAGCTCTATCGACCTAAAATACAGTGCTGTGGCGTTGCCGCTTATATTGAAAAGTAGCATCATCAACTATATGATATTTCAAATATAGGACTCACTACCTATATTCTAATACATTTAAAATTTTTCAAAATGGCCCTATGTCCCGTTCTCTGAAAAAGTCTAATAGAATATCGAGTTTGGCGTAACCTGTTATGCGGGTATTCTTGAAATGGTTCGAAACAATCTTATATAGTACATATATCGGTAGGTATGCCGTTGTCATATTTCAACGATCCCTATATAGGATGTCACAATCGTTTATAGAAACCATGTATAATGGATAATCTAGTAGCAATGGATTATCTCAATGTCAATCCATACGAAATTGGCATGTCAATGGATTGATGATCGACATTGCCAATTTGTCGAAACGATCCAAAACCTCGTATATTTCATGTAATGCAAGGCATGGCATGGATCACTGAATTGTCCGCAAATAAACTGAACACAAGGACAATAACAGTTCTTCCACCTTGATCATTCGTCATCAGTGCCCGTATCGAAAATACCACCGCTCACTAATGTCAGAATCTTTCGTGAATTGTTCCAAAGCCGGTGCATCCGGTGATACGTAGCAGAAACCTTGCAGAAACTCTGACAAGTTGAATTGAAGATTGATATCCATCAAAGTTCAATAACCATTGATAAATGTATGAGGAATTAAAAATGAAAACTCGTGCGTATTTTTATTGTTAGGTACTCACTCCTTCTGGAAAATTATGAAGTAGGTATCTAATATATTTTCTACGGAGCAACTGTTTGACGAGACTATATAGAGTTCATGAACAAATTATAAAAAATGTGTGTGCATGTATCAAATAGGAATGATGGAAAAGGAGAGGAATCTAACCATCTCTGATGATGAGTTATTCTACTATAAAGCTCAACACAATAAAATTAAGCAAAGACTCACCTACCCTATACCTGACTTAATACTAATATATAGTTTCAATCGCTCGTGCACAAATAAGTAAAAAGAGAAAATTTTGTTTTTTATTCTCAACCATTCTTTGTTGAACCGCTGAAACTGAGGTTTGGGGTAGGTTCATTGGGTGCGAAATCCTGGAGAAGAATCAGCTGATGCGTAGTGAAGTGGCGTTTGGTTCTGAACATACCAGAACACATTACAATAATGTATTGTTGGTTGCATAAGGGATCTTAGTAGCACAGTTGCAATAGCATTGTTGAAGAATTACTTAATTTTTTGAGAATCTGCAAAAACAGGACATTTCGCGCACATATATACTATTTTACAAAAATTCATAAGTATTCCACAATAATACCTACATTTCTCATATCATTTTTATAAATTGGCATGATACCTGAATAAAATTGACTTTTCAAACCTCCAAAGTGGTATAGATATGTAGATAGTTGTAGATAAAGTATAGAGTTCTACTCGCGCATAATAGCAATTACCTATCATACAGATGATCATAGCATTCGCCTTCGGCTCGTAAGTACTGCAATTTTCATCTTGGTGGGTATAATAGTAATTATTATGCGCTCGTTGAATAATATAAATGCGTTTGCTATATATTGCTATTTCCCATATGTATAAATAAAAAAAATAAAATAATGAGAGTTACATACATTATAGGTGGCTATGAATTAAGATCAGCTGATGTTAAATGTATCATGTATACGAAGTGTAATTGTAATATGTATTTGTGCTTTTCCATTTTTTAAATGATTTCGATGTGTTTCCTTTTATCTTTTCGTGGAATCGTCGGTGGGTAGATATATACAGTGTCACACATAAAGTTCGCGACATATGGAAATTATTTTTTTTATTAATAGATATAAAGAAAATTTTACTTCGTAGTTAGGTTGTGCTTGAAAAATGAGTAAAATACAGCATCTTACCTTTTTTCATGTGCTACTCTAAACCTGCAAAATTTGACATTTTTTTCGAAAATCCTCAAAAAATCTGTTTTTTTTTTGAAATTTCGAAAAATGCCAGGGAAAAAAGTTGCTCAGTTTCTAATTTTATATATTTGTTCCAAATTTGGACTCTCTACTGTCACTTCAACTACTACTAAGTGAAAATTTTATTTTGATTTGACCTACTATTTTTATGCCGAGATGTTGCATTAGTCTTGTATTGTTGAAAATCACGAAATTTTATATCATGTCTAGTACAAATCGCTAAAACGAAAGTCTTTTGAATAGTTATGAAACTGTAGGTCATTGTTCAGTTTACAGAAAAGTATGATATTTTGGGTTTGTTTGTAACTGAATTATTTGTCATAAAAATAATCAAACTGGATACAAATCTATTAAAAAAAGAAATATGAGTGTAATAAGAATAAAGAGAAATTCGTTTATTCGATTACTGGCATATTAACGTCCATACATTAAAAATCCACATCAGTTTAACAATGAAATGAAAAAACTAGATGAACTTTACAACAACAAAGACGAGATGCATTTTTTTTTCTGGTAACTGGCCAATGTGGATTTTTCCTGGGCAAGATATGATATTGAAGTCTCATATTCATCAAAATTATGAAATTTGAATCATGTTTCGTTCGAATCGATAGAGCAAAAGATTCGAAAAATAAAAAAAAATAGAAAAATGTCAAAGTGACATTAGAGAGTCCAAATTTGGAACAAATGTATAAAATTGGAAACTGAGCAACTCTTTTCTCTGGCATTTTTCGAAATTTGAGGATTTTCAAAAAAAATGTCAAATTTGACAGGTTTAGAGTAGCACATGAAAAAGGGAAAGATGCTGTATTTGACTCATTGTTCAAGCACAAACTAACTGCGAGGTCAAATCTTCTTTATATCTATTAATAAAAAAAACCTCCATATGTCGCGAACTTTAAGTATGTATGATGATATATGAACCGATATTGTACTCGGTATGTTACGTGCAAACAAAACATAAATAGCAAATTCCTTAAGAAATGCTCTCTATGATGGATGATTTCCTGGGTTAAATATGATTGTGACTTGTGACCTGTGGAAATTACTGAAATCACTTTAGGGTTACAGAGATTCTTGATATTGGTAACAAATATTTGTGAATTTAGGAAGACGAATGTATGGAATTCAACAGCCTGATACTGATTCAGGGACTACTAAAATTTATTGACCTGTTTTTTTGTAACCACTTGAGTTATTACCTGCACCGCCTTTGCCATTTGTAACACTTTGGCATCCATTTCAAGGTTTAGTTTTTACGGAAACTGTTACAGTAAATGCTTGCGAAGATTTATAGTCGAGATGATCAAGAGAATGAATGTATACACCGAAGAAAAGCGTTCAAGGGAATTGCGAATTCAACACTTTTAGATCTTCAGCGATGATTCAATTCAACAATTTCTATTGTTCCATGGAAATTGTGGTAGATAACCTTAACATTATAAATACTGCAAATTCAGAGTGAGTACTCTTATACCTCTTCACTAAGTCACTTGTGATGAAGTTCATCTAGTTTAAGGTGGGAGTTGAAATTGGCAATTTCAACCATATATATCATGTCATGAACAGTGAACGAATGGTATAAGAAGGTTGGAGTTAATGAATTGAAATTTTGAAGTCTGCTAATAATATAGATCAAAAATCGGATGAATTGAAATTAGATATCAGAAATCAGAATATGCATATTCATCATTTAGTTTTAGGTTTAGGAGTTGCCATGCAGTGACGTTTATTGATTATTTATTCATCTCTGTAGCAAATTTCATTATTCTCCTACATTCGTTTACTGTTCATGATTGAGGCGAGTCGCTGATGATTATTGTTGAAAACTGGTCCTTTGCGACTCCAAACTCAAGCAAAATATTTGAAGCATATAGCGGATTCGGATTCATTAAAATGTTACTAACCATCAGAGGAACTTCATTCATCTAAAAACTTGTCCATTTCATAACAAAGGAGGTTTTCAGAGGATTTGAGCTCCTCCTCGGCAAAGTGAATAATTTGAATGAATGTGAGTGCACAGTGAATGAAAAAAATCTGATGATTGGGTCCATTTTTTCCATCATGATTATTATAATGACTATACTATAAGAACAAGCAGGATGGAATTGAAATTGTAGGTTTCATATTATATGCTACCTGCAGAAACAACAATGTGGCATTGATAGCTCCTAGATATCCCATTATTCCAGTCTAATAGGCATATCGTATATATTTGACTCCCTATTGTATTATTACTTGAGACAATCGAAACAGCTATAACATTGACCACAGTAGGATTTTTTCTTTTATTCATAGCCAGCTCTAGAATATCTTTAATGATGATCACCGAGTGTATAATCTTTTTCGTTCCATCTACAAATGAGATTACTGACCGAGTTTGAGAAATTACTCCATTTTGAATTTCTTTGGACTCCACCTGCATCCTCCACGTGAAATATTTTATACCTAAACCCTTAATGGGTGCCCTGTCCGCTTTTTAGAAGACATTATACTTTAATAGGTAATTTTCTAACATATATCTTCTTTATCTCTCCTCGAGTTTCGGAGGAAATTATTTCTACCAAAAAAATGGCGGCTCGTTTCTAATGGCCCTATCGTACAGGCGATGCAGGTCATCGCATACCTATGTTTTCAATAAACTAATAAAAACCTGAGGTGGCCATCAGCTGGCTCAGGTAATCTTGATTATATATTTCACGAAGAGGTTACTACGTCCGACCAGTGGCGGAACTGAGAAATTTTAGTTTCCAATCCTGCTCCTTTTCCAACTTCTGCATTTTCATCAACCATTGTTTAGTTTTCGTATGAATTCTGCTTTGTTTCTGAATTGTTTTGAGGTAAAATTGTAGTTTATCCTGAATATCCTTGAAAAAAGATTGCGTGTGATTTAATGATGAAACAATCACATGACAAGAATGTAGTGAAGTAGAACGATTCTGAAACATAAAATCATAAGAAACACCAAATGGTTGTAATTTAATATTCTCATTGGTGCTATAATTGACGTTAACGCATGAAAAACACCTATTATATAAAATCAACACCAAGTTACACCGGATCACGATGGAATAGAGGCGGTGTATAAATCATCTAATTTGTGGTGAAAAAAATCATTCGTTAAGTATTGCATCCTGAATACACCAGATTTGATACAAATTAATAAGAATATTGCATCTATGCATCTGAATTATGTGAATTTCATGAGCTCATCTGTTCGATCTTAGAACCTTAGAACTTTTGCCAATAGGTGGCACTGACGTCCTTCCTACCGTACCTGATTTCAAATATTGGGCATGCTATATTAGGTGATATCAATTGGCCTAGGCCCAATAGTGCCACTAATCAGGATAAATGAGCCGAGACAGTTCGTCATCATCCGAATTGTCTATTAGATTCTTCTGAGTCTACTCTGTCATTATATGAAATATATTTCAATAGCTAATCCTACTTAATGGAAAATACCAGAGGTGGTGAAGAAAAGCACTGATTCGTATAAACACACTTAGGATACGGTGTTCCGTGTATAAAGAACACTACCAAAGTGTTCATTCTACTCAAGGTGGATATAGGATGGTGAAACAGCTTCCTATTAACAAGCACTAGAATAAACTGTAGACCTTTGCCTACTTGATTTCATACCGTAGTAATATTTCCTGAAATTAGCAGAGATGGCGACATACCTTGTGTCGGTAAAACAGAAACTGTGCCTCCGTCATCTTTTTATCAGTTTCATCTGTTTCAGATGAAAAATTACTGAGAAGAGTCAAAATATCAATATTCATTCAAGATTTATCGAAAATTTATTGTTTTAATGTCGTTCAAAGTCACGTCTGTCAGATGCGAACCACAGAAATACGTAAGCAACAGAAATCTTCTTCGATAATCGATCTTACCGCCATCTTCATTCAAGTAGCTGAAATATTACTACCTTCTCAAACGGTCTACAAGTTTTTCGCAGAAACAATTGAAGAGCTGATTCACCATTCTATATCCACCTTGATTCTACTAAATTCAGCACTAACACTAGTGATGTTACTGATGACAACTGGGTTTGATTATTAAAAACACCTATGGGAAAGGTCATATAACACCTACAGTGGTGAATGATATGCCGGTGTTTACTGACACTTAAACAAACAGGACCACAGGGGACACTAGACGGTGTTAGCTGGTTTGAGCTGATGGTCTATTTTTTTTCACTGTGTATGGCCCATTGTATCTTGCCTTGCTAGATGTACTAATTGTACCCATTTGTACCCATCTGTTGTATGTTACTATAGAGGTGTTTTTCTTAAGTTAAGTGTTCTGAACAATAAAGCCCAGATGGAATTCTCCAACAACCTCAATATTTACACTTGATGTCTATAAAAAACACATTTGCTGATTAAACTTGAACATGAACTTAAAATGGTGAAAATTATAAGTACTGGTAAGTACTGATACTGATGATGAAATAAATCTTGAATCTGAAAAAATACGTGAGTGCGGTTGTATCATCCCTCGTCTCTTCCGTTTGATTTTCATTGAAACCAAGTCACCCTTATGCAATGCCTAAACACCTTGTGATGTTTGCATCATCTCATACTATATTTCACCGTCTCATAAACCCGCCTATGGTCCATCTAGCAGGCCATCAAACACAACACGGCGTTACAAACACTAATCGAGATCGGGACGCTGTCCGTTGACTGCCTTCCGACCAATAAGAACTCTCCTCTCTCACAATCACATATTCAACTTGGGTGGTCTGTATTTTGTTTTACTTGTTTCACAACCTTCTTTATGGACATCGGCTTGCCGAATTGAGCAAGTCTTTCGACTCTCGATCGGCCGCTATATCTCGCCCGTCATCTCGCTCCCTTACATCTAATTATCCGGTATCAGGTTGCGCCCAATAGTTTTGGTGTCTGCTACACCCGTAGCGAGAAGTGGTGAACCCTCTCAATCTCCCGGTCCATCTCGGAGTCCATCAAGGTGACAGGGATTTGTTTATAGTAGGGGAGGCCGAGATGCTGAATGGGGAATAGCTGAAGTTTTAGCAGAATTATTGATTGTCATTTTCCGATACCTTAATAAACTACTACCGATATGGCATCAAAATAAAATCGGAATATTCTTTTATGCTCGAGGAAATCGAAATCAAAAATAATTATTTGACCTCAGCACCATATTTCTGCTGACGTCGCACCTGGTAGATCGGGATGGATGACAATATGTCAATGTTTGATTAAAATTTTTTTCGATAACGACACTAATTCAAAGTATTGAAAAGGGGCATTAATTGATTGTTTATCATCTATATAACGCAAGTTAGGTATTTTATATGAGTTCATAATATTTCTATAAGATTTTCAATACACCTCTGCGAAGTCATTGAGACGATTGAACTCAAAGACACTATAAAATAGAGAAATAAAAATGAAGAATTAATTCAATTAATAATTTTATTGCCTGGGAAAAGAAGGTATAAGTGTAGTGGTACATCCGATTATATATATATATTAAATAAACAACACACGTTATTGATATTTTAATTACATATTCACAATAATGTAATGAAGAATTCTCATATAAACTCACATCCTAGATAGAGTACGCACTAATAATAACTGAGGATTTAGGAAAATACATTTATTATTTACAGAAGTGCATTTTTAATAAGAGTTCACATATTCATGACAATAAAGATTTGGTTTAATAGATTATTCCTATTACTAAAATACTTTGTGCTGACACTTCACAGGTTCTCATGATATTCATGTACGAAGATTCAAAGAAAAAGGATAAGAATTTTAACTAAGATCATAATTATCTTCACAGAAATTACTTGGAGTATTGGAACATATATGTCTTTCGAGAATCCACATTTGTGTTGCTACAAGTCTTTGAATGCTTAAATTTTCTGAAAATAGTGGTCAGTGAAGAGTATAATGAACGCTGAACAAAGAAATAAAACTCAATAGTAACTTACCTTGAATCATCGGAATATAATTTCGCAGGAATAATTAAAATCGCCCATTAATTTTTTACCGCCATCTGTCAAAGATGACAGAGATTGTCAATTCTTCTTCCACTTCGATTATTGGAACATAACCTAAACCAACCTACCAGGTGACGTCACATTCTCAAAAAATAATGGAGAATTTTTGAATGCCGATTTTGGAAAAACCCTTGAAAATAAAAATTTCAAAAAAATATCGACGTATTCTCTGGAGGCCCGCGTTTCACATAAATAATTTTTGAAAAAAGTGTACAACCCTATATATTACTCGAGCGTCGAGGGGACCTTTTGGATTGTGAAGATTATTTATTTATTTATTTATTTATTTATTAACGGCATTGCCTATTTTTACATAAAAAAAATTAACAAAAGGTCACACAAAATAGAATACATAATTGAATGGAAAATATTAATTTTTTCTCACCAATTTCTTAAATGATTCCAATGATGAATCAAAAAAGTTTACATCTGTATTATAGGTATTTGCAAGTCTCAACATTCTACTGATTGACTCATTCTGGCCATAGTTGGTACGATTGAAGGGTATTTTGAATATTTGTGTATTTCTTGTTCTCTTTGAATTCACATTTAAAGTTACAAGTTCAACAATTTCCGGGGAATCAATGCTGCCATTTATTATTTTGTGGATGAGTGTAAGATCTGATTCTAATCTTCTATGAGCCAAAGTATTCAAGTTAAGAATGTCCAAGATAATTTTATAGGTTTATTCGCCAATATGATATCCTAGTTTATATGCAGAATATCTCAAAAACTTATTTTGAACACTCTCAAGCAGGTCAATATCCACATTATATAAGGGGCACCAAATCGAGGAGTTGTATTCTATTATTGATCTAACAATTGAACAATAAATGATTTTCAATGATGAAATTGATAAATCATTTGCAGATCTGATAAGAGTAAAACCTAACATTTTGAGTGCTCTGGAAGTTACATTAGCAATGTAGGGTTTGAACGACAACTTTGGGTCAAGAATGATTCCCAAATCTTTGATTGTATTTGGTGTATCTAGTTCTGATTGCTTGATCTTGTATACATGATTTATGGGATTTTTGTTTCGAAAAAAAGTAAACATGACATTTGTCAAGTATATGGGGACGGTGCGGGAAAGTGAGAAATAGAAAAAGTGTGATGAGAAGGAAATATAGATATAGGCGCATAGTGGGACAATTCTAACTATTTCGGAATGTGTAAATCGTCAGATTTTTGAAATGCACACTTTTCTGCATGTTATTAACTCACCTTGCCTTAATCTGGACGCGTTCGAGTACCTATATCCAACGATCGATTTTTTTACTCTTCTGATCGGCTGCCCTACATGCGCGGCTCTATATATATAGAGGGCTGAGATTTGGTGGAGGTGTTCAAATGTTAATTTGACGCACTCGAATAAATCGAAATCTCATCAGCTTGGGCTCCCCTACTATAGCGAGAAGTGGTAAACCCTCTCAATCTCCGGGAGTCCATCAATGTGACAGGGATTTGTTTATGGATGGTGATTTATGTGGGAGATGTTCCATCAATCTGTGCGATGATTATTAAGAATGTGCTTGAATGATGATGATGATGGTGTTGTAATTAGCGAGAGATTTGTTTAATGGATATGATGAGAACATTTATTTTTACCTTCGTGTTGTTTGTGCTTCGAACAGAAACTTATTTCAAGAGAATAACAACTTTTGACAAAGCAATCAAATGCCCCGAGGCAATGTAGCTTTTCGTCACAAGTTTACTTTCATTGTGTTATTTATATATGTGGTATAATTGTATTATTATATGTATGTATACAGTGTGCGGCACCGAAAACGAAACAGATCGAATATCTTATAGACACATGTGTTGTGAAAAAATGCAAAAACACGTCGATTTGTAAACCAAGGGGGACATCTTTCTACCATAACCTCAAATGACAGTGTATGAACAGTGTATGAACTAAAAAATTGGAAAGGCTTTTACTCCAATCGTTCCAAACTACAATAATTCACAATAGCTGCTCAAAGTGTTCTCCATTAACTGCCATACATGAGTATAAGTTAGGCTCGAAACGTCTGAGGTTTTGGAGCATTTCTGGAGTTATTTGACGACATTCGTACTTTTGAATAAATTTTTTTTTTCCGCAAGAGGGCGCCAAAATGAAAAGTTACGAAGCGAACACTCACATGGCTGAATTCCTTTTCAAATTACCTTTTCAGTGATGTGTCACACTTAGTACTTTCCCTATTTAAATTGTATGGGTGATAGTGACCAAGGGGAGGAGAGAGAGGTATGACAGTTGAGGTTATGGTAGAAAGATGTCCCCCTTGGTTTACAAATCGACGTGTTTTTGCATTTTTTTCACAACACATGTGTCTATAAGATATTCGATCTGTTTCGTTTTCGGTGCCGCACCCTGTATAAATGGAACCCCCATTAAACTTTTTTGTTTTTGAAGATGTGAAAAATTGTGAAATAAAAAAGTAGAATGAAATCACTTGAATTTTGATTTACAGATGTTTTTTCATAAGTATGCCTACCCAAACCCCAAGGGGGGGGGGATTTAATTGACATCATTAAGTTGTATATTTGGATCTTATTTGCATATCATCATGTGATACTCGAATAGATAAAGTTCGATATTCTGCTATGACGGATGAGTTTCCTCATTTTGTTTTTATTTTCAGAGCCTATGTTCATCTACATTATATGATGTGATACCAATAAATGATATGAGATCCATGAAGCGTTATATTTGGTCAACTTTGATTGTCAATAGCTCAGTCATTTTATATCCAAATGTGCAACTTGCTGAATAGAAAGTTTTATCGAAGCTGAAAAATTTTAAAAAGCGAAGTTTCTGATTGAATAAGGGGCCTTTCCTATAAGGCTCTCCGATGTCAGGAACTTAGCTCCCAGGATTTTTCAGAAAATATTGCAGTAGTAAGTTGGGGGCCATGATCACGAATTCAAAAGGATTTTGACCCTGTAGGTATGATGTATTGCGAAAATAAGTAGTTCCATCGCGACTGGCGGTCAGTGTATACCTATCACTTATTCTACCTCGATATAAGTAACATATACGTTACTGATGGGTGCTTCCATCAAAAGTTAAACACGCTGTATAACTCATTAGTGTCAGGATATAGACCTTGTATAATATCAATGCATTCAGGTATATGTGTGCAGTAAAGATTGATGCAATTATTCTGTAATCGAAGAATAAGTATATATGCTAATGGTTTTCACAAATGTTGAAGCATTATAAGTATCTAATTAATTATGATAATTAAACAGTCACCCAGTTTAATAGAACTATATGTATTCAAGGTATAGGTACCTACTATCTGCTCAACAAGTAAATAACAGTTAGATACAGTTCGAAATCTCGTTATAGCAAGAAATATAAAATGAATTTAAACGCTATTACACACAGAGCACATGTTGTATATTAGGAAACTAATTTCAAGACATCATAAAATCGCATGAAATAGTCTTTCAAAGATATTATGATGATTCTGGTATGAAACTCTGAAGTATATATTATTTATGCAATGAGACATCAATTGGTGCATTTAAATTGAACTATAATAGAATATAGAATATATTGTATTTCACACTACTGAAATTATGATTTTTGAATACTTTTTGGGAAATACACCCTATACGATCTCGTTTTAGGACATTAGATCGTTTTTGACCAAATTTAGGAATAATAAAATTATACCCATTAGACTCGACGTAAAAATTACCCAGTGGACTAGATAGGTTCAATTCACTATTACCAGCACGAGATATTTTGCATATACTATATGAGTAGATGATTCAATATTCTGCGTCGTATTTGCCAGGAAAGTTGTTGTTTTCTGCTCGTAGTCTACCTTTTCAAACATCCTTAGATGTTTTTCAGGTGAATTCTTGACGTGCGAGATTTTGAATTCCATTTTGATTTTTGCGTTACTTAGTGCAGTTCGTGGCCTTTTTCTTCGTTTTACTAAAATCGCTTGAGGGTTTTGCGATAATATGACGTGGCACTCAATTAAAATGTAATTTCGCACCTCACGAATCAAAAATTCGCTGACTTGTCTCTATTTTCAAATTCAATTATTTCGTAAATGAAGTCCCAATTAGAAATTTAACGAGAGTGAATTTCTTATCTGAACAGGGAATTCGAAAAAATGCATAAAAATGCGGAAAAGGGGAACATTATTCTACGCTATACATACCTATACGCTACTAGAAAATTTTGACGAAATTTACTCTGATGGCCATGACTAGTATTCCTGATTCATGACTAGGTACCTATACTTGTATCGTATTTCGTACACGAAAACGATTCATTCCTGATGAGAGTTAAGTATGATAAAATAGTATATTACACAACAAGTGTGGAAAGTGACATATTTCACACGAGTAGTCGTTTAGCACGAGTGAAGGAAATGCACTTTCCAACGAGTTTTGTACACTATTTTTCCTACGACTCCGAATACTTTCATTTCGCGGGAGGTCTTGTAAAAACTGTAACTTGATCGGTCTCTAGGATTTCAGGTGGTTTTGATTCAATATCAATAAGTACTTACTGTTTATTTCCATATTCAAGATGATATTTGAATATATACTTCTCCGACAATTTCTCATTATGTGAATTACTGATTGATTGAGTTAGTTTAGTTTGGACAAATTTTATTGATATTGACACCAGCGTACATAAACAACCTTGACACCATACGCCTGCTAGCGCCAGTAAACACGAAACCAGGAATACAGAACCATAGAAGTATGTAGTTCGCAAGCGCATACGAGTTACTGGAGTTAGTGCGTCCTTGACTCTTTGCAAACATCTGTGATACCAAAGAATCTTCTCGTTGGTGATACTGTGATATCAAACTGATGCAAGCAGCAAGCCGCGCATATAACTGTAGCCGTACTCTTTTGAATAATCTCACCCGCTGTCATCAACATCGAAATAGTTCCAGCAAAGAGTATAGGTTCCATTTTTAAAGTGAATTCAGAGGTTATGTATCAGACACATTGAAATTAATAGATGAAGAATTCTCGGTATAATTCGAAACGAGAAAGAAGTTTCAATAAATAATATTAATTTGATTTGAGAACGCTTATATATTGACAGTGAGTACCTTCACAATATATTTAATTATTTCTATCAATTCATGCGACCGTTGTAATATTTTTCATATCAACACTTGTGCTTTTTTTTCTTTCGAATGAACAATACCATGGTGATATGAGCTACTTTCTGAATAACAAAACAGTGTGATTATTGACGTTTTCATACGTGGTCGTAGGAAAAACAGTTTTTTTATGACTGTGACATCGGAATCTCTCTTGGGAAGAGTTTAAAAAACTAATATACCTATACAATAATATATGGTCTGTTCTTAGATGGACTATCGGCAGGTCCATATAATACTAGAATATATATTCAACTTGGACCACCCTGTAACCTACATCAACCATCGACATAACGCTGACGCAATTCCCTGTAGTGTGTCTAGAATTTGGTGGAGTTGCTGGTTCAGAGATTTGGATGCATTTTAATTTTAAATATATTTAGAACAGTTATAAATTATTCTTTGTGAAATTATTGTCCAATTCAACAGTATGTTTTCTTTTGACTCATCGAGTTCTCTGGGAGCAACGTATTTTCTGTGGCGCCAAATGTGAAAGTCCGTTTTTCTTTTTCAATTTTCCCACTCATGATTTACATCCCTTCATAGGCCCGCATAATAGTTATTTATATATCAACAGCGTAAAATAGGATTTTATGGACTACAACGTTTGAGTTATACGCCCGATACAATAGTCAAGAATAATGTTTTGAACTATATACCATCAGCAGCTATATCTTCATTGTTATTTTGAATAAGGTATAGGTATTTTGTATTTTATTTATGTAACCTGGAGTGTTGGTTTGAAATTTTCTTACCGTATAGCTTCAATTAAAAACAGAAAATGGTTTGTCGAACACGAATATTTATAGTAGAAAATCATCCCGAGTCGAAGACGATTCGTTTTCTTGAATTTTTTTTCCAGAAATAGGTATTTGAAACTCTTTAGTGGTATTATAAGTGATTACAGCGGAAACACATTTAGATCAAGATGGAATCATCGTTACACCATCATGAAATGTCAGTAAATTTTTCGAAATAGGAATATATAGGATAGTAGCCATATGCATGAAGTCATCATCAGATAAATGTTATAATTTGAAATAAATTATACGAAAAACCTATAAAATAGATATAGATATACTGACAGTATGGTTGATGGATTTTCGAATCTCTACCTAAATTGTTATCTATTATTTCAATCATGTTTCAACAATGGAAACCATCCGAATGTATAGGTAGATTTATAACGATATTAAAGTGATATTCGCCAGTTTATCGCCCTCAAGACCGGACAATAAAGTGGCATTTTAGCCTGGTCGTGCACAAAGAATCTTTCACGATTATAATAGAGATTCCAAATAAAGAAACTATATTACTTTTTGCTCCCAAATGCACTAGGAACAGATGATAATCATCAAATTATCGAAGCTATAGTGTAACGACCATAATTCTAATCTATAATCTTTCCGAAACAGCTTCATCCTATATACATTAGCATAGCAACTCCATCGCAAGTAAAACCGCATCCTCCGCACCATGAATGTGAATCCCATCAGCGAACACATATATACGTTTAGCGGCATCCATTTAATTCTTTATCACTCGCGATAATAATAATAAACATCCTGAACCGATCGCAGTGTCTCGGACATGTTATTGCCGCATTATCAAAGAGCGCTGCGTAAAAGTACTGACAGCGACCCAATGCGGCGCAAGTTTAAACTACCAGAAATCTTCGGCGTAATGGCCGAGTCGTGCCTTATCTGTGTCCTTCCTTACAACACTCTCCATGCCGGCAGATAAGCGGCAAATTATACGTTATGAATTCGAGCGTGTTGGGGAAAATGATCGTTTGGCGCTAGTGTGTGCTGTTAATTATTGCTTGGCAAGTGGGACGCTCGAGAATGTAGCATTTCTCGACATTCAAGAGTTCCGTTGGTAGGCATATTCGGAAACATTATTTTTTTCGTCCTGTTGTTTAATGTCGGCTAATAACCTAGGCTGGCTAGTAAGCTTTACCTTCAGGGTGGGTGTTGTAAAACTATTTTGACAGGTAACTAGAAGTTGTTAGATATATTTTCTCTCATGAGATTTATCAACTCCGGAGTGGAGAAGTACTCACAGCCACTCTAACAAATAGTATGAAGTCATATATATAGGTACAGGGGCAATATTCACGTGCCCCACTGAAGCCTTAGAGGTAATGCTGATCATTCCACCATTGCACCTGTGTGTAATGAAGGAAACAGCAATCAGTGCTTTCAGACTGAGCCAGACAATAAATCTCAAATCTGGAAATCGGATTAGACCCTTGAAGATTTTAGAAAATATTTTCCTATAGAATCCATTTCTATAAACCGACAGATATCATGCCATCAGTTAAATACGACTTCGAAATGCAGTTTGAAGTGGTCATAAACAACCACCATCAAATTTGCACAAAAAACGGACCTCAACTGGAAAGGGATGCATCCAGTGTGGTATACTGATGGATCTAATCCAAGATGGATGAAAGGGCTGGAGTGGAAGTAACAGGGCCAAATTTCAGTATCTCAAGACCCCTTGGTAACACCCCAACTATCATTTATGCAGAAGTACAGGCTATAGAGATATGTGCCCAGGAGTGCCTCGAAAGGGACACTCGAAGAGCATAAATCTATATTTTATCAGATAGCCAAGTAGCACTGAAAGCTCTGGAGTCTAACACTTGTGAGTTTAAGCTGACCTGGGACTATAAACAATCCCTGAGACAGCTCGCAGCGAACAACCAGGTCACTTTGATGTTGGTGCCAGGTCATGAGGGAGTTGAAGGCAATGGGGAAGCAGACTGCCTTACCTAAGAAGAGGCAAATACACAATTCCTCGGCCCAGAACCCTTCTATTGATTCTCCAAGGCCCCACTTGGGAGAAAAGGTTCGACGTTGGGAAACGGATGAAATGAAATCTCACTGAAATAAAGTGCCAGAAGCAAAGACAAGTGAAACGGCTAGTGAGCCTGTCGCCAAGGATAGCTAAACAGCTTCTCGAGTTGGTGGACAAAAAATACTTGAAACTGGTGACGGGACTCCTCACTGGACACTGCCCTTTGAGGTATCACCTTAAAAAGATGGGTAAATGGGAGTTGCCGCTACTACAAGAACTCTGCTGAAACTGTGGAACATTTGCTTTGCGAATGCCAGCACTCTTCTGCAAGAGGCTCAAGTTCCTGAAAGGGGCCTTCTTAGAGCCCTTCGATGTCAGGAACCTATAGCTCCCAGGAAACTGATAAACTTTGCACGAAAAATGCAAGGTGCTTGAGAGGCTGAACAGCCTTAACGACCCCCCCCCCTATAATCTACATTCTACACATTGATACTATAGCATGGCGACCTAGGGCCAGTAAACTCACCAGTAGTGGAATTCATCCCTGATGATACACGCCTCATCGAACAAACGATCCAACCCCACAGATCTGTTTTCTTGTCTTCTCATCAATACCGACTGTTTTTATCTTTCCTAATGATATATATATCAATCAACCCTTATAAAACAAAAAACGGCATTATAAATTCTGAATCAGTATCAAAGTATCATCGATAGATAGTACAGGTAGCACAACAAACTTATTAAAATCGTTTTACACAGTCAACTAGTAAAATGACGTCACATGTTATAGGTAACTTCAAAATCATTTAAGAAATGCACTTGAGTTGTTATTGAATATTTCGGGACCAAAATTTGAAAGAAACCAAAGCCTGAAGTTTGAAGAATAGCTCTAACATTGAGGTAAAAAATCACACAGCTACCTACCTATCCGCATCAATGGAATTATACATGATGAATACATATAACTTGAGTCTTGTTGGTAAAGACTCGACGAGGAAGCAGACTGCCTAGTCCAAAGAAGCGGCAAACACACAATTTCTTGGCCCAGAACCCTTCTGTAGACTCTACAAAGCCCATGAAAGAGAGTTTCGACTCTGGGAAACCGATGAAATGAAATGTCACTGAGATAAAGTGCCAGGACAAAGACAAGCGAAAAGGCTATATATAGTGAGCCTATCGCCAACTGGAGCTAAACAGCTTCCAAGTTGAACAAAAAATACTTGCAATTGGAGATGTAACTCCTCACTGAACATCACTGCCCTCTGAGATAGGTATCACCTCAAAAAATGTGCAAAGCTGAGAGTAATAGTTGCCTCTATACTTCACTGCACTGCAAAACATTTTTGCGAATGTCCAGCGCTATTTTGCAAGAATCTTGAATTTTTGGAAGGGGCCTCCTTGGGCCTCGAATAGATTAACACTTACTAGTTGAGAGCGTCAAAAATGTCATTTGAATTTACCAAAACAGAATTTCTTGAAGGGGAATGATGACTATAAATAACTATTTACCGACTGTGAGAGTTCAGCAAAATTCCCAAACAACTCACCTGTATGTCCCTGACAAAATCTCAATCAGTGGTTTCTCGTAAGCGCGAATATATGGACCGGTTTTCCTCCAAGGCTACAACTTCCAATCAATGATGAAAGGTTCAGAAGAATTATGTTGGAACCATGCCACAGAGTAGACAAATGCATTTATCAATCAACTGAAGCAAAATAATGACTTTGTTGCCAAAATATTTGTCTAAAAATGAATGATAGTATAAAAACAAATACATGGTGCTGGGTGTTTCAGAATTCTAAATGTAAGATATTTTTTTGTTTCGAAAAACCAAAAATTACAATTGTTAAAAAACCTCGATTTCTCACACCCTATATATCTGCAATCATTTCTTGCGCTATGAACGTCAAGTGTAATAGATCGATGAAATCAGCTCTTCTAGAAGTGCATGCATGGAAATATAAAGTGCAATTAAATACAAGGTGTGTTATATATGAGATAAGCAAGTTGACATCAATTTCCGGTGTAGCTGGAAGTGCCACCATCTACAAAATATTCTTGCCGAATTGTCCCTATCGATTTTAGCGAACTGCCATACCTTTGAAATTTCTTCTCACAGATTCATTATGAGTTGCGCGGTATAATTCATCATGATGGTAAGATTGGTGTATACGTATTTTAAATCCTGTGTGTAATTATATTGAAGTATAGGTAATGAACTCAAAACCATTTTGTGCATGCATACCCTGAATCATTCTCTAAATTATGCGTAATCCTCAAATGTTCAATGGGATGGGTGGCTTCAATGAAGCAAATACCGCCAAATAACAGAAACATCTCATCTTCACCTCGATTATGATGGCACACTATAGCTGCGAAAAAGTGATACTATCTCGAACAGAATCAACGAAAAACTGAGGATAAAAGTCAACCCACACCATTGAGGGGAAAAACTACTATTTGAATGTTTGTTGTTCAATAGTATTCATCAATGAACAGCATTATATGACAATTATTAATCGCCGAATAGTTTAAAACATTGCTTCGGAAGAGTAAGTACCCAATTTCAGTTCTGAGGTGAATTTACTTTGCAAATCATGTATTTGGAATGTGCATAGAAAAGTGAACTGTCGATATAGTTATTCAGTTTCATTTGGATTAGTTCACTTTATTATTTTCGGAGATTAATTTCACTAATGAGTTTTTAAGTTAAAATCACAATAAAGAATAGTGAATACATCACCTGCGATTTCATGTTAGTAAATTAATGAAGATTACCACGAGGTATAGTAGTATCTACTTTGAATGAAATATCATTTTTAGAGGGAAACTTTTTTCGTAGTTGGGATGACTAGGACTGGAAATTTTCACTAGCCGGAACTGTGATTCATCAGATGGATATTTTTTAGTGTGAACCCCGGATAGAAGCAGAATCTATCTCATAAAATGATAATTGAATGGGATTAGTTCACAAACTCCATAGTCAACTAGCCCCATCAGTCTCCCCTGCTATTTTAGATTGTCGAACCCGGTCGCACCACTCATTACCAGTTTCGTGGGTCCTATTCATTAATCGGAAACCGAAGATTTTCCGTACATTCGAAACCACAGTGTTTATACCTACTACTAATATACCATGGTTTCCTGTGAACAATTCGACTCGTGTTATTTCCACAATCGCTCCTAATAACAGCCGTTATAAATCGCAAAACAACAATTTTTGATAATAATGACATTCCTGATCGCTCATGATGCATATTTATGTCAGCAGTAATGAGATGCCGCTCGTTTTTGCTCGGATTTTACTCAGCAGGATTCTCTCATGCGGCTAATCCTGCGCTCGATAGAGATGGACTTTTTCAGTGCCGGATTGCCCCTTACAGCACTTGGGAAATTTGCTTTATTTATTAGGTGTAATGCGTTGTAAGAACAATTTCCACTCCGATGTAGGTATATGATATTTCTGTGATTTCGTAAATAGTAAGTTACCTACTAGATTAGGTATCCTGACAAGATCGAACTCTCTTTTTCATCTTCTTATGCGAATATCTCTGGTCGATGTTTTCATTACGGGACAATAATAATTATAATAATAATAAAATTTCTTTATTTTAATTATCCTCTGCAAAGTCCGCAGTTATAAACTGCTCTACAAATTTATTATTATTATACTAATTGCTGACGTTCTGAGAACCTCCCAATTTTAGCGGTCTGGAAGAAATTCATTGACATGACACTGAGTATCCGTCGACGATATTGTATCAGTGCTTTCATTTCAATTCGTCCCACTTATGAAAGGCTGTAAAATATTTATTTTTTGAGCTAAAAGGTCGTGTTTTTCGTTGAGTTTTATGCTGTCCACTTAAAAAATTATAGAAATTATCAAATGTCAAATTATTCACTCAACAATATTTAAAAACTCTTATTTTTTTGTTATGAAAATATGCAACACTTGCCATAAGCATAACCTAACGAAAAACAAAATTTGGATATATTCAAATGAATGCACACAAATCAGGTCTCAACTCGCGACATTCCCACTATAGAAATAAGACTAAAGTCTTATCACACATTTCATCTAGTGGTGCAGTTAGGTAGCATAATTGAATTATTTTTGTGAACAGCATGGGTGTCGATAAGAATTTTCGGAATTTTGTAACAAAATATTGAGGGTTATTTAATTATGAACGGATTAATTTTGTGATGATGGTCTGATTCGCTTCAAAATTAGTTTTCACAGCTGAAAATACCATTCGAAACCTTCTAGGTAATTCAAAAGAGAAAATCGATGATAAGGAAAGGTCAGGAATTTTATGATGAAATACAATGTAGTGCGGCTGTGACATGAAATAGGTATATTGGAAAAACACGACGAAACATAGAAACTGGCTTCAAAAAACATATTGCTCATTTTAAACATAATCATTTCGAAAAATCGATTGTTGCCCAACATATTCTTGAAACTAGTCACCCCATCACTGTAAACAACTTAGTTAGACATGTCACGAACAATAAAGAGTTGGATAGTTTAGAAAGCATTTACATTGATCGTATAGTAGAAGCCCATTGATGAACCAAGATGGCGGCCCTATCTCCTCTTCCATATTGTTCGACCCTATTCCCACGTCAGTGAAGCGGTAAATCCAAGTATAAATAAGGTGTCCAGTTACGGACAAATCAGATTCATTGGTATTTCCACTGAAGATGACAACTTAGTTCGCCTCCTCTCTGGAACACCGTATATATAGGATCTATTTTATAGATATTTTCATGGGCGATGTTCTTCTGAAATATCAACAATAGTTCCTCCATTAGCATTTTCTTCGAGATTAACCCGTCAAGTTCAGTCTTCGTGGTCACTTTAGAGACCAGCAGAACGTCCTTTTCCAAAGATTCGTTCATCCAACGAACATCGAGACTTTGGAACTCATTGCCTTGCGAGGTGTTCCCCGAGGCATACCATCCCCAGAAATTCAAGAATAACACCAACTCCTACCTTGTTTCCCTTGGTTCACGATGTTCTCTGAACATTACAGGGTATCCCTTTTCGTGAGAATCAGAAATCTATTTTTGACGTGATGAGTGGGCCCTAATGTTACCCTAGTTACTGGATCCGGTTCTGACTCGGTCGGCGGTTTGTCTGTCTTGTAGAAAGGAGATTGTTAAACGGCACTCGTGAGCAGGCAACTTGCTCGCGTCGAGGACCACACACGTCGCACCATCCGCCCCTCACCCTTCTGCTATGGTGCGGTTCGTGAGAGCGTCGATAGGTGGCGCCAGGTGGTCGGGAAACGGGGAAATGTTTTTTTCCTAAGACCACGTATGAAGGAAAACGTCTTGAAGCACACTGTCTTGTTATTTGGAGAGTAGCTCATATTCCCAAGGCACTGTGATTTGAAAAAATAAAGCACTCGTGTTTGAATTGGGAAAAGGTATAGAGGTAATGTCACCATTGTCACTTTTTCGTATTGTAAGGAGAACAATTTCAATGTGTTAATGAGACATAACCTTTTATACATTCACTTTGATTCATAGATATAAGACAGCGGGTGGACATCATCCACAACTTGTTGCTAAAGAGCATCACAGTATAGTTTCCGTTTTTACATTTGAGATAACGTATACCAACTACTACGCACTGCTGCACTTCTGTATTCCTGGTTGATATACTGGCGACAACAGATGAAAGATGACATTTGAAATGTGGTTTTGAATAATATCAATATAAAATAATTGTTTGTGCTAACGAAAAAATTTAGTAATTCACAACTGACACAACTGGAACTATCGAAGGAGTTTTCAATCATTACCTAAAATATGGAGATAGACAGTTGTATCTTTGAAATGACTCGAATGAAAGAAAATATTCATGGACAAAATAGTGGAGTTTTTTACCTATACAAAACTCGTTTTGAAAAGTGTATTTTCTGCGGCTCGTGCTGAAACGACTACCTATACTCGTGCGAAATATTGTCACTTTCCACAATATAGGTACTACGCGCTCCTTATTTTCTTCTTTCCTTACCGCATATCTATCTTCACAGAGTCAGTCGTTAAGAGGTTTGGAAAAATTACCATAACGGTCGAATATCTCCAATTGTAATTTCAACTATGAATTTACTAGTTTATATTATTTGATATGTCGGGTTGAAAAATCAAAACAACGATGTTGCCATATTTCTTGCATAACTTTGTTCTTTCAATTATTGCATATTTCAAATACTTATTTTTTATCAATCATCATGATTCCTGAAATCTTTCGTATTTCAGAAATGATATGTATACAAATCACCGGAACATATCATCAAAAGCGGAAATACCAAATAATTGAAGTCGGTGAAAACTATACTTACCTACTTTCCATATTATATCGAATTATATATGTCAGATCCTATGTATAAATAATATAAGTACCTATAATATAATTTTTTGTTAAAAAGTTTTGCCCTACAATTCACAAAATGACGAATAATTCAAATTTGGTTCACGTATTAAACTTTGAAATTGTAAAGAATAAAATTTATGACGAGTAAAGTACTAGTCGTACGACCCCCGAAATTGTATCATCGTGTAGGTTTTCGAAAACGCCAAATGGTATACCAAATATTGAGTAATTAGATTCGAATAGATGCGCCAAAAAATCTCATTTCATTATTTTTAAAAGTCCATATATACGAAAACTTCAGAAACAAAAAAATATACTTACAAGACTTTGACACCCCATATATGCTTCCAACGCATATATGTTAGCGTATAAGATTTTCTCCCTAAAATAATTGATTTTTGTGTGAATATTATTGGTTTTAAGATAAATTTACAGTCGTTTATTATAATTTCGAAAATGTTACCTATCATAGCTATATTGAATGATTGAGATTGATCATCGCGGTAATTTTAAGAAAAGCCATCAGTCTGGCCAGTCAACTCTTTCGAACACCACAATCAAGTGGTTTATTTTAATATCTATATTAGGAAAAACAAACTATACCTTGAACAAAATAAAAATTCTAGTGAGAGGACGCACAATATGATATTTTGATTCCTCTAGTTCTATACTGTTTAAGTTGTGATGTCAAAACAGTTTAATATTATTCAAATAATCGATAGCTTCCATCACTCACATCATCTGAAGATTATAAATTCCTTTCGTGTGAAAGAAACTAGTCGATACGGATATCGAGGAGTGAAGAAAAAAGTACCACACACCAATGACAATGATCCTTTACTGATACATCATTGTTACAACAATGACACATCACTATTTTTCCATAGTCGATACATCAATAGATGACTCTTTCGATTATAAATTGGAAATGAAAGCTAAGTGGAATCCTTGACCTACGACCTACTGCCAAAACAAGTCTGATATTGAATTGACAAATTGGCCATCAGACTAGATAGTTTGGTGCAGACCGAAACCAAGCAAACAACTCATGATAATATATTATGATCGACTGTTTGAGAGTGATTGACAATGATGCCTTGGATTGAATGCAGATGTTGAAGACATCATCCATTGTTCGTATAAGTTGTGGTATAAGCCCGCATCAGAGTGGAATATAGGTGTATATAATGCAGATGAAATGTGTTGGAATAGGATTAGACTGATGATGACAATCTAATAAAATACACATTCAGTTACTTCGTCTTGCTTTGTTCTGCCTTTTCGTGTCTATGTTAGTATTTTGAGAATGAACCTATAACTAGCAATTTCGTGTTTTGAAGTGAACAGGTCTATAAGTATATGTGTATGTTTTGACCCCTGTATAATCTAACGCTATCTCGTGCCGCTATGATGGGAATTTTTCATAATAATATATGCATTATCAGAGCTTTTCCGTATCCTTGATCTAGAATTACTCACATGTAAGGAACCTAGTTTGTGTTCAGGATATTAACATGAATTAATCTCCTGAAGCATTGAGATTTATGGTTATCGCATTTCAAGCGTGGTATTCTGGAAATGTAAATCAAGTCGTTTTGATTCATGAGGTATATTATACGAAGAAAACGAAATAGTGTTGGTATTACAGTAAAGCACATGATGTGATAAGCCACAATTTTAATCATCAGAAATATATAGTGAGAAATTGTATACCTACAATGTGTGCATGAGTATAGGTATGAAGAATATTTCAATATAAATTCGGGAAACGAAAACAGTATATATGATGGAGTGAATCTTTCGTTATTCCCTCTGCCCCATTGATCCCCATTTCAAAGGTAAATGAAAATCCCCCAAGAGCCATGAACTGATTAGATGGAGAGTTCTTCGAATGCTTTCCATCAGAGGTATAACCAATTTTGGTGCAGTTCATTTACATCCACATAGTTATATTTTTCACAGCGCTTTCGCTTCACCATCACGAAAAGGTTCTGGAATCTGGACCATGCAGCTAAGGCTGAAGAGACAGATTGTTTCGGCTGCCCAACTCCCGTAGAGTTCCCATCAAGCAATTCCACAAAAATACCTGAAACTGGCCCTACACAAAAATATCAGATCTGAAGTATTTTTGTATTGTAGCCAAACCAACCAGATATATCAGTTGCCTTAAGAAAACAATTATTGAAATAAGAATGTCAATTTTCTTTACACGTACCTACCTATAAGCCTCATCATTACAATTTCATATACAATATATACCTATACTAATTATAAATAGATACTTTGCTGAAGGAGATTGAGATCTTGAATATACCATCAGGTCTTGTATTTCTCAGTCTTGAATACATTTGCTCGAGGTAACAAAAATAATTTTCTGGTGTATGGTAGTGTACTTACAATATTCAATGCGAATGACATTTGAAATTTTTTTTTCAAAGTATTCAATTTCAATTTTACCATTACGAATAATATATTGAATATAATGATGAGGATGAAGTTCCAAAAACATCATGATTCTTCCTTCGCCTACAGGGAATTAATCTTCCCCTTCGATAAGTATCAACATCGGTTTTTCCAAATAAAACACACCCCTGAGATATAGTTCAACGAAGAGTGTCTTCTCATTCACCAATTCTCCCACTTCTCTCACGGATCATACAGTGGTGTATCAAAACAGAATAACTATATCTACACGGAAAAATAATTGATGCATTTTATATGATGGGTTCTCAAAAAGGGTGTTGAGTGGATTATCAGAAGTATGTGGACAATTTGAAGTCATCATATTACATTCCAAAAATGGCCGTACAAAATCTTTCAAGTTTCACTAAATTAATAATTATTCAAATAAGTACAGAGTTCGTACAATATTCCAAACAGTTTAGATTGTGTTTGAATTCAGCCCACTCATACTGTGGGTCGACTATATTCTCTTTTATTTCGAGTATAATGCTTTCCGCTAATGATACTATAGCCTCTATAGTCTCAACACCTTATCCTGTAAAATAATAGATAAGACCAATACTTATTAGACGATAGCAATGGGCCGGGCGTAATAATTGTTGCTCGTTATACAGCCTTCAATAAATAAGCGCCGGTATTCCGTTAACTTGTGTATATACACTGACACTGAGATAAAATCGTACTTGATGTAGACATTGCGGCTCAGACTTTCACGACCATTCATCTTCTCAGGGCAAATTGACTGAAATAGTTGGACTGTTCTATGGTTCAGTATGATGCTTCATGCTTCATAAAATTGACATTTAGTGAATTTGGAATGGTGAAACTGAATTGACATAACTATCACCAGTTTTTATTGGAATGCGACAAGGTGGATATAGGATGGTGAAACAGCTTCCTATTAACAAGCACTAGAATAAACTGTAGACCTTTGCCTACTTGATTTCATACCGTAGTAATATTTCCTGAAGTTATCAGAGATGGCGACATACCTTGTGTCGGTAAAACAGAAACTGTGCATCTGTCACACTTTTATCAGTTTCATATGTTCTAGATGAAAAATGATTGAGAAGAGTCAAAATATCAATATGCATTCCAGATTTATCGAAAATATATTGTTTTAATGTCGTTTCAAGTCAGGTCTGTCAGATGTGAACCACAGAAATACGTAAGTAACAGAAATCTTCTTCGATAATCGATATTACCGCCATCTTCTTTCAAGTCGTGGAAATATTATAGTACCTTCTCAAACGGTCTACAAGTTTTTCGCAGAAACAATTGAAGAGCTGTTTCACCATCCTATATCCACCTTGGAAGGCGAGAAAACATTTGGCACCTTGCCTAAGTAAAAAAGCTTTACGGCCAATCAGGGAACGGCAAATTAGGTCACGTGACATATGACACACGTTCGAAAATAAGGGTGGAGCAGTAAGTAGCATCAAACCTTTGTTAGCGTATCCTAGATGCCTATAGCATTGTACATTATACGATGGTACTATAGCTTCACACGCAGGCGACCAAAGTTCGAATTATATCATGCACTTTTTTTTCAATCAAATATTTCTTTCCCATTGATCCCTGTCCTCACTGATATAGGTCAAATCTCAACACAAAGTTGACGTTTTCCAAGGAACGTCTTTAAATGACAGCATTGCCGCTCGTGCGCGGCAATAATGTCATTAAGTGACAGCATCAACATATTTGCGCTCACATTGTTGAAAAAGAACTCATCATTTTGTTGGATGATTTTTTTTTTATGTTCTGGTTCTCATGAAAAGGGATATCCTGTAATGATCATCAGAGAACATCGTCAGAACCAAGGGAAAGAAGGTAGGAGTTAGTGATGGAAAATATTAGTAACAGTGAATTATCTAACATTTTAACTGTGAACCTTCTACCAGAGAAATCGAGGAAAAGTGTGAATTATGATATTATAGATTCATGACATCACTTTGCGCTCTAAATACACAATTAGCTATATTGTTTTGGTTTTTCTCAGAATCTTATTAGAAAGATTCTGCGCATTGTCTTCCTATATTAACTTATGCAAGTCGTAGGATTACGGCTCTTACAAGGGTTTCTTTGCAACTAAGTTGTTGGCGGTTAAAACCACTTTTCAAATACTTTTCAAATTATTTATAGGTAGTCACTGCACATGAGCAGAATCTTTCCAGAACAGTTCTGAAGAGCACCAAAACAAACCTGATTAAATAATAAGAATGAAACATTATCTCATCAGGTGATGCGGGAATATGGAATATATGAAAGACATGGTCTCACAAAATACACCAGTTGTTGAGAAAGATTTTATATAGTTTTGTAATGGGTAGGTACAGCCAATAATGTCAGTATACCTACACATCAGTAAAAAGAACTTGGGTGTAATTTCAATCAAATGGATTTCAGAGCAAACTCCGACGAATACAACACCTGAATATCAAAGTTGTGTCCCTTTTATTATACATTTCACAATTGAGTGTTAGGTGGTGTTAATTCCGATCTTAGTAGTGAAAAATGACACGGATGTGATGATGGAGTTGAACGATTTTGAAACATATAATCATAAGAAATACCAAATGGTTGAAATTTGATATTCTCAATGGTGCTATCATTGACGTTAACACATAAAAAACACCTATTACACCAAGTTACACCGTGGCATATCACGATGAAATCGAGGAGATGCGTATGAATCATCTAATTTGGTGGCAATAATCATTCGTTAAGTATTGCATTCTGAACACACCAGAGTTGATATAAATTAATACAAATATTGCATTAGGCATCTGAATGGTGTGAATTTCATGCGCTCATCTGTTCGATCTCATATAGAACCTTAGAACTTTTGCCAATAGGTGGTTTCCTGGAATATTTTCGAAAAAACTATTTCATATAGATCCGTTATATTTAAAGAAAGCACTCAGATTCGAATTCATTGTGCATCAGACCTTGAGGTTTTTAGCATAAAAATCTCTCTGATAATCCCATCATGCCCCGCCTCTGGTATCCGAACTGTATTTGGCAATCGATCTCAGTCTTTTCCCGACCGTTCACTTTGATTTTATTCACAAGTGATGTAGAAAATTGAATTTCTCACCCTCCGCGTGAAGGTGTAAGATTCCAACCCTCTGATCAATCGATATAAGAGCTGGAGTGGTGTTGGGGGAGCGGTGAAAATTTGTTATCACTGTTGTTGGAAAAAGTTGGAGCGGTGCTTGCGCTGAATAAAGATTAGCTCGAATTGCTTATACAGATACTGGGGGAGAAATTTTCAATTTGAAATGTTTGATGTGATATGTTGATAGACGACTTCAATTATTTACCTTCTCGGTAACTGCATAAAGCTTGTTTTACTTTTTCAGGTGATAACTTTTCAACCTTTTTATACAACATTCTCATCAGACTGAGATTGACTTCCCTCCAATCAGAAGTGACGGAAGAAATGAGAGATGACAGGTGATAAGGAATGATTTTGCATTTGAATTATTCACATTTCAAAGTAGGTTTTCTGGCAAAATAAACCTTCTCATATATAAAAACCATCTATTGAAGTGAATATAGACAAACTTATACCTAAGTAAGTATATATATTATGGAAATTCTTGGATGGGTGTATAATATAGAGTAAAAAAAAAGTGACGATGCCATAATATAACTTTCCCTGATGGTTTGTTCTCTATCTGTAACAGTTTTCACGATAAAAATTATTTTGTAAACCTTCTTATGCAAAACCAAGTATTGAAAAATAACGATTTTTTAAAATCGGCAATAACCACAAATTGCACAACTTTGCCAATAGTTCAACCGACCCTGTATCTTTTACGATTTGCGAGATCCCAATGATGAGGCTCGAATTCCAGCCACCCTGTACTGTGGCAGAACATAATTTCTTCGATGTGGTTTCGATAAATTATTCACCCATTTATTATGACCAATATGTGTGACAAGAATATATATGGAATATACCTATATGCAAAAAATTCGATGAAAAGTATTCTGATTAAAACCTCGAATTAATTCGAGAATATTCGTTAGATTGAGTATATAGTTAAAATTGAAATGTTTGATAGATGATATTTAGTAGGTATATGGACCATAGGGTTTTCAATCATTTCAAATAAAGAAGTATAGCTAGTACTTTCTGATACAAACGGCAACACTGTATTGATAAAATTAATTTAGACGCGGATAGAACATGTGCAGGATAATCTGACGCCTATATGAATTTTTGAAATGATATGTCGTCCTGTTTTTAATAATTGAAAATGAAAAATACTGCGCGTCTTGGCATCGGGGGCTAATTCTCAATTATATATGCTCATTGGTCGAGCTGGTCACGTGTTACATGCTTTCTTCATCAAAAAACATTTTCATAAGAAAAGATTCTCTTGAGTTGAGAGATATCTTGACTGACATTATACTCACATTGTTTTCTAAGGTGAAGAGTGCGGATGATTCAGTTCAACCAGATCAATTTCAAGAAAATTCATGTAAACAGGCAAACAACGTGATTAGTTCTAAAACGATACGAAACGAATAACCATATCATGAGACATTTTATTTTCTGAATAGCAACAAAACGAAAAAAATCCACTATTGGCACAAAAACACATCAAAAGCTGTCAGTAAATCGAAAGAACACCGCGGCACGTGATTCACTACAATGCTGGTCAACCTCTGTCTGTGTTTGTCATCCGAGACAACTTATTCCTATCCTCCTGGAGTGTTGAGTATCTCTCGTTCAATTGCTGAAACAAAAATTATACTAATAATTCATTTTGGAATCATTTTGTCATGAATTTTTCAGAAAAGGAAAAATTGCATTATTAAAAAACAATCCAATTAACTCTTGAAATCACTTGGATTTATTAACTGAATAGTACATTATCATTCAAAATATAATTCAGAATGAATCTTACCAGTACATTAATTTCTCTTCAACTCAACTCAGTTTTTGTTATCTTTTTTGTTACCCAGTAGTAGCTTGAAAAAATGAGAAAGAAAAGAAAGTGAAAATCGATCCATCGAACAAATATCTGAAATGAAGAGTTGTACAAATAATCACAACTTCAACAGTTTTAACCTAGATGTTGCAGTTATCTTCATTAGTATAGTAAAAAATATATGAAATATGTATGAGAAGTAGCAGAACTTTCATAACAATAATTTCAAAATGTGAATATAAAACTGATATAATTATACTCACTTTTTTGCAGCGAAACTTATTTGTTGCTCTAGATCAGGAAAAATATTCTTAACTGAAACAAAACAAAAATAATATTAATATTGGCATGAGTAAATAAAAGTTATCTACGAGTCCACATCAATCTACATCTCCATGTAGGTACTTACCTTTTTTATATCTTGGCTACACGAGAGGAAAACCTATAATGTATTCGTTCTAATGCCCTATACAACGGCAACAGACTGCAGATAACTGAGTAAACTTGGGTTGGGACTTGTAAGGAATCGGTATTCGTGAGAAGACAAACGAAAAGTAGCGAATATATCCGAAGAGATCGGAACTAAAAAATCTTTGTAACCGAGCACAAACTGTTGCAAATTGTAAAACTAGGTGATGTTAATTTGTCAACAGAGTGCGACAAAACCGATATTTAATATTAATGTATTAGCAACTAGATGATGTTCTACTGTCTATGTTTCAATAACCATTATTGAAGTTCTAGTTACAATTATTTGTTGTTGTGTTACAGATTATATCAAGTTGTTTGGACAGGAATTTCATCTGTTCATTTGATGCAAACTTGTTGCTGTTGTATGGACATTATCAGTAGTGAATTCAATAACTGACTGATTTAACAACTACATCGAGAATTGTGGAAGTGAAATTGAGACACAATTGTTGTTGAATTTGACTAAAATTTTTTAACGATATGAGAAGTTGTTGAAAGTAACAACTAATTTCCAACAGTGTATATATATTTGATTTAAGAGATCCGTTTTTTCTGTGTAAGTATATAGATACACTTCTTGTTCTATCCATCATGCATGTGGAAGACCCTGTAGAATGTTTATTGCTAATAGCTCGTATTATTCCTGGGAGAGATATTTCCTAGCTGCTAGATTGCTGATGAAAATTTTGAATCAATATATGAATTCAATAAATGAAATTGAGTTGGTAAGTATAACTGGATGAGGATTCCAATGAAATTGAACCTTTATGGTTAGGAAAGTATAGGTAGGTACTATAGGTACTGAAAAAGTTCATATTCAATTATTTTTTTTTTCATTTCTATTACCTATTATTGTCGGATAACTGAATACAGGCGTATACCGTTTATAATTGAAAACGGAGGAAACCTTCCATGGAATAACAGGAAGTCCTCGTAAAAACGCGTTTGAGTGACAGCTCGACAAGCTGTTCATCAAAATACCTGTAAACAAACTTGTAAATCCAATTACTGCGTTTGCTAGATTTTCATCGGGTTTTAGGCATGCATATTTTACACCTTCACTTTCTTCATCCCCACAACAGGTATACAATGGCTTTTGTTTCTTGGCGCAACAATGCCCATCAACTAGAAAGCACCATTTGAGGTCCTATTCACAGTTCCACCGCTGCCTGGCGAAATTGTTTTGCCCGTTGTGCCCACATCGGATTTAAAAGTCAAATTGTCAATATTTGGACCAGAGTAGAAGGCCATAAATTTCGGCTGACAACCGGAGCAGAAGGGCCTTCAAATCCCTTTATCCTGAAACCGCAAGCTTTACAAACAACGCAGTTAGGCGGCTTAGCTCTGACTGCAGCATACTTTAGTTCTTCCAAGGCCGTCTCTAATTCTCCTTTATTATAGGTATAGGTGCGTTCTCATACCTATGTCAAGGGTATAGAGTGGATCAAATGAAGCCTTCGAATATTGTTGAAAGAAATGAGATTTTCCATTTTCCCTATAGTAGGTATAGTAGACATGACAAATCGACATGTATGGATAGGTAAGGTATACATCAACTAAATTCATTTTGACATATATATATGGTATGGAAGAAAATTGGTGACTGAACTGTGTGGGGAAGGAACTTTGCTGGTCAGAATAAGATATTTCATTGGATTTCAAACTTGTATACCTATAATGCATTTATTGTCGAGGTTATTATACCTAAGAAACATCTATGCAAGGAGGAATACTTTCTTGCCACCATATTCAAAATCCAAACCACCCCCATATGAGAGTAGTTTTTTTATAACCTCTTCTGACAGGGGGTTTCCAGTGAAGATATTTCATGGAAGAAGTAGGTAGATTATGATTGATCAAAAAATACCTACACCGAAAAAAATAGTCTTGTAAAATTCAGGTAAAAAACGTTGGTTATTTTGTGACCAACGTAATTTACCTGAATTTCACCATCAGTTCTGTAAAATACGATTCCGGTACCAGTACTGTAATTTCATTCCAGTAGGTAGATATGCATACCTTACTTTAACAATGCAATGTTCATGATAATATCATGTATTTTTGCATTGTAAAATAAATAAAATAAAGTGCAAAAAATACTTGCAACGCAGTCAGAAAGCTTTGAAAACCTTCCTCGTCGACGAATATTTTGTCGACGAAGACAAAATGTTGATGAGAGTGTTCTTCTTTGGTGTCTTTAGAATCTGAAATTACAAATCACATAGCAATTGAGTTATAAAGCACCTGATGGTTTAGAAGCCAAATTTGTTCGATGATGGTTCCTAAATACATGTTGCTTGAATATTTTGTAATTTGTTTGCAACGATATTTGGCACCCTGGTTTTGCCTATGCAAATACTGGTGAATGCTGTATTTGTCTATATAGTTGTACACTTGAAACAACACGTCTCACAGATATACATGCCTGATGATACTTTACGATACTGTGTAAAAACCAAATTGTTCTCACTTACTTTCACTGTTAATAAATGAATCACCAATGCTTAACAATAACAATGAATAGCCATCAAACACTGTTAGATGCAACAAGACGTAGCTTGCAGAATGGAATAAGTGCGGTTATGTTCGAGCCGAGCAAATGAGCGCGAGTTGTCGCGAAGGATTCCAGAACCGGTACCTGAATTTTACAGAACTTCTGCATATTCACATATTTTTGAAGAATAAATAGATATTCACAAGGTACTTTTATAGAATTACACGGTATTAGTCATGCGCGCACTGATAATCACCTTGTAAAGTGAAAAAAACATAATGAATACCTGAAAAGTATATTTTCACCCAACAAATATACTATTCAGTGGTAAATGTGCTGAATTTTGTGAAAAAGCATGACGGATACTGCGATATTTTACAGAAAATATATTGTTTTTTTTCACCAATTTTTATCAGTGATACTTACTCTTGTGTTTAGCCTCGTTCTTAGCAAATACCTGTATAAACTACCCTTGCTAGGGGGTTGATTCAAAGCTCCTATATATGGTGGCATCATCACACACAATTCAGTTCTGTATATAGTTTAACATAGTATGAAATGATTATATTTCGGTTTGGCCAGATTATCTTTTTTTCAGCGAATTATCCATATTTATATGAACTCCTATATATGCAAAGCCAAATAAGGTGAATGTACCAGTATTCGTCACCTTGAGTCAAATTCAAACTTTATACAATTATGTATATAACAGATACCCTGATGTTCTTCAAAAAAATGAGATTCAAGGTGGACTTCTATTGAAGTGTCTATTCTGATGGTGAAAATAGAAGTAGTGTTATAATATAATGCTCAGCTGAGGTTATTTATATAATAATAAAAAGTACCATTTGGCCCATATCCGTCACATCAAATTTGATCCTATACACCAGTATTCGCCATAAAAGATGCGTCTGAATATCCGTCAATACGTTGAATGACGAATTATTTCAAAGAAGTTGCACCCTTTGATATGTTTGCACTTTGCACGAATTGCTCTCATAAAATATTTATATAGGCTAGGCATTGATTGTATCATATCGTGTTCGAACTCATCTCCACACATTGGATTTTACAGTACCATCTATCTGAACAATCAATAATGAATCAACCGAACAATTTTCCTTTATCTTCCTTCCCTCATCGCCTAATAAGTATAGGTATAATATCCTTTTTTTCTTGCAATTTCTTCTCTTTTCCTTTTGTTTTTTCTATTAATTTAAGCTTGTCCTGTTTCTTTTCCGAGAAGTACCTACTGTTGATTTACGTCTCAGAATTCATATAGAAGTCGGCAACTCCTTCATTATTTCAGGTTCTATCAACAAAGCTTCTGATGGCCGTGACTGAACTAAACATTATTTCCTGAATTTGATCTCTCTCTTTCTACAGCCAATCCATTGGTATATATCCATATATGTGTGTTCTCCCCCTTTGTGTAAAGGAATTTCAGAAAATACATAATATACCTATATAACTATGAAGACCAGGTTTGCTCAACAAAATCCTTTAAATATGCGGGTTTCCTGGTACATCTTTTTGGCCGGCCTGGTGAAACATTTTTTTTGAAACTTAGATCATCTAAATTCTGTGCGTTTTTACATTCTATTTTATCTGGCACATGAACCGATACATCAACCACTTCACTCGGGTCCTCACCATGATTTGGTCTAGGATCCTGGGAAGTAGCATGAATATCAGGGCCCATCAAATTATGAGGCGGTTTGGTAGACAAGGTCTCATTATGGACCTTGAGAGCTTCAGTCTGGGTGCTTGGAAGATGATATGGAGCGTGAATTAAATGCCATCGATTTCTACGGAATGAACCCACAGTAGTTTCTACTATATATGATCTGGGTTCTTCGCAAATTTTGATAACTTTACCATACTTTCGAATATCAACCACCCACACTGAATCTCCTATATTAAGGGGATCCATATCCTTCGCATTGTGTCTTCTATTGTAATTTCTTTCTTGACCATCTTTTATCTCTTTCTCTTTTTCAAAGAATCGTGCCCTAGTGTCTGAAGTGTTTTCAAGCAATGCTGGTAGTTGAGGCAAGTTAGATCTCAATATTCGGTTCATCAAGAGTTCAGATGGTGTGAAATCACACTCTAACGGGGTACAACGAAAAGCTAACAATGCCAAGGATAGGTCCTCCTGTATGTTTTTCTTAACAAGACCCTTCGCGATCTGTACAGCTCTTTCTGCCCCCCCATTACTCTGAGCCCAATGAGGACTACTTGTGATATGAGTAAAATTGTATTCCTTTGCAAAGTTTTGAAATTTAGAAGAAAACTGCGGTCCATTGTCTGATCTTAGTACTTCAGGGATTCCATATCTAGCAAAACATTCCTTTAATTTCGGAATAATGGCCTCTTCCGTCATACTGACCAATGCAAAAATTTCAAACCAATGTGAATAATAGTCAGTGATGATTAAATACCACTTTTCGCAACACTTATACAAATCTACGGCTACTTTTTGCCAGGGTCTTGTGACCGTATTATCTCTATAAAAAGTCTCCCTTTTGTTCTCTCTGTGTTCCACACACTTGGGACAATTTCTTACAAGGTTCTCAATTTGGGTAGATAATCCTATCCACCAAACACTAGATTTTGCACGTTCCCGACATTTCACTATCCCTAAGTGCCCTATGTGAATGAACTCTATACACCTAAGCTGAAGGCTTTTAGGTATTATGATACGTGTTCCTTTCATGAGGAAGTTCTGAGAATATGAAATTTCATATCTATATTGGAAATAAGGCATAAGTTCGACTGGCATTTTTGATTTTTCTGGCCATGAAGTGATAGAAAATTCTTTCAACTTTTTACATATGAAGTCTTTCTCTTGTTCATCTTTAATCAATTTCAAAAAATAGTCTTTGATTGGCAAGTTTCTTTCAATTGATTGTACATAAGCAGCTACTTCTCTTTTCAATTCATCATCGTCTATTCGTTGACTCCTCAAGGGGCCTCTGCTTAGAGTATCTGGTACTATTAAATTTTTCCCGGGGGTGTACATAACGGTATATTTGTACCTCATTAAGCGCATACGGAATCTCTGTAAGCGTGGAGTTAAATCATCCAAGTTTTTAGTTTGAAGAATTTGAATTAACGGTTTATGATCTGTTTCAAAAATTAAATTTGGATCCCCTGAGATGTAGTCCGAGAAATACTCTGATGCCCAAGTGAGAGCTAAGGCTTCCTTTTCAATTTGTGCATAGTGACTTTCTGGTGAGCTCAATAAACGAGATGCAAATGCAACAATTTCCCTTGTCTTGTCTGGATTTTCCTGCATAAGGCAACTGCCAAGTCCAAATGAACTGGCATCTGCACTGACAATAATTGTTTTGTTTGCATCAAAAAATGCCAAATTTGGTGAAGTCTCTAACATTTCTTTAATTTTATTAAACGATATTTCTTGGGAAGGTCCCCAGAAGAATTCTATGTCTTTTTTCAGGAGAGAAGTGAGTGGCTCCAGAATTTCGGATCTATTATTTATGTATTTTCCGGCAAAGTTAATCATTCCGAGTAATCTCAAGAGTTCTGTTTTGTTTTCTGGGATTGGAAATTCTCTAATAAAAATTACTCGGTCTGAATCAACCGAAATTCCTTTTTGTGAAATTAAATGACCTAAATACTTAACTGATTGGGAGGCAATGACACATTTCTTTTTATTCAATGTAATTCCTTCAGCATGAAGGTTTTGCAAAACTTTTTCTAATATTTGGTCATGTTTCTCTATGGTACTAGCATAAATCAAAATATCATCCATGTGGTAGACGCATCCCTCTATTCCCTTCAAAACTTTAGAAAAATTCAGTGTGAAATACTCTGGTGCACAGGAAATTCCAAAAGGGAGTCTTTTGAAGAAAAAACGACCAAAAGGTGTAATGAAAGTGGTAAGTAGTTGGCTGTCTTTGCTTAATTTAATTTGATAGAACCCGTTTGTTGCATCTAATTTAGAAAAAAATTTTGATCCCTTGAGATGAGCTAATGTATGTTCTATTTTTGGGAGTGGAAAGTGTGACCTTAATATGTTTGTGTAATCACAGCACAGTCTCACTGTATCACCTTTATCAACAACTACAATTGGACTTACCCATACAGTAGGATCCTCAATAGGCTCTATAATTGCTAGTTTCAATAATCTGTCAATTTCAATTTTTAATTTCGGCAAAAGAGCTAAAGGCACTGTGCGAGGGACAGATTGTACAAATGGCTTAGCATCTGGTTTGATTTTTATTGACATTTCGGTTTTGAATTCACCTATTTCACTAAAAATACCAGGAAATGTTTTTGAAATGGTATCAATATCAAATCTAGAAAACATTTCTTTGCTATAGGCATGTACTATATTATTTTGATTTTGATGGTTATCTAGGAAATTCAATTTGTTTATTCCATTCACAATTCTGATCATTTTTCCTGGAAAGTTCAGAACTTTGAACCTTATAATAGCATTCCTACTCAAGATGGGTTGTCTAAGGTTTCTAACTACATAGAGAGTTTCTGTACCAGTAATGCTACCATAAGTAAAATCAATTCTAATCTTTCCTATAGTATCTAATCTATGATTATCTGCTGCTCCTATGGAGTCACATTTAGTAAGTTTATTCAAGAACTCTAAGGGCAGGTTCTCATAAGGAAAACAAGATACATCAGCACCTGAATCCACAAAGAAAGGCACACTATACCTATGGTCTAATAAAATATCCACATACCAACGATCCTTATTATCTAGATATACTTGGCCTATGAAGTTGTAATGAAGTTTTTTTTGCCAGTAACTTCATTACTACAGGTTCCGGATAGTCCAGATAATATTAATTCAAGTATTACGTATCCCTGTCACTCCTGTATTCGTTACAACCAGAAACCCTGTTCAATATGTAACAACCAGTCTAGTAACACCCTGTATAATTCCTGACTGCGGAAAAGTTGATTTTCAGTTATATCACGTTACTTTCCATAAGTCTTAGGCGGATATTTATAATGTTAAGAAGAACCTATTATTCCTGTTATACAATAAGTTTGTTAAACTAACAGTATTGGCAATGAACCGAAATAATATTTTCCGGAAAATCATGGATTTTGGGCATTTTCTTTTTGGAAATGTTCCTAAGTATCCTAGTCAAAAGAAATGTTATTCCGAGTCTTTTTCATATATTATTTCTAACACTCTGCAAAGTCTTTTTTATTGAGAGTGTTTTGCTTACTTTCTTGCTCATTTTTAGAGGTCAAGCAATGACAAAATGCTTCGTTTTTACTCAGATTTTTTTGAAAATTCAGATTTCATATAAATACCCCCAGACAGAAGGATTAGGGAGTTAGTTTGAGATCTTCGCGAATAACGTTCAGCCGTGAGAGTGTAAATTGCCGATTTTCGAGAGTGCCCCGTTTTGAACTTGTGAACCTGTGAACCCTAGTGAACCAGACACCCTGTACAGTGCGAGTGCTTCTGCCCTGGATTAGCCGTGCCGTGGTGTTTTGTCCAGCTCACCCCCAGTACAACTGTAAGCGATATTTCGGAGTTATATTGATTCTATATTCCTGTTAAAATTTTGTTGAACCTAGAGAAACGTGGAAACTCAAATTTAACTAAGATTACTGTTTCGTTGGGCTAGTTGTCACTTACATTTCCGTTTACTCGTGTAGTACGACACTTGCATTTTCATAAGTGAAAGGAAAGTGCCAGTTTCCGGATTCATAACTTGCGATTTGATCGTCGAATATTGGACCTGTACCTGACTACGATCAACTCACAAGCCGGTTACCGTAAAGATCAGTAATAGCTAGTACTTGCTCTATATCTCATAGTTTGGTTTTGCATTTCCCTGTCTTTTCAATTTCAAACTTACGAATTGATCGTCGAATATTGGACCTGTACCTGACTACGATCAACTCGCAAGCCGTTACCGTAAAAATCAGTAATAGCTAGTACTTTCTCTTTATCTCGTAGTGTGGTTCCGCATTTTCCTGTCTTTTCACTTGCCTTTCTTTTAAATTTTGAACTTACGAATTGATCATAGAATATTGGACCTGTCCCTGACTACGATCAACTCGCAAGCCAGTTATAGTAAAAATCCAACAACATCCAGTACACTCGGTATATTTCTTTTCCTTCATTTCCTGTGGCTTCCATTCCGGAACTTGTGAATTGATTGTCGAACATTGGACGTGTACCTGACTACGATCAACTCGCAAGCCAGTTACACCATATTATTTTGTTGTTTATACTGGATGCCCTATTCACATCTACGGTGTTATGTCAGTAAGAAAGGAAACCGTCTAAACAGTATAGGAAAGTAATATTGTAGACGTCAGTATTTACGTTAGTAGTTGATTTGAAGTTTTCACTTTTCACCCGTAAAATCTAGACCAGAAAACCCTGCCTGAGAATCAATATAACGCCCCATACCAGAATATACTCTGAATTGCACTTTACCTGACACCGGTATTGAATTACACTCTCCCTGAAATTTTTGAATTGCATTTGCTGATTTGTCACAACTCAGAGCTAACAAACCGCCCTGTATAATAAAATCGAAGTAACACGGTCACATTTTCCTTGCATTCACTGTTAGTGTTGGATTTTCTATGTTCAGATTCATTTTAGTCCGGTGTTTATTGTTGTAATAATATAACCTGTAAACCTGATTATTTCAACTTGAACTAACGACCTGAACCAGCCTGTCATTGAGAGTTCGGGTAGTTCCGCGAAAATAGAAACTTTGTGATCGTATCCGATTCTGCGACAATTGGACGTAAACTTCCTGTTGTATTTTAATCAGCTGTTGTAAATTGTGATTTTCTTTGTTGCTTTGTTTGAGACTGATGTTTTGTTTAATTTCCGGAAAATCGTACCTGTACCTGATTTGACGATGTGTGGAAAGTGTTTTTCATGAAATAAATAGTCTGAAACCGGTTCCGATTTTCATTGTGTATTTTGTGCCTGATTGTATGATTTGATTTTGCCTGTACTTAGATCTTTTATCTAGTTATTTTGAATAAAACCTGTGGAAATAAAAATAAAATAACATCAATTCTGTTTAACGTAGCTTGTATTCCAGTCTAGTCTAAGGAGGTGTAACTAAAGACTACATTTTCTTAGAAGTTTATTGTTATCCTGGTCTAACTAGCTGACCTCTGGTTTACACAAGGGGGTGCATTGTATGGATTTACTCTGCGTCCCTTCTTCACTGTAGCTACCCTAGGGCCTTCCAAAGAACTCCTAGTTCTGGAAGAAAGTGGAGCATACCACTTCAAAAAAAACTGGCGCTCGAGGCAACCGCTCTAACGTAAATAGAGAACTAAGCCCTGAGGCCCTTTGTGGGGCTCTTTACCGAGAAAAGAGCCTTACAAATTGGCGCCCGAGCAGGGACCTGAGTTAGGAAAACCTGAAAGAAAATCCGAGGAAAACCTGTGAAAAATCGAATTTGAAATTTTGTAACCAGACCTGTTTCAAAAAAATTCCTGATAATTCTGTAGTTGCTGCTTGAAAACACGATCAATAATATTCTTTTCACTACTAGGTAAAATCAAATCACTTCGAAGATATATTCCACTCTTGATTTTCACTGAACTTTCCACCGAGCTTTTCACAGTCACCAATCTTCAGTCAAGCAAAGTAAAAAAGGAAAGCTCTAACCTGAATACAATTTTTATTATTTCACTATCTAATTTAAACATTGTCAGCTGTTGCAGTCTCATTTTCCAGGAATTTTCCTTTCCTGGAAAACCTAAATTACAAACCCTGATAGGAATCCGGAGTTAGGAAATTTAAGTTAAATCCTGGGCTTAAAAACACTGATTGAGATAAATTTTCCTGATTTTCCAAAATATTTCATTTTTCGAATTTTTTTTTTTTCATACCTGGAAATAATTAGAAAACCTGATAGAGAAGGTATCCGAACTTTGAACTGACAGAGTGCCATAACCTGATTATTAACTTGATTAAATTGATTTTGATAATTTCCACCACTAAGTTTGAATCCTGGAATTTTCTCTCTTTGTTTGAGAATACCTGACTGCTATTACTAAAACCTGAGGGATATTCAATCCCAGTACAACTTGCTACTCTGGGTGGTAATTTTTCTGATATCCTGACCTGAATCAAATTACCAGACACCCAGAAAACCTGTTGTTGATTTTCCTGAATTTGCCCTGAATATACCCGATTGGATAGCCATGTCTCAAGATAAACTACCCTGTGACAACCCCGACCAGCTATTCGTTCCCCCGGAACACTCTAAACAGAGTAGCAGAGCATCTTCTCCTGATCCAGACCGGGAATATAGCGAAGATTTCGGTACAACTCTAGAACCTAGAGTAGGGTGGGTTTATCGCCTGAAGAAACCTGATTTAGAAGAAGAACTTAACAGATATGGCCTGTCATCTGAGGGAACAGTGAGTGAACTCCGGAAACGTTTGGTGTGGTTCCTGAGGGAAGAACTTCCAAAACTGATTGGATACAAATATCAGCAGGCGGGATCCACAGCCACCACTAACCCCAACGTACCCCCTGGATGTTTTGGAACACAACCCGGAGTGAATAACCCGACAAACCAGACAAACCCCCCAGTCCCCCCGCAAAATAATATTCCAACTGTCAACACATCTGACAATCATCAGACGTCACCACCACAGTGGCTACAATACCGACCGCCGTTGCCAGTCCCTATACCCACAAAACTGAAAACGCATCACTGGAATCTTCACTTTGATGGAACCAGAGATCCAGTGGCGTTCCTGGAAAGACTCGAAGAAATAGGGCAAGCTGAAAAAGCCCGACCAGAACAACTACTCGATGTATTGCCGGAATTATTGCAAGGACGAGTACTGTTATGGTACCGTTGCAATAAAAGATTTTGGAATTCGTGGTCGTCCTTCAAAAGAGTTTTCCAAAAATCATATTTTCCCATCGGATACCAGGATGACTTGGAAATGGCCATAAGTCGAAGACTTCAAAGAGATAACGAGCCTGCCATGGATTATGTGGTAGATTTACAAACTCTCATCCGACGTCATGGAAACCTTGATCCGGCCCAAGAACTAGCCTGGTTATATCGGAACCTTCTTCCGGACTACCGCCAATACATCAAAAAGAATGATTTCTTCGATGTCCCTTCCTTGATTTCCTTAATCTTGGAATTCCAGCAGTTACGTGGCGAGATCCGCCGAATGTACTACCGGAACCCGCCTTCTGCTCCCCCGGTTCGAATGTCTTACCCCGAACCGCCACCAATCGCTCGACCGTTACCAGCTAACCAACCCATGACCAGTAGACCGCCGCCGAGGGCTATCCTGCCCCCGAACTCAAATACTCCGGCGATACCACCAGCATCCGGAGAACCCGTATACAACCGAGGAAATACCTGCTGGAGATGTGGACAGTCTGGGCATCAACGAGCAGATTGTCGCAATGCCTTTAGGCTATTTTGCTCAAGATGTGGCCGTGATGGAATCCTTTCGAAGGATTGTACCTGTGCCCAGCCGGAAAACTCCACCGGAGCCCGCCCGAACCGAGGACAGGCCGGCTCCAGCAGTTAACTATCCCGGAAAATCTACCGAAATCCCGACCCGATGATAACCGGCCGTTTATTCCAGTAGCTATTGGGGATACGATCTTCTCCGCTTTAGTGGATACCGGAGCTACTAGGTCGTTTGCGAATACCAGAGTAGCTAACTGCTGCAAACGACATAGGTATAAAGAATACCCGAACACAGTAGTCCAGTCCCGACAAGCTGATGGTTCGCTCATCCAGGTAACCGGAGTTTTCAAACCTGTGATGACGATCGGCACCGAGGAAATCCCCTGTGAGTTACTTATAATTCCCAGCCTGGCCGCAGATATCGTGATAGGAATGGATGTACTTCGCACACAAGGCTTTGGGATTGATCTACAAACCGCCACTGTGTATTGGAATCAGAAGAACGTGTCAGTTCTTGGTTCCCAGAGAAAGACAGAACTAGTTCCGGATCCGACACATAACCTACAGCCAGAAACTGAGAATCCGGGTCTTCCCGGAAACCGACCTGTTCCGGAGAATAGGAAAACCGAAAAGGAAAACATTCCGGGGCTTCCCGGAACCAGACAATTTCCAGACAGGAAGTCCGAAAACCGAAGAAAAACTCGAAAACGAAATAGAGCCAGAAAACATAAAAACTGCAGAACATCCGGAACCAGAGCAGCGGAAAATCAACTGGAACCAGAAACTACCTGCAGCCCGATAGTAGTTGAGGACCCACCGTGCCGAAATCTTTCACCGGAACAACACAGTAGATTGCAACGATTCCTGGACCATGAATTACCGGCATTTGAGAGGATTAGAGGACCTACACCTTTAGTGGAACATCGCATTCGTTTGAAGACGACAGAACCGATCAAACAAAGGTACCGCCCGCAAAATCCGAAAATGCAAGAGGTAATCAATGAAGAAGTCGATAAGATGTTGACAGATGGCATCATCGAACCTTCCAGTAGTCCATGGAGTTCCCCTGTTGTAATTGTGAAAAAGAAAGATGGAAAGCACCGATTTTGCATCGATTTCCAGAAAATCAACGACATAGCCGAAAAAGATGCATATCCGCTGCCGTTCATCAATGCTATCCTGGACAAGTTGAGAGAAGCAAAATTCATCTCTAGCCTAGACCTGAGGCAGGGATATTGGCAAATACCGCTATCAGCCGATAGCAAACCGATAACCGCCTTCACCGTACCTGGAAGGGGGTTATTCCAGTTTAAGGTAATGCCGTTTGGGCTTCACTCCGCACCTGCCACGTTCCAGAGATTGATGGACACCCTGATAGGACCCGAAATGGAACCGTTTGCCTTTGCATACTTAGATGATATAATTGTGCTAAGCAAAACCTTCGACGAACATTTGATCAACCTGCAGCGAGTTTTTGACCAGCTACGTCAGGCTAACCTGCAACTCAACCCGGAGAAATGCAAGTTTTGCCTGAGCTCGCTGAAATACCTGGGACATGTAGTGACCGCCGACGGAATAAAAACCGATCCAGACAAAATAGAGTCTATAGTACAGTGGCCTGCCCCAAACACCCTGAAGAAACTTCGCCAATTCTTGGGAATGGCATCCTGGTATAGGAGATTTATACCGAATTTCTCCGGGATAGTGGCACCACTGACGAAGCTTCTGAAAAAAGGTAACCGTTGGAAGTGGACAGAGACTGAAGATACCGCCTTCGAGTTTCTGAAAACTCGGCTTACCGAAGCTCCTGCTTTGACCTGTCCAGATTTCACCAAGCCGTTCATACTACAAACTGATGCCTCCGATTGTGGACTGGGAGCTGCGCTCACACAGGACATAGAGGGTCAGGAAAAGGTAGTGGCGTACGCGAGTAGGATGTTAACCGGACCAGAACGTAACTACTCCGTGACCGAGAAGGAATGCTTGGCGATAGTCTGGAGCATAGAAAAGCTCAGACCCTACCTGGAAGGCTATCACTTCACCGTCCTCACCGATCATTTGTCTCTGAAATGGTTACAGTCCATAAAGAGTCCTGCCGGCCGTATAGCCCGATGGGCTATGTTCTTGCAACAGTTTGACTTCGAAGTCAAATACCGTCGTGGAGTTCTGAACAAAGTTGCCGATGCCTTGTCCCGTCAACCGTTACCGGATACCAGTACCGAAGAATCCGACTTAAATGTCCTCCTGTGTGCTACCGACGCCGAAATAGAGGCGGGACAGAAATGTTCCTGGTATCAAGGAAGAAAGGCCGAAATCGAGAAAAATCCTGAGACGCATCCCGATTACTGCCTCAAGGACGGCCGGTTATTCCGCCATTTCTGGGATGCCAATAATCTGTGTGAACTGGAAATGGGCGATCCCTGGAAGCTATGTGTCCCAAAATCACTGCGTGCACGAGTACTCCAGGAAAACCATGATGACGTCACGGCTGGACACATGGGGATTGCAAAGACCACCGCCCGTATCACACAGAAATACTATTGGCCTGGAATGTTTCGAGAAATTGCCCGATATGTACGGAGTTGTAAAACCTGCCAGGAATATAAGAGTTCTCAACAACAACCTCCTGGAAAAATGCATTCGTCCCGGAATACCAAACCGTGGGATACTGTCTCCACCGACTTGGTCGGCCCGTTACCCCGTTCCAGTAAGGGAAACTGTTACCTAGCCGTATACCAGGACCGTTTCACGAAGTGGGTACAATTGAAAGCCCTTCGCAAAGCTACGTCCAGAGCCGTTTCCCAAGCTTTTTATGAGGATATCGTCTTGAGATTTGGACGCCCGGAAACCGTCATCAGTGACAATGGCACCCAGTATACCGGAAAAGTGTTCGAAGAACTGTTGAGGGACCTGGGAATAAAACACCGCCTAACGCCTCCCTATACTCCGCAAGCCAATCCTGTCGAGAGAACCAATAAAACGGTAAAAACTATGATCGCCCAGTACTGCGATAATGATCACCGTAAATGGGACCAGTACCTTCCAGAACTCCAGTTCGCCCTGAATACCGCCCGTCATGACTCAACTGGGTTTAGTCCCTCTTTCCTCGTTTTCGGACGAGAACCGGAACCACCGAAGGCTCTACACCGAATCACCCGAACAGAGTCGACAGAGACACCAGACGAGACCGAAAACACCGCTTCATCAACCTGGATCAAGCATTTGGAGAAACTCCAGGAAGTACATGAATTAGTCAGGATGAACTTGGCCCGTGCTTTCAACTCCCAGAGTCACTACTATAACCTGCGGCGACGAGACTGGAGATGTCACCTGGGTGACCAGGTAATGAAGAGAGAACATAATCTCTCTTCTGGAATCCGTGGCTATGCAGCAAAATTGGCCCCAAAATATTCCGGTCCTTTCATTGTCACTCGAGTCATTTCCCCAGTAGTTTACGACCTAAAGGGTAGCACAGGAAAACGTTATAGCAGGATTCATATAAAGGACCTGAAACCATTTCACCCCAGTAACCTGTGAAATAAATTCCGATAGATGTCCAAACGATCCACGACCCATAGCCCCGCCAGTCCCGCTCGGAAAATTGTAATTCTGCAAGATGTGATGATACAGCCAGCCCGAGAAGACCCCGTCCTGCACCTCCCCGAAGAGACGTCAGCGATGAACGCTCTGGACCTGTCTTCGTCCGCCAGCAACCCGGGCCTGGCCACCCCGACTCTGGACGAGCTGATGGATGAATACGAGCAGTCTCTGTATTTCGTCCCTCAGGCACCCCCGTACTCGCCCATCTCTCCCGCGACAGAGACGTCTCTCGGTATACCAATCCGGAGCCCCAGTCCATCCACTAGGTTCCCGGAACTATACCGGCAGATGAGAGTCGCCGAACCTGATACCACACCTGTTGCCGAACCTGTTGCCGAACCTGTTGCCGAACCTGATGCCGAACCTGTTGCCCACCCTGAAACGGATAACCTAGGCGGGGTAATGCCGCTTCTCCCTGCTCCTCGTAGTCCTCTGACGAGCAACTCAATGCTGGAGGATGGAATTGCACAGTGGGTGGTGGCCGAATACCCACTGTATAAGAACTGCAACGAGTGGACGACGTTGATGCGATATATGGTAGGACAACTCAGGCCGGTCCACATCCCCCTCGACGTCCCGTATCGCCGACGTCTGAGAACTCCCGAGGGCAAATATACCTGGATTCGAATACCGGCCGGAGTAGGCCGGCACTGATCGAAGAGGCACGAGAGACCAAGGTGAGGTTTACCAGGATTTCATTGCAGTTCTACGTTTTAGATGGAGGACATCCTAGATCTAGAAGGCAACTCTCTGGATGGATGGGAACTCACGAGTTCTCCAGACACCGAGACCCTGCTCCCGGATACCAAGACCCTGCCCCCGGACATCAAGAACCTGCCGCTAGTCACCGAGACCCTGCCCCCGGACACCGGGACCTTGCAGCCAGACACCGAGACTCTGCATACACATCAGGACCCCGAGGAACTGCCAGACCCCGCCGTAGACACCTCGTCGACCCCGACGGACATCACCCCAAGTAGTGCCCTGCTAAACCAGCCGGCGAATAGGCCGTGCTCTGCAACCACTAGTCAGCGCAGGCAAGACGCTGCTACCACGGCAACTCTACCGCCGCTGTCCCTGGACACCGTCGTCCACCGAAGCCTGACTACCGACATCTACCTGCCGGTAGAGCGGCAGCTATGCTGGCGATGTGGATATCCCGGCCACACACGACCGGATTGCCAAGCCCCTAGTCGGCTATTCTGCTCCCGATGCGGCCTCGTAGGAGTGCGGTCCTGCGAATGCCTATGCCCACCTAGGCGGCCCCAGTTCCCGGCACATTTACCCAGGCTGACTCCCGAACGCCAGCCTGCCCAGCGACGAACCCTGCCACCGGGATTGCGGGTCAATCAAATTAACCAGAGGGTCCAGACCAGTACCGTCATCGTGGCCGACAGAGCCACTCAGTGCGACCTGTGTCCCTGCCGGAAGCCCGGAATCGGCTTTCGCCGTTGACACCAGAAGACCAGGGTGGTCAACGATAGTTTATTTTTCTCTTTTGTTATTTTTATCACCTAGTATATTTTTCATTTTTGGTAAAATAAAGGATTTTTTTTAAGTTTCAAAAATTACAGCTGAAGCAATAATTTTTTTTGCAAGTAGGGGGGGTGTGTAATGAAGTTTTTTTTGCCAGTAACTTCATTACTACAGGTTCCGGATAGTCCAGATAATATTAATTCAAGTATTACGTATCCCTGTCACTCCTGTATTCGTTACAACCAGAAACCCTGTTCAATATGTAACAACCAGTCTAGTAACACCCTGTATAATTCCTGACTGCGGAAAAGTTGATTTTCAGTTATATCACGTTACTTTCCATAAGTCTTAGGCGGATATTTATAATGTTAAGAAGAACCTATTATTCCTGTTATACAATAAGTTTGTTAAACTAACAGTATTGGCAATGAACCGAAATAATATTTTCCGGAAAATCATGGATTTTGGGCATTTTCTTTTTGGAAATGTTCCTAAGTATCCTAGTCAAAAGAAATGTTATTCCGAGTCTTTTTCATATATTATTTCTAACACTCTGCAAAGTCTTTTTTATTGAGAGTGTTTTGCTTACTTTCTTGCTCATTTTTAGAGGTCAAGCAATGACAAAATGCTTCGTTTTTACTCAGATTTTTTCGAAAATTCAGATTTCATATAAATACCCCCAGACAGAAGGATTAGGGAGTTAGTTTGAGATCTTCGCGAATAACGTTCAGCCGTGAGAGTGTAAATTGCCGATTTTCGAGAGTGCCCCGTTTTGAACTTGTGAACCTGTGAACCCTAGTGAACCAGACACCCTGTACAGTGCGAGTGCTTCTGCCCTGGATTAGCCGTGCCGTGGTGTTTTGTCCAGCTCACCCCCAGTACAACTGTAAGCGATATTTCGGAGTTATATTGATTCTATATTCCTGTTAAAATTTTGTTGAACCTAGAGAAACGTGGAAACTCAAATTTAACTAAGATTACTGTTTCGTTGGGCTAGTTGTCACTTACATTTCCGTTTACTCGTGTAGTACGACACTTGCATTTTCATAAGTGAAAGGAAAGTGCCAGTTTCCGGATTCATAACTTGCGATTTGATCGTCGAATATTGGACCTGTACCTGACTACGATCAACTCACAAGCCGGTTACCGTAAAGATCAGTAATAGCTAGTACTTGCTCTATATCTCATAGTTTGGTTTTGCATTTCCCTGTCTTTTCAATTTCAAACTTACGAATTGATCGTCGAATATTGGACCTGTACCTGACTACGATCAACTCGCAAGCCGTTACCGTAAAAATCAGTAATAGCTAGTACTTTCTCTTTATCTCGTAGTGTGGTTCCGCATTTTCCTGTCTTTTCACTTGCCTTTCTTTTAAATTTTGAACTTACGAATTGATCATAGAATATTGGACCTGTCCCTGACTACGATCAACTCGCAAGCCAGTTATAGTAAAAATCCAACAACATCCAGTACACTCGGTATATTTCTTTTCCTTCATTTCCTGTGGCTTCCATTCCGGAACTTGTGAATTGATTGTCGAACATTGGACGTGTACCTGACTACGATCAACTCGCAAGCCAGTTACACCATATTATTTTGTTGTTTATACTGGATGCCCTATTCACATCTACGGTGTTATGTCAGTAAGAAAGGAAACCGTCTAAACAGTATAGGAAAGTAATATTGTAGACGTCAGTATTTACGTTAGTAGTTGATTTGAAGTTTTCACTTTTCACCCGTAAAATCTAGACCAGAAAACCCTGCCTGAGAATCAATATAACGCCCCATACCAGAATATACTCTGAATTGCACTTTACCTGACACCGGTATTGAATTACACTCTCCCTGAAATTTTTGAATTGCATTTGCTGATTTGTCACAACTCAGAGCTAACAAACCGCCCTGTATAATAAAATCGAAGTAACACGGTCACATTTTCCTTGCATTCACTGTTAGTGTTGGATTTTCTATGTTCAGATTCATTTTAGTCCGGTGTTTATTGTTGTAATAATATAACCTGTAAACCTGATTATTTCAACTTGAACTAACGACCTGAACCAGCCTGTCATTGAGAGTTCGGGTAGTTCCGCGAAAATAGAAACTTTGTGATCGTATCCGATTCTGCGACAATTGGACGTAAACTTCCTGTTGTATTTTAATCAGCTGTTGTAAATTGTGATTTTCTTTGTTGCTTTGTTTGAGACTGATGTTTTGTTTAATTTCCGGAAAATCGTACCTGTACCTGATTTGACGATGTGTGGAAAGTGTTTTTCATGAAATAAATAGTCTGAAACCGGTTCCGATTTTCATTGTGTATTTTGTGCCTGATTGTATGATTTGATTTTGCCTGTACTTAGATCTTTTATCTAGTTATTTTGAATAAAACCTGTGGAAATAAAAATAAAATAACATCAATTCTGTTTAACGTAGCTTGTATTCCAGTCTAGTCTAAGGAGGTGTAACTAAAGACTACATTTTCTTAGAAGTTTATTGTTATCCTGGTCTAACTAGCTGACCTCTGGTTTACACAAGGGGGTGCATTGTATGGATTTACTCTGCGTCCCTTCTTCACTGTAGCTACCCTAGGGCCTTCCAAAGAACTCCTAGTTCTGGAAGAAAGTGGAGCATACCACTTCAAAAAAAACTGGCGCTCGAGGCAACCGCTCTAACGTAAATAGAGAACTAAGCCCTGAGGCCCTTTGTGGGGCTCTTTACCGAGAAAAGAGCCTTACAAAGTTAACCTCCTGAAAACCTTTCACCTGCTTGGCTTCTAGATGACCCCTCAGTTCCCCTTCTTCCGGATCCGTATGTTCAACTGCACGTACTGATTTTCCTCCTTTAGAGCGACATACTACACTCCAATGACCTCTTTTATTACATGAGCGACAAATTGATGTTCTTGCTGGACATTTTTCCTTATCAAAACAAGTTTGTATACCACAAAACCAACACCTTCTGTCCTTATTCTGAGCTCTGTCAGTTGGAGCCAGCTTGTTTTTCCAGTTTGGATTGGAAAAGTCACGTTTAACAACACTCACTGTCTGGTCTTGGCGTAAAATCCTATTCTGTGCATTTTGCATTTCTGCTTGCCTGGATATTGTAATAGCTTCCTCCAAAGTTAGACCATCCTTCAGTTGTAGCCTCTCACTAACTTTGACATCTGCTACCCCTATGACAATGCGGTCACGAATAAGCTCATTTTTCAATGCCCCGTATGCACAGTGTTCAGCCAAGGCATGTAAGCTAGTTATAAAGGTCTCGATGAGTTCTCCTGGTTGTTGAACTCTGGAGTTGAATTGGTATCTCTCGAATATTATGTTTCGTTTTGGTATGAAATGGGTATCTAACTTATCTAGTATTTCTTCAAATGTTTCATTACCAGTCAGGTTTTGTTGCATCAATATTTCTTCAGCCTCATTTCCCATAGAATAGATTAACATATCTATCTTTTCTCGATTTGTTTTCTTAGAGAACCCACTGACTGACATATACCGTTGATATCGTTTTTTCCATTGAGGCCATGACTGCGGCTGTGTGAAATTGAATTCATTGGGCGCACTTACGTTTGCAAACGTCTCAGTTTCTCTGGGGGGCCCACCTGTTGGCTGTGTCTCCGTTCTCCCATTAGGCATTATAATATGTGTATAAGGTATAACTTCGTTTTTTTTTCAGAACGATATTGTCCGTCGAAGTTGTTGACCGTGGATGTCGATCACTCTTCACAATTTATGTATGTGAACCACCGCTGCCACCATGTCGTGTTATTCAATAATAAAGAAACGTATTATTTTTATCCCTTTATTATAAGTCATCACTAGTACAGGTTTTTACCCACGAGCCCCGCTAATTCTAACCTTAACCCCCTAAACCTAAAGTGACACTTCCCGCCTATTGTGCTGTCAAGTCACCGTCACCTCTGGCGCAGTCTTGCCAACCTAGTCATCTAGGTGTGCCAACTTACGCCTAACAGCACATTTTCATTGAAACAAAACAGTAATTTCACCATCATCCATGGACATATCGGTACCTATACCTATCATACTGTATTTTCACACCCTCAATAATTCAACATAATGTAAAGTGTGTCCATGTGGAAAAATGTCCGTCATTCAAAATAATTCATGAAAATATTTGATAAGATATATCTATACTTCCCTACTAAAAATCATTCAAATCTGATGATGTATTGCTGGTGAAATGCGTGGTTAACAAGTTGAAATTATTTGAGAAAAATGTTATATCAAACGATTACATGATGGAAATGAAGAAAATAACTTTCAAAATTACTGCCACAATTTTCTATATATAACAAAATTCTCTAAGAGGGTTTGGTTTTAGAATTTAAGAATGAATTCAATGCGTTGGATTGGCGAATGCGCTAAATATAGGGAAGCTAATATTAGAGACCACAAGAAAGAATCATTGTTTTTTCATAAAAGTGAATTTCCCTCGAGTTTTCGGTATGGCTCTATGCATGATGAAGTCGTATTTGCTGTGGTTTATTTTTTGCTATAAACGGATCTGAATCGTATTCAATGTGGTCGCATCGGCGAAGTTACTTTTTTAGGTGGGTAATTTGAAGAAAGACAATAATTTCTGTCGGCACGCCGGCCTTTGATGACTGCACAATTCTCACAAATACGACGACTTGTAATTGTTATAGTCATGCCCATTATTTATGTTCAGCACTTTTTTCTTCACCGACATTTTTTGTGCTAGATACTGCCGAAGCAATCTCTATTGGATTACTTTGTCGGCAATAAGACTCCTATAATTCATTGAAAGGGTGTATCATGCATGGATAGATACATTATTATATACATATCACACAATTGTAAATATTTATTCTGGGATATCTCGCCTATCTCCAATAATATATATTACTAATTGATTTTGTTTTTATAAGTGATTGAATTAATTGATTTATTCATTAGTATACATCCAGCAACCAGAGCATCAACACAAAAAGCCCATCGAACATATACGGCATCACTTTCATACAATCCCAATTTAACCCCATCACAGAGTTCTCTGTAGGTACCTACTTATATTCTTTTGTGGTATCATGCATCACATCAATAGGTACCTAAATCTGACTGACTGTTATTGTGAAAAGAAGATTGAAATCGCTTTTTTATGAAGCAAAATTTAAAAATGGCGCCCATAAGAAAAATCGAAGTTTTGGTATACCTAATTATCTCAAAAACTATAAAAGCGATATCCTTTCGTTTTATTTTTTAGTTTTTAGAACAAATACCTCTAAAAAGTGTTCATCATAGAATGTCAAAACTACAATACCGTATATATGTTCTCGAACAATCATGATATCAGGGGTTTGTCAAAAACGCACAATTTTAGTTTTTCACGATTAAGTATTTCGAAAACCATGCAAAGGCACTTGATGAGAGAATCTAATATAGCAGTTCTGCAATGGTTATAAAATCCTGAAAACTTAGCCTATTGAACCGATTTTGTATTGCTTTTAGAATGTCTAACCGAGATAGCAATATACCTATATATAGGTATATATGTACCTTATATAATACATGCAGAACCAATCTGGGACACAGTGTATACCCTAAACATATATAGGTTTATAGGTATAGGTATATTTTATTGGTAATCTTGAAAGGTCCAACCAAATATTAGTTTGATATTTCGACAAAATCCTCTTGACTACTTATAGGATCAAAAAGTTTTGTGTTAAATGTACACTTTCTTATTGAAAAATGTGGTGTGTTCGAGGCAAGAATATTTCAATGTTGTTGTGAAACAATTTTCTTGAAGCTGATGATTTCTCAGCACATCTGAACAATGATCCTCTTTTGATTCAAAAGAAATCACTTTTGATCCATTCTTATTGACATATGAAGAATTGCAACTCTGCATGCTGATAATTGAAAATGAAAAAAACCTGTAGTTTCTTCGCAAACTGGGGCTGCAGTACAAGGAGCTTGCTCTGGATGCCCAAGATCACTTCAAGCACATTGTTGACCTGACAACATAAAACAAAGTATTCTCATCACCCAACAGTGCCAGTGATATGACGCCATGTCCACACATATGTTCTAGATTGTTTGCTTCCAGGAAACTGTTTAGAGTACTCGAGTTATAAAGAATTCGCGAGCCTGCACTCTGCACTATAGGAACACAAGTACCATCAAAGAAAATTTCACAGTCCCCTGTCACAATGTATCTCTTTTGTTGACGTTGTCTAGCTGGTTCTGCCAAAGTTTACAGAATATACTTCTGTAAACTTTGACAGTGCGCAGACTGCGCGCATCTTCGCCTCGCGGACGCTAACTCTCAATTATGCTTATTGGTCGAGCTGGTCACGTGGTACATGCTTCCGTATCAAAACATTTTCATAAGAAACGATAGTCCTGACATTACTCACAATGTTTTCTTAAGGTGAAGAGTGCGGATTATTCAGTTCAACCATCAAATTCATTTCAAGAAAATTTATGTCAGGCAAACAACGTGATTAGTTGAAAAAATAAACTTTCTGGTCAATCTGAGATTATTTTTCTTATCGGAAGATCATACAATTCAAGAATATATAAGTATATATATATTTGATTTAAGAGATCCGTTTTTTCTGTGTATAGGTATTTCGAGTTGACTCTTCTGAATTCAGATGAACCAGAGTTTTCATAATGGAGTTGAGTTATTTGTCAAAAACTGACAGTTTTATGCATTGAACTGATCCTCCAAATTTAATTCCATTGTTCGAACACAAAAAAGTTATAGGGGGCGAGCTTATACCTTATTCCGTGGACAGCACTCGGTACCTATCGAATTTGAAACACCCTGTATTTATAGAAAGTATTGTTCACATGTTTGGAGTTCAGCTCCGAAACATTCATTGACGCTCTTTGATTTTATCCAGAGGAGAGCTGTTCTTCTTGTTGAAAAATCTTCCTTTTCTGAAATAAAACTAATACCTATATAGGTATAGTCGAATCTCATGGAATAACATGGTGTAAGCATTGATCCATCATGAGCGATCTATATCAGACCAAACTCCAAACCTTCAAGGAAAATGCCGCAAACCTATCCTCTCCCAATATCCTTCTATTCCTTCTACTTATACTTACTGATGGCTTGTACGATGTTCCACCACGAACATTATAGGTTCTGCTCTCGTACAGTCAGAAGATATAATAAAATTGGTAGAGATATAACAAAACCACAGCATCATGTACCTAGAGCACATTTCAATCAAAGCATGACTACCTACTTACATATATTGATAAAATCACAATTACCTATATAAACCTACGCTGCGGAAATTACCTCCTATTAGCAAGACTGAATGAGCTCAATGATGTCAGAAAATTGTCGATTAATACTCAGATTGATAAAACTATCATCTGAAACCGCTTATTAATCTAAAGGTACTTATACACATCATATTGAATTATCACGTTTACATTCGCTGACTCCGCCTCGAACCTGGCAAAAACCAACATCTCTTACATCTCAATCTGGTTATTTTAACCCCCACCGCCGTCAGCGTGCCAACCAGCAGAGGTTATATTCAGCCCCGCCCACCTACCATTGGCACTGGAAACGTCTGAGTGAGATGTTCGAAGAGTGAAGGGTGCTCGAGAAAAATAGTGCGTGGAAAAGAGACAGACCTAGCAGAAATCAATAAAGAGTTCTGCATTTCATCAGAGAATATAAAATATAACATGAATTGTGCATTGAATTGATTGCATGCTTCTTAAACTAGGTAGGCTCTGAGAGATTTCGTTAAAAGCTATCCTCGTTCTTATCAGTAATCTATGTTAGTGAAATGGTGGAATTCAGGAACCGAGTAAATAAAGAGAAAAGGACGGGTAGACAGTCGAGTGCAAAGGAAAGAAAGACGATGATATGCGTGTGGTCTTCGAAAGAGATGAAGCGCATGCACCCGTAGGCGTGGTCAAAATTATACCTCCGTGATAAAGATGACTATTTTGAAATCTCACTCAGTGTGACAGCGTCGTTTTACGAGTGAGTACTGGATTAGTGCGAGTTCCAAGAAGTGCTCAAGTGCTGTGCTTGATTGACATCTCGATTCTTGATGAATTACAATTTCCCACCGATGGCTCTGGAGGATCGCTCGAGTCCCAACACCGCTGTGGTCCCCAACAACTCGGGCAGCCTCGCCATGAACTCCCCAAATTCTCCCGAATCCACCAGGACTTCTTCTTACACCTGCACGACCATCAACCACGAGGACAACTCGAGTTCCTTCGTCTCATCGCCTTCGACCTCACCATCGCTCTACTCCCCGAGAGTCGAACAGGAGAGGCCCTTCTTCAGGATCACCTCCTTTGCCCTGCCAAGCCCCAAGAGTGAGCGCGACAGGCAGAGTCCCACCAGCTTCCGGTCGCCTTCACCGACTGAAAGCGTTTGCTCCAGGTCCTCGGTGCCCAACGAGCCAACCATTCAGACCCTCAAGTACTCGATCAACAACATTTTGAAACCAGAGTTTGGCAAGACCGCAGTGCTGAGGACCAGGGCTGTGCCGAAGATATCTTTCAAGCCGTACGAGCCATCATGCGAGAAGAACAGACAGGCCATCAAGCCGATGGCGCTAGGTCTTGCTCCATTGGGGAGCCTTTGCCAGACGGTGTCGCAGATTGGGAGTCTGGTGAAGAGGGTGCCGGATTCTGCTCCTGTCAGTCCGGCGGCTTCGGTGAAGACGCTGCCGAATCCAGAGGAGGCGAAGAAGGATGAGGACGGCACCGTACCACAGCTGTGGCCTGCTTGGGTGTACTGCACTCGATATTCTGATCGTCCCAGTTCAGGTGGGTGTTTATTGTGGTTGCAACGCTTTTGTGGGCTTAATTTATTTGAATATTGCTTGCAATAATGATGAAAATAAGACCTGGTGGCGCTATAGTCTTCGAACAATAATTGGTTATTCAGCTCATTAGGTGATGGGGTTCTCATACACAACAATAGCGTCGAAAGATTTTATCTCAATCATATATATTCAATACATATTATTCTTATCAAACTCATTGGAAAATGGCTCCATGATGATGGAATTGTTAGAAACAATTATTATTAGATGTCCCTCGGAATCTAATATATACTTTTGTATTGACACCTGCAGTAACCCGTAAATTTGGTTGAAAACGCCGCCAAACTTAGAGAGATTCACCCATCACATGCAATCTCACGTTATAGACACGTTTTATCGAAGTATAGGTGAAATCAAGAGATTTGATGATACCATCAGGCCCAGGATAGGAAGTGATTTCATCACCTGACAATATCTAACAAATCCATACCTATTATATAGGTAAGTATACGTTATCATTCATTTCTGTGAAAAAATACTCTGGAAAACATCGATTGGATGGAAGAGGCACTCTTGTAACATATACAAAAATTCACCTCCCCTTCACCCCCCTCAAGTTGATATAGCCGATTTATTCTAAATAATGATATTATTGAAACGGGTAGTCGCGATTGATACTTCATTTTGAAGGAAATACTCAATTCAATTGCCTGATGTCGCACTCACATTTATTTTTTCGAATTTTTCACGTTTTTTGTTAAAATAATTTGAAATTAGGAGGGGAGGGTGTAGGAAATGGATTTTTTTCGTGTCAAAAAACTAAATCAAAGTATTCCAGTATTTTTCTTGAACATGGAAAATTAATTCATCCTTTACTTTCATGTTACATTCCGTTACATGCATTCACTCACTGGTGCGTATATTATGTAAGTATATATATACCTATTATGAGATAATTGAAAAAAAAATCAAATGATCAATTAAGAAGTATGAGTAAAACCATGGTTAGACAGATGTACGATTTTTTCAACAGATCAACCCTTATTGATCAATATTAGATTATTTCTGGAAAACCTGAAATATGATATATAAGTAGATAATTTCGAAAATTTGATTTCTTGTAGTATAGGTAGGTAGGTACACCAATTTTTCAAACTTAATCCTGACCCGTTCTCCAGAAATGTGTAATGTGCCATTCACCGTGAATCAATCTGTATATACGTACCTAATATTAATGATTGTTTTTTTATGGTGTTCGAAATATATTTATTAAATTAGATACGGTTCCGGAAACTATGAAACGGTAGATTCCTCTCGAAAAATACCCATAAATATTAAGGATTTTCCTATACAATATCTTTTATCATGTTGCAGTTTTGAAAATTTTTCAAATTTGAATAAATATTGTCATACAATAATAAAAGCTTTATTTCGAAAAACATCACTTTTCAAGCTGCCACCAGTGGCGTACAAAAAGGGTATACCTATATCATGTTGCCTTTTCTATACCTACTCTATATATATAGGTATACTTCTTATGCCACTGGTGAAACCAAAATAATTGTTCATTTTTAGAATTCCTGATTGAATTTTGAGTAAATAATGAATACTTGTTTGAATCCGGCAAAAAAATAACCGTTTTCAAAATAAGTAGATACCCTTTTATGAATAAAAACAAACCGATAATTAATAATAAATTAAACGAATTTGAAACAAAGGACATATATTATAGGTAAAGGAAAGTCCTATATATATTTTTGGGAAGTATTACACTCCGTTCAAATTTGGCACCATATATAGTTTAGGGATACCCTGTATAGTAGGTATAGATAGTTACCTAAGTATATATAGGAAATTCAAAGGCATTTCTTGTTTTGAATCCAGAAAACGTTCAATCACCTAAAGTATACATTTAGGACGAGCAAATTATCAGATAATATTTTCCAACCCCCATGCAAGCTCAAACCCAATTCGGAGGTGACAGACATTTATATAGTTATTAAATTTTAAATACCTATACAATGAGATGGTTGAGTGGCACCACATCCCAACAAAGTCTTATAAAAAATAATTTAGACATGGTTAGACCTAGACAAAACGAAAACGAGACAAAATTACTATAATTGATTAACAAGTTTTCGCAAATGGGATACCCTGTATATATAACTACCTAGTATACATATAGTAGGTATGACATTAACGTAATTGAATTATTGCCGTATTTATATAATTACCTAATGAGACTTGATCAGACTTGTTCCAAAAAATGGATAATTATATTTGTATGTCAGACCTAGCACATTACACTCGATATTATAATATATGTAGGTACCTACCTATTTATCACCATTTGGTTGCAAAATCTATCAAATCATATAAATTATTACAGTATTAAATGTTCATATTTTATACTTCATAATTCACATTCCCATTACAATTCTTTATTGAGCAACAAATCCATGATGGGAAGGGAATAAATAAAACGACTTTATTGAATAATACAGCCAAGTTGAACGATGTTAATGAAAAACTTTCAACAACATCCAATCGAGAATGGAACTAAATAGATCGTATACATAAATTAAATATAATTTAAAACAAGTAGTGCAAATGAAACATGTTATAAAAGCCATGACGAAGACGGAGATATGATGCATTTCTCTGAATGAGAACGCTGATGGACCACACACGTAGAGGAGAGGATTCCATCAGCGATCCAGCAGTAGAATAATTGATTTATTATGAATCTCATGATCTCCTGTTGTGAGGCTTTCCAAACAAATTCAGTTTGGACATGCTACAAATGAGACATATCAAGCAACATCAGACATATCTGAATATAAAAGCAGGTGTTTAGTATTTAATGGAATGTATTATACCTAAACTAAATGAAATTGAGTAGGTACCTATACCTATAATAAAGGTAATGTGATATCAGATGCGTAGATTTCCTCATCGTGATATATAGTTAACACAGGCCTATTCCAAAAGTAATAATTCAATTGACTAATTGTCTGATGGTTTAATACATCATGAATAGTGTGCGTGTTATGTGTGATTATAATTTCTTTTTGATATTGCTTCAAAGTTACACAATTCATTGAGCTTTAACGTAGCGCTAAACACACCAATATTGTTCAAAACAAATTATTGCAGGAGAAGTAAACAATAATGTCTTCAAATGTTTTTTTTGTATTTACAACATCTATAATGATCATTTGATAGGTTTGCTAACTTTGGTAATGATAAAAATGATATTAGGATAAAACTTTAATCATGCATTATCACGCAAGCTAACGACGAATAGGCAATTCATCTAACTGACGTCTGACACATATTTCCAAAAATAAAACATTTAAAAAGCACTTAAAATCGGCGTCGATGTATTCGATCACTGTCGTAATATATCTTTCCGCATATATTCCAGAAATATAAGATTTTGATGACATATTCACAATCTTCACCCACTTATCTCTTTAAACGAAAGATATACTATTCGGTTTGATGAATCACCCATTCGACCTATAATACATTTCTTTGCGTCATCGTTTCCAAAGATTATACGCACCCCGAGTGGGTATCCCGGCAATATATTAGTGGAGTTAACAGCTATCCCTGATGCCTTATCTGCATCGATGTTAATGAAAATTGTTTGGAGGCAAACTGGACGGTCAGAACCGTCTGAGGTCTTATCAGATCTCGGCACAATACGGGAGCTTCAACTAATTACTCCTCGAGACCCCGACAATAGAAATGCTTGATTGATTCTCAACGTCGACATAAAATATAATGCCATTGTTTGAGAGGTGGTTTAGTGGCGACGTGTTGAAATGGCATGTTTTCGCTTTTATTGATCCCAGATAAAGAACAATGTAACATTAAAAGCTGCCCATATAATAACACACGAGGTCTAACTAATGACTCTTCAGATAACCAGGTATGGGTGTAGCTTTACCTATAAAGATACTGATGTTTCTTGTTACGGAAAATAGTTATTCCCGGTTATTTCTCTTCATCCAGTGACGAAGAATCTCGTTTATATCAAAATCGGTTGATTATTTTTTATATAGTTAATACGGTTTGCGATTGTATGAAATAATTATTACCATTTGATGGGATGAAGATGTTGCGTTTGTTCTATGGATAACTATTTCACTACTACCTATAAGAATCAGTATCAGTATATCTATAAGGTATACCTACTTAGAGATTTGAAATGATTTTTGCCGAAGCCATCAACAAATTTGCATAGATTAGGTATCTAATTCTACACATCAGTTCTATTGTTCAAGTATGCGATACCAAAACCTACATATCCATCAGCAACATTCGCCCATATATCTCCGAAACTTTTGGTTACTGAACTTTGGTTAGTCCCCACATAGACTTGTCCAGGAAGTTCGAGCGGAGTCCTAGATTGTAGGGAAGATCGTGAAAGCTAAGGCTATAGAGCCTCTCAAGCACATCCACTTATAAGATCTACTGCGCATAACCCTCAATCTATTCGAGGCCCGGGATTCCGAAAGTTCCTGATGTCGGAAGCCTTAATAAGGCCCCTTCTAGGAACTTTGGCCTCTTGCAGAAAAGTGCTGGGTATTCGCAAAGCAAATGTTCTGCAGTTTCAGCGAAGTTCTCGCAGTAGCGGCAATTATCACTCTCTGAATTGCCCATATTTTTGAGGTGATACCTCAGACCTGTGAGGAGTCCCTTTAACAGTTTGAAGTATTTCTTTCACAACTCGAGAAGCTGCTTAGGCTCACTGGCCATTTCGCTTGTTTTTAAAGAATAATATCAATGAACACATAGGAAGAAATGAAAAAAAAAATATGACAGTGATACCTACTTATTCCGAGATAATCAAAATATTGAATTTTTCAATATACATCAATATAATTTCAACAAACAATACTTTGTTATAGGTCCGAGATCGCGGAGGATAAAGAAATCATCCACCCCTAGCAGCAAAAGCAGCACGGAAGACAAGCGCCCCAGAACGGCCTTTTCCAGTGCGCAGCTTCAGCGCCTGAAGCATGAATTCAACGAGAACCGTTATCTAACCGAAAGAAGGCGCCAAGCTCTGAGCGCCGAGCTAGGACTGAACGAGGCCCAAATAAAAATCTGGTTCCAGAACAAGCGAGCCAAGATCAAGAAATCCTCGGGCCAGAAGAACGCCCTGGCTCTGCAGCTGATGGCCCAAGGGTTGTACAACCATTCCACCGTGCCCTGTGATGAAGATGACATGCCCTTATCTTCATAAGTTGTACTTGTAGGGTTGTGGATTCGATTGGGAAATGGCACTTGCCAAATAAAGAACTGGTTCCAGAACAAGCGAGCCAAGATCAAGAAATCCTCGGGCCAGAAGAACGCCCTGGCCCTGCAGCTGATTGCCCAAGGGTTGTACAACCATTCCACCGTACCCTGTGGTGAAGATGACATGCCATTATCTTCATAAGTTGTACTTGTAGGGTTGTGGATTCGATTGGGAAATGGCACTTGCCAAATGAAGATTTGGTTCCAGAACAAGTCCAAGAAATTCTCGGGCCAGAAGAACGCCCTGGCTCTGCAGCTGATTGCCCAAGGGTTGTACAACCATTCCACCGTGCCCTGTGGTGAAGATGACATGCCATTATCTTCATAAGTTGTACTTGTAGGGTTGTGGATTCGATTGGGAAATGGCACTTGCCAAATGAAGATTTGGTTCCAGAACAAGTCCAAGAAATTCTCGGGCCAGAAGAACGCCCTGGCTCTGCAGCTGATTGCCCAAGGGTTGTACAACCATTCCACCGTACCCTGTGGTGAAGATGACATGCCATTATCTTCATAAGTTGTACTTGTAGAGTTGTAGATTGGATTGGGAAATGGGACTTGCCAAATTAAGATCTGGTTCCAGAACAAGCGAGCCAAGATACAAGAAATTCTCGGGCCAGAAGAACGCCCTGGCTCTGCAGCTGATTGCCCAAGGGTTGTACAACCATTCCACCGTACCCTGTGATGAAGATGACATGCCATTATCTTCATAAGTTGTACTTGTAGAGTTGTAGATTCGATTGGGAAATGGGACTTGCCAAATGAAGATCTGGTTGCAGAACAAGCAAGCCAAGATTCAAGAAATTCTCGGGCCAGAAAAATGCCCTGGCCCTGCAGCTGATTGCCCAAGGGTCGTACAACGATCCCACCGTATCCTGGTGATGAAGATGACATCATAAGTTGTACTTGGAGAGTTGTGGATTCGATTGGGAAATGGCACTTGTCAAATGAAGATCTGGTTCCGGAACGAGCGAGCCAAAATCAATTGGAAATCTTCGGTCTAGAAAAATGCCTTGGCTCTGCAGCGTAGAGTTGTGGATTCGATTGGGAAATGGCACTTCCCGAGTACTTTTCATTGTAAAATGGTCCCATATTATGGATATAATATTAGTAATAGCATCTGCCAAAAATGTTCATGTGTTGGTTTCCCACAGGAATTCAATGTAAGCCACGATCTCAGTGTATAGATATTTATTCTTTGTATAGTAATCTTCTTTGTATATATTGTAAAGTGTAGAAACTGTTGGCATATCAAAGTATACGTAAGTATATAGATTGTTAAAAATACTGCGAATCAATGTGCGTTATTGAAGCTATTATTGGAAAATACTAGGTTTTAAATAAGTTGTGAGCCGTATTAATATGAAGCCTTCGGAATATAGACTGATCTTTCGATGTTATATATTATTTAATTCATGTGCAATGTTAATTAGGTGTGTATTGAAAATGGAGTAAAAAAATATACAAATCGTTCTCCTCTAATGGTTGTCTCATTCCACCAATTCCACCATGTATATCAAGATGTTTTTATACAGTGAAGCACGTGAAAAGGTTACAATAAAGTCTTTGGATACAGGCAAGAATAAGAACAAAATCACTCAATTTCAGTTGGAAGTACCTATAGGTATTCAATTTTTTTTATCTTTACTATATTATTTTTTGTGACGTCATAGTTGTGTCAGACGGTGTCAGATGACGTCAACAACAATTATTTCTGATTTTTTTGATTCCATGGCATTTCATGGAATCAAAAGAAAATAAACATAATGCATGATTATCAAGTACCTAGTTAATTAAATTATAATTGGGTTAGGTATATACGAATGGAAGGGAAGGAAAATTTGGATCAACAGTTATATATCAGTGGTGTAGGATTTGTTCCTTGGGAATCAATAAAAGTAATACATATATAAACTGAAATATTTGCGTGGTAAAACTTCGTTTGTCGCACTCCTATATGAGTTCAAAAAAAATGTTGGTTGAACTTATATATAGGTATTTTGGCCTCCTGATGCCGAATCAGAAGATTTTTTCTCAAAAATGCACCATTTGACATCTCAAATTCCAGATATTAAAAAGACACAAAATTCACCCTTCTTTGAGGCAAAACATCACACACTCAGATTTGGGATCAGGAGGTCAAAAGACGTTATTTCCTCCAAAAATTTTTTTGAACTCAGGAGTGCGATAAACGAAGTTTTACAATTTGCTTTAATATTTTGTCCAAATCAAAATAATTTCATCTCTGCATAAGGATGTTAGTGTCGCTTTGGTACAACCACATCTGTGTCAATATACATTTTTTTATCATTATTTATCCTTTCCTCAATTACGCCACTCTGGTATACTTATTTAAATCATTTTTGAGAATCTACACAAACGGTGCTCATAATAGCTTTCAGCGCTGACAATGACTATAATCAAACATGCATCATCCACATTGTTTTCGTGAGCGTATACGTTTATTATAGGAATGGAATATTCAATATGAAAAGAACATAAAAATATTACCAAGCAGTGAATTTGAACATTTGTTGAAAAATATATTACCTATCCTTCCCATGTTATATACTTGGTATATTTGAAATATTTGAAAGAAATGCTTTTAGGCATATGTATGGTTGATAAAAAACCTAAAATTAAGCAATAATCCATTTAAGTGAACAAAGTTATGCAATGCAACTGAAAATGGAAAAATCTGATACACACGCAAAGAAAAAAACGGTAGAAATTACTAGAATCGAAGTGATTTTCACTGGTTTATATAGTTGATATATGGACAGAAATTCTTTCCAGTGGACACTACCATTGAGTACAAGTAAATTGAGTCCACTCCACTTACTGATCACATAATATAATAGTCAACTTTACTAGGAACATGGTTGAATTGTTATACCATTCGTACATCATTGGTGTGTACTTTAAGGAATAGTAAATTAGACAATACTGGAAGAGTACCGTTTCCTTGCATCAAATATTGTATTTAACCTATGAGCACTAGTAGTTTTTATTTTTTATTCAGTGAATTGAACTTTATATAATAGATTGAAATGTACCTACTACATGACAAAAAGTGACAATTCGTATTCTTATATTCATTACCAGAAGTGGAATACTCGTAAACTGATTTATTGTAATCCCTTCTTCTATACTCATTGATGGTATTGATCATTAGAACAAGAGGCAAACATTCTTCTTGAGATTCCAATTTCGAAGGCCTCCATAATAGGTTTTCGATTATTTTCAATGAAAAATATAGTGGTAACAGCCATAGCGCCGCTTAACTGACGTTATCCAGTTGATCCGGAGTAGATTTTTATAGGAAAGTTTTGATGTCTCTATTGGTACTCTTCTTAAAAATCGTACTGAATCTGGAATAAACAATTATTTAGTTCGTAGGTATTAATAAAGAATGAAAAAGTCGTTTTTCTTACCAAAGTGTATCCCAGGTTATGTTTATGAGAGCAGAAAATGTCTTCAGTATCATATCGATGCTTTCATCTTTCGTAACAATAACCCTTCCTTGAAATGTATTAGGTATTCAATTTCTGTGTCACAATAATATCCATGGATCCAGAGAAATTTTCAACCATCTTCTAGACAGAAGTATTCGTGATTCTATAAGAAATAAATCAACCTACATAACAATCACAATTTACTCAAAAATCGCTATAATTACCTCTCTTTTCACTTTCCTCATTTTTCTTCTTGGCTAGTGCTATAGTTTAATCACTCTCATCCTCTTATTGCAACAATAACCATAAAGAATCCCTCCAGAAACCATTTTGTCTTCAACACATTCATACCCTGAATCATTTTATAATTTGTGCGTTATCCTCAAATGTTCATTGGGAGCCTTGATTGAAGCAAATACCGCTGAACAACAGAAACATCTCGTATCTTCACCTCGATTATGATGGCACACTAGCTGCGAAAAAGAGATACTTCCTCGAACAGAATCAACGAATAACTGAAGAAGAAAGTCAACCCATACCATTCAGGGGAAAAACGACTATTTGAATGTTTATTGTTTGATTTAGTATTCATCAATGAACAGCATTATGACAATTATTACTCGCTGAATAGTTAATTACATTGCTTAGGAAGAGTAAGTGCTTATTTTCATTTGGATTAGTTAACTTCATCATTTTCTGAGATTAATTTTACTAAGGTGATAGTAAATATTTCTGAATACATTGTTAAGAACTGCTGACAGTAATTTTCAATATTCTCTCGGACAGATTGTACCAGAGTTCCCAGGTTAAAATTACTATAAGGAATAGTGAATACATCACCTGCGATTTCTTGTTAGTAAATTACTTCGAGGTATAGTACTATCTACTTTAACTGAAATGTCATTTTCAGACTGGTATATATTCCTAATGGTATATTGAAGGAAACTTTTTTCGCAGTTGGGATTACTAGGATTGCTGTTGAGAAGTATCAGGAAATTTTCACTAGCCGGAAAAGTGATTTATCAGATGGATATTTCTTAGCGTGCAATATGACCAATGATGGTAGTATATTAACTCTATACTCTGTGACAAAGTTTACAGAATCTGTCTATGACATTCATTACTGTTATAAATAAAATCTCAGTCGTTTATTCACATCATTCCTGCAAGCTAGTGACCAAAAAAAAAAGTTGAACTATATATGGAAACATATGTAGCAAAACATATAAAAACCATTGGTATTTCTTTCTGAAATAAAAATTATGTATATTATACATATTTCAATACATCCAATAGCAGTTTATCACAATTACTGTATAAGTGCACAATCATAGCTTGAGACCTGATGCCGAAGTTCCATTAATCAAAATTATTTTTTCGATCGAGAAACGAAGGTGTGGACTCATTGCCTTTTGAAGTATTCTTGGATGATCTCAAAACATTAAAAAAAGTCCCAATACCTTCATCCTCTCCCAATATCCTTACTCTGACAAAAAAGCTCTGCGATTCCCGTTGCGCGTCATCAACCAAAACAAACGCATCATAAGTAACTATTCATTTTGAATTACCACAAAGCTTGAAGGCCCCACGGGCAATGAGAATACTATGTCCCTTGAGGGCTTGAGAAGAATAAACGATTTATTAATCCAGTCACACCCTCCAATGTATAATAAACTGGGCCACCGTATAATATCCAGATCAGTACCGACTCAACACTAGAGAAAAATAAGCGGTATCTAGACATTATTTAATTCGAAATAAAATTATTGTTTAAGATATCCACAATAATTATGATTCACAAAAACGATATGAAAAATAAAGACAACGCCTTTACCAATTTATAATTTCAAACAAATTTCAAATGAACACTTTCCTAGCTTATGCAACGCAGAACATTGAATTAAGTCCTCTCGTAGTCTATGCTATGAATACAGAACCTATAAATTTTTCTTTCCTCCTACGTAAAAATGCTAATTTTATAATTCTGGATTGATTATTTCTTTCGCCGCATAGTTTCACTGTCTTCAAGTTGCTCTTGCGTATCCATGCGGTTAAATCTCTACTCGGTTAACTACCGTGCACTGATGAGGACCAATAAGCCCGAAACCAGCCTAAAGGTATTCAGGGGTATGTGAAAAATTGCGAGTGGATATAATTATCTAATGTTCTGCGTGTCAATAGCCAGGCAAGTATAGTTGTTTTCTGTCTATATTATCTGTCATTTTAACTGTGTTCAAAGTTATGAGTTGATTAAGAGGTGAATAGTCTCATTCAACTAGCTATTATTTCCGATGACGAAAATTTCGAAACGAGCCAAAGGAGCAATATGCGAGTAGAAGACTATACTTTCTCTTCGACTATCGCAGATAAGGTCTAGTTTAGACTGTGAATTATGAAAAATATTCAAATGAACATAAATATTTAGCTATTTATATTAATGAAGCGCACTTCAAATAATAAAAAAATATTGAAAAATGTAGTATAATAAGTCTATGAGGGATTTGAACCCACATGGCTCGCCACATGGTTTACCACTTATTAACCGACTATCTGGCAATGTTTTAAATTTTGTGCAAAACAGTGAGATAAAGCTTTGGTAACCCATATTGCTATGGACAAAACATAATCGACGTTATAGGATTGGTACTCATTTTATCAAAATTATGTCGCAAATCATCATGTGAGTTCATCATCAGATTGAAAAATTCGGGGATGCAGAACCACTTTGGAGAAAAAAATTTATTGCAGCCTCGTCTTATAGCCCGTTTTGTTATTGGACCAAGCCGTGATAGAAAGTGTTGATAATCATACTTTGTAAAATAATACTCCCAATACATAATATATAACCCATAAGGAATTGATTAACAGGGTGATTGGCTATGGATTTCACGACTTCAACAGCTGATATCTCGAAAACGAAGAGATATTCGAGATTTAGAAGATTGAACTTGAATGAGATGTCTTTTCCTTTCAAGAGATTATTTTTCCACTTGATTTCATCATTTAATGTACTCTGTATACAACTTCTTAAACGCAACCCGCCCCTAAATATACTTAATCACAATTTTCGGAAGTGCTTTTTTTATCGAGGCATTGAAGAGATATCAGCACTCTAAAATATCTCTTTCTTGTTCCAGTGGGTGTAAAATCTCAAAAAATATTTGAAAATAAGCGCATTCATTTCATCGGAATGAGATATTTGAGTCACTCATTGATCATCTCGTTCTAGTTCAACCGAGAGTTCAACCCTAGTATACTTGGACCAAACATGATCTTCATATCCAATAACGATCATCAATCAAATTCAATCTTGCTGATATCTCTCCAATGCATCCATGGAATATATATCTAAGTAGAAAGTATATATATTTGGCGTCGAGAGAGAAAGCACTTTCGAAAATTGTGATATTATAGAGTGGGTTCTATTTAAAATAATTGAAGGAATTCACAGCCCTTGCATATGAAATGATGAAATAATATTTTCCTCAAAAAGAAATGACATTTCAATCGAATTAATTTTTCAAATCTCGAATATCTATTTTTGTTTTCGAGATATCAGCTGTTAAAATCGTGAAATCCATCTAGCCAATTTCCCTGTGGCCTGTACCTATAATAATCGTGGAAAAAAGTATTTCCTCAATTTATGTTGTGAATTTCGAATGATTATTTTCACTGCTCTTGCAAAAATCTCGAAAATCGTTGCTTCACTGGCACGTTTCTTGATGGCCCAACCCTGATGCTTATGAATGTCGTTAATATCATCTAAACATTTTCAAGTCCCCTGACCCTGTCACCCCTCTCATTAGCAACATTATCCCAGCAACAAGCCTTATATCATCAATAAGAATGGGCTCCCAAATGGGGTCGAAATGAGTTAGTGATCCCATGGACCATATATATACGTCTTTTGGGCGAGCTATAGTGCCACCCTAATGGACATTCAAGTTCGCAAACTGCTCCACAATTGCTCTAATTATGGACAAATGTCGAGGCCACTAATCAAATGACGAGGCGGAATGAACTGCTGGGGTCAACCCGGTAACAACATCACTATAAAAATTGGGATTCATGAACGAACAGGGTAGGGTGATGGGATTCCGCTCGGCGAAACATTAAAAAATTCACAGACACTGCGTCGTTGCCGAGATAAAGTTTGTTAGGTTTTTTTTTCTACAAACGGTTAACAAAGTAGTCTGTGATGCTTTTAAATATCAATATGTATACAGTGTGTACCAGCCAAATGGAATAAATTCGTTAATAAATAAATGGTGGCGTTTTAGGAAAAACGCTCGGACACGTCGATTCGTATCTTTAGTTTCGCTTTTTTTTCAAAAGAAACTTTTTATACAGGGTCTGTCATGCCACATTGGCCAATATCAACTTTCTTATTTTAAATGCAACACCCTGTGTTTTATTGCATTTTTAGATTCTTCATGAAGAGCTGATTTCGTCGATCTATCATACTTGGGGTATAGCGCGAAATATTACAGAGATATAGGGTGTGAAAAATCGAGATTTTTCAACTTTAGGAATTTTTAGTGTCGAAACTAATCATTTCTGCTCAAAACGGCTTACATGTCCCTATCTTAACTTTTCATTTACTATCCACTGACATTTAATAGAAACAAATAGAAAGTGATGCAAATCTCAAAATTTTGAACCACCCGTATTTGTTTCAATTAAATATCAATCGATAGTAAATGGAAAGTTGAGATAGGGACATGTGAGCCGTTTTGAGAAAGAATGGATAGTTTCGGCAAAAAAAAATCCTAAATTTGAAAAATCTCGATTTTTCATACCCTATATCTCTGTAATCTTACGCGCTATACCCCAAGTATGATAGATCGACGAAATCAGCTCTTCAGGAAGAATCTGAAAATGAAATAAAATACAGGGTGTTGCATTTAAAATAAGTAAGTTGATATTGGCCACTGTGGCATGACACACCCTGTATAAAAAGTTTTTTTTTAAAGCGCAACTAAAGATACAAATCGACGTGTCCGAGCGTTTTTCCTAAAACGCCACCGTTTATTTATTAACGAATTTATTCCATTTGGCTGGAACACACTGTATATATATATAGTGCTAGTAGGTGGCACTGTACCAAACATCCGTATTCCTCACTGTTGAAGAGTACATTGTGGTTTTCAAGTAGTGACCGTCCCGTGGATGGAGTGGAGTGGAGTCAAAATTACAGCTGAAAAAAAAGAAAATACGATTATTTTGTACTATGTAGTGTTGACAAAATAATCGTATTTTCTTATTTTCTTCTTGCTGTAATTTTGATTGTATTCATCGAACATTTTATCACCTGGTATGAATAAATTCCTCATTAATAGTACTAATAAATGGTACAACGGTACCAATATGGTTCCATTTGAAAAAATTGAGTTTTACCTCAAAAACGATTACAATGAACTTCATTTGCTCATAAAAAACGCAATTTAGTATTTTCGACCGGATTTCGATTTTTCTATAGCATTATAGACGGGTCAATTGAAATAAATCGGAACCATCATGGCACACTTAAATGGAAAACTAAAAATTGATTCATAAAAAATTTTGACGTTTGAAATGTCACTTGTGTGGTACCATTGAATTCAGAAAATTATGCAGATTTCAGAAATGTAATGATATACATCAGGGTGTTCCATTTAAAAATCGAAAGTTGGTATCACTTCCGGTGATACCGGAAGTGAGAAACAAATCATTTGTAGGTCAAAAAGTGCCGCTTATTATATCCATGGCATATCCCAAATTTCAATCAATTACCTCCAAAACTAACGGAGATAAGGGGGGTGTAACCATGATCCTGTTACACCTGGTATATACGCTGAAATTTTGGAGTATTAGGCACTTATATCTACCTACATATGCATATTATTAGACTATAAACTATAATATAAAAATGTCATCCAAATTGGGCAATGATTTTTCGACTTTAAAAATGAGAAACTAAAATAGTTATTTATGTATTAAGGGAATTATGAGGGCCTTAATTACCGATGGCAAAGTTGGCGTCCCGAGGGCCTCTGGCCCGAGGGACAGCAATTGCCAGAGGTTATTAAGGCTCTATAATTCCCGTGGTACATAATTTTATTTTTGACCGATTTTCATAACAATATGTCCATATTTAGAACGCAATAAATGTTTAAATTCATAACCTTCCTGGTATATTTGAATTAGGTAGCGTTGATTGTAGCATTGTTGGTTGATGCTAGGTTGTCGCTATGTTACATGTTTATAAGCAAACTTTCTTTATCAATCAATCGTGTTTATTTTTTACCACAAATCGACGATCTTCTTCTGATATAATGGAGGATATTATAAAAAAAGCGGAAAAAGCAAGACAATCATTACTTCCATCGAAAAGTGAAGCCCTATATCAAAAAGAATACAACTTATATCTGAAGTGGCTGACACAGAGAAATGTTATGTCAAAAGATGCCAACGAAACTGTCTTTCTGGCATATTTTCAAGAACTGGTAAAGTATTTTCAGTATTTGCTGGTAGATTTGGTAATAATTGTATTTATTCGTTGCAGTCAGAAACGTTTAGCCCAAATTCGTTATGGACTAAATGGTCAATGCTCAAATCGATGGTGACCATATATGAGAAAAGAGATATCACCAAGTTCAACGAACTAGAGGCTTTTTTGAAACGGAAAAGTAAGGGGTATAAGCCGAAAAAGTCTGCTGTCTTATCTCCTAAAGATGTCATCAAATTTCTAAAGGACGCCCCTAATGAAATTCATTTATTGCATAAGGTAATTTTTTTCTCATAATTTTCTTTTTCGTTTGTTTATTTCGTTTTATTTGTTATAGGTTGTTCTAATTATGGGTTATTTTGGAGGATGCAGAACTCAGGAACTTCTAAATATGAGTATAGCAGATATAGAGGACCGGGATACTGTTATGGTAGTGAACGTACCGGAAAGTAAAACTGGTGTATCGAAGAAATTTACAGTTGTGGATGAAAAAGAGTTCTCTGCTTTGCCTTTATTGAGACTTTATATGTCCTTGCGTCCTGAAGGTACAAAACGATTTTTTTTTGAGCTTCCGACAAAATAAATGTACAACTCAGCCAATTGGAAAGAATATGTTTGGCAAAATTCCCAGCAAAATCGCAATGTATTTAGGATTGCCAAACCCACTAACCTATACGGGACATTGCCTTCGTCGCACTTCTGCTACTGCCCTAGCCAATGTAGGAGCAACTATGACAAACTTAAAAAGACACGGAGGTTGGAGAAGTTCCACGGTGGCAGAGGGGTATCTGGAGGACAGTATTGAATTGAGAAATAAAACGGCGCGTATGCTGTCTACTTTGCCATCAGAAGAGGCAGGCACCTCGACTGTAGTGAACAGCAACAGCACCACCCATAAAAAAGAAGAAATTGTTTATAGCGGCGGAAGTAATTTTCAGGGAACATTTTAAAATTGTACATTTATTATTTGTAATGACGTGAATAAGGAAAATATGTCTTAGTTTTCATTACATATAAACGTTTATAAGCATTTCTTGTATATCATTTTCACCTGTAAAAGGTAAGAGGGAGTTTTTGAACTTTAATATCCCAAGGGAGTTATGACCCTCATTATAGATATCGTAACTATGACGATATAAGCTTATAATGTCACTGTCAGAAATAAAATATTTTTTTCATCCTGATGTATCTCGAAAGCGAAACATTCTCGGATCCATGTTCATAAGCTTTTGTCACTTCAGCTCTGAAAGACCCTGTTATATAAAAGTAGACAAGAAATATTAAAACAAACTATTATTGAGTGTCCAACATGTGCCAACACAACCATCATCTATTTTTATAAATCGAAATACTGCGCATTTGATGCCATAAATGCGTAAACATATGGAGGCAGTTTAACTGAATACCTATACTATATATATTTAGTGGAAAAATTTTTAATAAATTAGTTGTCATTGTCATACCAATTAATCAATTAATCAATCAATTGTTTATTGTTTCCTCAAAACATTATAGTTTTATAAACAAACATGGAGTCTATAGGTATCTTAATTATTATATAACTTGATCTGGAGGTATCTAGTCTAATATCATCTGCAAGCGATTCATTTTGTTCTAAGGTAATAAAGTTGATATTGTCTGAACAAAATAACTTATTGAATGTTCTGGATTTCTCAAAACATTTATGAACGACCGGGCGTAAAATGGCACTTTATCGTCCGGATATGCGGGCGTAAAGTAGCACTTTACCGCCCTTGAGTAGGCGCTTAACTTCATTTACATTCAAAGTAGCTTTCAACATGGAATAATATGACCACATAGAAGAGGGCTTTCGAGATTTTGATTTTTCCAGAAAATATGCAAGAAGTACACTCTCTGTGTAATTCTTATTCTTCACATTATTTCCGTTGCACCAGCTGACAAATTCATCATAAAGTTTATATCGTATATTTTTTTTTTGATTCAGTAGGCAGCAAACTCAACTTTGCATCCTCAGCTGCCTTACTAATTTGTGGTGGAGTGCAATTCCCACTCTCTTCATCACTGGATTGCATTTTGAACTGACTATTGTCTGTTTTGACAGCAAATATGGCTACTATAGCCTATTTATTCCTCATGGAAAAATTGACTGAATAACCATGGACCTATAGGCGTGTTAATATCCCTCGCTATCGCTCAGGCTATTACTTACACGCTACGGTCCATAAAAGCCTATTTTACGCCCTTGATACATAAATAACTATTACGTAATTAATATTTGATACCATAATAATAGTAATTTCGAGATGAGCTGAAGATAAACGTATAGCATTACATTTGAAAAAATGAAGTTGAGGGCTTTAATAGGAAAAACTGTGGAACTGGCAACGTTGTAAATATCAATTTTGGATCTGGCACTACCAGTAACCTTACCAAATTTTATAACTTTCCGTCGAGCAGTTGCTGAAATATTCTGCCGTTCTGATTCATTTGGGAAAACCTGTAGCTATTATACTTGTTATACATTTATCCAATCCACCTTGTTAATTTTCGGTCTTGAAAACACACTTTCTAAATTTTCTTGGTTATAGATACCTACCTATCAAAAATATCAAATTTATATTTGATAATTTTACTGATACGTACTATATATAATTATGTACTTCTTTCGATTTGCACTCGTGTCCGTTGTATTCGTTGAAATATAATGTAACAAATAACAAACAGATTTTCCCAATAAGAATTGTGTCCAGTCAACTATAAAGTATTTTTATTACTTCTCTGTCCCTGACGATTGAACAATCTTCAATCGCCACTCGACACTATATTTTATTGCCCTTTTGTGGTTATCTTAACGGACTAATAAAACTCGATGAACGTTTTAACCGTATCCATAAATCAATTCAGACTCTAAAATGTTCATCTGAAAACTTTTCCACACTTGTGAGCAATACAGTCAAACAATTTCCACTAAATAAAGTACCCTATATTACACTCGCCGACCACCCTATATCATAATATGTCGATAATAATATAGAATTGAAAAGTGTTATCTTGAATAACTCAGACAATTTTGATTCGACCACGTTGCCCAACTTCTTAAAAAACCAATATTGAGTTGTTGATTATCTGTTTCATATAAAGTATGGTTCAGTCACTATGAAGGTTTTTGTCATTATTGGTGAATAATTGGTAAAAACTGATGATAAATTTATTTCACATTTTTAAATGATTGTGATCGGCTGATCTTGTGAATTACCTAATAATTTTCCCACCATTCTTGCAATCATTGAGGAACATAGTAGTTAAGTAAAAAGAAAAACTAAAAAAGGTTTTTTTTTATCGATTTTCGCAGAAAAACCCTTTCATGGATCTCCTTGAAGTTTGATAGATTTGTTTGCAACGATAACACACTTCTTCTGATGTGAACAATTGAAATTCGTTTGATCTTTCCAGTGGCTTCCTATATATATATATAAATATCAAAATGAATTATTTGGATATCAAAATCAAAATGTCATCAACTCAATCAAAATAAAGATATAAGAAAAGCATTGCCATTGGCCGATCTTGAAAACCATTTTATTTGACAAAAAAAATATATATACATAACTATTTTTGGTAAACTCTTGAGGAAAATTCAATTGAACAAAGGAAGGGAAAACTTTCAGAGATCGTCGGCGTTTTGGTTACATCGCTTCTATTTTCAAAAAAAAATTTCCTTTCTCAAAAAAATATCGAAAACAATGATCTGTGCCCTCACATTCAGTGTTTAGCCCATTCGGCGATATCTCATGAGAACTTTTTTTTGGATTATGATTTCGATATCTGCAGTACCTACAAGTACCATCAACGGAATATTCGAATATTTCGAATCTGGTCGGCATGCAAAGTATTTTTCTCCAAAGCTTTCTTATCGACTCGTAAATATTTCATCACCTGTCTCAATTTATGGAATAGAGGTATATAGGATAGGTACCAGTTCACCAAGTCAGCCTTTAAAAAAAAGGCCCCACACACGATACGATTTGTCGTACTGCATGCAGTACTGCAGGTCGTATGAAAAATCGTATGGCTTGCTGTACATCCATTTTCACTACACACGTTACGACAAATATCGTAACTGCAGCAGTTCAGATCGCAGTTGCGTTTCGAAGAGTCAACTAGTGAAAATACAGTGAAATGATGTCTTCGAGAAATTCGAAAAGAAAAGCTATTGCCCTTATAACTGTAGTATTTCTTCACGATGATGAACATAAACCAGTGATAAGGAGTAAATGGTGTAAAAAATGGTTATTGGAAAGAACTAAATTCTAGGACATGCGTTATTGAGAGAGCTGGAACTAGACGAGCCTCTCGATTTCATAAATTATCTGAGAATGAATGCTAAAAATGTTCGTATTTCAATAGAACTCGTTACTGCCTGGGTTCAGATACGATATTTTATGGAAGCTCCGTACTGCGAACGATTCGACTACTGCATACTGCGAAGCATTCAATTTGGTCTACTGCAGCAGTATCGACGGATATCGATACTGCTGCAGTTTCTATTATAATTATAAAAGTCTTGTGAAGATGGGCCTTTGGCCAACAACTTAAGCCTGGTTCTTGCTACGAATTTCGCAAAATCCATGCGAATCGGAAAATTATATAAATATAACATTGATATTCCTACTCTACAACACTATTGATTTATGCATTTTGTGGTATCATGATAATGTGAAAAAATTCACAAAAAAGTTCAAATATTTCAACTTTATTGCGATATTTCTTTTCAGAGGCCATTTTATTCGCATAAATTTTCCGATACTCGTATAAGCATGAACCAGGCTTTATATAGGCAACCCGATTCAAGGAATAAGAATCAACTCATCCGGAAACAGAAAATGTGTCAACGTCGCGAAGCTAACCCCATTATTCGCCTTGCCTCCTGCCCTTTCCCTCCACTTTCGACTTCAATTACAATGGATTAATAAAAAAACGAGAGACCCGTTGAAGGGTGTGCGACATTCAATTTGAAAGTTTCCGGAATGCGAGACAAATCAACAATTCGCAATCGTTTCGACTGCCGCAGTCGGTCCGATCACCCTGTGACGTCAACTTCATTCTCGAAACTTATTTAAATTCCGAAGTTTCAATTGACGACACATAATACACTGGCGGATTGTTGTGTCAAATTAAACGCGCGGAACGAACCAACTTTTTCGGATGATGATTTCCACTCCAGTGAACGAAAGCTGATCTGCCCAGTGGCGTGCCTTGGGCCAGGGCCGGACTGGACCATTGAATAATCGGCCAGGGCGATTTTGACCAAACCGGCTCAAAAGAGAGAAATAACAAATGAAAAAAAATACATTTTCACAAAATTAAAAATAGATAATACCTCTATGATGTAGAAAAGAATCAACAAAGTCAATTTTTCTTGTGAAAAATCAAAACATTGAATATTTACGCAGCTCATACAACAGAAAAGTTAACAAATGTTTTTGACTTAGAATATTCCTCAGCTTATTCAGGATGAAAAATAAATAAATAAAAATCGGATAATACAAGTATTATATAGGAATAGTCAGGTTAAAATAGTCAGATGACTCACAAGGAAAAAAGTTCTTCTACTTTATAATAGCATTTTACCAGTAAAATCTCTTAGTCTACGTTTAAATGAAGAAATGGTCACATCATTTTTTATCACATCCAGAAAGGTCCAATATAGTTCGGAGCAACAAAAGTTATTTTGAATCTACCATACGGTATATGAAATAAGTTTTTGCTTCTACACATGTTTCAATGAAGATGAGAATAAAAGGTAATGGAAGGATGCCATACTGAACTAACAGATTCTTGCAGGAATGCCTTCTTGACACTCTACCTATACAACGAATAATACGTTTTTTGCCATTGTGGAATTACCCCAAAGACATACACCATACCTCAGTCTAAAGTCCATCTGAGCATAATAAAAACTCAATATCTGATTTTTTCGAGAACAAAACGTAAATTAATGAAAATATATGTAAGGGAACATAATTTCGAGATTAGCTGAGTACATTGGGATTTCCAGCCTAGGCACTCATCGAACTTAATGCCTAAATATTTGATGGGATCACTATAGTATTCTTCAAAATGTGATTATGGTAATGAAAACTAAGGGTCTCGGTAGCATTTTGGTGATGGTGAAACTGTATAATTTGGGTCTTATCGACATTAAAAAACAAATCATTATCATTGAAATATAGTTAGATGCCAAGGTTACTGTGTTACTACACTTTCCTATCAAAGATAGCGAAGTAGGTTGTGATACAATCAAAGAGAAATCATCTGCATAAGCAGTATACTTAATTCTGTCAATTTGATTGACGTATAATATAAATAATATAGGTCCTAAAATGGATTCTTGCGGCACTCCCATATTAACAGAAATAGATTTTGAGTCTATCTTTGACATTCCACCATTGTCAAAATATTGTAACGAGACGAACTCCCGATTTCTCAGAAAAAAAGAGATCCAATTGGAGGCCAACCCTCTTATGCCGTACTTTTCAATAGACGACAATAACTTTGTGTGATTGACGCAGTCAAATGCCCTACTTAAATCACAAAATATATAACGGCGGGGCATTCGCCTGCCTCAAAAGAAATTTAATTTAGAAAGAGATCTTGTGAAATTGAGAGGATTGAGATGTTTTGGATATTTTTATAAGTTTGCTCCAAACTTGATTAGGCTTAAGCGTAAAAAGTATAGCGTAAAACAACAAAATATCAATTTTTTGCAAAACTAATGTTTTGGAGACCTCAATTCTTCTTCACTAAAGACATGTGTTTCATTATCCAAAAGACACTGATACAGTAAGTTACAAGCTTTTCAATACTTCGGAGTAAAATCCGTATGTTCCCTTTGCAAACATCAATGAAGCATAGTTTTACTTCACGCTGAAATGTCATTTTTGTCACCTCGAATCGTCATCTCCAGAAAAATATTAAAACAATTCCTTATGTTTGATTCCAGTGGCAGTGATAATTTTATCAATGCTTATAGGTATATTATGAACCTGTATCAAAAATTCTCGATGAAGCTTCCATCATTTTTTCATTTCATGTTCTTTGAACAGAAAAATGTTGATGTTATTGTTGAAACTGAAGGATCTTTGAAAACCATGACAGTTATAATGGTCTTATAATATAGAAAGCTGTTATAGCGGACGTTTTTTTAATCACGCATTATAAGATCATCTTTGGGGATTCAAAGATTCCCCAAAGATGAATTGGGCTAGGACAACCATGACATGAACCCATTGTATCGAGGATCACTATGAAAAAGTCACATCGTGTTTCGATTGTTTGAAGCCATGTTTTCTGTAAAAAGGAATTGGCCAAAACTACAGTTCAATTCTATTTGTTTTCCTATAATTTATATTGTACATGCATTATTTTTGCAATTATCGAAAATTTCTACTGAATGTACCGGCCCCAAGAGGCACCGGCCCATCGGGCGATGCCGAATCTTCCGGCGGCCTCCAAGTCCGCCCCTGCCTTGGGCCCACAGTGGCGGATCGTCGGATGCCAACACCAAACATGAGATATTTTTGTGAAATTGAGATTCGTGCAGAGAGTTGTTCAGATAACGCAGAATCTTAAATGATGTTTTGTCTGTTTACATATATTGGAATCAGTCAGCCTGATCCACAAAGATAAAAATCTTCTTGAGACTCCCAATTTTCAACATAAAACGCGACTGAAAAATTGCATTAGATTACCAATACCTACCAACACCATTACGAAAGATTCTATCATTTACATCAAAATGTATAAACAATAAAGATTGATGATAGTAAGGGGGTCGTTAAGGCTGTGCAGCCTTTCAAGCAAATCGACCTATCAGATATTAAGTGCATAACCCTTAATCTAATCGAGGCCTGCTATTCCGAGACTTTGTGCAAAGTTTATCAGTCTCCTGGGAGCTAGGATCCTAACATCGGAGGGCTTGAGAAGGCCACTTTTAGGAACTTGAGCCTTTTGCATGCAGAAGAGAGCTGATGGGAATTCGCAAAGAAAACGTTCTGCAATTTTAGCAGAATCGACAACTACAATTCTCTGTTTTGCCAATCTTTCTGAGCATATACCTCACAGAGAGCAGTGTCCAATGAGGAGTCCCGTCACCAGTTTCAAGGCTTTTTGTCCATAACTCAAGAAGCTGTTTTGCTTTCCTTGGCGAAAGGCTCACTAGCCTTTCCGCTCGTCTTTGTCCTCGCACTTTATTCCAGTGAGATTTCATTTCATCCGCTTCCCAGTGTCGAAACTCTTCTTTCAAGTTTGCCTTTAGAGTGTACAGAAGGGTTCTGGGCCGGAAAACTGTATATTGGCGCCTTATTTGGCAAAGCAGACTGCTTGCTCGTTGCCTCTAACTCCCTTGTGACCTGGCACCCACATCAAAGTGACCTGGTTCTTTACTGCCAGTTTGTCTCAGGCATTGTTTTCAGTCCCAAGTCAGCTTTAAACTATACACGAGCTCATCGTGATGAGCGGGCCGATCCGTAGATATTATCCGCGAACTTGTCCGCTATAAAATTCGCTCACACACGAACAGTCTATTCTTGGGGGTCCATGGCCCCTGGATGGTCCATGGATTCCCAAAGAAAACGCCAAATTGCAGCAACAATCATTGTCATTTCAGACATTTTGAAACGCAAAAAACGGGCAGTATGGATAGTGGTTATTGAAACGAAGTGAGTATGGTCTCATATGAATCTCCTCAATAAAATGAGACTGTCAAGTACTGACGATTACAGAAACTTTCTGAGGATGGATGAAAATCTGTTCTAAGTACTGTTGAATAAAGTCAGGCGTAAAGAAGTTACTTTGTTATGAGGTAAGCAATATCAGTGTTACGAAAATTATCCTGCAGCGGTGGCGTGAAATGGCAATGAATTTTCCTCCGAAGTGCGCTGGTCTGTCCGAAATACATGATGAGCTCGTGTGTAGGCCCTTTTAGACTCACAAGTGTATGACTTGACTGACTTGAGAGCTTTTAGTGCTGCTTGGCTATATCTTACTCCGATAAACATGTCTATGATGTGACATTGCGTGGGTAAAAAAACGCTAAGTTTAGCTTCGTTTTCAAACAGATTCACCTACAGAGGTTACTTCAGGTGTCAATACAAAAGTATGTATAATATATATTCGTTTCTGAATGACATCTAATTTTTTCAAAAAATTCCATGTTGTTATTTTCGATGAGTTTGATACGAAAATGTATAGAACGACATGATTTAAAGAAAATGTTTCGATCACCTTTCGACGGTAGTGACTCATATTGTTCTATAAGAGAAGTAAGAGAACCCCACGAATAGAGCTGAAATTTAATTGTTTCAAATCATGGATTCGTCTGCTGAAACAATTGAAAAGTAGCGCCACCAGGTCTTATTTTCATCATCATACAAATCATTGGATAGTAATGACATATCTATCAATAGAAGTGAAAGAGTCAGAGTTATTATCGTCGTATGTTATAGTTATTCTCTTGATGCGTCAAAATCTGATAATCTTTGTCTTTCGTTTACGATAGCTATTTACTGCGCAATGCCCCATTAAAATGTAAAATTCGCCAACAGATTTATCGACAAAATGTTTCACTATCACGCGAGACGAATTGAAGCAAGCGAAACTAACGATATACGGGTTTAACGCTATTTGATGCAGCCTAGTTTGAAAGGTAAATTATCCATGGTCTATATACATATCGTTATGCATTTAGGTACGTTTCACTCATCTTGGTAACGCTGTATATCTCTGGAAACGCCAATAACGCCATGAATCTGTCGAGTGAAGAATAAGTGTTATTCTGAATGAGCCACTAATAACGATTTATTACTGCACAGCAAAGGTGTTTCAAATATTGCCGGCAAGGCGATACTCACTAATTAATTGCTATATTGGGAACGAATGCGCGGTCTACTTGATATTTCTGTATTTCTGAGTCAGGTTCCTAATTAATAAGGAATGTGTCTTCCAATTTTGACAGATTTTGTGAATGACACTTTTCCAAACTGACTGATAAGTTGGAATCTCTTAACAACTGTTACAAGGCAAAATAAAGAAAAGTCCAGGAAATAGCAGAACATTCATCTGCTGATGGCGAATGATATACGATCATTTTGTCCTAATAACTAAGAGACTATATGCCTATGATATAATGACTATAAATATAAATATGTAAATGTAACGATTAACGAAATCACATCAGTGTCTTATTCAACCCATACCAAAAAACCTCCAGAACTTTAGTAGAGCTATATTCGCCATATAGAACAGTCGGAACTAACATCAATATAAAAGTTGACAAAAGGTTTATACGCGTATATACTTTCTCATAGTTGTATATTAATGTTAGAAATTGAGTTATATGTGCTGATGAATTCAGAAAGATTTATTTCTTGTGTCATGAAGAATCATGTATGGATTTTATAGAAAATCAGAGAATATTCAAAGTTATACTAATATTCACTAGTATCAGTATTCACTAGTATCAGTATTCACTAGTATCAGTATTCACTAGTATCAGTATTCACTAGTATCAGTATTCACTAGTATCAGTATTCACTAGTATCAGTATTCACTAGTATCAGTATTCACTATAATAGTAGTTTCAACCGCTAGGTATACCTATACTTAGTTGTCTCATCAACCCTCGGATTCGGATTCAAAAAAATGTTACATTATAGTAAACAGGGCCAAATTTCAGGCTCTCAAAATCCCTTGGTAACACCTCAACCATCTTTCAAGCACATGCTATAGAGATATGTGCCCAGGAGTGCCTCGAAAGGGACACTCGAAGAGAAAAAATCTATGTTCTATCAGATAGCCAAGCAGCAATAAAACCTCTGAAGTCATACACTTGTGAGTCTTAGCTGACTTGGGACTGTAAACAATCCTTAAGACAACTGGCAGCGAACAACCAAGTCACTTTGATGTGGGTGCCAGGTCAAAGGGAGTTGAAGGCAACGAGCAAGCAGATACAATTTCTCGGCCCAGAACCCATCTGTGGACTTTCCAAAGCCCACTTGAGAGAAGAGTTCCAACGCTGGGAAGCAGATGAAATGAAATCTCACTGGAATAAAGTGCCAGGACAAAGACAAGCGAAAGCTAAACAGCTTCTCGAGTTGGATAAAAAAGACTTGAAACTGGTAACGGAACTCTTCACTGTTCACTGCCCTCTGAGGTATCACCTCAACAAGATGGGTAAAACAGAGAGTGATAGTTGCTGCTACTGCGAGAACTTCGCTGAAACTGCAGAGCATTTGCTTTGCGAATGCCCAGCACTCTTTTGCAAGAGGCTCAAGTTCCTGGAAAGGGCCTTTTTGGAGCCCTCCGATGTCAGGAACCCAGCTCCCAGGAAACTAATAAACTTCACAAGAAACCTCGGAATCCCGAGCCTCGAATAGATTAAGGGTTAGATATGCACAAAAGATCTGATAGGTCGAGGTGCTTGAGAGGCTGCACAGCCTTAATGACCTCCCCCCCTACAATCTACAAACAGAAAATCATATTTTCCGATTTCTCCTGATGTCTTTTGTAATAGTCAATTCAATAGCAATAATAAAATGGGTCTTCGTATAACATGTTTACTGATGATTTCTATGGTTCTTTACAATATTCAAATTGCACATACCTACCTTATTATCACTCTGTATCATTTATGATAAAATCTGCTCTGCAATATCGGTACCTACCTACCTCAATAGTACTGCACTTCATGTAGCACGGTCTCGCATTCATTTCCATTCAAATGATGTTGAATAATAAATCAAGACGCGGTACTTTCCTGTTTCACGTGTCACGTTTGCGTCTACTCTAATGTCTCCCCATTCGAACTTAGAGACTGATTGATTTCATCGTAGACAAGACGAAATGACTTCAGTTATGTGCAACCACCATTCTTCACGCTAACTGACACATCTGAGTCGACGTGCAACAGAGAATACTCGTCTAGAAACATAAATAATTTATTTTTTATAAATTTTTATTATGAAGTTTCATGTAATGTAGTCGGGAGTTGAAAGGAGACATATTTTTTTTATTAATCGAAACTGGGTTTTGAAACTTACAGAAGTTATAGCACTTTTTTGAACCATTTACGAATGTTTTCACTATTTTTGAGACTTCAAAAGGGGGCAGTTTTCTAGTTGACAGTTGATTTGTACAGTTGTGCGCATAAAAAAACGTACAAGGTTTGTGTTATGTAAACCTGCCTATAATGTTCCAGATTTCATTATAAATTAGTTCACGTACACATTTGGAACTTTTGAGACAAACATAGTTTGAATTTTGACACTACTTGTCAAAGTCGATAAGAAAATTGACATTGAAATTAAAGAATGATCAAGGTGAATTTGACACAAATTCATCAAAAAATACCACAAAATCTCCTGATGATGCTCATGTGTGAGTTTCATAGCGATTTCAGACCAACATAATTCTGATAATATTTTTCGAAACATCAATCAAAATTTTATTATGGATCTAATTATTTGTTTAAACAATTTATCAAGAAAGTATATCAATAGGATATTATCTTATGAAAATCATTTGAACCGTTGTGAGATTCGGTATGATACAGTCTGCTTCATTTTCGGTGACACCCCCAGCATCATTTTAGGAAAAGTGGACGAAAATTTTCAAGAATTCCGCCGTCACCCCGCCGTCCGCCACTGGTCCCAACCGTCCACATTCGTCCATCTCCCGCAAGGGCGGCCTGGGTGTCCGCCCCCAGGGCGGCCTAGACACCTTTCGGTGGCACGGCCGGGCGGCGGTTGTCATGTGTCTTGTTAACATTTTTGGCGCTAGTGTCGGTCGGTCGGGTGTCCGGCCAGTCCCGGGTGGTCCGCGACTGATTTATCGCGCCGCTGACGTCATTTGAATGGGACACGCCGGAGGCAGTGCCGGGCTGCGGCAACGCAGCGGCGCCCGGGAGGGGGTTGCGCTTGACCCCGCTGCTCCCCTCCCCCCATCACCACGAAAGCGCGGAACTCAGACCAATAAAATACGTAGACTGGCCTTTCCTATCTCCAATGCATTACATTGTTTGAAAGCAAGATCTAACTGTCCTCTTGATGGTGTCGGGGAAAGAGGAGGAGAACGGGCGGTAAAGTTGAACCTTCTTGTTAATGGTCGTGCGAAATGAAATTTAGAAGAAGTAGAAGAAAAAGTATTTATTGTCCTAAAAACATAAAGTTTTTGTTGACAAAGTATGCGATATATACTAATATTAAGAGTAATCATGTGAAATAATAAAAAAAACATTATGTAGAACATTTAAGAAAATATAAAAATGAAAGTGGTCCTAGCACCGAACCTTGTGGTACCCCACACTTCACTAATTGAGACCTAGAAGACTATTTGGGTACGCTCTGATAGGTATGATTTGAACCATGTTAGTGTTACATCTCTGACGCCATAAATCTCTTGAGCAAAATACTATATGGTTAACGCAGTCAAAGGCCTTCGTAAGGCCGTCATTAATATTCGTATATATATTCTCCAATAAAGCAAAAATAGCATCATTTGTGTTTTTAGCCGTTTGAAAACCGAACTGGTAGGTGGTTAGAGTGTGATTATGCAGCAGAAATGAAAACAATCTTTTCTTTACTAATTTTTCAACCAACTTTGCCAGAGTTGGTAATAGTGAAATCAATCTTAGATTTGATAGTCACAGTCTTCTCCCTTCAATAAAGGATTTATAATGGCTATCTTAAGACTTATTTATAGAGGCAAATATTCAGACCGATAAAACCACTGAAATATAACACGAATTGATTCTTTGAAACATATTATATTGATCATTGTTAATTTCTATTATATTCTACATGAAGGAAATCTGTAAAATAAAATTTTGATCAACTGAAAATATTTTCTTGAATAGAATAAATATTCATACATTATTCCACATTATTCCATTCCCGAACGTACGACTATGGAAATCACCAATGAAATGACACTATTGACACTTCAATCTCATAAACCTGATTTCAACCACAAATTAAACAATTTTTACCATTTTGAGTGAAAAGCAGTATATTACACGAATTAGTAAATTAATCGATAAAAAATGCACAAACCAACGCTTTGAGAACGATAATACGGCAACACGAATGACCACGTCATGAATGGTGAACAATCTGAGAAACTCGTTCTAAACACGAAAACGGCGAGTCGGTCCGACAAGGCCCGAACGATAGATTCTTATCGTGGAAAAAAGAAGGTTTGACAGTTGTCATGCGAAAAGGGTGGAAAATACCAGTCTAGGTATTATGTTTTTTATTCGTCTGTGGAGGCGCGGAAGTTGGTGGAGGCGAAGGGTATCATTGATAAAAATGATGGGTGGCATAAAGCAGTATACACTGTGTCCAATAATGAGGATCTCGGAAACCATAGAACAGGATAACAGTAGGTTCATTATAATTATATAAGTGATTTGAATCTACATTCTATAAAAATAAAATCAGTGATTGTATTGTGAAAGATATATCAGTATATAACGCAGTTGATCATGCCAAAATGGAGGAGGACAAATTTCAGGGGTTAGAAAAGTTTTTGAGGGATATCAATTTTGTATATTTGAGACAAGTTTGTGAGGGATATCAAATTTGTTGATTTGATAAGTACATACCAAGGTAAGTTTATAAAGGGTAAATTGATTCCGATTCCTTCTATATTGAATTCATTTTCGATTTCATGCAGAAGGGGCGTCTCGCTTCCATTTTGGTTTATTAATAATAAATATAATTTTTTTATAACAAACAGAACACATTAATAAAAAAAATGTCTTCATTAATTGCTAATGAAATGTATAATAATAATAAATATTCTTTATTTATAATATAAATAATGATTTACTTACAATTGATAAATCTACACTGTGTCCAAGATAAGAATGAACAGCATGGGGATATCGGAAACGGTGGGTGATACAGGGTCGATTGAATTAGAGAAAAGTAGCGCATTTATGTGCCTAATAATATGCCATTTAGAAAGTTTCGATATTCCGAGTAGTTTCGGAGATATCCGGGAAAAACCGAAATTTGAGAATTTCGTTTTTATTTTCTCCTAGCTTTATTTTCGAAGGAAATGTAAAACAAATAGCACTTCGTCATGACCACTTTTCGAGGACTACACGATAACATAAGCAGAATTTTCGTGCGACGTTTCGTCTTTTAGAAAACATCATCAACTTTGTATTTTTATATGGGCCGAAACTAAAGTATACCCTGTATACGACTCCATTTTTCATTGTGAATACAGCAACGTATCACACAATATGGTTTCGGAACCTTTTCTCGCGCAAAATGTAATTTAGTGATTACTTAATCTATTTTTCTTCAATTTTAGATAGTAGGCGCTGGAAAAAATGTCATATTTTGATACATGTAGTGAATTGAATAGTCCTATTTATAAAAGTATAAATTTAAACTAACCACTTGCCGGAATTATTGCGTTGTTGAATACAAAGATGAGTCGCAATATCAAAAGTTTAGTTTATAAATGTAATTGTAATGTAATAAATAACAAGGAGCTAATATGTATTACAGGAAATGAACAGAAACTTATAACAAGTGTTCAAATAACCCGCCATTATTTTCTAAGCACGAGTACGCTCGTCTCACAGACGAATTTAAAACTTGATTTAACATATCCGGAAAAATATTGTTAAAGGATTCAGTAACCAATCTTAGCAAATCTTCTTCATTCTGAAAATCATGATTAGAGTACACTTGATTCTTGATATATCCCCAAAGGAAAAAGCCTAGTGGGGTTAAGTCGGGGGATCTTGCAGGCCAGGCTGTATCACTATGAGTACCAATCCACTGTCCTGGGAATCGACGGTTCAAATAATCACGAACAATTCTAGCGTTATGTGCTGGAGCACCATCTTGTTGAAACCAGCAGCTGTGAGTAACCGCTAAAGGCAAATTATCTAGAGCGTCTTCCAAATCATTCACTAACAAATTCATGTACCGCTCTCTTGTTAAATTGTTTCGGTAGATAAAAGGCCCAATTATATTCGTACCGAGAATCCCAACCCACATATTGAAACCGAAACGATGTTGATGTCTGGACACTTTGTGTACACGCGGATTTTGTTGTGACCAATAATGAACATTCCGCCTATTAAAAATGCCATTGTTGGTGATCATGCTTTCATCAGACCAAATTATTTTGAAAGGAAAATTTTCATCGTCTGGGCATTTTCTAGTGTACCATTCACAAAAGGTTCTTCGTCTTGCATCGTCACCTGGTCTGAGTCCATGACAAATCCTAAATTTATATGGATGATATTTATTTTTTCTTAAAATAAAGTGAGCGGTGGATCTGGCTACTCCGGTATTATCTTCAATGGTGCGAGTGGATATCTCAGGATTTTCAACAACGGCCTGTAACACATCACGCTGACTTTCTTCATTGGATTGCTTTTGTCGGGAAACCACAGGTTTTTTAAATGATCCGTATTCTTTTAAATTGAAAACTAGCCGTCTAAATATTGATTCACCAGGTTGTCGCCTCTCTGGATACTTATTAAAGTACGCACGTTCAGCATCAATACAATTTCTATGGCACAAAATGTAACATGACAACATATCAAATTTTTCAGTATTCGAAAAGCTGCCGTTTTCCATTTTTGACACAAATTAGGTAGGTAAAGAGATGTAAAAGTGGGAACAGTAATATGTCAAATATTCTACCAAACTACACTATTATTATGACAACAGAACATTATGTTGTCATTTTTTCCAGCGCCTACTATCTAAAATTGAAGAAAAACAGATTAAGTAATCACTAAATTACATTTTGCGCGAGAAAAGGTTCCGAAACCATATTGTGTGATACGTTGCTGTATTCACAATGAAAAATGGAGTCGTATACAGGGTATACTTTAGTTTCGGCCCATATAAAAATACAAAGTTGATGATATTTTCTAAAAGACGAAACGTCGCACGAAAATTCTGCTTATGTTATCGTGTAGTCCTCGAAAAGTGGCCATGACGAAGTGCTATTTGTTTTACATTTCCTTTGAAAATAAAGCTAGGAGAAAATAAAAACGAAATTCTCAAATTTAGGTTTTTCCCGGATATCTCCGAAACTACTCGGAATATTGGAACTTTCTAAATGGCATATTATTGGGCACATAAATGCGCTACTTTTCTCTAATTTAATCGACCCTGTATCACTTACCGCTTCCGATATCCCCATGCTGTTCATTCTTATCTTGGACACAGTGTATAGATCTATAGCGGGACCTATATATTTATTGGGAATAAATTTGAATTTGGTAATAATGAGATATATTTGAATGGTTTAAATAAATTATTTGTTCTTAAAAAATAAACGTTTATTCCGCCATATTCAAATGAATAATTTATTAGCTGTTGATTAATTCAGTTTACTATGAATAAATTGTTTTTTCAGTGTATGAGATACGAAGATGGTTAAATTGGAGAAAAGTTGCGCTTTTCCAAGCCTAACAATATGCCGTTTAGAAAGTGCCAAATTTCCGAGTAGTTTCGGAGATATGCCCAAAAAACCGAAATTTCTATACGAACATGCACCGTTGAGACGTGACAGGTTGATGAGTATAATGATTTTATTTTCAGATCATCTTGAATACTTCAAAATCCTTGAAGGGTATACTGCGCTCTTGAATGCGTAGGTCAATTTATTACTGTGAATATGCATAAAAAAATGTCATACCAATATAATCAATATACAGGGAGTTAGGTATTTCGCCTTCTCTTTGAATAAAATCGACTTAACTTTTTTTCGCGAGTAGGCTATTGATTGTATTTTTAATTTTCAATGGATAACGAAATCAATCATCTAACTTTTTTCTAACTGCAGCTTTTTTATAATCTCTCTTGGTTTTCGAGATATCTAACAAAATTCATACTTATTTGTTATTTGTATGATGGAAGACATTCCCAGCATTTGAGTGATTGATAACGCTATCATTCATGTTATTTTCTAACTTTTCTTCGTATCTATTATTATGTCGGTGTTTTGTCTTAATATTGCATTTATTACGCAAATAAAACTTTTTATTTCTTAGACTTCCTGCCAAATATGATCAAAATAATGAGAAAAAATCTCTATATCTATATCTCGATAAGAAGCCACATTTTATCTGAGTGATTTTCGTTGAATACCTTGATATTTTGAACCCATTTGAAATATTTTCAAATACCTCGAATTCGAGAAAAAACTAAAATAATCTGGAAGTGTTCAGCTGAACATATACCAAATACCTATTGCAAAAACTGTGCAATATTTTCTGGACTCCTGTTCAACTTCCAAATTCCATTTTTCTTGCATAATATTCACAAACTTACCATGGCCCTTGCCCGAGCACTTTCCCACACGTGCATGACCTTGATAGTCGATGATTTGAGCATTATATTTCGTTTCATTTTTCGATATCGTTCACTATTTTTAGCTAGTATACCACAATATCCTCCTATATGGATACTTACTTCCTATGACGTTAACGCCGGCTGTATCGGTGATACACTCATACGTGTGAAATTATCAGTATATTTAGCATCGATACTAATGATTTGAAAATAATTAGTTTATCATTGATTGACATTGAACGTTATAACTGCGTGCTAAGAAACCCGTGTAGTAATTTGGTCACACGAAGACTCGCATCTTAAGGCTACAAGTGACACCATGTCATCCATATCATCATAACGTAAGTTAGAAGTATAATCATGCTACTCTTGTTATTTCAATATTCAGATAAATGATATGTTTCAACTACTTTGAACTATATATAACACAAAACTATTAGTGCCTATTTGGAGTATTTGGTATTTGAATGAAATAACACTATAGCTTCCTGCAGCAAATAATCGATCACGAATCATGAGGAAGAGGCTTCACCCTAAAATTTCCCTAGTTATTATAAACTATTAGAAAATATTGTCAAGAAATGCCACTTTCCATTATTTGAAATGATCTATTTCAGAGGTGACTATATGTTCATTTCATAATTAATATAACTTATTCAGGACAAGAAATTGTATATCAATACCATCAAGATTCCTTGTCGACAAAACAAGAAATCTTGAAATATCTTGACCATTGTCGATAAATGAACACCTATTATAGTAGACGGTATAATATTGTCTGTTTACATCTTCTCATCATAACCGTGAACTATTTTAAACTTGAAATGTCAAACTGGGCATAACCTAATGTTTTAATATACATTTTGAATTACGCGCTTCTATTAGCACAGCAAAGCTCCTGTTCCAAGCACAGAATCATTCGATAACATTGATTCATTGATCAGAGAATCAGGTAACCGAAAAAACATCTTCAGTCAGTGTCAGTGATGTGAAAATAATTGGCAAAAGTATTGGCATACTTACGTTGAGTTGTATATTTGCTCCACGCAAACATACCCAGTGAAACCTCAACTTGGCAGACCTTTGGAGCTCGAGTGAAGAGACAATTATCAATAGTTTCAGTCTACTAGGTTTTCATTCAGAACGACGCATGCTGTCAGTGTCTGAAATGTCATTTTATGACACTGGTGTTAAAAGTAAATCACTTTTATCACTGGTGCAAGTTTTCAAGTAGCCTCAATAGCCAACGGCCTCAAAGCGCGACTTTTCAAGCCGCCAGCCCGGGTTCGATCCCAGGGCAGTGCAATTCTTTTTTAATCTGTGACTCATTCCTTCCCTTCTTTTTTGTTAGATGTATGACGTTTCGCGCTGCGCTCTTAACACACAAATAGATGTTAAAGTAACACATTTTTTCGAGCATTCTTTGCTAGAACGATTCACAAAAATGCAAATCAAAAATAATAAGATGATAATTCTGTTGAAATTGAAATTGCGAACAAAATTTGGAAAAATGAAAAATTTAACACATTTTTAATCGTAATTCATGTGCCATGAATTGAGGCACATAAGACTTCTTATGGAGTCCACCCCTAGTCGATTTCTTGGCTTTGTTATTGTTAAAGATGTTCTTGAAAATAGGCTTTCTGCAAGTACATATGTTGCTGGCGTTGCTGACTTCATCTCAAGACAAGACAAGAAGTTGTCTTGTCGCCCTCTAGGTGAGAGGTTTGTTCCGATGAGATTCAAAATAGTACTGGACACCTTCAAATTTCCGTAATAGATTCAGCATGAAGCGTGCTGGATTCTGTTTTCGAAGGAAATTCAAAATGAAGACAAAGAATCTTTAGTTGAGATTCTTCATCCATGCCTTGCAAAATTGTTTGAAGTTTTATTTATTCAAAATTTTTAACCCGTCTTTGTTCACTACTGGAAATTTCCAAGTCAAAAATTATATTCTCTATCTCTGGTATAATCGTCCATGACTTTCACATAAAACAATACGAACACTAAATAAAATATGTATAATTATTGAGATCTCCATCATTTATGGTGGAGCTTGAAAACCGGCCACCTTGTATATGTAGAAATGCGTTATATGAAAGAAAATGTATAACCTTTCCACGAATTGGACAAAGTGTTAATCACAGTTTTGAATGACTTGGAGACCACTAGCAGAAAACAACTACTTTACTGTCAACTACCACTCAGAACAATGAATTATTTTTGCTCGATATACAGTATACATGCAGCGATTCACACTGTGATTGCATATTGTAAATGTTTCTTCCTAAGACGTGACAGAGTTCACATCGAGACAGGCATCACGATTGAAAACCTACAGAATGGTTTCGGGCTTATTATCCCTCTTCAGTACTGGATAGTCAACCTAGTAAAAACCATGATATACCACTCGGAGAACGGTGCCTGTCCCAATGAAATATACACCACGCATATTTCACTGCACTGCAGAAGAAAGAAACACTCCAGAATAAAGTCATGTCATAAAATATGATGGCAGTGGCTTCTATCTCAAGTAAGCTGATAAAATAAATTAACAAAATTTCCAAAATCTGAAAGTAACAACGAAGTAGGTATAGTAGACAGCTATTTGTTTCGGGGGATTATTATTTTATTATTCATTTTAAATTATTGGCACCGACTATGCATTTCAACCCCTTTCAATCGTGCCGCTACTGAAAACGACCGTTCAAGATTTATTGGGCGATAGATGAACATAAACAAAAGAAATTTCAATACCTTTTCCTAACGGGTTAGAAACAACACCATCAGGGTTTGGGTGAGAATGTGAAATGTAAAGTAAGGTAGTTCGTCTTGGGGCGGTCAACATGCAAGATCGTGTTGATAGTATTTGATTAATTATATGCTTCATATCTATCAAGGAATTCCCTTCATTATTTTTTTCTATTTTCGTTTTCGAACTCAATATATGCATCTAGATAATATGAATAGATACGATAGGGAATAATAATAATTGTTTAATTATAATGATTCGTTCTCAACATTTCTTGGTTCCTGTATGAAAATAAATACCTAGTAATTAGTTTGCACAGCATCAGGAGTTGATATGAAACGACAAGTTCTTCAAATAAATAATCCACCCAACTCAAGTAAGTATAACGCTGTCAGAATTCAGAATAACGAAGTAATTCATCACAATCTCATGGTCCTAATGTCCAACGATAATTGTAATAAAAATACAAGGTGTTATTGTTGTCCCCTGAGAACATCCCTGGAATATTTGTATTCGACTGTAATGGATCCTAAAGCCTATATGTCAGCACACTAAGCATTTTTTCAATTTTGCACTATATACATTTCGGTAGGTACAAACCTGAAAAGTTTTTTTTCTTAATCCAAATTGATAATGATTATTGCCAAAAATTATTGAAGATCCAAAAAAGCAGTATTTTTCGATCCTCGAAAATATATTGAGAACATTGATAATTTTCAATTCATTATTCTAGCTATAGATAGATATTATTTCATATATGGACATAAAATCGAACTTTGAAATTACCCAATTTTGACGTATCAGAGACATAATGTCAAAATCATGGATTTTCAGGTTTCCGGATGTACAGAAACGATCCCCTATAAACTGTATTATGTTTCGTAACTTTTATAACGAATTGTTTCTCCATTATGTTATAGTTAGGTTCATATTAATTTATAAAAATGTTATCTTGGTATAGTATTCCAGATTAATCACGGTGATTAATTGGAGTTTTTATTTTTGAATTTCGGTAACCCGTGACGTAGTTAAGGTCGTATGTTAACACATTTTACTTGATATTTTGTCTTAGATGGATTAAATGTCAAACTGGTGCTCATTGGTACTCAACCCAAAGGTAATAAATAACATTCCACATGCCTGAATGTTTGAGATATTTTCGAAAAACTAGAATAGATATTTATTGGGGTAATAATAAATATTGTGAGCATGCCTGTTCAATGTATTGAGTTTTTTATTCTATGGAACGAATGTTTCGTACTTATCTCACAAACATATTTTTTCTCATTCTTTGGCGTTACCTTTTCAGATTGTGATATATTATTATTATAACAATTATTATAACAACAACAACAAGAAAAATCAAATATTTCATCAATGAAGTTCAGAGACATGAAATCCTTCACATTTCTCTCCTTTAGATTTAGAAAAAATGAGATGTCTTTTCATCGGTCAGGTAATGTCAACAACAATATGTGAAGTCATCAATGTGTATAGAAACAAGTCACTTTACTCCTACGTTCTTTGTAAATAGTCGAAGGAAGCAATATCACTCATATGTGAGACGGTCTGGCCGCTACCGTATTTACCAGCCAGAAGAGCTTCAAAAGCCCGGATTACCTCGGTAAATACTTCAGTTTGGCGCTAAAACGCGACACTAGCACTCAAAGTGCCGCCCTCATTAGCACCGCAAGATGCACGATCGGAGCTTCTTGCAGGCCTAATGACACGTCGCATACTATGGTCTATTAGAGGACGGGTGTATCTAATAAATTTAATTAGCCTTTGCTTTGAGTTAGGCTGGTTGCCTTCTGATTTATCGTGTTATGATTTATCTGGATGGGCTATTTTCACAGCGATAAGTGGGTTATTTTCGGCTTGCTGCGGGTATATCCGTGACTTGTGCATTGTGTATTTTATCTTTGGGTCTGTGTGCGGTGTCAGATATGAAAAATTGATCGAATTGAAATCGTTTACGTGTGAATAATGAGGAGAGGTTGATAGTTGTGATTAAACTATCAGCTCGTCGCGGCAGCTTGATGGAATGACTAGGCAAAAACTTATCCAGAGAGTACGGGCTCTGCGGAATGAAAAATGATTAGAATGTAATTGCTATAGGAAAGTTTCTCACACTTTGCGTCTAGTCGTCGATTAATAACATTGTGTTCTACTGTTCCACATAAGGTTTAGATCACTTCCTCCAGGCTTCAATACAATAACGTATACCTACTCAATTATACCCACTTCACAAAACTTATCTCGTCAGGTCTATCGCACCAGAGATTAATTGAAATATATTTCATAAGACAATTAAACAAAGTGAAACCCACGACGACTTATTTTTATTGCTTCCGATTCTACCAGCTAATTTGAACAAGTGCTTCGAAGGATAACCTCTTCTTTTACCATACTTACTTATGCACAGAAAAAACGGATCTCTTAAACCCAATATATATATATTCTTTAATTGTATATATGATCTTACGATAAGAATAATAATCTCAAATTGACCAGAAAGTTTCTTTTTTCAACTAATCACGTTGTTTGCCTGTTTACATAAATTTTCTTGAAATGAATTTGGTTGAACTGAATCATCCGCATTCTTCACCTTAGAAAACATTGTGAGTAATGTCAGTCAAGATTATTTCTCTCAGCTTAAGACTATCGTTTCTTATGAAAATGTTTTGATGACGGAAGCATGTACCCCGTGACCAGCTCGACCAATAAGCATAAATGAGAATTTAATTCAAACAACTCTAATTCAAACAACTCAGATTTGTATTTCATGCAAATTATATTTTTTCTAAAATCATAGCAAAGCGCTTTCGACTGTAACAGCATCATCAGTGCATACCTGAAAGCAAGTATGATTTTGTAAGTAGAAAAATTCTTATCAATGTATATAGAGATAAAAAGATTGAAACCATTTTTGTATGGAGGTAAATCAATACTTACTTGTCAGGTATTACAAGAATTCCATAAAATCATAAACATATTCATTTGGTACAAATTGCTTTACATCAATAAAAAATATTTGGCCTGAAACTTTGGTTCTGAAAGACATTTGCTTATCGCATCAGTTAACTTCACATGCAAACATAATAGGTACATTCGTGGGAGCTCCGTTTCCTATTCACTGGGTGTTTGAACCATGGTTTAGTGAATTTATTCTCTCAAACATCCCTATAAATAAAAAGGTCTTCTGATTTTCACAAGTTTTATTTTTACCCAATCATCCAAACATCCTAAATCTTATTTTGCCACTGAGTTTCATTAATAGAACATATATGAAAGTATTTTTCATTCTAGGTTTTCCATAGTCATTTACTTTTCAATGTCAAATGAAGTTTGTTCCAAAAATAACATTTTTATTGTAAGAAAGTAAGAATTGACATTTATCTTGGAATCCATACATTTTTCGAAAAACATGAATGTAATATGAACAAAAATGAAAAAGTATACAAATCGAAGAGATTATCTTGATTAATGTTTCATTAATTATGAAATCAGAGGCAAAAGTATATATCATCACTTTGTAGGTATTCAAGAACGCACTCATTCGCCCAAAATATTAGGTTTTCAGAGTATGATAGATGTACTAAAGTTCAATTCATTATTTTCAAATTTGTATAGGACGTAATTTTAAAGACCAAAGAATAATGAATACTTTGTCACCCTCTGTATATCGGAAACAAGGCTTCCAGGCATATATTATGTTCATATAAAAATTTTGATCTTGAAAAATGTCTTTTTTTTATTGAAGCGTGTTGAAGTCCTGCTACAAAAAACTTACTCAACCCTGATGTATATTCGAGAAAATCACCTTGTCAGGAAGAGACAAACCTCTGGAAAGAAATCACTGAACGGTGTCAAACCAGAATATTGTCTGAAGTAAAAGGATATGTTTGACTCCCAAAGACCCTGGTGCTCATATATTATCTATCTTTGATAAAGGGGAATCAAATATAAATTAAAAACAGAATTCAATGACAGAAGGTAAAAATTCCTGATAAGTTTCTGATATCAATAAATAAAAGAAGTATAGCAATTCTTCTTCATTCAAACAAGTATAGGTGGTAGCTATACTGTCAAGAGTCCTGTAAGCTCTGAGATGAATATATATACCTACTTGCATTTTTCATCAGGTCTCATCTTAGCAATACGCATGCCAAAGTCTTTTTCGACTCTGTAACTTGAGTAGTACAACTTCAAGTTTTCCCTCTTATTCTCTAGTAGGTACACATCATGTATATTTTATTGATCTAAATGTGTTCGTGTTACATCTCCAGTTCATGATTTCTGTCTATTGGCGGCCAAACCAAATTATTATTCATTCAATTAGTTGCTAGAACGTAATTGATTTACAGCCATGTTCGAATTAGTTTACTATTGAATCGAATGAGTGGTGCATGTTCGATATTATAATTTGGAGTTATATATGGAATTAATGGGTTAAAGAAGAATTATGTGTTTGGAACACGAGATCACCCAGTCACATGATTTTTCCATTAATGAATTACTCGTTAGTTGGGTTATATAATGGTTCCCTTGTATATGGAATAAGGTGTGTCAGTATATAATGAGAGTTGATTTTCGACTAACATTTTGACACATCAAAGATAATAGAAAGTACAGTTGATGAAAGTTACTTTCAGTAGAAGAAGGTACAACATCAAATAAAACTTTTGATGATGATAAAAGGCCGTCTTATATTGAATACGAAAGAACTGGAAATTAAAAATGAAAAATATTGTATCGTATCATTGAAGATTAAGACATTATTATATGAAATATTTATTAATAATTATTAATATCTTAAACGTACCGAAACCTTAGTTACTCATAATACATTAGTCACCATATAATTTGATACAGTTACGAAAGCATCATGATACGTTAAATACCAAATAATATTAATTCATTTTCGCATCGTCGTTATCGATGATACGATAAAGCTTTGAATGCAACTCGATTATTATAGCAATTTAACAACGTATCGTACATTGCGGTTGACTCGGCTACCTCCTCGTAACCAAGCAATCTCCTCGACTATTATAAATCGCATAATAATCTCATTACATTAATAGCTATACAATATGCATGATATATTCGACATTGAATTACATTCATCAGGTTTTTCATATAGAATAACAATAACCGGTAATGGATAGATTTTTTCTTGAATTTTTTTCTCGTATTGAATTGATCTTTTCGTATAGATATGGTTATTGTTTATTGGAAGAGAGAAGTTAGATACATACTGATAACGGATCAGGACGTTTGCGAGATATAGGTATAGGATATTGAAGTTAGGGATGAAGAAATATCTTTCCCATCTGCGATATTGAACTGCCCAACAAGTAACAACAATCTTAATATTGTAATTATTCAATTACCAATTTCCATTTACAGTAATAATTCCATTTCTTCTTAACAAGGTGTAAAGTGTATTCATTTATTATATGGAAACTAAATAGGAAACATACCTTCCTGAAAAAATATAACTATAATTTAATGTGAATAGTCGTACATTGAAAAGACGTATCAAATTTCAATTCAGAAATTCTTATACTATATCTGTCATCATGACTGCTTCCATAATTTGTCTCATTCAACATTCGGGCCAACCTGCGCATTGTGATTTTTGAAACAATGTGATTGTCATCCAACATTTAAATATACCAGAACCGTAGATAATTATTGTGGTTCTAATGGTGGATTTATGCAGCAATTTTAAGTCATATATAAGTCTTAAGTCGTAAGTTTTTAGTAATAAGATTCAAGACATAAAGGAAAAATGACCATTTATGCAGGAATTATTAAGGACTGTCATGTCTTAAGGGTAACTTCTCCCATTGGTCAATTTCTGTGGTTGTATCAGTGGTCACTTTACAATTTCAGTCATCAATATACATTTTTTCTTTTTATAATCTTATGATTCTGATATAAGTTTGAATAAACAACACAATCACATACAATAACCTATAAAAAACTGTCACAGAATTGAAAACTTCGAACGCATGCGCAAATATGATCAGTTTTAAGTTTTAAGCCATAAGAGATAAAAGTTGACCAACATTCTTATGACTTAAAACTTATGACTTGCAACTTAAAACTTATGTCAAGTGTATGAATGGTAACATTGAAAACCAATGATTGAACTTCTTACGACTTATGACTAAAAACTTACAACTTAAATCTTATGACTTAAAATCGCTGCATAAATCCACGATAAAAATTGATTCCAAAGTGTGGTGAATGCTTCCTTTGCGCATTCACCATATTGGATCCATGACTTTGTACGTACTCATGTATATATTGTATATATGACTGACGTAATTGTGTTCAGCATATTTGCATTTATTTGAAAATATGCAACTAGAAAAATTATCAAACGGGAAATATCACTTCAGCTGATAAGTTACTGATATATAGGTATATCATTTTGTGATTTTTTTGAAAATATGTCACCACAGATACGCAGATAACCGAATATGAAGATTAGCCCAAAACATACCTTGTAAAATAAAATGTTGTTGGTTCAGGGGATACAATAAGGTGTTCAAAGCAAACATTTAATTTTGAAATTTCTCAATAACTTTATATAAGTTTCAACTGCATGATCATGAAATTTCAAAGTATTGAGTTTTCTGGATAAGGCAACTTTGCATATTTTATTAATTGAAAATTTCATGAATTACACACATCAGATCTTAAAGAGCAAATATTTGATTCTAGAACCGATATAGAAAAATAAATTGAACGATTTAGGTTTACAGATGTTTATAGTTTATTTCAACAATCAATGTAAAAGAAGATATGATCTATTTTACTGAATTAACAGGGTGCCACTATAGCGTCCTCTAATACACTGTTGGAAATTAGTTGCTAAATCAGCAAAAAAATATAGTCCCAGTAGGTCTACAACATTTTATAGTTGAAATATCAAGAGTATTTGAAGTTAATTTTCACCATAATGGTTATTGCTCGTCTCAACAACCGCCTCTTTGTATGGCTACTACGACTTATTGGTGAATTAACTACAGTAAGTTAATAATTCTACTTCACCTCATAGCTGTTCGCAGTATTCTGAACAAAAATTATATCAATAATTCATTTTGGATTCATTTGATCATGAATTTTTCAATCCAATCAACTCTTGAAATCACTTGGATTTATTAACTGAATAGTAGATTATCATTCAAAATATAATTCAGAACGAATCTTACCAGTACATTCATTTCTCTTCAACTTAACTCAGTTTTTGTTATCTTTTTTGTTACCCAGTAGTAGCTTGAAAAAATCCGAAGAAAGTGAAAATCGATCCATCGAACAAATACCTGAAATGAAGAGTTGTACAAATAATCACATCACAACTTCAACAGTTTTAACCTAGATGTTGCAGTTATCTTCATTAGTATAGTAAAAAATATATGAAATATGCATGAGAAGTAGTAAAACTTCCATAATAATAATTTCAAAATGTGAATATAAAACTGATATGATTATACTCACTTTTTTGCAGCGAAACTTCAATAATCACAGAGAGAATCCAAGAAAAATTCTCAACAAATCATGTGAAATTATTGCGCTTGCAGATTCCGACGAAACATTGTTATTTGTTGCTCTAGATCAGGAAAAATATTTTCAACTGAAACAAAACAAAAATAATATTAATATTGGCATGAGTAAATAAAATTTATGTACGAGTCCACATCAATCTACTCCATGTAGGTACTTACCTTTTTTATATCTTGACTATACGAGAGGAAAACCTAATGTATTCGTTATAATGCTCTACAACGGCAACAGACTGCAGATAACTGAGTGAACTTGGGTTGGGACTTGTAAGGAATCGGTATTCGTGAGAAGACAAACGAAAAGTAGCGAATATATCCGAAGAGATCGGAACTAAAAAATCTTTGTAACCGAGCACAAACTGTTGCAAATTATAAAACTAGGTGATGTTAATTTGTCAACAGAGTGCGACAAAACCGCTATTTAATATTAATGTATTAGCAACTAGATGATGTTCTACTGCCTATGTTTCAATAACAGTTATTGAAGTTCTAGTTACAATTATTTGTTGTTGTTTCACAGATTATATCAAGTCGTTTGGACAGGAATTGTATCTGTTCATTTGATGCAAACTTGTTGCTGTTGTATTGACATTATCAGTAGTGAATTCGATAACTGACTGATTTAACAACTACATCGAAAATTGTGAAAGTGAAATTGAGACACAATTGTTGTTGAATTTGACTACAATTTTTTAACGATATGAGAAGTTGTTGAAAGTAACAACTAATTTCCAACAGTGTATGAGCAGTCACAAAGTAGGTATGTTACAAATTTATATTTATAATTATAATGTTAAAACTTATGAAGCTTAAAGTATAAGAATTTCAGAATAAATTGTTCCTTCTAAACCAGCGACATTTGAATGAGGCATGTTGGGCTGGATATTCTGGTGAATCACCCTGTACGAACATTATTTTACTTCACATTCAATTGCACAAAAAAATTTCCGAATACCTAATGGTCGGCAATGAACTTTTTTTTTTGTTAAAAAATTAAAAGCCCAACCACAAAAATGTCTTTTACTGGTGCCAAAGTGAATAACGATATATCACGAGTGAAAGAAATCGTGCACCGTTGGGAAAACATTCAGAACGAAAAATAATGGTAGGGCAAAGTGCGTTCATTCAGGGCCGGATTAACCCTATCGGGGCCCCTATAGGCAATGTAATTCTCGGGGCCCCTTTCCTTTACCGTTTTCCTACTTTTCAAAATATATATTACAAAAGTCGATTCGATCAGATCGACTCCTGCTGTTTGCTTTCATTGAATGAAATGATTATGATCATAATAGTATATTATGATACAAGTTTTGTAAGACGCTATTTTGTCGCACGCGTTGTTTGGAGTACGACGAGCGAAGCGAGGAGTGCTCCAAGTGAACAAGTGCGACAACGTGTCTTATAAAACGTGTGTCATATGCAATTTTTTCTATTTTGAATTGATTTGAAGAAAAAATTGGATTCAATATCGATACATAACAGAAACCTCTTCGATTGGTATAACAATGATGACATTGAAATAATTAAAATCTGACGCACAAACGTAAAGCCCAGTTTACAGTTGAGCGATTTTGATTATTGCAATACCAGCGATGAAAAATTCAATGTTGTTATTGTTTTAATTGGTCAATCTAAATCGAATTACACTCTGAAGTCTGAATTGAAATTTACCAATCAAAACATTGAGTTTTTCACTGCTTATATCACCAAATCCTGCAAATCGCTCAGAAGTAAGCTGGGCCAAACTCTTCTGACTTTCATTTGACAGTTCGGTTTTACCAATCTCCGAGTAATAAAAAAATGCGTATCGAAATAGAGGCTATTTCGACACGCATTTGCGTTGCACAATGACTTCATTATACAACCAAAATAAAAAAACATATTTTCACAACCAAAGGCAAAAGGCAATATTTTTGTGAAGTAGGTACAATATATTAAGTTTAAATAGCAGTTCTTGTAACTTTTTAAATACAAAATCGTTAAAATCATCTTGGAAGTTGACCTTTTTCAACACATCATTTTCAATCGCCATTATCGACAATGAATTTAAACGGTTCTGTGATATTGCCGAACGAAGACAGTTTTTATTAATTTTATTTTGAAAAATTTCGTTCACCTGTGGCGTTTGATATCATCAAACTTCTATAATATATTGGCAATGCTATCATTACATTCGGAAAAGTTGATTGACCATATTATCAAAAATCAATCCAAACGATGTTATCTGTCCCCGCATCCATCATTTTTTTTATGGTGATATTTCGGATGTTAATAATCGGGAATGTTACGAATGAAACCATTTTTTTTTCTTGGTGCGTTCAACATCAATTATGCCCCCGTGGGCCCCTAGTCGGTGCGGGGCCCCTAGGCAGTTGCCTAATCCGTCTTATGGATAATCCGGCCCTGCGTTCATTACATTTTTTCGTCGGTGTCGGCGGTTTTGTATGTATGCATGTGTATTTGTTGGTATGCATAGGAGCTCGTATACGCAATAATCGGGACCACACACGTCGACGATCCTCCGAAAGCGATCCCAGACCATCTGCGGTGTTGCCAGACTTACCGAATTGTCCCCACTTCTACCTCCAAACTGATGTTGTTTCAGTTCGCACTTGAAATGTAAATTGATGAATCTAGGGCATCACCGTGTACCTCCAAACTGATGCTGAGACTTACAGAATTGTTCCCACGTCTACCTCCAAAGTGATGCTGTTTTGAATTCGCACTTGAAATGTAAATTGATGAATCTAGGGCATCACCGTGTTTCTTTCAGTTATTTCGACATCAGCAAAATGAAAAGGTCATCCAAACACCGTCATTATGTCAAAACTTAGTTATGTGAGTCATATATACAGTATGTAAGTGCCAAATTGGCAATGAATGTATTTCTATCTTGGAAACTATGAGAGATAGGAAAAAGGTTGAATGAAAAGAATTTCAGACAATTGTGTTTGCTGAGTGTTTCTTTCTCATGGAGCGGTTCTAGCTTTCAGGGTGTCGACTTTCGAAATAAGCTTCAAATCTAGCCACACTATCTATTTTGCTCGAGTTGATTTATTCAATTGGTTATTGAGGAAACTGATTTTCTTTTCATTCAACAACGAAGTTGTAACACTCATTAGATAACACTTGACGTTTTTCCTGATAAGCCTTATTTAATCTTCAAACATTCAAGAAAAATTCAAATATCTATTTCCCTCGCTATTTCCTCTCTCAATGTCCTTTTACTGTCTTGCAACATATTAAGTCGTTTACTCTTAAGATATACCATATTCAAGTTTGATGCCACCATTAACATGGAGAAAAACAATAATCCCACCAGACCCGCATAATTACCATAACTATTCATCTCGAACCTATCATGTATTTAATTATGTCCTCATCGTTCGAAAGTGTTCTATGGAAAATTATTACGTGTAATTAAGCCAGAAAGTTCTCGAATTAAATGCCTTACTGCATACATCGAAATAATTATTTCGAACCCAATCGTTAAATGGTAGACTCTGTGGACAATTTCATCAACTATATCTGTCCCAAGTGCGAACCCGACCGAATGAATGAATCAATGTATACAGTGCTAGGATTGATTTGACTTGGAATTTAAAAAACTTCAGGACAGTCATATTCTAGAATTTTTGCTTCCTTTATAGGACATTTGAAGCATCTTGAGGTGGCAAGTTACTGATGCGTTCTAAAAACAAAAATCTAACAACTTGGCAATTAAGATATCTATACTCGCATCTCATGAGGACCATGGGGTTATCTATTTTGTAACTTATCATTGAACATGTGGCAGGGAACGTTATCACAATAATTGATGTGGGGGATATTTTCGTTTATGGAATCAGTTGATGAATTTTTTGATTTTATTTCTCCTTGACATGCTATAAAATAATTGTTCATTTGTTATTTGATTAAGAAAGAGGTCGATTATTCCATAAAGGGAGAACTATATTAGGAGCAAATTAGAACATGTTACTCATATACCGTGTACTACTGCTATTATAATACATCCACAACCAAACACACGATCACCATCCATCTGGTGAAAACTCTGTCAGGGAAGAAAAGAAGTGTTGCTTCGTCGTTGTCTTCAAATTTAATCTCGAGAGCTTGAAGCAGTGACCTCAGTCAATCATTTATCTTCGTTTGGACTTTAGCCTCGAAGAACCATATTTACTAGTAAGTCCAAGTCTCAGTGACATTGTAGGTATAAACCTCAACTTCTTTCAGTACACTCAGTCGGTCATCTGGAGACATGTTCATGGGATAGCAGGTATATTGTTTGCTTTTCTTTGAATACTGTCAACATGCTCTAAATATCAGAACGTGTTAGTGATAGGTTACTTCCAGGTCGATTGGGGATTCAACTCTCTGCTGTGTTTCTATATATTATGTAAGAGATTCATATACGATTACGACGAAAAATGATATGAACAGTCAGTATAATTTCATACTATTTGTTAGTAGCTGTTAGTATTGGTCAGTGAATGTGTTATTTACATTGGAGTAGAGCTTTTCATGATGGGTGAAATCAAAATATATCTAACAATACAAGATGAAGGATAAGACTCAGAACTGATCCATGGAGTACACCAGAGCTTAAAATATGCGGTTCTTAAGCTGCCTTCTCATTACTCAATTACATGAAAAAAAAAGTATTAATTCGAGAAGTAATTACCTACACCAATAATTGCACCATCATTTGTCATGTCATACAGATTGAAACGATAAGAATACCCGTGCAACTCTGAGCAAAATGCATGCCCATTATCATTTTCGCGAAGCCAGTTGAACCCCCGTGCGATATTAAATAAACAGTGACCCGTACAATTCGAGAGACCGGTCAATTAAGCGGAATTGGTGGGTGCCATTTATCAGAGAAGAACTCACAGTAGAGACCCCACACGCTTTGCTCACCTACATAAATAATGGATCCATCGCATCAGATAGAATTGAGGGGTGCAGTTAGGGTGCGGATAACACATATTTGTTGCAGAAAAGAAAAGGTGTGTAACAATCGGAGGACCAGGGAGCATCATACCAAAAAAATACAAAACAATCACATATCATGATGCATTTATCAAATCAAGAATGTTGGAATTATGGGGATTGCCTTTTCGAATATACCATTTCATTTTTAGGACACTGGACAAGACAAATAAATTCCTGGCAAAAATAAATCTTGGAATGCTTACGCATTGTACATATGCTCATATTTTATTCTTGTCTCATATACAAACATAAGTGAGTCTGCTTAAGTTCGCACCATATGGAAAACTTTTTATAATTGATTTTATGAGAAAAAGTTATTCTTCATAAGAACTTCTGCATGGTCTCAAACCCAAGATGAAACCAACAGATATGCAAATTCTATAAATCTTATACAAGGAATGTCAAAAAACATGAATTTTACTCATGATGTATAAAGTAACTCCAAATTTCACAATATCGAGAATTGTTATTGATCTGAATCAAAAATTAGGCTCAGGAATTTTTTTTCCGTTACTCATATTTCATTATCAAGAAAAGCTGCGGAACTTTTGCATTTTCATTCATATCTTGTGGCTTCCTAGTATGTCTAAACTAAATATAAGAATTTCGAGAGGAATTATTGGAAATTATTGCTCTATTCAATCCAAAAAATAAATCTTACACTTTCACTTGAAGAAACCTGAATTTGACACGTGCATACAACCGATCATATCTTTCACTTAGGTCTGATTATAATAGATATACCAATAATGAAAGTTTGAAATCCATTTCATAACTACGATTATGTAATATATACCTATAATTAGAAAGAAAATTAAAAGATGTTTGTTATGGTTTCACCAGAAGACTGATCTATCGAATTGAATAAGTTCCTCTTGATGGAAAAAGTGAACCATTTTGTGTACTTGTTAACGTAAGGTTAATGTAACTTGACCCAATTCAATAAATTGTTCTTTCGAGTAGTTTTGGTGCTGAATGAATACTATTTAGAATTCGAAAGATAAATATATAATATTTTAATGTTTGTTTATGAAATGACATACCATATTGGGTACACTCTATACACTGAATAATAGAGGAATGATGGGATTTGTATAACCAATAATTTTTGAATAGAATATCAACTATGTACTCTCAATATAACAAGCCTCTTATTATAAATTCGAATAAAACATATCTAACCTTTATAAAAAATTCAAAAACTGGCGTATACCCTGTTGAAATACAAAGCGAGAAAATGCCTGACTGAATGTTGCTTTGGAAAACCCATCCAGCACTCGATAACAACAGTCCACGCCCATTATCAAAGTTATTAAATCATGGACTACTTTCACCCCTTGTTATCGTGATTAGCTGGGGTTCAAGCGGCCATTATCGCATCATGGGAACAACATTCGCTGCTAGCGCTGCTACTGTACAATCCATTGGCGGAGATAATGTCTGGAAGAATGAATAATTATCAGCAGATATATGATTCCTCTATTATCTACTTATCTTTCGAATACCTAATGAATATATGAATATGCTGATATTGCACGTGTAGTGTTTTGAATGCACTGAAGGAAAACCTATAGTGGAATATAAAAAAAGTTATAACCTAAGACTCTATACTTTTGGAACACAATTAGTATCTACACTTCGCACTGAAAGATTGAAATAATATTCCAGACAATATTGTGAAGGACACTCATATGTCAATATTACCGATTGATAAGATTCTGATGATGTGGAGCATAATACTATAATAACACTATATAGTGATCCGCACTAAGTTGCGGTTCATTAATTTTTTGGAATATTTTTAAATTTTTTCTTCTTCCACCACTAGTAGATCCACGTAACATTAACTTTGTATAATAATTATTCCAATGACCTCTCTCTTTATATAAGCTGATGATGAGGGATTTATCCCTTGAAACGTGTCCTTTGTATTTTTGTCTGTAATGGAATATATCCGTTGACAACATTCAATATCATATCATTTCATGGAGTGACTGGGAGTCTCACCATTCCGTATTTCCACTTACATTCAGTATTGTTACAGCATCAAAACTTTAGAACATCAAATAGAATCTTCGTAAAACAAAAAAATGCCATTGCAACAACTTGCAACAAACACACACTTTCCATAAATTAGAGTTATATAAATCAATTTCTTATTATATTCTTGTAATGAACTCAAAACGTAGAAATCAAGAGCATTTCTATAGCATCCAGAGCAGCGATATGATCTATCTTATCGTACTCCTGGTACTTACAGTTGGGTGCCTAAGATGTTCCAGATTTCATTAAAAAATAGTACACGTATACATATTCGGAACTTTTGTGACAAAAATAGTTTGAATTTTGACACTACTTGTCAAAGTTGATAAGAAGTTTAATAAGCCAATCCAGAACATGTGATCAAAAATGGATGCCTTGGGGGCATATACGGAGTGTTTAGTCTATTTGATTACATGTTTTTTTGTGTTTATAGTTTGAATTTCCTTTTTGGAGGTTTCAAAAGTGAATACAATGGCTTGTGATAATAAAAGTGATCATCTGTTATCGTTAGATACTGAAGATAAAGACATTGCATTACGGTATGAGGAAAAAATCAGAGTAATTCAAAGCATCGATCCTATCACTCTGATGGATCAGTTGAAGCAGCTATGGTTTTCCTAAAATTTTAAACCACATTTCGCAACAAATACCTTCATGAAAAGTTATGTAACTTTTTACCTTTCAAAACATGTTTATCACATACTTTGGGATACTTTAGTTTAACTTCTGAGATCTTCCCTTTTGATTGCTTTCAACCATCTCTCTGTTGGAATTTTTGAGAGTTCATTCAATTATGTTTTGTGTGCAAAATGTAGTACACTGGGTATATTGAAAAACTTCGAATCATCACGATTTCCTCATTTCCTAACTAAACATCACAACAAGTATGTGGCATGTTTTTGTAGCTCTATCTTCAATTTTATGAGAACATTCACAAATCACAATATAGTCTAAACACAGAATATTCACAAATGAATGTTCATATTCGTTCTGGAGTTAGAACTTATTTCAAATTAAAATCACAAAGTTCAAATACCTAGAGTTCTAATGCATGCACTCAAACGGTTTGTAGGTATCCATCTTGAATTTGACTTGAATTTGACAGCGACTTGGTTTAGTCCATTAAGATTGACAAGCCTGAATCAAAATAGCCTATAACTGCTGTATGGCTTTTTTTTTGCACACAACTGTACCTCGAGCTGTACCTTCATTCTCACATTTAGTTTAATATGAATAAATATGGATGATTGAATGTAAGAGTTGCAAATAGTTATTGTTACATTTCTGTCATGAAGACTTATCCTATATCATAACTGTGATGAACTCTTGTATGAATAAACAAAGAAATTTTATGCCCTTCACTAAGCCTACGCCACTGGTGTGTGGCGCGTATATCTACTACCTTGCGGCGGGAAACAAAGTGATTTAGAGTCATCCATTATTTAGTTTTCCCCTATTTACATCGTCCGTCTTCCTCCATTATTTTCCCTCCGAGAATTAAACGTATTGTATAACACCCGAGCGATGCTCTGCCATTGTCGCATCATGTATTGAAGATTTGCCAGCTCCAGGTGGGGCGATTAGGGATTATGTATCTCCCCTAGGAGCTTTCGTTCAGGGATTAGTCGACCCGGAACATCATTTTTATCTTTCATCCGGGATGTTGCTGCCCCACGCAAATATAGGGGGAAAGGAAGTCGCCAGAATCATATACCTTGCGTATACGGGGTTTGGTTAAATAAACTGTCCCATAATGGACGCTGCCCAACATACGAATTTTTTCAATTTAGATCACGTGACGCTATCGAGATTTGAAAAAATATTTCTTGTTCGAATTTTTTTATACTTATAAGTATCTAAATATCTCCAATGATGATAATATACGGATGACACGGGGGGGGGGGGAGTAGTGACAGACACAGTGACCTGAAGTAGCGTGCACATATCAAAGTCTATTGTCGTTTAGGTGTATATACCTAAATGGAATGTAACTTCAATTTTTGCTGGGTGGGTTTTGGTAAGCTATCTGAAGAGTCTTATTCGCTTATGATGAAATTATGCGAACTAATATGTTCACAGCCTATTCAGTCTAGTAGTGCTCGTATAGAATTCAAATATCTCTCATATTTTCATTTGTTAGATATCTACCAACTCTAAAACTATATTTGAAGAGTTTCATAATTTCATTACTCCTATTATACCAATCTGATCATTTATCCAATGATATAATAAAGCATCAGTATACCTACTGTTGTTTTTAAATTTTTGATTTTGATAATATTATCAGAATTCTACATACATGGGCGCCGTCAGGATTATTTTCAAGGGGGTGCAGTGGCAGCGAGTTTAGTCTAATGCGTGCTAATAGGTGGTTTAGAGAAAGCAAAAGAATATATGCGCCGCAGGCGAAAATTTTTCATGGTTCAAGGTCAAATGCCTTCAAATTTGAAGATAGAAAGGAGCATTTTTTGCGTTACGTGTAAAATACTTCGGCGCAAATATAATTTTTTGTGACTGATAAGTCTGTACTTGATATTGATATATACAAAAGTTTATAAGTTACTTCTGCGCTACGCGCGCTACTGCAGTCATACCCATACATGGGTGCATTGTCCCCGATGCTCTCATGCACTCGCCACCCCTGCTATTTACTTATGTAAAATATAGAATTATAAATGTAATTTGAAATTCAAATCGAGCGAGTATTTGAATCCATATTTCATTTTCAAAGAATAGATGGAAATACTGAATTTATTGACAAGGTGATGAACAGCAACCCAGGGGCCTTATTCAAACATCAACAGAAAATATTATATTTTTTTAAGTATTTTCTCTCTTGCCAAGGGGGCAAAATCTTATCTTATTCCTTATTTTTTCTTATTCACTGTATAAAACCACTGTTATTTTTCCATGAATAACAGGAATTAGAATTATATGTTTTCGAGAAATTACCTATAAATAACAAGGTATATACCGAGATATATACCTACATAGTCTTCCACGAAAAATCTCATCATGTGCGAAACACATACTTAACTGATTGTGAATGTAGATTTTCTGATATAATTTTCAGATCAAACATCCTGGATTCTTTTCCCTCTCAACATAGTTCTGTCTTACAACAGAAACTATATTCTTTATTTTTATCACAACATTCTGATTTTATTTTTTTGTTGCATTGGCGCCTCCACTTTCAGGAATGTGATGTGTTCAAAAAACTTTCTTCTCTGTTTCAAATTTGCTTTCATGTGCTATTATATTTTTTCAAATAAGTATGGACCTATATTTTTCTAAAGGCATTTGAGTAGTACTTAGCTTATACCGAATTCAGATATATGTATCTCAGCTCTCAGATGATATTCTTTTAGCGAAGAATAGGAAGTGGGTCATTTCGATTTTCCCCGTATATTTCTCCACTCCGTCTTCCGTCCAATTTCACTAACTCCGTATCATTTACCTTTTTCAGATCCCAGTAGTAGGAGATAAAAAATACATACCGTATATTAGTATCACACTGTGGTGCAATTGAAACTTCATCTTTTCGGTGTGAAAATTAGTTCAGAATGGAATGAGTTGCCATATTAATACTTATTCGAAGAAGGAAAGAGCATGCAGAGTAAATGAATATAATATACATATTACTGTTTGTTTAATTAATATAGGTACTTAATTTATAATTAACAGACTTCATAATGATATCAGGATTTTTAATGTCGATTATTAATGACGTGCTAATTGGGCATTCTAATTGAAACAACACATTAATTAAGTAGAGACCTTTAATTAATGATTATAGATTTTGGTTTTTACATAATTTTAATAATTACTAGTACTTAGAATATATTTAACATTCGACTTTGAACATGAATTCGCTCTCAACTTCTGTATTTCAAATATGTCAAGAAAAGTACCTAAGTTTCTCGTGATAGATTTCAAAAAAAAAAATCAATTCATCTCTATACATATTGCTTTCAGAAAGTGTTTACTTTTCTCCCTACCTATAGGTATATCTTTAAATATTTTTCACATAAATATTCGAAATTTACACACTGTACAAATCTCACAAATCGGAGTATATTTACATATCTGATCAAGTTCTATTCTAATTGAGCCCAAGGAAAACTGCAATTGTATAAAACTGAAATAAATATAATATCTACAATACAATTTCCTCGAGGGAAAACGTCAATACATCATAATATATCTTTCTATAAAACAGACTATTTACAATTTCTCACTTTTTCACTCAAAATACTGACTAATACTAGAAACATAATAATTTGCTTGTCCAATTCAACTATGATTTCAAGGAGAGCTCCTTGCAATGAAGTAATTTAGTATTTTTACCGAAATACAAAATTTATGAAATTCTATAGAATCTTATGTTATACTGCTGGTTTCAGTATCCATAATAAAAGTACATATAATAAAATGTATACTGATTCGAAAATTCTGAATCATTCGGTGTGGGCATTAGAGCTTTGATGCATGTGGATTATATTCCATCATCAAGCATCATTTCAAAGCAATATTTTTTCAGTCGCTGCTCCAGTTCATTGAGAGAAATGATGAAAAAAGGAATTCCTCGAGAAGCATATACCTGACTTGGGAGTAAAAGCAAGGAATAATATAATAGACCTGTATAATCAGCTGGAACAATAATGGCACAACAAAAAAACGTTATTTAGTACCACACAACTCGCAATTGTGTTCAAATGAATGGTACATTAATATATTTTTTGCGAGACGAACCTCTGAGAATTGTAGAATTAAAGAAACAATGCCAACATACTAAAAGGATTGCAACAAAAAGTGGCCCAGCTCTTTAAGTAGGGCTTTGACGGTTTAGCAGTGTATCGCCTCGTGAAGGCAGGCAAAAACTGCTTGAAATTGTTGCCAAAGTTCAGAAATCCGTGCGGAATTTTTGTTGTTTCAGTCAGAATAATCGATCAGTCTTGAATCAGATTCACGTCAGTGGAATCACGTCAAATGTGGAGAAAAATGTAGTCATGGCTAATTTACGAAAACTGATGTAAAGATATACTTGTGCTTAATGTGAAATATTGGTATTTGTTAATCATTGTTTGTGTTCCTTATCTCAAAAAAATGTATCCTACTACACAAAAAATCATGCATTTCTATAGAATATCCTTTGTGAATTTCCAAATAGTTTCCTTGTAGAATGTGAAGTTTGAGAGTTCTCTATTGGATTCGTTGCACTGACTGTGAAAGTGAAGACAAACACAATAAAATAAATTAAGAATGGCAATGGTTATTATCTCCAAATGAATGTCACAGCAAAACTAATGCAGAGCAAATTAATGTTTGACCTGTCCACATAAAATATGTGAAGAGCTATTCAGAATATGTTTGGGCATGATCATGATTCAAAAATTCGCAGAGGATTCATCACAACGATAAAAATAAGTCAAGTAGATCAACTGCATTTCGGAGTTGTTATCATGACTCTATGGCATTGTTGAAATCTTGAACTTCCAGTATTTCACAGAGAATTCATGAATATACAATATTGACTTTTTAATGAGAAATCCTATTGCGCTTGGCTTGTTGATCAAAATTGTGACAAAAAGTATAAAGGGTTATTCGCATTCACAATTTGATACTCTGATGGATATACCCATCGAGGAGAAATATATCACCAAATATAAAGACGTAGAGTCGTTTGAATGAAGCATTATGTTGCCTACCTCGACAAAGAATCAACTGTGATATTCATCAGCATGGTGGAAAAGAAGCTGATTAGTAGACTTATATTGTTTTCTCTCAAATCACAGACCGTCTGTCTAACGATAGCTACCACTTTAGGGAAACACGCAATTCATGCATTATTCTTGTGAAATGTTATGATTGATAGAAAAAATTAACAGTGATTTCATCAATATGAAAATCCATCAAATGTGTTACATAACTTCAAATTTTGTATTTTCACACTGCATTTTTTCATGTTTTCGAAAAAGGTATTTTTGCAATTAATTCAAGTGGTTTATAATAATCAGAACGAAACTATTTTTAGAGGATCTGGGTTCTCATTTTAATAGACAAGAAGTTGGTCGATTTTGGGTGAAGTTCCGTATTTTCGTGCTGAAAAATAAAGTGAAAAGAAATTTGAAATATCTTTAACAGTTTCGAAAACATCGCATGAACACGAAAATAACTGATTTCTTCTAATATTTTTACCACGAACTTATGGTACTATCTAACAAAAGGTGGATATAGATATGGTGAAACGACTCTTCAATCGTTTTCCGTCAAAACCTGTAGACTGGTTTAGTGAAGATCATAACACCGGTAATATTTCACTAATCGTTCGGAGATGGCGTTAATATCGCATTTAATATCAATATCGATAATTCAGTTCTCTATTAATATCTGTATTCTATGGTTTCGTGTTCAAGTCACATTGACAGATCATTCATAATTGTGGTTTTCGCTTGAAATACAAATGTTGTTCGATTATTAAATCATGATATTGATTGAACAAATCACACAAAATAAAATCAAAACGACTGAGGAATTGTGAAAATAAAAATTCATCATGTGGAATCAGCAGATTTGGCGCCATCCATATGAAGTCGTGGAAGTATTACTATTGTTTGAGTGTTTTATTTTTTCTGCAATATTTTCAGAAGAAAATTGAGGTATTCATTTTTTTTTCAGATTATCATTCAGAAGATTAAAACATGCGAAACTTCACCCTAGGTGTGGTCATACAGGCCCTGCAACTGATAATTGATAATCTTAAATTTTTCAAGGCTAAATAATCTTTAGCCTTCGGCACCCAGGACAACTTTTTTCATATTCTTGCCGTGATATAAGACGCAGAAATTTCAACAACAAATTTAGCCAACTTTATGAAGGACGCAGTTTGATCTCACCACCACCTTCCTTCCACCATGATCAACAGCCAAGGCATCCGTAGATGGATACACAGAAAAAAACAAATCAAATAGTCACACCAGCTGGTCACCCATCCCTCCATGCAACTGCCCCCCCCCCAACCATCACGTCACACCCCCCCTACCCGGCGTGCATCTCCTGCATCTCCTCTTCCTCCTTGGACAGCGGCACCGTCGAGTGGTTGTACAGCCCCTGGGCCATCAGCTGCAGCGCGAGCGGGTTCCGTTGGCCCGAAGCCTTCTTGATCTTGGCGCGCTTGTTCTGGAACCAGATCTTGATCTGCGCCTCGTTCAGTCCCAGCTCGCCGCTCAGCTGCTGGCGGCGCTTCTCCGTCAGGTAGCGGTTCTCGGCGAACTCGTGCTTCAGCCTCGCCAGCTGCGCGCCTGAGAAGGCCGTTCGGGGGCGCTTCTCGTCAGCTGCGCTGGTGGTGGTGGAGCTGGGGCCTGATGGGGGTTTCGAGGTGGGTTTCTTCGGACGCCGCGTGCGCGGACCTGGAATGAGAAATGATGGTGCTGTGAGGGGGTTCGGATCGGCTGGGATGATGGTGACAGTAGAGGAACAAAGCTAGTTGTTGCCCTGTCCAAGTGCGCCTCATCTACCTCAATATGTAGAGCCAGGGTATCTAACCGATCTGAAATAGCCCCACCAGGAGCGTACGAACCGACGAAACATCAAAAACTTCAAACGTGAACCGACTAAATATCGAAAACATCAAGCGTCAAAGGACGAAACGTCAAAAGTGAAACGACGAAACGTCGAAAACGTCGAGCGTTAAACGACGAAACATCAAACGTGAAACGAAGAAACGTTGAAAACGTCATGCGTCAAACGAAGAAACGTCGAAAACGTCAAGCGTCAAACGATGTTTCGTTGGTTCACGTTTGGCCTTTATGACGTTTCGTCGTTGAACGCATGACGTTTTCAAGGTTTCTTCGTTTGACGTTTGACGATTTCGACGTTTCGTCGTTTCACGTAAGACGTTTTTGACGTTTCGTCGGTTCGTACGCCCCTTGTGGGACTATTTCAGATCTGATAGGTACGCTCTTGGCTCTACTTATTAAGGTAGGTTAGGCGCACTTGGACTGGGCTTCAACCAGCTTTGTTCCTCTACTGTTGCCGTAATACAGGTTGTCCGTTTTTCGAGCTCCATCACCATGGGGATCTCAGTTATTATAAGATATATACGAGGTCGGTCAAATTGGGGCAAAGGCTCGCTTTTTCATGCTGAACAATTATCAGAGAGGAAATTTAATGTTTCATTTCTCGTTTCAGGATTATTGGAATTTTGATTTTCTCAAGCAAATACCAATTGAATTATACGTTTTGAACTAGAACGTTCTTAATGCACCTCTTTGAAAAATAATCTGAATCTGTTATATCGTATTTTCCAAAGCGTTCCTGATGTTTGAGGTTTGGTTTTTCTTAAGGGCATCTTATTGGATTTTTGCAAGGAGTGCGCTTTGGAAAGAACGCCAAAAATTTCGTTTAAAAAACTAAATTTCGAAAATCACATTTCTGTCAAGCTTACTTACTACCCTTTACTACTAAGGTCTTGAATTAGTAACGACACGGTTTTATCCGTAATTTTTATCAGCTCATCAATATTATCGATGTGTACAATTTTAAGAAACCTTTCTTCATTCCCCATAAATGATAATCCAGTATTCTTGAGTGTTCGAGCATCTTATAAGACTTAAAATCCATGATTTTTAAAGCTTCCAAATTCAATTCATTGCCTTACATACAGTTCGTGAAAACCATTTTGTCACAATTTTGACAAGCATGCAAGATTCAAATATATCATTTTAGTCAGGAAAAAACTGACTTCTCAAAAATGCAACAAAAATGCATGGCGCCCATAAACAATCAAAGTTTGCATCAGGAATGCTTTAAAAATACGATAATAGGTAAAAAAGTACCCCAAGCTTGCTGTAAACGTCTAGTTCTTTTGTTTTTTTGAAGAAATTGAACCGAAAATCACGAATTTCATTCTTTTTTTCAATAATTTCAATAATAAATACATCGACTGTTCGTTCAGATAATTGTTCAGCATGAAAATGCGCAGCATTGCCCTAATTTGACCGACCTCGTATTTCCTATATATGATAACTAAATCCCCATGGTGAAGCTCAAAAAAACGGGTACCCTTATGTATAGTTGGGAACCAACAAGAAGAATTGAATTTCATAAAATTCAGTAAAACACAATATTATTTATGTTCCTTCAATAAATACCTCGACTGCGAATTTGTTCAATGTGTATTTAATGTCATATCAGATTTTAGAAGGAGCTTGAAGGATATGCGGCCTCTCAAGCACCCCGATAAATCAGAATTGAATTGAGTTGAAATGGGTCTTCATTCAATCAAAATATGCATAACACTGAGAGATACGACAGTTAATAAAGTTGTATAAAGACAGTAACTCAACGAACAGTGTATATATAAATTTATGAAGTAAATAACATGAATCATAAAATCACTGCACAGCACTTAGTAGGTAGAGTAGAATCGTCTTCCTGAGTGAAGCACTTTCAGATAATAGAAGTTATGCGTTGACGTTAATCAGATAATTCAATATTATGCTTGTTTGGCAGTTGCAGATCGAATGATGTTCAAATAATGGACCAAGTGAACACAATCATTTTCAGGTCCAAATATTTATAGTAGGTCATTTGAACTTATATCAATAATTTATCTTTATGCTGCTTTGCCATCCATCTTCAATATTTCAGTATTGGGAATGCCTATTATATTCTGCACTCTGAATCACACATACTTACGAGTCACGATATGGAATATGTTTATGGGAGGTTGGTAACCATCATATCACTAAAATACTGTTCTTACTCCAGAAAGCTCTCATCAGATATATTTCAAACTTAATTTTAACTTTTAACCTTAATATATTGACAACATATAAAAACAATATTTTTGTCACCTCGACAAGTGTTCGTTAGCATATTCATGGAAATATCAAAACCTCTCTGTGTTTGAGAAACTTCAATCCCCTCCTGATGATTCTAACATAATATAGTTAGCAAAACACGTGTCGTCATTTATTCAATGTTTACTGACAAATTGTTGTATAAAACATGATTTAGATTAAAAATACAGTGAAAACGCATTTCTCCTGATGTAGTTCAAGATTTTCACTTGCATCTCAACCAATCGAGGTATACGAGGTGCGGTTACTCTAATAATTATTATCGATCTCTTTTTTGCCACGGAGCCCATTGGAAGATGTTACTGCAAGTCATTTTCGCATCACGCAAGAGTGGAAGACGTGCCAAGAGGGTTGGCCTGAGTATTAGCAGTCTTGCTCGTCATTAATCATTTGCTGGGAATGTGCGACCGAGATTACATAAGAAAGAGTAATTATTTTCTTAATACTGCTCAAAGTTGTTGTAGCCTCCATTGTTTTTTACTCACAGAAGTTCTCTTTGAAGAAGGCGAAATAATAAATCATTCTAAAGTGGGTAAATAATAAATATGGATAAATGACGAATACTGGAATCTGAACTATGTATATTTCATGGAGGTATTGTTTTTCATATGCTTTTCTGCCGGGTGTCCAAATTTTTCATCTTATACGGATTCGGAAGAAAACAAAATATGCATCGAATCATCCAAGAGAAATTGATGAACATATTTTCAAATTTTTAAAATGACCGCTAGAGGGCACATTAACTATTATCTCAGACGAATAAAAAACATAGACTGGTATTTTACATCCTTTTCATGATGATGCCAACACGACTGTCAAACCTTTTTGTTTTTCGAACGAGTTTCTTAGATTGTTCATACGATTCATGGCGTGATCATTCGTGTTGTTGTATTGTTTTTACTTATCAGTCTTTCATGTAACTTTTTACGAAATGTTTTGAGAGAATCCAAGATCTTTATGTCTGCAGGTAACTTATTATACATTTTGACACCATTGTAAATTATCGAGTCTTTAATCAGTGTGGATTTGGGAATGATCAGTGATAGATTCATTGCATTACGTGCGGTGCGGTTGTTATTCCTGTATAAGGATTTATTCTTGTGAATGAGACATGTAACTTCTAACACGTAAATTGAAGTTAGTGTCAGTATTTCATGTCTCAAAAAGAGAGGTTTACAAGAAGTCGACCTATTCACTTGGCACAAGTGACGCATCGCCCGCTTTTGCAACAAAAATACACCGTCAAATAGTTCTTTACTACATGATCCCCAGAACTGAATTGCGTATCTCAAGTTTGACTCAATGAGAGCGAAATAAACATTTTTTGCCGCAGTATAACCTAACTCTCTAGCTGTAGATCTGAGAGCAAAGCATCCTGACGATATTTTTTTGTTCAGTATATCTATGTGACTTGTGAATTTCAAATCAGTATCTATGTTCAGTCCCAAGAATTTTATGTTGTTGTCAAATAGTACAGAGTCAGTCCCCAATTCTATATCCGGAAGAAAACATCTGAATGTTAGAAATTTCGTTTTATTAAAATTCAAGCATAGAAAATTTGCGTCGCACCATGATTATACTTTATATAGGTCCTTTGTAACATTCGTACGAAGCAAACGCTATATGATAATCTATTTATTATCTATTAACACTAGGCATAACCAGATAGAACACTCAAGAAATTGATGAAGCGTTGGCAAGACCGATTGATTCAACTACATTATCAACTATAGATCTTCCTGCACAATGCGACTGCATGAATTCGAAAACAAGGTAAGCCTACCAGGTGGTGTCCGGGACAATCATTAGGATGGTGGCTAAATTGGCCGTGGCGATAATAGGTCGAGAATGCCATCTTAATTGGGAGAAAATTCAGATGGGACATTTCTAATTACATTCCGCACGGTATTCGGTGACTTAATTGCGGCCATCACAGCAGAGCTCACCGAAATGAGGGCTCAGAAAATCCATGTAGGGAAACAAAATAAGAATTATATTTTGAGAAACAAAAATATCGGCTATGGATAAAAAGCGGCTATTATGATCACTGCGAGCAGTTGGATATCCATATTCATGAGAGGATGTCGATTCTTATTGGAAACTTAATTCATTACAATGTATATCAGCTGCAACGATTTTTTTTTGTCTCATAAATAATACATAATTTTGTGTTTTGTAATATTAATGATTTCGTTCGCTGTCAACAAGCATTACTCTAACAACTGTTCAAGGACGTATATATGGGAAAGTTAAGCTCAATTTATAAACTCCGCTGCCGTAGCTACAGTTCACGCTGCTGTTACTGTACGTAGATGGAATATGCTAAAAATAAACAAATGTTCATAAACTCCGCAGTTGACGCAGGTGCAGTCGGACATCTCCTCAATACATTTTGGAACGGCAGCGTCAACTGTAGCTACGGTAGCGGAGTTTATAAATTGAGCTTTAGCGATCTGATTTTTTTCCATTGTTTTTCCATAGACTTCAAGTCTATGGAAATAACTATATCTGTATACCTACCTACCAAGTTGAAAATACATTACCTCAGAGAGTTTCACTTTTTATCGATATAAAACAATATTATACTATAATGATTCTGATGGTGCGAAGAAGGTTTTTCGGACGTATGAATATGGTTGAAAAGTTTGGTAATTATATATTATATTACACCGCTAAATTGAACCGTCAGAATAGGTCGTGCTACATTCGTCCAGAAAAATGCTCGAAGAACTGCAACTGTATTATTTTTTATATCATTCTTTCGTCAACTGAATATGCACTTCTGTGACTCGACAATGAGGGACAACAACAATGAGGGGCAACTTGAAATATTAGTGATTTTCATATGTTCAGTTCATTTTCCAAAAGTGTTTCTTTCTATCGCAGATGAGAGACCCAGGTGCATGATGTAAATATTTTATTTAGTAAATACTGGATGTGAGAAAAAAATGGAGAACAAACAAACAATTGGCTAGAATTGGATTTGTAATGAGTTGATAAGTATACCTAGTTTTTTACTGAGGTGACCTTTAGAAAATATTAGTTATATTTTTGCATACAGATTTAAAATTGTGAATATTGGTATCGAAATTGGAAGAACGTCAAAACGTCACCTTCCACAAATTATTCGCAATTCAACGATTCCATTCCAATGTTAACGTGCTAACTCTGATAACTGATCAAGAGCTTCTCTAGCACAGACGTACTCAAACGGTTCTAATTAGAAAACTGTCAGAAAGCAGTCGGAGATGAACCAATATAACTGTCACTAGTCACATCTTAGTATTATTGGTATTAACTGCTCGGCTACGTTTCAGTCTTGTCGCTCGTCTCAGAACAGAAAGTTCGTTAGCAAGTGTTTAATTATTTTGCGGTGCGTGTTCATCAAGTTTCCTGCTATAACTCTAAAGAGAAGATGTTTAGTGAAGCATAATGCGTCGGAGTTCCAGCTGATTTCAATGCCAATTCACTAAAACACGGCAAAATCCAGCATAATCGAGAAAAATAAATCAACTTATATCATGTAATAATAGTTATTTATGTATCAAGGGCGTAAAATAGGCTTTTATAGACAGCAGCGTGTAAGTAATGGCCTGAGCGATAGCGAGGGCTATTAACACGCCTAGGTCCATAAAAGCAAGTTACGCCCGAAATACATACAAAATTTTATGCACGACCAGTATATTTTATTGTAAATACCTCTGCACCTCTCAAGCATGATAGAAATAAAAAAGTTTTTAAATACCTTTTAAACCCCTTTAAAATAATTTTTGTTACGCCCATGATGTTCCTTTCGAAAAAGCATTACATCATATGAGAGACTGTTTTTACTTTTTTCCTGTCTCTTATAATAAGGGAGTTATTGAGGGCTTACAATTTGCTGATGTTCCAGACTGGTGGGTGAATAAATAGGTTAGTAGCCATATTTGCTGTCAATACAGACAATAGTCATCACGAAATGCATTCCAGTGACGAAGAAAGTGTGAATTTTACTCCACCAGAAATCAGTAAAGCAGCTGAGGATGCGAATAAATAATAATTTATTGTCCGGCGGGCGGTAAAGTGACATTTCACGCTCGGCGGGCGGTAAAGTAGTCCGAGGGCGGTAAAGTGTTATTTTACGCCCGCGCAACCGTGCGATAAAGTTCCATTTTAAGCCTGGTCGTGCATAAATATACAGTGTGTACCAGCCAAATGGAATAAATTCGTTAATAAATAAACGTTGGCGTTTTGGGAAAAACGTTCGGACACGTCGATTTGTATCTTCAGTTGCGCTTTTTTTCAAAAAAAAACTTTTTATACAGGGTGTGTCATGCCACAGTGGTCAATATCAACTTTCTTATTTTAAATGCAACACCCTATATATTTTTCAATTTTTGGATTCCTCAGAAAATTCTACACATATTTCATGTACACTGTCCTATACCTATCATCAACTGTTTCGGGAATATTAAATGTTTTCGGATTTATTGCAAAAATTAACATGGAACACAGAAAATTATTTGATTACAGAAATTCGCTGCAAGACACTAAAAAACTAAAAAGTAATACCGTTTATTTCTTGATATTGTAAAAACAAAGAAAAACATGAATGTCAACCGCGAACGTCTTGGCAACATCCTAATCTAGTGTAAAAATTTCTTCTAACGTTACTCAACATCTCAGGTGTGACCGATCTAATCGCATGCGTTATTCGTCTTCTTAAGTCAGCTAAGTCGAGGTGTTTAGTTGGATATACAATACTTTTGGCATATCCCCATAAGAAGAAGTCTAATGACGTCAGATCAGGGGATCGTGCTGGCCATTCCATCGATCCTCGCCTCCCTATCCACCGATTTGGAAATATTTGGTTAATGTACTGCCGGACATTTATTTGATAATGGGGCGGTGCTCCATCTTGCTGAAACCATATCATATTCGCAGGAACTTGTGGGTTTGCTGGATCAGGATATAAGTTTGTCAAAGTCGGCACGACATCATTTTGGAGCAGTGCTAAATAATTATCTCCATTAAAATTGCCATCAATGAAAAAGGGACCTATGATATGATCTCCAACAATTCCTGCCCAAACATTAACCTTTTCGGGATATTGTTTATGTTCTTCCCTCATCCAGTGAGGATTTTGTGCAGACCAATAGCAGCAATTTTGACGATTAGCATGACCGTGAAGTGTAAACGTGCACTCATCAGAAAAAAGAACATGTTCTAACTGCATCACATTGTTATCAAGCATTGCCATCATTTGTTCACAAAAATACAGTCGCCTATCAAAATCGTCTTCCAGGAGCTCCTGAGTTGGTATCAGTTTACAGGGATGCATTTTATTTTCTTTTAATGTTCGAAAAATTGATGAATGGCCAACATTGAACAGTGGGGCTGCTTTTCGACTAGAATTATGTGGGTTTTCTTCAAACTCAAGCATAATATCCAATTAGGTTTCATCATTTATTGTATTGGCAGCTGCTTTTTTTATCGTTCTTACATGACCAAGCTCGCGAAACTGCTTTTCTATTTTACTAATTGTCCCTTGGGATATAGGCGGCGAATCTGGAAATTTTTCATGAAATAACCGAGCAACTTCACTTTGTGTCCGTATGTTATCTCCATAACCAATCATCTGTAGAATTGTTATTTTGTGCATTTCTGTTAAATAAACCATTTGTCTGATATTATGGAGTTAACGAAATTAAAGCGACTATAACACTGACACTAATCACTACTGTCATGCAGACAGACAGACAGACAACACTCTGCTAAGGCCGTGCGTTTTCAACGCAATGAAACAAGACTTTTTATAGTTCTTTTATTTCATATCAGTAAGAAGGAACGCTAAAATGGTTTTTGCTTACTTTCTCATTATCAAAACCTAAATGGGAAATAAGTATTGAGTGTGTTGCAGCGAATTTCTGTAATCAAATAATTTTCTGTTTTTCATGTTAATTTTTGCAATAAATCCGAAAACATTTAATATTCTCGAAACAGTTGATGATAGGTATAGGTCATTGTACATGAAATATGTCTAGAATTTTCTGAGGAATCCAAAAATTGAAAAATATACAGGGTGTTGCATTTAAAATAAGAAAGTTGATATTGGCCACTGTGGCATGACACACCCTGTATAAAAAGTTTTTTTTTTTTTAAAAAGCGCAACTAAAGATACAAATCGACGTGTCCGAGCGTTTTTCCCAAAACGCCACCGTTTATTTATTAACGAATTTATTCCATTTGGCTGGTACACACTGTATATAGTAGTGTTGAATTATACCATCAGGTAGGTAATCGATCATTAAACCACTGGGCAAAAGGATTAGACACTATTCCACTGAGTTGAATTGCTTTTATGCTTTTGTAAAAAGTTTATCTTCAAAATTGATAATTGTCAGGTACTGAATCTGATCATTTGGGTTTCTTTCCTATATATAAGAAGTTAAAAAAAATTTTTTTGATGATACCGGCACTATAGTTTGACATGGGTATGTGTGAAACCATAGCCTTCTCTACCTTCCAAGCCATGATATAGGTATCTCAGTTTCTTGTTTCTATTTCGCGGTTTCATTCAGAAATTTGGTGGGGTTTCAATGACAAGTCGATGTGATTCCTAAGAAAGTCATCAGAAGTAGGTATATATAGCATTGATCAAGTTGTGTGTCTAAAATTCAATAAAATCAATGTTGAAGTGAAATTTGTCTGTGTGACTAAGGCCATGATCGTTTCATGAATGATATCCCTCATGTTACGTTAATGTTTGAAAAAATGTTTGCATGAATCATGTCAGTTCTCTGTCAAGGTTTCGCACTTGTGTACTTTCTGATTTTCTGAGTGTCCGTGACTGCACAAAAAGACAAGAAGTTGACGCTGTTATTTTTATTATTATCCTTCTCAAGAAGGACTGCTGAGACAAGGTGAAGCGCTAAGACTGCTGATGATGGTATTCAACATTTTCATAGACAATGTAATATGCTAAGAAAATCAAAAGAAAGTGCATTGGTTATAATAAGTATGGATAAAGAGGAAAGAAGTGGCGGACATCAAAATACAATATAATGGATGACAATATTTCAAAAGGAAGAATCTATAATTCCAGAATCAGAAGAGGTATTTCATAAAGAAGAAGACCTAGAAAAATTAGATAGAATTACACCGATTCGCCTTCTGACCATGGTAGAGGACAGGCGGCGTCCTCGAGGTTTGGAAGTCAAGTAAATGTTTGTGTATGTCGATACTGAAATATAAGAAAATTTATTGGACATATATTTATAAAAGTGAAGTTTAGTGAATACTAGTGGAAAACAATTGGTCCTTTTGTCTCTACGCCGGTACCCAGGCCGGATGACAACGTATTTGTCGGATAAGGGGGCCATACCTGTATCGAAGTTTATAAAACTTAATTGTGAAATACAACATTTTGGATTTTGTGATCATGAATAGAATCCTCATGGGGTATGAGATAGTCTCAGATCCACTTTGAGGTGGGCCCCATTGAGGTAATATAATCAAATATTGCGTGTACTTAGCTGGATAGTCCTGGTAACATAGGCCATTCAAATTGAAGTGAAGAAGAAGATAGAATTACACAATAGAAAAGATTCTACGAAAGAAGTTTCTTAAAATTCATTGTCAATTTGAAATAAGAGTTGAATCAATTATTCGGATGATAAATGAAATGTTGATGATCTACAATCACAACTCCTCCAAAAACCCAGCTGAATCGACTCTGTTTCGCATCCTAAAAACATTAAAATATGTACAAATCTTCACAACCCATTCACACTGATGTGGAACATCGTAACAAAATCTAACAAAAAAAAACCATGTCAGAATAAAAATTCATGACAATAAACTCTCACGGAACGGACACATTTATCAAGAGATTTATGACTTTCAGTGCTTCATTTTCGACATACATGAAACGTCTCTATAATTGTTGACAAATTGTAGTGTTCTTCTACCTGTCGAGATACATGTAGGTACAACGACTGCATACAATTTACTTTGAAGCGTATTCGATTTTCGAAAGTTTGAAAGCTCTTATGCTTTCTTTACTACGAAGGTCAAGGAATATTGGCGTGTAACTTATTGTGTATGATTAATGAAAATGTTATTTGGTCCTGGATCTCCATCGGCATAAAATTAACAATATCACGAAAAGGCTAAATCAAAATTCGTTCTCGAATTCTCTGGTATATTGAAACCTTTATGTCCTCTGGGAATCGACTTGATTTATAGTTATTCACTATTTTTGAATCATGGGATACAGATGTTCCACTCTAAGGCAATGATAAATTGGATATGTCAATTCCTTGGCGTGTATTTTCAAATTTAGTTTAGGTATTTAGCTAATTAATGTATTCTCCATTATCAGAGAAATAAGCTACGCTAAGAACTGTTTTATTCCATTCTTCAATTCATGAATTCATTTACTCTGCTAAAAAAATTCCTTTTGACAACCAGCGAACGCAAATGTATAGAAAAGAACTTCGTGATCTTATCATTCTGTGGCAAAAATACTGAGTGCTAATCCCAATAAAAAAAAACTTCGTGATCAGAATTGATGATAGATTTCATATAACTCTTAATTGAGATCTTCTCCTTAAGTTCAGAGGTTTAAAACAACCAGAAAAGCTCTCATCTGAAAAGAATTTGAAAGCCTCAGCGTTGTGTTTGGGAGTTGAACTCCGAACATGTGAACAATATGAGAAGCTGTTGGGATATGAAATTGTAGGTTGTAGATTGTAGGAGGGGTCGTTAAGGCTGTGCAGCCTCTCAAGCACCACGACCTATTTTGTGCATAACCCTTAATCTATTCGAGGCCCGGGATTCCGAGGCTTCTTGCGAAGTTTATCAGTTTTCTGGGAGCTAGTTTCCTGACATCGGAGGGCTCTAAGAAGGCCCCTTCCAGGAACTTGAGCCTCTTGCAGAAGAGTGTTGGGCATTCGCAAAGCAAATGTTCTGCAGTTTCAGCGAAGTTCTCGCAGTAGCGGCAACTATATCACTGTCTGTTTTACCCATATTTTGAGGTAATACCTCACAGGGCAGTGTCCAGTGAGGAGTCCTGTTGCCAATTTCAAGTCTTTTTTGTCCAACTCGAGAAGCTATTTTGCTTTCCTTGGCGAAAGGCTCACTAGCATTTTCGCTTGTCTTTGACCTGGCACTTTATTCCAGTGAGATTTCATTTCATCTGATGCTTCCCAGCTTCGGAACTCTTCTCTCAAGTGCTGTGCTTTGGAAAGTCCACAGAAGGGTTCTGGGCCGAGAAATTGTGTATTTGGCCCCTTTTTTGGCAAGGCAGTCTGCTTTCCCGTTGCCTTCAACTCCCTTATGACCTGGCACCCACATCAAAGTGACCTGGTTCGCTGCCAGTTGGGGTATATGAATTAGCCGAGGTGAGAGCTCTTGACATGCAACAGAAACTTGTTTTTTCATGAAGCAGTTCTGGCAATGGACCTTACATGATAATACCATATAGAGTATCAACTGATGATGGTAATACCGAGCATTAGATATTGAGTAAGTTATTGATATTGAATACGTTGAAAGAAGTAAAAACAAGCCTCCAGTTTTAGTTGCATTAAACTCTATTAAGTATATAGATTATCAAATCTCCATTTCAAAAATTTAGCTAGATATCCATCCACAACATCCACATTTTGATGATTATCACCAAAGAGCACTTTTTGCAAAAGTTTTAGAAGAGCTAGCCTTCATATTTGAGATTTGTTTGCGGAATCAGATTATATGAATTAATAAATTCGAAACCATCATTACAACATATATATATAGCGTTCGATATCATCAACTTCGAATGAAGACAGCGAAGCACATTAGATTTTCTTGTGAAAGGATTAATAGAATTTTGAACATCATCATCCTCGAGAGTGGATATATAACTACATATATAGTTCGATCTAAAAATGGCAATAATGGCAAAATAATTATTAGAAATCTATCAATCAAAGATTCTCTAATACCGCATTGTTCAAGTTTCTTTATTATCCTGAATCATCTGGAAAAAAGAAAAACACGTCCCGATGAAACACATTTGGATATTTCAACACTCCGTGGCAATTATTTTCCACTCAGCTCAACAGAAATAATTATCAGATTATTCGAAAGCATTACATTCCAAATGGGGATATACATATAGGTACTGAATATTGTGTTCATTGCGCACCAACGTGATTACTAAATAAACCTCTGACTTATGTGAACCAAATACTTGGCTATCAGTGGTTGAGTACCCATTGCCATGTTGAGACTCGTAGCTGCTTTTTGTTTGGAGCTGGCAACTATATTTCCTATTATTTCAATTACTTCGTAGACTTAAATGGCAGTTGTTGAAGTAAGATTGATATTTATGCCTACTTCTCAATTATTCTGTCTCCAATACTCGATACTGTTACCGTAGAGAGAGTTTAATGTGGAACATACATTGCATCAATTAACATCTATAATTTTTTATTGTCTTCCGCTACTGAGGATTCCAGGTAATGGTCATCACTCTACTTCATGCTGAGAAATTATTCGTTATATACTGTCATGTTTTTCATTCCTTTGTATGTTTAGAAAATGCGGAATGCATGTACCGTATTCGTCCGTTCGGAGCAAATAATTGATACCTGACTTCTTTGTTGCTCTATGTTTAATCCGCCATTATATTGCCTTTAGGTTTTTGAACGTGACGTGGAGCTTGATTGATTCAGGTTAATGAATGTTAATATTATCAGGAGGTCAGGGTTAATAGGAAATATATTAGTCCCTTAGGGAAAGCTGATATTTCATTATGGGATTTTGAGTAGAGCTGATTCACACCTCCATTATTATTCTCCAAATGAAGAGTAAAGGGGAAAAATAACTAATGTTCAAGAGGGCTGGTGGTCGAGTGCGTTGAATCGCTGGCTTATAGTCTAGAGGGCCCATCAGGTTCAAATCCCGCGGCGACTATTGGAAATATATATTTATTTATTTATATAGTATCGTTTAGCAGGAGGAGATAGGTGACCAACCGAACATTCTTGGTACCTAGATTTCAATCCTTCGGACTCTCAACGATAACCAGCCGAGTAGTGCTTCGGATGACACTTAAAAAGCTAAGGTCCCCGTCTTCCTTACTCATACAAGTCTCAATGAGACTTCGAGGGTTGCTTTGCAACTAAGTTAGCGGTTAAAAACACTTTTCAGAGGCATCATCATTCGAGGAAACGGAAATTCAAATTTTCAAAGATCATAATGAATCGCAGAATAAAATGCCTAAAATGTCAAAGGTTTTTTTTTGGAAAACCACTTTCGATGATTTAAATCATAAAACATGGTTATAGCTCTTTCACTATAGAGGAATTGGAAACAGAATCGAACATAATCAAATCTTCTCTTTTCTGATCCTGCATTTGAAAAAATGTTAATTCTGTACAAGTGTACATTATATGATTCGTTTACTGGAGAAGCTTGTTGATTTAGTAACACACGGTTAATCGAGTGATTATATTTGCTATTTTGATAGCAGATAGAATTTTCGAAGCTATATTCCACCGATCTATCCAATCAATAATACATTAAAAGCTTTTCCCAATGTCATTATGTCACCAAGATTCTCAAAACCATCAGTACTCAAACTTTGAATGTTTTCATAATATTGTCAATTTCTATTCCAAATTCGATATTTCTGATAATACACATATAGGGTGAAATTTCGACTTGGTCGACTTGTATTGGTCATTTGATGTTTATATATATACTTACGTAACAATATGAACTTGCAAAGAGTTCTAGAAGTAATTATATAGGATAATATTGCATGTGCAGAATCAGCGTAATCAGCACGCATGTTATTGTGTTTAACTTTTGACAACCTTTGAAAACTTCCACGCTATAATTTTTAAATGAAATGTGAAACAATGTCATCGTTATTATACAGGTGGAACATGCACCTCTTATATTATTCTATTATAGGAATACGATGAATTCTTTAACTTTATTATTCCATCGATATACAATATATTTTCAATCTGTTTCCTCTTCATCATTAGTTACTTTTCCTCTTCCTCCTCCTAATATTTTGTTGCAAACTTTTATATTTCTTTGAAAAGTTCTGTCATTTAGTTTTTGTGCATAATGTATGTAATCGATTTTTCATCATAAATAAATCATAAATTATTACCTACGTAAGTATTAGTGCAGTTTTAGGTCACCCAAATTTCAAGAAATATATTGAATATAATATTCATGAACCAAGATAAACTGCACACTAAAAGTTTTATCAATATTTTACCAGAACGAATATGGTCAATAATGATACTCTGATTAGGTTACAAAACTGTCGATGAAAGCTTTCAACTCACGAACTGTTGTTTCAATGATTCATGCTTTCATGCTCAAATGTTATATTGTGGAAATAAATCTGAAATAGGTAATCAATGAATCATACGGTATTTGTGTTCCTCCAGAACATGAACATATGGTTCATTATATATTATGATGAATGATTTTGTAGAAAATTGATTACCTATTATGTTGAAAATTTGAAAAAAATTCGTCCGTAAAACAAATATTGAAAAAATTTTACCAAATATTCGTACCGACATAGTGAAATAAAAAATAAATAAATAATTTAAAAATTAAGGTATCTCACATGAAACTTCTTGTAGTCTTCGGTTGCTAGCAAAATTTACTTACTTCGTCCTAAAACAAAAGAAAAACATGAAATTAGTGAAAATAAATATAACAAAACATCCAATCAAATATACTCATTTATACTTTGATATACCAATGAGCAATATACAGGAGTTTAAGGTATTCAATACGTATTCAGAATGAATCAAGTTATCATCCATCCATTATAATATAGCATTTGCAATGTCAGTTGAGCCACCGAAAAATATTCTAAACGGCTGCCGGTCTCTAGATCCTTTGAGAATATGCCGCTAACAAAATATTAGCATAAGGTTATTCCCGAAGGATTTGCCGCCATGCAGCAAGTTGATTTTTTTCTTTATCTCAACTGACTCTACAAAGACTATATCTCATAAGGTCAACATTTTATTAATGGTATCAAAAGTTTTCTATATTTAGGTAAATAACAGTAATCAGTATCTAACATAATTGTGCATGCAATGTCCTTATAGCAAGAGTAGAATATTCTGATCAAAATCTTTCGACAGCAATTTTATTGCAGTAGGTATTTACTATACAGTCGACAATGAATTCTATTCGTAAAAAAATTGTCAGGAATAAGATGCTCGACAATTATCAATATACAGTGTCACATATAAAGTTCGCGACATGTGGAAGTTTTTTTTATTTATAGGTGTAAAGAAAATTTGACTTCGCAGTTGGTTTGTCCTTTTTTCATGTGCTACTCTAAACCTGTCAAATTTGACTTTTTTTTCGAAAATCCTCAAAAAATCAGTTTTTTTTTAAATTTCGAAAAATGCCAGGGAAAAAAGTTGCTTCGTTTCCAATTTTATACATTTATTCCAAATTTGGACTCTTTACTGTCACTTCTACAACTACTAAGTGACAATTTTATTTCGATTTGATCAGTATACCTACTATTTTCATGCCGAGATGTTGCATTAGGTAGTCTTGTATTGTTTAATATCACGAAATTTTATGTCATGTCTAGTACAAATCGCTACAACGAAAGTCTTTTGAATAGTTATGAAACTGTAGGTCATTGTTTAGTTTACAGAAAAGTATGATATTTCGGGTTTGAAAAATGGAAAAGCCATAAATTGGACAACAATTTTAGAAAGAGAAATTAGTCTATCCAATTAGAATATCAAACATAGTTTGAAATGAATGTCTGGTAGACTACGAGCAGAAAACAACTACTTTCCTGGTAAATACCACGCAGAACATTGAATTATATCTGCTCGTAATCCATGCAACGATTCACACTGTGAATGCAGATCGCAAATGTTTCTTTCTTCCTAAGACGTGACAAATTCACATCGGGACAGGCACGCCTAACAACCTACAGACCGGTTTCGGGCTTATTGGCCCTCATCAGTGCAGGGTAGTTATCCGAGTAGAGACCGTAAGATCTCCACTCGAAGCGTTGCCTGTCCCAATGCACCTTCGTCGCGTTTATTTGACCGCACTGAGCCGCGTTCCAACAGACAATTGGAAGTGGCGACACCATGCGGCAGAAGAAAGAAACACTCCAGAACTAAATCTCCCAAATCACAGAACTTGGAAGTGGCTTAAAGCTCGACTAAGCTAATAAATGAAAAATGTAAAAGCCATAAATTGGACAACAATTTTAGAAAGAGCAATTAGTCTATCCAATTAGAATATCAAACATAGTTTGAAATGAATGTCTGGTAGACTACGAGCAGAAAACAACTACTTTCCTGGTAAATACCACGCAGAACATTGAATTATATCTGCTCGTAATCCATGCAACGATTCACACTGTGAATGCAGATCGCATCTGCCGCATGGTGTCGCCACTTCCAATTGTCTGTTGGAACGCGGCTCAGTGCGGTCAAATAAACGCGACGAAGGTGCATTGGGACAGGCAACGCTTCGAGTGGAGATCTTACGGTCTCTACTCGGATAACTACCCTGCACTGATGAGGGCCAATAAGCCCGAAACCGGTCTGTAGGTTGTTAGGCGTGCCTGTCCCGATGTGAATTTGTCACGTCTTAGGAAGAAAGAAACATTTGCGATCTGCATTCACAGTGTGAATCGTTGCATGGATTACGAGCAGATATAATTCAATGTTCTGCGTGGTATTTACCAGGAAAGTAGTTGTTTTCTGCTCGTAGTCTACCAGACATTCATTTCAAACTATGTTTGATATTCTAATTGGATAGACTAATTTCTCTTTCTAAAATTTCGGGTTTGTTTGTAACTGAATTATTGGTCTGAAAAATAATCAAACTGGATAAAAATCTATTTAAAAAACGAACGTAATAAGAATGAAGAGAAATTCGTTGAGTCGATTACTGACATATTAACGTCCATACATTGAAAATCCACATCATTTTTACAATGAAATGAAAAAACTAGATGAACTTTGCAACAACAAAGACGAATATCTGGAGATGCATTTTTTTTTATTTTCTGGTATTTCCTGGGCAAGATATGATATTGAAGTTTCATATTCATGAAAATTATGAAATTTGAATCATGTTTCGTTCGAATCGAAAATGGAAATGGAAAAGAGTCGAAGTGACAGAAGAGAGTCCAAATTTGGAACAAATGTATAAAATCGAAACTGAACAACTTTTTTTCTGGCATTTTACGAAATTTAAAAAAAAACTGATATTTTGAGGATTTTCGAAAATAATGTCAATTTTGACAGGTTGAGAGTAGCACATGAGAATAGGAAAGATGCTGTATTTTACTCATTTTTAAGCACAAACTTACTGCGAAGTCGAATTTTCTTTATATCTATTAATAAAAAAAAACTTCCATATGTCGCGAACTTTATGTTTGACACTGTACATATATACCAAAAAAAGTAGTTTTATTTACTAGTTCTCTACACAATCTACGTCGTTTCAACATCTTCACAATCCTCCTTCTACTCCATACAAAATACGCCTTTACTAAATGATTCCGCTGATCGAAACCAATGTACCTATATTTTCTTTCACTCTACATCGCAAATTACAGGTTGGGTTTGGTTCGCCAAAGCCTCAGGCAAAGTGGTTAACAGTGGGTATTAGGAGAAGAACGGACATCAAGTGAATAGAATAGCGCTTAATAACATAATTTATGGGTTTTATTAAAATTGCGAGGTATTATCAGCCGCCCGCATAAAAAGCTCTTCACTACCAATGATCCAGTCCAATATCCAACACGGTATTTGAATCATTCTCCTTCACACACACAGAGAAAAATGTATACATGGTTGGTTGTGGAGTGTGGACACAAGTGATTTTTTCAGCTCAAACTATAGGGAAAACAATTCTCGAAAATTGGAAATGTTCATCAGATAATATGAAAGCCACCGAATACCACCATAGGTGAGCAAGGTCAATCTTATTCTAAATCAACACTTATAATCCCATCAGGGTCAAGCTGTTACAACCAATCTGTATTGAACTCTGATGTGCATAATGTATTCTTACATTCGTTCCATGTTCTTTCAACTGATCTGATGAGATTATGTGAGTAAATGGTTATTATTTAGTTTGTCAGGGTGTTAGGTGGTTCCATATATTGATTTTTTTTATCTGAGGTAGATCACTTGATATTTCTGTGCTGGATAAATTATCTGCAGATGACTTATATTCACTTTATTGGATGAATCAAATTGTGATGGTGATGATGAGAACCTGCAAAGTAATACGTGTACCTTGATGATGATAGATTTTGCTGTTCTGAATAGGCTAATTGGAACCTATCCAAAAACCACTCACTTTCAACAAATTAGTTATTGTTGCTATGGAGCGGTACCATGCTAATTGAAAATATTGAAAACATATAGATAAATGATACAAGTTTTATGAGACGCTATTTTATCGCACGCGTTGTTTGAAGTACGACGACCGAAGCGAGGAATGCTTACTGATTCAGGAAATAGTCTTTACCAGAAGAGCAAAGTCCTTGCCAAGAGCAGCGTAAGTGTTTTTTTAAGTTAGTGGAAGTTAATTCTCTCACAATGGCAAAGATATTATTTGCTGGAAATATCCTTGAAGGTGGTATCATTTTGCGCATTCAACAAAACAATAAGGATAAACAAAGTTTAACCAAACCTCTTGAATGTTCATCAATCGATATTCAAATTATTATTGAAAGCACTTTCTGAAAATTTAGAGATTCGATTAAAGTATTGTTGCACGCACTATATGGTTCCACTTTCGGAGAGATTTCCCGCATAATATGTAAAGAATATTGTAAGGTAATTAACTTCCACTTGCTGATAAATTCCTTTTAGACTGTCCCAGCATAACATCATAGTTTACACAAACCAACTGTAGGTATCACAAAAATTTAAAGGTTTTACTCAAACCACGGAAGTATTTTAATGAACAGTGAACAAAACACCTAAGAACTAATAGGTCTGGCGATAAAATTAAAACGATACTAGAAACGATACCAACCGAACTGGCATGTCCGAATCGCTTTCAGCAATTTATTTTTGCTGGGCTGAACATTACATAACAATCGTGGAAACGTACAGTTTCATGATAGCAGAAATAATTGTATAGAATTGCAGTTCTATACTACTACAGCCGCCAATATTTTTTCTGTGATAGAGAGTTTCTTCGCAGTTTCAATAAAGCAGTTTCAGTAAAGCAACATTACTATATTTGTTGCTTTTTTGGCTACGACAGGTGAAAAAAACTCAGCAAAGATCTTTCTCCAAGGACTTTACTCAGTCCAGGATCTCTACGCGGTTGACTACCTTGCACAGATGAAGACAATAAGCCCGAAACCGGTCTGTAGGTTGTCAAACGTGCCTGTCTCGATGTGAACTTTGTCACCTCTCAGAAATAAGGTAACATTTGCGATCTGATGCATTCATCACAGTGTGAATCGTTGCATGGACCACGAGCAGATATAATCCAATGTTTTTCGTGGTATTTGTCAGGAAAGTAGTTGGTTTCTGCTAGTGGTCTGCCAGGCATTCAGATTCAAACTGTGTTTGGTATGTTTCATTGGATTAGACTTTTTTCATCACAAAAAGTGCACAAAAGCCCAATAGCAGTTACGGATACGCCCCTGTTTATAGTTCTCGGAATTAATGTAGTGAGCGTCTAGCGATGACATCCTCAATATTAAAGCGACCCCTAAGTAAGCCGATAAGCGGGAATTCGGGGTAGTCGGCAGATTTGCAAGCACATTCAATTATCCGGACTATTCTGGACAGCTATGCGGCTGCGAACGCTACGATAACAACCGGAACACATCCTGAATTTATATTAAAACCGACTCCGGGTTGTGCAAATTGAAATTGGAGTGTAACGGTTCGAAAAAACTGTTTTATTATTTGTTCGGGGTTGCAGCGAAAGGGTGTCGAGAGTGCTGATGGGGTTTCATTGCTATTTATTGGGTCTCCAGTTGCTGTATCAGTTTCGGATATATCCCACTGAGAAATTAGAGGAGGAAGCTTTTGTGCAAATTGTTCAGCTCATATATAGGGTTGCTTGGTCCGAAAGATTTTATAGATTTTATATGATTTTTGATAATAGCGTTAAACCATTGAATGTTCAGCAACTTCAGTTTCCAATAAATTTGAGGAGTACTTATTCATGAAGCATCACGGTATATTGGAAATGGAAAAAATTGGAAATTGAAAGATTCAGCAAATTCAAATATTTTGATCATTTTAAAATTATCTTTACAAATTGATACATTCTGTATATTTTTTCAACTTAATGCTATGCTCGCATTACATATATATATATATATATATATACCTAATGTATTGGTTATATAATTTGAAATTCGACATTCATCATTTAGAACTAGAAAATCATAATAGATACGATCGAAAAAGTTCAAATTGAGACAAAGTTGCGAAATTTGATGCTATATATATTATATGGTGGAAGAGAATCCACGACAACTGTTTTCTTCTATTCGTATCTCTTTTACGAGATTCCAATAATGAGCGTAAGTCTTCAACACTTTTCATTTCCCGATAGTAGATGAAATCTCAAAAGTTGAAGATACCTTGAAAGTTGCTATATACCAGTAGAACTATAATGTATAAAATGATTACACACCTTGCACGATCTGGTACTGCAAAAACAGCGACTTATACATCAAGTTCACTCACTATAATCGAATTCATTCATCAAGAACCTTCAAAAGGTTCCCTTAGCTTTCGTGGTATGAGGCACGGTTTCAGAGAAGAGAAATCTTACGTCAGATATCCCGTGGTATAGCGCTCGAATTATAATTTTTGTATTACTAAGGACAATACATCGGAAGAGACAGAAAAGCCGAAAAGAAGAATCGACTCAATTAATTGGGTCAAATTTCAGAACTATTCCACCTATCCCAAAAATGCCCCTAGATGTTGGGAACGATTTGAATAATTTCATGCAGAAATGCTCTGCCTAACCTATTAAAATATCACTAATTAAGAATAATAGTCTTGGAAGTTTCTAATGAGAATAAGTGCCAGTGCCAGGCTCTTAGAGTTCGTATAACCATTGACAGTGGCAGCGCATTCACCGTAAAATAGGGAGAAGTGGGGCAAATACGAATTCAGTTAAAAAAGTTGCGCGTTGTAAATGCCTTTCCAATGCTGTCATGTTGAATTGACAGAATGTAGGTATCTCTTCAATATGGATTTCTCAAAGAAATATCCATACGTGTATTTCCCAAATTGGGTTTCTAGTAGGTCTTTTCACAAAATCTCACATAGGACTCCTCTTGCAGTCATGTAGATTTAGAAAAATCTGAGTTGGACGTATAGGTGAACTTCCCAAGTGGGACCATATTATTTTTGACCTCTATGGTACCTATATACGACAAAACCATTATAACATTAAAAAAGATAGAAACCTCTCTTTGAAGATGGGGTGTTGTGTACAAACCAAAAAAAACGAAATTTCCGAAGTAGTTCCAAATGTTGTTCCCAATTAAATACCTATCGCCAATATGCTGAAGCAGCTAGTCGAATTGCATGAGTTTTCACTCCAGCAGTATATATAGGTATCTAATTTAGTATCATTATAAATAGTATGTTGATATTGTTATAAAAAACAGGCTGAAAGTTTTTCGTTTCTTGCAACATATTTCGTCAACCCATAGACCTATACAACTACCTACTGCAGAATGAATATCAAAACAATTGCATTTTTTAATAAATAATGAAAATACCTTCACGCTTCCCAATGATGTATATAGGGTTGCAACTTATATGTCCGAGCTACATCTCATAGACGTCGCCAGAACGTAAGTGGGGTGTGACAAGAGGTAAGTGTCTATAGGACTTAACGGAGACTTGAATTGAGGATATCGCAGCGATATCTCATAGATGTAACTGTGTTCCTAGATGTCAAATTAATATCCTTATGGTCTTGAAATATGAATCATTGAAAATTATTGTAGTTCTAATGATTTTAAAAAATCAATTAGAAGACAGCAGCAGCCACCACACTTTGCCGATTTGGATTCAATAACGAAAGTACCTAAACCAACATTAGGCGAGGTACCTATATAGTACCTGATTTCTTATGGATGTCTATGTCTCACTTGGTGACCAAAAGATATCTATTGGTCGTCCATAGGATGTCCTTCATCCCTACAGGATAGGTATATTTTGGATATCCATCAGACATCCATAGAATCAACTTGTGTTATCTGGTGCTTCTATTTTTTCATGCATACGGATTGGCTATCCTGCGAAGAGTGGAAGTGGTACAATCAACGTTAACGTTAACATACAAATTGACATCTACGCATGCGTATTCCTCAAGTATTTACGTTTTACGTCGACTATGGGATAACGGGCTTTTACGTAAGTAAACCTACTACTTTAAGGGGCACTTGGAAAAGCAACCGTTCGTAAATATCCCGAAAAAGGGACAATAAATCGCGACTGGCAAATGGCTGACCACAAAACCGAAAATTATTAAAAATCCTATAGAACCGATATTCACTGGAAATCATTATATTTTTTTGGTATTCTTGCTGATGTATGTTTGTTTTTTACAGTTATACCATTGGCGGTAGGTGAAGATGAAACAATAATTGTCAAAGTCAATTTTTTCTATCTTGATAAAAGTTCTTATAATGATTCACGAAGCGTTATTTTGATCAACTCTGGTCTCAGTCATTTTCTATCCAAATATTAATTCAACGTGTTCAATGGAATAAAAGAAATAAATCTATTGGATGTTTGAAGAATATACAAAGTGTTCTATTTGAAAACGCAAAGTTAGTGTCCATTTCGGAAAATGGAAGTTCCTATATAAATTAAAAAACATCTGGTTAATCAAAAGTCAAGTTATTTCAATTGTCAAATTCGAAATTTTCAAGTAGGTAGTAGCTCTGCATCGATGATTTTTCTATTTTGATAGACGTTCTAATCATGATTCACGAACGAGACGAATACAGCAATTGCATACAAATATTCGAAAATGAAAATCATCAAATTGGCGTCGACATGCCAAGGTTGACGAACGTAATCATCACGTGATGAACGAGACTTCAACTCAATTTTTACAACACACCGTCACCGTTACATTCTGTACGCACTCCAACTCTCTAATATCTCCATTACCGTACGCACCGAACGTGGGGGGCTGCACCTCCCGCCTCCCCCCTCCGTACGCCCCGCAGGCGAGCGTAAAAAAGCAACCGAGAAATCATTAAGGTTATGTTTGAACAAAAAGGTCCCATTAGCTCGGCGTTTATCTAATATTTGTCCGCGGCTGGGTCGGCGCGAGAGCGAGAAGGACGGCGCTAGCCGAACGGCCGCGCGTTAGAAAGAGACAGAAGGACCACACAACGCGAATGCCCCGGCCACCAATTAAGGATATAAGCCACATTAATTTGCTGACGGACCTCCGGTGTATGTGTAAACTCCCGGCCGGGACGTTCCAGTAGTCGGTCTTTGCTTTCGGCGAACGCGGGCCGGCGAAAGTTTCGCGAATTCAGGCATCTTCAGGGGCGCATCCACACTAATAACTTGGTGGTGCCCTCTTTCATGGAAGCGTAGAAGGGCTACGTATTATTTGTTAAATACCAGCTTGTATCTCGAAATTCCGACTTTCATCTCGGAATTCTGACTTTTAACTCATCTCGGAATTTCGACTTTTGAGTCCAATCTCCGACTTTTATCTCGGAATTCCAACTTTTATCTTGGAATTCTGACTTTCAAAACGAAATTACGACTTTTATCTCGGAATTCCGATTTTTATCTTAGAATTCCGACTTTTGAGTCGAAATTACTTCTTATCTCGAAATTCCGACTTTCATCTCGGAATTCTGACTTTTAACTCATCTCGGAATTTCGACTTTTGAGTCCAATCTCCGACTTTTATCTCGGAATTCCAACTTTTATCTTGGAATTCTGACTTTCAAAACGAAATTACGACTTTTATCCCGGAATTCCGATTTTTATCTTAGAATTCCGACTTTTGAGTCGAAATTACTTTTTATCTCGAAATTCCGACTTTCATCTCGGAATTCTGACTTTTAACTAATCTCGGAATTTCGACTTTTGAGTCGAAACTCCGACTTTTATCTCGGAATTCCAACTTTTATCTTGGAATTCTGACTTTCAAAACAAAATTACGACTTGTATCTCGGAATTCCGAATTTTAAATCGAAATTCCGACTTTTATCTCCGAATTTCGACTTTCATGTCGGAATTCCGACTTTTATCTCGGAATTCCAACTTTCAAAACGAAATTCCGACTTTTTTTTCGGAAGTACGATATACATATTTAATGATAGTTATCGCCAACCCCTACTCGTGATATCACCTCACCCCATTTCGAATTTCACCGTCAACTCAAAGTCTAAAATAAACAACGTTTTAAAAAGTTCATATTTGGCCATAAAAAACAGAGAATAATAAATTAAGTAGGTATATCTTGAAAACGGTCATATACGGTTTTATACGGTTTTATAATGATTGTGGTAACATTGCTACTTATATTCTAAACCGTAATATATAGATACAATAAAGACGATTAAATAGGGAAAAAGGTGAGTATTGTGGTGAGCAGTATGTTGGTCAGAAAAATCTAAAAAGGAAACTCTCGCGCGCCCTCCTCGAGTTATATTTTCTAAAATAACAATATTATTCGAAGAAAAACAAAAACATCATTTTTATTTTTCCCTGTATAACTCGGGAAGGGCGAGAGTTTCCTGTAGATTTTTTCTGACCAACCCATGCACTCGGAATCCCGATATAAAAGTCGGTATTTCGATGTAAAACTCGGAATTTCGACTTGAAAGTCGGAATTTTGACTTAAAATTCGGAACTGAGATACATAAAGAAATTGATATCTAATTATTGGAATCTAATTGAACTATCCACCATTGTGGCTCACGCCTATCTAACCTTGACCAGTTTTCTGACAGAGGAAGTGGCCAATAAGACAAAAAAGAAGAAGAAGAACTGACCTAGCATAACCTCTAACTATTTGTACTGTAGTACCTGATGGGGATTAGATAAGATTCTTAGTGAACATCGCGTATCATCCTTGAATGATTTTAATCATAACGACTGAAGTATAGCGACGACTTAGATGTTAGATGTTAATTCATTTCGATGGAAGAAGCACATGTTGATATATATCACACATCGGTTTGTTTAGAATTTAGATGATTATCTACCGACACAAACCAATCTGTGAATTTCCGCCCGTTTACTAGGCAACTACACTTATCTAACCAAACAAACGACGCAATGTTGCCACCTTTACAATACTGAATATCCTCTAGTGAGAATCAATCAAGGTAATCCATGAATGGAAAATATTCTAATCGTTATCGACAGTCGAATAACAGTCGAATAACCCAACTCAACCTGTAAATCCTCTCTAGGATGCAAATATATTATTATATGGTATTTTATTGCAACTCTGATGGAGATCTGAAACTACGATTATGGGCTTGTACACATTTCAGAATTTCCGCTTAAAAAAAACGATAATTGAAACAAGCCGATAAAATCTTCTGTGATACATCACGGATTTTTTTCAACTGATGCGACACTGCAAGTTCGATTTTTGAATCTATACTTTCATGATTGGAACTCATGTTGATAAGATTTCATGATATTCGTTTCTTCTAAGCCAAATGTAATGTTTCAATTCCTTCCGGAATTTGTAAATTCAAATAAGGAAGAAAAAGGCGACCAGACCCGTGTGGTAAGGTAAATATTGCTGATATGCTAATCAGGAATGTGTAATCAATATTGAACGAAAAGGACAAAGAGGATAAAGTCTCGTGATTAGGTACTTTCAAAGTTGAGAACGGCAGGAAAATTGCTGCCGTGCCAGTTGAAGGTAATAAAGCAATTTCATTGGAAACTAAGTTGATGTATGGAGAAATGGGATTTTGACATGCATTATTGTATTCAGGACTTATTACCAAGGTATTTGTCAATCACCCAGAATATCTTCTCAAAATTATGTACAAGGGTACAAACATTGCAGTCATCTCCCCTGATGGAAAACTGATTAGCCTATATATGGGTATACAATAAAATATTAATCATATTTCTACAATTTTTCACATAAAAAATATATTATAATTAAAAAACCGATGAATATATGAGTCGAAAATTGTGCTCTATTTTTTCTGTAAGGATACTAAATATTGTGTTCAATTTGAATCAAATTTGGTTTTGTTCACACCATATAGATCTGGCGACAGTGGAGAAGAGAAAATATGTTCAATATGGCCATAGATCCTTAGGTCACCAGCCGGACCTACCAATCAAATAACCTGGATACCGTATCTATAGCGTGAGCATATATATCATCTGAGGCTAGATCCCAGCATCCCCCATAACCATCCCTATAGATACTTCCAATACGCCATCCAGATTCTAAATAACATCAGGTGGGTAGATATTATTTACCTGAAGAAATTGTCGTTTCTATTGAAATATTCTTCGAAATGAATTTGAACCAAGATTCGCCCTGTACATATTCCAAAGCGAAACACTAGGGGTTTCCGTTTCATTATTGAGCTGATGGTGTATAATATTTCAGCACCTGCCTAAAAACGTTGAACTCTTTTCTCCATCCAAAAGTTAAGTGAACGTGTCAGCAAGAATTACCGAATTGTTTGAACGGTTTAGCCCAATTGGGAATATGATATTTTTTGTGTTCAAAGCAGGTGACACTTCAACGATACTCTCTTGGTGGCATCCTTTTGATAAAAATCAAAAACCCACGATTAATAATTGAGGAAATAGTTGTTCGATGTATTCGACCAATAAAATTTGATTTCATTCGAGTATATACCGTTTGATGGACATTAATAGTGATTTCATGCATAATAAAATAAAATCTAATGCTATAGCCAAATGGATGCAAGTTCGAATCGTGTTTTATTGGAATATGTTATTTTATTGCCCATATAAATTATCAGAAATATTACATGCATGCATGGGAAATAATGCACGAAAAACAGCATCAGTGTTTTGTCAGTGCTTATTATAAAAGTCGTCGAAAAACTACAGTGTAGAACTCGCACGGATTGACCATTTCCTACTCATATGATTTGCAGCACTCACTTACAGCTCGTGCTGCAAACTTTCATACTCGTAGGAAATGTGCAATATACTATTCTACGTTCGGATCGAAATACAGAGTGGCAAATTCAAAAGTTGTCAGTGGAATATTTCGACTAAAACAGTGTATATTCGAACTTGTATACAGTGTGTTATTTGAAGGTACGTGGCCAAACTTCAAGGGGTAAATCCTAGTGTGATCTTGAGACGGAAAGTATATATATAAGAACATAATAGGTCCGGTAATGCTTCGTTTTAAAGGTACAAAGAGTCAAATTATTTGAAACATTCCAGAAAAAACTATTTTTACTCCGACTCTTAGATACTCCCTTCATTATGGTTTGCGTCTTCTTATCAAAACATAACGCCTTTTATAAGACTTATGTTTATGAGAGAAATTCAATTATTTGAAACATTCCAGAAAAAACTATTTTTACTCCGACTCTTAGATACTCCCTTCATTATGGTTTGCGTCTTCTTATGGTATATACCCCAGATATGTGTGTATGTATGTATATACGCCCTTGAAACATCTGTATTGAATATTGTATATGCCATGTATCGGTATATGGTGATGCGCATGCGGTATAACTCAGATTATTGCTGTTTCTACTAGATTATCAGATCCATATTTTACTATATTCATTGGATCTTCATTGACAGTATTGACCTCTGTCTCTGGCTTCGGAGGAGAAGAAAATCAACTACCTATAGATTTATGCTTATTGCCCTTCGAATTATTTTTTCATTATCCTTCATCACATTTAGCTGCTTTTTGAATGGACATCTAACCTGTTTCAGTATTCATCAAATTATTATTGATAAGAAGCATCTACACATTATCTCAAAAGAAAAACAGCGGTGATGATTATCAAAGAGTTATAGTTTTCTCAGTGTGGGTATACATATTATTTTACTGGAGTTTTACAATCATGAACTTCGAAAAACATATCAAACACGAATCGAGATAATGCCGCACTCGGAATGATTATTCATTCATGCGTTTCTATAAAGTACTGTTCCTTAATAGCGAATAATCAGATTCCTTCATCACCAATCAACGAAACCATTTATCTGCATGTTCCGTCGCTTCTACGAGAAAAGATCTAATTAACGAAATTAATTTGCATAATAAAAGTTAATCTGAATTTTACATCAGGTTCATTAGCTCATAACCCGCTGCGCTACCGAAATATTGAGTCATTTAGACGGTCTTATATGTCTATATTACTTGCCCACCCACCTTGAATATCGTAAAGAAACGTGTAATGAAGGCAGCAAATAAAACAAATATCTTGAGCATCCGAATACTTGTGACAGATGTATGAGGAGCTCGGTAATCGTATTCTTATTATTCAATTTCTCGAAAGAGGATGTTTTTTTCCTGCTAATGACTGTATTCCTCCGCAAAATGTTTATTCAATGGCCTTTGATGGTGATGCTATATTGCATACCGAATCGGGAGGAGTATTAAATCAGACCACTATTAAAATGTGATTAAAATAAATCGAGTGAAGAACGAATGATGAGTGAACTAATTGGATTCGATATATTTGACGGTGAAACTTGTTTTTTTTTTATTTCGCCATACTTCTGACAGCATGAATTTTGTTTTGAGAAAGCAATTGGTGAGAGCACTTAGTTTAAACTTGGAAGCAGACTGCCTCACCAAAGAAGGGCAAACACAATTATTCTCCCGCCCCAGATCTTTTCAGTGGACTCTCTTGAGTTCACTTGAAACAGTTTCAATCCTAGGAAACAGATGGAATGAAATCTCACTGAGGGAAGTACCAGGACAAAGACAAGCGATAAAAAAGGCTATTATAGCGATAGGTGCTGAACGACACGCTACCTATAGTGGTCACTCGTGAAAACACTCTAAGAAGGATTATCTATATTTCTGTGGGATAACCACATAACTCTCTGTGAGGATAACTCATAGACAAACTGAACCTCTATTTCGTTTACGTTTACAAAACAGACCGTTTTAAAACAGTTTACACCTCTACGTCATCACTTTATGAGCCGAAAAAATTTAACGTTTCATAACGTCTCGTGTCATAGTTATTTAAACTCAGGAAATTAAAAAATGACAATTCGCCATGTCGAAACATATATTGAAAAGGTCCAGGAGACGCTTTTATATCGTCCTGAACCAGAATCAAGTGATACGAATGGTTCAAGAAAATGGAGTGTTTCAAAACAGTTTCTCGCAAAAAAATGCCTTTAAAACTGGTGACGGGACTGCTCAGTGAACACTGTCCTCTGAGGTATCACCTCAAAAAGATGGCAAATCAGAGAGAATGATAGTTGCCGCTATACTGCGAGAACTTCGCTGAAACTGCAGAACATTTGTTTTTCGATGGCTCAGCGCTTTTCTGCAAGCACACAGGCTTGGCAGGAACTCCCATGAACTTTTTACGAAGTCTCGGAATCCCGGGCCTCGAATATATATGAAGGGTACCAATTTTGTATATATTCATTTAGTGGATAGGTACGTAAAACTTACATTTTGTGATTTCATATATTACGACATAATATTAGGTAACATTTCAAACTTGTTTAAATTATTCATTGGTTCATTCAAATCCAACATGATATGTTTCGATGAAAACGCTACTGAATCTTCAATTATATAATAACAACTATACCTACGGATAACATGCACCTATTCTTATCTTCACACGAAAGTGAAGCCAGTTTTAGTAAAACAAAAGTCTGTCTAGCTTGCTAATGATGAATTGTGCGCATGCGCGGATTTTAACGAGTTGAAATTCACTGACGTTTTTAGAATTCATAGTTTAGTGATATTTGTTGACCCAAATGGCATATAATAACATTTATGTAATTATTAATGTACTATGAGTGTTTACAGAGGTGATTAGTAAGTGATATAACAGTGATTGATCTAAAATTGGCCCACGAATCCTGCTGTTCCGATGACTTCGTAGATCATATCCATCTCTGTATCTATCAACTATTTCAAAACATTGTCCAACAATCTATCAATGAATTAATATTTGAAAAATATATGTATTTATATATAAAAAAAAAAACATCGAATCGGAGGTTATGATTGTGACACATTTGATTGATTTTTAATAATTATTATACGTTTGTCGCTCACTAGAAAGTTGCTCATCTCCATGATGAAAACGAAAGTCGAATCTTCATTTAAACTTGTGCATGATGCGCATATGAGCGACATGACCAGCAGACTGTCATTTTGTTTTATTTTTCGGCTTCAGCTTTGAGGTCCTTGTTACCTGTATATATTTTTAATTCTGTAAACTTTGCCTGTATATAGTTATTATTAGATTTATGATTACAACATGATGAATAAGTAATGTTGCTCGATTCCCAATCACAATCTTGCATAAAACTGAATTCTGCCGCTGAATTTCGTCTAAATGTCTGCTTTCAAAGCCGCAATCAACCGAAGTGATGTATGATGTGTTGCACACTTCCAGGTCATTGTCAAGGACGACGACGAAGCGATTATTTATCACTAATGAGGAAAGACGACTTCATTAGCGAATAAATCTTGACACACGAGGAATATTGAGATTATAGTGGCAATTGCATCTTAGATTAATTTGCTATTCGAATCAATATTCCGCTTATATACGAGAGGTGATAATAATGATTGTTCGAAGTTGATTTTCGTTTATATCACTTATAATTACACGAGAGCTTTTTTTTGGCGAAGTAAACTTGACATGTATCAATGAGAATTCTGTTAGCCTGGCAATTTAACGAAAATCACGAGTCCTTAGGACGAGTAATTTTTGCTGAAGTGTTCCAAATCGTCTTCACTGCACTCTTTTAAAAATCTTCTCCAGTGTTCTTCTTCATGTTGAATGACCAGTCACATAAAATAGAAGCTAACTCTTCAGTGGAACTTTCTGCAATGTGGTCATATTTTTTTTCCAAACCAAACATCGCAAATTGTCGCCAAATTGACGTAGTTGAATTCACAGTATTTCGAGGCACATTATCATTGATGGCTTTTTCAATTTCTCCACACGAAGACTCTCCAAATCGCGACATTTCCACAAATAAGATGTTTTTCTGAAAACGCAAGTTTGAGAAAAACTGACATAACGTCATAAAAAATTTGTTTTTCTATTTTGGTTGTATAATGAAGTCATTGTGCAACGCAAATGCGTGTCGAAATAGCCTCTATTTCGATACGATTTTTTTATTATTCGGAGATTGGTATACAATCGAATTGTCAAATGAAAGTCAGAAGAGTTAGGCCCAGTTTACTTCTTAGCGATTTGGATTTGGTGATATTAGCAGTGAAAAACTCAATGTTTTAATTGGGATATTTCAATTCAGAGTGTAATTTGATTTAAATTGACCAATAACAACATTGAATTTTTCACCACTGGTATTTCAATAATCAAAATCGCTCAACTGTAAACTGGGCTTTACGCTTGTGCGTCAGATTTTAATAATTTCAATGTCATCATTGTTACCAATCGAAGATGTTTCTCTAAATGATCGATATTTGATCCATTTTTTTCTTCAAATCTATTCAAAATAGAAAAAATTGCATATGACACACGTTTTATAAGACACGTTGTCGCACTTGTTCACTTCGCGTGCGACAAAATACTGGTTGTCATGCTTTCAAAAGTTATGTTCCGTTTTGTCGCTGGAAAAGTTAGGGCAAACTTTTTTCGCTCTGTTATAATGACATATAGCATTTTTAGTGCATGAATTAAATTTTCGATGGAAAACATGTGACTCAACAGAAAAATCCTTCATTATTTTATACGACTTGAAATACCTACCTATTCTGGCAGCCACTTGTTGAATCGACTGGAACCGTCTCCTTCTAATAAATCATCGTCTATGCCCCCTGACTAAGCTCACATGTGACTCTCGGTCCTTTTTTCTTTTTGTGACGTCACGAATAGTTGGCTGATGAAGACATCTCATCCTGGCAGCTGCGTGTGTGGCATTTCGTAATTTATCCAAACGAATATACTGGCATTCACGGAGTTATCTTTCTTTAAATAGGTAGGTACCCGTTTGAGATGCTGGGTAAACAACAGAAAGACGAGCCTCGGACGTGTTATTTGAGAAGTTGAGTGGGTTGACACTGGATGAGATTTTTTCAAGGACACTGTGTTTGCACCTTTTTTATTTCATGCATATTTTTCTTTCTCATGATTACTTTATTTACATCAATTTTAATTTCGTTGCAAGCAGACCTCTGAAGAACAACCAAAAAAATTTCAATAGAGTTGTTTAAACCAGATATTCATTATAGCATTTTAGCTGTTTTTCACTTGATAATTCAGTTGGGTAGGTACTATAATGTTATATAATAACGACAATGTATCCATAATACCTAGGTATGCACAATTATTGAAAAATGCAACAGATTCCTACTAAGATCAAATCACAAATATTATTGACATAAAACAAAAAACCAAACATCATAGAAGTCATATAGAATAGAACCATGAACTTGTATTGAAAGACTTTAGCGTATGACATAATAAGTATCGAAAGAATTCCATATGGATATGTATATATTCTAAAAGATGTAAAGTATTAAAGCGCCAAAGAACCCTAGATATATAGAAATACGAGTGGTGTTAGATCGGTGGATCTTGTTGATCATACAAAACTGGTACACCCATATATTTTCACTAATCCACCTACTTGGTCTAACTCCAACTGAATACTACAAGTACATTATCTATATTATAATAATGTGATGTAACTCCATCACAGATAAAAATGACTTCTCATCGCAAGAAAATATATTATCTTGGCTGTTGATTATCTTCAACTAAGGACATGTATTTAATTGAAACTCATATGTTCTTTTCTAAAGAGATTTCATGTTCTTCGCAAAATTTCCTAATTATCTAGTTCGTATCTAAAGAGTACGTCATTGTATCAAGATGGTACGTCCTTGATTTCAAAACCACACATGCGCTACACGGTCGGTGTGTCCCTGTTCGTGGTCAGTTTCGGTCGGGATCGGTTCGCATGTTCGTACTTAGCATTGTTTCAAAGTTTTTCCTGAATATCCGGATTATCATTATGAGTGAAGTTATTTGTCCCCTGAAACAGTTAATTTAAGAACACTCATGGCCAAAGTTTGAAGGTATGTCTGTCTGCATTTATTTTTATATTAGTTTTGCCGGTATATATTATACAAATATGAATTTTTACTCTGTGATTGTTACTGGCACTGTGAGTATCTGTTTGCCTTTATAGCTAATTTCGTGTTAATTTATGTAATGTATTTTATTATAATTGAATACATTCTGATGACCTTTGTATACGGCAAGCTGTGAGTTAATGTTCTTTTTATGAATAGTCATCACAACGATCAAAATGGAGGATACTTTTGTTCCAGCACCCTCCTTGAAATCAATATTATCTCAGCATAAAAGCGAATTATTCATGGTAAGATCAAAATCTAAAACGAAAGTTAATGTACTTCAAATAAGATAGTTTTCTCTTCTAGGACCAAACAGATATTTGCTATTCGCCTGGTTGGTGATGCCACAATAACAAAGTTTCTCACTTTCTTACAGATACTTCCATGGACAATGTTCATCTGAAATCAGACGAACTCAACGAGCTGGGGCAGCACATCACTAATCACACACATCGTTAATCTTGAGATTTGTCAAATATCACTGTATTTTTTGTATTTCCCATTCAACATAAGTATAAGTTTGTTTTCTAGATTATCGTTATTCTATATCTGAAGAACACCATTTATTTATTCCTTTCAAGAACATGTCTTTGAGGTTAGTCACTTCATGTTCATTTATATATAGAAAGATCATTCGCCTTCGAGTCAAGATTAAGATGTTTGGATCAAAGAAATGATAACCTTCGGATTAACTGATCGATATTTTTGCTATCTCAGATCAAGATAATGAATCCTTGAAATTAGGTCATATGTCCTTATAATCGGAGATTTTCAATAGAATAGAGCCAAGGATGTGGTTGATGACATGGCGACCTTGGCTCAAAAGCGTTTTACTTTAGGTTAAGATATCCTTTTTATCTATGATCGTATAGATAATTTTAGCTATTGTCATCGACAGTTGGCATATAATATTATCATTGAAAAACATGTTTTTTTCTGATATACATACCTATATGATAATGATACATAAATCTCCTTTGTTTTTTTTTCGTCGTCAGAACGTGATATAGAATGTTAGGTAACAAATATTATTGAAAATTGCGGGGTAAGAAATTTTGTTCAGATAACGTTCGTTATGTTGAGAATATAATCTGCTGATTGTATGTTTTGTTTATTGATTTTATCATTATATATGATGCTTGACTTTGGTATTAGTCGTTGAAAATAAAATTATTTGTAAGAAACTTCAACTCATTTGAAAGGGTACATTTATTTAAGAAATACGCGATAACTTTAACACGTTACCTATCAATTGATTATTATAGGCGTCGCATTGAAGCGATCGAAAAACAAATAAAATACCTCTCCAAATAAACTGGGAAACATGAAAATAATTTCGTAGAAGTTTTTTGTTATTTTTGATAATTCAGGATACATTGTAATTTCTCGAAATAAGCAATAACATTTTGATGACTATGAAATGGCGCCACTTCCAATCCTAATTTGCACTATCTCAAATGGTCAGTTGGTCACCGAGACCACTTCGATTAGCTACGAATTTGTATCACCCTGTAAATTCCCAACGAATAAATTACCCATCCTTGTTGCTTTCTTCTATCTTTCAGCGAAATGAGGCAAAGCAACCAACATGATGGAATGATACACACCTCAAGAATTAATGTCGTGTTATTGCTTGTGGCAATTTACGTAGAAACTAATCACTCACCTCACTCCCATGGTAAGAAGGTACATTAAACTTGGGGATATTATGAATTATTAATAAGCATCTGAAGAACATATCCGACGTGATTCATTCGTACATAATGATTATTTTTACAACCAAATGAAGCTGTTCCATCAATCCTGCGATAAAACATCAGTCATTAAAATGTCTCTCTCGCAATAAACTAATCACCAATATAACTAATCTGGGTGCACAAGCTTATCGGGTTCTCACGTTTATTTTGGCACCCTCCTAAACTTCTATAATTATTTCAATGTTATTGAAACATTAAAATGAAAACTTTGGTGGTGAATAGAGAAGTTTGGAAACATTAGGTGTTGGCCCAAAATATTCCTGATTTTTCTTTTCCACACACTTATTCTTTGGGCACATCACCAACCACTTGAAAAATATTTTCCTAAACTAAAACTTAATTTTCTTGCTTAATTATTGAACGACACCAAAACTGAAAGCACTTCTCAGTGCCACTTTTTGCGATCTACCCAATGGAATTCTTTCAATTCGACGATATGACTTTTCGTTGGCCATCATCAAGCTTTTTTTTTTTTCGAATGCGTGGATGCAACTTTTTACTTATTCAACCCCCGAAATATTCAGATCATAACCACTCTTTTGCCAATTCAATTAAACTCATGATTAAGCACAAATGAATCGATATTCTATACAAAAAATATATGGTATATTACACAACAAGTGTGGAAAGTGACATATTTCACACAAGTAGTGAACGAGTAACGAGTGAAGGAAATGCACTTTCCAACGAGTTTTGTACACACAGATAAAAAGGATTCCTTGGTTTGAAGGAATTTGAATTTGCCTCAAGGGCGCCGAGCATTTGAAATGGGCGAAATGCATGGACATTTTGGGTCAATTTATTGAAAACTTCAAGGCAAACGCCAAACATTCTTTAAATCAAAGTTACATAACTTCAAGGTGAGACACTCAAAGTTTGTCCCATTATCCAATTACTTTGTTCTGAAATCCAATGATTTCAGCTCAAAATCCTGATATCTTCTACTTCTGAAGAACTTTGAGAAAAATTCCATTATTCTCTTAGCCCAAAGTCATATGCATTCAATGCAATAAACATTGAATTTATGATAATTAACTACGATTTTCGTTTAAACTCGTTGTGATATTGTTTCAAAAATCTTATTTACTTACTATAATATAGGATTTTCGATATAAAACCATGAAAATATGAATCCAATATCTTTATTATACAATACATATTTGAAAAAATAACTGATCGATATCAAAAAATCTTATACTATACATACAGTCTATTTTTTTTGCTTCTTCATTGTCCCCCGCACTTGTCACATGCATGGACTAAGTAATATGATGCTATTCCTGGCATTCAGCTACAGATGATTTCCAGTGGGTCTTGGCTGCATAGGTTCTATCATAGGTACAAGAGCCGGGAGTAGGTACAACTTGATTGCAGTTCTCTAATCTGAAAAATTGTAAACGCAAGGTAGAAATCACATTATTTGTGAAATTTTTAGCTATAGTGTTCAGTTTTGTTATTTTTTTTTTCATCTACTTGTAGGTACTCATAAGAATCAACAAAAAACTGAATAAACGGACTTTGAATCAAACTGTTGATAACTTTCAGCTTTATGAATATATTTTTTCGTTCAAATACTTGCGACTTTGACACAAAAGAAGGAATTTCGTTCAAAACCTAGAATGCGATTCATGAGAGACTATGCCATATAAGTATGACATCAGAAACGAACACCAAAATGGCCACTGTACAAGAGATTACATTCTGACTGACTGGGTAACATCGTCATTATTTCCAATGAATGAGGAACATATTAGAAAACCATTATTTCAACAAAATTATCTCAAATATATCAGTAAATATTCACGGATGGAAATAGATACGTATCTTGCTAACATTGATACATATAACAGGGTTTTGGAATCGAAGCGTCTGTTAAGTACCGCGTTTACAGTCGTCTAATGAATGCGATAATATTAATTATAGGTTAGGACGGTTAGGTACTTACCCAAGAATGTTCGATCATGTGGCCCCAACGCCACTTCGTCGAAAGACTCTCCATTTTCATCACAAATCACAAAAAGCTTGACAAAATCAAAAACAATTTGGTAAATGATGCAAATCGCGACGCATCACGCGTACCGGCTGATGCCAAATGCCGGTTGCCGAAGGAGTTCATCATGTGATCATCATGTGATCATTCGCCGTTCCAGCGCTTATGAAAGGGTGGGGTCGAGGTGTGGCTTACCATACCAAACTCATCCAGACTTTGTATTGAAGACTTCCGATTTTGGGAGAACTCCAAACAACAAGGACTTGAGAAAAAGTCAAATGGTGTTCTCTCAACAGCGTTCCATGCCAAAAGAACTACAGATTTATCACAAAACCAACAATTATATTCAGTCAAGAGCTAAGTACTTGAGAGGATGACAATTTCTTTTTTACAAGAGGATACATTTCAAAAGAATCATTCTTTGGCCTCTGATTTGGTATTTTTATCTGTGCACTATTTTTCCTACGACTCCGAATACTTTCATTTCGCGGGAGGTCTTGTCAAAAATGTTACTTTTGAGCGGTCTCTAGAATTTCAGGTGGTTTTGATTCAATATCAAGTATACTGTTTATTTCCTTATTCAAGATGATATTTGAATACTTCTCCTCATTACTGATTGATTGAGTTAGTTTAGTTTGGACAAATTTTATTGATATTGACACCAGCGTACATAAACAACCTTGACATCATTCGCCTGCTAGCGCCAGTAGGTAATCACGCAACCAGGAATACAGAACCATAGAAGTATGTAGTTCGCAAGCGCGTACGAGTTACTGGAGTTAGTGCGTCCTTGACTCTTTGCAAAATCTGTGATACCATAGAATCTTCTCGTTGGTGATACTGTGATATCAAACTGATGCAAGCACCAAGACGCGCATAAAACTGTAGCCATACTCTTTCAAATGATCTCACCCGCTGTCATCAACATCGAAATAGTTCCAGCAAAGAGTATAGGTTCCAGAGACAGAAATTTCAACAGATAATATGAAATTGATTTGAGAACGCTTATATTGACAGTGAGTACCTTCACAATATACCTGATTATTTCTATCAATTCAGGCGACCGTTGTGATATTTTTTATATCAACACTAGTGTTTTTTTTCTTTCAAATAAACAATACCATGGTGATATTAGCTACTTTCTGAATAACAAAACAGTGTGATTATTGACGTTTTCATACGTGGTCGTAGAAAAAAACAATTTTCCTGCATTGTTGAGCATCAAAAAAGTAGGTAACTATAAGAATGTGGTTTCGGCATGATGGAGCATGTCCCACAATTGGGGCACTACACAATTAATTTCTTCTACTTTTATATGAGTTTTGGCCTACTTATATGCTTCCAAAATAAACCTGATGGTGACCCATAAGAAAATTTCACACTAAAGTTGCATTTTTTCAAATGGAATCAATAATATTCATGAAGGATATCCTACAAATAGGTTTATATCTTCAATTGTTTTTGAAATCTTGATGAGTTAAAATCGACCAATATTGTACCTCCGACTGCACTTTTTAAAATCTGAACGGATTGGGATGAAGAAGAATCGTTTTTCTATACGACTATTGGATATACCACGTCAATTACACATGCGTTATCGATTGACAAATGTAGATGATTCCTCATACGCGTGTTGGATTCTCAACATTCTTCAACTGCTGACAACCAATCACAAACTTCGAACTTCAGAATCCAACAGGATGAAGCCAATGACGAAGCTGCAATGAAACACATTTTTCGAAGTGGGCTCTGCTCCCCTGACTCGGTTATCGCGATAATGTCATTTTCAATATGAATTGTCACACGATTTACGAAATGATTGATAGGTACAAAGAGAAATGTCGATTATGATGAAACTATGAGGAGAGAGTGAACACGACGAAAAATGTACCTCCCATAGCGCCAGATTGAAAATTTGTTCCGATGGTGTAGCCTCCACAGTATTTGACAGTATTATACACCTACTGAAGTTATATTTTCCTGTTTCGCACTTGAGTATAGCTCAACAAGGTGGTTCGAATCCCCGCAGCTCTTTCTTTTTTTTGTTCTTTTTCTATTATCTGCACTAAGTTATGTTTATTAGGTATTCGATAATTTTCATAAGATATACTAGTCAACTAGACATTTTTCAGTTATAGTCGTAGGGAAAGCATATTCTTCTACTCGCGTTCAATGGCTATCTTTCTCTCGGATGATTACTGAATTCACCTTCGTCTTTTCATCCTTTGAAGAATATACTATCATTTTTCTATTTTGGTTCTATAATGAAGTCATTATGAAACGCAAATTCGTATCGGAATAGTCTCCGATACGCATTTTTCAGTCAGAAGAGTTAGGTCTAGCGTACCTCTGATCGATTTTGGATTTGGTGATACTAGCAGTAAAAAACTCAGTGTTTTTATTGGTGAATTTTGATTCGGAGTCTGATTTGATTTGAATTGGTCATGCAATTTGAACAAAAACAACATTGCATTTTTCACAGCTAGTATCGCAAAAATCAAAATCGCTCAACAGTAAACAGAGCTTTACGCTTGTACGACAGATTTGAAATATTCATTGTTACCAATCGAAGATGTTTCTGTTATGTATCGATATTATAACAATTTTTTCCAATAAAAGACTTAAAATTAAACAACGCGTGCGTCAAAATAGCATCTTATAAAAATTGTATCATAATATGCTAATTTTCTACGACAACCTCGATAAATGTTCATTTTATAACCGTAACTTCAATCATAAACAAGTACATTTTGAACAGAATTTCATTTTTGCATCGGTTGCTAGGCAAGTTACTAAGCAACAAATGCGAAATGGAATATTTCGTGTTAGGTCTAGGTTCACTCAGAGGTGGATCGATAGACTGGTGAATTCACTTCCTATCCTGTGACATGTCCCAAATCTCTTGATTTCGCTAAGTGAAGCCGCGATTTCAACCAAATTTACAGGTTACCTACAGCAGGTGTCGAAACAAAAGTATGAATATACGATTCTAAGGGACATCTAATTGTTTCTATAACAATTCCATGGGAGCCATTTTCCAATGACTTGATGCGAATATGTATCGAATATGATTGAAAGAAAATTCTTCAAATACCTATCGACAGTATCGCCATCTATTGTTATACAGGAGAACCCCACGTAATGAGCTGAAATTCAATTGTTTCCAATCAAGGATTTTTCTGCTGAAACAATTGAAGAGTATAGCGCCACCAGGTCTTATTTCCATCATTGTTCACTCTAAAATCACGACTACAATGTTGGAAATTAGTTGCTAAATCAGCAAAAAAATATAGTCCCAGTAGGTCTACAACATTTTATAGTTGAAATATCAAGAGTATTTGAAGTTAATTTTCACCATAATGGTTATTGCTCGTCTCAACAACCGCCTCTTCGTATGGCTACTACGTCTTATTGGTGATTTAACTACAGTAAGTTAATAATTCTACTTCACCTTATAGCTGTTCGCAGTATTCTCTGAAGTTAATTGAGCAATTACAAATTGTCATTTTCACTTCAATTTGTTGTTATGAGTCACACGTCATAATGTAGTTCTAGCTACAAAAAGTTGTCGATTTTACTACAACTCAGTGTATTTTCAACAATATTCTACTGCTAGAATTCAAAGTTCAAAATACTGAAATAACCATATATCATGAAAGACATTTCATTTTCTGCATAGCAACAATACGAAAAAAATCCACTATTGGCACAAAAACACCTCAAAAGCTGTCAGTAAATCGAAAGAACATGGCGGCACGTGATTCACTACAATGCTGGTCAACCTCTGTCTGTGTTTGTCATCCGAGACAACTTATTCATATCCTCCTGGAGTGTTGAGTATCTCTCGTTCAATTGCTAAAACAAAAATTATATTAATAATTCATTTTGGATTCATTTGGTCATGAATTTTTCAATCCAGTTAACTCTTGAAATCACTTGGATTTATTAACTGAATAGTACATTATCATTCAAAATATAATTCAGAACGAATCTTACCAGTACATTAATTTCTCTTCAACTTAACTCAGTTTTTGTTATCTTTTTTGTTACCCAGTAATAGCTTGAAAAAATCCGAAGAAAGTGAAAATCGATCCATCGAACAAATACCTGAAATGAAGAGTTGTACAAATAATCACATCACAACTTCAACAGTTTTAACCTAGATGTTGCAGTTATATTCATTAGTATAGTAAAAAATATATGAAATATGCATGGGAAGTAGTAAAACTTCCATAATAATAATTTCAAAATGTGAATATAAAACTGATATGATTATACTCACTTTTTTGCAGCGAAACTTCAATAATCACAGAGAGAATCCAAGAAAAATTCTCAACAAATGTGAAATTATTTGCGCTTGCAGATTCCGACGAAACATTGTTATTTGTTGCTCTAGATCAGGAAAATTATTCTCAACTGAAACAAAACAAAAATAATATTAATATTGGCATGAGTAAATAAAATTTATGTACGAGTCCACATCAATCTACTCCATGATGTAGGTACTTACCTTTTTTATATCTTGACTACACGAGAGGAAAACCTAATGTATTCGTTCTAATGCTCTACAACGGCAACAGACTGCAGATAACTGAGTAAACTTGGGTTGGGACTTGTAAGGAATCGGTATTCGTGAGAAGACAAAGGAAAAGTAGCGAAGAGATCGGAACTAAAAAAATCTTTGTAACCGAGCACAAACTGTTGCAAATTATAAAACAAGGTGATGTTAATTTGTCAACAGAGTGCGACAAAACCGCTATTTAATATTAATGTATTAGCAACTAGATGATGTTCTACTGTCTATGTTTCAATAACCATTATTGAAGTTCTAGTTACAATTATTTGTTGTTGTGTTACAGATTATATCAAGTTTGGACAGGAATTTCATCTGTTCATTTGATGCAAACTTGTTGCTGTTGTATTGACATTATCAGTAGTGAATTCGATAACTGACTGCATCGAAAATTGTGAAAGTGAAATTGAGACACAATTGTTGTTGAATTTGACTACAATTTTTTAACGATATGAGAAGTTGTTGAAAGTAACAACTAATTTCCAACAGTGTACTACGGCTTCTCAAATTATGACGTCCAGCGACAAATTGATGAAATGTCAGCTGATTATTTCTGTCAAAGTTTGTGCAATGTATGAAGTGAACGATATGTTGTCATAGAAAAAGTATAGTGTGCAACTAGTAACAAAATGGGCATCATTTTGGGCTCATTCCATAATATACTATATTCTAATTATCGATTATCGATATTTTCTAATAGTTATCGCCCACTGCCACCCCGTTCGTTTCGGGCATTGAAAAACGCCATCAAAAATGATAATTACCCACGATGGCTGATTGCTAATCGCGCATTGTGGTCTTGGTCTCCACTCACAATGGCTCGCATGATGCAGTCGAGGTTATTACTAGGGGGTCACAGTCTATGAGCATGTCTGCAACACGTCCATTCTCGATGCCATCATCTGCCACTTTGTCACTAACACTGTGGTGGGTCCCATCGAATTCGCCATCAGGTCTATCTCTTTGAAATCGCACAACGTTTAATGGTGATGTCCGGTGCGATAAAATTTATGAATTTCGGTATTTTTAGTTTTCCACTTCGTGTAATACCTCTGTGATGTTGCTTTAATTGAGTTATTTATGTCCTTGATGCGCGTTATATTTCATCACTTCAAAAGAATTTCTTGGAGGACCACCAGAATTATTAACAGCGAATGCATGGAAATAATCTAGTCACTACAAGTTCTCATTACTCACTCGTAAAGTAGCAGATTCTCAAAACGAATTGAATCACGTCTCGATGTTTTTCTCGAAGACAATTTCTCGATGTCGACTCGAAATTTCGAGAGTCTCGAAAACAAAAACTTAATGTTATATAACACAAAATACAGGGTACTGAATTTTTTCTAAAGTTCAAATACAGAGGCTACTTATTGCTATATGAACTAAAAGCCACGTATAATAAAAAAAACCGCCGAATCAGCACAAAAATAAAGAATATTGTTTCAAAAAACGAATTCTTGATATTTCAATTCAATGTTATATCCATACATTAAAAATTTACCTAGGTACGAAAGGTGAAAGTTTAAAATTAGCAAAAAATAGTCATTTACGTAACAAGTCCGGAAAATACTGTTTTTTTGGATGAGTGGACAAAATTCTAGGACGAGCGTAGCGAGTTCTGGAAGTCTGCGAGTCCAAAAAAACTGTTTTCGGGCGTGTTGCGTACACAATTTTTTCGGCAACCGTGTAGAATAACAAATCAAAGAAACACATTTCTTTATTAGAACAAAATTTCGAACATTTCAATTCTTATTTATATTAATATTTATATTAAAATTAGAACAATTGTTAATATTGAATGGATTCAATTTGTTTGAAATGCTTGGTATATTTAAGTGCCTTTTGTTGAAGTCAGAACAAGAAGGTAAAGTTTCCGTTTCACATTGATTGTTTTCATCTGATAATTTTTGAATGTTAGCTAATTTTATGTCAGATAGCTGTCAGTCGTTATTTTGCTGCTATGGTAATGATCAACTGCATTTATCAAAACCATACTACCAAGATTTTCATATTTACAATGACAACAACGATGTGATTCTTCCCGGCCTAGTCCGGGAAGTACCTACTTCCCGGACTAGGCCGGAAAAATGCCACCTTCTCAAAAAAAATCGTCTGGAAAGTACGTACTTTCCAGACGGTTGCCGAAAAACTCATTTTTTATAATCGAAACAGTCTTCTATCACGCAAATTATTTTATCTCAATAGTAGGGGTAAGTAGATACTGAATGAATAGTGAAATTTATGCAAAACTGGTGTAAGTCTGCCATAAGAATATCCTTAGAAGCAATATAGTACTGAGCTTACAATAACATTTTAAAAGAATACAACAGCAATAAAGTTGAATTTATGATACCTAAGTATTTTCCCTTTATGGCATTTCTATACTCTGAAAGGTTAGAGTGACCGAATAGTGTCCTATCTTAAGTCTTTTAATTACTTGATAAAGAAATATGAAATAGCATTGTACAAGACTTCAAAACTATTATATGAATCTAATAATTATTATTTTCTCATTTCTGGCGTATTTAGAAATTGAGAAACTGGATGAAATTCTAATGAAGTCTATTCATGTCAGATTATACACAGTAAAAAAACCTTGGGTGTAATTTCTATCAAATAGATTTTCAGAGCAAACTCTGACGAATATAAAACCTGAAAGTTGTGTCTTTGTTATTATACATTTCACAATTGAGTGTTGAGTGGTGCTGATTCCGATGTGAAAAATGACACGAACGTGGTGAAGTAAGACGATTCTGAAACATAAAATCATAAGAAACACCAAAAGGTGTAAATTTAATATCCTCAATATTGACGTTAACGCATAAAAAACACCTATTATATAAAATTAACACCAAGTTACTGAACTGAATGTTGTGAATTTCATGCGCTTATCTGTTCGATCTTAGAAGGCACTGACGACCTTCCTACCATACCTGGTTTCAATACTGGACTATAATAGATATATTAGATGATTTTGATATATAGATCAGTATCAATCGACCCACAGACCAAGTGGAGGTCTGTGATCAGGATAAATAAGCCGAAACAGTTCGTTATCAATCGAATTATTCTGAGTCTACTTTTTCATCATATATATTTCAAATATTACCTATATACAGAGTGAGAAAAACACCGGAGGTAGTGAAGAAAAGCACTGATTCGCATGAACACACTCATCATGATATGGAGTTCCTTCACACCAGAAAAGTCTTCGCATGTACCTGTTCAGTGTTTGAACGCACCGAAGAGAATTTCGTTGAGGTAGGATTCAGCTATTCAGCATCAAATCGCACTTTTGGAAATGCATAAAGGACACCACCAAAGTGTTCATTCTGCTGAAACCTACATATGGAAAGGATATTTCTCATATACCTACTTGATTATGGTTTCCGTAAATGTCTGTTTCATCACGCTAAGAAATATCCATCTGATAAATCACTTTTCCGGCTAGTGAAAATTTCCTGATACTTCTCAACAGCAATCCTAGTAATCCCAACTGCGAAAAAAGTTTCCTTCAATATACCATTAGGAATATATACCAGTCTGAAAATGACATTTCAGTTAAAGTAGATATAGTACTATACCTCGAAGTAATTTACTAACAAGAAATCGCAGGTGATGTATTCACTATTCCTTATAGTAATTTTAACCTGGAAACTCTGGTACAATCTGTCCGAGAGAGTATTGAAAATTATACTGTCAGCAGTTCTTAACAATGTATTCAGAAATATTTACTATCACCTTAGTAAAATTAATCTCAGAAAATGATGAAGTTACCCAATCCAAATGAAAATAAGCACTTACTCTTCCGAAGCAATGTTATTAACTATTCAGCGAGTAATAGTTGTCATAATGCTGTTCATTGATGAATACTAAATTAAACAATAAACATTCAAATAGTCGATTTTCCCCTGAATGGTATGGGTTGACTTTTTTCCTCAGTTATTCGTTGATTCTGTTCGAGGAAGTATCTCTTTTTTGCAGCTAGTGTGCCATCATAATCGAGGTGAAGAAGCGAGATGTTTCTGTTGTTCAGCGGTATTTGCTTCATTCAAGGCTCCCAATGAACATTTGAGGATAACGCACAAATTATAAAATGATTCAGGGTATGAATGTGTTGAAGACAAAATGGTTTCTAGAGGGATTTTTCATGATTATTATTGCATAGAAAGGATAGTGATTAAACTATAGGACTAGCCAAGAAGAAAAATGAGGAAAGTGGAAAGAGAGGTAATTATAGCGATATTAGAGTAAATTGTGATTGTTATGTAGGTTGATTTATTTCTTATAGAATCACGAATACTTCTGTCTAGAAGATGGTTGAAAAATTCTCTGGATCCATGGATATAATGGTGACACAAAAATGGAATACCTAATACATTTCAAGGATGGGTTATGGTTACGAAAGATGAAAGCATCGATATGATACTGAAGACATTTTCTGCTCGCATAAACATAACCTGGGATACAATTTGGTATGAAAAACGACTTTTTCATTCTATATTAATACCTACGAACTAAATAATTGTTTATTCCAGATTCAGTACGATTTCGAAGAGTAACAATAGAGACATCAAAACTTTCCTATAAAAATCTACTATGGCTGTTACCACTATATTTTTCATTGAAAATAATCGAAAACTTAGTATATGGAGGCCTTCGAAATTGGAATCTCAAGAAGAATGTTTGCCTCTTGTTCTAATGATCAATACCATCAATGAGCGTAGAAGAAGGGATTACAATAAATCGGTTGAGAGTATTCCACTTCCGGTGATGAATATAAGAATACGAATTGTCACTTTTTGTCATGTAGTAGGTACATTTCAATCTATTATATAAAGTTTATTTCACTGAATGAGAAACAAAAACTACCTGGGCTCATTGATTAATTACAATATTTGATACAAGGAAGAAGTACTCTTCCAGTATTGTGTAATTTACTATTCCTCAATGTACATTTCAATCTATCATATAAAGTTCAATTCACTGAATAAAAAATAAAAACTACTAGTGCTCATAGGTTAAATACAATATTTGATGCAAGGAAATGGTACTCTTCCAGTATTGTCTAATTTACTATTCCTCAAAGTACACACCAATGATGTACGAATGGTAACAATTCAACCATGTTCCTAGTAAAGTTGACTATTATATTATGTCATCAGTAAGTGGACTCAATTTACTAGTACTCAATAGTAGTGTTCACTGGAAAGAATTTCTGTCCATATATCAACTATATGAACCAGTGAAAGTCACTTCGATTCTAGTAATTTCTACCGTTTTTTTCTTTGCGTGAATGTTCTAAAAGAGCCGTGTTTCAAGTTCAAGCGAAATGATTTATGCTTTATTAGAATGGTGATTGTTCATAAATCATAATGTTGTGTGGCCAATATTCTCATGATAATCAAGAGATTCGTTGAACCAGGACAGAAAATATAATGGGCACATTAACCTTGTCATCGGACCGATGGAATCAATTACGAAATACACGTTCACTGGCAATTCGATGTTCCCTGTATTTCCTGTTATTTTCGACAAATCAATTTGTTGATATCATCAGAATGGTTCTGTCTGTTATATACTAAATATACTCATAATTTATTAATTTGAAGGGAAAGTCTATACAGGGTAATTTCACTAATTTCAATAAGTTATCCTTCGAATGCAAGAGAACAATCAAGTAAAATTATTATCGCTTGTATATCGGGTGCTCAATAAATATCACAAATTTTCTTCGAATAAAATATAAATATAGCTAGAATATTACTCAAAATATTACAGTTTTTCCGTTTGAAATTGCTTTCTATTTGTTCATCTCAGATTTTTTCAAAAGTATTACAGTGTGTTTTGAGGTATAATTTGAATTTTTTTTTTAATTTTTCAACAAACACAAAATGACGAACATCACTGTACAACGTCTTTTTGGGTTTCTTTCCCAAATTAATGATGCATACTTCTGCCGGTCAATGCCATATACGATCGATCATTCATATTCTGGCAATTTTTATGTACTGAATTCAACGTTTTGTTTTCATATGCATTTCAAAGAGGATCAGTATGTTCTTATAGACCTATATGTTCATACTTTCACACGAAGTGGCCAAACCATAATATACCCTTTGTGTCCAAGATAAGGATGTATATATATAATTATGAGAATCTCTGATTATAGTTTTTCCGAGACGAAACGTCGTACGGAAAATCTCTCAACGCCGTTTTGTAGAGCTCAAAAAGTGGTAATGAGAAAGTGTCTTATTGTTTTCCTATATTACTTCAAATAACGACAGAAATGAAAACGAAATCGGCAAATTTCGGTATTTTAGGCATATCTCCGGAATTACTCGGAATTTTGAAACTTTCTGAACGGCATAATTATATTGTTAGGCTTGAAAATGGACAACTTTTCCCTAATTCAATCATCTTCGTATCTCTTATGGTTTCCGAGATCCTCATGATAGTATAAAGTAGACATCCTTATCTTGGACACATTGTATATTATGATGATGAAAATCGGTACAGGTATGTTTCAAGTGACCCTAATTCAGAATCCACATTATTTTTTCGTGAAAGACAATCCCTAATAGTACTTTTCGAAAAATAGGCCAATAAAATTGTTCGCAGTTGATGGCCTTGATAACAGCCCAAAAATATAACCACTCTATTGTTAGTAGACATTTCAAATACCTATCCAACAAAAAAGTTTTTGAAAATCGATGAAATAATAACGATTTTACAGGGGTGGTAATGCCTTAAGGTGGACACACTGTATACCGGGTGTCAACGAATCTATTAGACAAGTCATAACTTCTAGAATATTGGGTGTATCAAAATGAGATCTGGTATAGGTGAATGGCACGTGAAGAGGAAAGTTTTCGCATATTTTTCACTTTCCGGTCACTTCCGGTTTTATCGGAAATTGCTCCGGTTTTGAATTTTTTAAATGTAACATTTTTTTGATTTCTGAGACAATTCTGGATCAGAATGTGACATTTCAAAAAGTTTTTGAGCCTACTTCATTATTTCAGAGTTACTTTTAATATTGCATTTAATTGGCCATGATCGGATGTAAACTAATCTGAGGACCTCAGGTGATGTCAGAAAATTACAATGGGAAAGTTTTAGGGACTAATATGATAGATAGGAATAAGACAAGTTGACAAAATTACATTTTCGTGTCTAACTATTATTTTTCAAATGACAACCATTTTTTGACAAACACTTTCCGAAAAAACGATTTTTTGACAAATCTAACGATATACTAATTTATTTGCGATTGGATTAAAAATAAGCACGATAAATTAAATAACTTTTGTCATGAAATAATGAAGTAGGCTCATAAACTTTTTGAAATGTCACATTCTTATCCAGAATTGTCTCAGAAATCAAAAAATGTTACAATATACAGGGTGTTCCATTTAAAAATTCAAAACAGGAGCAATTTCCGGTGAAACCAGAAGTGACCGGAAAGTGAAAAATATGCACTCACCTGTACCAAATCTTATTTTCATACACTTAATATTCTAGAAGTTATGACTTGTCTGATAGATTCGTTGACACCCGGTATATGTCGATATATTAGGTACATAAAATAAGAAATGGTATTTTCTGTCGATCGTATTCAGTTGAAAGGTGGGAATCTGAAGTTATTTTCAGATATTACAATCAAAAACTACAAATTTCGCCTTTCTATATACTTTTTTTATGTTCCAAGTTTCATATATTCGCATAATATTCCCAATCCCACATTTTCAGACAAGAAAATGATAACGATAACTCCCACCGCTGTGTTCACAAAAATCATATAGTAGATTGGGAATCTCAAAATAGCTCTGCTGAAAACATAAAAAAATACATATTTGGTGTCGCCATATCTTACCACAGAGTTTTCGTAGTACAAAATAAAACATCAACAAAAGCTGAATGGTGCGTTGGCGTAGCTCTTCATTATAGCAAAATAGACTCACAATAACGTCCAAAGCGATCTCACTGGACCGATGATAGATGAAGCACTCGAATGGAAGTTTTGATCGTGCCATCCAAATAATCAACAAACATGTATTCTCAGTTACACCTCATCTAATCCGAAGGATGAAAGGTAAACGCACACAATGGGACGTTTTGACTGTGGTCATCACTCAGGGCGGAAAGTCGACGTTTGCGGATAGATTTCTTTGTGTTATAAATGGCGACATTGTGGCAAAACGGCCCATAGCATTCGTCATGTCGACATAATGGGATGAATTATGGTGCCCGAATATTCGGAATGAGCCCTTTTATTTGGATACACTGGGTTTATCTCCAGGGCGATGTAGAATGCGGAAGCCCAAAGGGCATAATGGAATATAGCACATAGGTGTTACATTTCAGAAAATGCATTATCATCATATTATTAATTATAGTTTTAATCAGACTTTCAGTGAAGTTTCATGGTTCGAGTTTCCAATTTCCATCATAAAAAAAAGAAATATGTTTATTATAACATTGTAAGTAAGTGTAAGTGTTTCACAAAGATTTTTAGTACTGTTTTTGGCGAGATTTTTGGATACGTTCATTACAATTCTGGATACACGTGTACATTTTTTTTCATACAGGGTGTCCGAAAGGGTTATGGAGTTAAAGAGGAGTGGGTCCTTCATGTAAATTTTGTATCTCAAGTGCTTAGTTATGGAATAGTAAGCCTTGAAAGAGGGGATAAAAAATAGAATCAATTTATAACATTAAACGGTTGCATTGTTGATGGTAACAACGAAATTTAGGAAATTATATCAACTCCGAATTAACTCATTATAATGCCTCTTTCCATACACTGCTGTTCAGTGTGTCTTTTTTATACCAGGGTTGGACGACAATGTTCCTTTTGCACCTAATTAACCAATGCCGATTATTTTATTCTGATATCTCTCTTATCGCGAATTTGAATTTGAACCACTTGATCCCTGATTCAAGTAAATATTTCATTGCAATGAAAATGAAATCCATGGAACACAATCTACTACCTAATATCAGATATATAGGTAATTAGAAAACTAAACAAAAATCATTCTGATTAAGGAGAAGAAATATGACAAGATGAACTTAAAAAAATAATCTTTGACTAAAAGAATAAGAGAAGAGTCCATGCATGCTATGAGAAGTAGGTGTCAAATTCAGGTACAGCATGAAGGTTTTTTTAATAAGTGTTGGACTTTAGAATTTTGTAGAATTTTTTCAACATTATTTTTCAGGTTATATATCTTTTCTGATTGGCCATTGCCAGATTTTTTTCATGTAGTTCAATACAACTGTTTTTTCGGATTGTGAAGAAATTTGACCAGGATAAATAGACGAGTCACAAAAATGCATAAATGGACATTATATCGTTGTTGAATTTACAAAGGGACGTATATCAGAAAATGGCGTAGTTTTTTTCTCGGGTAACAACTTGATCAGAAGCTAATTAATTTGCTCTTAAAGTGAAGTATAAGTACATCAATTCCTGATCTTTCAGAAAATGGATCCATTTTTCTTCAGATAGGAACAACATGAAAGACTATAGTAAACCTTAAGAAACTGTTCAAATCCATCATATACGCCCCTTTGTAAATTCAACGACGATATATATGATTCGAAAATTCGCTGGCCATTCAGTCTCGAAACACGGAATATAGATAGAAACAAGTCGGTTAACAAGGTGCTGAAAATCGCAATTGCTCTCAGTGCGGTACGCCTTTTGTAAATCATGACCAATATTTATTGCCTGTCAATTCAAGATTTTGATAAAAATAAAATGATAAGTGGTCATTCGTATACTTACTCCGAACGAGAAAAACGAACAATATACCTAACTCAAGGTCGAAATGCCTTTGTGAGCCAGTTTGATTGGCAGATTTATGGTTCCATATGTGGATAAACATTTGAAGTTGGTATAATATATGGAAAAATATGTAGGTAATCAGGATAGTTTACGTCGACACGTGATTAATAATGAAATTGTCATCTGGTACGAAACAATGTTCTTCTATTTCTCGGAAATAATTTTGCTTGGAATGATGCTGGATGGCCTCCAAACATCACGCCAGTCAAGTTCAATTTTGAGAGCAGTTGTTGTAGTCTTTGGTGTAACGGACTATTACATGTCTGTATGTGATATATAGCCAAGGAAGCATCGCAAAAGCTGGGATGTTTCACAACGCTCTACAATGCTCAGATTCGCCAAAAACACTCCCTGAGCTTGCTGGAGTTGATTCAATAGCCGTTGACTTGATACAACTGCAAACACTTCAACAACGAAAGATCGTTGCAGTCATCCCTCCGGAATTGACTCATGCGAAGTTTTCTCATAATTTGACATCAGCTCCTCTCATTGTTTTTCTCCACTTCGGGATTATTTACCAGTAGAATCAATCGGATGATTACATTTCAGTCATAGTTCTTCTTCCAATTCAATTGGCCTTTGCTCCCATTTAGCCAGTTATAGTTAAATAGTTACAAGTGAAGCTGAATAAATAAAGCTTGTAGCTTGTGATAAAATACACTGCTGGTTGTGAAAGAACAATGATGAAGGGATTATTGTAGAGGGACCGTGGAGGCTATATGGAGCCTCGACCTATCAGATCAATTGGGAGCTAAGTTCCTGACATCGGAGGGCTTTAAGAAGGCCTCTTCAAGGAGCGTGAGCCTCTTGCAGAATAGCGCTTGGAATACCAAATGTTCTGCAGTTCTGCATCAACTGGGTTGGTTGCCGAGTACGTTGAGATGATGGCTTGTGGCCCAAAGAACTCGGGTTCTAATCCTGGCGCAGCTATTGGTTCATTTATTTTCTGTAGCATCGTTTAGCGAGAGGAGATAGGTGACCAACCGAACATTCTTGGTAACTAGATTTCAATCCTTCGGAACGATAACCAGCCGAGTAGTGCTTCGGATGGCACTTGAAAAGATAAGGTCCTCGTCTTTCCTAACTCATACACAAGTCCTAGGCTTAAGGGGTGGCGGTTAAAAACACTTTCCAAACACTTTTTCCAGCATTTTTCAGCGAAGTTCTCGCATCAGTAGCGGCAACTATCACTGAGGAGTCCCGTTACCAATTTCTTTTTTGTCCAACTCGAGAAGCTGTTTAGCTTTCGCTCATCTTTCTCCTGGCACTTCCGTGACATTTCATTTCATCTGTTTGCCTGCGTCGAAACTCTTCTTTCAAGTTGGCTTCGGAGAGTCCACAAAAGGGTTGTGGGCCAGGAAATCATATATTTTTATAATGATAGAAAGTGCGAATGAATCTGGTTCAATCAAATGTTGGTGATAATGTGGCATCCTCCATCCATTCTATGACAGAAATACCACCAAATATAGGAATTTCATCAAGATTGCAATTTTAAGTGGCATTCCTGTACTAGCAAAGCAAACCTACGCAAGCAGAAAGAATCAAGTTCTCGAATGACGCTGACTCGGATGAAATTCATCCACATACTCTCGAACGAGTTAAATTGCAAATTATTATATTTATGTGGTATGAAATGGAGAAATCAGAGAGAAACTGTTAACGTGCTTTATCTTTAACAAGTTTCAATGTGTGTGGTCCAACTGGCACGCGATATACTACCGAACCGAGCCATGATGTTGATATAGTTGTTCCCTGCTCCTCAGCTCAGCTTTCAAGAGACGGCGACTGTTATAGACAGCGTTACGGGCGGAGTAGTTTTTACGCTGCCTTCAAAAAGTTAGGGGCCGCATCAATGATCCGAAGAATAGTACATTGTTTGATCAAAACTCACACTTTGTTTGACAAGCGAATTTTGTGTTTGCGAGGCGAATTGACAACGAAGCCTAATAAAACATGCAATTTTTTCTGCAACCAAAAGAATTAATATCTAATTGTGGCTCACGACAATCTAACCTTGAACGATTTTCTGGCTGGATGATGAGGTCAATTATTAAACAAAAAAGAAGAACTATTTTTTCCTTACCTCTATTTTCTTGTTCATTTGATATCTGTTATATAATAATTATATAATATGTTTCTTCACAATACTGGTAAATAAAAATGATACAGAGCCAGGGTGAACAAACACAGGAATCACAGGAGCAACATTTTCGAAAAAATGTTCCTTGTGCGTGATATCGCCAAATCTTAACTATAAGTAAGTAAAATAGATAGATAAAATAGAAAATGAAACACAGCGTGTAAATATATATATAGTATAAAACATATATGGTTACATAAAATTAGTATTAGTAAAATATCACAGTATCTTGGTATTACGTAACAATAAGTGTATTGATATGTCTGGATCATATTGTTCGCAGAAGGTAAATTACTGGTAATCCTTTCGATAAGTTAAGTGGTGATTTTAAAGTTTTTAATCATTTTGATTTTTGATGTGATGGAAGGTCTTTCTATCGGGAGCCATGTTTTTATTTCTTTCTTAAATTTCAATTTATTACACCTATATTTATTGTGGTAGTATGCTCCAAATCTTTGGGCCAAGGTAGTTGCAGTGCCTTTGCCCTATTAATTAATGACATCTTGGGGTTACGAATGTCTTTTCTTTGCCTCTGGTATTATATTGATGCTCGATTGGTCTAGTTTCAATTGGTTTAGGTAATGAAATCCAATGGAGTGGAAGTATTGGAGGTTCATCATTTTATACAACTGAATGGATATGATATGAGTAAATCTCAGATTCACCTCGAATGTGGCTGTATAAGATGGCAAGAATGTGCTGGCCAATTGCACCAGGACCAAAGACAATGTGAAGAAACATAACAGAACAGAATATTTTTTACTTGTATAAATTTTGACGGATCAGGTTTATTCTATTTTCAATTGTTCCAATATCAATATCACAAATCAATTGAATACCATCATATAATAATCCTGTTGAACCTAATCTTAGGATTTGCAGAATAATAGTAAAAATAATAAATCGCCTTTTATTCATGATGGAACATGAAATGGTGAAGTGTCAGCTAAAAGCTGTTTTTCAACTTTACATAATATGGAAAAAGGTTTATATGAACTAGGGTCCGAAAATGCTTCGTTTCCGATGTACAGGGTGTTAAGTCAGTCCTTATTACCTCTTGCACCCCATCACATCACAAAATTTCACATAGGTATTAAAAAATCTGAAATCTTAGTCGTAACCAAAGTATGGGTTTTTGGGGTAGGAGATTTTGAATTCTTTCTCAAATTTGAGAAATCCAAGATGGCCGATCCAAAATGGCAGACCAATATCGTAATTGTATTTCTAGTCGATGAAAATTTATGAATACAAGATGGCTGCTCCAAAATGGCGAAAGAGTTTTGAAATTGAGGTCTGATCTTCCCGAAAATAAGTATGTAGGGGTGTTTAGAGGTCGCAAATTAAGAATTTCTAGTCAAAATTTATGAAATTGAAATGGCGCCTCCAAGATATGGTGAGTGTCGTGATTATGGGCCGATTCGATTTAAAATTTGGAAGTTTTGAGTTAGATAATTAAACAAAGTATAATGATAAAAAGTACAAAAATACATGAAAGTGAAGATATTCTTGAAAATAGGCTTTTATAAAAATGCTCTTAAAAGGAAAAATAATGTGGTTTGGCTAGGCCATCAGGATGTAGATATCTGAGTGTAACAGATTTTCAAAAGCTTGCCGCACATAAAAAAAAAGGTATCTAATCTTGCAATCATCTAATTATCAATGAAATATGAAATTTATGCGGAAGGAAAACTTCGCGTATGCTGACTCAATTTCTCGATTCTGGTTCCATAACTTTTATGGAGAAGTATACACGAAACATCTTTTATTTTTGAGGAGATGACTCAGGGTTCAAGAACATTGTCATTCATTATCACTATTGTGTATTGTTATTAGGTTTTTCGTGATATGAACTGAGTCTGTTCTTCATCGTCATTGCCCATGCACGTTAATCTTTATTCGTCTACTGGGAAAAGGAGTAGATGAAGTATGGAACAGATTCATTATTTATGAAAACTAGATAGAGTAGGTAGGTATAGCTATTCCAGAATAATACTGATAATGTATATGACGATTAGCGGAAATATCGAAGGAGATCACAATTCCAGAATGAAGTTGTATGAGAAAGTGTTTTAAAGAGTGCCAACTTAGTTGCTAAGCAACCCTCGTAAGTCTTATGTAACAAGGCTAGCACCGAAAGAAATGTTTGGCCGCTCCTTCAAGTCCTTCAGCTATAACTTCAGCAACGGCCTTTCAGCAGATATTCGATTATTTTAGTACAGTTTGAAAACAATTAATCTTTACTTATATTCTTATAATATATAATATATATAGTCGTATGTATATATTTTTAAGGTTTCTGTGACAACTAAAATATAACTAGGTATACTTAAATATCACAAGAGACTATCGATAAATTACATAAAAGAAGTCTAGATAATCCATTCAATATATGCATTCAAGAGAGTTAGGTATTTTTTGTATAGTATATGTGAGAATGAAGAACAACTTTCATTAAAATTTTATAGTTTTTTTGCAAATGTACCTGACACTCCATGAATTTTTGTCCATATAGCGAAGAATCATGCAGGTAGGTATATATTACATAATTATTTGTAATCTTGAATTACAATTTCAAGTCTCGATCCACTTATATTCCTGTTTAGAAGTGTAACACTTTGGTTATTGGCTATCACGCGGTACGAGACCACTTAGTTTGTAATTACATGTTTTACGCAACGCGCTTTACCTCTTATTATGGCCTTGGAAAATATAATTCCAGTAAATGGTGTATTGTATATCATTGCAGAACTGGATTTGTTTCTTTGCTAGTATTAGCAATACCATTGAGATGATTGAATTACACTACCTAACTTGTTACTAGACCATCATCATCCAGAAAGACTGTATAGGTATAGAAGCGTCTTATTTGTTTTTTAATCAGCCATTCTATAGAATACCAGTACAGTTAATATGATGGCATGTTTATTTACGTTACTGTAGAAGATGGCACTATGATAATATTCGAAAAATACTATCTTTGATTTGTAGAAAAAAAAATTCTTAGTTGTGTTCAAGGTGTATATAGTATGGTGTAACGACGTCATATCCCCACGTCATTGAAAAAGTTCTTGATTTTCGCCTACCTGAAGTCAGGGTTAATTTTCGAAGCGTAGAAATATTTCCCATGTTACTCATGACATGTATTTGCATTAAAAATAATGACACTTAGATCAGATTGTAGAGGTAATTTATTCTTAGGCTCTGGATTTAGAGATTTAGTTGAGAAGACCCCTTCTTGCAGAATAGCGCTATATATAGGAATTCGCAAATCAATTGTTTTGCAGTTTCTGCTAAATTCTCACAGTGGCGACACAACTCTCTGATTTGACCATGTTTTTGAAGTGAGGAGTTCTGTCACCAGTTTCAAGTGATGAGCTTTTGAGAGTCCACAAAAGGGTTCTGAGCTAGGATATTGTGTGTTCGCACTTTCTTTGGCAAGACAGTCTGCTTCCTCGATCGTTGCCTACCTTCTTGTGACCTGGCCTGATCTGACAGTTTTAGCTTTAGAACCATAATGGCCCATGCTTTGGGGATAAAAATCTAAAACGTCTATGATAATTGAATTTCACACCACTCAACCCCTTTCTTTTCATATTGGCTTATAAGTTTCAGATGCATTATATAGGCCAAAATGCTGGCGTAGAATCAATTAGAATAATCAGTTCTCCAACATTCCTTCCTCTGAAGTAAGTTACTCAATAATAGTAATTTCAAATGAAGCATTCATGGTATCGGTCATAAAAAAAGAATGAACACTTAACTACAAACAATCCATATTGCACAGTTATCCATCAAAGAAAGTTATCAAATCTTCTATTCATATAACTGTTTATTCATATTCTTTAAAATCAATCGTATTAATGCGTCGAATCGATTACATAAAATCAAATACTTTTAAAATGAGAGAAAATATTATATCCGTTGGACTTATTTTCTTAGCTATGACATATTTTTTGCCTAATATATGGATGCCATTTCTTTGAACCAAAGCATATTAGCTCCGTTATATTATTCTTTACCGTGTTCGTACACTAATTAAACAGGTTAATCAATAATCCAATGGCATACCATACGAACTGCTTAATTAACCACTGTTTTTCCTTCCTCGATTTTCAACTCAGTAGGTTACTTACCTCATGCTCTACAGTCGACTTATTTCCGTGCTGAATACACTGACTCGAGGTGATTTATTTCAGTCGAATGGTCATATTGTTGATAATGTTTTTTTTTTATTGAGATTCGTGGGCTTAAAAACAGAGAACGGATTTGACTATTTGAAGAGGAAAAATTCAGCAGAAACTCCAATAGGAAAATTTGTTTTTTATTACATATAGAGGTTGATTACAGAAATATACCTACGAAGGATGTAAAAACTAGAGACTTTTCAACTTAATACCAACAGTGTCACAAACAAACACTTTTGCCCGAATGAAACATGATATTTTTCTGCAACCAATAAAAGAGTAGGTATATCTAATTATTCTAATTTATGAAATGTAAGTAAAATAACCACCATTTTGGCTCACGACAAACTAACCTTGACAAATTTTATGGCAGGAGGACCTCTTCCTGACAAAATGAAGAAGAGGAAGAACCTCGGGAAGAACTAACCTTACATCTCATTTTATATGTATAGTTTTCTTGTTCATTTGGTATTTGTTAGAGATAGTATGAAATCCATGGAAGTGGAATTACCTACTTATTGGAGGTTCATCATTTTATACAAAAGTTCAACTCAAAAAAATAATGTGCTGGCATGCCCCAGGAGAACTTTTGACGCATCAGGTTTCAGGTTTATTCCATTTCCAATTGTTGTTCCAACATCAATATCACAAATCGATTGAATATTATACGTATTATATATGTACTTATTATAGATGTGCAAATCTATATCAGAGTTTTTCGAGGAATTTCTTGCTGTTCGTTCTTAATGAGTTATTTCTTCATAACATGATAATCACAAATGTCAATGTCCTTCTCCTTCGGAGTCGGGCTCTTTCGACAAAATATGAAAATAAACTCATGCAGTTTTTAGACAACATGCTGTCATGGAAAATTATCGGTAATTTTGAAGCACTTGTGTAATTACTCCCGATAATTTTTTTCAAGGTCACGAATGTTTTTGTTGTTGATAGAAAATTATCCCGAGTCGAAGACCAGGGAAATTTTCTATCAACAAAAAATTCGCACCTCGAAAAAATTTTCGGAAATTAATTCAAGCTCGCGGGGGATTCGGTGAGAAAATGTTGTACCAAAATTTTTGTTAATTTTGTTCATATCCTTTTACTCACTAACTCATCAGTTAGGATCCGGATCACTATTTTCGTTGAATATTTGATAAAGGATTAATCAATTGATGATTGAAAAAATAAAAAAGGAAGTTCCTAGGGGGGAATTGAACCCCGTCCGCCTGCGTGAGAAGCCAAATTTTTTTATATTTTATATTGAATGTTTATTATATCAAAATTACATTGTATGGGATGTAAGTACATTCTATTCTATTCTGGAAGAACAGACCACTTGACGGTCACCCCGTCAAGGGCGGCCCAGGGGCCGAGAGAACGTGATACATCCCATGAGTCAGACTCAGAGTTCAACTACTTCCTAGGGCATTGCCCTTTTAGTAATCATTATCGTTGTTTTTAGCTTAGCGCCATGAGAAACTTGAAAGTTGTCCACTACACCATCGCGACTCTCAATATTTATTGTACAAATCGTGATCTAATGTGAGTTTCGACAGCTCCTCGTTCGGCTATTTTCAGTATAACTTTAGAAACTCCAAAAGAAATAGCTAATGCATTTGCTGACCATTTTCAGTCGTGTTTCTTCAAATTGGTTGATGTTACAAATATTCCAACAGTGGATACGTCTCAGTCTACTTCAGTGCTAACATCTCACACGTTCAGCAACGATGAAATAGAAAATAAGTAAATAACTTGAACAAAAACAAAAGTGCTGGCCCCGATGGAATTCCTCCGTTACTTCTCAAAAAGTGCAGTAGAGTTTTATCCACATGATGATGGAATATTGCCAACCATATGGAAATCATCACTGTTATCACCAATATTTAAGTCAGGTAGTAAAATCAATATTGAAAATTACAGAGGTATATCTAAAATTTCATGTATTCCGAAAGTTTTTGAGTCAATATTAACAGACGAACTTTTTTCCAATGTTAAGCATATTATTGTTAATAAACAACATGGTTTTTTCAAAAATCGCTCTACAGCTACCAATTTAGGAATTATACAAAACTTTTTATGTAATAAACTAGAACAAGGTTTTCAGGTGATTTACACCGATCTCGCCAAGGCATTCGATTCAGTTAATCCATAGTTTTCTTTTTTCTAAAATGAAAGCACTTGGTGTGGATGGCAGTTCATTGATGTTTATTACTTCTTATCTGGACAAGCGTAATCAGAAGGTGAAAATAGGGAATTATATTTCTAAGTCAATAAATGTTACCTCTGGAGTTCCTCAGGGATCCCACATTGGTCCCATTCTGTTTTTATGCTTCATAAATGATGTTATTTGCACTTTTAAAAATTGTAACATTTTACTTTATGCAGATGATCTCAAGTTCTACAGAATTGTATCATCTGATGAAGATGACTGTCATTTGATTCAGAATGATTTAATTAATTTCATCAATTACTGTGAACAAAATTCTTTGAAAATCAATATTGATAAGTGTAAAATCATGCGTTTTTATAAAATACTCAATCCAACTATTTACAACTATACTATACATGGGGTTGATTTGCAAGCCGTAACTAGTATCAGTGATTTAGGGATAATATTTGATAAATAACTCAATTTCAACGATCATACCAACAATATTTGTAATAAATCTCTCCTGGATGGTGGGGTTTATAAAGAGGCAAGCTAGAAATATTTCTGACCAGAACGCAAATAATAAGACGTTGTTCGAAACATTCTGGAATATAATAGTCGATAATAGTATATAATAGTATAATTTGGTCACCAATTTACAACTGCCAGAAGGACCGCTTAGAGAGAGTACAAGGTCGGTTCACGAATTTTCTTGTTTGGAAACTTGGACTTTCTTTCCACGGTCTTGACGTCTGAGACGAATTAATGCCATGTCATATTTTTTATTCAAAATTGTAAATGGCGTCATAAATTGTACAGAGATATTAGAAAAATTATCATTTCTAGCCAATTCTAGAACCAGCAGAACCTGCAACACTTTATATGTACAAACACATCGTACTAATTATGGTGGCACCGCTTTCTGTGGTAGGCTTCAAGAAAACTTCAATATCCACCATTCATCAATAAACATATTTAATATCCCTTTTTACGTATTTAAGAAACAACTGAAATTCTCCGTCACTCCTACCTGAAAACTCACAATGGTATTTAATTCAAGTAATTTATTGTTACCCTTAAAAAAACTTTTATTGTCCAAACAGGCACTAGGCCCAATTACAGGACACAGTATACAATTTTCGGGTGAAATAGTTAAATATAGGAAATATATATCGTAATATTAATACATTCATAGAATATTAGAAGAGAAAAGTAAATTACAAAGTTCAATTTATGAAATATAACAAGATTGTAGTAATAATATGTTTATGGAATATTAAGAATAAAGTAAAAATAAAGTAAAAATATATCAAATAGGTGTTTGTTGATTCGCAAACATAATGTTTTTTATCTCTTTTTTGAAAATATTCAATGAGTTTGCATATATGTCTACTTTCTGACAGACTTGATTTAATTTATGACACATTGCAAATGAGGGAGATTTGAGTAGAATATTGGTTCTTGGTGTTGGACGGTAAAAAAATTGTTTATTCCTACCATTAAATCTTGGCACATGAAAATCAAGTTGAGATAGTAGTTCGGGTGAGTTGACAAGATTGTTAACCAGTTTGTATATGAATACACAAGAATAATAAGTTCTTCTGTCTTCAAGTGATTGAAAATGAAAACGTAATAATATATTACCTATTCCCTGACTGGGGTAGACATTATCTAGTTTGTAGCTGACATATTTCATAAACCGTCGTTGGACAGATATTCAAGCGATTGAATGTGTGTAGTGTATATGGGTGACCAGATAAGACATCCATATTATAGACGGGATCTAACAAATGAGTTGAATAAAGTTATAAAACTATCCATGCTCCTGAAATCTCTACAATTTCTGAATATAAGCCCTATAACATTCTTTTCGCAGCAGTTACACTTTTCTCTATGTGAAGTGCAAATGAGAGTTTGGTATCAAAGAATACTCCCAATAAGTCTTTGCAGTTTTCTGTTTTTTCAAGTAGATGATCATTTATCGAATAAACATGGTCAAGAGTGGTATGTTTGTTAGAAAAGGTGGTATATTTACATTTACTTAAATTGAGTGGAAGATTGTTTGAGGAGCACCAGAGAGCTAATTTATTCAGATCATTTTGTAGTATTTGACTGTCATTTGGTGACTCTATAGCACGAAAAACTTTCAGATCATCAGCAAATAATAGAATTTCACTATCTATACTCATTCCTATGTCCTATGTCGTTAATAAACAAGGAGAATAATAGGGGAGCTAGGTTGCTTCCCTGTGGAGCGCCACCGGTGGCATTGTATTCATCAGATTTATATGTCCTCTATATTCAACAAATTGAGACCGATTCTTAATAAGACAGGAATAAAAGAATTTTAATAGATTTGAGTCAAAACCGATTTTATTGAGTTTGGAAATGAGTATGTTGTGGTCCAACTTGTCGAAGGCCTTCGAGAAATCTGTATATATATTGTGTCTATACCTGAAGCTGATTTTCTAAAGCACAACTTATCGTTTGAGTAAATGTTATTAGATTGGTTACAGTAGATTTTTTGCGATAAAGCCATGTTGTTCAGAAATTATTATATTTTGAACTTCAGGACATATTCTATTGTAGATACATATCTCAAAGCCCTTCGCAAAGTTACACAACAAAGTGATGGCACGAAAGTTCTTCATGTCGTTAATCTCGCCTGTTTTAAAAATGGGAATAGCTTTTTTTCCAAATCTGTGGAAAAGTGTTTGTTTTTAATGCAGCATTGAAGATGATTGCGAGTGGTTTGGCTAGGGTATGAGCACAATCTTTGACTAAAAAGCTTGGAATTCTATCGTAGCCACAGGTGGGTTTTTAAGGCTGTTATAACTTCGCTCTCATTTACGGATTTGATGCTAATCACAGGTCTGTTGGAAATTACTATTTCATCAATATCGCATTGTGTATCAGAGGCTGTGTATACGCTGCTAAAGAATGTTGCAAAGCCATTGACAATATGTTTTGGATCGTTATATTCTATATTATTGAAGTGAAGAATTCCGGGAATCCGAGAGTATCCTCTTTTCTTCTCTATAAAAGACCAGAACTTTGTTTATTGTTTGTTTGTCGTTAAATTAATTAGATTAGCTGTACCATTTGGAATTTGTATCGAATTCTGTAGAGTACTTGATTGAATAAATAAAAATAAATAAATAATTAATAAGGTTTCAATTCTTGAATCTACTTGATATTCTATCAAAATCACGCAATATTATGGTAATATAAGATGGAGAAAGAAGTAGATCTGCTTTATATTGGATGATACGTATAGCTAGCTGTCAACAACTGTCAGGTCACTTATTAATTTTTCACCTAGGTCACGTGACCGCAAAAATTTCCGGATAATTTAGGTTGTCGTCATAGCAACTTGTCGAAATCAAGGCATCTGATTGGCTCAATATGGTAGGTAAAAAATGTTCACGGTAATCGCCCGTTGCTATAAGCAACGTATACAAAAAGGAGCCTTCTAATTGGTTGAAAATAAATTTATGAAATTTATGAAATATGAAATTTATGCGACAGAAAAACTTCTCGTATGCTGACTCGATTTCTCGATTTCTTCAATACGATCTTATGTTGGATTTGAGTGTATATATATAATATTTGTCATCCTCTACCTGTTTTACGATTCTGGTTCCATAACTTTTTATGGAAAAGTATACACGAAACATCTTTTAGTTTCTTTCGCTCCTTCAGCTAACTTCAGCAACGGCCCTTCAACAGATATTCGATTATTTTAGTAGAGTTTGAAAAAAATTTAACTTTACTCAAATTCTTATATAGTCATATATATATATATATATTTAAGGTTTCTGTGACAACTAACATATAACTAGATACTATAAAATATCACTAGAGCCTTTCGATATAGTATATTAAGTATGGAGAACGGTAAGGGTTTTATAACGATCGAAGACAATTGTTTGGAGGAGGAGCGGAGCGACGACTCCAATTATTGTCTGAGATTGGTTACCCTTAACGTTCGACATGCTTATATAACGTTTTTTTGCACGATTGATACCATTATAGATTATAAAAATAAATTAAAATTAAAAGATTCTTTAACTCGACGGTAAGTGAATTACTTACCGTCGAGTTGGAGTACTTACCGTCGAGTTGGATTACTTACCGTCGAGTTGCTAGTAAATGTCACCTACTGACGTAAAATCTGTCACGGTAAACAGTCAAAAATGATCAATCGTGCAAAAAAGTCTAGATAATCCTTTCATTTCCATATTCCACACTCCATGAATTTTTGTCCATATAGCGAAGAATCATGCAGGTAGGTATATATTACATAATTATTTGTAATCTTAAATTACAATTTCAAGTCTCGATCCACTTATATTCCTGTTTAGAAGTGTAACACTTTGGTTATTGGCTATCACGCGGTACGAGACCACTTAGTTTGTAATTACATGTTTTACGCAACGCGCTTTACCTCTTATTATGGACTTGGAAAATATCATTCCAGTAAACGGTGTATTGTATATCATTGCAGAACTGAAATTGTTTCTTTGCTAGTATTAGCAATATCATTGATGATTGAATTACACTACCTACCTTGTTACTAGACCATCATCATCCAGAAAGGCTGTATATATAGGTAGGTATATAGAAGCGTCTTATTTGTTTTTTAATCAGCCATTCTATAGAATACCAGTACAGTTAATATGATGGCATGTTTATTTACGTTACTGTAGAAGATGGCACTATGATAATATTCGACAAATTCTATCTTACTTTGATTTGTAGATAAAAAAGTTGTGTTCAAGGTGTATATAATATGGTGTAACGACTTCATATCCCCACGTCATTGAAAAAGTTCTTGATTTTCGCCAAGGTGGATATAGGATGGTGAAACAGCTCTTCAATTGTTTCTGCGAAAAACTTGTAGACCGTTTGATAAGGTACTAATATTTCCACGACTTGAATGAAGATGGCGGTGAGATCGATTATCGAAAAAGATTTCTGTTGCTCATGTATTTCTGTGGTTCGCATCTGACAGACATGAGTTGAAATGACATCAAAACACAATATTTTCAGTGAATCTGGAATAATTATCGATATTTTGACTCTTCTCAGTCATTTTTCATCTAGAACAGATCAAACTGATAAAAAGATGACAGATGCACAGATTCTGTTTTACCGACACAAGGTATGTCGCCATCTCTGATATATAACTTCAGGGAATATTACTACGGTATGGAATCAAGTAGGCAAAGGTCTACAGTTTATTCTAGTGCTTGTTAATAGGAAGCTGTTTCACCATCCTATATCCACCTTGATTTTCGCCTACCTGATGTCAGGGTTAATTTTCGAAGCGTAGAAATATTTCCCAAAGTTCTCATAGGTGGCGCCTCGTCTTTTGGTGTTCACCATAATGAAATATTCATATTTATAAAATGTATTCTTCAATATGCATGTTACTCAAGACATTTGATTATCAGGAATATGTCGGTGGATTCGAAACAGCAATCAAAATAAATATCACACTCACTGTAAATAGATCGTACCACACAAGTCATGATATATTACTACGGTTCCCAGAAAATCGACACATTTTGGAAGGAGAATTGTTCAACATCCTTTATCCACCTTGGTTGTGAAACTGAAATTAATATCAACGTGGACGATAAGAAATGGACACATACAGAAAGATAATATTATGTTGATGGTATCGATAGACTATAGAGCAACCATTATTAATATTCTCACCCGTAGAACATATTCGTCAGTAAAGATATTCGATGTTGACTTGGGAATATATTTGCTGAAACACTGACTCAGTCACTTTGCAATGTTTGTTGATATAGATACACGTCAACAAATCTGTATAAATCACCTGTCGATCTATACATTACTCTCTAGTTTACGACTGCTAGAATTCAATTAACGGTTTGATTTATTTCGCGCTTGTTTTGTCGAATAATTAATTGGTTCTTGGAAAGCCATAACTTCATGTTTCTAGAGTACGTTGTCTTGTGTAATTCTAGCGGCCAAGGAAAAGTTGATTGAAGATACTATTAGATATAAGATCCATCGTGAGCACAACCGAATAAAGCAGCCATGTGGATTAACATAAAACGTGATCGCTCTCATGTGGTTGAATGAATTATGACACTCGAGACTCAGGAATCTAGTATACCAAGTGGCTATAACATTGCACAGCTTCAAAACTCCAATGCATGATATTCTATTTTCAAGGGCGGCAAAAAGTCAGGATGTACTCTGTATATCTAACTTATCTTCGTCACAAATTGAGAGGCAAATAATTATATTCTGTTTTAAAAACACATACCCATATGAAACTATGTAAAACAATTATCATCATTTCCTTGTTCCATCATCATTATCATCAACATATACAGAGTTAATCAAATGTATGGAACCATCGATATCTCAGTATAACCAGTCATTAGATCTTTCTGAATTTTTTTACAGGGTGAATTGCAAATGTAGCAAATCGAAAAATTACATCGCCAAAGTTGCCATTTTTTTCAATTTTTCCGAAATGATTATCAACTTCCTTATTTCAAATAACCCCCTTTATATTATTATATCATTTTATAGAGAATTATTCAACGAGTTCATTGATATACTATTTGACAGTTTTATTTACAATGGGTGGTTGTAGAAATATGAGGTTGATCCATGGATGAAACTACAACATTTGATGCTTTTCCATCATGCATAGTTGCTGTTTTCGAACATCCTGTTTTTCTAATATTCTTCACATTTTCAGTATGCTCGAATGGTTTGAATTTCTGGATAGTGTACTACGTGATATTGGATCTCGATCTGGGTGTTTCGTATTGAAGAGATCTGAAACTTCATCATCAATATCTCAATATGGTATCTTTCCGAGAGTATCTAACATTATTATTATTGACCAAGACTATTTGTTTAACAATATGATATATTCAGTCAAAAAATTGAGTCAGAAATGTCTAATAATGAACACATGACATTTTTCATCAGCCTCCTTGTTTAATCAGCTTTAATAATTCAGGAATAATTTGTAAGTTTTTCCAGATATCTTTGTAAACATTGTAAATAAAACTTTCAAATAGTATATCAATGAACTCGTAGAAAAATTCTCTATCAAATTATATAAAGAATATAGGATGTTTTATCTAAAATAAGGAAGTTGATAATACCTTCGGAAAAACTAGAAACGTGACAACATTTTTCGAACTGCCACATTTGTTTAACAATATGATATATTCAGTCAAAAATTGAGTCAGAAATGTCTAATAATGAACACATGACATTTTTAATCAGCCTCCTTGTTTAATCAGCTTTAATAATTCAGGAATAATTTGTAAATTTTTCAGATATCTTTGTAAACATTGTAAATAAAACTTTCAAATAGTATATCAATGAACTCGTAGAAGAATTCTCTATCAAATTATAAAAAGAATATAGGCTGTTTTATCTAAAATAAGGAAGTTGATAATACCTTCGGAAAAACTAGAAACGTGACAACATTTTTCGACCTCGATTCACCTCGATTCACCATGTAAAAAAAATCAGAAAGATCTGACGACTGGTTACTGAGATATATGGATGGCTCCATACATTTGATTAACTCTGTATAATGTATAAAGCCATTGGTGACTATAATAATTATACGTAGAACTCCTGCAGCATTCAGTCGAGGAAAACACAGACAAAATTGAAAGAATAATCATTCTGTATTTCGGCGAGAGTTTCTCACATTAGGAACTGTGATAAAATAAGGGAAGGCAATATAATCTAAAGTGTAAGTCATGAACCGTTAAAGAACCACTTCATCCACTGGCACTACTGCAATAATAAAATTACTTTATTTCACTATTGAGTGACAGACGTCTTAAGAACTTCAACAGATAAATGGTCGGATATAGTAGCAGTAGACTAAAGGCGGATTTCCACCAAATGGACTCGCTTGCGACTATAGTTTCAGTTTCAAAAACAGAAACAAAAAACTTGTTATAGTTTCGAAAACAAACTCGAATTGCACCTAACAAACAAAAAATTAATCTATCGCGTGTTTTATTTTGAATATGTTTTCTGCCACTACCAGAACAAAATAGTGAATTGTTGTCGCCAGCAGTTTCCACATAGCGAACTCTGTTTACAAAAACAGAGACAAAACACCGACACCTTTTTGTTATTGACGAAAACATGAACTCGCGACACAAAGTCTTCAAATTGTTTCTTATTTTGACAACAAAAGTTTTTGTTTTGTCGAAATCTACACAGTTGCTGTTTTGTTTGGGTTTTGTCCGTCTGTGATAATATGCCACACTGAGAAAAGTCCCAGGAGAAAGATCTTTGCTGAGTTTCTTTCACCTGTCGTATTATACCAAAAAAGTAGCAAGTCTAGTATTGTTGCTGCGCTCTTACAGAAAAGATCACTTTACTAAAACTGCTTTATTGGGACTGCGAAGAAACTATTTATCACATAAAAAAATTTGCCTGTAGTACCTAGTAGAACTGCAATTTCATAAAATTATTTATGCTACCACGAAAATGTACTTTTTCACGATAGTTAGATATGTTACTGTAGTAGCAGAAAAGATTCAATTATTATTTCTTTATATAATAACTGTAATGTTCTCTGCAATCCTAGCATCACGAAATATTTCTTTATAATGACTGTGATGTTCTCTGCTAGCCCAGCAAAAATGAATTGCTGAAAACGATTCAGATATGCCATAATCGCAGTTCGGTTGGTATCGTTTTCATTTTCATTTTATCGCCAGACTTGCAACAGTTCATCTCGAACGAATGTTCGGTGTAAATTTTTGCTGGGACAGTCTAAAAGGCATTTATCAGCAACAATAGCATTATGTTTGCGGGAAATCTCACCGAAAGTGGAACCATATAGTGCGTGCAACAATAAAACTAGATTAAACGAGCTTTAATTGAATCTCTAAATTTTCAGAAAGTGCTGGCAATAATTTGAATATCGAATGATGAACATTAAGATGTCTGGTTAAACTTTGTTCACCCTAGTTTTGTTGAATGCGCTAAATGGTACCACTTCCAAAGATATTTCCAGAAAATATCTTCTTTAATGTGAGATAATCAACTTCCACTGACTTTCCTGTATCAGTGAGCATTCATATTGTAATGGAATTCGGCAGTCATTAGGAAGTATCGCCGATATCAAAATATCCTCCTGTATTGGACATTCCAGATAGCTCTCGATTGTTCGTGAAAGATCTAGAACAGAAAAGGATGGAATATCCTGGAAGCTATCAGATGGAGAGAGATGACAGGAATGTGACAGTTCGAGAAGGTTCTAGAATCTAGAACAACTCAACCACGATATACAATGGCCTCGTTTATACCGTCTCTTGGTAAGCAGACTAATGACTTTATACCAACCAAATACCCTTGGTCATGTTGGTGTAAACGGAACAGTTGGTCAGGTACTCATCAGCTTGGTTAGGTACCAGACTAAAATAGTTAAGTGATTAAGATGGTGTAAACACCTTCTGTCGTTCTGAACTAACAGTGCCCTAGTACCCATTTGGGCCATTTGATGATTTCTTCAAAGAAATATAAATAATTTATATATTTGAAATTGATATTTGAGAATGGACTTTTTCTCGCCAGTTAGTAGAGTTACAAAACTGTTCCACAGACCCCAATCCAAATAGTTCAGTGCGGTACTGAATAACCGTAAGATTACCAAACAATCCAAACATACCAAATCAGAACCAAGCTGTTTACTGATGGAATGTGGTGTAAACAGGCATCAAATTATTCCGTTGGTATGAATTTGGTGTGATCAATTTGGTCAGAGTACCAAATTTGCGCGCGGTATAAACGTGGCCACTGTGTCCAAGATAAGAATGAACAGCATGGGGGTATCGGAAACGGTAAGTGATACGGAGTCGATTAATGTGCCTAATAATATGACATTCAGAAAGTTTTAATATTCCAAGTAGTTTCGGAGATAACCGAGAAAAACCGAAATTTGGGAATTTCGTTTTTATTTTCTCCTAGCTTTATTTTCAAAGGAAATGTAAAACAAATAGCACTCCGCCATGGCCAAGGACTACATCACGATAACATAAGCAGAATTTTTCTGCGACGTTTCGTCTTTTAGACATCATCAACTTTGTATTTGTGTATAGGTCGAAACCAAAGTATACCCTGTTATACGACTCCATTTTTCAATGTATCACACAATATGAATTCGGAACCATTTCTCGCGCAAAATGTAATTTAGTGATTACTTAATTTGTTTTTCTTCAATTTTAGATGGTAGGCGTCTAAATATTGATTTACTAGGTTGTCGCCTCTCTGGATACTTATCAGAGTACGCACGTTCAGCATCAACACAATTTCTTTGGCACAAAATGTAACATGACAACATACCAAATTTTTCACTATTCGAAAAGCTGCCGTTTTCCATTTTTATCACAAATTAGGTAGGTAACGAGATGTAAGAGTAGGAACGGTAATATGTCAAAAATTCTACCAAACTACAGACAACAGAACATTATGTGGTCATTTTTTCCAGCGCCTACTGTCTAAAATTGAAGAAAAACAGATTAAGTAATCACTAAATTACATTTTGCGCGTGAAATGGTTCCGAAATCATATAGTGTGATACATTGCTGTATTCACAATGAAAAATGGAGTCGTATACAGGGTATACTTTAGTTTCGGCCCATATAAAAATACAAAGTTGATGATGTTTTATAAAAGACGAAACGTCGCAGAAAAATTCTGCTTATGTTATCGTGTAGTCCTTAAAAAGTGGCCATGACGAAGTGGTATTTGTTTTACATTTCCTTCGAAAATAAAGCTAGGAGAAAATAAAAACGAAATTCTCAAATTTCGGTTTTTCTCGGATATCTCCGAAACTACTTGGAATATTGAAACTTTCTAAATGTCATATTATTAAATGCGCTACTTTAATCGACCCCGTATCACTTACCGTTTCCGATATCCCCATCATACTGTTCATTCTTATCTTGGACACACTGTATAAACAGGGCCAGATAATAGCAGAAGTTAGTTGAATACGACGTTGAGTTACGTTCATAACCTCCAAAATAAATAGTTGTTATAAATTAGTGTTAGTGTTCGTTGAAATAAATTATAGTTATCAGTTTTTAAGCCCAGTCGTCGTTCACTTCTACCCACGAAGATCGTAACAATATTAACAACAAATATCTCTCCTTTATTAGTAATCTTTTTTTCAACAACAAAATAATATAATGAAACTTCTTTTCTACCATAGCATAGTTCTCCATAACAGGAGAGTATCTTTATTGAAATAGCAGAGTTTCTTTCTAAAGTAGCTGTGCTACCACAGGTAGACGTTGCCAGTAGTAAAGATATTTCCTGTCCCCTATGTAGCCAAAATTTTTGGCTATAGCAGCTGAAAAATCTACTGTGACGATGAAAAAATTTTCTCAGTGATACCTAATCGTGATAAATAACTTCATCAAACAGTTTCGATATTCATCTCAACTCATCATCAACATTTCGATTATTAACTTTCAAAGATAGCGGCTCTAAATGTAATGGCAATATTGATGCCATCATCGGAGAATACTATACCGTCCAACATACTGCAATTTTAATCATCTGACATTGCATGGCTGGCATATTCATGTCGTGTTTCGAAGGTGTTTTGCGCTTCATTAGACCTCGACGCAATCAATAAAGGCGTGAACGCAAACATTTAATGAACCAATGTTTTAGTTTGAGCAATCCAATAAGGGAAAATGGATTATTTATGTTTATGGCGTTTGATTCTTCCCTTAGGCTGACGCCTTGATGGTGGAGTAGATCAGGTGGGGAAGTTAAACACACCTCACTGTTATTTTCGAAGTGATTTATGAGCTCCTGAGAATTGTTTATAGTATCGATATTTAATTGAATGATTGGTCGAGTCGGACTCTGAGCAATATTAATTTATTGGGTAAGTGTAAAAGATATCATAATGACAAACACGAACTGGACATAACTAGATCAACCCTTATTAATCTAATTGAACATTGCACAGACGTGGGTTTAGAATATTGAAAGTAATGAATTAAAAATGAAAAATGTTTTAATGGAAGCGGTGACTTTTTCAAACAATTAAAGAACAGGCCAAAGGTCGCTATTTTTTCTGTTGCAATAAATTCACTCTTTTCGTCTGATCTTACCTCAAATCTATCTCCAACAGTCGGAAACGCAGAACAATTTTTTAAATAATCTCCTATATCATTGTTACAGTTTGAACAATCCAGTATAAGGGAATGTATTTGCATTAAAAATCATAACACTTAGATCAGATTGTAGAGGTAATTTCTTCTTAGGCTCTGGATTTAGAGATTTAGTTGAGAAGACCCCTTCTTGCAGAAAAGCGCTATATATAGGAATTCGCAAATCAATTGTTTTGCAGTTTCTGCTAAATTCTCACAGTAGCGACAAAACTCTCTGATTTGACCATGTTTTTGAAGTGATAGCAGTGCCCAGTGAGGAGTTCTGTCACTAGTTTCAAGACTTTCTTATCCAACTCGAGAAGCTGCTTAGCTTTCCTGGTGACAGGCTCACTAGCATTTTCGCTTGTCTTCGTCCTGGCACTTAATTTCAGTGATATTTCATTTCATCTGTTTCCCTGCGTCGAATCTCTTCTTTCAAGTGATGAGCTTTTGAGAGTCCACAAAAGGGTTCTGAGCTAGGATATTGTGTATTCGCACTTTCTTTGGCAAGACAGTCTGCTTCCTCGATCGTTGCCTACCTTCTTGTGACCTGGCCTGATCTGACAGTTTTAGCTTTAGAACCATAACTTGATTTCTTCAGTAGATAAAAATCTAAAACGTCTATGATAATTGAATTTCACACCACTCAACCCCTTTCTTTTCATATTGGCTTATAAGTTTCAGATGCATTATATAGGCCAAAATGCTGGCGTAGAATCAATTAGAATAATCAGTTCTCCAACATTCCCTACTCTGAAGTAAGTTACTCATAGTAATTTCAAATGAAGCATTCATATGGTATCGGTGATAAGAAAGGAAACAATCCATATTGCACAGTTATCCAGGGAAAGTTATCAAATCTTCTATTCATATAACTGTTTATGCATATTCTTTAAAATCAATCGTATCCATGCGTCAAATCGATTACGTAAAATCAAATACTTCAAAATGAGAGAAAATATTATATCCGTTAGACTTATTTTCTTAATTATGATATATTTTTTGCCTACTATAAGGATGCCATTTCTTTGAACCAAAGCATATTAGCTCCGTTAAAGATATTATTTTTTACTGTGTTCGTACACTAATTAAACAGGTTAATCAATAATCCAATGGCGTACCATACTAATTGCTTAATTAAGCACTGTTTTTTCTTCCTCGATTTTCAACTCAGTAGGTTACTTACCTCATGCTCTACAGTCGATTTATTTCCGTGCTACTGACTCGAGGTGATTTATTTCAGTCGAATGGTAATATTGTTATAATTCATAATTTGGAATTATACATCATTCACGCTTGAAGATATATTTTTCTTCATTGAGATGCGTGGGCTTAAAAATAGAGAATAGATTTGACTATTTGAAGAGGAATAATTCAGCAGAAACTCCTATAGGAAAATTTGTTTTTTATTACATATAGAGGTAATGATTACAGAAATATACCTATGCCTGAAGAAGTTTGTAAAAACTGGAGACTTTTCAACTTTGTACCAAAAGTGTCACAAACAAACACTTTTGTCCGAATGAAACATGATATTTTTCTGCAACCAATAAAAGAGTAGGTATATCTAATTATTCTAATTTATAAAATGTAAGTAAAATAACCACCATTGTGGCTCACGACAAACTAACCTTGACAAGTTTTATGGCAGAAAGAGGTCCAATAGATAAAAAGAAGAAAAGGAAGAACCTCGGGAAGAACTAACCTTACATCTCATTTTATATGATGTATAGTTTTCTTGTTCATTTGGTATTTGTTAGAGATAGTATGAAATCCATGGGAGTGGAATTACCTACTTATTGGAGGTTCATCATTTTATACAAAATTTCAACTCAAAAAAGAATGTGCTGGCCTGCCCCAGGAGAACTTTTGACGTATCAGGTTTCAGGTTTATTCCATTTTCAATTGTTGTTCCAACATCAATATCACAAATCGATTGAATATTATACGTATTATATGTACTCAGATGTGTATATCTATATCAGAGTTTCTCGAGGAATTTCTTGTTGAACGTAAAGAATACTATATATTATATACGCTGTTCGTTCTTAATGAGCTATTTCTCCATAAAATGATAATCACAATCTCATCATCACACTACTACTGGTACCTACCTCATTTTTAAATCCTAGAATGAAACAGTGCTCGAGCGAACCTCTTTCAAATTTTTGTCCACTCACTCAGAGAACTCAGAGAAGAACCAACACGAAAATCAAGAGGTAATCTAAACGCGGTTCGATTCGATCAGTTGAGTGACTCATTGTATCGGCCCGTATACGATTACTCCAGTGAGGCCCGTGGCAAATACATCGAATGGGGCCCTTCCTCCTTCAAATTGAACTTTCATCTTTCCAAATTTTGATTTGAACAGCACAGGTATTATATTGAAGAAAAAATGGCAATTGTGCACTTATCATGCGATGAATATTTTGATGAAAATTTTCGTTGGTACTTACGTATTTTGACCTGAAAAACACGAATTTCATAATATTATCGAGAAAATATCTCTATAGTTTTCGAAATAATCGATGTTTAAGTTCGAAATTCCACCTTCCGATATCATCTTGTAAAACTTTTTCATTCATAATTTTTGTCTGATGTGAAAAATGACAAAGTTGTGAGGGGGGGGACATAATAAAATAATAATCACCGTCGAGATCACCGTGTACATTCTGGAGTTAATACTGTCCCACTCAAATTGATTTAATACAATTCACAGAATTTTATAATAAATGTTGGGTTCTTCACGGCCTCTCGGCCCGAGGCCCTCTCAGGTCTGGAGCCCCGTGGCACTTGCCAGCTCTGCCACCCTATTGTTACGCCACTGAATAACTCTTCTCAAAAAACACGACACCAAAAGCAGCATAATTATAATTTCCATGGGTGCCGTGCGAGCAAAGCTTCGAAGATGTAATCTCCCGATGATCTGTGCGCCAGAGATGAGATGAGGTACCCGGGTTAAGTGAAGGACTATACGTCATGTCAGATCAAAAAGATCACAATTCATCAGAGTGGGCCGTGGGTTGGCGGCGATGGCCCGTATTCAACTATTCATTCATGGCATCGTGTTCTGCTTGGGTGGTCCGCGAATGAGCCGCGTTCCACCGGCCGATAATCCATTATTTTCTGCATTGCGCTCGCTGTTTATGGGCCGACGCGATCATTTGCACTTAACCCGGGCAACGATTGCTCTGCCCTCTGTCTGTCTGTGGCCGAATCGAATCGGATGCTACTGTGTGTGCAGCCAAAGATTATATACCTACGTACTCTTTGGTGCAGCTAATGGGTAATGTAACTTTTTGAGCGATTATTTTTTTTCGTGTGACTTCCGGCCAATCGGGACGTCCAATTGAGTCGAGTTACCTCGTATAAGGTCGAATATACGCATTGATAATAGCAGCGATTTCGAATAGTTTGCAATCGTACGGAGCATGCGCATACTGATTTATGATGCGTTCTGGTGGATGGTTGAGAACCGTCAAAGTAGTCCAGTGTAATTTGTACGGATTATCAGTTTGTGACATGCGCAATTCAGATGTCGGAATGTTTTGATAGATTGGTTTGTTATGAAATGACCAGTGTTTTTTGTGAATTGTTCACTCGAAACATAGATTGAAATTACTTGGATAAACGTTATTCGTGTATTCAGTTTCATTTTCTTATGGCTTGACATTCAGGTATAGATTATTTCAGTTTTTTCAAAATTGAATTGTGCCCGGCGTTTCAAAATTTCACAACTACCTATTGTGGTTACAGGTGAAAAAGCCAAAAGGGCATCGGAGTCGTCGAGGTCGAAAAAAGCGTTCTAGCAGATGCGAGTTTCGAATTTGAAACCAGGTCTAACGACGGTCATGCGCAGTCGATCAATCCACAATACTGGCCTCGCACAGTTTGAAATTTCATGCTATTGTCACGATATTTCTACTTGGATTCGTGAATTTAAAACACACATCAGTACAAAACTGAACAATTTATTTCACTAAACACTCGAAATACAACTCATTAAATCACAACGATATTCGCTTTACAAATCTCAATGTTCACAATATCTTTCTAAACTGACTCTTTCCAAACTAAAACTGACTGTACGCGCCACTGCGCTCCTTTTATATAGACAAAATACTCATTCTAGCAAAATCTTCATATACCATTCATTTTCTAGAATCTGCGACGGTTATGAGTCATCCGCTATTGTCCTCCAATTGATACGTCGGTGACCGATGTTATCGCGAGGCCATAAATCACAGCCTAGACGTGAGCCGCCGAGTTAATGGTGTTCTTGGAAGCACAGTTCGTAACAATATGAAGAATGAGAAAGCCATGAATGGGACAAAAAATTGAAAGCAAAAATAGTTTATCCATATAAAAATATCAAACATAAGAAGGGAAAAAACTTAAAAGAAACTCAAAGTCGGTCGACCACACATATATATAATAAAAACCAAAATAAGTGACCGGTTTTGGCTCACATAGCCATCATCAGACTAAAAAACCTATAATGTTGTTATTTAGTATAGTGATTAGGAGGAAATTTATATAATATATACCATAATTTATTATATAAATTTCCTCCTAATCACTATACTAAATAACAACATTATAGGTTTTTTAGTCTGATGATGGCTATGTGAGCCGAAACCGGTCACTTATTTTGGTTTTTATTATATGTGTGGTCGACCGACTTTGAGTTTCTTTTAAGTTTTTTCCCTTCTCAAAAACCTCTTGGACCACTTTGAGAAGCAATGGATGATTTTCACAACATATCAAACATAGTTTGGAATTGAATTTTAGGTAGACTACGAGCAGAAAACAACTGCTTTCCTGGCAAATACCACGCAGAAAATTGAGTTATTTCTGCTCGTATAGTCCATGCAACGATTCACACTGTGAATGCAGATCGCTGATATTTTTATCTTCACGTTTGACATGTTGGATGAAACAATTAGATTAGGTTGTTTGCTTTCGGCAGGTTTTCGGTTTTCATCATTTTTACTGCCAATCTGAAATATGAGTCTCACTTCATTTCTGCAAGTATATACGTTCACGCATATTTTTATTTGTCTTTTCACTACATGACTTGATTTTATTTATTAAAAAGCTGAAACATCATTCATCCATCCTTATAGGTAGTTTCTGAAACTATGGGATCTTCCAGTCTGACTTCAACAAATATCATCGGTAGGACTCCCCAACCAATAATTCTTCTTTGAAGCCATACCAAAATACCATATATAATAAATTTTAATTTAATTTTTCCTAGTGATTTTTCCCATCATAAAAAATGTTTGTTAAAAAGTCTTCAAATCGTGTGCATGACCAGGATTTCTTAACGTTCAAACCATTTGAGTCAAACAGGCAAGAATGACCGGTTTCGGGTTTATTGGTCCTCATCAGTGCAGAGTAGTCAACCGCGTGTAGAGATCCTGAGATCTCCAGTGCCTCATTCATAAAGTTCGATTCAGCTTAATCTTCAGCATCCAAATTTTACTACCTGATTCACATAATACAGAATTTTTTCAATTTTCGAAATTGATAAAAAGGTGACTTCCCCTCGGTGAAGGTAATCACGTGATACCAAATCTGAATATAAACCAATCCGATCTGATTCGAGCCAATGTAAGTTATCCAGAGGTTACAGGCCTTCCTTGGTTATTAATGTACAAGAAACCTGCATCACTAGGTATATTAAATATCTTATTTATCAGTAGAGCTTCTACTCACACTGCTGACATAAATTATTATTTTTCCAAATGAAAACCGTATTACTACACATTAGACTGCCCCATCATATGCAATTCATATTAAGATTTCATTAATTTAAGGCAAAATGTGTTTGTTTCATCTACACTACAATAGGGAACCTAGATTAAGATCTTAGCGCCAGAACGGTGAAAATCAGAACTACTCTATGGGCCATTCCAGTTTGTTTACATTGTGGAAAAATATCATTATTTCATTTCCATTCAATATTTTCAAATTGTTTGCTTGGCTATAAAGTTTTTTTCGTTTCGTCTTTCTATATTATGTAGTTTATAGTGCTCTACTAAGCATTTGTGTGTTTATAAGGTTGTGTTTTTCCGGACAAACTTCAGTTGAAAAGACCATCTTTCTGAAGATAGTATTTCAATAATCTTGATTATGGATTTACTTCAAATATGTAAGCAATATAACACAATGATTTAAATAACAAAATGATACTCATTGTCCTGGTGTGAGCACCTACCTGGATAGTTAAAATAATCTTATATTGACCTAAACAACTTGTTTGTGTGCCAAAATCTGATGTATTATTACATATTCTAAAAAATGTTGAAGTTTTTAAATATACTATTTCACACTTTTTGATAAAAACAATAAAAACGCCATGCAATTATTAATATTCGTTGGTAAGTATAAAATGAATGGGAAAATACATTGTTATGAACTAAATTTCAAGTGTCTTCACTAAGATATCAGTAATAAACTACTCAATTACCTTGTCAATTACTAACAATGTAATAAAAAATAATAAAATCCACACATATCTCCTGTCCAGCAAGTCTTTTGTTTTCAACTTGGTTACAAATATAACTGGGGATTTTCCTGTATTTGGGGAGGTAGAAAAACTTATTTCGGGTTTTTTTCTCGCCCAAGAGCAACAATAATGATTCACAGTTTTTCCAGAATTATTTGAATTCCAACCAACAATGTTAACACTTCACAAAAAGAAAATTATATGGAAACCTTATGGCAACAAATTTAAACAAACGATTCTATGGCCCATGCGTTAGTTATATTCGTCAACGGTATTGGGCGTACTGCTTATTTTGTTTCGCCTATAAGAACAACTCTTTGGGGTCTGCATCTACACTATATACATAGTGAATTTATCTAGAAAATATGATGTAGGTATTTCCATCCTTTATTATACTTAGTACCGGTTGCAAGCCTTCTGTTAACTTAACGTGGGATTTACTCTGCTAATGTGCTAATGCGCGAGCTAAGGCATGCGTTGCCGTGGTTATATATAAACAAAATTAAATATTTAATCGTCTGTCAAATCTTTATGCAACCGGCTCTTAGTGAAGTTTATATAGACAAAAAATTAGAGAACAGTATCACTGATATAAGTCGTGAAAACACATATATTCCAAATTGACAAAATAAGTAGCTACTACGCCATATTTTCAGAAACCGAACAGCTTTTTATCTGCATTTAAGAGCCCAAGTAGGTAATATTATCTTGTAAGCATATAGCTTACTTTGTTCCATGTGGGTGTGAAACAAGCGCTAATGTGTTGAAAAACAACAACTTACATTGTCAGGCGTGATCCGTTTCCAATACTTATTTCATCATTTTATGCTTTCACTTATTCTGAGAAGGTTGAGAAGAGTGTTAAAATCACTTATGAATACATGAAAATTTCATTCTCCCTTTTAGGTCAGAGTTCCCTGTTCAGAACCGTCCTTGTGAGTAGATCACATATTGAGGGAGTTTTGGTGTCTCCTTCCCTTTCATCGAGAACCTTAATCTTGACAGGTCTCCGCAATAGCAAAGTTTACAGAATCTAATATATTCTGTAAACTTTGTCAATATAGCCACAGTATGTGCGCTGAAGTTTCCTCATCTTCTATCTCTTCGTAAAACCTACGTACCTATATTTGTCAGTCTGCTATTGACGTTAGAGGGCCAACAATGATCCTGGTTGAGGGTTGATCTCCTATTTTTGGTTATGTCATTGATCTGAGGGTTATATGCCAATCTTGAGATTGTTTTTTCATCCATCAAGTATAGGTATACTATTATATGTTATTCAAAAATAGTTATTGATGAATTTTTTTCTGAGTAGGTATTCTTGATTATAAACGAAACAGTTGCGCCTCTGGTTGGCATCTGCCCCGTCAGTCCTGAATGTTGGAACGCCACTGTCGTTCAATCCCTTATGACTCTTGTATTTTAATTTTTTTGTATCAATAGTTCGGCCAACATCGAAGGATAACACATAATTGATTCATCCTGTATATTCCACTATATATAGTAATGCCATTAATGATGCTCGCGAATATGATAGATTGTTTAACCTGAAATGTTTATGGATAATGGTGCATGTTCCAACTCAATGCTAGTTGCAATGGTTATCTTAGTAACAATGTTGAATTCAGTTCGAAGGACATTATAAGGAGAAGCCGAGGGAGAAGCACTATACTATCGTTCACTTCGAATATAGCCTTTCAACTGAAAAAAAAAGAGAAATAACATATTATATATTAATGAGGTCTCAGTAAGTCGTAAGTGGTGCCATCCCTTAATCAGCAATCGAACTAACCCCTTTATTTGACCCAATTGAACCCAAGGATGGTAAACACCTACATCTTTCAGTAAGAAAATTTGTTTCATCAGGATAATGATCACAATTTTCATTCACTCTTCGCAGCAACAAATATTAGTGTCAGCCTTAGTATTAAGAGTGTTAGGTATAGGTATGTATAGTAATTAATGTAGGCACTGTTTCAATAAATTATGCTCAAGTCAGAAATATGATTGTAACCTTTCTTTAACATGTTGCTAAAAGCGGCCAATGAAAAAAATATTGATTGATTTGAAACCCCATCATCATAAATATTTTGACTCACTTCGTTCCAGAAATCATTTTGAATTGCTATATATGATACATATATACCTAGACCATTCAAAACCATAATGTGAAACTTTTTTATCTCATTGCTGCCTTCGGCAAGGTCCAGGTCTGATCTTCCGAATACATCAGTGACCGGGTAAGCATCGGCAACTTTTGGGCTTGATATGCCCAATTAACGATTATGTTTTCATCGGTCAAATTTTCCATACCGCGTTCACTCAGACGCAATAATTCGATAATTATTTCATGTTCACAACAACCGTAACCGATCCGTGTTACAGTGAGATGTTTGATGTTTACAAGGAGAATGATGTGCTAACTCTCGGCTATATAGTTGTCATGGTTACTATGTAAAGATTTAGCGACAATTGAAGGCTTCCAGAGGGTACATTGATCTTTGAATAAACGTGGATTTATGTCAGTACAAATCTACACTCACAGAGCTCCAACTTACATTTTTTGAATTTCAACTCTAATCAATAAGTTGAATCTCTTGTTAGATATAAAAATTAATTCCGTCTAATTACATGCATCGATATAGGTAATATAATGCCTTGAATCTATATGTGAAATTATACATACCAATTTCATTGTCTTTTAAATTACATATACTCTTTGTTATATCATCTGCAACATTAACATGATTCTGAAAGTAAAACTCCATGTTTATTCATGTGATATCCAGGATTATTACAGATAAATTATGATTTTTACATGCAGATGTTTTTCAAGTGTTCCACGGTGTGAACTCGGTGTGAATACATAACTCAATCATCGTCCATAGATGAACAAGGTTATAGTTCCTACTATTTACATACAATTCATCATCTACTTAGGTAGTATTGCTTTTTGATGATATTCAATTGATCGTTCTGTAAGTGATGATTCAATGAATACACACTTACAGAACATCATCAATGATCATTGAATGCACACTTGCAGAACAATCGATTGAACATCATCAAATAGCCATACTACTTAAGTAGATGATAAATTGTATGTAAATTTGTAGGTACTAACCTTGTTTCAATTCTTTGCACTACACAAATCATAATTAAAACAAATAAAACGCAGCAACAATCAACTCCAGAAGACGGCTGATGGGTATAGACAGATCATTGATACCCAGAACGTCGCAACATAATAACTGCATCATGAGTGGGGAGGCGTCATGGAAGTTTACATGTAAAAACATGGTAATTTACATATTTTATGAAATATTCTGTGAATCAACGTAATCATGCTGTAATTATGAGTAATTTTACTGATAAATACAATAATCTACATGCGTTTACAAATATTATGTGGAATGAGCTGAAATCATATGTATAATTGCATTCAATCAAATTTTATGGTGAAATAATGAAAGTATCATGAGAATTCACATAGTTTTTTTATTAAAATGTGAAGATACTTTTGTAATCAAGTTAAAATACTATGATTGGTATATGTATTATTCTAATTTAAGTATGTATTTTTCCATCCACTTTTCACTGTGCAGAGAAATTGAAACTAAACTTGAAGTAATAATTTGACCAACTTCCAATCTCCCATCCTCGCAACCATTCTAAAAGCGTGGTCATGTTAAGATTGTTAAGAATATTTAATATAATCAATTTCAGAAATAAATATATCAGTTTCGCGTTATTCAATTATTCTTCTTCCAAGATAATGAATATAATCAAAAGTTGGCTACGCTACAGGGGTAATTATTTTTTTTCGACTGCAGCGGGTCTCATGCCCATAAACGTATTCCTCAGTTCCGATGTGTCGCCAACCTGGTATAGGTTTTTAATCTATAGTCATGGTGTTGTGCATGCTTCGTATCCATATAAATGTTCTCATATCATTAATTTAATTCTCGTAATGATGTAACATTCTTCATTTTCCGTTCATATAGCATAGGTGTAAATCTTTGAGGTTACTGCGCATTTGTTGTGTCATTTTTTGAGAATTGACAAATGTAATCAATCATTAGTAGAAACAATGTTACAATAAAGGTCTGTTCGCTGTTTTATGCATGAAATTCATATTGTACACTATACATTTTTAACACTTACTGATGCTCGTTGTAGATGAGTGTAGTGGAGTGGAGCTATGCTATGTGATGAATCGAGAGTTCAGTGTGAATCGATGACAAATTCATCGGACGATCATCAATCAATGGTATGCGTTCATCAATTGTGACAAAATATTCACGGGTAACCATTACTTACAAATTTCGTCGAAGAAGTTGTTTTTTTTACAAAATATATTATTAGGTATTACATGCATCTAACCTCATATTATCCAATATCCATCATTTGCGTTACACTTATCACACCTCCTATAAATCAAGTGTAACACCTGGTTTTGTTGTGCTACAACATTTCAACAAAGAAAACATAGTGTAATTGTACACGGGAAATCACCGAACGGTTTCAGTGTTATACATACCATAAAAGTAGGTACCATAGCAGAATCCAGTTTACAAACCGAAAATGTAGGTCATAGGGTTCGGTTTTAGGATTGCTTTATGTTTAGATGTTTCTCAGGAATAAGGCTTGCCTATAGTTTCTGTTAATTTCGATGGCATAAAATACGAGATAAAATATACCATCCAAACCAAGGATTAATCATCAAGTAATTGAAGTGAAGAACTTATTCGACGTAAAGTGGGAAAGTGATATTTCGAGTTTTGTCAATGAAATACCATTTTCAGTCATATATTATTGTTGATAAATCATCCTCATCCATACAGTCTTCTCTCAAGAGTTTAAGTGAAAGTGCCGCAATATGTATTAAGTTTTGCTCCCTCTCCAATCTCCATCATAAATGTGAAAAAAAAATGGTGGAAAGGAAAAAATAAAGTTAATCGAGTAAATGTATAAGAGTCCTTCTATGGCTTCTATACTTATCTGTGTTCGGACAATTTTAATTATTTATTTGGGAACGTCATTTCTCTTTTCTCAGCCTTCCGACAAAGTGACTGTTGGTTTTTACTTCCGTCTTCATCGATCTACCGCAGTTCAGCACCACTTTTGCAAGGTGTACAGCGAGACGTGACCTGCCATATTTGCCGAAAGACCAATTTCGAGCAGAATTATATTTTTTTCTGTGATTCACCTGCTTGGAATTTCTGTCGAGAAGTGAACATCAATTTACTTTTTATCTTAGTTTTTTTGATTTCGTTCACTTTAGTAGGTATATAAAGACTGATTCACGATGATGGATATAGAATAGGTGGATTCAGACGTCATTAACATCAAACGCCTTTTAGAGAGTTCCGAGGAGAGGTCAAACTCTCAGCCATTTTCAAATAGTACGATCACCATCAAGAATATCGAGAAGAATATTGACATAAAAGAAATATTCTATAAATAATCAGAATCGTTCATATCATGTCGTAATTTATGTAAGAGACGGTAAGAGATTATGAAAAAGCCTATTTTATCCACCAGCGCTGCTTTCCATCAGTGAATCATTATATGAATACCTAATTTGTATATATTATTACTTCAATATGCGTCAAAATTTATAAGACTCTAATATTTTAGGATGCCGCTATAATAATTGCAATATATACCTATAATATAGGGTCTGATTTTCCAATGATGGTTTCAGTATATAACAGTAGAGCTGATGCAATAGAGCAAAAATGAAAATATACCAAAAATTTCAAAAAAATATTTATTTTCCCAGCTCTTTTCATTTTCTAGATACTAATATTCGCCATCGAGTTTGACGTACCCTGTATAGTGTGCATGTCAAAAACTATAACAGAGAATCGCTATCTTGATGAAGACATGAATTGATTGATCTGATTTTCAATTATATTTCTGATACTTATGATAAAATGCACTTTCCAACGAGTTTTGTTTACTATTTTTCCAACGACCAAAAATATTTTCTTTATTATTTGCGGAAAGTCATTAAAAAGATGTAACTTGGGCGGTCTCTAATATATAATTTCAGGTGATGGTGTCGATTCGATAATAAATACCGTATATTTCCATATTTTGAGTAATAATTGAAAACTTTCTCGACAGTATAGCATAAGTTTTAGATGATGTACCCGCTGCCATCAACATCATGATTTTCATCTAAGTAAATGTAGAGATTATGTCTCATCGAAATTATGGTTAAGAATTGTCCTTATAATAATAATGAGAGGCAGAAAATCCTATAAAATAATATTAATGTGGTATAACAAATGCGCTTATGGTATTTCTATAACACGTGTGCTTTTTTTCTTTCAAATAACAATGTCACGCGGTGGCATGAGCTACCTTCCAAATAATAAAATAGTGTGCTTCTCTATGACGTATGTAGGGGGTCATATAAAAAATTAAAAGTGTCCCATCAGCACTCCCAACTGAAAATCCATGAAATAAAATTATATTAATCATTTTGAATATAGGATTATCAACTACTTGTTACGCCTCTGGCCATGGCACGATCTTGAGAAAATTCCTATAGGTACCTAATGAAGGGGGTATAAATTGCATGTTGTGTATCCTATAGTTTGTATTTATCATATACTTCAAGTCACAAGTATAACGTTACTACAACAATTCACGAAGTTCATTAATGGGCTTATAAAAATAATTATTACAAATCAATTCTCCATCATCTCGAGGTTCACATCAACAACATTTTGTTCGCACGGAAGCAAGCTTATTCAAATAGTTATGATCTCAACCAGCATCGACCACCCAAACTGGTACTTTATTTTTAATCCTCAAAAGCATCTACAAACCACGATGCCTCCATTTATAGTATTTTCAATGAACTCGACATGAACAATTGAACAATACACGATTTTTCGAGGTGTTATTTTATTCACAAACTATTGTGAGAACAGATAGGCAAAAGCAAATCTTCCCGCCCACACGTTTATATTAGGTATATAGGTGCAGGATATTCGTAGTATCTGATTTTTTACGTTTGTTATACAATGGTGAATGGATTCCTGTTTGCAAATCAGATCGATTGTAGTAGGTATTTCCACACGGAAAAGAATCATTTCATTATATTGTATTGTAAAAAATATATAATAGCATGTATGACAATTTTTATTCAGTTTATCATCCTCATATCATATGAGTCATTATATTTTTCTCATAAAGGTCAAAAAGGCGATATATAATTAATCTTATAAGAATAGTTAATAAGATTGATTACCTTAAAAAGTTACTAGTAATTTTGATTATAAATTATAATAAAATTATCGTTTTATGATTTTTCGTCTTTGAAGTATACTGCCTATTTACGTTGAGTGATTTTTTATAATGCCATGGTAATAAAGTTTAATTTCTATCAATGCCATATTATATGGATAATAATCTCATTTCATACACTTTATTACCTTGGGTTATACCGCGTACACACCAAAAATCATGCTCCACTTCCACACAGTAGGTAGTCACGAAGTTGCCTATTTTCACTGTTTTTAGTCGATAGTTGATGAAGCAATCAACAATATTCTGTTTAGAGTGATATTCTTGTGTGATGGAAATCAAGGAAATATTGGAAAGTTTTGGGCTTTCCACATTGATAAAAGCATTTGAATGTAAGTATCAAAATTACCAAACCTAACCTATATTATAGGTACAGTCGACTGTTGAGTGTTGACATGACCGCCGCGGTGGTCCGGCCAGAAGTTGATTGTTGGTTAAATTTTTCATTGCTAACCGCCTGACCGCCGCGCCGGCGCTGTTTCAACGTTCACCATCATTTTTGTATTTGCCCCAAATAATAATTGTTTCAGTGCACGACATCGACTTGGAATCTTTCAATAAATTGGCCCAGTATCCCGAACTCATAAAGGAAATTATCCCAAGTGTGTGAAAAAGAATCAAGTTTTGTGAAAAATACAATACCTATATAAAAGAGGTACTGTTTAAACATCATTTAGAGTGTATGCGTGTATGAGTGTAAGCATTGTCAGATAATGACCTGATTACGTTGAATTGTTTACCATATAGGTATCCTTTACTTCATACGATTATAAATGATTTAGAAAAATTTGTTACTTTGAGGTATTCTGCGATACTGAATAATAATGTAATCTACAAATGTTGAAGAAGAAAATAAATAAAAATGTTTATCAGGGTGCGTCCACATCTGAGCAGGACAAACCAAACTTTACCTTATTAGATAATATGATTTCACACTATTTTGAATTAAAGCTTAGTTTATTTATATTGTTCTGAACACTATAATGTGGGCGCACCTATTATTATAGGTGATAAAAATATTGATTACTGCTGTATGAGTAAGAGACTTTTTCACCTTTTTTTTAATTACTACTAGTTTCCAAATAATTTTGAGATATTTGTCAATACACAGGCTAATTATTGTTTCTGAATCAAAGTTTTCTGTTGATAGCATTAGGCATTCTATATTTGAGTTGAAATATATTTCTAGTTTCTGCAATATATTTTTTATGAATACATATAAACTCGTTTCATTCATTAAGGACTGCTGTGAAAAAAATATCGGCCATCAAAGATTGGCCCAAATTTCATATTTGGTTCTGTCTTGAACTGCACTACTGATCTTGATGATTTTCTTACATATTATTATAGTAAAAAACATGAGAATCAGATTAGCGCTTCATGACAGAGCCAACTATGAAATTTGGGCCAATTTTCTTTGGCCAGTTATTTTTCAGGGCAGTGTATATAGGCCCCAAAATATCATAAAACAGTATAATTAAATGTATTATAAAATATAATGATCTTTATTATAAAAGTCTAATGATGTTTACTACAAAATATTATAACGCTAAGTATAACAGTATTATACCATTTAATATGAGAAATAATACACTTTACAAACTCCATATAATGAATTATACTGCACAAGTATTATTGACCTAATGATACTATATTCATGAATTATATTATATAATATAATATATTCAATAATAAAATTAACTTATTTTTATAAGAAAATATTTTGAGATATCATTATAAAATTACTTTAAGTGTTATTACCATAGGTAATTGTCCTATATGGAATGATATTATATTTTAATGATCATTATATTTCTAATACTGTTTACTATCCAGTTTTTTCCGTGCAAACGGTTTTTTGACAAATCGCCACCTATACAAGGCATCCCAAGAAAAAACCTCGGAAAAACTGATTTGCTATACCTAATAGTAACTGAAATTAAGGTGCATGAGACCTGATGCCTATTATAGGAAAGAAAATGCGACCGTAGATCCGACCACCACTATATGCAAAAAATATTACATAACTGCTTTTAACTTTTTCATTTCCAACTCATAAAATTAACTGCCACTTTCAACACTTCGTAAATAACTATTCTCAATGACATTGATTCTCACAATTCCATAAATAATTCGATAAATAATTCGTGTAATAAACACAATTGTTACAAGAGTTTCCACACGTATACCACTTATTGATGTACACGAGTTTGCTTCATTTAAAGAGTTTTATAGGAGCTGTGATGTTATTTGGAGATTGCCCGGAAGATTGCCCTTAGGAATAGCAACATTTATTTACAATGACTTTCGAAAATGCATTTGTTTATATAGTGTCTTAGAAACTTTGTTTCAAAAGATAATAATTTGGTATACCTATAATGTGTTACCAATTATATATTTTTATTTTGTACCTACCTATAGGTACCTACTCTTTGAAAATTATAATAATGCATTATATACTTATTTTAAAAGCATACCCCACATCAAAATTCATACCTAATTCGAAAGTATAAATATACTCTTGTTTATATACTTATATCACTATACTATAACCCAAATCTAGTTCATTTCTTCCAACCGTTTTTACCTCAGATATTAATTAATTGGTGATTGTTCATTTTGACCCTTGCAGATTTTTAATTTAAATCGGTTGATGGGTATTGATCATAGTGCATCTCCAGTAGCTTCCTGAATGTCAATATGGGATAGCCCGGCCTAAAGAAATTCTTGCTTTCTCAGATGACCACTTGTTTGGCGGGTGTCATCAATATCTTCATTCTTTCTTCTTCAGAGATTGTCAATTTTTATATAAAAATTAAGAACATGCGTTGGTTACAGGAATAGTGTCAACAGAGATTCTTTATACCTAATACATGAGAAAGGTCATCTTCAAAAAGTGTTTGAAGTGAAAATTCAACTAGATATTAGGATATTACCTATATATACCTATATACAAGCCCATTGCTGTGCCTGATATGATCGTTTAAGCGTCGTTTGTATAGTATACTGATTACAATCCATTTGTACAATTAATATTGGCCCACGTTATTGTGAAAGGAGAATCACACCAGAATAGGTACCTATAGGATTAAATATAATTAGGTATATATAGGTATACAGGTACGCCATAATATCTCCAGACGATCAATTTTGATGACAGAACCAACTCAACTGATAAAAATGTTGAAAATTTGACAACAATCATAATAGTTGATTTCTTTCCAATCATCAAATGAGTTAATAGGTACCTAAGTAGGTACAATGTCCCAATAAAAATTCAAATTTTTCGTGTTCATCTATAATTTATTCATTGTTTTAGAAAATGTTTATACCTAATCATCAAACTCGTCATCAAAACGACCACATTACTTGATATGTTTATTAGGTAGCATATTGGCAACTTCTGATGCAGCATCTCATTATATAAATGCTAATAGAGTTAAATGTTAAATTTCTTACAAGTATATCATACTTATACTATTCTGTTATTTTTTTTAATACAATTTCACGTCATGAGTTGCTTACTTCAATCGTCAATCGTCCATTAGGTAAATTATAAAAACCATTATGAAAGCGTTATAATTAGGATTGATTGCGATCAATCACTAAAAAATGAGAAGTGAAAATTCCATTCACACCAGCTAGTTATAGGCATTTATTTTCGAAATCGATCTGGTTTTCAGAAAGTATCCTTATTGAAATTTGAAGAGAAATCTGAATCGTTTCCTACCTGAGCTTGGCCGGTCACTGTATCGGGTGCAATACACCCAGGCTGGCCACAGGATAGGTTGGCTGTCTTCCTTCTTGTCCTTCTCCTCGTTTTTACTCAAGTCTATAGGCGCGGAAACTCGACTTTCCTCTCTGAACTCAGGAACCACTCGCTTGATGGGCGCAGTCTTCCTGATTTTTATAGGATCCGTGATGCGCCTGCCAAAATCCGCCTTCAAGATGTTATCAATGGAAAACTTCAATCTCGCGTTGTTCGCCTCATCATCAGAAAAGTCTTTACTGGTGCTCGAGCTCGAATTGCTGCTGGGGCTTTCGTTCGAGGCCTCAGCAGGCCTATGCCGGAAGTTCGAGCAAGAGTTTGTACTAGAAGGGCCAAATAAACTATGTACAGGACTAGAAGAGTTTCTGGCCGCGTTGTCCGCGCCCAAAGTGCTGTTCGTCAGGTGGCTGATGGCGTTCAGGTGGTTTTCTATGTTTTTGAACGACAAAACCTCACCCTTGCAGTCCGACACCGGAGTCTCATTGCCGACGGAGAGAACGGTGTCGTCGCTGCAGCAGCTAGCGTCGTCAATGTTCAACGAATCCTTGTCGTAATTGTCACTGGAGTCCATCGACACTGACCCATCGGTGCTTTCCATGGTCGGCCTCGAAAAGTGGTGGTGTGCCAGATTGCCAGCCAGAGTCGCCATTTCCAGGTTTTTCACGCCGTCACGATATAGCCGCCCGGTGCTCTAGTAACACTTATCAGTTCTTGGATGACGCAACGCATTATTTGGTCCATCAGATCAACATTCGACTTCTCGTCTATCGATCCACACACCACGAAACTCGACGACTATCTGATCGTCAGAGGGTTGCCGAAGGCGGGGCCTGATATCGTTTGGGCGTGTCCAGTGGGCGTGGTTTGTCGCGGAGGCGAATCAGTGTTTGCGATTTGAAGGTTTTCTTGACGAGTCTCCGCCCATATTCAAGACGTGTAGATGGGAAATGAGAAAGATGCAGTGCATTGTGCATGTCAATTATAGTCACAGATTATAGTTTACTAACTTTTCATGGAGAGCATTGTGCTTGATACTTGTATGAGTAGTTTTGGATTGATGTCTTGTTTGGATGAGATTGAATCGAAACAAATTTTAGATTGATACTTGACGGCCTGTTTGCCTTGTTTCTCCTATTATTCAGAGTAGGTATCACGTCCATTGAAGTTCTTGTGATTGAACGATTACCGACGGATGCCGAACTGAACAAATCTTGTTCATTGAAAATAATGAATTTGTGATGAGAGCTTGTTGTATTAGCAAAAATGTTATAAGTATACTTATTAAATAATCATAAGTACCTAATATGCATGGTAGGTAAAAATATTATTCAAATGCGCATCACTGAACCAGTGTCCTTGTATATTGCCTTGTTTCAACGTAAGTTGTCGGTTGTATATATTTCCAAAATATTCCATCAAACAAACGCATAAATTAAAAAACGACAGACCCACTACAATTTCATTATACCTAATACCACCTATAGATCACACGATATATAGGTATATATATATACTTATACTTATTCTCAGAAAGAAAATATACCTTGGAGCACGACCGGGCGTAAAATTGCACTTTATCGCCCGGTTGTGCGTGATGCGTAAAATAGCGCTTTACCGCGCTCACAGACTACTTTACCGCCCGCCGGACAATAAATTATTAATTATTCGCATCCTCAGCTGATGCTTTACTGATTTCTCGTGGAGTAGGTACAATTCACACATTCTTCGTCACTGGAATGCATTCCGTAAAGACTATATTGTATATGCTGAACCTTCAACCATTGCACCTATGTGTGTAATGAAAGAAGCAGCAATAAGTGCCTTCAGACTGCGAGCCATCAGACAAAAAACTCATATCAGGAAATCGGATTGGACACTTGAAGATTTTGGAAAATATTTCCCTATAGAATCCATGTCTAAACCGACAGATATCATGCCAGTTCGAAATGCAGTTTGAAGTGCGGTCATAAACAACCACCACATTTGCACAGAGAACGGACCTCAACTGGGAAGGGATGCATCAGTATGGTATACCTACTGATGGATGAAAGGGCTGGATAATCTGAGGCTGGAATGGGAGTTACAGGGCCAAATTTCAGGCTCTCAAAATCCCTTGGTAACACCCCAACCATATTTCAAGCAGAGGTACTTGCTATAGAGATATGTGCCCATCAGGAGTCGTGCCTCGAAAGGGACACTCGAAGGGCAAAAATATATATTCTATCAAATAGCCAAGCAGCACTGAAAGCTCTGAAGTCATACACTTGTGAGTCTAAGCTGACTTGGAACTGTAAACAATCCCTAAGACAACTGGCAGCGAACAACCAGGTCACTTTGAAGTGGTTGCCAGGCCATAAGGGAGTTAAAGGCAATGAGGAAGCAGACTGCCTTGCCAAAGAAGGGGCAAATACACAATTTCTCGGCCCACAGAACCCTTCTGTGGACTTTCCAAAGCCCACTTGAGAGAGGAGTTCCGACGCTGGGAAGCGGGTGAAATGAAATCTCACTGGAATGAAGTACTAGGACAAAGACAAGCGAAAAGGCTAGTGAGCCTCTCGCCAAGGAAAGCTGAACAGCTTCTCGAGTTGGACAAAAAAGACTTGGAACTGGTAACGGGACTCCTCACTGGACACTGCTCTCTGAGGTACCACCTCAAAAAGATGAGTAAAACAGAGAGTGATAGTTGCCGCTATACTGCGAGAACTTCGCTGAAACTGCAGAACATTTGCTTTGCGAATGCCCAGCACTCTTCTGCAAGAAGCTCAAGTTTCTGGAAGGGGCCTTTTAAGAGCCCTCCGACATCAGGAACCTAGCTCCCAGGGAACTGAATCCCGGGCCTCGAATAGATTAAAAAAAGATCCAATAGGTCGAAGTGCTTGAGAGGCTGCACAGCCTTAACGACCTCTCCTACAATCTACAATATTGTCTGTATTGACAGCAAATATACCTACTACCTATACCCATCACCATCAGTCTGGAACATGAGAAAATTGTAAACTCTTATTAACTCCCCTTATTATAAGAGATATTGAGAAAAAGTAAAAACACTCTCATGAACCACCTATATAATGCTTTTCGAGAGAAACATCATGGGCGTAGCAAAATTTATTTCAAAGTGGTTTAAAAAGTTTGGTCGTTTTATTCCTATCAATCCTATCATCATGCTTGAGAGGTGTTTGAAAGTGTTTAAAAAGTGTGAAGAGGTATTTACAATAAAATATACTGATGGTCGTGCATAAAATGTTGTGTATGTATTTCGGGCGTAACTTGCTTTTATGGGTATTTTGGTATACATAATATATTGTTTTACTGTCTAATAGTTATGAAGGCAAATTAAATGTTTGAATCAGCATGTATAGGTAATCTAATCAAAATAGTGAACATGTTTTTTTCTGTTCAGTTTCCGTCGGGTAGAAGGTACAAAATTAATTTTGTAGCTATCTCGCATGATGACATGAAAATACCTATTCTACTAATTTTATGAAAGTATAGGTATATAGGTATACACAGTATAGGTATAGGTAAGTAAATTGTATAGGTAAGTACCTACTACGTTATATAAAGGAATATGATTGATACATATCTCTTTGCATAATTAATATTTTTTCATGCGTGAGGGAACGCCTAATCACCAGCCATCTGATTTAATTATTCCCTGTGGAGTAACCTGTGCAAAAAGTCCCCATTAAACTCGGCTTAAAAAATTAATAAGGCGTTTATTACCTGTTACTTCTGGCAGTGCTATATTCACTTGCGTATGTTCACCGACTAACACCTAATTGGTAGTTGTTAATTGATAGCTCAATTATTTGGATTAATCAAAGCGAAAATGCGGTCTAATTACGTAGTGCTATATATACAAACACTGGTATATGATATAGAATCTGTGTAGGTAACTAACATTGTTGTTACGATAGAGTTTGTTTAGAGTTTAATAGGGATAGGTATTGTGATTTTTATTTTGATGAACATTTTTGATGGGGTAGGTATATAGGTAATTCTTGAGATAACTCAATTAAACCAAAAAAAGATTATAAGTCAGTGATGATGTAATATGAACTGTATGTCAAAAATATTCAAGTATACCTATACCTACTTATGAAATCATTTTTCTAATGCATGATGCAACCAACTGAAAATTCATCCAGTTTCTGTTCTGAAATTAGCTCTTGAAGTTGTAGTGTCGATCTCTTACTGACACAATAAAATGATCAATCAATATTAGGTATAAGTATACCTATATTTAGGTATAGGTGGTATGCTCTGGCAATAACATACCTATGCGTTTAGTGTTTGAAAAGTGTTATTAACACTTGTAATAAAGGTTCTATGAGATATATATAGGAAGACGGGAACCTCATAGCTTTTTAAGTGGCATCTGAAGTACCTATACTACTCGGTTGGTTATCGTTGAGAGTCCGAATAAGAATTGATATTTAGGTAACATATTATGTCTATAGGTATCTCATCCTTCCGCTAAACGATGCTATACGGATTACGGAAAAATAACTATATAAATAGTTCCAATATCCTAATAAGACCATCAGCGACTCAACCACCAGCCCATCAGTTTATTTGTGCATGATGATATTGATATTTTTTACTAAACTTGAAAATTGAACATACCTATCTATAATTTGTCAACATCTACAAATATACAAAATATTCTCATCTGATGGCCTAGATTTGCTCCTATAGGCCAATTAGCCAGTATACACATTCTTCTTGACTTTTTTTCACACCTATCTGAGATTAACTCATGCATACCTATTGAGTTAAGTTTATACAAAATGATGAACTTCTTGGTAGATATAGGTACTTATACTCCTCCGCACTGTTCAATGAATTCTATATTATATCTCTATAGATACGTAATCAAAATCAAATGAAGATCAAGAAAACAATTGAGGCGAAACATTTTTATCTTCAAAAGTATCAAAGTTTGTGCTCGTACGCGCACGCCACTGGTGAAGCCGAAAATTATGTTTATTTATTATTTGAATGTAACAATATATACCTCTATACGAACTGAAGATAGCACTGAAATATTTCAGAAATATTGATCAATTTTCTATCAGGAATTTCAATGGAGATGATATACTTATAAGTATATACCTATCAATGAGTAAGATTATAGGTATAGATAGTATAGGTATCAACCAGTTTCCAAATATATTTATCACTTACCTTCTGAAATATCTATGCATGGATTGTATACAAGTATGCTTCATCATCATAGACGCGATGACATAATACAAAAAGTGTTCCATAAACTCGATTGCTTCCGAGAAGATTGCATGGACAAATGATTGCATTTTATCTATATAGCATTGCATCGACGCAAACGACAGCAATTATCATTTCATCATCAATTTGAAATACTTACTCTGGTCAAGTGGAAATCATGCCATTGGCTACACTATACGTATCCGCATACCAGCAAGTACTAAGTAATACATTTCATAGATAAATTTGTAGAATTCATTGCCTATCCTAGGTATAAGTAGATATATAAGTAGTGATGAGGGGCCAAATATACCTTGTTGCGCTCTTTCGTTGTTCAGTTCATTTAAAGAATGTCACTTTATCATCAGTTCAAACTTGACGGAAATTTTTTAATTTTAACCGTTCCAAATCCAAATTCAATTGAACTTTCAAAATTTAGTTTGTCAAACCCAAACGGAAGACTATAAGGATTCTATTCCATTTAGTTGACTTTGGTAAAACAAAATTGTTGGTGTTCTTTACATTGCCTCATCAAGAACGTTTCTTTTATCGTGTGGTAACATGCCATATTTGAAATCGTAATGGATACAAAGACCATCAAATAGGGAAAAATGTAACTATATTGTGGTTTAGTGGTGAGCATATGCAGTAAGAGAGTCCCTGTAGAATGTAGAATGTATTGGAACTGTGTTTGTAGAAAAAATCTTGTGTGATGTATTTCGGACGCAAAGTGTTTTGCCCATTATCTTTCAACAAGTAGTTTCAACGTCAGAAGCAAAAGAATTTAAGTATCCCTATATTTTATTACATCTCAATCGTCTGAACAATCATTGTATTTGGGTGTTGTAAGAGTTATACTCACCATCATCAGGTAACTGTATCTACTTATGTTACACATAGCGGAAACAATCTGTATATTCGTATAGTTGTAAAATGTATAATATTTATTTATCTGATATACTAATTGAAGGCCAACTCCCAAGAAACAAATATGACACAAGATATAACGAAGACATTAATAATGGTTTATGTAAGCTATGACGTCACATCCGTTATTAACCGCATCAACGAACAAATAATTCTTCTTCTTCATATACGAAATAAATATCCACAAGTTTCCATTTCGCTCGTGATCACATCATCATGTAAGTATAAATACAATACGTTGATAAGAGTAGGTACAATAATCAATCATGACATTATATATTATATTATACCTACCTATAGGAAATATGTAAAAGCGACCTATTGTATTATCAAGTTGGCTGCCAAGTGTCAACGAAAGGGACATGAAAGAAGCGAAGACTAGCAGTACAGTCACATAACGACATGTATATACGTATTGTTCTATAGGTATCTATCATACTTAATATCAATCAGTTATAGGTATAGCTGCTGGGTTGATTGTTATAGTGATTGAATGAATAATGTATATTAGATATATTCAGATTATGATGTTTATTTCAATCATTACTATATGATGGTGTCTTGTAACAGCTGTAACTTCTTCTTTGTACTTAGGTACTTACTCTCAAATGCTATACCTACTATATACAAGCTTTTCGTTATATATATAACCCTTACCCTTAGATCATATACCAGGGTCGCTGATATGTATGGAAACGGTCGATTATTTCCTAAAGTAAGATAGCTAGCGAAAAATGTTAGGATACAAAAGTTGTAGGGTTTTTCAAAATCCATGAAACTAATGAAAAATTAAGTATACAGGATGAGTCAAAAAGTCAGGACGAAACAAAGTTGCTTTTTCTCTAATGGGACGCCCTGTATATTATTCCACATTTCAATTCTGCTCGAAATTCTGAACAAAATTGATGAAGCGCTTCATTTCCTAAATTCAACCGATTTCGAGATATCGAATTTTGAAAATAACTTTTCACTACTCTCAAATTTATTAAAGAAAAAGCACGAAATGATGCATATTTATTATGAAAGTCACAAAAGGTGGATGGAGTATGTGGATATTATGATTACAATTTGATTATAATTTTTTTACAGAAAATAAAAAAAGCATAATTGTTCAGGGTTGATTAAAATGCAATTAAAACAATAAAATGTATTTTTTAATGAATGTCCAGGATATTTAAAATCTTATGAAAACAATAGTTAAGACAGGAGGAAAAGAGAGAAAACAAGTTTTAATAAACAACAAATTTTTCTTTGAAATTCTATTCAATAAGGTGCTCAAAGTGTTTACCATTTACCTCCTGACAGTAATGAACTCGCTGAACAAAATTTTGTAGTGAATCTAAAATCATGTGAGGAGGAATGGTAGAAATTTCATGCCTTATTCTTTCTTGCAACTCTTCGATATTTGGCGGCCTATTTTTGTAGACTACATTTTTTATGTGACCCCATAGAAAAAAGTCAAGTGGGGTCATATCGGGAGACCTAGCTGGCCATTCAATTGCTCCCCTGCGTCCAATCCATTTATTAGGAAAAGTTTCATCTAGATATGCCCGTACCATACGTCCAAAATGTGGAGGAGCCCCATCTTGTTGAAACCATATTTGTTCTGCCGGCAAATTGGGATTGTTATTATTCGGGAATGATCGTCTAAGCTCTGGAATATGCTGTTGTAAAAGTGATAGATATCGTTCAGAGTTCAAATTTCCGTTTATAAAATAGGGTCCTATGACGTGTCCACCAATAATGCCACACCAGACATTTACTTTTTGTGGCCGTTGAGTGTGAACTTCCTCCATCCAATGTGGATTTTGGTCTGACCAATACCTACAGTTGTGTCGATTCACGTGCCCGTTTAAACAAAATGTAGATTCGTCAGAAAACAATATGTGGTTGACAAAGTTGACATTTTCGCTTAATTTATCCATAATAACTTCACAGAACTCGATTCTACGATCAAAATCGTCTTCACTCAATTCTTGTACCAAATGAATTTTATATGGATGGAATTTTTGCAGTTTGCAAATTTTTTGAATGGAATATCGACTCATGTTATGATTAAAAGCCCTCTGTTGTGCCGAATTTATTGGATTTTCCACCACATCTAACATGACATTCAAAGCATTTTCTTCATTTGTACACGGAAAAAAATGATTCGCTACAGGTACTAAAATATAGGTCAACGCAACAAAAAAAATTAGTACCTATAGAGACAGCAAATAACTATGTGAAAGCAACAAATATTTCCTCCTAATAATTCTTTGCAGTATCAACTAATCCAACTGGTGTCGGAAAAACTTCCGACATTTTGGCTGCCTGTAAGAACATTTCTAAGCTGTTATTACTGATATATTTCGCAGCAGTAGCAAATATTTTCAGGTATGATTACATAATGCTCTTGCTATAAGAAACACTATACCAAATACTTCCCGCCAAATATTTTTGCTCTAGTAGCAAATACTACTGCGTTAGTAGCAAGTATTTTCAGGTATCATTATGAATGCAATTGCTGTAAGAAACATTGTAGTTGACACTCTCAGCCAGATGTGTTTGCACTAGTGACAAATATTAGTGCTGTAGGTAACGATGTATTGAATATTAACAGCATACTAATTTTGCACCAGTAGTGAGGTTTTCTAGGTATTATTGCAAATGCATCAGTTGTAATAAAAGACGAAACTCTGAGAGCTGGAATAATGTTACACCCGGTATAATATAGAAACATTACTTCAGGTAGGTCCACTAGAACAACAATTTCTGGTAAACTCTCAATTTGCAGTTTATCTCCGAGAAGTGGTATACTATTTTTTTCATAGACGATTGATGTAATGATAATCCCTCAAAATTTGTATGATGATCTGAAAAAAAAAACGTAAATGAGAATAATAAACCTAGAATATACTTTGTCACATCTATATAGGGTTTTTCACCTCATCAGTGATTACAACATAAATGTATAGTACCCTCAGTGAAATTTTGAAATCATACCTTCAAATTTTTGCCTCAGGTGTCCGAATCCCCACGATTCCAAGAGCTCTTCAACAGACATCAAATTTTTCCATTTTTCACATATATTGTTGGCAGTTCTACTATACATTATTATTTGCATGCAGAAGAAGAACAACAGCAAGCAGGACACTAGCTGATCCACGTGTTAATACTCTCAACAGTCTCAACTCAACTGAAGACAAAGATCGATGCGTCGTTATTAAGAATTCGCACAAAAGTAGGTCACGCCATTCCATGTAGCCAATCAGGACGCTTCTTTCTTGTTGCCATGTGAATTTTAGCAAATTTTATTTGCACCACCACAAAGTTACCCAGGCGCTCTTAGCAAATTGAATTTGCTCCATTCGAGTCCTGAGATTTTTGCGGTTGCGCATACCAAAGTTCAATACATTGATTGACGTTGTTTAGGTTCGATACTTAGTAAATAATAATAATAATTATTATTATGTTAATGACTTTGCGTGGTGACGGATCATTGACAGCAAATAGATAATTGGGTAAAAATGTTTGCTGTGTTCATTTTCAAAACCATGCATGATTGGAAAATAGGTGATTTCATTAACTATTCCCACTTGAACATATGGATATATACCCAGCAAAAATAATAGTTCACCCGAATCCAAACTTCAAGTAGGTAGTCTTTGCAAATAAAACTGTCCAATGTTACAAAACTAATATGCTATCGCAGCATTGTTGATGAGGGATTCGAGCCAACAAATTATTATAGCTGGATATAAATATAATTCCAGTCCCTACAGCAGATTGATTATAGCATTTTCAATTATCATCTGTGACAAATGCATATTTGTAATGATGGCATAAATGTTTCATCTACACCTAGAAATGTTGTTGTGAGAACAAATATCTCACCAGCAATTCTGTTTTTGTTATGAGTAGCAAGTGATTTTTTTCCGTGTAACACTTACTGGTCTTCCACTTTTTGGTCGATCTTTGACATCTCCAGTTTCATGAAAACGCTGCAATGTTTTTGAAACTGTTGATTTAGAAATTGGTTCCCGATTTGGATGCAATTCATTAAAAATATTCACTACTTGGTCACAACTTCGTCTTCTATCACCGAATCCTATGATCATTAAAATTTCAATACGCTCAGTATTAGTTAAACGTGCCATTTTTGCGCGAAACTTATTTACACTAAATGTATTTTTGACATGTGTTGTCAAGATCATCACTGTTAGACAAAAGAACGACGCGGCGTTGTTATGGAGCTGGAAACTTTCAAAGGTAACTTGATGGACTATGAACTTAATGGACTAACATTTTTGGATAATTTATTATAAGTTATTTTCAAAATTCGATATCTCGAAAACAGTTGAATTTAGGAACTGATGTGCTATATCAATTTTGTTCAGAATTTCGAGCAGAATTGAAATGTGGAATAATATACAGGGCGTCCCATTAGAGAAAAAGCAACTTTGTTTCGTCCTGACTTTTTGACTCATTCTGTATACTTAATTTTTCATTAGCTTAATGGATTTTGAAAAACCCTACAACTTTTGTATCCTAACATTTTTCGCTAGCTATCTTACTTTAGGAAATAATCGACCGTTTCCATACATATAAGCAACCATGTATATTAGAGGGGTCTGCAAGAGAGTAGGTATACTATGATATCACGGAAATATATAAACATATAATTGTAAACAAACGAAAAACTATAAGATTTTCACGATAAATATACTTATATATATTTTTTTATAGTATTTTTTGTATAAATATAAATATATTTATCGTGAAAATCTTATCGTTTTTCGTTTGTTTACAAATCTTCTTCACACCTGCTGCAGATGGGGTAAAATTTCACACCTATTGTCGATAGGTGTTTGTTTTAGGCTTTTGTGTCCTGTCAGTACTGCTTTATATGACGATATCTGCACGAGGTCTTTGGTCTGCCTGCAGCCGGTGATATTTCTCCAATAATCCCTTAAGGCTTCGTCTGCCCATTCTTCAAGGGCGGACGTAGTCTGGCTTCTTGTTATGCCTAGTACAGGCTCCGGTAATCTGTGGTCCGGTCCCCAAAACGGCATCCCTGATCCGGCCCTGGCGAGTTCGTCAGCCGTCTCATTTCCAGGCACCCCTTCATGACCTGGGACCCATACTAGATCTATGGACGATGCCCATACTAGGTTATAACTTCTTTTGATTTGGCTAATTTCTCAAGAGCGTCACCACATTCCTGTACCAGTGCTGAGCTCGGTCTGGGGTGATGGCATCAGATAGCTCTGAGTGCTGCTTGACTGTCCGAGAAGATTTAAATCATCAGCTGCTCCGGCCCCTCTTTCACATCCTGCTTTTCTGCTTTGACCAAATTAGCGAACACTTCGGCATGAAAGATATATAGCTTTTTCGTAAATGTCTTCCTTCCAGGAAGATTCCTGCGCTTGTTTGTCAGTTAAGTGCGATCCGTCCGTGTAACATATTCTAGACTCCGAAAAATACCATCACTTTCCATCTTTCCATCCTAATAGTGCTCCATCAATTTCTCATATTGCTTGTCTGGAACTTCATCTTATCTCTATAGGTATATTTACTGCCTTTGTGCAAGCAACAGGATAACGAAAAAAACAAAAAAGGGAGCCGAATCTGATGGATTTATATAGGACCAGAGCCATTTTTGGGGTCAAAAAATACCTACAATTACAACAAAACAATTATTTCAAATTGGGCGAAGAAGGAAATACCTACTGGTTGATGAATATACCATCAGGTTAAGTACATTCGAAGGCGTTTGTACACAAACCCTGGAAATGATTTACGCATTCTGTATAATGGGACTACGGACATTAAATAGGCCATATATGGCTCTCAATTAAGTATTATACCTACGAACGAAGAAAAATCAGATAATTATGTTGATGATGGAAACCCGAGTGCATGAAAACCTCTCAGCCAGCTCATGGCTCATGTAGAAAATCTAGACTGTGGCTGCGTACCTATATATATATATACATTTATGAAAACAATTCTTATGAAACCCATAATTCTTGAATACGCATGATGCTATATTGAAAATGGGCAGAGAATATATATCCCGTCCGTGATGATGGTATATTCATCAGAAATATAACAGCAGAAATTCAATTGAAGATTAGAAATCAACAAATTAAATGTGGATAAACTTCAGTGCATGGAATGAACACAGGAGACAGTTCAAATTGACAACTTCAATTTGACAGTTCTATAACATAAATCAATTTTTGGCTCGCCTCCTCCATGTATTGATCCCAGCAGCAAAATTTATTCGATGAAATATTGAAATTGTTTATTTCACTATATTTATTCATTTGGAAGAAAGAACTCAACATGATGACCTGACTTAACCTCTTCAATCAATGGCCTTCAATACAATCAGTATACTTATACCTACTATAAGAAATGTATATTAATAGAGTATAGGTATATTAGGTAATTATATCCTTTGTAATTTAACAACGCAACATTTTTGTGGTAGACCTTAATTCAATTAAAAAATTATTTTGATTTTTTCCATCAGCATCATTGCATTGATTAACCATTCAATGTACTCATGCATCATATAAACAGTATATACCTCGGTATATATACCCATATACAAGCATTCTACAAGTGTTGTACAAGTAAGAACCATTTTCTTTCGAAAAATTCTTTGATTTAATGAACCAGACACCGAACATGCTTACCTACTGTATAGAGGTCACTTAAGTATTCCGCTTGAGTACACTTGAACTTGCCATCATCAGTTTCCCAAAGATTGAGCTATAGTTTTTGCTCGTGCGCAGTCGATAATGATCAATTATTTTACGCATGAATGGAATTAAAGGCGTCTTCATTATTTCGTATTTGCGGTTGACTGCCAAGTCGGTTGGTATTCTTTGATCTTCCAAAGCATTGGATATCTACTTTTTGTTCGTACCTATATATAACGATCAGTGGCCTTGTTCATCTATTTAAGTGAAGGGGGGTTTCAAAACATCATAATAATAATTGTTATATATATATAAAATACATATGATGTATACTATATATATATATGAGATGAGAAATAACAGTGCCGGATTATACTCGATCTCTATTTGGCTGTTCCAATCTGTTTACAATCGGGCACTCAAAATATATAGATATAATATATAATAACTTTAGAAGCTTGGATAAAATGTATATAGCTCCTTGCTGAGCTATAGATGGTTTGTTATTCAAAAGAATTATTTTCCTCATCACCTATACTTACTTTATAACTATTTGACGTTGATATATATCCGTATCATATGACAGGAAGTGTGGACACTGATGTAAACATTCGCAATTGACAAGTTCAGCCATCGTTGAGACAGAAAAAATATGTCTGCCCTAGTGTTGTCTTTGTCATCACGATTGCAACTTAAAATAATGAAAATATCATAAGTGGGACTGAAAAAGAAGAAGACTTACATAATATATGGTACATAATTGGGTTTGTTTTTCTTGTAGTAATTTCGTTACCTATTCCGATTATTTCCAATATTTTGTGAGCATGGTGATCTTACAATAATTGTTGAATAATTCCAAATACATTATATGATTGTGATATAAGTCTTCTTCTCTTTTTTACGTCTTAATCATAACTTTTTATCATTTTAAGTTGCAATCTTGATGACAAAGGCAACACTAGGGCTGGCGTCACTGTTACCTATTAAGCCACTGTAGGGCAGACATATTTTTCTCTCTCAACGATGGCTGAACTTGTCAATAACGTTTCTGGCTGTATATCCAAACCATCAGAGGTGTACGACAGGGGCAAGTGAGTGGTTGACCCTTCCAAAGTTCTACACAACTGGCGAAATCACAATTTCTCGATTCTCCAATACTTAATGAAAAAGACAATCTTCAATGATATTTTCATCAAAAATAAAAACAAAAAGCGTATAAATATACATCATGTAAAGTTATACTCATAATAGGTATACCTATATTCAACCTACAATATACCTATTTAATTTTGAAAAGTTACCTATTATACCTCTAGCTATATTCAAAATTTTCTAGAATATATAGGTATATAAACCCACTAGGGAGAAATAACGCTATTTGGAGGTAAGAATCACCGAAAGAAATTCTGATTGTCTGATGAATCGAAATGTTAGCATGTTTTTCCGGAAGTGCTGGCTGATTTGCTTTTTTATCAGCTTGCTCAAAGAAATTTCGGTCGATGATGTCACAATTCCGCCATATTGATTTCAAAAAAGTGTTTCCTGCTCCCTCTTTTCACAAGATATATCTACTTGTGATGTCATTGAACTCATTGAAGAGAAATGTATCGCTCTATGGGATGACGTAAAAATATATATACACACCAGTCACCAGGGTCGCATTCACGATTTTTTTTATATTTCGACTGCATGCCCGGTGAAACCAGAAGTGATATCCATTTTTTTTTCATGACAAATATGTGCAATATATATGAGTTTTAAGGAAGACTAAAAGTTCAACTTGAAAAACAACTGAATATGACGCGCACAACCAATGATTTCGTTGTCACCCGGTATATAGTGTCGACAGCAGTTGTTGTGCATCACACCACTTCGGTGTCAAATCGCACTTTTGGAAATGCATAAAGAACACCACGAAAGTGTTCATTCTGCTGAACACTAGTGTTACTGACAACTGGGTTTGATTATTAAAAACACCTATACTATATGGAAAAGGTCATCACATAACACCAACAGAGCCTACAGTGGGGAATTATATGCCGCGGTGTTCACTGACACTAAAACAATCAGGACCTCAGGGGACACCAGCTGATGGTGCTGGCTGATGTGAGCTGATGTAATTTTTTTTCACTGTGTAAAAGGAAGAAATGAAATCATTGTTTTTTTGTTTAGAATAAATTCAACGCATTTACACTAAAAACACGCCGGGGGGTTGGAAAATCGCCAAGAACGCCTATAATTAATGGAAGCCCCCAAAACAACTATTCTGTGCTGCCACTGATATGGGAAGTCGATTATCTAGCACCTTATTCATTTGCGCATTGAAGCTCTCACCACATAGATAAAATTCAATATATGGTTTCGCGGAAAACAAAAACCACTGGCTAACGCGCTGACGATCATATAACTCAATCGTTTCTGTGAATCTCTGAAGCGATCCTCAAGTATGAAATGGAGGAAATGGTCCATTAGGTATGTATAGTCAGGTATACCTGTTTGATTGTGATGAGGCAGGTACGTAACAAGACGTTATGCTGATGGCTCGACTTCTTTTTCAATCCAAGTCGGCATATTGACTTTATAATTCTGATGGAGACATCGCAATGGTTATTATAGTTGATGACCCCTCATTTATCAACTTTGTTTATATTGGTAGGGATTCTATCATCAGTTATTGATGCACAAACCGATCATGCATGGGGATCTCCCGGTTATTATAAGAGATACGAGGTCGGTCAAATTAGGACAAAGTTGCGCATTTTCATGCTGAACAATCATGTGTAATTTTTGTTTATTATTTTTTCGAGCGTAAACGAAAAGAACTAGGGTAAATGAAATATATCACTATTTCTTTCAGTCTCATAATTTCGAGTTGTTTTTTGAACAAGCTCATGCTAAATTGATTTCTTGGCAACCTTCTATAAAGATGCATTATGTTGGGTGGTGTGAATAGATTATATTCATCAATGAAGCTGAGATATTCAAAATTCCAATAGTCAGCGCCTTTGTCCTTACATTGGCCAAAACTATACCAATAGTCGGCAGTACATTTTTCATTCGATTTGACTCGAGTTTTTCATCATAAAATATTTATTTATTCAAAGGTAAGATAAAAATTGAAAAAAGAATTGTTTTCAAATAAAAACAAAAACATTGAGTATCGTTTAAGAGTGATGATTTACCTACCTATAAATGAAAAGCGAATAAAGAAAAGATGGAAAACATACCTTTTCATCCATTCAGATTCGGATTTTGTAATGGTTACTATAGGTAGGTACTTTCCGAGATTTCCTTAGCCCTTACTCTCTTAGATACTCAAACATATTTGAAAACTATGCACATGGAGTAGCTGTTCACCCACTTGATGTAAAAACAAGTTTAATATCCGCAATATTCCTGGCACAGTATCCATAAGATTAGATTTTCTCTGAGAAAAGCCACATCTAGATGTGTTTGAATAGTGTTTTAAGTGCCAACTTAGTAGCAAAGCAACCCTCGTAACTCTAGGACTTGTATGAGTTAGGAAGACGGGGACCTTAGCTTTTTTAAGTGTCATCCGAAGCATTAAATATGGATAAATCTATAACAACCATTTTACATATTTTTGTTCTTTTTTATTTTTGTCAATTTCCCAATTGTCTGAGAGTCTAAGACCTTCTACCCTTCTATTCTATCCTGTATCTATTGTTGCCCTTGGTACCTCAAACAGTCTACTCGCTTATCTATCATTTCTGTTATTTTCTCTTATTAGATACTATTTAGTGCCCGATTCAAAATCGGTGTATTTGAAAAAATTTCGATTTTGGGAATAGAATCTGTAAAAAAAGTTCACCTCACCTCACCTCACACCTCAACCTCACACCTCACACCTCACACCTCACACCTCACACCTCACACCTCACCTCACCTCACCTGATATATGTAATTATGATCAATTTTACTGATAAATAGAATAATCTACATACGTTAATGTGAATAAGCTGAAGTTATTGCTAATGCATTATATTGCATTCAAACACGTTTAATATAAATATGGTCAAATAATGAAAAATTCATGATGATGATTCCCATAGTTTTTCATTCAAATTCAAATGTGAATTTATTTTAACAATCAAGTTGAAATAAGTACCGTAATTTTGTATAATATCATCACATAATACTCACATAAATATGTATTTTTCCATCCACACACTTTCTACTGTGTATTCATGATTATACCTATTAAGTGAGAACTGATAGGTACACAAATAAAATCAGATATTATCCAAAATCTTTCTTTATTAAACAAAAAATTATACATCAACATATATAATACCAGGGTTTCATATTATTGATACCTACTTCATCACAATAAGATCGTGATGCATCTTTCAAATCTCTGGAATTGATGAGACAACTATATAAGCTTTAAGTAATATAGGTACGTATCTAGATATAGACAAGATTGTTAAAAGTAGGTATAAATATAAGTACCTAGGTATATTGAAAAACATCAGTCTCGACTTGAATAAGTATATAAGATTATCTACGTGCAGTATAACAAAGCGCTCTAGAGATAAATCTTTCAGGTCAGACGAAGAGACTCATTGAATATGAGAACATAAACGCAGACGTAACCTGAACAATCTAGACATATTTATGCTAATCCCGCGCAACCACATCTGGTTTCGAAACATCTACTATACCCACCGATTTAATCCGTAACAAATCGAAACAAAACTGAGTCGTAAACTACAAAGAAAGGGCGATATATCAATTTCTAGGTCCGCATCCCCGATGTTTCATGCCATACTCGCCAAATTGACACCTTCCCCACCGTCCGCTTGGATCCGCCCGTCTACCCCCTCCAGAATGTCACCCGCCACCTCCCCTGGTCTCCCACCACCATCTCATTCCCCTGGCTGGCAGGCTCCTCCTCCTAAATGGGAGGGGCCAGAGAACCAATCAGTGCACCGACGTGTGTGGTCCTCAGATCTTTATTACATTTTCTGTTGCCAATTTAACAATTCGAAACGCGGTAGGAGAGATCATCACTAATGATTGCTCTCAACAGGGCCAGAGTGTGAGTGGATTACGCAGGGTTGTTACCGTGGTATTGCTTTCTGATAAAAAGACGTTATGAAATTTTTATGGTGATGTGCGAGAGTTTATCTCTGATGCTTTGCCGCAGTAAACTGCGGTTCATAATACTTACATAGGTAGGTATGTGCATGAGATGTAAGAGACCATTCGGACCTCACAGAAGTCTTCATGATTTCAATTTTTTTATCAAAATCGCGATATGTATAGACCTTGGAAAATGTTAGGTATCCTCGGATCATCATGCAAATATAATGAGTGATCATATCGATATATAGGTATTAGATATATAGGTGTATATCGTTGATTCAACCGGGAATTGATATACCTACCTATATATAGGTATTAACGTTACCTAAATTCTGGCATTCTATACGTTTAATTTTGATTCTATATAGGTATATACCTACTTCAAAATCAACATCAATGTTTAGATTAGAGTGAAGTTATCCACACATCCTCATCCACAAATCGTGACGTGCAGGAAATTTTCTACGATACAGAGATAAAACCGTGTACAGTGTTGCCAAATTCGTTTATTCTTCAACATGTGTCAGTATATTGGTTTTGATGTGAAAAGTTATTTTATCATTAAACTACAAATGACCAACCCGTAGCAGGGGTGCTAGACTGAGAATATTCGAACTATTTTGTATTTTCTCGATAACTACTGGGTGTTCACTCAATAAATTTCGTGTGGATATTGATAATGACGTGAAAATCATGTTTTCGATCACAAAAAGTTGTGCCAACCCGTAGCAGGGGTGCTAGACTGAAAATATTCGAATTATTCTGTATATATTTTCTCGATAACTACTGGGTGTTCACTCACTAAATTTCGTGTGGATATTGATAATGACGTGAAAATCATGTTTTCGATCACAAAAAGTTCTCTTTTGGGTTGTTCTCCAGATGGTCTTGTAGGATCCCGTGGGGCTATCGAAGTGAAATGTCCTTTTTCAATAAAAGATTATCACTCCAGAGACGCGGCTAGTCAAAAAATGTTACCATATATTATTTCCTCTATTGATGGCGAAGTTAATTGCGAGCACAATTATTTCTATCAAATTCAGGGAACACTCGAAATTCTGAATATAGACTGGTGTGACCTCATTATATATAGCAAAAAGGGCATTTTGGTGAAGAGAATTATGAGAAATAAGGATTTATGGGAACTCATGAAACCAAAATTAATACACTTTTATTTCAATTATTTATTACCTGAAATAATAAGAAAAACTGGAGATAAATCACATATTGTGAGAAAGAATATCAAATATTTCAAAACCGATATTCCTTCAGAACTTCATCAAAATTGTTTAGCTATGAATCCCAACTATTATAAGAAAATCACAAAACCATACGTCATCACAGTTTACGATGATATATAGAATATATTCTTAAAGAACTGAGATCTGACGATTTCTTTACTTCGAATGATAGACAGTGGTTTTCCAATTTCGTCATTGATATTTCTATGCATTTGATTAATGATGTACGAGCTGGTTATCAGATATTTGATTCTCATACGAGTATGAATATATTCGGTGAAAATGTAGACAAAATGAACGTGACAAATATAGTATTCAACAAAAATAAAATAGTCATGCCGCTCCATATTAATGGAAACCACTGGTGTTTCGTATATGTTGATTTGAAGAAAAAAAATTTCATTTTTTGGACCCTCAGGGTGAAACTGAAAATCAAAGAATAACATATTTTAGAAAATTTTTGAAGTTCATGTCCAGATTGTCTAGTAGCCCTTCAGAATCATCTGATTGGATTATTATTACCACTGAACATGTGAAACAAAAAGACAGCTACAATTGTGGGATATTCATATTTCTATATGGGAAATTTATTAAGGAGTGTTTCTTTCTTCGCCGCTTGGTGTCGCCGTCTTCATACTCTTCTTGGGGATCGGCTCACGCTATCAAATATGCGTGGATGCTTCCATCGATTCAGACCTCGCCTCGTGTGGAGATCTCAGGATCTCTACTCGGTTGACTACCCTGTACTGATGAAGGCCAATAAGCCCGAAACCGGTCTACAGGTTGTCTCGTTGGGAGCATGAACGGATGTTCGAAGAAAGAAATATTTGTATTTTTATTCATTTATATGAATTGATGCATAGAGTACGAGTGGATATAATTCAATATTTTGCGTGGTATTTGCCAGGAACGTAGTTGTTTTCTGCTCTTTTTCTACCTTGTTATGTAAGATTATTCTGATAATGTTGTGGAGATGACTTTGAGATATTTATTTTCCTTTTTTACTGTGTAATTAGGTATAAATATGGTTGTTATCGTAGTAGTTAGTTTAGTGTACTTATACCTGATGAAGCTACAGTAATAGCGAAACATGTTGTGAAAAAAAAATATATAAATATATTTATCGTAAAAATCCTATCGTCTCTCGTTTGTTTACAATAACTAATTGGTTTCATTATAACATCATCTATCTAGCATGAGTTCACACCCAGTAGTTATCGAGAAAATACAGAATAGTTGGAATATTTTCAGTCTAGCACCCATGCTACGGGTTGGCACAACTTTTTGTGATCGAAAACATGCACAGATAAAAATACCAAATCAGAGGCAAAAGAATGATTCTTTTGAAATGTATCCTCTTGTAAAAAAGAAATTGTCATCCTCTCAAGTACTTAGCTCTTGACTGAATATAATTGTTGGTTTTGTGATAAATCTGTAGTTCTTTTGGCATGGAAGATGTTGAGAGAACACCATTTGACTTTTTCTCAAGTCCTTGTTGTTTGGAGTTCTCCCAAAATCGGAAGTCTTCAATACAAAGTCTGGATGAGTTTGGTATGGTAATCCACACCTCGACCCCACCCTTTCATAAGCGCTGGAACGGCGAATGATCACATGATGATCACATGATGAACTCCTTCGGCAACCGGCATTTGGCATCAGCCGGTACGCGTGATGCGTCGCGATTTGCATCATTTACCAAATTGTTTCTGATTTTGTCAAGCTTTTTGTGATTTGTGATGAAAATGGAGAGTCTTTCGACGAAGTGGCGTTGGGGCCACATGATCGAACATTCTTGGGTAAGTACCTAACCGTCCTAACCTATAATTAATATTATCGCATTCATTAGACGACTGTAAACGCGGTACCTAACAGACGCTTCGATTCCAAAACCCTGTTATATGTATCAATGTTAACAAGATACGTATCTATTTCCATCCGTGAATATTTACTGATATATTTGAGATAATTTTGTTGAAATAATGGTTTTCTAATATGTTCCTCATTCATTGGAAATAATGACGATGTTACCCAGTCAGTCAGAATGTAATCTCTTGTACAGTGGCCATTTTGGTGTTCGTTTCTGATGTCATACTTATATGGCATAGTCTCTCATGAATCGCATTCTCCTTTATATCAATATCGTCAGGGTTTTGAACGAAATTCCTTCTTTTGTGTCAAAGTCGCAAGTATTTGAACGAAAAAATATATTCATAAAGCTGAAAGTTATCAACAGTTTGATTCAAAGTCCGTTTATTCAGTTTTTTGTTGATTCTTATGAGTACCTACAAGTAGATGAAAAAAAAAATAACAAAACTGAACACTATAGCTAAAAATTTCACAAATAATGTGATTTCTACCTTGCGTTTACAATTTTTCAGACTCGAGAACTGCAATCAAGTTGTACCTACTCCCGGCTCTTGTACCTATGATAGAACCTATATATGCAGCCAAGACCCACTGGAAATCATCTGTCGCTGAATGCCAGGAATAGCATCATATTACTTAGTCCATGCATGTGACAAGTGCGGGGGACAATGAAGAAGCAAAAAAAATAGACTGTATGTATAGTATAAGATTTTTTGATATCGATCAGTTATTTTTTCAAATATGTATTATATAATAAAGATATTGGATTCATATTTTCATGGTTTTATATCGAAAACCCTATATTATAGTAAGTAAATAAGATTTTTGAAACAATATCACAATGAGTTTGAACGAAAATCGTAGTTAATTATCATAAATTCAATGTTTATTGCATTGAATGCATATGACTTTGGGCTAAGAGAATAATGGAATTTTTCTCAAAGTTCTTCAAAAGTAGAAGATATCAGGATTTTGAGCTGAAATCATTGGATTTCAGAACAAAGTAATTGGATAATGGGACAAACTTTGAGTGTCTCACCTTGAAGTTATGTAACTTTGATTTAAAGAATGTTTGGCGTTTGCCTTGAAGTTTTCAATAAATTGACCCAAAATGTCCATGCATTTCGCCCATTTCAAATGCTTGGCGCCCTTGAGGCAAATTCAAATTCCTTCAAACCAAGGAATCCTTTTTATCTGTGTGATTTTCACGTCATTATCAATATCCACACGAAATTTAGTGAACAAACACCCAGTAGTTTTCGAGAAAATAAAGAATAATTCGAATATTTTCAGTCTAGCACCCCTGCTACGGGTTGGCACAACTTTTTGTGATCGAAAACAAGATTTTCACGTCATTATCAATATCCACACAAAATTAAGTGAGTGAACACCCAGTAGTTATCGAGAAAATACAGAATAGTTCGAATATTTTCAGTCTAGCACCCATGCAACGGGTTGGCACAACTTTTTGTGATCGAAAACATGATTTCCACGTCATTATCAATATCTACACAAAATTTAGTGAGTGAACACCCAGTAGTTATCGAGAAAATACAGAATAGTTCGAATATTTTCAGTCTAGCACCCATGCTACGGGTTGGCACAAGTTGTTGTGATCGAAAACATGATTTTCACGTCATTATCAATATCCACACGAAATTTAGTGAGTGAACACCCAGTAGTTATCGAGAAAATACAGAATAGTTCGAATATTTTCAGTCTAGCACCCCTGCTACGGGTTGGCACAACTTTTTGTGATCGAAAACATGATTTTCACGTCATTATTAATATCCACACGAAATTTAGTGAGTGAACACCCAGTAGTTATCGAGAAAATACAGAATAGTTCGAATATTTTCAGTCTAGCACCCCTGCTACGGGTTGGCACAACTTTTTGTGATCGAAAACATGATTTTCACGTCATTATCAATATCCACACGAAATTTATTGAGTGAACACCCAGTAGTTATCGAGAAAATACAAAATAGTTCGAATATTCTCAGTCTAGCACCCCTGCTACGGGTTGGCACAACTTTTTGTGATCGAAAACATGATTTTCACGTCATTATCAATATCCACACCAAATTTAGTGAGTGAACACCCAGTAGTTATCGAGAAAAAACAGAATAGTTCGAATATTTTCAGTCTAGCACCCCTGCTACGGGTTGGTCATTTGTAGTTTAATGATAAAATAACTTTCACATCAAAACCAATATACTGACACATGTTGAAGAATAAACGAATTTGGCAACACTGTACACGGTTTTATCTCTGTATCGTAGAAAATTTCCTGCACGTCACGATTTGTGGATGAGGATGTGTGGATAACTTCACTCTAATAATGTTTAGAATACATGATAGTATCTCAGCGAATAAATGTATAAAAACTTTGAAAAACCGTATAAGAAGGTATATAGAGTATTGTATAGAAACCGAACTGTAACGTAAAAGGTACCTATTTCATCAGTTGAATAAACATTACAATAAGCATCTGCAACGTGTGTGCTGTAAATAACCTTCAATACCTACACGTGAAGCAGTTTTGCCATTTTTTCAACGTTGAAATGATATAGCGTTATTGATGCCGTTACTTGAAAAATTCAACGTTTTTTTTCACTTAGCTGGGGCAAATGTTCAATAGCATCAATTGGAAATTTATGAACTGATGTACCACTTACTCACCTAATAACTATACCTACTCAATGGGTATAGGCAAAGTTTACAGAATATGTATAGGTTTAGGTACATACCTATACCTATTAGGTATAGGTGGTGATATCTAGCGCAGCAATCATCAATTATAAATAATCCAGTATAGGTAGATCATAACATTTAATTTCAACTATAATATAGTCAGTGAAATAGTGGCAGAACTGTCGTTTTTTGATCTGTGAAACAGCGTTCACAAGGGGATTGAAGATTTCACATGATTTCTTATAGGTATATATATACTTACTTAGTGAATTTGTTAAGGGGAGTGAAATTTTTGTACCCGCACACATACATATATCAGATATCATGAAGACCTTATGTTGAGTATTAAAAGAGGCTATTTCCAAGTATTGAAAGTGTTTGATTAAACATTGAAAGTTATTATATTTCGACTATGACGAACACTTGGTACAAGAAAACTGCGTTATATCCCAGTATTCGTCGTACTACTGACGGTTTCTGGGACGAATGCATTTGCGTTGAGAATTGAATTGAATTCCCTATCATATAACCACAATAAGTAAACAGCTTCATGATATCGTTTCATCAAATTCTGAAGTTTCTGAGGAGCAGTAGGTATTCGTCATATAGTGTTTTATGTGTAGTTTGTGAATCGCTATAATGACAATTATAGGGACCAACAACTGACGAATATATACTGATGATTTTTCATTAATAATGGATACCAATGGATTGGCTGCATAGAAAGTTGGTGCTGATGCTGATAGCGAATCACAACAGCAAATGTTTAGTTCGCAACAGCATACCTACATATGTCACCACCAGAAGCTTTGTTGATGGAACCTTATAAAAATCTTTATTTTGGCCGTCTATACCTATAATTCTATACTCTGAATTCTGAGACGCAAATCAACATTAATTCTCGGAAAAGGAACAGGACAAAGCTTAAATGAATAAAAAAAACAAAATGAATAAAAGGAAATTGCAAGAAAAAAAGGACATCATTATATATTAGTCGATGAAGGGAAGAGAGAGAAAGGAAAATTGATTGATCAGATAGATGGTATAGGTACCTACCACAAAATCTGATTTCGAGATACTTACCTAATGAGTTCGAACGCCATATGATACAATCAATGCTTATCCTATAAATATTTAATAAGTGCAATTTGTGCAAACATATCGAAGGGTGCAAAAAGTTGTATTCGCGATAGAAAATAACACGTAGCACTATCTCATGGTAACAACTCGAACTTCTCGAAGTGGTATCGTTTTTGTTTTGTTTTCATATTTTTGATGTTTGTGTCATTGTGATATAGGTGTCTTGCCACCAAACAATAACTGAAACGAGAAAAACGATAAGATTTCACATGTATTTCACCAGAACATCTCTCGAAAAACTGCTGGAAGTACACCTTTCACATCAGAAGCGAACATAAACAGAACAGAGGTAAGTTTATCTGTGGGTTATCCTTCAGAGAGTTCGGTCAAAGAGTAGTTCGGTGGTTATATCCCACGACGAGTAGTTCACGAGTCACCGCTAGGTAGCGTATCGCTTAGCACCTATCGCGAATAGCTCATATTTATGAACGAAAATATAAAATGTTTTGAATGCTTCTTTGGAATAATTCATTATACAATATATTGACAGATATTCAGACACTTTTATGACGAATACTGGTGTAGGATCAAATTTGATGTGACGGATACTGATGGGCCAAATGGAACTTTTTTATTATTTTATTAATAATCTCAGCTGAGCTTTATGTTATAACACTAGATTTATTCTTATCATCAAATAGACACTTCAATAAAAGTCCACCTTGATTCTCGTTTTTTTGAAGCACAGGGTATCTTTTATATACTTACAGAATTATAAAGTATGAATTTGTCTTTAAAGGTGACGAATACTAATGGTACATTTACCTCAGGTTGTTT